>OY282560.1:355429359-356770026 GCA_958295665.1 Tipula vernalis | reverse complement strand
ACTTGCTAAAAATATCAATTATTAGCAATATGTATTGGTTTCCGGACTTGGATCGAGATTAAGGCCCCATATAATCCACGGCAATGACTTCTCAAGGCGGACTTGGTATTCTTGGCTCACCCAATGGTACTTTTGATATTTCATACTTCGGTTTGTTTGTTTGACATCTGTGACATACTTTGACATATTGACGCACATCCCTTGCCATCTTTGGCCAATAGTGTTGTTGTTGGATGCGCTTCAGCGTTTTGTAAAATCAAAGGTGTGCAGCTAAAGCATGATCATGGTTATTAAACATCACTGTTTTTCGCTCAGACAGGGGTACATATAACTTCCAATCCCAATCATTGGTTCCATCGCCTTCTACAGTTCGACAGTATTTGTACAAAATTCCATTTTGAATCCGGAAATCCGTAAACCCTTTTTGATCTTCTGGTATGATTATGCGAATGAAGTTTATCCTAAAATAAAACTAGAATTAACAACAACAACAAATTTACATATGTATGCGTGTTAAAAAGTATACATTCGGGCGAAAAATATAAAATATTTTTTATAATAATATCCGAATGAAATATATTTATTAAATACATAAGAAAATCGATATTTCAAGATTTTCAACAATAGGCACACATGTCGTCGGTAAGCTTGTGTGTAAACATTAACCATGCCAACCCGTTTAAAAAGTTATTGGGGATTACCTAGTTAATCTTAGATTATTCAAGAACGTGAAAAGTTTTGTCTTAAGCATGTCTAAGAAAATCAATATCTTGAGATTTTCACCGATCGACAAACATCTCACTATGATATTTCGGTAGGCCTACGTGTATGCTTTGATCATGCCAAACTGTTTAAAAAGTTATTGGGGTTTACCTAGTTAATCCTAGATATTTCGAAAATGTGACCAATTTTTATCTTAACAGAATGTCTAAGAAAATCAATATCTTGAGATTTTCACCGATCGGCAAACATCTCACTATGATATTTCGGTAGGCCTATGTGTATGCTATGATCATGCCAACCCGTTTGAAAAGTTATTGGGGTTTACCTAGTTAATCCTAGATTTTTCGAAAATGTGACCAATTTTTATCTTAACAGAATGTCTAAGAAAATCAATATCTTGAGATTTTCACCGATCGGCACACATCTCACTATGATATTTCGGTAGGCCTATGTGTATGCTTTGATCATGCCAACCCGTTTGAAAAGTTATTGGGGTTTACCTAGTTAATCCTAGATTTTTCGAAAATGTGACCAATTTTTATCTTAACAGAATGTCTAAGAAAATCAATATCTTGAGATTTTCACCGATCGGCAAACATCTGACTATGATATTTCGGTAGGCCTATGTGTGCGCTATGATCATGCCAACCCGTTTGAAAAGTTATTGGGGTTTACCTAGTTAATCCTAGATTATTCAAAAACGGGAAAACTTTTGTCTTAAGCATGTCTAAGAAAATCAATATCTTGAGATTTTCACCGATCGGCAAACATCTCACTATGATATATCGGTAGGCCTATGTGTATGCTATGATTTTGCTAACCCGTTTGAAAAGTTATTGGGGTTTACCTAGTTAATCCTAGATTTTTCGAAAATGTGACCAATTTTTATCTTAACAGAATGTCTAAGAAAATCAATATCTTGAGATTTTCACCGATCGGCAAACATCTGACTATGATATTTCGGTAGGCCTATGTGTGCGCTATGATCATGCCAACCCGTTTAAAAAGTTATTGGGGTTTACCTAGTTAATCCTAGATTATTCAAAAACGGGAAAAGTTTTGTCTTAAGCATGTCTAAGAAAATCAATATCTTGAGATTTTCACCGATCGGCAAACATCTCACTATGATATTTCGGTAGGCCTATGTGTGTGCTATGATCTTGCCAACCCGTTTGAAAAGTTATTGGGGTTTACCTAGTTAATCCTAGATTATTCAAAAACGGGAAAAGTTTTGTCTTAAGCATGTTTAAGAAAATCAATATCTTGAGATTTTCACCGATCGGCAAACATCTCACTATGATATATCGGTAGGCCTATGTGTATGCTATGATCATGCCAACCCGTTTGAAAAGTTATTGGGGTTTACCTAGTTAATCCTAGATTTTTCGAAAATGTGACCAATTTTTATCTTAACAGAATGTCTAAGAAAATCAATATGTTGAGATTTTCACCGATCGGCAAACATCTCACTATGATATTTCGGTAGGCCTATGTGTGTGCTATGATCATGCCAACCCGTTTGAAAAGTTATTGGGGTTTACCTAGTTAATCCTAGATTATTCAAAAACGTGAAAAGTTTTGTCTTAAGCATGTCTAAGAAAATCAATATCTTGAGATTTTCACCGATCGGCAAACATCGCACTATGATATTTCGGTAGGCCTATGTGTGTGCTATGATCATGCCAACCCGTTTGAAAAGTTATTGGGGTTTACCTAGTTAATCCTAGATTTTTCGAAAATGTGACCAATTTTTATCTTAACAGAATGTCTAAGAAAATCAATATCTTGAGATTTTCACCGATCGGCAAACATCTTACTATGATATTTCGGTAGGCCTATCTATGTGTATGCTATGATCATGCCAACCCGTCTGAAAAGTTATTGGGGTTATAATCCTAGATTTTTCGAAAATGTGACCAATTTTTATCTTAACAGAATGTCTAAGAAAATCAAACACTTGAGATTTTCATCGATCGGCAAGCATCTGACTATGATATTTCGGTAGGCCTATGTGTGTGCTATGATCATGCCAACCTGTTTGAAAAGTTATTGGGGTTTACCTAGTTAATCCTAGATTATTCAAAAACGTGAAAAGTTTTGTCTTAAGCATGTCTAAGAAAATCAATATCTTGAGATTTTCACCGATCGGCAAACATCTCACTATGATATATCGGTAGGCCGATGTGTATGCTATGATCATGCCAACCCGTTTGAAAAGTTATTGGGGTTTACCTAGTTAATCCTAGATTTTTCGAAAATGTGACCAAGTTTTATCTTAACAGAATGTCTAAGAAAATCAATATCTTGAGATTTTCACCGATCGGCAAACATCTGACTATGATATTTCGGTAGGCCTATGTGTGTGCTATGATCATGTTAACCCGTTTGAAAAGTTATTGGGGTTTACCTAGTTAATCCTAGATTATTCAAAAACGGGGAAACTTTTGTCTTAAGCATGTCTAAGAAAATCAATATCTTGAGATTTTCACCAATCGGCAAACATCTGACTATGATATTTCGGTAGGCCTATGTGTATGCTATGATCATGCCAACCCGTTTGAAAAGTTATTGGGGTTTACCTAGTTAATCCTAGATTTTTCGAAAATGTGACCAATTTTTATCTTAACAGAATGTCTAAGAAAATCAATATCTTGAGATTTTCACCGATCGGCAAACATCTCACTATGATATTTCGGTAGGCCTATGTGTGTGCTATGATCATGCCAACCTGTTTGAAAAGTTAGGGGGGTTTACCTAGTTAATCCTAGATTTTTCGAAAATGTGACCAAGTTTTATCTTAACAGAATGTCTAAGAAAATCAATATCTTGAGATTTTCACCGATCGGCAAACATCTGACTATGATATTTCGGTAGGCCTATGTGTGTGCTATGATCATGCCAACCTGTTTGAAAAGTTATTGGGGCTTACCTAGTTAATCCTAGATTATTCAAAAACGTGATCGGTGAAATCGGTGAAAATCTCAAGATATTGATTTTCTTAGACATTCTGTTAAGATAAAAATTGGTCACATTTTCGAAAAATCTAAGATTAACTAGGTAAACCCCAATAACTTTTCAAACGGGTTGGCAAGATCATAGCACACACATAGGCCTACCGAAATATCATAGTGAGATGTTTGCCGATCGGTGAAAATCTCAAGATATTGATTTTCTTAGACATTCTGTTAAGATAAAATTTGGTCACATTTTCGAAAAATCTAGGATTAACTAGGTAAACCCCAATAACTTTTCAAACGGGTTGGCATGATCATAGCATACACATAGGCCTACCGAAATATCATAGTCAGATGTTTGCCGATCGGTGAAAATCTCAAGATATTGATTTTCTTAGACATGCTTAAGACAAAAGTTTCCCCGTTTTTGAATAATCTAGGATTAACTAGGTAAACCCCAATAACTTTTCAAACGGGTTGACATGATCATAGCACACACATAGGCCTACCGAAATATCATAGTCAGATGTTTGCCGATCGGTGAAAATCTCAAGATATTGATTTTCTTAGACATTCTGTTAAGATAAAACTTGGTCACATTTTCGAAAAATCTAGGATTAACTAGGTAAACCCCAATAACTTTTCAAACGGGTTGGCATGATCATAGCATACACATAGGCCTACCGAAATATCATAGTGAGATGTTTGCCGATCGGTGAAAATCTCAAGATATTGATTTTCTTAGACATGCTTAAGACAAAACTTTTCACGTTTTTGAATAATCTAGGATTAACTAGGTAAACCCCAATAACTTTTCAAACAGGTTGGCATGATCATAGCACACACATAGGCCTACCGAAATATCATAGTCAGATGCTTGCCGATCGATGAAAATCTCAAGATATTGATTTTCTTAGATATTCTGTTAGGATAAAAATTGGTCACATTTTCGAAAAATCTAGGATTAACTAGGTAAACCCCAATAACTTTTCAAACGGGTTGGCAAGATCATAGCACACACATAGGCCTACCGAAATATCATAGTCAGATGTTTGCCGATCGGTGAAAATCTCAAGATATTGATTTTCTTAGACATTCTGTTAAGATAAAAATTGGTCACATTTTCGAAAAATCTAGGATTAACTAGGTAAACCCCAATAACTTTTCAAACGGGTTGGCATGATCATAGCATACACATAGGCCTACCGATATATCATAGTGAGATGTTTGCCGATCGGTGAAAATCTCAAGATATTGATTTTCTTAGACATGCTTAAGACAAAACTTTTCACGTTTTTGAATAATCTAGGATTAACTAGGTAAGCCCCAATAACTTTTCAAACAGGTTGGCAAGATCATAGCACACACATAGGCCTACCGAAATATCATAGTGAGATGTTTGCCGATCGATGAAAATCTCAAGATATTGATTTTCTTAGATATTCTGTTAGGATAAAAATTGGTCACATTTTCGAAAAATCTAGGATTAACTAGGTAAACCCCAATAACTTTTCAAACGGGTTAACATGATCATAGCACACACATAGGCCTACCGAAATATCATAGTCAGATGTTTGCCGATCGGTGAAAATCTCAAGATATTGATTTTCTTAGACATTCTGTTAAGATAAAAATTGGTCACATTTTCGAAAAGTCTAGGATTAACTAGGTAAACCCCAATAACTTTTCAAACGGGTTGGCATGATCATAGCATACACATAGGCCTACCGATATATCATAGTGAGATGTTTGCCGATCGGTGAAAATCTCAAGATATTGATTTTCTTAGACATGCTTAAGACAAAACTTTTCACGTTTTTGAATAATCTAGGATTAACTAGGTAAACCCCAATAACTTTTCAAACAGGTTGGCATGATCATAGCACACACATAGGCCTACCGAAATATCATAGTCAGATGCTTGCCGATCGATGAAAATCTCAAGTGTTTGATTTTCTTAGACATTCTGTTAAGATAAAAATTGGTCACATTTTCGAAAAATCTAGGATTATAACCCCAATAACTTTTCAGACGGGTTGGCATGATCATAGCATACACATAGATAGGCCTACCGAAATATCATAGTAAGATGTTTGCCGATCGGTGAAAATCTCAAGATATTGATTTTCTTAGACATTCTGTTAAGATAAAAATTGGTCACATTTTCGAAAAATCTAGGATTAACTAGGTAAACCCCAATAACTTTTCAAACGGGTTGGCATGATCAAAGCATACACATAGGCCTACCGAAATATCATAGTGAGATGTTTGCCGATCGGTGAAAATCTCAAGATATTGATTTTCTTAGACATTCTGTTAAGATAAAAATTGGTCACATTTTCGAAAAATCTAGGATTAACTAGGTAAACCCCAATAACTTTTCAAACGGCTTGGCATGATCAAAGCATACACATAGGCCTACCGAAATATCATAGTGAGATGTTTGCCGATCGGTGAAAATCTCAAGATATTGATTTTCTTAGACATTCTGTTAAGATAAAAATTGGTCACATTTTCGAAAAATCTAGGATTAACTAGGTAAACCCCAATAACTTTTCAAACGGGTTGGCATGATCAAAGCATACACATAGGCCTACCGAAATATCATAGTGAGATGTTTGCCGATCGGTGAAAATCTCAAGATATTGATTTTCTTAGACATTCTGTTAAGATAAAAATTGGTCACATTTTCGAAAAATCTAGGATTAACTAGGTAAACCCCAATAACTTTTCAAACGGTTAGGCATGATCAAAGCATACATATAGGCCTACCGAAATATCATAGTGAGATGTTTGCCGATCGGTGAAAATCTCAAGATATTGATTTTCTTAGACATTCTGTTAAGATAAAAATTGGTCACATTTTCGAAAAATCTAGGATTAACTAGGTAAACCCCAATAACTTTTCAAACGGGTTGGCATGATCAAAGCATACACATAGGCCTACCGAAATATCATAGTGAGATGTTTGCCGATCGGTGAAAATCTCAAGATATTGATTTTCTTAGACATTCTGTTAAGATAAAAATTGGTCACATTTTCGAAAAATCTAGGATTAACTAGGTAAACCCCAATAACTTTTCAAACGGGTTGGCATGATCATAGCACACACATAGGCCTACCGAAATATCATAGTCAGATGTTTGCCGATCGGTGAAAATCTCAAGATATTGATTTTCTTAGACATTCTGTTAAGATAAAAATTGGTCACATTTTCGAAAAGTCTAGGATTAACTAGGTAAACCCCAATAACTTTTCAAACGGCTTGGCATGATCAAAGCATACACATAGGCCTACCGAAATATCATAGTGAGATGTTTGCCGATCGGTGAAAATCTCAAGATATTGATTTTCTTAGACATTCTGTTAAGATAAAACTTGGTCACATTTTCGAAAAATCTAGGATTAACTAGGTAAACCCCAATAACTTTTCAAACGGGTTAACATGATCATAGCACACACATAGGCCTACCGAAATATCATAGTCAGATGTTTGCCGATCGGTGAAAATCTCAAGATATTGATTTTCTTAGACATTCTCTTAAGATAAAAATTGGTCACATTTTCGAAAAGTCTAGGATTAACTAGGTAAACCCCAATAACTTTTCAAACGTGTTGGCATGATCATAGCATACACATAGGCCTACCGATATATCATAGTGAGATGTTTGCCGATCGGTGAAAATCTCAAGATATTGATTTTCTTAGACATGCTTAAGACAAAACTTTTCACGTTTTTGAATAATCTAGGATTAACTAGGTAAGCCCCAATAACTTTTCAAACGGGTTGGCAAGATCATAGCACACACATAGGCCTACCGAAATATCATAGTGAGATGTTTGCCGATCGGTGAAAATCTCAAGTGTTTGATTTTCTTAGACATTCTGTTAAGATAAAAATTGGTCACATTTTCGAAAAATCTAGGATTATAACCCCAATAACTTTTCAGACGGGTTGGCATGATCATAGCATACACATAGGCCTACCGAAATATCATAGTAAGATGTTTGCCGATCGGTGAAAATCTCAAGATATTGATTTTCTTAGACATGCTTAAGACAAAACATTTCACGTTCTTGAATAATCTACGATTAACTAGGTAATCCCCAATAACTTTTCAAACGGGTTAACATGATCATAGCACACACATAGGCCTACCGAAATATCACAGTCAGATGTTTGCCGATCGGTGAAAATCTCAAGATATTGATTTTCTTAGACATTCTGTTAAGATAAAAATTGGTCACATTTTCGAAAAATCTAGGATTAACTAGGTAAACCCCAATAACTTTTCAAACGGGTTGGCATGATCAAAGCATACACATAGGCCTACCGAAATATCATAGTCAGATGCTTGCCGATCGATGAAAATCTCAAGATATTGATTTTCTTAGATATTCTGTTAAGATAAAAATTGGTCACATTTTCGAAAAATCTAGGATTAACTAGGTAAACCCCAATAACTTTTCAAACGGGTTGGCAAGATCATAGCACACACATAGGCCTACCGAAATATCATAGTCAGATGTTTGCCGATCGGTGAAAATCTCAAGATATTGATTTTCTTAGACATTCTGTTAAGATAAAAATTGGTCACATTTTCGAAAAGTCTAGGATTAACTAGGTAAACCCCAATAACTTTTCAAACGGCTTGGCATGATCAAAGCATACACATAGGCCTACCGAAATATCATAGTGAGATGTTTGCCGATCGGTGAAAATCTCAAGATATTGATTTTCTTAGACATTCTGTTAAGATAAAACTTGGTCACATTTTCGAAAAATCTAGGATTAACTAGGTAAACCCCAATAACTTTTCAAACGGGTTAACATGATCATAGCACACACATAGGCCTACCGAAATATCATAGTCAGATGTTTGCCGATCGGTGAAAATCTCAAGATATTGATTTTCTTAGACATGCTTAAGACAAAACTTTTCACGTTTTTGAATAATCTAGGATTAACTAGGTAAACCCCAATAACTTTTCAAACAGGTTGGCATGATCATAGCACACACATAGGCCTACCGAAATATCATAGTCAGATGCTTGCCGATCGATGAAAATCTCAAGTGTTTGATTTTCTTAGACATTCTGTTAAGATAAAAATTGGTCACATTTTCGAAAAATCTAGGATTATAACCCCAATAACTTTTCAGACGGGTTGGCATGATCATAGCATACACATAGATAGGCCTACCGAAATATCATAGTAAGATGTTTGCCGATCGGTGAAAATCTCAAGATATTGATTTTCTTAGACATTCTGTTAAGATAAAAATTGGTCACATTTTCGAAAAATCTAGGATTAACTAGGTAAACCCCAATAACTTTTCAAACGGGTTGGCATGATCAAAGCATACACATAGGCCTACCGAAATATCATAGTGAGATGTTTGCCGATCGGTGAAAATCTCAAGATATTGATTTTCTTAGACATTCTGTTAAGATAAAAATTGGTCACATTTTCGAAAAGTCTAGGATTAACTAGGTAAACCCCAATAACTTTTCAAACGGGTTGGCATGATCATAGCATACACATAGGCCTACCGATATATCATAGTGAGATGTTTGCCGATCGGTGAAAATCTCAAGATATTGATTTTCTTAGACATGCTTAAGACAAAACTTTTCACGTTTTTGAATAATCTAGGATTAACTAGGTAAACCCCAATAACTTTTCAAACAGGTTGGCATGATCATAGCACACACATAGGCCTACCGAAATATCATAGTCAGATGCTTGCCGATCGATGAAAATCTCAAGTGTTTGATTTTCTTAGACATTCTGTTAAGATAAAAATTGGTCACATTTTCGAAAAATCTAGGATTATAACCCCAATAACTTTTCAGACGGGTTGGCATGATCATAGCATACACATAGATAGGCCTACCGAAATATCATAGTAAGATGTTTGCCGATCGGTGAAAATCTCAAGATATTGATTTTCTTAGACATTCTGTTAAGATAAAAATTGGTCACATTTTCGAAAAATCTAGGATTAACTAGGTAAACCCCAATAACTTTTCAAACGGGTTGGCATGATCAAAGCATACACATAGGCCTACCGAAATATCATAGTGAGATGTTTGCCGATCGGTGAAAATCTCAAGATATTGACTTTCTTAGACATTCTGTTAAGATAAAAATTGGTCACATTTTCGAAAAATCTAGGATTAACTAGGTAAACCCCAATAACTTTTCAAACGGCTTGGCATGATCAAAGCATACACATAGGCCTACCGAAATATCATAGTGAGATGTTTGCCGATCGGTGAAAATCTCAAGATATTGATTTTCTTAGACATTCTGTTAAGATAAAAATTGGTCACATTTTCGAAAAATCTAGGATTAACTAGGTAAACCCCAATAACTTTTCAAACGGCTTGGCATGATCAAAGCATACACATAGGCCTACCGATATATCATAGGGAGATGTTTGCCGATCGGTGAAAATCTCAAGATATTGATTTTCTTAGACATGCTTAAGACAAAACTTTTCACGTTTTTGAATAATCTAGGATTAACTAGGTAAGCCCCAATAACTTTTCAAACGGGTTGGCAAGATCATAGCACACACATAGGCCTACCGAAATATCATAGTGAGATGTTTGCCGATCGGTGAAAATCTCAAGTGTTTGATTTTCTTAGACATTCTGTTAAGATAAAAATTGGTCACATTTTCGAAAAATCTAGGATTATAACCCCAATAACTTTTCAGACGGGTTGGCATGATCATAGCATACACATAGATAGGCCTACCGAAATATCATAGTAAGATGTTTGCCGATCGGTGAAAATCTCAAGATATTGATTTTCTTAGACATTCTGTTAAGATAAAAATTGGTCACATTTTCGAAAAATCTAGGATTAACTAGGTAAACCCCAATAACTTTTCAAACGGCTTGGCATGATCAAAGCATACACATAGGCCTACCGAAATATCATAGTGAGATGTTTGCCGATCGGTGAAAATCTCAAGATATTGATTTTCATAGACATGCTTAAGACAAAACTTTTCACGTTTTTGAATAATCTAGGATTAACTAGGTAAACCCCAATAACTTTTCAAACAGGTTGGCATGATCATAGCACACACATAGGCCTACCGAAATATCATAGTCAGATGCTTGCCGATCGATGAAAATCTCAAGATATTGATTTTCTTAGATATTCTGTTAAGATAAAAATTGGTCACATTTTCGAAAAATCTAGGATTAACTAGGTAAACCCCAATAACTTTTCAAACGGGTTGGCATGATCATAGCACACACATAGGCCTACCGAAATATCATAGTGAGATGTTTGCCGATCGGTGAAAATCTCAAGATATTGATTTTCTTAGACATTCTGTTAAGATAAAAATTGGTCACATTTTCGAAAAATCTAGGATTAACTAGGTAAACCCCAATAACTTTTCAAACGGGTTGGCATGATCATAGCATACACATAGGCCTACCGATATATCATAGTGAGATGTTTGCCGATCGGTGAAAATCTCAAGATATTGATTTTCTTAGACATGCTTAAGACAAAACTTTTCACGTTTTTGAATAATCTAGGATTAACTAGGTAAGCCCCAATAACTTTTCAAACGGGTTGGCATGATCATAGCACACACATAGGCCTACCGAAATATCATAGTGAGATGTTTGCCGATCGGTGAAAATCTCAAGTGTTTGATTTTCTTAGACATTCTGTTAAGATAAAAATTGGTCACATTTTCGAAAAATCTAGGATTATAACCCCAATAACTTTTCAGACGGGTTGGCATGATCATAGCATACACATAGATAGGCCTACCGAAATATCATAGTGAGATGTTTGCCGATCGGTGAAAATCTCAAGATATTGATTTTCTTAGACATGCTTAAGACAAAACTTTTAACGTTCTTGAATAATCTAGGATTAACTAGGTAATCCCCAATAACTTTTTAAACGGGTTGGCTTGGTTAATGTATACACACAAGCTTACCGACGACATGTGTGCCGATCGTTGAAAATCTTGAAATATCGATTTTCTTATATATTTAATAAATATATTTCATTCGGATATTATTATAAAAAATATTTTATATTTTTCGCCCGAATGTATACTTTTTAACACGCATACATATGTAAATTTGTTGTTGTTGTTAATTCTAGTTTTATTTTAGGATAAACTTCATTCGCATGTATGATTCATCTTTCTGCCTCTCCACATCCACCTCAATGGACTCCACCGCACAAGACAACGCGTCAGGGACCACATTTAATTTGCCCTTTCTGTGCAGAAGTTCGAAATCGTGCCCTTGAAGACGCATTGACAAGCGAGCCAATCTAGATGCCGAATCCTTCAGATTTCTCAACCAAACCAGTGAAGCGCAGTCCGTTACTACCTTGAATTTAACACCATCTCTATGTACGGCCTGAACTTTTCAACGGCCAACACTACGGCCAAGCACTCACGTTCTGTTGCTGGATACTTCCTTTGCGTGGAGGTCAGTTTCTGACTCATGTAAGCTATGACGTGCTCATCTCTATCTACTTCCTGCGTTAAAATTGTTCCAATTCCCGTATCCGATGCATCCGTCTGAATAGTGAAATCCTTTGTAAAATCTGGGTTTACAAGGATCGGGGCAGATACCAGCAAACCTTGTAATTGGATGAAAGTATCGTTAGCCGCGTCGTTCCACTGAAACTTCTTATTTGCTTATTTCTTTAAAAGGTTGTTGGAAAGTTTATAATCTCAGTAATCTTCTCGGGGTCGACTCTTAACCCGTGCTCATCGAAGATGTATCCGAGATACTTGATCTCTTTGAGACAGAATCGTGACATCTCTAAACTAATTGAAAGATTAGCCTTTCGGAGATTTTCTGATAGTCGCATGCCTAAACCATTAGTGATTTCCTCTACCGATTGTCAAAGCATTCGCTTAATGTTTCTAACCATCCCATATAAAATCGCGTCTTTTTCTTCGTCCTTACCCATTGCTCGATAAGCTCTATCTTGAAAATGCCTAATTCGGGCCTTGATTGTTTTCTCTAGATTTTCGTTGTCATTGATAATAGCTGTTTTCAATTCTGTTTGTAGGGTTTGTAAAGCCTCAATTGCCAAATTAAACTCGCCGTCACTTTCCTGCGCACTCATTGGAGGACCATCTTTGGCCGCTAGAGCCTTCTGGAGGACTAACACTTTGGTTCGATTGGTGCCTTCCTCCTCTATGTTCCTAATCCCTAATTCATATAATAAATACCTCAGCCTCTGTCAGTTCTGCGGGGTGCATGACAAAATCCAATAGCTCTCCCATTTCGATTATTTTTAATCAAATATTCAATCGTAATTCAATCGTATATTATTAGCAACTCTAATCTCTTCTAACTTGCAGTACGCGAATTAGTCGTATATCTGTGACTTTTAGAATTCGAATCTTGCTCTACATCTTGGATACCACGATAACCAATTTAACACTAGCTTGAAGTTTGTTCTAGCTGTAATATAGCATCACAAAACACGTAAATAGTAATGGCGTTAAGCAGGCCTATCCCAGGAAATGCCATCGTTTTTCTAAATCGACAGGTAGCTTCATTATAATGGACGCGTGTCGCCAAGTTAATCTTCCTACTCTCTATAAATACCCAATTTGCCCAAAAACTTATCTAGCTCGCAAAAGCACAATTATTTTTGGCGAAAATGGTCATCGGGAGCTTTTTGGTCTAAGTAAAAAACGTGTTATTTTAAAGGTCTGGCAAAGCTTTGCGACAGTCAAAAGTTCAAATACACATATACAATTGTCGTTTTTACGAGCTTTTTTCGCTGTTCTGGCCAATAAATCATACGTAGGTCGTGCGTCACAAACCCTCATAATTTATAATCGAAAGATGTACAAAATAAACCAAATTACTATGGAAAGCTTTTGAAAAATTATCTAAGTGCTTTCGGAAAGCATTTATTTTACAGTTGCTTTTGAAAGCTTTACAAAATTTCGCTTCTAATGGAAATTTTAATAAATCTAGCAGCTTTTTTTTTTTGCTGTCGTGTAAGTTTTTTCATAAAAATATGAATATGTAATTATTTGAGCTTTTAAATATATTATCGCCAAAAAGAACCAATATTAGAATAAGCAATAAATCAAAGTTTTAAAACCTCATTCTATATTCTAATCCTCAATAAATATCTTCAAATTCAAATAAATTAACGAAACGTTCGAAAGCTTTTACAAGCCAACAATTAAAAAATGAAAGTCCTCAGGAGTTTTGATTTTAGCAAATCAAGCTTAAATAAAAATAGATTTTCAGATTAGCTTAGAATATTACATTAAGCTTTATAAAAGCTTATATATATATATGTAGATATGACAACATAGTGCTTATATTATAGTGGTAAAACGCGTTTTTCTCGGCATTACATTAAGTTTGCGTTTAGTATAGTAGCAGAGCTATTTAAGAGCTTTTTTATCATTTTCATAAACCAATTAAACTTTTTAATAGTTTCGAGTTCAAAGTTTCGAATTTTGAGTTTTATTTTTTGCGTATCGTTTTATAATTTTTTGAGCTTTGATATATTGACAAATGATACTAAGTCTATCTTCTTGAACAAAAGCTCGAATCGGAGTATTTTTTAGAACGCCATTGGTTATTTAGTGATTTGTTTTAAAGAAGTAAGCGCAAATTTTTCATTCTGGTACAAAAAATTGCGGTCAAAAAAGCTCTGCAAATAATATTAAGTTTTTGTAAAGGTCTATTTCTTGCAAATTTATATGCTACACCTAATTTATTCCCATCCTGCTTTCATAAAACTTAAATATTCATACTTGCCTGCATAATTTTTACGTTTTATATAGAGTAGACAAGTATTTTCTTAATCTTGTCATAAATTAGAATAAATCTATGTGATAGGATATAGGATATATACAAAACCATTTTAAATACAACCAAACCTATTAGTGTAATACTTAAATCTTAGATTGGCCCACATTATTTATATTACCATCTGTTCTATTATATTTAGTAATACCATAACATTAAAAATTTATCGAATTTTAGTTTGGCCATAATAGAATAACAAATAACCTTTATAAAATCTAAATATTTGTTGCTAATGAATACACTCAAAACTATAACTAGAAAACTATTTACACGTTTCACTTAAATAAGCGGAATAAGGTACACTCGTATTCAGTTTAAATCTCAGTAATACCTTCATTCAACGTCGGCGGAAAGTAAAATTTTATCAAATCATTCCGGATTTATCAAAATAACCATATTTGGGTAGAAACGATGAGGCTAACAAAATTTGAAAGCTTTATTTAAAAGCCTCAAAAAGCTCTACATGATGAGAATACCATAATACGGAAAGCTTTTGGGTAGGCGTAACATATTTATGTATTCAAATTGTATGCATAAAGATTCCTTTTAGTTATTTCTAAAAGCGTTTATTTATCTTCGGAGTTTTAATGTTTAACTCAAAAGCACTTTAACAACAAAAAAACTAGCAAATTGAAAGCTTTGGTAACAACAGGAATTTTTTTCGGGCTGCATGAGTTCTAAAAAAATATTCTTTTAAAACATTAATCTAATTAGAGTGAAGCTTACTAAAATATATAAAAGCTTTGAAGTATTATTTAATTAATTAGCTTTTCAAAATAGATCTACACGGGCAAAATACAATTTTATCTTATTGCGCCATAATCTTATATTCTTAAGCAGTTTAATCGGTGATTTTGAAAGTTTCCCCTATATATGTACTTTGAAAGTTGTACCCTAAAATATTGAGAAAATACATTTTATAAACTTCTTATGGAAGCTCCTGCTTACAGTGTCGTCAACCAAGTGAACCAAAATAATGATATTCATAAATAATTAAAAAAAGCTCACTTATCACTTGTAAGCTCTTAAAAACTGACTTGAAAAGAAATCGAAATTAACTGTTTCTCGAAAATTATATGGTTTGTTGGTTTCAATTCCTAACAAATATTAAAAGCAATAATATAAGCTTGGAAAAGCTCTAAAGTTTAACATTAACATAAAGTTATTACCGTGAATTAAGCGAACTCTATACATTGTATCAATTATTTTGTTGGTAAGCATGAGTAAAACTTCTGATTTGTATAAAAATCACCGATGTGGTCAAAACTTGCAGCTTATGTCAGAAGTAGGCCACTTGCTTTATCGCATCAGCTAATGAACTTATTAAAATTCGTCAGTTGTATTGAAACCTTTTAAAAGCCTAAATTTGCTCTTACCATCGATGCACGGTTGCTTAAAGTTAAGTTTTATTAGTTAATAAACAACCTGCCGGGTGGATCATTTATTGATCGTATTTTTTTTTATTTTTAAAACACCTTTACTGATATGACTACTACAATCTTAAACATTATTAATTCATTAGTAAGGTTGACATTAGTACTTATGAGATAAGCATAAACTTGTGTGGGACTGCTGGACCAGTGTCCAGTTCCCTTGAGATATAATATTCATACGGTTAGATCATGTGGTTTGATTCGTTTGAGCCGCCTTACTTCGTTTGTACTATCCAGTAGTTATACGGCCTCAACGTTGGTGTGGGTAAGAAGTCTCTTCTCATGTTTAATGGCACATTCGCGGATGACGTCGTCTATCAATTGTATTTTTAGATCATTGTGTATTTCCCTTTTAGTCACAAATCGGTAAGCGTTGTTGACCATTCGAAGAAATTTATTTTGGCTACATTGTATAATGTCTCTATTGGATTTATGAGTACAACCCTATAGCTGCGCACCATACATCCATATTGGTTTGAAGATAGTCTAGAGACTAGTCTTTTGCAATACAGGTTCATTTTGGAATGATGCCCAATTAACTAACCAGTACATTTGACGTTGCTTTAATCGTTTAATCTGTTCAGCTTTTTGTCTCACGTGATGTTTCCAGTTGAGCCTTGGTGAGGTATTTTGCCGATTCAGCCTGCGGCACCCCATTGAGGTATATGTGTTGACTGTTATTTTTGTGTCAGAGCGTAAATGTCACATGGGTTGATTTGAGCTCATTAAGCACGATTTTCCAGTCAATTGTCCATTTATTAACGTTGTTCATTGCTCGTTGTAGATTTTCCACTGCCCTTGATTGTGATTCGTCTACTGATATAATTACAGTGTCGTCAGCGAACGTGCCGATGAATATTTTATTCGATGTAGGCATGTCCGCAGTGTAGATAAGGTAGAGGAGGGTCCCAATACGCTTCCCTGCGGAACTCCTGCTAGCGTTGAATAAAATCAGAACATGTTTCTTCATGGATGACTCTGAATTGGCGATCAGAGAGGTATGATTCAAGCAGCTGGCAATAGTTTTGTGGTAGCATTTTGCTCATCTTGAATGTCAATCCCTCGTGCCAAACCCTATCAAAGGCCTGAGATACATCCAGAAATACGGCGGGGCAATATTTCTTTTCTTCTAACGCTTGCTCTATTACCGTAGTTATTCGATAGACTTGATCTATTGTAGAGTGGTTATTCCTGAATCCAAAGTGAAAATCAGGAACGTTTACCATTGGCTTTAGACGTTTTAATAGTAGTTTTTCAAACAGCTTTGATAAGGTCGGAAGCAGTGAAACTGGTCTGTATGATGTTACTTCTTCATCTGGTTTACCTGGTTTCTTCAACATAATTATTTGGGCCGTTTTGAAGCATTTGAGTACATACTTCAATCTCATATAGGCATTAAATAAGTATGTGGTCATGAGAATTGCTTTGCGTGGAAGTTCTTTGAATAGACCCGGTGATATTTCATCAATTCCTGGTGCCTTTTTTTGGCTAAGACTTTTGCAGATTTCTTCAGGAATTTTCATTGGCGTGACCCTTTTAAAACCCCATTTGGTTGATAGACAGGTGTTACGTCAATATTGGATTGAATGTCATGGGGTTGAATCACTGTTGCTAGGTGTTGAGCAAAGATTTCCGCTTTTTCTTTGTCTTGTCGAACCCAATTGCCTTGAGCATTTCTTATAGGTGGTACTCGAACTACGGTTGTTTAAATTTTCTGGTTGCTTTCCATAACGAGTAGTCCTAATCCATTTCTGGACCTAGCCCGCTTAAGTAGTTGTCGAAGCAATCCTGTTTGAAGCTTTTGATTAGCCTATTGACTTTGTTACTTATTCGATTGAAGGTGTTCTTGTCAGTGGGATTTCTGGTGAGATGCTATATTCTCCTTGCCTTTCTCTTTTCCTTGATTTGTTCCCTGATTTCAGCCGGGTATTTGACTTCAATCTCCGCTTTGTCCTTTAATTTTGGAGTAGCTAGACTGGCGGCTATACGAATGTATTCAAAGAAATTGTTTGTTTGTTGTTCCAATTCTTCATTACTTTTAATACTAACTTTTAATTAAACTAGCTTTCCCCCCTCTCCCTCCCCTGCGGGGTTTCCCTAGTTACTCGCCTCTTGATGGTGGGGTCCCCCAACTTCGAGCTAACAATCCTGCTTCCCAGCATATAATTGATTAACCTTCTCAGAGGAACGTCCACTTCCAAAAATGATCCCTCCTTGATTTCCCCCGCTTTCACATTATTAAAGGCGCCTTCTATATCCAGGAAGGCCACCAAACAGAATTCCTTCGAATTAATCGATTTCTCAATCATACATACCAAGGCGTGCAGAGCAGTGTCCACAGATCTACCCTTTGTGTACGCATGCTAAGACGGTGCCCACTTCCTGGCACCTATTTTATTTCTAATGTATACATCCAGCAGCCTTTTCAAGGTTTTCAAAAGAAAGGATGATAGAGTTATTGGTCTTAGATCCTTAGGATAGACATGTGAGCTTTTCCCCGCTGTCGTTATAAACACCACATTGACCTCCGCCCAGTACCTAGGAATATAGCCCAGCTTCAAACACTCTTTGAATATAGCTTCCAGGTAAGGAAGAATAATTACTGAATTATTTTGAAGTTTCGCTGGTATAATTTGATCCGGACCAGCCGATTTAAATGGTTTAAAACCTCTCAGGCCCATAGGATCCGTTTCCTGGTTACGATATCCTCTGTGAACACTGAAAGTGCTTCCTGATGATTGCTATGCACCAACAGGTCTTCAAAGCTCCCTGGGAAGTGTGTCTCGGAAAGAAGCTCCAGAGATTCTCCACTAGAAGCTGTCCAAGATCCGTCCGGTTTTATCAAAAACCTGGGACTAGATGTACTTTTGGAAAGAATCTTCCTAAGGCGGGGAGTTTCGGATACCTCTTCCAGTTTATCATAGAAGATTCTCCAAGACCTCTTTTGTGCCTTTCTTAATTCTTTCTTAAAAATTCCGAGTTTCTCCTTATAGGAGTCCCAATCCTGAGCCTCCCTTGTATTTCTGGTTATATTAAAGGCTGTCCTACAAGTCTTACGATAGGTTTCTAGTTTCCTGGACCACCATACTTGTTTTTGTTTGCCCCTAGGCGTTGCCAGAGGGCAGGCAGCATGAAAGGATCGGTTGCACGCGCTAGTAACGCTAGCCACCATGTCCTCCAGCCCCCTAACGGTCGTCGGGGGCTACAGAGCCCTCGACGGCAACAAATCATCTAATAATTCCCCATATTTGCTCCAGTTGGTCCTTCTAGGGTTCCTGAAGGCTTCCCGGGTAGCAGGGTGAATACCGAGGCTATAGGTTAAATATCGATGATCAGAAAAGGAGTGTTCCTTATCCACCCTCCAATTTTTAACCATATAAAGAATATTATTTGAGGCAAGGGTCACGTCTAGAACCTCCTGCCTCTTACTAGTAATAAATGTGGGTTTCCGCCCAATATTACACACTGAAAGGTTAGTACTTATCAAATAATCAAAAAGTGACTCACCTCTTTCATTAATGTCCGTGCTTCCTCAGATAGTGTGATGCGTATTAGCATCAACTCCCAATACCACATCTACCTTTGATTGTTCCGCTTCACGGATCAGCTCCTCCAGGTTATCCGGAGGAACCTCCTTCTCCCGGTCCATGTAGGCTGAAACTAGCCAGAATCTGCAAGTGCCTACTTCCAGGCTAACTGCAGTAGTGTCATCATTGCTGTTTTGAGAGAGAAGGAAAAGATTAATATTATTTTTCCCAAGAATACAAGATCTGATCTTCCCAGACTTACTAGAGGATATAATTTTGTACCCCTTGGTTCTGAGGCCACAGATCCTGTTGTTGTTAATCCAAGGTTCTTGGATTAGTATCACATCCTCACCCAAACTAGCCAGCCTGAGGACTAGAACTGCCGAAGCAGCCGTAGAATGGTGAAGGGTAATTTGAGTTATCTTAATCATAACCTTTTAACCTTTACCTACCTCTATGGTATACTACCTTGATCAACAAGTTCTCGGAAAAACCACCGTGTGGCGCCCCCATCGTTCCGATTTGAGTTCTGTTTTTTTGTTAAGTTGGTACATCTGTTGTTGATATTCCCTCTAAATCTTAGCGTCATAGCTTGACATTTGCAAACGTTACGTAGTCAAGAGTACATCTATCTCTGTGTGTGTTGGCGATTATTTACAATTTTAGACATGATTTGCGAGGCTGAATCCGATTCCAGATTCATCAAAAGGATCATTACTGGAGACGAGACGTGGGTTTATGAGTACGACAGGCAATCCAGACATCAGGCAAGTGAATGGCGTTCACCAAAAAAAAAACCACGTCGTTTTCAGTCAAAAAAGAAGGCAATGCTCACGGTTTTCATGGATTACAACGGTGTAGTGCATCATTAATTTTTGCCAGAAGGCCAGACCGTAAACAAAGAGTATTATTTGGGCGTTATGAGACTTTTGCGTGAAGCAATTCGCCGAAAGAGACCAGAATTGTGGGCAGAAAACTCGTGGATTTTGCACCATGATAACGCACCGGCGCACAGTGCCATCATTATTCGTAATTTTTTGACGAAAAATGCAAGAAATATCATCCAACAGCCACCGAATTAACCTGATTTGGCTCCCTGTGACTTCTTTCTGTTCAATCGAGTTAAAAAAACATTACGGGGAACGCGTTTCAGCAGCCGAGAGGAAATAATGGAAAAATCGCCAACACATACAAAGTAGATGTACTCTTGACTACGTAACTTTTGCAAATGTCAAGCTATGACGCTAAGATTTAGAGGGAATATCAACAACAGGTGTACCAACTTAACAAAAAAACAGAACTCAAATCGGAACGATGGGAGCGCCACACAGTGGTTATTCCGAGAACTTGTTGATCAAGGTAGTATTCCTGCTACCGCATGAATATTATTTGTCGGTATTTTGCGATGCGCCGAATTCGCCTATCTCGCTGACCCTCATACCCTCTATAGAAGACTTGTCAGTGCCCCCTCCCGTCTGGCCGGGCTGCCGACATCCTTCTCCATCGGTACACCAGCTCCTTCGCTTATGTGCTCCTCCTCATCTTCCAAGTGAATATTTGCCAGACCGAGCTCGCCGGATTCACTCTCCCCCTACCCTCAGCTTCTCCTCTTATGTTGCTGGTACCCCCTTCAGGCCTGGGCGGGTTGCCACCATCCTCCGGTTGGTCTCCCGTATGCGCTTCCGCCCCATCCTTTTTACAAACGTTGAAAGTAATTGACCCGAATCCGAAGTCAATTACTCCCTTCCTTTTGTGCAGGAGGGCAAGGGTTCCTTATTTATTACCATAATTGATAATTTTGAGCCCCCCTTGGCGTCCTCCTGCTTGACGATCTTCCAATTTCCGAACGGAAGTTTCCGGATACTGGCCTGAATGATTTTCAAAGCCTTCAGGGCTAGCCGGTTCGGATGGCAGTCAGACACGTGCCCTCGGCCGGCTGTGAATTTTTTCCCGGCTAACTGCCGCAAGCTTTGTGCCTGGCGACACCTCCCCTACTTTGGCTATAGCCTTTTTATATAGATCCACAGATCTAGAGTCCGAGCATGCTGTCATCTGCACACGCCCTTGATACCATCCCGCATCTCTGCAGGATGGGGGTGGTCCTGGATTTTCTCCCAGGACTTTAAATAAGACGAGGTTGAGTGCATTATACACCATCCATTTTTCCGCCGTGATGCTCCCATCTTCTTGACTTTCGTCGTTACGGCTAGCATCAACATATGCTCCCTCAGGACATCGCTCAACAGCTTTGTCCCTAAGTTAGAGCTCAGCTTAGTGTCAGTCAGCAACTTGGCCCGCTTGCTGTCAACTACTTCCACCTCGTCCTGATACGCTGTGTTTTCGACACATGGTCCCTTTCCAAGCTTCCGCAGCCCACAGTGCTCCTTGCCCAAGCTACTGATGTTATCTGTTCTTCCTTGAGCTGCCCCTCGGGGGTCGCACTCCCACTTCTCGAGAATTCGAAATGCCGAGCGGCGATTTCTGTACCGCCTTTTCGCCGGAGGAATTTCTCTCGTCCCACTCCCCAGTGCTGCGTTGGTACCGCTAACACCCGGGACTGGTGCCCTAGAGTCAACCACCTTTGCAAACTTAGAGGCCCCACCCGTCTGGTTCGAGGTACCTCCCTTCGCTGATACCGGCTTTTGAGGAGAGCCGGTGTCCTTGGTTTTCTTATTGTTTGATCTGTCCATTATGATTCCCACGTGTATCGGAGAAGTAAACGTCTGCCTGCGCAAACATCCGTATACGCAGGTAAGGCTAATTACAACTGGAGGTCGCCAGGTATCCAGAGGGCTCCGTTCACGACTGGGCTTTGTTAAATGGGCCCTCAGCCTGGCAGTTCGTCAGCACGGGTCGCTTTACAGCTATACCTAGGTCACTTATAAACACCCGCTCAATGAGCGTGGACCCGGAGGCGACGGCAATTATAAGGCTACAAAATCAAAACTTTTATTGAATTTTAAAAGCTCCACTGCATTATATAAACCGCTTAAACTTTAATCAATATCGTCTGAAAGTTGTAAATTCTCAATCAAAATTTTCTTTAGTATCGAAAAATATTTCTTGCTCTCGGGGTCCTTATCCATATAAATAAAGCTTACAAAAAAATGTAAAAAGCTCTTACAAAATATGAAATTATAATTCTTTTAAAGGTCTAAAACAGACCAATTAAAATATTCAGCTTTACAAAATGTTTTATGAGAGGAAATAAGTTGTAATGACCAAAAGCTCACGTAAAATATTTAAGCGAATCTTGAAGTGTTAAGAAATATAAAATTTTACGTGTTGGCCGTCACAAAATTTATAAAATCTAGAAGCTTAATATTACAAAGATGAACCAGACAAAACAGTTGTTTGTGACATTTGCCTAAATATATTGGAAACAGCTAAACATTTTGAAAAGAATAACAACTATTTGAATAAACTAGGAAAGCTCAAAATTTACATTTTTAAAGCTAGCCAAAAAAATTAAAAATCAGGGGGACTTTACCGAAAATAAGAGAATTTTCATGTATAATTTTCATCGAAGTATTTTTTTACTTTTACGCGGACATTTTTTATAATAATTTGTCGAATCGTTCACGTAAAGCGAAAAAGCTTTCAATTAAAGATGGTTGCCTAAAAGTAGCTTGTCTAAAAGTATTTGAGCTTTAAATCAATTATTAATTCATCACAAATATATTTTAATGTCGAAATGCTGGACCAGATGAGAGGAAGCTTTAATTTAAGCCTTCGTTGAACTCTCGACATAGTGACATAAGTGTAAGACTAACTAATACTTAAACGTTGCCGATTATAGAGCTATCAATCTGGGGGAAAATTTAGGTTTTTCAACTTTAATAAAGCTCCGAGTATGTTGGCAACAACCATATCTTAATATCTCGTTAAAAGCTCAATGAATGATCGGCAACATTTTTAAATTATTTTGGTTAGTTTTTAAAAGCTTTTTTTTCCAACATAAAAATTTTCATTAAATTTTAGGCAATCTTACGCATACTAAAATGAAAAAGCTTCCAAAATACTCGTAGTACAACAAAAGCTTAATTTTTTTTAATTATTGTAACATTACGTGGATCTGATACTGCAATGCATACGAGTATGTTCCTTAGAAATATTTGAAAACCAAATTATTTTAGAAGTTTTGAGCTTTTACAGGTTATTATTTGTTCAATTTTAGAAGGGAACACTTCAAATTTTTAGGTTTTTTCCAAACCATTTTTAAAGAAGCAAATATGTTCTACCTGGAATCAATACAAGTTTTAGATTTGGTGTAAAAGCTTTACCTTTGTTTTTAAAGCTTTGCCTACCAAATTGCATTCCAATAATAAGGTTCCACTGAATTCAGTAAAACTAAAAATGGCAATTGTTCCGAAAGCTCTTAACCAAATAATAAAAATCTCGGATGATTTGCAAAAATTCTAGATATTGGCAAAAGCTCTCCAAACGGGAAACGCACGTATCTGAGAAATCGACCAAACTAACTCGAAAAATACATTTTAAATTATTGTTTGTAGTAGCTCAATTAAAAATTCAAAAGCTCTTAAACAAAAATCATGGTGTTAACTCGGTTTTCCACTTTATTCCCAGCATGTGACCTATTTAAGATATCAGTTTGTTCGAAATCGGCTGAAAAAATGAACATACTCGATACACACATGTTTGAAATTTCCAGAACCAGCAACAATATCTTGTAGATAAAAAATAATGTGTAAACCAAAAAGAAAATTGTTGAAGATCAGTATCTGTTCATTTTTTATATCCTTTCTACAAAAAGCATATCTACAATCTACACACACACATATACAAAATGAAAAGCAGGAAAATGTATTATTGGTATAAGGAATTTTGTTTAAACCATGACCGAAAAATAAACAACACAACGAAGCCAATTTTTCCTTATCGAATTTTCTTCCTGTTTATGCACACACACAACACACACAGTACAAGGTGAAGTAAATTTTTTGTTTATTTTTATTGCTCTATAGTGCCGAGGAATAGAATTTTAAATAGACATTGTGTCTAGGAATCGAATCTCACTGTATGTGTTAAAATACGTCAAGAACATTAAATTGAACATTTCCCGATAAATAATGTTCTTCCTGTGAACATTTTGTAAAGAGGAGATACCGGATATTACATGAAAGGAGTTTTATGTTGTTCGCACTCAAATATTTGTAAAGTTTATCGACTATATATTGGTTGAATATTAATTTTATATCTTCCGTTTTTACTATACTATGTTCAACTATAAAACTATGACGATATACAGTCTAGTCGAGTAATAATTTCCTTTTGTTCGTCCAAACATTCATATTTTTAAGGAGTTTTCTAATTAACTTTTACGATTTTAAATACAAAGATTTTTCGTCCAAGACTAGACAATGAACCATAAAGGTCATAGTCACAACAGTGTTACTGTGGGATGGACAAAATTTAATTTAAAACCGTTCGAACAATGTTTTTAATTGGAAATTTTTTGTGTACGCTTTTGTGGGGATCCTTATTAACCATTTACTATTTTTATGTGGTATATCCCAAGTTGCCAAAATATTTTTTTGTCTCTCGAAACTTTTTGGGTTCATAATTACTCTAGAGTGGTTGAAACGAAATGAAATCGATTTTTTTTTTTTTTTTTGGGTGTTTGTGTCTAATGTTAGACGATATAAAGACGTTTAATTATATCAGCTTAATAGTTTGTGTTAACCAAATATACACAAATAATTATTTGCTTACGAAATAAACAATTTCATTGATGTGTGATATGGTCAAGATAATGGATGGGTGTGAATGATTTTTGATGTGAAAAGTGAATGACATTTATCTCATTATGTGTGGATCAAAATGTGTAGCAATAATTACATATAATTAGTGTTTTAGAAATGTGTTTAGTTGGGATATTAGAAATGGACCTGTTTCTGGGTGATATGAGTTTCATTAATATTGACACTTGTTTGGTATACCCCATATATCATCAAGATGAATTTTATTTGAAAAAACGGTTTATTGAACCGTAAACAATAGAATCGTTCGATAACATTTTTCTCTATTTTGATAAGAAAGCTCGTTTGAATTTTTTTGCTTATAGCAGAGCCTTCTAGGGTATAGAGCCATAATCTTAATGACGTATTTTTTAGAAGCTTTTTTAGTGGTATAACTTTTCACTGATTTCCATGGGAATCCATAGTAAAAATTGTGTTTTTTAGCTGCAAGTTTTTCAATGAAAAAAGCAAAAATATTATAAAATGTTTATATAAAAGTTTTCTACATATCTTTAAGAACAATATACAAGAAGGCCATATTGGTATTAAGTAAATATTAATTACAGAAATATTAAAATTAAATTATTTCTAAAATATATTTTTTCGAACTTTCATTTTGAAAAATACATCAAAGTTGGCTCTGACAAATTAAAATAATACTTGCTAAATTTATCTTTAGTTTTACTAGTGTACGTAAGATGTCTAAATGGTTACAGAAAAATACGAAAAAAAGTTATTTAATCCCAAAATTAACAAACGTTCCTATATATTGTGAATTTGTTTTGCATTTCCTACAATTTTTGAACTTTAAATTTCCCCAGATGGTAATTTTTGGAAAGATTTTTCCAAATTTTTACGGCCATCACTGCCATCTGTGTAATATATCTTGACTTAATAACGAATCGTAGTAAGCTTTTATTTTAATTTGACCAGAATTCTGTTGTTATGAATTTTTTTTTAATATTTTGGTTTAAATAAATCAATTATTACAAGAAAATGAAAACGATTTACTTAAACGATATTCATATATGTTGAAATTCAAACATTTATGAAAGTACCTCAGAAATCATAATTAAGAATTTGTAACGTTTTCATTTAAAAATTTGTCTTAGGAAAAAAAGTGATTTCCCATATGTTTTGTGTGTTTTACTATGAAAAGTTTCGTTTTTTCCTCGTTTCTAATTCCCTTATAAAAGCTCAGATTTTTTTATTATGGATCTATAAAATACAGGGTGCTCTGCTTATAGTCCTTAGTTTTAAAGATAAAAAATTATTTAAAATAATTTTCGAAAGCTTTTCTATCAGGAAATTATTTTTATTTTGGCAATCGAATAGTATTTTGTGGCGACCTCATTGCAACTACCCAAAAAGGGTACTAACCATTTTTGGTTGATTGGGAGAACCATTTTAGTTCCTATTTATTTCATTTAATTTTAACTTAATTAATGTTTCCCCCCTTTTTACCTTTACCAAAAAAAAAACTAAAACTTATTATATTTTATTATTAACTACCTATAACTGAAGCTTCAACCGCAATCTACTTTACCTCTGGTTAGTATTTCCAACAAGTTTGCTTAATGCCTGTGGCGGCGTGACATTGCGTGAATTTTTGTAACACACGAATGGCTCTTTGAATATCATTAAATAAAGAAAAGCATTGACCAGCGAGTCTTTAAGAAATTTAAGTATGAATGCGACCATAGGAACATGCATGTTACTGACCAGCGAAACTTTAAGAACTTTTCGTTCAGTTTCGTTAAATTCGAAATGTCATTTAACATTCTTTAACAAGAGCGAAAATTACCGCCCAAACTGAAGGAGGAAACGTCAAACAGTGAAACATGGCATATTTATGTTTTATTAATTAAAATAATGCTTTAATATATATTTCAAATATGTACATAATATATTATGTAGTGTAATGTGACAAAACAATTATTGCAAAATACAATTACGAATATTCCTTGTTTTTTGTTGTCAAATCGTGTTACGGATTCGCTGGGCGATCTGGCAAAAATTCCTTAACAATATATTTTCGTTAAATTCTGTAAGGTTTTGTTACGGATGCTTAAAGACTCGCTGGTCAATGCTAAAGTTCGATAAACGATATTGACATAGATAAATTTCTGAAATATGGCTAACTGGGATGGAACTTGGCTATTCCTTAACCGATTTTAGTGAAATTTGGCATGTGCGTTGGAAATGGGATTCTAAAATGATTTTTGGATCAAGTTCTGGAATATGGCCAATTGTGATGGAACTTGGCCATTCCTTTACCGATTTTAGAAATATTTGACATCCGCATTGGAGGTGGGATTCTACAATGATTATTAGATGAAGTTGCGCAATATGTCCAACTAGGATGGAACTTGGCTATTCCTTAGCCGATTTTAGTGATATTTTACATTGTTGTATGTTCACTTGGATTTTTTTTGTATTTAACCACGTTTTATTAAATTTGGTTTTCATCTTCATTTTAAGCGAACGGATTTTATTAAACTGTATTTTAATCACAAATAAAGTTAGCACTTTTAATTGATTTTATTGAATTTTATGAATTTATTTATATATTTATAATCTTATAATTTTATTTATTTATATATTGAACTTATCATTATAATTTTAGTTACATTATTATTATTTTGTTCAAACTTTATTGTTCATTACAATATTTTTTTTTACATTGTCGGGGCAAAGACTTAAATAGAACTCTTTTTATAATTTTGAAATTCGACATTAAATACTAATTTTCAGATAAATTAAGGGTGCGTTCATATCCATAATACAGCAAATTTTGCTTAATTTATTTAATATGGAATGCACACCACACCTTCCCCCTTGAAAAAAGACAATCATTTACAAAAAATTATTAATTCTAATGATTGGCTTTTACAAAATTTTCATTACTAGTATACTAAAGTTAGAATATGTAATTATAAATTATTAATTGAATATCTAATATAAATATATATTTTTTAAGTAATTTTTTATTTACATTATTAAGTAATAATAAAATATAAAAGTTTTAATAAATATGTATATTTTTTAGTTTTATTGTTTGTTTACTTAACTAACTACATTTATTAAATACAGTATTAAATATTATATAATTTTTTATTTTTATTTTTTTTTTTTTTTGTAATTTATTAGCTAATTATTTATTTCTTACTTAACAATTTTTAAGGAATGTAATTTAAAATGGTTTGTAAATTCTTTCAATAATGTGTAATTCAGACAAAAAAGAAATTTAAATGGAATGGAATACAATAAGTAATAACGGTGTTACATGGTACATTGAATTTTCGTTATCTGCAAAAACAAAGCTCAGCTCCAACAAAATACTTTTTTTTTTTTTTTTTTTACAAAGTGTTAAATATTGTTAAAATAATGCTTAAGGCGATTGTTATGAACCGTTTTGAGATGTTTTCCAATTTTTATTTCTGAATTTTCATTCGAGATTATATTAATGATTTCATAGGGTCCCAACCATAGAGGTTTAGTTTTCGACGTGCTCGTTTCATCATGTAGTAATACTTGATCACCAATTTCGAATGGAACAAAATAAACTTTGTTATCGTAAAGTACCTTAGATCGTTCTTTTTTCTCTAATAAAGTTTTTCTTGCGATTTCCCAGGAATTTTGTAAACGATATTTCAATTCATTTGCATAATCGGCATAATTGTAAATTGTTTCTGGTTTCCTCTTTATAGAATTTGGTATATTAGGAACTCGACCGTATAATAGCTCGTAAGGCATGAAACCTGTAGAAGTATGGGGTGTGCTGTTGTAAGCAAACATTGCATATGAAATCCAGTTGTCCCAGTTTGCTCTGTCACCAGAAGTAAATGTTCGAATGTATTCGCCTAAGGTGCGATGGGACCTCTCCAGTGCTCCGTTTGACTGCGGGTGATAAGCAGTACAGTTGATATGTTCTATTTTTAATAATTTCGTGATTTTCTTGAAAAGTTGGCTCATAAAATTTGAACCCTGGTCTGTGATTATAATTTCGGGAAGACCATATTGGCAAATGAAATTTTCGGTAAATGCCTTCGCTACTGTAGCTGCTTCTTGATCGATTAGTGGAACAGCAAATGAAAATTTGGTCAAATCATCTTGCACAGTCAGTATGTAACGATTGTTCAAATGAGACGGTGGATTAATAGGACCAACAATATCTAAAAACACTCTTTGGAATGGTACTTTGGATGTGTCTGTAATTTTTAAAGGCATTTTATGAAGCCTACCGTATTTATTCCGCTGGCAATCATCACACTGCTTAATAAATTTTTTTATTTTTGACAGCATATTTGAGAATCGGTAATATCGTTTAAGACGATTCATCGTACGGTTAACTCCTTGATGAGCTCCGATGGGTGTTATGTGATAATCTTTAATAATTTGGTCGATATCAGAAGTTTCAGATAATTCAATTATGTTATGCGATTTTTGAGATTGTTTAAGATTATTATCATCAACATTATTGTCATTAATTGGAAGATTAGGAAATACATTTTGATCAGGATTGTTAGATGGATCGATTAAGATGAATGAATTCGAATTATTAGAATTATCAAGGTTATTAGATATAGAAGAACTTGAAGAATTTGAAACATCATTTTTCTGCTTATTATATTTGGCCCGAGTAATCACTTTTAAGGTGTGATTATCATTTGAAACATCAGGGATTGCAATTCTAGATAAGGAATCTGCATTTAGGTTACTTTTTCCAGGTTTATAGGTAATTTTAAAATCATACTCTTCTAATTCTAATCGCCATCTTAGAAGAATTGACGTAGGATTATTAGTCGAGTATAGAAACGTCAAGGGTTTGTGATCTGTCTGGATTCTAAACGGTTTGCCATATATGTAAGGTCGAAATCGGCGAATTGCCCAAATAATTGCTAGGAGTTCCTTTTTGATAGTTGGGTAATTTTTCTCTGCTGGATTCAAGATCCTACTAGCGTATGCTACAGGTAAGTCATTGGAATCCTTTAGTTGTGATAAAACAGCTCCTATCGCGACGTCGCTAGCATCCGTAGTCAGAATAAAAGGTAGATCAAAATTGGGGTATTGTAATATTGGAGGATTGCAAAGAGCATTTTTAAGTTTGGTGAAGGCTTCCTCTGTGAATGCGTTCCACCGATATTGGCAACCTTTACGTTTCAATGCGCACAGTGGTTCAGCAATTTTGGCATAATTTGGTATAAACTGACGGTAATAGCCGGATAGACCAAGAAAGGTTGCTACTTCTTTTGTGCTTTGTGGTTTAGGGAAGTTTAGTACAGAACTGACAATATTTGGATCCGGTTTAGTGCCATCGCGTGTAATTATATGGCCTAGATATTTAATTTCTGTTCTTAAAAAATTACACTTTCGTGGTTGTAATTTAAGGTTATTTCTACGGAAACAAGATAACACGTTTACTAATCTTGTATTGTGATCGGCTAACGTTGTGCCATAAATAACAACATCATCTAAATATACGAAACATTTAATCCCATTTAGTCCACTAAGAACATGGTTCATAAGGCGTTGGAAGGTAATTGGTGCACCTTTAAGACCGAATGGCATCCTAAGAAAATGAAAATGGCCATATGACGTAGAGAAAGCTGTTTTCTCTTTATCTTTAGGATTCATTGGAACTTGATGGTATTCCTTGGCAAGGTCTAATGTAGTGAAGTAACTTGCTTGCCCAAGTTGATCGAGGATTTCGGAAATGTTTGGTAATGGAAAAATGTTGTTGATCGTAATTTCATTAAGGCGACGAAAGTCTACGACTATGCGCCATTTTTCCTCATCGGTATTGGATTTTTTTGGAACTACTAAAATTGGTGAATTCCAAGGTGAAATACTGGGTTCTATAATTGATTCATCAAGCATTTTTGAGATCTGTGTATTTATCTCAGTGTTCGCCGCTTCTGGAAGACGATATGGTTTCTTATTTATAGGTTGTGAATTCGGAATTAAATCAATTGAGTGGTATACTTCGGTAGTCATATCCAATTTATCTCCAGGTAAATAAAAAATATCATTATAATTACGACATATTTGAATTATAGAAGATTTTTCCTCATCATTCAAATGAGAAGTATCAATTTCGGATTCTAGTAGTTGAAGACGATCTGGTAAGGTATCAGACCATGAATTTAATTGAAACAATTCATAATGGCTAAGAGGAGTTGATTTAATTTGAAAATTTTTCATATCAACTGAACTTTGGTTATTATTAAGAATGCTAAATATTGCCGATTTATTTTTAGGAGTAACAATACATGCTGCTGAAAATACACCTGGTGAAATTTCTTGAGAAGGACAAAAATAGTCTACGCTGTCATCCATGTCGACTGTTGGTAGTCGTATAAATTTTTCAACTCTTGGTGGAATTTCGAAATTGTCTTCCGGATTGGAAATCAAAGGCAAATTATGAACAGAACTGTTATAATTTATGTCTAAAGTCTTTCTTCCGTAGTGAATAACACATTCGAATTTTTCAAGGAAATCTTTTCCTATTATTCCTGAACAAGTAAGTGAAAAATCAACGGGTACAATGTGGAACGAATGATGTAATTGTAGGCTTTCAGTTAGTATAATGTTTGTTTTCACAAGTGCGAGAGTGCTAATTTTTGTATCAGTAATGCCTTGGATATACACTTTTTGATTTGGAAAAACTTCTGTATCATATTTTATTGCATCTTTTTTAATTAAACTGATATCAGCTCCAGTGTCAATGAGGAAGTAATGAATTTTGTCTAAAGTTAGGATATTTAAATTAAGATTAATGAATTTAAAATTATTACTTTGGCTATTTATAGCAGAAATTGAAACGTCTTTATGATTCAGGCTACTGATATTTGAAATGTTTGAACACTGTTTTAGAGATCCTGGATCCGTGTAGATGTGTTCTGGTCTTGAGCGGATCCTGTCGAGTTTTCCGGATTATTATGCTCTACATGTCTAATTTTAGAGGATGAAGCAGACGGGTCAGAATTATAATTTCTATTATTATTGTAGTCTCGCTTATAACAATTGTTTATTAGATGACCACGATTTTTACAATAATTGCAAAAAATATCTGGATTTGTATCTGGTTTATGTAAACTATTATTATTCTGAGTATTATTATTAGGTCGTGACGAATACGTTCGAATATTAATAAAATTTCGAGATTGTGATTCTAATTGGATATTACGATTTTGATCGGATTGCGGTAATTTATTTAATCTTGTATAACAATTACGATATAAATGACCGTTCTTATTACAAAAACTACAACGAATTGATTTTGTATCATTAAATTGAGCTTGCGGTTTGTGAGAAACTTCTTCGTCGTTAGCTTGTATAACCGCATCGGCTAAATTATCAAAATGATGAGCTTTTATTATGGTTCTGATTGGTTCTCTTAATCCATTTTGAAACGAGTTTAATGCCATACCTTCATTCAATTCTTCAATAATCTCAGCTGCTCCCTCTCCCTGTAGCGCGATACAGATTTCGTTTAATTCATATAAAAGTTTTTCGATTTTATTTGCAAAGGATTGGACTGATTCTGAACGCTCTTGGCATAACGAAATTAATTCAGTAGATACCGTACCTTGGGATCGACGCTTAATAAATTTAGTTTCTAACGTTGTCTTTAAACTTTCCCAATTACTAAAAGATTTATGTCGCACTACTTCAAATGCAGAACCCTCTAATTTTAATTTGATTAAAGTCATAAAATTATCTTTATCATTTTTTACAGTTAGGGATGACCATACGAAATCACAAGCTAAACAAAATTTTTGGAAATCCGAAACCTTACCGCTAAACACGGGAACAATTTTTAACATATTATTAGCATTAAACGCCATTTTTTCATTTGAATTTTTTGTTTCTATTTGGAGAATATTTGTATGGCTATGATCAATATTCGAGGATGACGAATGTATCGATTCAGACGAGCATGATTTATTATCTGTTATAGAAATTAAATCATTGTTACAGTTAACGGAAAATTCAATGTCATTATTTTTTAATTCAGATGACATTTGCATGCCAGGTTTTACCTTCTTAACTTGTCTGTATCTTAAATTAATAAAAGAATCTCGCTTTGACATAAAAAAATTAAAAAAAATAATTCACAAAATTAATTTTGAATCACAAATACCACTTCACTAACCCACTAAATATGTTTAAGAAAAATTCATTATACGTTTAAGTTTATACATTACGTATTTTTTTCTTAAATAATTTATTATTTATATTTAAAAAATAAATGTTTGTATATTATAGGTATTAATTATGTACTCGTATGTACACATATAAAAAAAACTAATTACGATTTTATAATTTTAGAAAAATTGAATAATATACCTGCGATTTATATTTACTTTTGTTGATGATCTCCACTGATGATCTGCAAATGTTGAATGGCTCCGTGACGTATTCCGATATATTGTAGCTATAGGTGTAAAGTTGTGATTTTGATACAGCTTGATGAATGTTGATCAATTTATATTCTAGTCGACTTGTGATGTAAATAATTTAGAGTTTCGATCGGCTATACGTGAATGTTGAACATGCTTGCTGTATTTTTCTCGAACATGTACAAAATGATGTTCTGGATTCTAGAACATTTGGTCGGCCACATGTTGAATACATTTGATGAAATTTATGCGCTGAATGTGTTTACATTCGATGTGTTGGTATTTAAATTTTCAACGAATAGTTTTTCAATGCGGTATAACTTTTGATCTGATTGAAATCAGCTGATGTTGCAGTTTAAATTTATTATACAAATTTTTTTTTTTTCTATTACCGTTGAGACACGGAATTTTTATTGAATTAATTGCGATTTTGCATTAAAGATTTTTTTATGAGTTTATTTTATTATTTGTATTATTTTGAAATATTTCAATTACTTATATTTTTTTTTTATTAAAATTTGATGATACACCATAAAACCAAAAACACAATTTTATTTTTTTTTCCGCTGTCACCATTGTTGTATGTTCACTTGGATTTTTTTTGTATTTAACCACGTTTTATTAAATTTGGTTTTCATCTTCATTTTAAGCGAACGGATTTTATTAAACTGTATTTTAATCACAAATAAAGTTAGCACTTTTAATTGATTTTATTGAATTTTATGAATTTATTTATATATTGAACTTATCATTATAATTTTAGTTACATTATTATTATTTTGTTCAAACTTTATTGTTCATTACAATATTTTTTTTTACATTGTCGGGGCAAAGACTTAAATAGAACTCTTTTTATAATTTTGAAATTCGACATTAAATACTAATTTTCAGATAAATTAAGGGTGCGTTCATATCCATAATACAGCAAATTTTGCTTAATTTATTTAATATGGAATGCACACCACAACATGTGCGTTGAAAATGGGTTTCTAAAATGATTTTTGGATCAAGTTCTGGAATATGGCCAATTGTGATGGAACTTGGCTATTCCTTAACAGGTTTTAGGGAAATTTGACTTGCGTGATGAAAACGGGATTCTACAATGATTTTTAGATGAAGTTCTGTAATATGGCCTATATGGCCAATTAGGATGAATTTTTCTAATTCCGGGATCCTACACTAACATTAGCGTGCTGTCACCCATTTTTTCTTATTTTCCTTAGATTGCGATTAAATTTCCCGGCAAATTTTTAATAAATATATCAATATGAGTAACCTAAAAAGCTATTGTCTTTGGCAGTTTCCGTAATCCATGGAGCTGTCGAGGTTTATCTGCTGTTGGCCATATTCCACAACTTTATCTAAAACCTATTTTTGAATCCCACTTCCAACGCATACATTAAATTGCATCACAATCGGTTTAGGAACAGCTAAGTTCCATCTAAATTTTTCACATCTCAGAAACTCATCTAAAAATCATATTAGAATCCCATTTTGATCGCACCTGTCAAATTTCACTAAAATCGGTTAAGGAATAGCCAAGTTCCATCCTAGTTGGCAATATTCTAGAACTTCACTTTAAAAATCATTACAGAATCCCGTTCCCATCGCGGATGTCAAATTTCTCTAAAATCCAGAACTTCATTCATCCCATTTCCAACGCACATGTCAAATTGCATCAGAATTAGTTAAGAAATAGCCAAGTTGCATCCTAGTTGGCCATATTCATCTAAAAATCATTGTAGAATCCCATTTCCATCGCGAGTGTCAAATTTCTCTAAAATCGGTTAAGGAATAGCCAGGTTCCATCCTAGTTGGCCATTTTCCAGAACTTCATCTGAAAATCATTTTAGAATCCCATTTCGAACGCACATGTCAAATTTTACTCACATCGGTTAAAGAAAAGCCAAGTTCCATCCTAGTTGGCCATATTCCAGAACTTCATCCGAAAATCATTTTAGAATCCCATGTCCATTGCGTATTTCAAATTTCACTAAAATCGGTTAAGAAATAGCCAAGTTCCACCATAATTGGCCATATTCCAGAACTTCACCTAGAAATCAATTTAGCATCAGATTTCCATCGCTCGAGTCAAATTTCACTCAAATCGGTTAAGGAATAGCCAAGTTCCATCCAAGTTGGCCATATTCCAGAACTTCATCTAAAAATCATTGTAGAATCTCATTTCCATCGCGCTTGCCAAATTTCAATAAAATCAGTTAAGGAATAGCCAAGTTCCATTCAAATTGGCTATATTCCTGAACTTGATCTAAAAATCATTCTTGAATTCCATTTCCAACGCACATGCCGAATTGCATCACAATCGGTTAAGAAATAGCCAAGTTCTATCCTAATTGGCCATATCCCAGAACTTTACCCAAAAATCATTTTATAATCCCATTTCCAATGCCCGTGCATTTGTTCGCTAGTAAAACAATCTTGCTTTCTAAAGAAATTTAGAAGGTTTTGAATGTAACCGTTTGCCGTAATAACATGAGCAAGAGCAATATAATAATGACGTTTTCATTCATTAGAGCAGAGCGTATTTATTTTCTCAATATAACGCAATAACGAAGAGCGAAAAGATGATAACACAATCGCAATAGTGGAAGAGCAAGAGCCTTATAATAAAAATAATGCTCCAGTTCTACAGAGCGAAATTTTTTTTTTTACAATATCGCTCTTTATAAAGAGCTTTTTAATAGTTTTTATTATCGTTCTTGAACAAAAATGAAGAGCGAAGAGCAAAATGAAATCCCATTTTAAACTCTGGTTTATATTGTGACCCATGTTGAATCATATGTTGCCCAAATACTAGGTACGCTGGTGAGAATGTAGTACCTGCATGTATGGTGGTTACGTAAAGTACCAGCTATTTGTGGCAGATATTGGTCCCATGTCTGTTGGTCTTCTTCCACATACGCCCGTATCGCTGCAAGAATTGAGCGGTTAACCCGCTCGGAAGCGTTTGACTGAGGTGCGTATACTGGGGTAAATATGTGCTTTATCCCATATTTATTCAGCGTATCCTGGAGTATATGTGCTTTAAATTGTTTTCTATTATCGGAAAGTATCACCTCTGGCACTGAGAAAACTGGGAATACTTCCTGTTCCAAATAATCAACTACCTTCTTGGGGGTAGCCTCGCGAAGTGGTTTTAGCAAAACAAACCGAGAATAATGATATAAGACGATCAAAATGTGTGTATTCCCAGATTTGGATCTGGGATAGGGGCCAAGGAAATCGAGATAAAGTTTTTGAAATGGTCTCTCAAACTCTTTGTACTCCCCCCCCATTGGTGGTCGCAAGGTATAATTCTCAGCTTTGGTCTACTTACAGACTTGGCATTGTTGCACAAAGCTTTTTACATCTGGGGTTAATGTTGGCCAATAAAACTGCCTGCGTATGAGCTCAAACATTTTACCTGTTCCCATGTGTGCTGCCGTTGGAGGCGTATGAGCTTGAGTTAATATCGCCGGGATCAAGTTCTTTGGCAGCCATAGCTTCCATTCAGGGATGTCTGTCCTGTATTCCGGGTCTCTGGTAGGTTGGTATATTAACAATTTTCCGTTAGAAATCTTCAGACTTGACTTTGGAAATACATTATCTTGAACTGACTTCAACAACTCAAGATATTGCTCTTCTGTAAAAGATGGTGCGTTCAGATCAATGTTGAATGGTGTTATGACTCCACTTAATTCTGCTACATCTTCAGAATAGACGCGAGATAGGGTATCTGGGACAACATTTTGTGACCTTGGAGTTTCAAACTCCAACATGCTAATCTCCCGGATAAGTCCGTTTGGCCCATCAGCCATTGCAAACTAGCGTGATCGGTTATTATTACAAACTGATAACCTTCCATGTATGCACGGAATTTTTTTACACTTAGTACCGCTGCCAGGCACTCTAATTCCGTAATGCTGTAGTTGCGTTGAGCTTTATTCAACTTATGTGAATAAAATGCAATTGGATGTTCAGTACTGTCATCTTCCTTTTGGAATAGTACACTACCTACTCCAGTGGTTGATGCATCTACCTGTATGTAAAACGTGCGGTTATAATCCGAGTGAACCAGCACAGGTGCTGATGACAAACAACTCTTCAACTGCTCAAAAGCTACCTGAGCCTGCTCATTCCATTTAATAGCGCCTTTTGGCTTTAACAAATCTGTAAGTGGAGAACTCACAGCCGAGAAATTGGGAATGAATTTCCGATACGAACCACTCATCCCTATGAGCCTGAACCTTATCTGGATCTACCTTGATGCAACCGTCCTGTATTAGGTGCCCCAAGTATATGAGTTGCTTAAGAACAAATTTAGACTTTTCGACATTGATAGTTAAATTAGCTGCTTTTATCCGAGCAGCCACTATTTTAAGTAGTTTCATATGTTCCTCAAAAGTGAGCGACGTCACTAAAGGTCATCAAGATAAACAAATACGCGCTCATGCAGCTCATGTGGGATAACCTTTTGCATGAGCCTACACATGGTTTGTGCTGCATTACACAATCCAAATGGCATGACGGTAAATTGGTATAACGGTCTTCCAGGCACCGTAAACGCTGTTTTGCACCTGTAAGAAAGGTTAAGAGGAATCTGCCAAAAAGGGTCTTTCAAATCCAGGCTGGATATATATCGCGTATTTTCGAGACGACTTAACAGTCCATCTATAATTGGTAACGGGTACGCTTCTTTAACTGTAACTGCATTGACTTTCCTTGCATCTAGGCATAACCGCAGTTTCCCATTACTCTTTGGCACTACTGTTACAGATTCTTCTATCACTCCCAGACTCAGCATCCGCTCAATCTCCTGATCCAAATTCTTTTGGACTGCCGGGGATACCGCGTAATAGCGCTGCTTAACAGGCTTTGCATCGCCCGTATCTATCTCATGTTCAAGCAAGTGCGTCCTTCCTAAGCCTAGTTGTGCTGATGATGGGAACTTAGCCTTTACCAAATCTAGCTGCTGTTGTTGAATTTCCGTCAGTAAGTGATATTGAATACTGTCCTCCATTGTTGGATTTTGGTCACAATGAGTGTTCCGGGCCCCGCTCACTTCTGACACTGATATTTGAACTCCAAAAGTATTCCAAAAATCCGTGCCAAGGTCTAATGCTTGTGACAATGAAGGAGCCACGTATAAACGCAAATTTTTTGTCTGGCCAGTGAAAGTCACCAGTACCGTAACATATCCTAGAATTTTCTCCGCTTTGCCATTGGCAGTTTGCACTCGGGTTGGTAATGGGTGATACATCAAATTACATTTTTGAAGGAACTGTTCGCCTTCGCGTCCCAACACACTGATGTTGGCTCCGGAATCCAACAGTCCTTCCAGCTGCTGTCCACAGATTTGAACGGTAGCATATGGCCGGTTGTCTAGTTTGGTTGGGATGATGGTAGAATATATGCTCTTTCGCATTCTTCGGCGTCGGGAATAGTTATATCTTCATTCTAACTTCCTGCCTGCGATCGGTCTGGCATGAAGTTGAATGTTGATATTTTGGGGGGAGTTGGGCTAATGACGCCAACTTCGGTACAGTTCTGGGTCCGTATTGCTCGCTGCCTCCTCCTTTGATACGTGAGAATAGGCACCCGAGTTCATTTGGTGGAGATGTGGTCCCCGGAAATTCCGCATCTTATCCTGTGGCCCTATTCTGGCTATTCCCTGGGAATTGGGAATTGAACTATTTTGACAGTATTCTAGCAGTTTGGAATTATTTTTTCCAAAAGTGTATTCTGGCGATTGGGAATTTTTATTGTAGGGAAAAAATAATTCCATTTTATGTAAGTTTTGACGTTTATTTTTCCCAAATTTTTTTTTTGGGAATTAGAAGAAACTGTTTGTTTTATGTATTTTCAAAATTTTATTTATAACGTAGTATCGGTAAAGTTTTTATTTTATATGTAGAAAATAAAATTTTTAAATAATGGCGGCTGCAAAATTTGAAATAGTGGTTTTTCCCATTGGATGATTCCCAATTACGCCAGAATACACTTTTGGGAATTGGGGAATAAAAAATTGGGAATTATTGAAGTTTGGAAATATAGCAATATTTTTCCCAATTCCCAATTCCCAGGGAATAGCCAGAATAGGGCCACTGATGTTTTCTGCAGGGTTGCAATCCTGACAGTCTGGTTTAAACACGTTTCTCTTTCCGCACCTGTAGCAAAGAATTCTTTGCACAACCTTCCGACAATCCATGAACTGATGCGAGGGGCCATTGCAATTAAAACAACGAGATGCTTGTCTCTCTTTTGGATGTATGTCTGACGAGTTTGACTCATGGGGTGTATAACTCTAGAAGATTTGCGTTTCCCTACTTGAACTCTGAAGTTGAGTTGGTTGTGCTCTGTCTTTTAACTGTTGATTACTTGTACATACCTGTTCATAGTAATTCATTGGATTTTCGTGTTCTGACAGGGTGGCTTCTTCTTCGTAGGTAAAAGGTCCAGGGGTCCAGGAGGTCTCTGGTCAAACCGCACCTGGGGTCTGAGTAGAGTCTTAGAGTGGTCATTATAATAATATGATGTTCCTTGTAGGTTGAGTCCTGCTTCTGTATTGCGACCAAAACGTTTCCACAAGTCCTCCAAAGAACTACATCGCCGTATGAATTCTGAGAAACTATTGAAATTCCGCTCTTCATGGAGTTTCATCTGTAGTGCTGGGCGCATGTTTCGCCGAATAATCTTATACAAGACATTATCTGACAAAGTCCGTTCTGATTGTAAAGCCATCTTTCGGATGCTCTGGTAGACCTCCAGGATGCTTTCTTTTGGGAATTGCTGCTTCCTACTATCCAGCATTTGGAGTACATCATCTTCTGTGTAGACGGTTGAAAAGCGTAATAGCATTTCTGCCTTCAGATCGTTCCAGGTGGCATTTGGGTTGCGATCAACAGTGGTCCAGAACCAGTCTAACGCCTCGTCTTCCAAGCATAGATCTAGTGCACCCACGAGCTGATCCAATGATATCTGTACACGCACCGCGTGCCACTCCACTCGTGCCAAAAACCTTGCTATTGTCAACTCGCTGCGCATTCCTGAGAAACGCAGCTTCCACGTGCTCACTTCCTTACGCAAATGAAAAAGCATCGTGTACCAAGAAAAAAAATTATTTAAAATTAAAATGTCTCCCCCTTCGTGCATAAATGATCAAAAAGGAAATTCTCTCCTTCGCTAGGGTGGTAGTCAAAAAGGAAAAGGAAAGGAATTAGGATAATGTACTACCCAATTTTGGAGAAAATTTAACTCCTTGACCCTGTTTCCCAGTTAACTTCCGGACTGCCGCACGAATACAGGAGTGAGTACCACCGAGAAGGCGTCAAGTTTTAAAGTTTCTCTTTTGAACCTGATGGTATCCAATAAACCTAACTACCGCCACCTTTCACAGCTTGCTTCCATCCCCATAGGGAGAACCGGGCCGTGAGGGTCAATAATTATTTTACTAGAGCAGACCAGCTTAACTTCCATGCCCTTGAGCAGCTTAAGTAAAGTCCTTTCCACTCAGGACACCAATTCACTGGTTGATGTGCTCTGTTCCCTAAATTTCTTAATATAGTTACTGACAACTTTTCACATTACACTTAAATTCAATACCCGTCCACCGCAGTACGCTGATTTCCGGATGGACTGCCCGATTTGGGACGCCTCTACGCATAACATCAGATCAAGGACGCCAGTTCGAGTCGCAAATCTTTACAGAATTAAACCGGCTCTGCCGGATCCGGAGCGATTTCATCGGACGATAAAAACAGCTATAACATGCCGGCTACAATATGAGCAATACAGCTACATATAATATGAGGGCGTTGCAGCCTACATCCACAACGCATCACATCACATCGCAGGACGTCTTCGAGCACCCAACGCTTCGCCAACCTGAGTTCGTTTTTGTACGAAATGATGCGGTCCGACCACCTTTGTCACCCGCATACAATGGCCCATACCTCGGCAAGGAACGACATGACAAATACTTCGTACTGGAAGCAGAGGGTCGAGAAACAAAAGTTTCAGTGGATCGACTGAAGCCAGCGTATATTTTGAAGGACGATCAGTTAGTTCAACTATCACTACCAAATCCAGAGCTGCCAGAAAATCCGCAAGGATCACCATAGGATCCGGAACCACCACAGAGCCTGCAGAAATCGCCCAAAGTCACCAAGTTTGGACGTACCATAGTCACACCCAAACGATTCAAGAGATGACTTCGATCTGGCGGGGGAGTAGTGTGGCGACCCCATTGCAACTACCCAAACTACCCAAAAAGTGTACTAACCATTTTTGGTTGATTGGGAGAACCATTTTAGTTCAGTGTAAAAATTATTAGATATATGTACTGACAGATTAGAAATAACCACGATAAAGAAAAGGCGTGTAATTAAAAACTTAATAAATAATAAATAAATCTATAATTGTATTTCATTTAAATATTGATAAACTCGTTTAACCTCCACAATTTAAAGCTTTCTCTCAACCCCTTCTCGTAAACTAAAAATCTTATTAAATTGAACATTAATATTAAAGCTTCCATAATTTAATGTAGACCTTCAAAATATCAAAATTTTATAAAATCTTGCATAATATTTAATAAAATGTTTACAGCTTTTTATTGTAAGCTTTAGTAATTCTAATTAAATCTTTTATTTACTTGTTACAGACTGTTCGTGCTGGGATTCGCCAACATCGCAAAGCGTTTATACAACATAGCATTCGAATGGAAGAATGACCAAGAAGAAGCATTCATAGGACCAAGGAGATGATTATGCGTCGCGATAATCCTCGTATACCCTAAACCCAACGTGAAATTTGTTTTGGACCCCGATGCAAGAAATTATGGTATAGAAGGAGTGTTATTACAGGAAACTGATGACCAAGAACGAGTAATTGCGCACTACTACAAAACATTTTAAAACATTAATTATTGCGTAACAGGAATAAATTATTGGCTGTAATGCAATGCGATAAGCTGTTCCATGAGTGTTCCGAACGTATCACGGAGCTTTGCTTCGATTTATTTTTGATGATCCCAAAACCTGGGCAACCACAACACGAAACTTCGTCCTGTATAGCCCAATTTCGCTGATGCCAGTCATGTCCAAACTCATTAATGACCTATTGGTAAAAAGGTTGTATAATAGGTGTTGCACAATCGTTTGACATAGTGGCATGAAGAACCTAACGACAAGTTAAGAAATCTACCAATGCAATTTGCTAAAATACCGGAATACCGCAGGGCAGTGTATTAGGGCCAGTTTTATACCTACTGTACACTTAAGACCAAATTGCATTAGAAATCAGTACACTGGCAACTACTGCCGATGACACGGCGATCTTAGCTGTAGGAGGAAGCTACGAAAAGTCAACATAGAAGTTACAGTCAGCTATAACTGAAATACATAAATGGACCAAAAAAATATGACGAATAAAACTAAATGCGAACTAAATCATCGAACATACTCCGAAAAAAAATTATCAAGCAAAGTAAATTGCCGTTACCACTATAGATTCCGAGACCTACGACTAGAGGATTTTGGATTTTTCTGAATCGGCTGATCTGTAGTAAGGAGATTTTCAAAAAATCGAATTTTTTACGAAATGTATGGAAATTATCACGCACTATAAACGGCCGTACGCACAACAATGTGAGGTCCTGAGACAACTGCAGATTTTGGATTTTTGTGAATCTGAATCGGCTGATCTATAGTAATAAGATTTTCAAAAATCGAATTTTATGTGAAAACCTATCGTTAGAGGTATTAAGAACCGCAATTGCAGCCGAATTGTAGATTTTGGATTTCTTTGGCTCTGAATCGGCTGATCGGAGATGAGATTCGGTAAGGAGATTTTCAAAAAATCGAATTTGCTATGAAATGTCTGGAAATTATCACGCAATCTGAATGGCCGTTGGTACAACAATTACAAGTCCTGAGACCTAGCATTAGAGGTTTCAACAACCTCAATCGGAGCCCAATTTCAGATTTTGGATATTTTTGGCTCTGGGCTGATCGGTAATAAGGAGATTTTCGAAAATTCGAATTTTCTACGAAATGTATGGAAATTATCACGCAATATAAACGGCCGTACGCACAACAATGAGAGGTCCCGAGACCTATCATTAGAGGTATCAAGAACCCCAATCGGAGCCCAATTGCAGATTTTGGATTTTTGTGGCTCTGAATCGGCTGACCTATAGTAAGAAGATTTTCAAAAATCGAATTTTCTATGAAAAACTATCGTTAGAGGTATCAAGAACCGCAATTGGAGCCCAATTGCAGATTTTGGATTGCTTTGGCTCTGAATCGGCTGATCTATAGTAAGGAGATTTTAAAAAAATCGAATTTTCTACGAAATGTATGGAAATAATCAAGCAATCTAAACGGCCGTTGGCACAACAATTACAGGTCCCGAGACCTACCATTAGAGGTATCAAGAACCGTTTTTGTGGCTCTGAATCGGATGATCTATAGAAGGTGATTTACAAAAAATCGAATTTTCTACGAAATGTATGGAAATTATCACGCAATCTGAATGGCCGTTGGCAGAATAATTACATATCCCGAGACCTTGTATACATATGAATTTGAAACCTTGGATACATATAATAAAATTGAATATACATGTCTCGTTAGTGCTATTTTGACAGCCGAATAAGAAACACGAATTTGTGAGACATTTTGGTGAAGAAAATCTTCATGCTAAATAAATATACCGTTAACATTAACTTCGTACCAGTGTTTTTTGAGATGAGTGTTTTGCAAACTGCAAGAAAAAAAATAACAACTATGTTTGATCGTTTTAGAGATATAATTTTAAATCCCCCTACTACTCCGATTCCTGTGGCTAATAAAACATTCTGCTATTAGTTATTGTGGCTGAAGAACAAATTTTATAAAGCGGTGTAAGACGTTTAACCAACGATAACTCCTTAAATACAAACCTTACACAGATGTTGACTAATGAGTAAGATAGTGCAGAAAAATTAGCGTAATAGATAAATAGTAATTTTTACCTACATAGATCCTAAAACTTTCATCACACAAACAATTTACTCTCTAATGTTACCAAAATGAGTTATTCCTTATGCATTAATGACACAGATTTTTAATTTGTTGAGCGAAAATCAAATAAAATTTTTAATGTTAGTCAACATAAGACTTGATACCTGAAGTGTTAGATAAATTATTTATAAAATACTGTAAATAAATAAATAAATAAATCAAAAATAAAAAAATGAATATAATTTACAATGGTTACAGGATGAGAATTTAATGCGGTATCGAAAAGAAAATGGTAGGTACATTTGAGGTAAGAATATATTTCGAAAACCGACATAGTTGCAAATAAGCAACGAAAAATTTTATCTGCATCAACACTTTGTACTAAATGTAGTACGTATGCCCTAACAGATACATTTATAGAGCAAAATATCGAATGCATAAAAGAAACAAATTTATATTAACTTGTACATGATGTGGTAGCCGTGGTAGTAAGGTGATGGACTGGTGTGACGAAGGTCTGGAGTTCGATTCCAAGCAACGCAAAGTTTGTTTTTAGATGAAATCAACAAGAATTGGAAATAATCCGAGAAAATACCCGGGAAACGGAGTCGCGCCACGAAAAAAAAATGGCCAAATTCATAGAATTTCTTAAAAAAAAAAAAATTATCAAATTTTTGCTTAAAAAAAAAATCGGAGGTTCGTAGAACCGAACCCGCGACCTTCTGCACCGCAGTCCATCATCTTACCAACCACCCACTCATCTCTACATAATTTCTACACATTTTTTCGTTTAAATACTGATAAAATCGCACAAAAATCGCATAAAAATTTTTTTTATTTTACCAGGCGAACAGAATTTAAAAAACAACACATTTGTCATCAACGTGACATTATTTTGTATCATAGCGTGCCACTTCAAGTTATGTGACACTTGAACATACAAAATAAAGTCATATTGCTGACAATTCTACCTTCTTGTAATTTTTGTTCGCCTGTTAAAATGACAAAAATTTTTTGCGATTTTTGATGAAAAAAAAAAAATTTTTTTTTTTAATTTCTGCTCACATGGTAAATAAAAATTAACTTTTTTTAATTAAAAAGGCTCAATCAACTCAATAGCAACCACCCAAATAGAAAATTTGGAATTACAAAAAAAATCCTTCTGCCGTGAGGATCGAACTGCAGACCTCTATGGTTTTAATCTGCCCTCTTACTATAAGGTCTCGAGTTCGATCCTCGCGGCTGAAGGATTTTTTTTTGTAATTCCAAATTTTCTATTTGGGTGGTTGCTATTGAGTTGATTGAGCCTTTTTAATTAAAAAAAGTTAATTTTTATTTACCATGTGAGCAGAAATTGAAAAAAAAAATTTTTTTTTTTTCATCAAAAATCGCAAAAAATTTTTGTCATTTTAACAGGCGAACAAAAATTACAAGAAGGTAGAATTGTCAGCAATATGACTTTATTTTGTATGTTCAAGTGTCACATAACTTGAAGTGGCACGCTATGATACAAAATAATGTCACGTTGATGACAAATGTTTTGTTTTTTAAATTCTGTTCGCCTGGTAAAATAAAAAAAATTTTTTGGCGATTTTTGTGCGATTTTATCAGTATTTAAACGAAAAAATGTGTAGAAATTATGTAGAGATGAGTGGGTGGTTGGTAAGATGATGGACTGCGGTGCAGAAGGTCGCGGGTTCGGTTCTACGAACCTCCGATTTTTTTTTAAGCAAAAATTTGATAATTTATTTTTTTTTAAGTAATTCTATGAATTTGGCCATTTTTTTCGTGGCGCGACTCCGTTTCCCGCGTATTTTCTCGGATTATTTCCAATTCTTGTTGATTTCATCTAAAAACAAACTTTGCGTTGCTTGGAATCGAACTCGGTACCTTGACTTTTGTAGTCCATCGCCTTACTGCATGTGCTATCACATCATATACGATCTACTATTAATTTGTTTGTTTTGTGCAATGGTCCAAGGCAAAACAAATTTGCCTCGAATATGGATATATAGTGACATCTCTGTTAGGACATACCAACTAAATTTAGTACACAGTGTTTCTGCTAAAAGTTCTAAGATGGCGTGTGTTGTATAGTTTTGTGCAAAATATCTGAAGTTCGAATTTTAAAAATTAGCGGGTTTTTTTTAAATGTTTACTTAACATTATTATTGCACTAAAATTTTCAAAAATTATTATTTTTTCTCGATATTTGTGATAATTTTATTGTCACTCATATTGAAATAATTAATTTGTATCGTATAAATATCAAAAAATTCGTTTTCACATACATTACATAGGATCGAGATCGAACTCGGTTCCTTACATTCTGTAGCATTCGATGCTACTACTTCTGCCATAACAGGTTATAATTCATACGATAAATTTCTACGCTTTATGCAATCAAAATATAAAAACAATGACAACGATGTTAGATCAATGACAACACCATATTTCTACTTACCAATAACGCCATTTCTCAAAATTCTGAAATAAATTCGAAATAAAACCACAGATTTATAGCATGTTAATGAGAACATTTTATTAGAAATATTTTTTGTTATAGCAGGCAAACATAACTCGAAAGCAGGTAAAATAAAATTTATACATTTTTATTAAAAAAAAAATATTACGTCAAAGACGAAGATCGAATTCAGGACCAACAAAATGATAAACAACGCACTTGACTACCACTAGCCTACGTTGTAAATCACAATGCAATATTCATTATTCTTAAGGTTTTATTTATTTGTTCAGAATAATAAACAATTATTGATAAAATAAATTCAAGAAACAAATTAAGACATCCACCAGTTAGCTTATAGAACATCTCCTCGTTTAGCGTTTGATTTGTTTAACCGCCGATAAATTCATGTACCACTTTGCAGTCGACCGGACAAGCTATGGGACATAGTGTTCTCGTCCTGGAGTTGAATCATCATGCATTTGATTTGCCAGTTGAAGTTCCACGCCTGCAAATAAATAAAATACATTTTTGTAAATTTTGATTTAACAAATAAAATAATTTGTAATAATTTTAAAGTTGGTTATATTCCAGTGATTAATCGAAAAAATATGCCAAGGAATCGAATATTTGCTGAAATAATCTCATTTTTATGAGCACACGTCGAATTTCATTCAGGTGTTAACGGTCATTGAAACAGTTTCAATCGAAATCTCAATTGCTACCTAAAGTTTCCAGACTAATTATTCCCTTGAATAGGGGTAGTTTTAGGGCTCAGTTAATTTAAGATTTGAATTCAATTTCCGATACGATAGGTAGCAGCCTACCTCTTCAATAATCGAGACCAAAAAGTACCCCATATCCAGGGGAATAAATTAGTGTGAGAACTTTAGGTACTAATTGAGAATTTTACCGAAACTTCCGATAGTACACGTTGACCTATTTCTTGAACCAACGAGCCCAAAAAGTATCCCATATCCAGGCGAAAAAATGAGTGTGGGAACTTTAGGTAACAATTAAAATTTTGACTGAAACAGATAAATGGGCTTAGCACTCCTTGCAACAGATTTGAAATCAGTTTCCTATAGTACACACAGTATCTGATCCTTCGTCTTGAACTTTCGAGCCTAAAAACCCCCCATATCCCGGGGGAATATATTAGTATGGTAACTTTAGGTACCAATTGTGATTTTGACTGCATCTGATGAATTGGCTTTAGCACTTCTTTCCAGAGATTTGAGTTTCGGATAGTCACATAGTAGCTGACCTATTTTACCTTTCATCTTACCTAAAAACTACTCTGGGAACTTTAGGTACCATTTCGGAATTCAGATTCCGATTATATACGTGGTAGCTGACCTCTCCTTCGTCCGTTGAGCTCAAAAATTACCACCTATCAAGCGGAATAAATTAGTCTGGGAACTTTATGTGCCAATTGAGATTTTGACTGAATAACATATTTCCTATTTCCTTAATTCATATGTTGAACTAAAACTATTTGATATAGTTACGGTGACACCTAGGGTAGAATACAATAAGTTGATTAATAGAATATGATTTGTTTTTTTCCAATAGGATTGTTTGTATAAGTATTATTGTGGAAAGAAGTGTGGAAAAACTTCACATCGATGAAATTTATCGAAAAAATAATTTAGAATTCCATTTCCGTTGCACTTGTCGAATTTCATTGTAAACGGTAAAGAAAAATGAATTGGCGCCATATTCTAAGGAGCAGCCAAGTTCCATTCCGGCTTTCCATATATGAGAACTTCGTCAACAAATCATTTTCGAATCCATTGACCACTTTTTACGAAGCAGCTTGACACTATGCAAGTTGATAATATGAACTTTATCAACATTTGTTGAGGGAAATCTCACAGTTACATCTTTCTCCAATAACTTAAAGGGAGCTGTTTCTCGTCAAAGTAATGCGCTTTTACTGAAATCATGATAATCCATTCTTGTTTAGGAGAACTTAATTCCTGTTCCTGATACAGATCTGTTATAGAAATAGTAAGCTTCTCGGTGAGTTCTGGAATATCCACACCATATATTAGCTTTTTCTTTCTGGAAAAGCTCGACAAATTTAAATATTTTGGTATTGAAATATTATGGTTTTAAATAAAATTGGGAAACGTCCACAAATTTTAGAAACTCAATTAAATAGAAATATTTAAAGCAATTAGTTAGTGCGGTGATAAATACTATTTTTAAAACCTTTTAGCTTGGCTATCGCCTACTTATCTGAATGTGATGTTTTGGAAGCTTTTTACGGGGAGCTGGAAATGTTGCACTCATTTATAAAAAACTAAAAAGAAAAGTCCTCAGTGCTAGGGAGAATTTGAGTTTAAACAAGCTTTTTGTTATAATCTCACTAAGCTTCCACCCCATAGTAGCTTCAGCAGTTTGAAAACAGTCAGTATTTTTAATTGAAAAGCTTTAACTGCGGAAAGCAAACCACTGTTATATTATATTTTGTTCATTCTGTTTTTATGAGCTTTTAAGGAGCTTAAAAATGTGGGTCGTTTCACTTAGCATGTTAATAATTAATATATAAAATTGTTAGATTTTAAAAAATCATAGATAATAATTCGAAAACATAATTTGGGTTTCTCTGTTCTCTGACTAAGTAGTAAGTAGAAGTGGGCTAGATCCGACAGTTTTGCAAAATGACCTAGTAAATTTAAAAATTGTTTAAAGCTTAATAAAAAAAAGTTCTTCAAAAGTTACTGAGAATTCAAGCTCTCATTATTTATGGCTTTTATTTAAGCGGGCAAAAATTAAGTTTCAGTTAATAGTTTTCTAATTGATGCGAAACCTCTGCTAATCATTCTAAGCTTTATGTAAAAATGACAATATTTTGTTTAATTGGAATATTTTTTAGGCAGCACTAGGTAGTTAGTGATTAATGACAAATACAATTTTATTAAAAAGCTTTGGTCGCACAGTATATTTACCATTTTCATACTTCAAAAGCTTTAATTTCAAAATTCTATTCTCGGTAACATTTTATCTGTCTAAAATATACGGAATAAATTACTACTAAAACCACATAATGTTTCTCGTAATAAGGTTGCAAAATATGAATTAAATTATTTTATTTGAAATATAATTGTGAGATGTCCGGTCATAAAAATATCCAATTGCTAACATTAAGTTAAAAATTCAACTATTACTTCATAATTGGTGTTACAGAGATCCAGTCAAAATTGTAAATTTCAAAACACGATTATAAATAACTTTATAGGGAGAGTCCTCATTATCTAGATTTCTGTTATGGAGAGTTCCAGCTTCAAGAGCCTTTTCGATTAAGCTCATACAAATAAATCTAAATTTGTTAAAAAGTTGGCTTGGCACAAATCATTTAACAGTTGCAAACTTTAATTGAACAGGCTTTACCTGCGGAAGCAAACTATAACGATATTATCTGTAAATGATTTTTTTTTCGAAAGGAGTAATTTTACTAGCACAACCTAAGATCGACGAGATTTTTCCTCTTAGATAAGTAACCCAAAGAGATCTCCAAATATGTATGTTTATTAGCCGAAGTAAATAAATTTTGTTTAATACGTGTTGCATCACTAAACTTCTGCAAAAAGGAATCATTATAAACTGCTGAAGAGCCAGAAATAAAGGATTTGCGCAAAATAATTCGGTTTCTAACAATTCTCTGTAATTGCTAAAAAGACACGCCTTTGATTTTAACGGAGAAAATAGGATCTGTATGATCCGTATAAAATGACTTTTTGATTCGACATTTTTTTAACTTACTCTATGTTTTACGTGATGAATGCGAGTGTTGTAAAATTGAAATGTTTTTGTTAAAAAGCTTGCTTTAGACAGATTATGTACCAACATAATGTTTTAAACTTGAATATCATTAATTGCTATACTTAGTTCTCGGTAATATTTTATCTGTTTAAAAAATAAATAAAATTAATTTAAAGTAAAATTCTAATAATACAGAGCTTTTCGCCTCTGTGTTATCTATTGCAATTTTTAATAAAGCTTGAGATGCAAATGCCAAATTTAAATAAATTTATTTTATTTCAAATAAACTTGTTGCTGTTTATCTAGATCAAAAATGCGAATCAGAACGAATATTGAGCTTATTTAAAGCTTTCATAAAATATAAATGTCTAAGTTTTCCATTCAAATTTTTATTTTTCAACTCGAAGTAAACTGGATTTGCGGATCAGGAATATTTTATGTTTAAAGTTATTTTCTTATTATTACTTTTTTGAGCTTTGGTTAAAGATATTCAGTTGTCTATCTTCCTGATTAGATCTAACACTCAAATATTTATGCTGTGAATCGGTAATTCATCTAATTTTTATTCTCACATTGTTTAATATTTCCGCTGGTAATTTGCGTCTATTTTTAACTAAAATAGAACATAATTTACAGCAGATATAATCTGTGTTACTAGGGGTGAGCTACGAAGCCCAATAAAAGTATGCACCTTGCTCAAATGTCGTTAAGTTAAGTTTAGTAGTTGGAAAAGTTTGATTTTTCATTAGTTCAAAGTTTGTGTTTTACGAAAGCTCCAAATAGGGTCGTTTCTGAAAAATATATAGTGGAGTTTTTAGGGAACTTTTAATAATGAGTATTTTTTCTAACAAAAGCTCACAATTGTTTTTTTTAAATGAGACAATTTCAATAAAATTTGACATCTGCATTATGAGCTTTTAGTACTAAACTTTTCGTATAATATACGGTTTCTAAATTTTGAAACTATTTTGCAAATTTTATTCTAATTTTTTGCAAAGAAATATTACTACTTTTTCGCAATTAAACTTTTCAAGCTTTAGATTGTGCCAGGAAAACTCCTCATGCAGACAATTTGCATCAAAGCTGAACCAAATCAATTTAATCTTATTTCTTGATATTCTTGATATAAGCAATTAAAAAAAGCTTAGAAAGCTTATTTCTTGATATTCTTGATATAAGCAATTAATGATGAGCTTTGCCTAATTTCAAAAGGGCTTTGAATGATTTCAATTTCAATAAATCGTTTTTGTTACTGAGAGCTTTTTTCTTTAAGTTAATTTATAAATGTGTTCTAAATGGTCATTCTTCCGATTTTTCATTATAAAATTGTTCGCATTTTTTTTTCACAGAATTTCTGAGTCCAAACAGAAAGCCCCTTTCGTAAATCGGTTCAACAAAAGTTCTTTAAGGGGTCCGCAGATTACGCAAACAGTAGAAATCTCTACATAATTAGAAATTTTACTAGAATTAATGAAATAAACTCAATAGAGCTTTTGCTCAATTTAGATACAGTTTTTATTAAGGCTTGTCTGGAACCAGAATACAATTATTTATAATCAAAAAACCCGCCCATATCTAAAATTTTGTTAGTGAAATACTGATGCTTTTAAAGCTGCAAATTAAATGCTGCAATTAATCGTCAATAAAAAAATTTGGTATTTAACACTGAATCGTTTGGTAGAATCGATAATTCTTGTAAACTGAAAAAAGTCAAGACCTAAATAATACTTACTGGCCTTTGAAATTAAGTTGAACAATTTTTTTAAAAGCATGACATAGAAGCAGTTTTAATCAAATTAGAGTCTAAACCTTTGGTACTGTCAAGATAAAACTTTATAAGGTAAAATTGGTCATATTAAAGCTTTTAACATTGAATGCTATTTAAAATTTGAGATTTTACTAAACTTGAAAACTATATGGAAGCTTTTTTTAAATGAGGGATTAGTTCCTAAAGTTATCTAAAAGCAAAAGTATTTGATGATTAAAAATAGTTTTTGACGATTATTGGTAAACTTTAAGCCAGGAGATTCTGTGGGAAGGTTTCTTGATGACTAAGTAAGCATTCAATTCTAACCTTTATTGTATTAAGTAATTTTGTATTTTTAAGATTTTTTTATGATACAACATTTGTAAGCTTTGTTTATCAAAACCACAAATTTTATTAAAACTGCATATTACGAACAAACTGCAGTTAACTGATTTCGATGAGCTTTTCGTTAGGACACATAAATCAAATGTAAATTGTGAATTCCAAAACTCATTTAGCAATATTAAGCAATTGTTTTGTGACGGTGACACCTAGTGTGTAACAGAGGGAGTTAAATGAATAGCTCAATGTTTTACTGTAGTAAAATGGAATTTTTCATGATAAAATTGTTCTACACTATTCTAACTAGAAAAATCATGAGCTTTCTAGAAGTTTGGTTTGTGTATATAAAAAAGCGAACGAAATGGATTAGTAATATTTGGTGAGCGATAGCGTAAAGATTAAAAAGGAATTTAAAAAGTGTTTTTGTGGAAATAAAAATTGTGAGAATAATTTATAAAGTCGTTTTGTGAATTATCATTGATAAGCTGTGTTGTAATAAATTTTGTGAAATAAATAAATTCGTTGGAGATAAATTAAATTGATTTTGTATTATTCACAATCCAGTGATACGAACCTTATTTGACAAGGCAAAAACGTAACAATTGGTGATAGCGGTGGGATTGTGAATAAAAAGATAAAGAAAATGATTCTTAACGAATTAAAAGTTCCAGAATTAAAGAGGGAACTTGAGAAACTGGATTTGGCTACTGATGGTAGTAAAGCAGCTTTACAAGCGCGACTACGTGATGCCATGGAGAAAGAAGGATTAGACGAGGATCAACATGATTTTGAAGAGAAAGTAACGGATGCGGCAACCGTAGAGCAGAAAGAAGGAGATAATAATGGAAGTTTTGATTTGTCGCAGTTAATCGCTGCTATGAACCAGATGACGGGACAGATGAGTCTAATGAAACAACAAAACGAACGACAAATGGAGAAAATTGATCAGTCTAACCAAGAAATTAAAGACCAAATTATAGTTGGTCAAAAGAGAATGGACGAGAAACTTCTCGAATTATCTACTAACATACACGGCGAAGTGGAGAAGCTGCAAATGGAGATTCAAAAGGTTGACGAAAAAATACCAACGAAGGTTCAACATGTTGAAGAGAAATTGCAAACGGAAATTCAACAAGTTGTGGAAAAATGTCAACGTCGTGAGAAAGATCTAACTGATGTCAAGGCAAGTGGAATAACGATGCAAGTGGTTCAGACCGTCCAATCAATCAAGTTAAAGTCACCAACATTCGACATTGATGGCACGGATTGTATCATCACCCTGGATACGGGAGCAAATCGCACGATTGTCTGTAAAGACCTGATCGATGGAGGTATACAACCAGCTAATGGATTGAATTTACAAACAGCAATTGGAGGTAGTTCAATAATAAAAGGCAAAAAGATCGTGAAAATAAAGATCGGGAGAACTCTTTTCCAATACGAAGTGCTGATTGCTGATATTGTGGATGAAGTCATTTTGGGGATGGACTTCATGAGAGCAAATGGCTTCGTGGTGGATGTTGGACGAGGAGTTTTAATTTACGATAACATCGAGTGGCCACTTCAATCTAGCAGTGCAGGAGCAACTACCAGGCGAATTGTTATTGATCATCGGGAGCAGCTGCCACCGAACACGGAGACGATCGTGTGGGGAAAATCGGAGGGAGGTTCTGGGTCACCCAGGTTGTGCGTTGTGGAAGCTAACGGAAAGGAGAACGGAGCCAAGGAAATTATAATCGGAAAAGCCCTAGTTAAACCAGATAATGACCATAGAATACCAATTAGGACTCTAAATCTCTCGGATAAGACGAAAACCATCAAGAAAGGGACAATAATCGGCAAATATAGCGAGGTTTCAACTATAGTAAAGTGTGAACAGAAAAGCCCGATTGAAAAAACCAACATGCAAGGGCAGAAAGAAATGGTAGAACAACCCATGCAGAAATGGACCGAAGATCTTACTGAGGCACAGAAAGATTCTGCACATGGTGCATGCATGGTAACAGAAATGCAAACGGCAAGAGTAATCGAACCATCTAACATCCCATGGAGCTCACCGGTAGTATTGGTCGAGAAGAAGGATGGTATCATGAGACTCTGCGTTGATGACCGAAAACTCAATGCTGTGACAAAAAAAGATAGCTACCCACTGCCAAGGATCGATGACACGTTAGACACGTTATTGGGTGCTCGAATATTTTCGACATTTGATCTACAAAGCGGCTATTGGCAGGTGGAATTCCATGAGGAAGATCGCGAGAAAACAGCGTTCAATGTGGGTAACGGGCTTTGGCAATTTAATGTTATGCCGTTCGGATTATGTAATGCCCCTACGACTTTTGAACGATTAATGGAGCGCGTGTTAAAGGGATTACTTGGCAGAAGTTTTAGATCGGATACAGGCTGCCGGATTGAAGTTAAGTCCAAAGAAGTGTAAACTGTTTAGAACTGAAGTAAAATATTTGGGTCATCTGGTAACGACTAATGGAATTCACACCGACGAAGAAAAGATCGCAGCGGTAAAGAACTGGCCAAGACCTAAAAATTTACACGAATTACGAAGCTTTCTGGGATTGTGCACCTATTATAGACGCTTCGTGCCAGGATTCGCCAAAATCGCCAAGAGTTTACAAGAGTTGACCAGGAAGAACAAGCCATTCGAATGGAAGAATGACCAGGAGGAACCATTCGTGGAACTAAGGAGACGGTTATGTGTCGCGCCAATCCTCGCGTACCCTATACCCAACGTGAAATTTATTTTAGAAACCGATGCAAGTAATGGCGGTATAGGAGGTGTGATATCACAGGAGATTAATGGCCAAGAACGATTTATTGCGTACTTTTCCAAAACATTATCAAAACCGGAGCGTAATTATTTCGTGACACGGAAAGAATTGTTGGCTATAGTGGAGTGTGTCAATCATTTCCATAAATATCTTTATGGCCGAAAATTCCATTTACGGAGAGATCACGGCGCCTTACGGTTGCTGTTGCAATTCAAGAATCCAGAGGGACATGTAGCACGCTGGATCGAACGTCTTCAAAGCTATGATTTCCAAATCGAACATCGGAAGGGAAGTGCACACGGAAATGCCGATGCATTATCAAGACGGCCATGTCCAGTAGAATGTAAACATTGTGGTGACATTGAAGTAAAGGAAGACATCGTCGACGTTAGGCTTACGCAAGTGCTACCTGATGAGGAGTGGACCGACGAAATGATCAGGAAAGAGCAATTGGATGATATGGATTTATCAGTTATAATGGAATGGAAGGAAAAGGAACACCGGCCAACTTGGAGCGAGATCGCGGACAAAACTCCCATTGTCCAGGCTTATTAGACTCAATGGGATAGCCTCCGTCTTGAGAATGGGTGTTTAAAACGATTGTGGGAAAGCACGGATGGCAAAGTGAAGCAATTGTTGCTGGTAATACCAAAGTGCCGGATTGCGGAAATCCTGAAGGAGTATCATGGAGGAGCAAGTGGGGGCCACCTAGGAATTAATAAAACACTAGCAAAAATACGTCAACGATTCTACTGGGCAGGATGTAGGCAGTCTGGGATAGAATGGTGCCAAAAATTGAACCAATGTGCGGCGGTGAAGGGACCCGCACGCAAAAGTCGTGGACCCATGAAACAATATAACTTCGGAGCACCATTCGAAAGAATTGCAATGGGTGTAGCGGGGCCATTTCCCACCACCGAAAGCGGCAACAAATATGTGCTAGTAATAATGGATTATTTCAGAAAATGGCCGGAGGTGTACCCCATTCCCAATCAGGAGACGACAACAATAGCTGATGCCTTGGTAAACAACTGGATTAGTAGATTTGGAGTACCGATGGAGATTCATACCGATCAAGGAAGGAATTTTGAATCGGTGGTATTTCAAGAAATATTCCAGATGCTCGTTATAAATAAAACGAGAACAACGCCTTTGCATCCACAGTCTGATGGTATGGTAGAAAGATTCAATGGTACATTGGAGGACTATCTAGAAAAACCATCGCAACTGGGATCGGCATATACCGATGTTTCTGATGGCCTATCGATCAGCAATACATGACACAACCGAAATGACACCAGCTAAAACGTTATTTGGGGATAACCTACGACTACCTGGAGATCTAAAGTTTGGGGCTGTACCATCAGCGGCTTTATGTGGACAGGTTTACGTAGACCGAATGAAAGAGGAACTTTACGAGATTCATCAATTTGTACGGAAGAAAATACGGATGTCAAGTGACCGGATGAAAGCTCGATATGACATACGAGCAAATAACCAAGGTTTTCAGGAAGGGCAATTAGTATGGCTTCACAACCCGCAACGGAAAAAGGGATTATCACCGAAGCTGCAACCAGCATGGGAAGGACCTTACATTGTCATCACAAGGATGAATGACGTGGTTTATCGGATACGCAAGGGACATCGAGGTAAACCAAAGGTGGTGCATTTGGAGAGGCTGGCCCTGTACAGAGGAGGTGATTTGGGTCCTGTTCGGGACGAACAGGCTTAGGTGGGGGGTAGTATGTAATAGAAGAAGTTAAATGAATAGCTCAATGTTTAACTGTACTAAAATGGAATTTTCCATGATAAAATTGTTCTACACTATTCTAACCAGAAAAATCATGAGCTTTCTAGAAGTTTGGTTTGTGTATATAAAAAGGCGAACGAAATCTGTTGTGTATGAGCGAGATTTCATGGACGACGAAAAGCTGAGCGATATTGTTACGAAGCTAACCGAGTTTTATAGTAGTGCGGTACATGTACTAGCTGGAAGATTCAAATTTATGCAACTAAAAATGCGGCCAACCGATACATATGCTACATGGATTGCTGATTTGAGAGAAACGGCTAAGTCGCGCGCATTCAAATGCGCGAGTTGCAATGTTTCATACACCGATTATGCAATACAAGATATGGTTATACTACACACAATATATGAGCCGGTGCGTACAGCGGGCTTGCAGAAAGGTAAACCTACGTTGGGCGATGTGCTACTATTAGCGAACGCATATGAGCAGACACAAGCAGCAGTGAGCATATTGAAGCAAGAGAATGAGTCAATTCCGGAAGTAAATTCTTTTAATGCTCATCCAAAATATAAATCGCGCAGCCAATGACAATCCGAACAAATTCGTTCGAACAGCCGAGATCGTTCCTGTCCTGGATGTGGAGTTAACCACCAGCGGAACGAGTGTAGATTTTTGAAAGTGGAATATCGCAAGTGCCATAAATACGGTCACATAGCATCCGTTTGTGTGACAGGTAGGGGAAGAAACAGTTCCAGATCAAGAAACAGAACACGGTGTAGAACATCAAATGGATATGTGTATTCGTTACGTCCTGAAGAGAATAATATGAATACGTCATCGTTGGAGCTGTTGTCAGTCCAGTCGAATGATAATGAAAAATTATCTAACGGTTCAATAGACTCTTTGGAGATGGTTCGAGAACAGATGTCCAGTTTGGATCAAGATGCAGTGCTCCAGGTGCGGCAACTCGGAAAGAAAATGTTCATTCCAATTGAGATAAATGGAAGGATTTTACAATTTTTGGTAGATACGTGTGCCTCGGTGTCCATGATTGGAAAGGACGGCTACAATCAGCTACTTAAACCAGAGCTTAGTCCAGTCAATACAGTCGTGAAAGCGTACGGCAATGTTGACATTCCAGTTCGTGGTACCTTAGATGTTGTGGCTAAATACCAAGATCTTAGCCTAAAACTTAGAATCCTGATTACCGATACAAATGGGGCGAACATTTTCGGAATGAGTTGGTTCAACCAATTTGGATTCAAAATTTCTAAAGGAAATTTTCAGTTAGAAGAAGATTTTGTTGGCGCGGTCGAATGGCAAGACAAAATAGATGTTCTGTGTCAGAAATTTAGAAAAGTGTTCGAGCCAACCTTAGGTCATTGTTCGGTGTTTAAAGCTCACCTGCTTCTGAAACCGAACTTCATGCCTAAATTTTTCAAAACGCGTCCGATTCCCTTCGAGCAGATGCCAGTCGTGAAGAAAGAGATCGAAAGATTATTGTTCTTGGATGTCATCCGGCCTGTTCAGTTCAGTCAATGGGCCGCTCCCATTGTTGTAGTACAGAAGGCAAACAACAATATTCGTATTTGTGGAGATTTCAAGGTTACAGTGAACCCTCAGTTATGTATCGAACAGTACCCGATACCTCGAGTGGAAAAATTATTTCATCGTCTTCAAGGAGGTAAGCAGTTTTCCAAGATTGATTTAAGCGATGCTTATTTGCAACTCGAGTTGGATGACGAGTCCAAGCAGCTGATGGTCATTACAACGCCTTTTGTACTTTACCAAAATCAGCGATTGCCGTTTGGGGTTGCCAGCGCACCAGCAATTTTTCAAAAATTCATCGAGCAACTCACGTGCGGTATGGCGCATGTATCCAGCTATCTGGATGACATATTAATTACGGGAGCAACGGAAGACGAACACTTAAGGAATTTAAAGGAAATTCTTCGGCGAATGAATGCGGCAAATTTGACGGTTAATCTGCAAAAATGTAATTTTTTCAGAACGAAGTCGAATATGTTGGGCATATAATAGATGATGCGGGAATTCGTCCCACCACAAAGGGCCTTCAGGCAATTGAGCAGATGCCTCGGCCAAAAGATTTAAAGGAACTGCAAGCATTCATTGGTAAAGTAAACTACTATAATAGATTTATACCGAATTTTTCGCAGTTGGCAGCACCTTTAAATAAACTCCGGAAAAAGGACGTCCCATACCGTTGGGGGAAAGAACAGGAAGATTCGTTTCAACTATTAAAACAACACATCGTCGAAGCAGCCAAACTTGTGCATTATCGAAGAGACTACCCTCTCGTGTTAGCGACGGATGCGTCACAGTACGGTATTAGAGCCGTACTATCGCATTTGTACCCCGATGGTTCCGAGCAGCCCATAGCCTTCGCCTGGATAAACGACAGATGCGGTATAGTCAGGTAGAGAAGGAGGCGCTATCAGTAATTTTTGGATGCCGGAAATTTCACCAATATCTATATGGACGCCAGTTTGAATTAATAACCGATAATACCGGGTTAATGTCAATTTTCCGTTCAAACAATCAGTTAACATCGATGACAGCAAATCGGTTGCAACGATGGGCCATTTTCCTAATGGGTTATACTTACACAATGCGGTTCCGTCCAACGGCTAAGCATGCCAATGCTGACGCATTTTCCATATTACCCTTAAGTCCGGATGATCAATTCGACAGAGATGAGGACATGATGGAAATCAATCAATTATACACCGAAGAAGATCGGTTATCGATCGAACATGAGAAAATAGCCACCGGTACCGCCCAAGATCAAGTATTGTCACAAATTAGAACTTTCGTAAAAGAAGGATGGCCAGATGCCATCAAGGACGAACAGCTTCGAGCATATTGTGGAAGACAAAATTCTATTTCCGTTTTTAATAATGTTTTACTTTTTCAGACTGACTATACTCGAGTAATTGTTCCATCCAGTTTACGAAAGTCAGTGCTGAAAATGCTACATGAGGGTAATTGGGGTGTGGTACGTACCAAGCAGATGGCTCGCCGTTACTGTCGGTGGCCACGGATAGATGAAGATATCGAGGCGATGATCAAATGTTGCCCCAGTTGCCAAGAGATGTCGTCGGCGGCCACTAGAGAATTCAAAAATTGGCCAAATGCAGTGAAACCTTGGGAGAGGATACATTTAGATTTCGCGGGACCATTCCTAGGTAGCATGTGGATGCTGTGTGTCGATGCATTCTCTCGGTATCCATACGTCATAAAAATGCGCGACATCACTGCCCAGTCGACTGTCCAAGCGCTACAAGCGACTTTTGCAATTGAGGGTCTGCCGGACACTATCGTGAGTGACAACGGTACCGCGTTTACATCAGGTACATTCTTCGAATTTTGTCATCAAAACGGAATCCAGCATCTAACGACAGCACCGTTTCATCCTGCATCAAACGGAGAAGCAGAGAGGTTCGTACGAACTTTTAAAGGGGCGATGAAAAAAAAGGTAAACGAAGGTGGTTCAACAGACCACGCATTGTTGACATTTCTCAGCACCTATCGTTTCTCGCCGGATCCATCATGTGGTAAATCTCCGGCTGAGAAAATGCACGGGCGTCAACCTAAAACCGCATTAGCGTTGATGAGCCCACTTCAATCAAGAACTAAGATGGAAAACGCGGCGAAATTCAGATTAAACCAGGCGGTATTCGCGCGATGTTTTTCAGCGCGAGGACCAAAGTGGATCAGAGGAACTGTAATTCGCCAACTAGGAAGTAAGATGTACGTTGTGTCAACGGATAAAGGCGATGTGAGACGACATCAAAATCAGATACGTCCGCGTATTGAGGAAAATGAAGATACTTATTCGTTTGCACAGTGACTACATGAAAATCAAGGCAATCCAAAGAGACCAGATAATTATCATTCTACGGTTGTTCGTGTAATCCCTAAACAACAATGTTTGCGTCGATCTATGTCAGATCCAGATCTCCGAACATTACCAAGACGATCAAATCGGATTCGCACACCGTTAGTTCGATTTACACCTGGAACATAAAGTCAATGAATAAGCCGAGGAGAGTGTTGTGTATGAGCGAGATTTCATATCTTATGTAAGCTTACGTTTACGTATAAACGAGCTTAATGAATGGTATAAACCATTAGTAATAACGATTGACGCAAAGTTCATGCGATCGACTGTCAAAATTATAAACTTCTTTTTTTTTTTTGTTGTAATACACCTATACTATATAAATAAGTGATTTATCATATGGCGGATATATTGTAAATATCGCTCAGTTAAATAAAACATAAACCTAACATATTCAGAATATAGTTTTGATTATTAAATTCAACAAAATCGAATTGGATTAGTAATATTTGGTGAGCGATAGAGTAAAGATTAAAAAGGAATTTAACAAGTGTTTTTGTGGAAATAAAAATTATAAGTGTACAGTAAAAATTGTGAAAATAATTTATAAAGTCGTTTTGTGAATTATCATTGATAAACTATGTTGTAATAAATTTTGTGAAATAAATAAATTCGTTGGACATAAATTAAAAAATTGATTTTGTATTATTCATAATCCATTGATACGAACCTTATTTGACAAGGCAAAAGCGTAACAATTTATTAATTCAATTTTGTCTGAATGCTTTCATTGGCCAGATAAATTACGAGTTTCATATTTTATTTGCAAAAGCTTTAATTGCGGAAAGCAAACCACAGTGATATAATACTTTTAATATAATTTAATAATAAAGAGCTTTTTGACCTTAAGTAATTAGTTGTTAGCTTTAATCCACGTAAAATTGTTTAATGTATTCAAAGAATCTCATATAAAAATTTGAAAATGTAATTTGGGTTTCTTTCTGACTATCGCTTATGCTGGTTCCGCTGTTCAATTTAAAATTTGGATTTTTTTTAAGCTTTATGGAAAACGATGAAGCTCATCGAAATTAAACTGATTTTTTTTTATTTCAAAAATTGTCTTAGAAGCTCTTAAAAGCTAAAAGCTTTTAATGGTCATGATCTACTTAAAAATCTTAAATTATTAGTTTGTTTCTAAGGTAAACCAAAACTGTTCAATTTTAGAATATAAATCAAAAGTTTCTTACACGTCGAATGTAATGAAATTGAGCTTTTCGATTTTTATCTTGTAATATACAGTCTCGGCATAAGTTAGAGTCAACATTTGTAAGAGATAAGAATACCTATCAATTTAGATCTTCCATCTTTCCATGCTAAATATTTTTGTTTACATTTCCAATCAATCATCGTTTACCGCACAAGAATAAATCAACGAAAAATGGTCCATAAACATATAATAAATTTTCATTCCATTTAAACATAATAAAATTCCACCTACATACATACATACATGTCTCTTAAGAATTTCATTTTGTTTTTTTATTTACACGTCAATTTGTATAAACACAATACCAACGCACACGGCAGAAAGTGTGACAAATATAAAAAAAATGTCTGCGCGTAAAAAATTGGAATCATTCTGTATGTCTTATATATGAATGTGTACGTAATAGGATTGATTGGCATAACCATTAAAATAAAATTTCAACAATGTTATAAATGTAGTAATTGGAGTTTTGTGTTTTATGTATCATCTTGTTTTGGCTCGGATTTCGAACCCTAATTAAAAAAAAAATTGCTAAAGTTTCCCATTAATTAAAAGGTTTGTGACCCCCCATAGCATATAGTATGATCTACTATATTACATATTTGTCATATCATAAATCAAGCAAACAATGCAGAGGTCGAGGTAGCCTAGTACGAAACTATTTCACATTTTTTCCGTCCCCATAATAAAAAGCTTGACAGATATTTAATACCATTTACCCTTGTCAGAAACGAAAATTTTGATATAGCTCAACACTTTCGAATATTTTATAAATTTTATTCAACACAAAATCTGGTATCAATTTTGCCGACACACAAACTTGGCATCATTCCAACAAAATTTCTGTGTGTACAAAGCAATCTCAGGTAAATAACCCCCCATATATACATAAACATAAAGATTTTATGTTGACCTAGGCAACATTTTCTATTTCGGCGAAATAATGACAATTTGTCAAACAATTTAAATTATTTCCGGTTGTGACTGCGTATATTATACCGGAAAAAAGAGCAATCTTCATTTAATCATTACCATCAATCTAAATTCACGGGAAAATTTGTTAAATTGCGCGCCTATCTCGCATATATATATACCTATATCCAAACAACATTCAACAATCATAATAATCATAACAAAAATAATATGAAAACGCCCCAAGAATATCTTTTTTTTTTCTACTTTTAGAGTCGAGGCAAACAAGAAAACATAAAAGCTTTAAAAAATATTTTGGATTTTGTGAAGTGGAAAATATTTATGAATGATGCGGAGATTACAAAATAGAGAAACAAAATTTTATTTATTGGAAAAATTATTTGAATTGGTGGTGATGTTTTAATTTTGAAAGCTTAATGTTTTAGCAACTTGTTCTTTTTTTTTTGATAGCTTGTTTAAATCTAACAATTTTAACCATCTCACTGAAAGTTCGAATAATTCACTCAGCTTTTGGTAAACCGTCGTCGTCGTTTCACAAACTTATGTGTAATTTGGTTATGTATTTGGAATTATTAAATTATTTTGCTTCAAATATTTTCAGGCTTGATTTTATTAAGCTTAGCACACTCTTTTAGTAAGAAGTTAAAAAAAAATTAAAATCTCTGTTCAGTCACGTGAACATACCAATTCACCATGCTGCACAAAAATGACCTCAATCATCATTCTTGTTATAATTACTTATAGACTAAGATACAATGTAATTTTACTATAATGAAAAATGTCTCTTACGGCACCAACCAAACCAACAGGCAGTTTACGAAATTGACGATCTGCAAGTTCGAGCCATCAAGCAACCGCAGCATCAATCGAGCCACAAACAACAGGCAAACTACGGAATTGACAAACCAATAATCGACCAGAACCTACAAGTTCAAGCCATCAAACAACAGGCAGCTAAAAACCAAATATCCAGCAATAAATTCAACAACATATAGCGGGACAATGTCGAACATAGACAAACAAGACGTAGTAGGCGGAAAGATAGTTCAGATGCACACGAACTACAACAAAGACGGAAATATTCGAAAAACAAAGACATATTTACAAAGCAAAATAGCCGCTTTAAAAACATTATACACAGAATGTGTCGCAACGGATAATATCATCCGACAAATGCAACCACCGTTAGAGCAAAATCATCCTTACTTCGAATCACGAAAGAAGATATAGGAGACTTACGACCTCCTAATCGATGATATGCGAAAACGATTAAACAATGGGCCACCACTTACACCAACACCAACAACATCAGCGGAACACTCGCAAAGTATATCCTTACAAATATTAAATACAGAGGATAGCGGTAAACCAACACCGAAAGAGAGACAAAGCTCATTTGGCAACAGTACAACTTCCGTGGCAACCACAAGGAAATAATTCGACCAAATGATGAAGCTCCAAAACATAAAGATGAGGGCTCAATACAGAGAAATAAACACAGCTAAAGAAGCATTAACACAAAAGAAATCAAAACAAGCACTAAAACTTGTTTTGAAACATATGGAGAGGATGATGGAACAAATCATGGACCTCAACGACAAAATAAACGTAGAGGTTTCAGAAGAAGATGAAGTCAACTCAAAATATTTCGTAGAATATTACTACGACAACATTAAGCAGGCGCATGATGATATTGAGATTGAGAATCATCAACAACCAAAGCTCAACTCAATAGACATCCGGTTACCAAATATAGAAATTCCACATTTCTATGGGGACGGACATCTTGAGATGGAAAGGTTTCGCGGATTCAAAATTTGAATCACTTTTTGTTGTTTTTGGAAAAAACGATTCCAATCACTAGAATCACTAGGAAGTAAATCGAATCGCCAACCTTTACCAACCGGCCGAGTACAACCGCAAAAAGCCATGACAACGCTAGCAGCAACAACAAACAGATGCGTCAGTTTTTAAGGATCGCATAAGATTGAAGCATGCAAATTATTTTTGGAGATATCAACAATAGAACGCAACAAAATATGCACCATGAACATACATATATCTATGTAGAGCATGTTTAGGAAAGCATAATTTCTCAAAAATATGTTTGACAGAAGGCAAATGTTTGGTATGCAAAGGAAAACACCACACTCTTCTCCACACCAAAGAAGGTGCAACTAACACGAATGAACGGCAACAAATAAATCCGCCTGGACGATACCTAGCAACACAACGTATCACACCACATGTGGAAACACACATGATAGATAGTACAACAACAGCAGCTCAAGTGATACTAAGCACAGCATTAGTAAAAGTTCCAACCAATGGAGGTCACCCACAACTGCTTAGAGTCCTCATTGATCCAGGTTCCCAAGCATCATTCATAACTCATGATGCAGCTAAAAAACTAAACATACAAAGCAAGAAAACGAATGTAGAATTTAAAGGGGTAGGACGAGTCACGGCTGGAGTATCAGAGCGACGGATCGCATTCGATATTGAGCCAAGATTCCCGTAGAATTTCAAAGCACAAATGGTCACACATAAGTAATTTGCTATGGGCAGATCCAGAGTACAATATACCAAATAAGATCGACATATTATTAGGTGCAGATTACTACCCGGCAATAATAATGAATGATGTGGTAAAAGGTGCAGCAGGTGAACCAATAGCAAAAAAAACCGAACTAGGATAATATGCGTGATATGCGTTCAGTGCATGATAACAAAAACAGAGCTGGACAACAGATTAAAATCATTCTGGGAAATAGAAGAAGTACAACAAGACAGACTATTAACAGAAGAAGAAAAAAATTGCCAGGAACATTATGAGGCAAATTATAGCCGTGATGCTAGTTGGAGATATACAGTCCGGATCCCATGTAAAAATATTCCACCAATACTTTGTGCTTCAAAAACAAGACCATTAGCCTGATTCCTGCAATTGGAGAAGAAATTCGCAGCATCTCCAACATATACCAATGACTACAAGAAGTGCATTAACGAATACATTGAACTTGGTCACATGCGACTCTGTGAAAATGAAATGAGTCCATCAGAAGACTACTTCATACCACATCATGCAATAGTAAAGGAAAGCAGCACAACCACAAAGCTACATGTTGTTTGCGATGCACCAGCTAAATCCAATAACAATAAGAGCCTCAACGATCAACAAGTGGTTGGGCCAACATTACAGGAAGAATTGATTTCGATCCTGTTAAGATGGAGACTACATAGGCTAGTCTATACACAGCAGACATCGAGAAAATGTATCGTCAAATACGAATACATAAAGATGACCAAAGGTATCAAAAGATACTATGGAGAGGAAACGAAAAAGAACCAATTCGTGAATATCAATTAACCATTGTATCCTTTGGAACAGCTAGTGGCCCCTACCTGGCCATCCGCACGTTACAACATTTGGCAAATGATGAAAGAAAAGAGTTTCCCATATCAGCCGATATAGCTTTACACGATTTCTATGTGGATGACTTACTAAGCGGCAGTGCTTCGGTAAAAGAATCACAAATACAGCAACGTCAATTAATTGAATTACTACCTTAAAGGAGGATTTCAACTACGGAAATGGGCTAGTAACAACACAGATCTATTACAACAGATACCACTCGAGTCACTGGCAATCGGTACGTTGGACATCAAGTTAGATGAAACTATTAAGACGCTGGGCATATCTTGGAACCCTGACAGCGATACCTTCGGATTCAAAATAAATTTAAAACAGAAAAAAACCGAAATCGCCACCAAAAGGAAATTATTATCCGAGGTGTCACTATTATTTGATCCTTTGGGGTGGATGTCACCAACCATTATAGTAGCCAAAATATTACTTCAACAACTTTGGTTAACAGGAATATCTTGGGATGAACCACTACCTCAAGAAATATCAATGAGATGGAATACTTATAAAAATTCATTGCCTGCGCTAGAACAAATAAAAATACCAAGGTGGGTGAAAACTTCCAACAATTCACCCATAGAGCTACATGGATTTTGCGACGCATCCGAACATGCATATGCAGCAGTAATATATTGTTACCAACGAGATGATACAGATGCTGCAGCTCGACCATATTTACTAATATCAAAAACAAAGCTCGCACCAATAAAAACAAAACTAACAATCCCTAGATTAGAATTTTGTGTGGTGCTTTGTTGCTTGCGAGGTTGATGGCGAAAGTAATTAAAAGTCTTCTAATTTCCAAAACAGCTGTTTATGCATGGACTGACTCAATGATAGTACTCGCGAAAATCTGTTTGATCATCTATACGTAAAACATTCAAGTTTAAAGAAGATTCAAAGAATAATATCATATTGTAAACGATTTATCAACAAGCTAAAACTAATAAAGTACTAACCAGGTAACATTATATCACCTCAAGAAATGCAAGAAGCTCTCCATCTGTTAATTGGAAGGGCCCAACAAGGCCAATATAACAATGAAATTCATAATTTAAAGAACAATAAACCAATCGACAACAAAAGTAAGTTACTGTCACTCTCACCATTTTTAAAGGATGGACTACTAAGAGATGGCGGCTGATTACAAAACTCAACGGCCTGGTCATATGATGAAAAACATCCCTTGATTCTTCCACAATCACATCCAATTATTAACCTGATAATACAAGAAGGCCACAAATCAACAATGCATGGCGGTACTCAGTTAACTTTAGCACACATCCGAACAAAATGTTGGATCATAAATGGACGAAATGTTGTCAGGTAACAAATATCGAAATGTCTGAGATTTCACCGATTCAGTAAAAACATTAAACAACAACTAATGGGTAATTTACCAGAGGCAAGAATAGCTCCTGCTCGGCCATTTTTGAAGTCAGGAGTTGATTACGCTGGACCATTCAACGTAAGAGTATCAAAAGGTAGAGGCAATAAATCGTATAAAGGCTATCTTGCAATTTTCGTTGGTATGGCAACAAAGGCTGTCCTCTTTGTGTCTCGTAGAGGAATATGTTCCGATATTTATTGCGACAATGATACTAACTTTGTTGGTGCTAGTAAGACAATGGAATTACAAAATAAAAAATTAGTAGAACAATTAACTTCAAACATTGCAAATTCTACTACGGAACATGGCACTAAATGGCATTTTATTCCACCGGGCGCACCACATTTTGGGGGATTGTGGGAGGCCGCAATAAAATCAGTAAAGCATTATTTAAAAAGAGTGATAGGAGAGGCAACTTTGACGTTCGAAGAATTAAAAACGTTAACTAGTCAAATAGAGGCTTGCCTCAATTCAAGGCCAATTTCACCAATGACCAATGATCCAAGTGATCCGACCATTTTAACTCCAGGCCATTTTTTAATTGGAGATACTATCATAACTCAGCCTGAAGTCAGAGTTTCAGACGACAACATAAACTCATTAACTCGATGGAAATTGGTCCAAAAAATTAAAGAGGACATCTGGAAAAAATGGTCGCAAGAATATTTGCATCAACTACAAGAACGAGCAAAATGGACCACGAAGACACCAGAGCTGAAGATTGGACAACTGGTTTTAATTCGAGACAACAACATTCCACCATCCAGATGGATTCGAGGACAAGATGGAATCGTTCGTGTAGCAACACTTCGGGGCCCCGGAAGGGCCCTTATAAAAAGGCCAGTGACAAAATTAGCACCTCTCCCTATTGAAAACACCATACAAAAACAAGGCACAGAATTGGCTACTGAGACCACTACCGTATTGTCAACCAAGATTAGCAAAACCACCAACAATAGGAAACGTAAGTCAACAGAAACACATGAAGGGAAAAAACAACCGAGGATATGGTTGCGAGAACAAGTAGACGATGTGGTGAAAATAGCTGCAGAAAAAATAAAAGCCATTCCTCAACCAAGAAAGGAGAATTTGTCAAGGAAAATTAGACCTTGTTATAAATCCAAACTGATGTTATTAGCTATGATCCCATTAATAAATGTAATTGGGATATGTTCAGCAACGCTTAAAGAGACAAGTTTTGATATTACAACGTTAAATTCCACAATGGGAATATATTTTGAAAATATTGGGATAGCTCAGCTATCTCACCAACAATGGACAATTATCTCTTATTTTAATTTATCGGCAATGTTCTTAGAGGCTGAAGTATACAAAGCCGCTGTTGAAAGGATGATTCAAACCTGTAGCGATGATAAAGAATGGTTGCAGCTAAGGGCCATAATGTTTAATTTGAGCAAGCCATCTATGGCCAATAAAATTGCCTCTGTAAAAACTTGATGGTTTTCGCGGTTCTCATATGAAGAAATGTTGGCGATTCATGTAACTGTTTGATTAAATCAGGAGTTAAGCAGAGAGGGACACCCAATTTCCATTCGGAAAGATTTGAATCAAGTAATTTGGAAGCATATGAAGGAGAAATCAAAACTTTATCATTTTGCACTAACAAATTGTGGGAACCATTCTTCAGTTGTTTTACTTAGCTAATTTGGTTCATGTACTCATGAACGCACATTAAAATTTCTAAAAGCACCTTTAATTTAGACTCAGCAGACGAGTCAGACAAATCTCTCAAGATATTTAATGAAGACATTTTTGGTACTATTCCGAAACGGTTCCAAAAGTCGATCCCAAGATAAAGGGGTTGTTCTAAGGATGGAACTATTTACAATACAATATTATGCGAAACACCATTAAAGTTTACAAGAGCCTGAATATATTACCCGCTGAGATTATTCACTAGCAGCGTTGATTAGAGATGGGCAATTAAAAAATTTGGTATACGAGTAGTTAACAAATGTTCTGACCCGGCACCTAGGAATGTGGTAAGAGTGGTATTTCCTTCCTCAATACCTAGTTCACAAAAGGTGCTATTATATAGCTGAGGGATCGACTGATGAAGAGAAATCAGAGATTCGCCGTGTAAATTAAGAGCCGAAGCCTGATAAGCTAGATAAGTGGACCTGAAACCGAAGTTGGAGTGGTGAAGGATTACAAGCGATTTTAACAGGTAACGAAATACCACCTGCTTGTAATGGAATGAAATGTACAACTACAGCAACCCGTTCTTTCGGTAGTAACGTGTGAATATATAATTGGAACTGTAATTCGTATTGTCTTTGGTTTAACGAAGCTATCCAAGCTGATACTTTCGCGGTCCGTTGGTTCGATCTTATAGATTTCTGGGGTTATCAACATCTGGGGGGTTTGCAGGGTTAGTTTACTGATTGCTAGGCATTATAATCAAAGAGGAATCTGTTTTTAATGGGCTTGTTGTACCTTACTGACGCCTTTAAAATCCTCGGCTGAAACCTCTACAGGGAGTTGAATGATTTCAACTAAAGCCACCTGTCAATGACTCATTTAGCTTGTTGCCTTTCTCCAACTCAAGAGAGTCTACAGCGGAGGCAATATATATAAGGACGAACTTTAATTAGAAATTTCACCTAAATCCCACTGTATAATTTTTTAAATTTACAGTTATTTGTGTTTTAGTATTGTATATATAATATGCGTAACAGAGAACAATCTAGTGCAGTTCATTTAGAAAAAGTGACAAAAGTGAAATTTAACATAATTTTTTTTTAATTTTGAGGTAAAAGTGAAAAGTTTCGTAATATTATTGTTGCGAATTAGGTCGAAATTTTTATAAATGGCTAATATATTTTTTGTAGGTTATAATTACAAAATGTCACGAGGAAAACAATTAACATTGGCGGAGCGCGGCAAAATTGATGCTTTTTATGAAAGTGGCTTGGCATTACGTGAAATTGCTAGCAGAATATGTAGAAGTAAAACCCTTGTGCATAATTACGTAACATTACGAGATAGTTATGGCATTAAAAAGCGTTGTGGTCGTAATTCAACGATAACTGATCGTGACAAACGAGAGATTAAAAGACTTGCAGTTAAAAATTCAATTTCTCCTGCACAGATAGGGCAGTATCTTCAACTTCCAATTAAAAAAAGGCGTATTCGGCCAATTTTAAAAGAATCGGAACATCTGAAATACATGAAACAAGATGCTCGTCCGCGACTTTTACCAAGGCATAAAATCGCTCGGTTGAGATTTGCTGAGGTTTACCAATTTTAGGATGAGGAGTGGCATAATGTCATATTTAGCGATGAGAAAAAGTTTTCTCTTGACGGCCCTGATGGTTGGCAATGGTATTGGGGGGATACTCGTCAGAACAGGGTTACTCGCCAATCACGAAATTTTGGGGGTGGCCCGCTGATGGTATGGGGAGCATTTTGTTACACAGAACGTGTTCCAATTTGTTTTGTATCAACTAAAATGAATGCTGCTAAGTATGTAAATCTGTTGGAAGACGTTTTAGTTGATTTTGGGGATAATACGCTTGGTCAACATTGGGTATTCCAGCAAGATAATGCTTCAATACATTCAGCTCGACTTACAAAATCATTTTTTGCAGAACGTGGTATTGATGTTTTACATTGGCCTGCGATTAGTCCAGATCTTAATCCAATGGAAAACGTTTGGGCATTACTTTCTAACCGAGTTTACCATAACGGCCGCCAATTTGAAACGGTTACCCAACTACGTAAATCCATTGTCACAGAATGGAAAAATATTGATCAAAGTTTGCTGCAAAACCATATCAACTCGATGCCTCGTCGCCTCCAACAAGTAATTATAAAAGCAGGAGGTAATACTAATTATTAGGATAACAATAAGATGCTGATATAATACAGATTAGCAAACTGTCCTTATAAATATTGCCTTCAGGAATTTTTTGTTTTATTTTTTAAAGACAATAGTTCACTCGAAATCCGAAATGTGGCATAATTATTTGAAGTTCCTTTCTTATGTATATAAACTAGAATAAAAAGTAATATGAATTCTTATTTTAAATATTCAATTTTTTAATTAAAATGTTGTCCCTATATATATTGCCTCCGCTGTAGTAAATCTAGACATGATTTTAATAGTACGCGAGCTGATTCTTGATACGTGTTCGAAAGATGAGCTCAGCATCAAGGCGCTCATAGAGAGTCAAATAATTCTTATAAAAAAAATTTGCTTTTTATTGTAATTTTGCAAACATATTTGAAATTTATAACTTGGATCAATATTATTTCAACTTTTACAAGCTTGCTTTTATCTCAAAAAACATAATTTTGATAATTTTTAGCCAGCCGATTCGAAGGAGGCCGCCCTAGTTTAAGAAAACTTCATATCTTTCGAAAGTAGTTCACCGGAATTCCACAGGTTGCAGGATTACCAGATCAATTATTATTAAACTAAGGTTTTGGATTTAGAGGCAAACAACTGTGCTGTGGATGGGCAGGCAAAAATTCTTGAGCAAATGTAATCTCACTTATCGAAGGAATAAATCAAAGATGTACACGGTTCAGCAAATTAAAATTTCGGTTATTCATTTGCGAGTGTCTTTAATGGTATGAGGTAAACGAAATCTTTAGGCTTAAGAATGAGCAAGTCTGAACCTTGCGATGGATTACTGAACCCAATGACAAATAATATCATCCAACCCACCTCTTCGTTGAAAGGTAGTTTAGTCAAAAGCTTCAATCTGAATGTATTATAATATTATAAAATTAGGTAATAAAGCACTTTTGTCACTGATCTTAATATACCATGCCTTTGTATAGTTATAAACTAGTCGTATTTATAATCTTTTGTCGAGCTTTTAGTATATCAAATATTTCGTCACAAATCTAAAAATTTCTTTTCAGGCGAGATTTATAAGACTGCATGGTCTATATAAAGCTTGGATTGAAATGGTTTTAGTAATTTGAAATGCATCTGCTTTAAATACACTAAGAGCTTAAAGGTAAATGTATCCAGTGCTACATGGATGTAAGCTAACTTTGGGCTAGGTAAAATAACTTTGCCTATGAATTACAATTTTGGAACATTTCTATTTAGGTAATTAGTAATGAAAAATTAAAAAACGAAAAATATGCCAAATAGATAAATGTTTTCGCATACATTGTATACTCGACTTTATTTTTCCAATTTTACAATCATACTCACAATTATTATCTAACTATAATAAAAGCTTATTCTAGACAACGCTTTCAAAAATTTCACAAAAATGTGTACATCACAACCAGAATTTTGTTATAAATATTTTATTAAAAAAAAACATTTTTTTGTTAAATAAACATAATACAAGCTTTTCATAATTCATTCCTATAATAACTCAATAATAATAATTTTTAAACAAAACAAATTTTTTCAGCGTACATTCCACTTATAAAATGTACTTTACAGATAAATCAACGAAACACAAAAAAAAATGTTTTTTGGTGTATAGAGCGCGATGCTCATAACAAGTTAACAGTAGAGAACTTTTTTTATTTTATTTTAGTCTAAATATAAAATTAAAAAGCTCAGCAGAAGATAAATTTGGATTTTTTTTTTGCTTTCTGAAAAATAACAAAAACAAAAAGCTATTAGGTAATAAATAAGTAATACGGTTTGTAGATATTTAGGTATATCAGAACTCAAAGCACATATGCTTGCATGAAGTGTGTTCAGATTTATATTTTTGATTTTTTTTTCGTTTTGAATATTTTTTAACTTTGGCTTCTATATTTCTAGAATTTTATTGTTTAGTATGAATAATTCGAGGATAAATATTTGATGGAGCTTTATAGTGTTATTATGTATTTTGTACAAAATACCAACTTTCACTTAAATTTCACGTTTTTGATAAACTGAATGGAGCTTCTTTAATATTGTGTCTACTGCCTGCACTGAAATTTTACATAAACCAGTTTCTATTAGAGCGGAATATTATTTATAATACACCTCATCTGTTTACCACTTTAGTAAAAGTACAAATATTATATTTCGGCTATGGTTTAAATATTAATAAGTTACCAAACACAAATATGATTTTTCGATTGATTAATTTCAAAATTATACGCTAAAAAAAATTCAACCACCATAGTATATGCCTAGATTTTTAATATTCATAAAGCGAGAGAAATATTTTTGTGTATATAAATAAATAACCAATCCGATTTATTCGATTTGTTTATTCACGTTTTATTTAAATTTTTACCTAAATAATAAACTCTTATCTTCCTACGCGTTTATCCATTCTTCTTGATTTTAATTCCCAATTTAATAAAGATTTTGTTTTAAAATTCTAGATGCAATCATCTAGCATAAAAAAAAATTAAATCGATAAATTTTACGAAGATGATTGAAATAGAATTCGCCACACTGATAAAATATGTTCGTCGCATGTGTTGAATTAAAAGTTGTTCGCAAAATATTTTATTGAAAGCTACAACTGAAAAACGGTTAACTTTAAATAATTTTTATGTGTGTATGAGGTAGCGTTCTTTTAAGTAGAGCTGTTCAATCAAATGGAATCTATGGCATTCCAATTTTCGAAGCCAATTTTTATCCATGCAAGAATAAAATAGCAATTGCTCAATATATTTCGATGAACCCACCAGACGGTGTACTTCCGAATCAAATGTTGAAACCATTCGAATTACAAACTAATTCATAATTTTAAAATAATTTTGAAAACTTTTAAAGAAGTTGCTGAATATTGATTTTTTTATTGTAAATAGTTTTTGCTCAAAATATCAGTAAAAGTCGCAAAAATTGTTCAATGCTTGCTGACTATTTATAACAATTAGTTGTATTTATGCTTAATCCACATATTCGGATCTTTGCCACTGTGCAATGCTTAAATAACTTAATACCCAAAGTCAATAATACCCATAACTTTTGCTCATTACACAGTTGCTCAATATATCCTATGGACGATTTTTATGTGTTGCTCAATTTTATTAAGTTGCTCAATACTAATAATTGACATAAACTAATTTTGACAAGCAGAAATTGTTTAATATTTTAGGCAACTTTCTGGTTGCCATAATTGCTCAATTTGTATATCTGATACTTTATTATTTGCTTGATTCATGTTATTGCATTTAACTAAGACTTATACGAATTTAAAAGGAGATGTTTTGCAAAAAGACTCCCAATTACTTCATCCATCCTGCTTCGATATCCTTTACGCTCGGTGGAGACGACAGTTTCCGACAGCTAGTCTAGTTCTCTGGCCTTTGTGATGATTGTGCAAATTGAAATTTTTCCAACCCGAAATAAAGCTCAATAGTCCTTTAAACCCATTTTCGAGAAGTTTTCTTTCTTCATCAAAACGAGCAGTGTGACCACGAGCTGAATTTGGCCGTCTAGTTTTATTGGATCCCACGTTATCTTCAAGTCTCTGAATTTCTCCTTTCACTTTCCCCATAAAAGGTCTTCGCCTAAAATATCCCTGTTGACAATTTTTGTTTTAATTCCCGGATGACCTTGAAATGTTTTGTAAATGCCCAAAAGTTTTCTCAACGAACCAATCAATTCATTCTGAATTTTGCCATACTAACGGAACTTGACTGTAACCTGATGCAAAACTTTCAATTGATTACTTTTATATCCTTTACCTTTTATCAATCGTCAAGCATGTCGTGAATAAATCGATTTAAAGTTTTGAGTTTAACACTTTACACTTCCAGGACGATAATCTTGTTGTTGCCCATCCAGATCGATTGGCCATTTTAAAATTTTTCATCATGTTTCATCGTGGTCTAAACCAAAACAATTAAACATGAGAAACATATACTTTATTCCTGCATAAATCAGAATTCTGTTCTTTCTAGTAAATCGCTTAAATGATTAACTATATTGACTGTTATATTGATTTACCGCAGCCAGACTGAACCCTGCCTTAATTTGTTTCTACAGCCCACAAATCCTAAAATCTACAATTAATTTTTTTTCCTTTATCTCCATTTAGGAGTATATGCCATCTACTAGACTGGACCATCGAACTCTATTTTGGGCTGTTGCCTTTAGCTCCCCCCATGTTTTCCCGAGATGTTTTGCTTCGGTTAGCACCGTTCTCCTCCAGGTCATTGCTGGTCTTCCAACTTTCCTCTTTCCTTGCGGATTCCATTCCAATGACATCCTAGTTATGCCACTTGGTGTCTTTCTCAGCGTGTGTCCTATCCATATCCATTTCCGTTTCCTGATCTCATTCTCAATGTCCACTTGGTTAGTTTGTCGCAGCAGTTCTTCATTTCTGATGGTATTCGGTCAGAAGCATTTGATAAATCGCCTAAGGCATTTATTCACAAATACTTGGAGCCTTTTTGTTATTTTCTGCGAATGTTTCCACGTTTCACAGCCATACAGCAGTACTGATTTTACACAGGCATTGAACATTCGTATCTTGGTGTTTCTTGACAGGACGGATGCATTCCAGGGCTTATGAAGCATGTTGAACGTGTTTCTCGCTTTGTTGATGCGTTGGTTAATGTCATGTTTCATTCCACCTGATCTCGATACAGTACAGCCGAGGTACACGAATTTTTCGACATCTTCTATTGTGTCTTGGTTGCTGCGAAGTGGTGTACTAATGCTTGTGTTTAGTCTCACGGCCTTTGTCTTTCTTATATTTATCTTGAGCCCGACATCTTGTGCTATTTCTGTTAACTTCTGTAACTTTTGCTGCATGTCTGTGTATTTGTGTGTTAGCAGGTAGAGATCATCTGCGTAGTCGAGATCATTGAGTCTTCTAATTGGATCCCACTGGATTCCGTTTTGTGATGCAATGTCTAGCTTGGGCATGGCACTATCCAGTACTATAAGGAACAGTAGTGGAGATAGTACACATCCTTGTCTGACTCCTTGTATGTTGTAGTATGTGTCATTTTGCCTTTCTTTGTGTTGAACTCTATTTCCAGCATCCCAGGTTGTGCTTCTTTTGATGGAATTGAATGCGCGTTCGAAGTCGACGAGGAGTAGATATAGTGGTGAGTTCCATTCGTTGGATTGTTCGATGATAATTCGGACTGTGCTAATGTGGTCTGTACAGCATCTTCCTGGTCTGAAACCAGCTTGTTCGTTTCTTATATGTTGGTTAACAGTTGGTGATATTGGTTCAAGGATGATCATTGCTAGTACTTTCATTATACTGTTAAGGAGAGAGACGCCTCGCCAGTTTTTGCATTCTCTTTAGTCGCCTATCTTTGGAATCGTTATGGTTAAGCCCTCTTTCCATTTTTGCGGAATTTTTCCGGTATTCAACACTTCTACTAATAGTGGTGTTAGTGCTCCTGCAGTTGTAAATGCGTCACCATTGAGTAATTCAGCTGGTATGTTGTCGGTTACACCGGCTTTGTTATTTTACAGCTTCTTTATGGCACTTGCAACTTCCCGCTCCGTTGGTGGATGGGTATTAATGGCTTGTTATAGTTGCCATCCGGAAGCTCCTCAACTGGTTCGCTATCTATGCAGTTGTTCTCGAAGAACTCTTTCCATCTATTTAGTTGTTGGTCGTCTATAGTTAGGACTTGTCCATTTGAATCCTTTATAGGTGGTATATTTGTAAATCTACAATGATATGTTCTAATTGCTACGGTTGATACCGCCAACAATAGAATCCAACACATCAAGTCAAATGAATTTAAATTTGTTTTTCAACATCACAAGGCATTCAAAAATTGAGTTGTAATCCAAAATAGCTAAACAGCTACACAACCAATTTAGAATTTTGGTTTAGAAGGTTGTTCCATAACCCCAAATATTTTTATCTTTTTATAAATAATTAGGGTAGCTCAAATTTAAAATAACACAAATTCAATGAGATTCCTTATAAAAAAAAAAATGAGCTTTTGCCAGATTTGGCAACACTTTTTCTGATGTGACGAGAATCCGTTGGAACCTGTAGCATGATGTTTAAATAGCGTTAATTTTCTACAATTTCCATAGGCAATGGTGTGATCAGCTTAATAATACAAAAGCAACATATTGAAAGCCCTTCAAAACCATATGCCGTTTTTAATAAAAGCTTAAATTTTATATCGTTTTGCCATTCAACTATGGTTATCAAAAATTTATACCGCAAATCACTAAAATTCAAAAGCACACCTACATAAATTCCTACCAATCCATATAAAGCTGAGGAAACTAAATTTTATCATACCCATTGGTGTTATTGATGTCAACCAACGAAAAAAAAAAAAATCATTTAATTGAATTTTTCTCTCTGTAATACTATATAGTGGCTTCAAGCTTTTTTTGTTGTGATTTCAAAATTGAGATTGAACGGAAATTAGAAATTAATTGATAAACGAAATGATTTTATTTTTTTTTTTTGCTGCTTTTGAATTATTGTGCTTTGCTGAATTTTGTTTGTCGGTCAATAAATGCGTTTTTTATATGCATTTTAAAGTAGATGCAACTTTATACTACAAGCTTCCACTTTAAATTATGCAAATTGTCAATAAAGTTTATGACTGTTTAAAGCTTTTTGATCGTAAAATACTAAATTAATCTAATTAGCATAAAATATTCTAGTTTGCAACAAATATTTATTAAAAATAGTTATATATGTGAGAGCTTTCAAAATTGTTATTGTCATTTACAATTTTATGACATTTTTTGGAAACACATAAATTCAATTATTTTCTCTTTTTTTAATAATAAATTTTTCAAATGCACCAAAAAATTTAATTATTTATTATTGGATATACTGTATATGAACTTATGCAGACATGTTGTAATATGTGTAGGTTAATACTAAACCCAAGTTTGTAATTTTGAACGATTCCATTCAAACTATTTTAACAACCGAATATACAAAATTCCAAATAAACCGCATACAAACAATGTATTTAGTTAAAAACTCAAATCTTTGACTAATTGATAATGTTTGTTTTATCTATTTGCACACTAACAAAAAGCTCTTACGATACGTGCTGATTTTATGTTTTAATAAAATATTTGTTGTTATTGTTCGATTTACTTGAATTTAATTGTGTGAAAATGTGTACGTGACTAAATAATTTTAATCAATTTAAATTTTATTTTGTATTTTATGTGTACACACACAGTATACATATATGATCAATCGCAAATTCGAAATTAATTCGGATGCCACAAATTAAATGAGAGAAAATTTGAATATTTCTAAATTTTTTAAAAATTATTAAAATTAATTTGCAAATATATTATTTTTAATTTTATAGTAATAAGCATAAACAAATTACATTATATGTGTACGCTCCTATTCACATACTTCAATTCTATTTAAAATTGAAATCCGAAAATATTTTGTATAATGGGGATTTTTTTTATACATACTATATGTATATGGGACTAGAAAATTATTTTTCAATTTTCCAACAGACTACATAAATCAAAATTAATTGTATCACACAATGAATCAGCATGCGGACTATTGGATAGATACGTATTTTATAATGCTGATGGTCTAATAAATCAATAAAATAGTTTAGATATTAGAAGGGAATAATTGGGCCGTCACTTTTAAAAGGTAGTTGTACAATAAGCAGGAAAAAGCTTCTAAAATATGTTGTTTAAATAATTTTAAGTACCGAACGAGTGAGCATCGCCATCCTTATATTTCTAAAAATAATTATTAATGCTTTTAATGAGAAAGCTTTGCAGGGGAATTTAAATTTTTTTTCACAATTTCTAGCTTATTAAGGAGGAGTTGTCCAAATACAAATTGTTTTTACCGGTTGGCAGTAATTAATAGTGTAAGCTTTCCTCAAACAATTAGATTAAACTTTGGAAAATTAAATATAACTTAAAAGCTTCTCCAAAAGATAAGAAACATTCAAATCTCCTAAACTTTGAAATTTGTCGTCAGTGCTTGCTTAAGCTACGCCGGAGGAGTGGTGATGGTTAGTTGATTTTGAAATCCAAAATCGGTCCAGTCATTCTCGATATGATTTTTTTCCTGAAATGAACTCGCTCTTTGTAAAACAACAACAAATACACGTAAAATCGAAAAATTGCAAATATCTCGAAAACGGTGCGTATGAGCGAAAAAATAAGGTCACTTTCCCCCCTACACTCCATGCACACACTTTGTGATCGATTGGGTATGGTCCCAGCCCCACCCCCCCTGTTGAAAAATTTTTAATTCAACATTTGAAAACAAAAAGTTTAAATTTAGGTCCGACCTAATCAAGTACAACAATTACGAAACGCACGTCGTCATAGATCGGCAGATCCAAATCCATTAAATCCAGCATCGAGACGAACGACACGACTTTCACGTCATGCTGTGCAAGAGATGAAATATGCTGCTTTCGCTTACAATAGCGAAAATGATTATAGTGAACATGCCAATATTGGTGGAATGACGGTGAGATGTCCACATTGTGATGCAGCCAAATTTTAAGGTGAAACGCTTGGCATGTGTTGTGCTGATGGCAAAGAGACACTGCCAGCATTTGAATCTCCCCTCGATCCACTTCATTCATTCATTTTTGGAACGTCGCAAACGTCTAAGCATTTTTTGTCTCACATTCAAGAATACAATGCGGCATTTCAAATGACTTCTTTTGGTGCGACCAAAAGACCATTGGAAGAGACAATTTCATGCCGACGTTTAAGGTGATTACTTCATGCGGAATATCATATGAAAAATGCGATCTGAGCAGCAATTTTTTTGATGTGTTCAAGAATTCTGATCCAGCATCTAATTACATTTCACAAATATTACAGATTCAAGGTCAGATTTATCATCGAACTGGTTCCTTATTGCCATATCCTGATGCTGATCATCAATTTTTGCAAATCTATTTTATCGGAGATGCAAATCGTGAATTAGATCGGCGTTGTACAATTGCTGCGCGTGCGCAAGGCGACAAATTGTTTCTGAACTTCAAAACATTCTTACATCAGCACAATGAATTAATTCGATTGTTTAAAACCGATCTCGATTGTATGCCATCTGATGATCACAGAATCGTTATCAGGGCTGACAAAACGCCCTTTGGAGAGCATGCGAGACGATTTAATCCACCAACAATTGATGAAGTGGCCATTGTAATTTTTGGAGACCAGTTTTAATCTCGCGATATTGTGCTACATCGAAGAAATGAAGAATTACGGCGTGTTTCAGAGCTTCACCGTAGCTATGATGCATTACAATATCCATTATTGCACTGAAAAGGTGACGACGGCTATCATATCAATATACGAATGATAGATCTACGAACCGGTAAAATATATATGAATTCAATTGATTTATTTCAAAACAAGAAGACGTGAGGTAGAAAAAAAAGTTAGTGGGATGAATTATTATTCGTATAGATTCGAGATTCGCCCACAAGAAGACAACATTATTATGCGATGTGGCAAACTTTTCCACCAATACGCTGTTGACATGTATGCGAAAATTGAAGCAGAACGCCTTAATTACCTTCGATTTAATCAAGCCAAATTGCGATCGAAAGAATACATACACTTGCGAGATGCAATAGTGAATGATGGTAATGTTAATGATATCGGATGTTTAACAATATTACCATCGACAGATGTTGGCAGTCCGCGCCACATGCACGAATATACGCAAGATGCAATGTCATACGTTCGCAAATATGGTCGTCCCGACCTATTCATGACATTCACATGCAATCCACAGTGGGCTGACATAAAAAACAATTTATTTGATGGGTAGAATACAACAGATCGACACGATATAACAGCACGTGTATTTCGACAGAAAGTAAAAGCACTGATGGATTTGATTATCAAATTGCGAATTTTTGGAGAGGTGCGTTGCTGGATGTATTCGATTGAATGGCAAAAGAGAGGGCTGCCGCACGCGCACATTTTGATATGGCTGGTTCGTAAAATAACACCCGATCACATCGATAACATTATATCAGCTGAAATTCCAGATGAAATCAGCGATCCAGAATTATTGGAAGTTGTCACGAAAAATATGATCCATGGCCCTTGCGGTCAAATAAATATGAATTCACCATGCATGATCGATGGAAAATGTACAAAACGGTATCCAAGAGCATTAACTTCGGATACAATTACAGGTGACGACGGATACCCGTTGTACCGACGTCGGTCACCGGAGGATAATGGCCATACCACAACAATTAAAATACGCAATCAAAACATTGAAGTTGATAATCGTTGGATTGTGCCTTATTCTCCACTATTGTCAAAAGTATTTTAGGCTCACATAAATGTTGAGTCCTGTAATTCTGTGAAGTCGATTAAATACATTTGCAAATATGTGAATAAAGGCAGTGATATGACTGTTTTTGGAGTAGCTGGTGACAATAGCAATGATGAAATCGCCCAATATCAAATGGGGCGCTACATTAGCACTAATGAAGCTCTTTGGAGAATTAATTCATTTCCAATTCATGAGCGATATCCTGCTGTTGTTCATTTGGCTGTTCATCTTGAAAATGGCCAGCGTGTGTATTTTACCGATGCAAATGTACAGCAGAGAGCAGCACAGCCACCAGCAACAACATTAACTGCATTCTTTCAATTGTGTGAAAGCGATGAATTTGCCAGAACGTTGCTGTATTCAGATGTAACGCATTATTTCACTTGGACTGCAAAGAAATGGCAACGACGTAAACAAGGAACACCTGTTGATGGCCATCCGGGTGTTTTTTTGCAGATACCATGGGAAGATTATACACAGTTCATCCAAACAATGCAGAATGTTATTATTTGCGGTTGTTGTTAGTAAATGTTGTTGGACCACGTTCATTTCAACATTTGCGAAGAGTAAATGGTCATTTATGTGTGACGTATCGTGAAGCATGTGAGCAATTAGGTTTACTTGAAAATGATGCGCATTGGGATTTAACGCTTCATGATGCATCGATTGCTTCTTCTCCACATCAAATACGTATGTTATATGCCATAATCATATCAACATGTTTTCCATCAAATCCACTTGAATTTTGGAATAAATGCAAAGATTTTATGGCAGAAGGCTATTTGATTGGAATGCGTCATCACACAAGAAACGCTGATTTGCTGATTTCATTGGAAATGTATAATGAGGCATTGATAGCGACTGAAGATATGTGCCTAACGATTGCAAATAAAGCATTAGGGCAGTTAGGTTTGTCACCACCCAATCGTCCAATGCATGATTTATTTGATCGAGAATTGCAACGTGAACAACAGTATGATCCCAATGAATTGCAAACATTTGTGAATTTGAATGTTCCCAAATTAAATGACCATCAAAAACATGTCTATGTCGGTGGATTATATTTTTTGGATGCGCCTGGTGGTATGGGAAAACATTTGTGATATCACTGGTTATGGCAGCCATTCGATCGCAACGAAAAATTGCAATGGCACTTGCTTCGTCGGGAATCGCTGCTACTCTATTGGATGGTGGACGAACAGCGCGCTCTACATTAAAATTGCCGTTGAATGTGCAGGTGTGCTTATATTTATTTATTGATCACTTTAAAATTTAATCGATATTATTGTAAAATATAATTATTCTCAAATTAACAGGTGATTGAACATCCCACGTGCAATATTTCAAGAAATTCTGCGATGTCAAAAGTTTTGCAACAAGCAGCAATTATTCGTTTGGATGAATGTACAATGACGCATAAAAAATCGCTGGAAGCATTACACCGTACAATGCAAGAGATACGTCAGAATCAAGAAATTTTTGGTTGTACATTGATATTATTGTCAGGCGATTTTCGTCAAATATTGCCTGTGGTTCCACGATCAATACCGGCGGATGAGATCAATGCATTTTTAAAGTCTTCTCTTCTGTGGCGACATGTGCAAAAATTGACATTGAACATAAATATGCGCGTTCAATTGCACAACGACCAATCTGCAGATCGGTTCTCGAAGCAATTGTTAGATATTGGAAATGGCAAAGTTCGAGTCGATAATACAAATGGATTGATTACATTGCCGAACAATTTTTGTACCATTCTCCAATTAACAGAAGAGTTGATTGAAAGTGTGTTCCCAAATATTGTTCAAAATTACAGGAATCACAATTGGTTGAGAGAACGCGCAATACTGGCACCAAAAAATGTACACGTCAATGCACTCAATTATCAGATTCAAGAAAAATTACCAGGTGCAGTGATATCATATAAATCTGTTGATAGCGCAATGAATGCAGATGATGCAGTGAATTAACCAATTGAATTTTTGAATTCATTGGAACCACCTGGTATGCCACCGCATTATTTGAATTTAAAGGTTGGCTCATCAATTATTTTACTGCGGAATTTAAATGCACCAAAACTGTGCAATGGCACAAGATTGGCAGTAAAAAAATTGATGCCGAATTTATTTGAAGCCACAATATTGACCGGAACAGCGAAAGGTGAAATTGTGCTCATACCACGTATTTCACTGATTCCAACAGACATGCCATTTGAGTTTAAGCGTTTGCAATTCCCAGTGCGTCTATCATTTGGCATGTCCATCAATAAGGCGCAAGGATCCGTGCTTTTCACATGGACAGCTATACGTGGCCTGCTCAAGAGATGGAAAGCAAACGAAAAATATTGAATATCCAAATGTTTTGGATTGACATTAATAATTTTGAAATACAATGCATTCATTTCATAAAAAAAAAATCTAGAATATTTCATTTTTTTTTTTTTTGGTTGGTGGCAACGAAGTGCATCGGGGTTCGCTATATAATATAATTTTTATCAATAAACATTTTACTAATATAATTAACAAATTTTAAACCAAACAAGTTTTCAAATAAAGAACGTTACAATAAATTTATACGAATTTCATTTCACATAAAATATTTATTACATTTTTTAATAATATTCTTCCATCAGGTATCACTGTGCGGCATATAATACGAATCATCTACATTTATCTTTCCATTGTCATCATTTAACAGCAGTTTGCATTCCAATAGCTCATTAACAATATTGCCAAATCAATTTCCCGTTATAATGTTTACACTCTAATACAATGTACTTATTGTACAGATATGCGAAAAATGAATTTTCAATTACTAAATGCTGTGACATCTATTTAAATCGAGAGACAATACAAAAGAAAAGGTTTACTTAGGGCCAGCAAGGCGGACCGGGCTCAGCTAGTATTATATAAAACCCTAGGAAAAAGTTTTAAAATTAATTTTCGTGGAAGATTACATGAAAGTTTAGAATTCTTTTAATTTCCCAAATTAAATTTTAGTAATAGTTCAGCTTAAAAGCTTTTCCAGACCTTTTCCAAAATTCTAATTAATCTATGATTTTACGTTTCAACACAGCATTAGTAGCTTTAATTTTGCCAATTGCGAATTTTGAAAAAAAAAAAATCCAGCTTAATACAGGAAAGAGCTTTTAAATATTTGTTACAAAAAGTATTAAAATAAATATTTATGGAACTAACTTCTTAAAATAAACTTTGAAAAAAGTAGATTGAATCTTTAAAAGCTTTCTATAAAAACTTTTACGGACTTAAGTATTTCAAATTTGTCGCTTGAATCGGGTTATTTCTCTAGCTAAATGCAAATAAAACTTACAATAAAACAGGAAATATAGTTAAAATTCATCATCGTTAAAAATTTCGTAATCAATCTTAATTTAATTTGTGAATAGCTTAAGCCATTTGTAATTTGTGTATCGCCCAGTCTGGGTGATTCAGTTCTGAATCTAAAAAACTCAAATATGTTAAATTGTAAGGTGAAAACTCTTTGCCGGATTCATTAAATTCATTTGTTTTTGTTATGGATGTAAATTTAACCACTTTAATGATTTTTTTGAAAGGCTGCCACTGGTAATTCCAAAAAAAAAAGTTTTGTTTGGTCTGATTATACGATTGTGACCGTTTTACCCGTCTAATAAAGTTCAGGTTTTCAAAACACCTTTCAAGGTTTCGAAGGGATACATCGGAAATAGTCTTGAACCGAAGAATCCGGAGAATAAAAGCATTTCAGAAAGTTTAGTCAATCACTGAGTGCCTGTTATTGTTATCCCATTTGATTTCCTGACGCCGGAGAGCTCTGAAAATATTGATTTGCTAATTTTGGTTTTTGTTCGAAATTCGTTTCAGGAATAATTTTTTTTTTCATATTTGCAAAGCTTTATCTCAACTCTAGATTTTGAAAATATGAGCTTTAATTGATGTTTCATCAATTTATTGAGATCGCATTCAAAAAACTATATTCAGCTGATTTGAGCCTTTGCTCTAAATTCGTTACAGGGATAATTTTGTTGTTATATTTTAAAATCTGTAAGTCAACTTTAAATAAATAAAAGTTTCACGATTTGTCTCTAATTCTTGAGGAGATATTTGTTGCAGATTTTATAAATGAGAGCTTAAATTGATATTTCATCAATTTATTAAAAAATTGTAAAATAAAAGCCACAAGCTCGGCTTGTCATGAGTTGTACCAAAGCAACCTAGATTATATTAAGCCATAGTCTAAAACGAAGCTTTTATGAAGGAATTAGAAACGGGGAAAAACCAAACTTTTCAAAAGACAAATTTTTAAATAAATATGTTTGAATTTCGACATTAATGGACATCGGTTAGGAAAATCATTTTCATTTTCTTGTGGTAATTGGTTTGTTCAATAAACTTTAGTAATTTTAGAATTCTGAAGTTTTGAGCTTTCTGAACCATTAAACTTTAAAAATTATGAATTTTCACAACAACGACGTAGCTTTTGGCTTTCATTTATTTATTTAACTTGCAGAAAGTAAAATCTAAATGAATTAGTTTCAGTATTCCCACACCATAAAATCAAATCGAATCAAATTGACATCAATCCTATTAAATAAAAAGCTTGTTTATGCACAAATTTTAATTGTATTTATAAAAACACAATTTTAATTGGATTTTGCTATAAAAACTTTTTATTTTTATTTTAAATAAAAAACAGTTTTTTTTTGGAAATAAAAAAGCTTTACATAAAAAATTATGTACGAGTAGCATTTACTGTATATTTTGGGAATAGAACTAATTAAACTTTTTCATGTCGTATATTTATTAAAAAAATATACATAAAATTAAAGCTCAGCGTGATATATACCAGTACCTTCGCTATTTCAAACACTAATAGATCAATGTCAACCAATATAAAACGTTTCAAGGTGGTTATAATGAGATTTTATATCGAATAAAATAAAATAAAAAGCTCGTTGTTATAATAATTGAGTACCCGCACAAGACGTAAAGTGGAAAATCATTTTATTTTTATTGAAATTGTATTATTTTGTGCTGTATATAGAGAGACCCAACTCGATATTTATATTTGACTTTAATCGACGACATTGTGTTTATTGGCAAATTTACATGCAAATTGAATTTTGATTTACTTTTATTGTGACAATGAAATCTTATCTATTCGGTATGAAAATGTTGAAACGTGTACCAAATTGAAGTCACAATGTTTTTGAAATATTCTAATTATATTGTGTAAGTCTATTCGGCAAACCCTTATTTTGTCACAAGTCAATTTTTTTTTTCTCGCAAAATATCTTGTTACTCGATAAATACAAATTGAGTATGCTTCCTTCCAAAATGTAATACATCTTTACCGAAAAAAAAAAAATGAAATTGTAAAATACGAATTTATTTTTCAATTTTCGATTGATACGAAATCAATTTTCCACGATATCGGTATACATTTGGAAATAACAAAATTCTAGGTACAATCTCGAGTACCGGAATACATATAGATGTATCCTTTTGATGTTCTATTCGTACTTAAAATGATTTCTGGTTGTGATGTCTTCGAGGTATATGCGAAATCTAGAGATAAATACAATAAAAAAAAATCAAACTACGTGTTTTCCATCTAGTGAAAAATTTACAGGGGTACTAAAGTCAAAAAAATATGTTTGCTAACCTAACTAAAGCTTTTTCCATTGGTTTTAATTATACCCCATACATGACTAGGCAATTCTCAGACATATAAATCAGTCGAAAAATACACATTTTTAGTCTTAAGCTTTTCACGCAAAAGTTGTATTTCCTTTGGTATTTTATTTTTCTTAATGAGATATAAATACTTTTGATAACAACAAACTTAAGATTCTAAAAGCACAAACACACATATACAATATAAAAAAACGTTATATGTACTCGTAGACGACTTAGAATTTAAAGTGTTGTTTATATCTGTTATCAAGTCTTTTTGCCATCGTCGTCGTAAAAAAAGCTTAAGGAGTTGTTTTTTTGCTGTCGATTTTTTTTTTGTGTAAATAGCTTTCTCTTGAACTTTTTTTTCATTGTTTCTTAATATTTTTTGTCAGTACAGTAAAAGAATTATGTTTTAGTTGTGTTTTAGAGTATTTTTGTTGTTAAATCTTGAATTATGAGCTTTTTTAGAAGTGGTAGTAGAAAGTGAGTAAGAGGTTTGAATATTATGTTAAAAAAATCAGCGGAATTTTTTAATCAAATACAAAACACTTGTTTTTCACTTGTTGCTCAAAAATTCCCAGATATCAGTCAATCTTTGCGATGGCACACGAAGGAATTCTGGGTGAACAACACATGTACAGTTTTAGGCTTACCTTTTCATGATAAAATAATACGTGGCAAAACAATTCAAAAATCTGCACTTTTTGTTTTAGTGCTACAAACCTTGGATTTTATTTACTTAGACAGTGGCGTACTCTGAATGTGAAGTAATGGACCTTTATTTACAATACAAAACAAAATCAAATTACATCGAATTAGTATTATAATGCCACTGCTCAAAGGCATGCCACATACTATAACGGACTTGAGATGATTTTATAAACCTGTCTTTAGATTCTATCTATGGCGGCTTTATAATCCAGAAAATATGACAATTTATTGTGCACAATTTCAAACTCAAAATTACATTTTGAATATGATAATCACGCCGGGGTCACCGCCCAATCATATCGGGGTCACCAGCTATCGGGCAACTTTATATTTGAGGATATATTCACACCAAACTTATTATTTATAAACCAATTGCTACCCTGGTACCTATTTATTTAGTACACATGCACATTGAAATTATTCACATTAAACAGTTTGTTTTTGGGTTGTACCTTTGGTTTAATCTGAATGAACTGAATGAATAATAATCGAGGATTATTACCTGATAATCGAGGATTATGAACTGAATGAATAATAATCGAGGATTTATACTCGAATGTTCCTAATTCTAGCCTAATAACAAGCAGTGACTTAACTCTATGGACAAGTTGGGTCGAATACAAAGAACACCCAAAATATAAACAACGATGAGTTTGAAGTTTTAACCAAGTCCCTCTGCTTCCTAGACCAAAAGCACCACACACTATATTTGATTATCTGTGTTTTGATTATAGCATAATTAAAAAATAAATTGGGAGAGATTTAAGAAAGTGTAATTAAGAAACTTAATTAATCTAACATGGGTAGGCCTTTTAAAAATGTTTGTGACTGAAAATCATTTAAAAATTAAAATTGCAAATAAAAATGTTCGAAGATCTCGCTTTTTTGCAGTTTAAGGTAAAATTGTAGGAATGAGTGTGGATCTTAAGCTAACATTTTTACAGTTTTTAAGTCTTAGCCGTGTAAAATGAAGTTTATTTCTATTAAAAAATGAGAGCTTTTAATAATGGCCGTAATTTTAATTTGTAAGCTAGCCCTATTGTAGCCCTATAATTGCTAGTGAAAAATAAACCTAAGTTTCTAAAAGCTTTTTAGAAAAAGTGAAGTAGAAAGAAGAAAAGTTTAAGAACACAAACTTCTGAGCAAAGCTCAATTTAAAAATTTGTATGTTTAAAATTGTTGTCTTTAATTTTTCCAACTCTCACAATACAACGTAAATGAATTTCCTCATCAAAAAATTTACATCAACAAAAGCTCAAAGTTTTATATATATATATTCTAAAATAAGTTAACATTTAGTACTAAACCAGTCTAAAGACCCTTCCTACAGCTTGATACAAGGAGGAAAATAAATTTAATTTAGTTAATGTTTGGATAGAATCCCATTTCAAAAGTTCTTCCGTTAAATTAAAATGGCGACTTGACGTTGTTTTACAATCAAAATGTTTAATTTTTTCATATTTAAGGCAAGCGCAAGGGTTTTTGTTTCTAAATCAACAGTAGGCTGGTATCTGTAGTGTTTACATAAGCCAACTGTCTCATTCAATAACAGTTTGGCAGTTTGGGCATTATTATCCTCTTATTTTAAACGTACGAAAATTATGAATTAGAAAATAGGATCAAAGAGCGTTGACTAAAATACAAGTTTGCTATTTGGATTACATACAACTTTGTTTGTCATTGTACGAAAACTTTAATTCAACATTATATTGTTATCTTTTTAGCCTCATAACAATTGGCTACAGATGTTTAATACATTTTATTACAAATTAGCTTGTAAGCAACATTTTCATTAATGCAACAATGTTGGGTTTAAAACAATTAGACAAACTTTGTAAAATTGTTCACCATCGTTAATCTCATTAACAAATGTGGGAGATTGCAAAATATTCTGCCGCCTATCGTTGTTTGAACATAAGAACGTAAAAGCTTCAAAATACAGCTTTTCGTTTAATGTTTTTTGTGTACTGTAATTTATTTGCCAGCGCTAACTAAATAAAATGTAAATTATTGTATTTTTCGATTTATCTGAGATCTGCCAAAATTTAAATCATTTGAAAAAGTCTCATAAACATAATGCTACCATTTTATGTATATAAAGAGATAAAGTCACACACAGTACATGTTTAACGATATTCCTAAAATTTTGTTTTTGTTTTTGTTAATCAAATGAAAACGGAAAATCGTATTTCCTTTTTTTTTAATGTTTACGTACTAAATATGAAATTTGTTTTAACATTAAACATTATAATTAAATAATAATTTGGGTGTGTGCATAAATTTTATGTTTTAATGGTACTGGTAACTTATTTAATGGTTGCTGCAATTTAAAACAAATTGCATACAGTATTAAAACACATAAACACAAAAAAAAAGCTTTTCATGTTTTTAACATGCAGCTTATAATTATTCTATTACCCCGTCGTAATAATGGTGTGAGATTGTTTTTAAATTTTGCACAAATACACTAAGCTTTACATGGAAAAGTTTTGTGTTGAGTTTTCATTCGTTTAATAATATAAAAAAAAGTTTAAAGCAGCGCCATAGATACGAATTAGATGGGATAGAACAAAAAAAAAAAAGTTTTACAATTTTTAAGTTTAATACCAATTCGTAAACGAATTTTTGTTGTTGTTGTGAACTCACCGTTTTAGGGATGACATACAGACTTTTACAGTTTTGTTGCATTTTACCAGACATAATGTTCGCAATTCAAATTTTTGTTTTGTTTGGAATTTTTTTTAAATTTATTGGAGCTCATAAGATTGTATTGGATTTGAAATTAATGAAAATTTATGTAAAAAACCCAGATTTGCCCATGTAGTGGAATTTTTATTGGATTTAGCAGCACAGTGACTAGTGCCTTTTGATTCAAAAGATCTCTAAAAGTTCGAAAATTTGCTTTGGTTTCATCGGGCGTTCCTGAAGGCTGGTTTAAGATTAATTTTACATATTTACCCTCTTGTGCATGTAGGATAAAAGGTAATTAAGCACAGTTTGTTACATTCTGCTGTTTTACTATTCTTAAATCTAGTACCAATAACCCCTTAGAAATCTATCTACAGTTCTAAATGATAGTTTAAAACTGTTTTTATATTTTTGTTCTCTTCCTGCATGTAAAAAATATATGGATATTTATCCAACTAAGTGCATTTTAAAGATTAAACAACATAGTGACTAGTAAAATGGTTGTTTAAGACTAGTTTTAGATTGGTTATCTCTTCCTGCATGTAAAAAATATGCCTATTCGAAATTAAAAGCATTTTACTGAATTACTTTCATCGAAGGCCATTTTTACTCACTAGGTCTAAAGGATCATAATTTGAATGATTGATTCAGTTATTCCGAACTTTGTTTGCTAAACTTTGATTGCCCTGGATGTGATCATTTCATCCACCCTTAAATTGTAATTGGCGGATTCTGGGTGTTATCACCAACCGAAATTACAAATAACGGGTTGATACCGGTTTGGATGTGAATAAGTTATTTTGAGTAAAAACCATGACTAGTATTAGTGATGGCTTGAACTAACGATGGAACCACATTGACAGAACCTTTTATTAAAGTTTTAATTTTTATTAAAAATTCCAAAAAAAGCCTGATAAAACTTAAGTCGATCCATTTGTTCGTTTAATCAACATTACTCAAAATTTCATTTAAGAAGTTTAGACAAGAAAATCGTCGAACCACGTTTAGAAAAGCTCATTAATTGATTCTTAATTTTGGATTTTGTCAGTGACGTTCCGGATCTTTTGAGAAAATCACAAATTGAATATTCTGTGAAATAAAAATAAAGCGAATAGTTTTGAATTAACCTATTTATAGAGCATTTACTGCGTCACCTGAACTAAGTTATCAAAGCTTTTACGGTATAAAAGAACTGTCATATTACCCGTACATTTCCTTATTTATTAGCAACACGTCAAATGGAAGCAAGCACCATTTTTTTGTTTACAAATGAATTATAATTTATGGAAGCTTTAATCTTAAAAGCGTCTAATTTAAAATTATAACTTAAATAATGATTATTAATTTGTCGTTAAATTAATCGTTGAAAAAAGAAGAATTTAAAAAATTTCTGAAAAATGTTTTTAAGAAAAATAAGTTTATGTAATTGAATTTTTCAGTTAACGACAAAGCTTTATTCAATAACTTTTTTTGTTTAAAGCTCTGCAAAAAGCTCCTTTTTGAAACACCCATTTAATCATCACTAACTAGCTAAGAGTTTTGGATCAATTCATACTTGGAAACAAATCTGTGCTTTAATCCGCGTTCTTAACAATGGAAATATGGTAAAGCTTTGTCATATAAAGAATGATCCTTTTAATCTCAAAAATAGTTGAAAAACATTTGAGTGATACTGAAAAGGATACATAATATACTGACGTTCACAATTTTACACTAAGATTGGTTAAGCTTTTAAAATAATAACTAAGCAAATTGATTCATACTAAGCTTTTTAAAGATTTTAGCTAGGCGAATTAATTAATATTTCAGAAGTGTTGTTGATTATTTCTTTAGAGGTTTAATATTTTCGAAGCAGAATTTAATACTATATGTTGTCAATGAAGTTTATGTGCAACTTTTTCGAAATCGCCGAATAAAAAATGTATATAACATAAATAAATGGGATATGTTTAAATTAACTTATTTATGGAAAGAAACAAAAGTTTTGGTTCTGCAATCTAAATAAGGTTAGTAAAAGCTTGTGCGATTTTATAAAAATATAATATTGCGCATAAATATCGTATTTATTAGAAACAGACAAATGAAAAAAGAACTTTCTTTTGTTATAGTTTAAATTCTAAAAGCGAGGGGTAATTTAGGATTAATAGTAAAATACTCAATTGATCAACTAATTAAAACTAAAAAAAGCTTTTCATATAAATTATGAAAGTAAAAACTTGAAATAAATAAAAATTATAAATCTAACTATAAAATAGTGATTTAAACAACAGTTTTTGATTAAGCTTTCTATTTATAAAGAGACTTCAATGAACTGAACTTTATGGAAAGGTACATAATTACCAATGCATCAATTTTTGGTATATCACAAAAGCTTCAAATAACAGAATTTCTGCAGTGTTATAGTCAGAACATTTTAGTTCAACCAAAAATTTAAACGGAAGCTTTTCATTTGAATTATTGTTTATGAAATTGTTATTATGAACCATTGATCTATAGACTTTCAGTTGATCAAATTTTGCGAAATATAAAATCGGTGGAGTGATCTAATAAAAGCTTTATCAAAACTTATAACGTCTTTTTAAAATCTTTTTACTGAAATTTCATTAGATTTAGAAATTCTGTTTTAATCCCAAAAACTTTGCTAATTTGATTCATTGGCAACCGTCAAACTAAACTGAACTGGCACAATGACCTAAAACACATAAATTGAGTGAGACACACGAAAGTTACATCTCTTAAGTTTAAATTTTAAACAATTTTAATATAGAACAAAGCTTTCCTCTATAAATCCAATAATTTATTAGAAATCAAAAACTTTCACGAAATTAAAAATTTTCTGAACTTTTGAGTCTACTGAATTTTACGAAAGCTCGATTTTAAATTAGCTAAATTTAAATTAGCCAAACTTTTACAATAGCCCAAATTATGTAAATTGAGCTAATACACACGAAAGCTAGCCAAATGTTCCGCACAAACTAATTGAGCAAAGCTTTCTCTATGCTAGTTAAAAATTTACTAAAAGGCAACAAATTTTATGAAATTAAAAATAAACCTTGGAACTACGAAATCTAATGAATTCTACGATAGCTTTTTGATACATTAACCAACACCTTTAAGCTTCTGCTACCAAGTAAGTCGTCATACTTCAGTAAAGCTTTCTTTAGATAAACCAAAAATTTACTAAAATTCAAAAGCTGCCAGAAAATTAAAAAAGTTTCTGTATTGTAGAATGAAATGAATTTTACGAAAGCTTGATTATTAATCAATTGATGGAAGCTAATTAAATTGTGACGTTCTCAATATTTGATAATTTATTTGATAATTCAAACGTTATATTCTTGCTACATTTATTAACATCCTTCTAAAATACCAATCGCTTTTGTCTGGTTGTTTTTTCTGCTATGCCGTGTATCTTCTTCCAGGATACATAAAAACCTAATTAATACATCACAAAATTCAGGATAATAAACAATGTCTCCATGATATATATAGCATCTAAGACGATGTTTAATTAACTTGTGCTCTAAAGTACAGTAATTTTTATTATTTTATCGCTATTACACTGAAGTGAAAAAGAGCAATATTTTTACGCAGGATGAGATGAGGAATTTAGATTACATTTTACGCAAGACTTAAATATTTTTTCAATAATATATTTATGCATTATAAGAAAATCATTCACATAAATACCCACAACCAGTAATTTATAAGCGAAATAACGAATAGCGCACCGAGACATGAATAACATGCAAAACATGTAAATTTTATGAATATCAAAAAATTTCGTTATACTTGGAGCTTTTTTTTTTTTGTACAGTATATCTAAACTTTTCAATTACACGTTAATTAAATTGAACATGTAAAATATTCTTAAAAAAATGACAAAAGACAAAGCAGCAGCAAAACTTTGGTGCAGTGCAAAAAATTGGTTGAAACGTTGAAGATTACCAAAAAAGCTCTGCATTAATATGTTTAACGTGAAACAAAATAAATTCTGTGTGAATGTATAACATTTTTTTAAAAGTTTTGATGGAAACACTGTCCAACTTGTCAAACAACTTTCCATTTTACAGGCTAGCCAATCACCAAACAAATACATTGCCTCAAAGTACATATTAAATTAGATTCTATGTTTGTTAGTTGTTAAAAATTTTAGAAACATGCATGTTGTTTTACTAAAGAAACTTCCAAAAAAGCTAACGGTTAAAAAACAAATTTGTATGTATGTGTATGTATTTCTTTTGCTGCGTTACCTCCGTTAAGTTTTACATCTTTAATAAATTAGATACTGAACCCAAAGCTTCAAAATTAACTAGACCTTCTAAAAATATTTTATTTTATTGGTTGAGCTTTTGACTTGATATTTTTGGCATCTATATTTGTTTACTGACGAACATTTTCGAAATAAGTTTCAGAAAGACCTCGTTTAACCAGTTAAACATTTAATTTTGTTTATGACTTTTTAAATACAAAATAATTTTGTATACAAGTTTTACAACACCATAGTTTATAATAGATGCATGTATCAAGATTAAAGTGCTTAGAATAATAAACTTTAATTTACTTTGGATGTCACACACCGTACTGAGAATATTAAAATAATTTTAAGAAAATGAAAATCATTTTCTTTTGTCGTTTTACATCCACCATCCTTATGTATTGTGTATTATATTTCGGGACAAACCACAAGTCATATTTACATAAACCAAACCAACCGTATATAGAGTATACCGAAAATATTATATATAGTAAAAAAGCTATTTTTGTAACTTTGTATACCGTATTTATGCGGTTTAGTTTGACATGACCAAAACTATTTTTAATCCGAATTTGTATATTAAAACTTTTTGTGGGGATTAATGCGGTTATGATGGTATTATCGATTCAACCAAACAAACAAAAAATGATTTATTTCATGAAGAGAATTAAGTGTGGTAATGAGAAGAAAACCAATTTTATGTATTTCCTATAAAAATTCTATGATGATTTCATGAAAGGCCCAATACACCAGTAACACGCAAATAATTCAAATCAAAAAATTACACGTTTTCATAAGCTTTTACAAAAACAAATATATTACCGGAATTTGTTTTCATCTGCTCTTCAGCTTTTTTATATTGTCACACTTCCATAATATAAAAAGTTTTCAAAAAGCTAATCTAATAACGATTGTAAAAAGGGCAACATTTTTTTTTTTTTTTTGTAATTACGTGATTGTTGTCACAATTGTAATGGCTGATTTGATATTTAACCTTTAGTGAAATACGCAACTTTAAAACTTTAACGTTTTCATAACTTTCTATTTTAAAGTTTAGCAGAATGTTTCAAAATAAAATATTTACTCTCTGAAAGCTTTAATAAAATTAAATAAAAGCATTTAAATGACTGCATTTGTTAAACTTTTACTTTTAACGCAGAAAGCTTCTATTATTGCTATAAAATCTTAGTAATATCTATGTAATTTCATAAAGCTTTTACAAATAGCTTTGACTTTTAGTTTTTAAATTTGGGATTGTCTAAAAAGTTTTAAGGTTAGTCTGGATTATATCCACATTTATATCTTAAAAGCTCATTAAATTATTGAAAATTTAGTATTTATCCAAAGAGTTATTCATATCGAAAGTAGTTTAGTTGTAACAATTCTATCATAATGTGAAATGGTTGAAAGTTCCAATGGGGCTAAATCTCGAATTGCAAATTCAAAATTAGTTGGCCATCCTAACAATTTTAGTTTTTAAATTATCGCTCCTACCTCTAAGTCAATTGAACTGATAATTTAGTACTTGCCATTGAATTAAATTATTACTATCGCAATAATTCCATGCTACATATCTGGTGATGACTTTCATATATTTTGTAAGCTTTTTCCCACAAAGCCGGAAGTAACAGTTTCTATTTTTAAATGTTTTGAAAATTTTCAGTTTTAAAATCTTAAGGCTCAAATGATTGTTAATGTATTAAACTAAAACTTCTTAAAGTCTACACAATTTAAATATAAATTAAAATTTAAGCTTTTCTATTATGTAATAAAATTTCAGGAAATGTGAATGAATTTCGCAAATAAAAAAAATATTGAAAGTGAAACGAAAAATACGTGAATCAATCATGGTCATCACTCAAATATGATTGGTTTGAGTTTTGTGCTTTTTATTCTTAATTGATTAAATTTTGGGAAGTGAGAATACAGCACAAAATATAAAGTCGTCAACTTGATAAAAAGATAAAATATTTTAAGTCTTGAAAGAGGGAACAAAAAATGTTTTAATCGGACAAGCTTGCAAATAAGTTTTTCAATAATAACTTAATGTTGTTCGATTCTTTTTAAATTTGAACATTTTAATAAAGCTTTTGAAAGACGGAGGAAGAAATTTGTTAATTGGGCGGCTTGTAAATTTATTTTCGAATGCAAGCTAAAATATTATCGGCTCTAACTGAAATTTGAACGTTTTACTATTAAATTTTTAGATCATACTCGTACTTGTAACGTGGTTACGTCACATGTTTTGTTTTATCAAATTATAACATCAGTCCTTTTTAATTATGGATTGATTTATCTTTCATATTTCTATCATGATAATATCACTATAGTCTAGCCTGCCAGTGATAGCCGCGAACCAAAGCCTCTAAGTTGATAAATTTCTGTTAACCAACGGCTGTGACGTCAGAGCTGTTGCGCTACAGTGGCGCCCAAACTATTTCTAAGGGACAAAACAAATATTTTGGTTAGTTACCATTTGCCCAATCATATTTTTAAATTTCAAAAGTTAGGATTACTGATCCATTTGCGCGTCTGCATTCACTGATTAAATGTCGAGTCAGATGGTTGTTTTAAATGGATTCAGTTATAGAATTTTTCTTTATTGATGCTTATATCTCTTGCAACAAATTCCGTTTATGCGTTGATGTTGAATGCATCCAGAGTTGTGTCATTTATTCTTGATTCGGCTATTTTAAAGTTCCGCATTGTGTTCTACCTGCCGGGTATCGATTCCAGCGTAAGGTGGATTTGAAAGTGCCATCATTTTCATTTAAATTGGGTATATGTTTGTCTTTGATCGTTGTATGCGAAGAGCTCTTGAGAATACGGACACACTAAATCAATCTCTGGCGGATATAAGTGCAGTACAAATTGATACTAATGAGGCTTTAAATATGATGGATCATGGAGTAGATCAACCAATATCTCAACCAGAACAAGGCACTTCCTCTACTCCAAAGAGTACCTTGTGATCAATAGCTCAGGGTGTTCCTGAAACTACAGTCACGAGTAAGAACTTGAACGATACCGTTCCCAAGTATACGATCCCAACCATGGCTACGTGTAGCAAAACGGTTACCGATCATAATCTAGGACGAACCACTAATATACCATTAATTACGAGTAACCCAAATATACCAATTTCACAAGCTTCTAATGCTATTCCACCAATTCATTCCAGTCCAAATTACGATAGCTATGTAATCTTGCCAAATGTATTCCCCGGAAACCGCTCTATGTATTCTAACGTAACTACCGTTCATAAATGGAATATTACATTCGATGGTTCAGCTTCCGGAATGGCGGTGAAAAAATTTGTATTTAGAGTTGAACATTTGGCTAAGACAAACCAAATCCCCACCGCTAACCTAGTAAATGATATTTGTGTTTTATTAAAGTCAAGCGCTAAAGAACACTATTGGTTGGTATTGAAACGAAAACCTAATTGTATTTGGCCTGAAATGAAAGAATCTTTTTTATATCGGTTCCAAGATAGACGTACTGATGGGGATTTGCGGCAGTTGATTGAAGCGCGAAAGCAAAAAGTCAGAGAAATATTTATAGATTTCTACTATGATATACTAAATCTAGCGTTACCATTAAAAATACCAATAGCAGATTCAAAAATAATGGAACTGCTGAGGAAGAACATGCATCCTGGATTAAAAGCCCATTTGGCGGGTAGAGTTTTTGAATCTGTGCCCAGCCTAGTAAGTACCTGTATTGCTACAGAAGATGCATGGCGTCATATGAATTATATACCAGAGATGGCCATGAATGTTAGACCTTCACAAATACATGAGCTTGGGTCAGCCCTGGTAGAAACTCCGTATGTAAACGATGAATATGATTGTTCTATAATAGCTGATTGAAATGCGTTTAAAGAAACGCGCCCGAATGATTATCACCCAAGACCTACCCAGGCACAAAAACTAGAGCAACTTACATGCTGGAATTCTTGCTCGATATGACAGAATAAACAGGAAAACCGCATCCCGGAAATGACACAAACTGGGTCACACCATTTCCGGAATTCCTATCAAATGCGACCCAACCAAATTCCAGTAAATAAAACCGGGAATCCCGAGCAATCCGTGTCCCATCTAATATAAAATCTCGATTTCCCACACAAAGGTCCCCTACCCAACCGAATATACTCAATTCACGTCTAATTCCAAAACGAAGGTACCGCTCCATCAAATATTTTAGAGACATCAAAGAAATAAATTAGAAAGAATATATTTAGATTTTCTTAGACCCTATCCCCGCACCCGAAAGGGAAATACAAGTATTTTAATCGTTGTAGATCACTTTTCGAAGTTCGTCTTAACGCAAGCTTTACGGATAGCTACGGCCGCTGAAGTATGCCAGTTCTTGGAGGAACATATATTCCTAGTATTCGGGGTGCCGGAAGAAATGATGACAGATAATGGATGCCAGTTCGAAGCTAAGATGTTAAGGATCTTTGCCAAAAGTACGGTATTCGCCACATCTTTACAGCTAAATATAGTTTGCAGGCGAACGCATCCGAACGCGTAAATCGCACTCTATTAGCTTCACTATGAGCTCATATTAAAGACGATCATCGCGTTTGGGATGAACATCTCAAGAGAATTACGCATGCGTTACGTAATTGTGACTACGATGCGACTGGACATTCTCCTTAGTTTCTGGTGTTCGAGCAACATGCTCTTTTGCATGGATCAGCATACCAATTTCTAAAAACTGTGTATGATTTCACTGGGTCGGAAGTTAATCTCGAAGATAGACCTAGCCTTTTGCAACATATTTATTCGAAAGTTAAGTTAAACTTAATCGAAGCTGAACGCAAAAATCATTCCAGATACAATCTTTGTAGACGAGTTCCCAATCTACACAACGGACAATCGGTGTATGTGAGAAATTTTACCCAGAGCAGGGCGTCTTATCAATATTCGGCCAAATTAGCAAAAAAATTTGTTCCCGGAACCATAATTCGATTGGTTGGTAAAGTAGCCTGCGAAATTGCTAATCCTCAAGGTAAATCCATGGAGGTGTATCACATCAAAGACATAAAATCTTCCTGATCGCGGTTTTGATTGCTATTAGTTGCTCTTTAGCCTGGCTTGAGACTCATCTCAGGGGCAGGTCGTCCCCACAATTTGTAACGTGGCTACGTCACATGTTTTGTTTTATCAAATTATAACATCAGTCCTTTTTAATTATGGATTAATTTATCTTTCATATCTCCATCATGATAATATCACTATAGTCTAGCCTGCCAGTGATAGCCGTGAACCAAAGCCTCTAAGTTGATAAATTTCTGTTAACCAACAGCTGTGACGTCAGAGCTGTTGGTTGCGTTACATACTCTTTAAATATATGTTCAAATTTAAACCTTTCTAACGAAGCTCTAAATTTAAAGTTGCAAAATAAAAGTAAGAATTTTAAAGATGTTATGGCTTTAAGAGGACGAAGAAGAAATGCATGAATCGGACAACTTCCAAATTAATTTTCAAATGAAGCCTCAAATTTGATCGGTTCTAAATAAAATTTGAGCTTCTTACTTTAAAATTGTATTACCTAAGTATAGCTTGAATTTAGACTCTTCAAGTAATAAATTAAAGTTTAAAAACTGTTCATAAAGCTTTAAAGCCACAAAGTACTAAAAAAAAAAAAACTTTTAATTCATTGAAGAGGGAAGAAGAAATGCATTAATCGGAAAATTTGCAAAACAATTTTTAAGTAAAAGCTTGAAATAGTACGATTCTAATTGAAATTTGAGCTTTCTGCTTTACAATTTTAAGATCGTACCATTTAAATATAAATTAAAATATAGAGTTTGAAGGTATTAAATTAAACTTCAGGAAGTGTGAATAAAGCTCTAAATTTAAAATTATACAAATTTTAAGTTATTTTCGAAATTTGAAAGTTTATGTTTGTAAGAAACTTTAACAGATATATGAAGGTTGAAAATATAATGTTTTAATGCGAAACTTAATGTTTAAAGCGTAACAGATGCTTTAAACTTACACGATTTTTAAAAGCTTTGGAAATTCTGTATTGAAATTATTTGATGCATTGGATTACAAAATTTAACCTGTTGTACAGAATTTTCTAATTTCAAGGACACCATTACTATTAATTTGTACATTCTGTGCACTCTGTAATTATAAGCATAGGAGACTTAGTCACTTGATGTTCGTAATTTTCATAAGCGATGGGTACGAGACTAATATAAACGATGCCACCAATATTTCAGCTGATTGTTCGCCACTTTAAAATGATTAATTCAAATTTTTCATTAAACCCCTGTTTTACAACGCTTGAAATATAAGAAATAACTAATGCCGGAAAAAGCATATTTTCTCCCAAAATTATTAATCCCATTGAAATTTTGCATCAAAATTCGATTGAATAAAGGAGCACGACCATGATGACAATTGTTTCCTTTAAAAAACGTAAACGAGGTACGTTTTGATAATAATCGTTTGATATTTAACCAATATCCCCAAAACCATAAAATTCTTCGCTTGTAAAAAAAAACCAGATCAATATTTTGGTTCAACAGGCAATTTCTGTGTAAAAAGGATGGGAATTTTATATTCGCCTTAAATAAATAAAATTCGGGTAAATAAATTGTCGCAGGTGTTTTTAATTTCTGTCGCCGTAATTTTGCGGTTTCTATACTTTAAAAAAAAAAAAAAAAACTTTACCTAACAAATCGATCGGGACACGATAAAGCCGTTTTTGACGTCCCAACAGGTATTATACAAGGGTTTCCTCTATTTACCTGCTTTTTATAGTAATATTTCTGAAACAATTCAATCAACATTTTGTTTTTTGGTATCCAATTTTTAGAACAATATAATTTCGAAGCTGCGGTGAGCTAAATTCTGGGAACAAGATATTTATACGATATTGATGTATGTATACACAAAAACAAGGATTAATCGATTTTTTTTTTTTTCAGATTGGTTTTAATCAGAACAGATGTTATTTCCATTTGACAGTTTCTTGTGAGTTGTACAACTATATGCATAGTATTACAATCTGAATTCGATTTGCATTAATATTCATTCTGGTTGCAAAATACATAACAATGTTTGGAAACAATTCCCTGAATAATTTCACATCCTTAAACAAATCTCTCAACAAATTATTATTCAGTTCATGCAATTTCTGTTTAAAATGTAAATTTTCATCTACTATGCTTGTGTATGCTCTCATATATAAATTTATAAAGCGAATAGAAAATTTTCTAATAAAATAGGAGATAATTTTTTGATAATAAGTGGCAAATTTGTATATCTATACCTGGATAACTTAAACATTGGCAACAAAAATATACAGTGTAATCATATTGATGGCAATAACAAGATAGCAATATACCGGCAAATATTTATTTCAAAGAGTAAGTCAATAAAAGAATGTAGGCATGAAGCTTCTTGATCTTGTTTCATAATTATGATGTTTCTCAGGATTCAATATTCAATTTTTACAAGAGATACACCCATATCACCCGTTTTTGTTATAATTTTTAAAGGGTAGATTTTTAATAATCGTAAATATTTAACATAAATGAAAATAATTTGGAACCGCAAATATATACGATACGAAAAGTTAGAAAAAAAAAGTTTTTTTTAACGAGAATTTTTGGATAATACAAAGTTGTTTAAACTTATGTCAGTATGATTTGCGGTCTATCACTAAAAATGCACGTTCTTCATGTGGTTCAATAAAAGGAAAAGAAAATGATTTTCATTTTCTTAAAATAGTTTTAATATTCTCAGTGCCGCGTGGGGATCTTATATTCTTGGTACTATAATCTTGTTGCACGTCCCTTTTACGAATTATAGTTTTGTGAAGGTTTTAGAATATTAAGTTTTATTTATGCATGAATAATTTTGGATAAGCTTCAAGTCAATGGAAAATAAGGTGAAAGTGGTACTTAATCACAACATTAGTCTCGGAAACCTTCGAAAAAATCAAGCGAGCGAATAGAGACTGAAAAGTTTGGCAGCTTGCATTTTTGGTCCAGATTAGCCATTAAAAGAATGACATTTTCAACATAAGAGTTCTTTAGTATACTTTCTTATTAAAGTAATTTTATTTAAACTTGTTGAAAGCTTTTAAATTTCGGTCATTTTCAGTTTTAGAGCTTTGAGAGGGATTAAACTTTATTTAGTTCATGCAGAAAAACTTTTAAGTTCAAATCGGTAATTTTATTGTTTAAAAGCTTCATCCGTTTCAACTTTTCCTTTAAAACTCTCTGTAAAAATTAAGAAAAAGCTTAGTAAAATTCTAAAGCTTTTAATTTTTTAGATATTTTTTAACAAAACCATGACTAAATTTCTGCAAGCTTAAAGTTTTAAAAAACAAATATTATTTTATAAAAATCTGTGGATTTTGGGAGCTTGAAGTTAAAACCAAGGAAAGTGTTAAATTTTACAAATTTAAGATTATTTAAAATTTTCGTAAAATTTTATTTTTGTTTTAAAAATATTTGGATTGCCTTTTATTTTAGATAATTTCAAATCATAACAAACACTTAGAAAAATATTGGTAACTTCTAGCTAGTCATTAAATAAACGGAGCAAAGATTATTAGTTTCAGCGGAACAGCGGTTTGATTAAGCAAACAAAAAATTCTTATTCACGTTTTGAAAATGTTTAGGAGTTTGTGACTAAAACTATGACTAACTGGTTAATTGGGAATTATTACCTTTTCTTCAAGACCAACTATTTGGCATATACAAAAAACATTTCAAATAAAGTCGAAAGAATGGTGAACTAACCAAAATACACCTAAGTATTTATCATGCAGCATGATTTTGATTTATGCGAAAAATTACGTACGTACATAGGTCTAATGTAAATTCAAATCAGGTTCACGGTTTGAAAAAATATTATGCGACAATATTTTCTTATTGTCGTACACGTAAATCATACATGAAATATGTTTGCCGATAAATCAATTTTTTTATGGCTTATGAGTGTATTTTATGTGTGTGTGTATATTAACACGGTGGTAACTTACAAGACACGATTATTATTATTTACTGAGTTATTTATTTCTTTACACACAGTAACGTCGTAATTGCGCCAGGCGTATAAATAACTAAAATAATCGCCATAATTGATTAACTTCAATAATTTGAAGTTGTAATTTATTGTCCGTAACTATGACGGAACATTTGAATGACAATTATAATATAATATTTGCATGAATATTTTATTTTATTCGGCATTGTCTTTTGAGTAGCAGTTAAAACAATGATTCAATTAAATTGAAGCACCTAGCATTAAACTGAAATTTTGGTTATCAAACTGAATCCAATTTTTTTTTTAAACATTAGAAGTCGTCAGTAAATCTAAAAACGATTTTCGAACTTTCGAAAAAATTGGAATTGAATTGTAATTGAAAAGAACATTGCAAATTCGAGTTGCTGAGGCCGAGCTTAGACGGATCCTTTTTTAGATTGCAATTCAAAGTACTGTGGCATTGCCGAAATTTAAATTTATTTAAGCTTTAAATCATTAAACTGTCTTTGGTATTATGGTAACTGCGGATCTCTACCAAACGACAAAAAAAAAAAAAAATTTAAACACAACTAATACTGACTAATTTGACCAACTTTGGCCAATTCTGTTACACTTCTTTCATTTCAAACTCAATTTTAATTTTTAAACGAATTTAAAACGCGTCATGTTTTATAATGGTATATTGATCAATCAAGAAAGAGTTTGCAATTCAAATAGACGCTTTTCGAATCGGTCTTCCATTTTTATTGATAACTTCAACCATTCGAAGAGGCACTTTGTCCAGTACGGCGTTTAATGTATAAGGGTTAAAAATACCGATGCAATATCGGAAAATCCAAATAATGTTTATGTAATGTTTGTTGCAAAGCAAAATCGAGTCAACGAAGATTGTCCAACCACGATAAAGAGGAAGGTCTTATTTTCAAAATAGGATTTTAAACACAAATCTGCTCTAACTAATCTGGAGGGTTTAGCTGAATTTATATAAAACTATACGTGAGTTTTGTCGTACCCAAAATTAGTTTTTTATGAACTAGCTATCAAAATAAACCCAATTTTATCTCAAACTATATACAATATATTTATTAAGGGTTTTTTATTAGGACTGTATTGGTCAAACAGGAAGGACTTCACAATCTTAGCTGGCAACATTTTCTCCTTATTTCCGAAATGTATTCTAAATTTGTTCTACTGAAACCATTTAAGTCATAGATAGTGGTGTATTACAACCATCAATAACTGTTAGATTCACCAGGTCCTAATTTAGGAACTAAAAGTAATTTCAAAAAAAGTCAAGTAGGTCAAGTAGGCCGAAGGACAGAAATAAACACGCTTAAAATGCTTACAATTAACAAACTAAAAAAAGCTTTCAACGATTAATCATTATTTTTCAGTTAACCACGACATTATTAATGATGAAAAATCCAAGGAAAAAATATTTGAGTCTCGCTTATCCACCATATACCGAAACAAAATTTACATGATGCCTGTCGTCAAAATTTAAAATTAAATTAGAGCTGATAAGAAAATTTTGGAACATTAAATTATTATTAAAATATGACTAGACGTATAACGATTACATACGAGAATGGATCAATAACCTTTGAAACATAATTTTTCTAAAACATTGATAAGAAAGAGACATTAAGAATTTACGTGACGCATTTCTTTTTTAAATTTCGTATTTTGTTGTATGATTAATGACGCTTGAATAAACAAAAATAAATTATATTTTAATTTAAATTAATTAAAATAAATTGCTTTTAATTTAATAATATTCAATTTAAGTGAAATTTTATATTTTTCATTTACGAATTTATCAAAAAATTCATAAGCCTGGTAATAAACTCATTATCCTTCGAAATGGCAACAACAACTTATTTCATTATAGCTCTGCAAAGTATATCATTTCACAAATTCGATATTAATGTAATTTTAGGAAATTGCCGAGTGATTAGCTAAGGATGAAGTTCTCTAAACATAAAATGGTGAAATCTCCATAATGTAATGTTTAGGTATGGCAAAAATTTGGTAGTTCCGAACTATTAGAATTTTGCATCGAATATGACAACAAATCCGTCATATTTACACATTCACAAATTAAAATTTTAGTTCAAATATGTTATAGAACAATAAAAAAATTTCATTGGTTCACGGTATCAGTAATCGAATAACACTTACAATTTTTTATGTTCAGGCGATTAATGGATTTTGTACCAGTTTTCTAATTGGCATATTTAAAGCAAGGTGGTCGTCGGAGCCGCCAGGCCAAATGAGAAGCATAATGGCTTTACTAAAATAACCAACAGTTTAAGACACATTTCAACTACAGAAAGGACACATAGACACATTTTAACTACAGAGAAGTATGAACAAAAAAAAAAAATTAAAAGCTTTCGGCTTACCATAAAAGCTTCCTTAATAATCAATGAAAAGTATCTTAAAATTGGCACTCAAAATAAGTTTTTAAATCTTTCGGCTAATAATATTAATGGGAATGGCTGATTGTATTGAAAAACCTTAAAGAAATTAACTTGATTACGAAAGCTCATCGTAATGTCACAATTCAAGAAAATTATGTAAAATACGGAAAAACGAAATTAAATGTTTTGCTTAATTAGTTTTGTTAACAAAAGCTTTATATTTACCGGAGATTTTGCTTTTAAAAAAATAACTTCAACTGGGATTATTTGATCCGGACTAATAACGCAGTTTTAACTAAAGGAAAAAACATTTCCTAGGACTTCGAAAGGCATATCTCTGTAGCTAAAGTCTTCTTAAGAGAAAAAAGATGAAATGGAGAACTGAAATGGTGGTGTGCACACGTCATGGGTACGCTTCAAAAGCTGAACTTTCGTGTATACCTTAAAAAAATATACCGACAACAGAAAACATAAAGACCGATACATAGAGCGACAGACAGACAGAATAAATGGACCGAAATTTTTATAAAGACGTTAACGTTTAGAAACTATCAAATTAAATATCAACCAGTGGTGATAGTAGCTAACTTTCTCTAGTCCACTGACAAACCCTGAAAAAGCTTTGAAACAACTGTTGTTTAGAAAACACCTATAGCTAAAATGTTTAAACATAATCCTACCTAATTTACAGAGGTATAGTACTATCGAAAGCTTTTGATTTTTTAATGGTTACAATTCAGAGGCTTTTGATTATAACTGCTAAACTATAGTGTAAAACCTTATCTCAAATTTAAATAATTAATCGCGTTAATCATTGTTAAAATGGCATTTCAGTAAAAATAAAATCAATTTGTATTTTAAAGCGCGATCAATGTATGCGATATTTTTTTATAATTTTTAGGAAGTTTATGAATATTTTATCAAAATCTAATTTGAGCGCTAGCAAAAAATGGGTCAAATATAAATTTGAACTTTCAAACTTACAATTAAAATTCCAAACTTCTTAACCGGTAAATCCAACTAAACGTCACTCAATTTAAATGCTAAAAAAAAGTTTTATCGAAGTTAGTATGTTTCTAAATTTTAAACATGCCTATTGTGTTTCTTAAATCCTAAAACGCTGGCTTTTAACATTTTATGTATTCAGGATAATCACAATCAAATTCTTTGGATCGAAGTTTTTATAGTTGTCGGTAATCGGTAAATCGATACTAACGGAAGATGAATTAAGGCAAATAATCAAATAATAACTTACTAACTAAATTTTTCTAACAACTATTATAATTTCAGTAATTGCTTAATACTAAGCTTTTAAGATAACGATTAAATTAATATATTCAGAATTCACTTCAAAAAATAGCTTTAAATTTACTAAATTATTATCGAACATTCCAAGAAGTATTTTAAATTAATTAGATTATGTAGTCTTGAAAACAGCACCGAAAGTTCTTAAGTTTTATGTGATATTTCAAAATTTCTTGAAAGGTTTCAGTTTATCATAATATTAAGAAAATAAATTTGCAGTTGATGTTTTACAATTATGTATATAAATATACTGAAAGCTTGAAAAGTTTAAAAATGGGGAGGGGCTTATTAATTCAATATGAAGCTTTTACATTTTTTCACAAAATTTAAATATCTACAATTTATCTGTTTCTTAAAAACATTAGAAATTACAAAAGTTTCGTATTTAATTTTTTAAATTTAAAAGGAAGCTTATTACCAAAATTTTCTTATGACTTTAAATTAAAAAGTATAAAGCTTTTATAGTTTGCTATATGCCTGACAATTCAACATTGATTAGTAGATCACTGAAAGCTGAGTGATATTATTAGTATGGATAAAGAATAGGAATCGCTATAGTTAAGTATTATTATTATCTGACGAGCTTTTCTAGTTTATTCTAATTTTTTTTTTATTTCGTCTTGGTCGCTATCTTGTAATAATATTATCCAAGCTAATTTACTGTTTGAATTAATAAAAGCTCCTTGAAGCTGAAGCTATTACGAAGGTGTTTAGCTTTTCTTAGATTTCTTACATAGTTTTATACTAAAACCTTTTTCACTTTTCTTATGAAAAAATTATTTTTACAAAAAGTGTATTTTGCATTACTTAAGTTAAAGAAAGCTTTTAAGTTGTGTTCAAAAATTTTAATTATTAGGTTTAACTAAAACCTTTCATGAGACATTCGGTTTTTATGCATTTTTATCTTTATGTATATATCTGGAAAATCTTTTGAACGTGTAACTGACAAAACTTTCAGAATAAGTTCTAATGTGATTATGCTTTCATAAAGTTTGATATTTTTGCGAAACTTAATTTTAACAATAAATATTTTGCTACAAATTATTAATGTAAAATGTATTCACCTTAAAATGTTTACTGATACTGGTCGAGGTTGGCTGGTTAGGAAACTTATCTGGAATTAGACAAAATAAAATAGTTAGCAAAATTCGGTAATAATATTGAGCAAAATGTATTTTTGTACAAATTACTCAAAAGTCAATATCTGAAAAATTTGGGCAAATACTTTTTAAATATTAGAGCAGTATTTATAAATTTGAGCAAATAATTCAAATGAAAATCAGAACTAGTTGATGTATACGATAGTACTGAACAGTGATGTTTTTGGTTCATTTCAGGCATCTGACAGTTGTCAGCCTGCTGGTGGAGGAATAAATAAGACGAAAGAGTAAAACAGGAGATGTTTAATTCTTTGGGACATTACAGTTACTTTGTATTTTGACAAAAATTAGGTTAATTCCGTGCTGTCATAATAAAATACAATAAAATAAAATTTGTATGACGCATGGTCGTGGCTATTAAATATTCTTCAGACAATTTGAAATTATTTTTGAATTTTAATCAGCCTGACACTAATGTGTTAAAATAAAAATCAAATAAGTACACACAGTTATTATCTGGATATTAGGATAATTTTTAAACAGTTAAAATCATTCAATTTTCACTAACAAAGAAGATTTTTACTAACAGAGAAACCAAAATATTGATTTTACTAAAATTGCTTCCATCGCAAAAAACGAATTTCTAAGTGAAGCTTTTCATTTCAAAAATGGAAATTACATTGAATACTGGGCAAGGAAAAGGAACAAAACACATTGCAATCGGCATTTCTTGCGAAAATAAATATTCTGTCGCTTACGAGTAACTTCTAAAAGCCATTTTTGCAATTAAACCAACTATGAGCTTACTTGTTTTGAGTGTTGGAGATGATCAGTTTTTGACCAAAATAATTTACCACCAATAGAATATGGTCACCGTATATATCTGCTTTTCTCAGCAAGCCTTAGATATTTTACGAGCTTTAAAATTTCTTAAATTATTTACGTTCGCGCTTCAAAATAATAATTTGGAAATTTAAAAAAATGTAACACGTACGAGTCATAGTCACAATTTATAATTTTAATTTTCTTGCATCAAATCAATTTTGAAAAACGCTTATTTTATATCGCACAGTTAATTAACACAGTTGCAGTAAACTCGTGGTTTACATTAAGGAGATGGTGGTAATCCAGAAATTATTTATACAAATTATTTGTGTAGCATATATCTTTGCTGCACCAGTGGACACAGAAGATGTAAGTATTAATAAGTAGTCCATTATTCGAATTACGCTGTAGTTTTTTCCACTTCCCTACAAAACAGGAAATTTTTAGCTTATCAACGAGCAAATTAAAGTTGCAGGAAAATATAGTAGGGCTAAAAAAACTAGATCTAACCTGTAAACAATTTTGCGAGACAATTAAAAATCACTGTGAATACTTTTGTAGTGAAAAAGATTGTTTGAGTTGTGGAAGACCGAATTGCCTCAAAAATTGTGAAGAAAAGAAGGATCTAAAACGTCGCAAAATGAACCGAAGCAGTTATTTTTGAAATAAATCAAACAATATTGGTATAACCGCTTTTTAAAAATATGTTTGCTTTTGGGCTTTTATTAAATAAAATTAATTTGGGTTTTAAATGGTTCATTTTTTTGGTTTTAAAACTTTTTTGAAAAGCTTTATAAATCTTTAAAGATTAAATCAAATCAATATATCGCGGATTGCGATGCCGATAGAGCCGTTGACAGATTTAATTGGTTACGCTTTTTGGGAGATCCCGTGATTGTTTAGTTTGTCCAAAATTGCAGGTAACTTTACCTAATTTTTAAAATATCATTTGATTATGCAAAAAGAAAATATGTAATCTATCTTTTTCGTAATGTAACACTGCACTTTACTAAATATTTAAGTTATTTTACGAAATACTTAACGACATACCAGAAATATTTCTCTAATGCATTTAATCGGCATGACATTAAATTTTATAACATCACGTTACTAAAATATTTATGTTTTTAATCAATTATTCCACCCAGTTACGTTTTATGTCGATACAAACGCATATCACCAACTGCTAAGTGCTAGGTTGAAGTGGTACTCAAATAAAATTGCAAACATTTAGGTGATTTAAAAATAAATTTCGTATAAAATTAGCTAATTAAAATAGTTTGGATTTAATTCAAAGAACAACTAACATCAAGTTGAATGATTCACATTTTCAAAATCAAGCTTTGATTAATGTGCTAATTTCCATTTTTTATTTTAATGTTCCATTCAAAATTTCTAGTGGAAAACAAGTAGTCTACGTGTTTCTCAACGAATTTTAAGTGTTAAAGCTTTCACAATAAATATCATTCTATAAACAATGTTAGTAATAAACCATGTCAAAAACAATTTGTTACTATTTAGCACAATAAATACATAATAGTTTATTCAATATCGTACACAATGCAAATAATAAATTTATTATTTGTTTCTATTGGCTATTTATATCGCGTTGATGGCTAATTCCCGTCGAAGTTACGGACAGTCTGATTTAAAAAAAAATTTATATTTGTATATTGCTCCATCTAAAACTACAGCAAATAATTTTTTGTTATTCAGATACCAAAATGTTTTAAAAAATGCAAAACAATGGAAACAAAATGTTACAACAATTGTGTTTTTGATATTGTTAAAGATGTTGGCAAGAGAATTAATTAAATAAAAAGGGTAACAACAAAAAAAGGTGGTTTCTGTTTTCAACCGACCAAACCAAAAATTTGAATTTAACGTTACACCTAAAGTTTGCCATTTCACTACAGAGTAATAATGACAAATATCAACATAATGTAAATTCCCACAAGCAAATATTTCAGTTTTTTTTGTATGCTGCCAAATTATTTTTATTTTTAGTTAGATCTGCCTCACATATGCTATTTGATACACTAAATGATGTTGTGTATATAATACGCATTGAATACATACATATACATATATAATAGAGACGTGGGTATGTGAATATATTGTTGTTCATCGGTGAGTGAGGTTTAAAGGAGCAAAAAAATAAGGAAACTGTTTTTTTGTTCTTCGAGATACATTTACCCCCAAAAAAAAATAAAAATATCTTTCCATATTTTCTTTTAAAATCAAATTTGGAAGAAAATTTTTTGTTCTTGTTGTTAGGTTTAAATAAATATATATTTTTATGTCTATTTTATTTAAATACAGCAAAGCAAAATTATCATAAATGTAATAATAATAAAAATTGTTTTAATTTTAAATAAATTTGTGAAGACGACGATCTATTATAAAGTGTATTTGGGATGGCTTTGAGGCTCATTTAAAAGTTGATTAAAATAACAGAATTTGGTTGGAAATTATTTGGAAATCATTGGCCTTAGATCTTCAGGATACATTTTTGGTATTTTCCGTCCTATAATTTTGAAGAGCAATGCACAATTTTACTGGGAAAAATATTTACTCCAGCTGAATTTCACTGAGTTTTAACTCACATAAACCCTTCTCCAAATTTAGCGTAATTTAAATTAAACCAAAAGCTTTTAAAGCTTAACTTACTAAATATTATTTATGTCATTATTTTTTACAAAAAATGATGGTATCCATGGAGAATTGTTTTTTGTTGCACATACATCAATAAATCTTTACCATTTATGCGATCTAACAAAGCTCGCCAAACTAAAAAAAAAAAAAAAAGCTTCAACAAATGGAACTCAAAATCATAGTTATTACAAAATACTTTACATATTAACTTGGTAACCAAAATATATAAAAGCTGAAGAACAATTTTATACACATACATAAAAGTATTTTTTTTTCTAAGTTTTATGATTCATCCACAAAAATTTAATATTAAATAAAATAAAATTTAATTTGCTTTTTAAAGGAAAATCAAAACTTTTATGTTATGAATTCCAAATCAAGAAGCAACATTCCAAAAATGATACAAAAACATTTCAATTGATTTTGATTTTATTGTTATTACTGCTACTACCAATAGTTTTGTTGTTGGGTATAAGAGCAAGAGAAACCAAAAAAATGTTTTGTTATTATTAGTTTCTTGCAAATTGTGCAAAAAATTTAAATATTTTATTTTTTTTTTTGTTTTCTTGTGCTTTCTTGATTGTATTTTATTATTTTATGTTTTCCATTTGGATGGATATGAAGAATGACGTTGGTAGTAGTGGAAGTAGTAGGAAATTTTATATTATGATATTTTGCATTAACATGTTGCTGAACCAAAAATTTAAAATTTGTAAAGGATTTTGAGAAATTTGCAATTTTTGATTAAATCAAAAAATATTCGAAAGAAGTAGTTTCCCAATGACTCAATACACGTTGTTTGAGGTATTAAAAGTATGTATTATACGACTGGATATTGGGCCAGCCCTTTTGTATTGGCCCTTCTCAATTGAGATCAAGAAGCAAAAGCTCTAAGCGACGCATCAAAGGTTTTCTAATTAAGGAACTCCCTATTTAATTAGAACCAACCCATTCGTTGAATAATATTCCATAAAAGTTATGATTTAAGCAACATCCCCTATCGGATAATGAGTGCAACATAATGTTGGTGCTCTCTAGGTTAGGTTAGGTTAGGTTAGAGTGGCTGCTCCTGTTCTAACTAAAGCACACTTAGACTAGTTGTAGTCCGTTGTGATACCACACGCGATCTTCTCACCTATCGGTTACAGGCCGATTTTTTATACCATCTGCGCAATGCATAGCTCCATGCCATCCTGTACTGACACGGAAGATTGGCTCGGCCCATGAGTTCTGCACTACTTGGGTGTCTTGATGTGTTCATCCTCCATCATTGATCGTATCAGTCCAACCATTAATATCTGAACAGATCATATGATGGAAAAATCCCTTTTGCATCGTGCCCCTATCGAGATTCGAACCCGGTACCTCCCGCTCCAAACGCCACAGCTTTAACCACTGCGCGCAATCTTTTCGAACCAGCTAACAGCTACAAATTCAACAATTCTTCGCAATCTATTTTCGCTTTCCCACAGATTCTAGTATAAATTCTGAGTATGAGTTATGACTGAAACCATCAATTCGGATTCCCTAACAAGAAAATGCTATTTGAAGAGATAGAAACCTAGAACTCATTACACGTTTGGTACTTTAATCGAATTGTCTTTTTTGTCACCATTTAGTGTCATTAAGAGTGACTTAATTCCAACATTTAATTTTGTCGAAATCTTCAGCTTTTTTTTTAAATTTAAACTTGCCAATTTTTTGATATGTTCTGGTGTTTTGAATTTAAAATATTTAGAAATTAAGAAATTTGGTACTTTGCTCTGAACTTTTTAATTCATAGAAATTTTTAATTAATATTTTAAGTGACAAATTGTGACGAAGGTAAAAGATTGAACAGCAAGATTGGATTATTTACCCAAACGCACTTTGTTCCACAACCACTCTGAATTCTTGCTAGGCTAATCAAATCTCCTTCATTGTTTGTCTCTATAGAACATAAGTGATTCCTTTGCGGTAAATCTTGATTCGGTCTAGTTTTAAAGATGATTACAAAACACTGGGTTTAACGTAGGTTTGAGTAAAATGTTAAATAAAATGTTAACATTAGAACTGTTCAACACAAACAGAACTGTTTGAGCGTGCCTGTAGTAAATGTGGACTATATGAGTAGTTTTAAGCCGTAGGCGAAATTTCTACGGATCACAAAAAAATACTTACATGTTGCAAATTGGCTAGCTGAACTGCAAATACCATCATTTTTTGTTTCTCATTCTGAGGCTAGGGACGAGGACGATTAGGGACACCGTATTTAAATAAATTTTAGCTAAATTCAATATTGGCAAAAACATAAAATTTTCAATATTTACTGCATCCGATGTTATTTCAAAATTTTGATAAATCAAATTCCCAAATAAATGAAAACCTTCAAAATATGAAAAATTAAAAATACGAATTTTAAAATTTTGGTGCTATAAAATTAAAAATGTAAGATTCTTATATTAGGATGAAACTTGCGTAAATTCAATTAAGAATATTTGCAAGAATTATCTGAAAATTTAGATGGAAAATTAATGGTATTAATTACTTATGTATTTTTTTCAAAATTTAGTAACTTTTAGATTAAAAGAAAAATTCCGAAATTTGAAAATAAAAATGAAATCGAAAATTGAAATTTTAATATTTTAAAAATTTGAAATGGCCTGTCAAGTCAGGTTAGAAAATTGGAAATTAGAAATTTTGGAATTAAAAAACCAAAATTCGAAATGTTCAAAAAAAATCTTAAAATTTTCCAAATTCAATAATTTGAATTAAATTTTAAAATTTAGATTTGTAACCAACTCGAAAAGTTATAGCTGCATGGAAATTTAACGAAAAATAAATTCGCAAAATTTTCTCTTAATTGTAGAAAATTTTCAAAACTTTAAAGTATTTTCCAAACCGCTTTTTGGAAAAGTTTGGACGGGAAATTACGGTAATATTTTAAGAAATGTTTAATTTTTTTAAATTCCGCTGTTAGCTAAATTTGATTAATAAATTTAAATTTCATATACAACAACAGGATTTAAAAATATTTGGTTTTAAAATTAGCATTCTTGTAATCCGGAAGAGTTGCCGTCACGTTTTCGCATACATATAACTCGGTTTCTATTTTAGGAAAAATATTAAATAGCAAAGTTGTTCTACGGAAAATGTCCTATCGTTATACATACATAGTGAAAAAAATACATCGATTACAAAACAAAAGCTTCTGACCAATTTATTTCCTTTTAGCTGGACCATTAATGAAAAATATTAATTAAATTGATTTTGACAGAGTTCTCCTAAAAATTAAACTTAGTCAACTGGACTCAATAGTGGTTTTGCAGTAAGTTTTCTGGATAAATTGTTATATCTGTTTAGTGTCGTTTCAGAAAGAAGTGTAATCTACAAGTGACACTCGAAATCTGGCGTGACATTTCCCTTCATAATCACAAAGAAATAAATATACCTTGCATCCTTGTTTTACCCAGTATTAAATTTCAACAAACAGGTAACCTGAAGAGCTGAGGGAATTCATGATGAACTCAAGAATATTGAAGCCGTCGATTTACATTTTTAAAACTGGCCACTGTCGACACTGTGCTAATCTTACATTTTATTCCACTTTCTAACCATATGTCTCTCGATTACGATAAAGTCAAAAGACTTCTTGGATACATGCACCAAACAAAATTAAAAATTAAATGATTTACAGATCACAAGTTTTATTCAATAAAATTATCCAACTCTATACTTTTTTGTCTAAATTTTCTTTATGAACCCGGGATGGATTAGATCAGCGATACACTTCTTGAAGCATGCCGAAATCATTTTACCACATTTCTTTACACAAATCGAGTGCATCTGAAAATGTATTCCCAAACAAATTATAAATTATCATATCTTAAAGTTGTAGTCTATCACAAAATCAAAAATTTACGTCATCGGCAGAACTGATTTCACCGGCCATAATTGCCAAATACATTATGCAAACGAGTATTTTTAGTGTTACTCTCATTGAGTACGAAGTTTAAAACCAACTGAACTCCGAGTTTTATTTTATACAGTGTGCCAATTAAAAAATAAATATGACAGGGTATACGTAATTTGGCCTAACCACATTTGATGTGTCCTTTGGTAATGCTAAAGTTTGTATTCTTACGCTTGCGGACGATAATTAATCGTATTAAACGTACATTCATTGGCCAGTCACGTTCGACAATCGACACATAAGAAATTCCTCAGACGAAATGTTTATGATAAAAAGTGTGTGTTTGTGCTTTTCAAACGATCCTAACGTTTTATTACTAGCATCAAAGAAAAATATCACCGAAAACTTCAAAATTGTAAAAGAAAACTTGAAACGCAACCATCTACTTTCTCTCGATCAGCAGCATATTAGAATGAGTAACGTTTAAATTAACATTGGTAGCATCTAAGCTTTAGAAATTAGACTAAGTATTTTTAAATCGATATGCATTGGTAATCTGGTTCACATTTCGATATTTTTGCTAAAATCTTTCAACATTTAGAGCATAAAGCTTTTGCACATACCCGACTAAATTCTTTTCTTATGATCTTAAAAAGCTCTCACCCGTTTGATGAAGCCTCTCAATAACAGCTATCACTTAAACTGGGTTTAAAAGCTTTCATATAAGGCTAGCTGATTCAGCTAGTTTGTAGTTATTACCCGTAATTTTTAATTGTGAGCTTAAAAGGCCTTAACCATTCTTAGTACCCATCAAAGCAGTTGCTTAACCTTTAAACATTTATAAGCACTAAACATTTTTGAACGTGAAACATTACCAACCTTATTGGTATTTTAATATTTTTGGTAGTAGCTTTTAAAACCAAAAAAAAAAAAAATTCAAAATTAATTTCAAAGCTCTTATCAATTCAGAATTAATTACAAATTTATGGGTAAAGATTGGCATTTTAGGCTTCTAACTAACATGTCTCTTTTCACTTTAGAGAGTTTGTTTGTAATATTTACAGTAATAAAACTAATATTTAACCGGCTAAATAAGCTTTTACCATTCAATATTAAACTGAACAATTTTTGCAACGAAACCGAAGTTTTCTTATTAAAACCGAACGAGGCTATCAAAATCTTACTTGTGTTATCTTACCCACACCAATTTCCTCTACCTGACTGAGCTGCAGGAATCATTCCGCAAGGAGGTACCCCAAAGCAAGCGAGATAATTTCGATGTAATTAATGGGAGCTGGCTTTTAGCCTACGCTTTATACCTTTCTAACCTCAAGAAATTTAGCTAAATTTTTCAAATAGAAAACTTTCGTAATTTGGTTGGAATTTCGGTATATTTGTAAAAGCTCACAAAATTATTTTTGGCTTCAAAACTTTTTAATTCTAGAAATTCCGTTTGAAGTATTCACCGTATTTTTTACGATCTTAAAAGCTTTTATCGATGGCGTTTAATTTCTCGCTTGAGATTAGGTCGAAATTTGACTTTTTAGCCTCCAAATGAGTAAACGCCAAAAGTTTGACATTTTGAATTGGTGTTCTCAAAACTCGCGCTTTTTGAAGCATAGTCTAGAATTTACATCTGATAAATTTTGATCACGTGCTAAATAACAAAAGTTTTCTAATACGAACCTTCTAAGGGTAGGTAAAAGTTGGCACATATTGGGACCAAAATCTTGAATTCGAAAGTAAATTTTAGAGAACACACCTGAAAAACGAAATGGTGGTCATCTCTTCCAATATTGAAAAAATTGGATTAAGGACACTTTTATGATTTATGTCCTTTGAAACAGCGGAACCATATGATATAGTAAATTTTTACCAAGAAAATCGCTTGGGGCTGACAGTGTGTTACATGAAGAAATATCAAAGTTAAAAGTAAAATGAGCCATCGGTATGCTATTTAACTGCTCCAACTACCTTCTAATTATTTGCTGTAACTGCAACCGGTGTTATTTGGCACAACACCACGTGACGACCAATAATCTTTTTTTAGAAAATCTGACAGGGTATTTCCTGAAGAAATGTCCTAAATAAAATCAATATCGGTTATCGATGTGTACATCGATTTATGTCATTAGATACACTGGCACCGCACAGAATGATGCTAAGGTTTGGGTGTTCCTTAAATGAGTGGCATATACAATAAATAAAATTAAATCGGATTTCGATATACATACTCCTAAGGTGGATCACGTTATGACAAAGATTTTAAAAAAATCTCTTGGTACTCCAGAGAAAATAAATTTCATCGATAAAAGTAAAATTGGCAATCGACATAATCCTAAGCTGTCTTTTAAAAGTTAAGATTTATTTTAGAATTTTTGAAATTCATTAACTGTTCACCAACTATCGCCACAAATGGAAATCGCTGAACATTACCTAAACTTTAATCTACATCGATGTCCGCCTGCATGCGCTAAACGTTTCAGCATTCATCATTTATAACTCAAGTAAAGACTATAACCAAATTAGTGATTTACTACCAAATATCCTCGTATTCGAGGGGAAGCTTAAGGCATTTCGTTTTGGCATTGTTATGTCATTCATCTGTTTTATCGATTTAGCGCTTTAAAGTTTAGAGAATTTTATCTTCCGGATTAACTTAAAAGCAATTGCACTGTTAATGAAATCCGATTAGAACTTTCTTAAACATGACTGGCATCTAGAATTATAAAGATTTTAAAGATTTACATATAAAAATGTTCCTCCCCGTTGGCCTTAAACAAGCCCAACTGCGGGAACCACGGTACGAAAAATATTTTAGTCGGGTAAATTACTTTCGTGGAATTCCTATTGTTGCGGTCATACACCAAAGGTCTCTGAATTTATTGAGTTATTGAAATGAGCAAAGTTTTGACCCAGAACATTTACAGCAATTTTTTGATAATTTATTTAATTGGCTTAGTACTGGTAAGTTCGTCCTTTTAAGTTCCTCAGGTATCCCGCAAGGCATAATTGTCCGCTCTTGTACAAGTTACATATGAACGTTGTCAGTGACCGGTTTGAGTTTGAAATCTGCCCCCTCTCCCCGGATGACATGAAAATATTAGCTTCGATTTCCAGTTTACCTTACTACCAACTATTCTAGTATATTAGTTCCAATAATGGGTTGTCTAAAAAATTGACAAATTCCACTGGAATGACACACAACGAATGATGAATCATTCTTTCAATGGAGGCGTCCCAAAATTTATTATTGTTTGGCTCCAAAAATGAAAAATGTACGTAAACTTAATCTCTTTTAATTAATTTTCAGGATACAGAACTAAACTCTCAGAATTGTTCAAATTCTAGTATATTGCTTATTCGAATTAAGTAAAATTTGAATAAAAAACATTCAGAATTTGAAATATCAAATCGAATTGAAAATTCGAAATTTATTTCTTAACAAAATTCAGAATCAGAATCACATTTTAAACAAAACGCATTCAATTTTGGCAAGTTCTTAAATCTGGGACGGTATTTTCAGCTTTTTAGGAAAATTCACGAGCTGCAAAAACCAATACAGTCCAAATGTGCAGAGAACAGTCAAAACGAATTTCTTAAAAATTTTGCAATGGCCAGTTCTCTAACCAAAAGTTTTTTTCATATTTCTGTATTCGCCGATTTAATAACATCGGAATTTCCAATTTAAAAATTTTGAATTTTATGAATTCTGAACGATTTCTAAGAAATTTATTAATTTTTCAACCCTTTAAAGTTATACATAGCTTTTAAGATTTAGTCTCAAAATTTTCCTTTTTTTTGTATGTCATGTCGGTCTCCTTGTCTGTTAATCTGCTGCTTTGTTTCTCAATATGTCTACCAATATCTTTCTCGGTGTGTTCGTCGGTCAGTCTATCTATCGCTTTGTCTGTTTGTTTGCCAATCTGTAGATTTATTTATTGGTCTGGTTCTTGGTCTGTTTGTTGATCTGTAGGGCTTTCTCGGTTTATAGTCGGTCTGTTGACCAGTCTATCTGTCAGTTTGTTTTTCTCTCGGTCGGACTGTGAGGATCTACCGTCTATCGGACTATATCTTAATCGGGAAATCAATCTGTTTGTTTCTTGGTCAGTTTCTGTCTTGCAGTTCAGCAATCTGCTGGGTATGGCTTGTTATATTAAATTGTATTGTAATGGACAAGATTTTCACGTTGTTTCAACGTAAAGCGGCCAGGACAACGCCACCAAACATTAGAATAATTAAAAAAAAATGAAATGTTTCTCAATATGCTTGGTTATTTTACGTTTACGGCGATATGCCTATTGGTCTGTTTCTTGGTCCGCTTTTCGGTCCATAGGGCAATTTATAGAGCGCGCTTCCTGACGGCCTGTTCGTCAATCTGTCTATGGTCTGTTTTACAATAATTCGGTATATTTTCTTGTCTATATTGGTTGGTTTCTCTGTCTGATGATTTGTCCGTTTCTCTGCCCTAATGACTACCTGCCTCTATGTTCGTCATTCTGGCAGTATCTCTGCCTGCCAGTTTACAGTCTGCTTGTTCATCAGTCTGGCTGTCGGTCTGTCGATTGCTTTGTTCACCGGTTATCTATCGGTTTGTTTCTCTCTTTATCAGTCTGTAATTCGAAATATCACCTTAAAGATCTAGTTCGGTTTATTCGCCCTGTCTATCGGCCTATATATCTGTCAGTCTATCCGTTTATTTTTTAGTCTCGAACATAATCTGTTAATTTCTTGGTCAGCTTCTGTCGTGAACTCTGGTGATCTGCTAGGTATATCTGTATATATTATACAGTTTCGTTACATGCAGGAAGTAAAAACAATTGCAAATACTTCATATTTTCTGCATAATTAGGCCATAGTACACGACATAGGACAAGAGTTTCATGTTGTTTCGATATAAACTGGCCAGAAAGTAATTTATTGATGACAGATTAATTTTACCAGTTACTTGTGTATAACTGAAATCCACCATTAATAAATAACCGTTTAAAAAGAAAAAAGTTTTGAGCAATTGAAATGGATCAGCCATTTTATTAAAACAAAAAAAAATTACTTTTACTAAAATTTGCAATTAGACAACAATAGTGTAGGTTAACAAACAAATAGACCAATTTTTGATTTTTTGCTGTAGACTTGAAATCAATTGTTGCATTTTATATTATTGTGAAATGAGTTCAGCAGGAACCACTGATATTCTGAATGTATAATATTCATTGTGGTTAAATCAATATAATTAAAATTGAAAAAAATTGATTTTTATATATGGGTTTGTTTATGCTTGTGTATGTGTGTATATTCAAAATGTTTGTGGTTTCACATTGTAAAATAATGGTAATTTAAATTACCTTCTGGTTACACATTGTATCCTATATAGATTGGTCAATCAATGGGTTTATGCTAATTAATTGTTATACATTTGATGTAAGCTCGACTAACAAACTAATCATTGAACTAAATACTTATACCTAAAAAAAAGCTTTCATACTATTAAATCGATTTTTTGTTTTTTTTTTGCTTTATTACAAAAGTACATATTAGCTTTATATATGGTTTGTGTACATATACACAGTAATTTTTCTCATCTTGATGCGATTTATTTGCAGACGTGAACAAAATAAAGTGGAAAATTGACGTAATCGTGCGGAAGTTCTTTTGAATTTCAATTTAAATGAGATGTACCAAAAAAAAATATTTTTTTTATACGAAAAGCTCACATTTTACACAAATTTTAAAACCATATAAACTGTTAGACATTATAATCTAACAATAATTTTATGTACAACAATAAAGTTGTACCGTAGGCAACAACAGATTATTTAACGACAATCATATAATGTTTTATTAGTTTTTAATGAAAATTGCTATAAATACAAAATGAAAAATGGGAAAAGCCTTAAAAAAATAGATTTTATTTAAACATTAAAAATTTTAAATTGAATAATAATTTGTGTAAATAAAACAAATTTTTATATTATTATTTTGTATGTTTAAAGTTATTTTATGGTTTGCTGAAAAGTTCCACACAAACAAAATAACCATTAAAGCATACACATACACAAAAAAGAACTTTGCAAATTTATAATTATTATACCGTAATGATGGTGGGAGATTGTGTTTAAATTTATACAAATTATACAAAGTTTTTTTTCAAGCGAAAAGTTTTGTGTTGAGCTTTCATTCGTTTAACTAAGCAACAAAAAAATGTTTGGAGCAGCGCCTAGACATGAATAAATTGGGATTACAATTTTTTATTTTAAGTTTGGTACCAAGTTTTAAAGGCTTGGGTTTTGAATGGCATATACAGTTTTGTTGTATTATATCAGATGCGACGTTCGCAATTTAAATTTCATTAAGTTGGAATCTCTTTTAATTTATTTAATTTTGAAAGATTTGTGGAAAATACTTATTTGTTTATTGTACCTCTGGTTATACTGCAAATCCTATTGATAACACAAACTACAAAAAAATATTTCCTCTCTCCCAGAATCTTTAATTTCATTGAACTTTTACCGTAAAATTCGTTAAATGTATCCGACAAAGAGTAAATCCGTTAGAATAAATCGTTATCCGCATATATGACAAAAATCGTAGCACTTTCGTTTTCAACATAAAAATTTCCCCATTTTTGTAACGAGAAGCAGGGAAGGTAATTAATATTTTGTCATAGTTTAGATTGACTAGAGCCCGTACACAATTTTCATAATCATTTTATTTTTAGAACTTTTCATTTCCCATCAATTTTGGTGCAAAAAAAAAAAATTTGTTTTTGTTGTTCTTTTAATTTTGGTCGCTCTAACTTTCTTAACCGTAGGACAAGAAAAATAAAAAAATCGATCGGGAAACGATAAAACCAATTTTGATGTCTGAACAAGTAAGAGGTTACCTACGATACCTGTATACCTGATAGGTTTTTGCGTAAAAAATATTTAGCCGAAAAGGACACAACTCAATCAAAATAACTTTTGTTGTTGCTTGCTGTTGAGGTAAATTATATAATTTTTAAAATTTTACGACAACTTTGTGGGACATATACCAAAAAGGATTTACTGGAAGATTTTTGCCTTTTTCTTGTTTTTAGTTTGTTTTTAATCAGAACAGATGTTCATTTCATATTTTCTTGTTGTTCTATTAAGTTATTCACAAAACATAATAGACATTTCTTATCATTTTCCTGGGAAAATGTTACAAAATTTACTTAATTATTCATAATCTCATTATTATGATGAGAGAATTAATAATCAATTGGGTGTTATGGGATTTGGGTTGGTAAATTACCAGGATTTATATAAAGTACATAGTTATGTGGCTAAGAAAATTATTTAAATCCATAAGTGTGACAGCTCATGCAATTTTCATATAAAATACGAATTAATATAAAGTTTACTCGTTTGATTAATGGAAATTTAATAGCCGACCTGGTCATTCCTGGTGTTATTCACGAGTAACTCGTCAAGGCAAACATATCTCTTTGTTGATACTTTTAAAAATATATGTAATGTAGGAAAGACCGGTAGTTAGTTTTTTATTATCTAAGATACCAGTATCTAGGATTTATTTATCGCTACATATATTAGAATTGAACCTGAAAATGAATTCGAGATAATCCATAAAAATGAAAACATATTAAAATAAATCATTAAATCGTCTATATTCAGAGAGCTTAAAACATTTTAATTGAATTTCTGCAAATTATACGTCCAGACAAATCGATATAATGTCTCAATAAATACAAAAAAAAAAACAGAAATTTCTAATAATAATCGAAAAATTCCTTAAAATATGTTCATTTCTTACATGTTCACATAAAATTTTATGGCAAATAAAAGCATTACACATTTTACACACAAACACATATCACTACTTTTTTTATGATGATTATTATGATTTTTATGCGGCATGTAATGATGTCGTAAAAATTCATTTTGTGACAAAAATCAATAAAACAGAAGTGTGTGAGATATCTGAAATTTTTCAACATGTTATCGACATTTTTTTTATTTAATTATTATTTACGAGGATTTTTTTTTAGCTTTTTTAAAACATTTTCAATCAAACTTTTTACGCATTTTTATTTTTGAGGAAGCGCTATGGGAACATAAGTACTTAGCGCGTGTTATTATTACAATCTGAAAACTTTTTTTTTTTTGTCTCTCCGAAAATAAAAGCCCAAAATATGAAAACAATTTGAATAAAGATGGTTATTGTTGTTGTTGCTGTTGTTGTCAAAGCGAATTATTATTATTATTACGGATTTTTTTAAAAAGAAGATGAAAGTTTAACGTGGGCGTAAAACAACTTTCGGAAAAAGAAAATTATTTTCAGATGACATACAATGAATATAGGAAATTATTATTTCTGTTATTGTTGTGATTATTGTTATAAAAAAAAAATAAAAAAAAAAATTGGAAACACATTAAGCTTTTATGAGTACCAATTTTGTAGCGAAATGATTATTATTTTTCCTGTGGGGTATGAGTGCGGTTTTTTTATATTTTTAATGACATTCAATTTTACATTGTTAGAACAATTCCCAAAAAATTACTTTTCTATCTGATATTGATAATGTATAAAGTTTGGAATAACCACCTAACTGCTGATTGTTGAAAGCTTATTTTGGTGCCTAATCCCATGTTACTTTCCACTAGAATAAATAGTCATATACCTATTTAATAATATGAACAATGTTCTATTCTGAATCTATTCTCATCTCTCAACAAGGTTTGACCAATAAAGTTTAGATTGAGTTCAAAAAGTACAACTTTTAGTAACAAATTATTTTAAACTTGTATAGAATCAAAGATTTGTTCATTGCACATTGAGCCGTTAAATTCTCTATGCACTTTGTATATGTTATAAGAGCTTTTCTGGAATCAAATTTTTTGACTCCAGCTCTAATTTTTAATCGAAGAACACAGAACTCAGAATTTGAGATAGAGTAATATTTTATTCAAAAGTTGAACTTTTAATCAAACATATTAAGGTAGAAGAGCTTTGAATTAAAAAAATAATTTTAGTTCACCATTTTTCTAAAAAAATCGATACAACTGACTGTTGGATTGTTAAAAGCTCAAACTAGTTGAAAGCGTCACTGGTAGTTATTTAGATTCCTTTTTAATAAGAAGAACTAATATTTCATTAATATTTCAAAAGCTTCGTAAAATTTAATTTTTAATAGCTTTAATCAGTGATCAAAAACTCAAGAGATTCTGATGCTTTGGAAAAAGTTCGAGATTTTGTAACGCATCATTTTTAAATATTTTTACAATCAGCCATTGATTCGGTTCAATTTCAACCAAATCATGAAATGTGAAATTTAAAATGCCGGAATATTGAGCTTAAAGACTAAGTCTAAAGATACAAAAAGTTGTACACTTCGAAATTTTAGCGTGAAAGAGCTTTCTATGCCAATAATTTAATCAGTTAAGATTATTGAGCTTCCTTAAAAGTGTAAAGTATATCTGAAAGCAAATATAAGCTTATATTTTCCGCTAGGCCTCCTTAGTTGCTCCACAAATTTCACATTTGATAACATATTTCGAACAAAATTTAAGCCGTACGAGCATTAACTTTCCAAATGTTCACTTTGAATTTTACAATTTCGAAAAGGCTTACTTTTGTAAACTTAACACGCTTCGAGGTTCTGAGCTTCGGCATTTAATTAACCAAATTGAATTAAAACTTGTTTTAACAATAAGTAACATTATTAGGTCTTCTAAAACAAATAAATGCACAGATGTTGAATTTTGTTTTATAGAACATCAAGCTTTCGTTTATATTACACTCTGAAACTTACAATTTGATAAACCTTAATTTTTTAAACTTAAGACATTTCGACCGTTTGAGTTTCAAAATTTAATTGAGCAAATAGCATAGAGACTTAATTTTTCCATAACTGACATTATTAAAACTTCAAATTTTATAATATTAGCAAGCCCTTATTTAATTAACCAAATAGACCGAACTTTCGTAGATTTTTTAAATTTTGATACGTCTTAGTTTTTTTAACTGAAAGCTCTTTGAGCTTTTGCGCTTAAGTATTTCATTATTGAATGTTTAATTTTATTTCAAAAACAACGAGCTTTCGTGCATTTTTAACTATCTAATCTTACAATTATAATGAGCTTTAATTTGTTTGACCAAATAATTTATTATAACTGATCTAATCTAATTTAGTTTTAATACATCGAGCTTTCGTACATTTTTTTAATTTTAATTTTAAAATTTTGATTAGTCTAACTATCGTTATTGAGCTTTTGAGCTTCAGAATTTAATCATTGGTTGTTCTATAAAAAAGATATCTTGACAAATGTTCTTTCGTATATTTTCATACATTCAATTTTACAACTTTGACAAGCCCTAAAAACCTGTTTTAACCATAACTAACATAATATTAGATCTTTAAAATAAAATAAACTTCACGATATTTTTAAAATTTTTATCGAAAAGCTTGATTTATTACGAAATTTGTATATTACACAATTTTATATTAATTAACTAGAATTTGTGAATTTTCCAAAACTTCAACAAATTGTTAACATGACATTTACAAACATGTTACATTTAGAAAAATTATATAATATGAAAACAATTTATTACGTCTCATTAAATTTAGAATGTACCATACATAACATTAAGATTAAATCAAGCATTAATAAATATGTGTCCAAAAAAATTGGGTTGCTTAAAACCATAAGAAAATTTTGGACAAAAAATTGTAACCCACAAAAAGTCACACCAACAACAAAAATTTATAAAAATAAAAATAAAAAAATCTCAGCCTTTTTTCTAATTTTCAAACAACTAACGATTTTCGCAATTTAATTGAAGAGAAAGCAATAATTTTGTGTTTCTTAAAGGTGCGAAAACACAAAAAAATGTTTCACGCATATTGATCAAAAAAGTTCATCTCACAATATACCTTTATTGGGTTTTTTATCATGAATTTTCATAGAAGCAATCCGTAATTTTCTCCCTTCTCTAATTCACCTATTTCTTGCATTTTCGTATTTGATAAAACGTTAAAAAAAGACGTTTTTCAAGATAAATGGGATTTACAACCTAATCTTTGATATATAAACCATAAATATAAAGGAAACTTCTGCGAAAATTATTCAACCAACTTTTTTGGCCGGTGAATCAATAATCCATTCATAGCCGCATATTTAAGTGCAAATTTCTAAGAAGCTTTAAAATAAACAGACGATGAGAAATATTTTGGTTATTTGAGTCATAAATGTATATTCACGGTATACATAAAAATACGAAAAATATCATTCTTACCATATACTACACGGTTTGTTTAATTTATGTAAATATGACTTGTGGTTTGTTTTTAACCAGACACGTTCTAAGTAGGGTATTAGAGAAGACAAAAGGACATGATTTTCATTTTCTTAAAATAGTTTTATTATTCTCTGGTGTGGTATGTGTGTATGTATAGTATCTAGAGTAAATTAAAGTTTTTGTTTTTTTAAGTACTTTAATCTTGATACAACATGCATCTATTATGAATTATGATGTTATGAAGCTTTTAGTGTTTATTTGGTAGCGTTTTATAAATGCATTAATAATAGTGAAATAAAGCTATCGTATTATGATGGGGATAAAAGCAAGTATGGAAATGACTTTCAAAACGTTTTATAAAATTTGTTCTAATATGGTTCGTAGCTCCAACAAAATTTGCTGCAACAAAAAATATTTACAAGTAAACACTAAAAACCTAGCTAGTTGAAGAATTTTTTGCAGTAGCGTGGACAAATTTGTTTAAATTACGTATTGCTCCTAATGATTGAGGTACGATTGAAAACCATGCTTATTTATACAGATTCTGTCATTAGCTAAATTTTATACTGCTGTATGACTACAATGAAGGTAGCAAAAAAAACGAAAAGTTAGAAAAAATAGTTCCATTCCTCGAATTTTCTCGAGATTACAGTATTTTGCGAAATTCGATTTGATTTAAGAATTTCAACAATTTAAAGAAAACTGACGGGCTAAAGAAATTTTGGAATTTGAAGTAATTTAGAAGTTTTTTGTATTTATATTTATATTTATAAGAAACAAAAATAATTTTATGGATTTAAAGTATTTAAAAACAATTAAAATGTTTAAACAATTTCCAAAATTTTAAAAGAATTTCGTGCTTTGGCAAAAGTAACAAATACCAATTGGCAAAACTTACAAATACCAATAATATTATCACAATTTTAAATAATTGCGAGAACTTTCAAGTATAACTTTTAAAAAAATTTTAAATGCTTCTAAAGTTTCAAAATTAACTTAATTAATTAATTTATGAGTTAATGTAAAAAATTAAAATGTTGAATATGAGAGTGAATCCCAATAAGTGTGAGGTTTAGAACGAATGTCGCAAATTTTAACATCAGTGTTGATAGTTACAGAATTGAACAAGTTAACGCGTAATTTGGGTATTTAGATTGACAGACGTATGAATTTTGGGAAACATATGAAAATTTAGTAGTACATAAAATTACTACAGATTAGCTCAATTTATAAAAATAAATAATAAATTTAATTATGTTACTTTATTTTATTTAAATGGAAGTAGCGTCAAAATCAAATTTAGTTGTGCACCACACCTAAACCGTTTTTGCATATAATTTGACAAATCTAATTTCTCAAATCTTACAAATGGATTTTGTAAAAAGTGTCAAAATAAATGTTGAGAGTTATTCAAAATTAAAAAGCTTTCAATTCAACTGAGTTAAGTTTCTTAAAAGTTATTTATGAATCTTACAAACAAATTTTAGAGAAGTATTTAGCGGAATTTGGTTACTAAAATTTGCGAAACTCAGTGTTAAAAGTGACAATTAACCCAGAACTAATAATATTCAAACTTAAAAATTTTTGAAAAACTCTCGATTATTACCTTCTCACTCCTCCATCATTTGCTAAAATCTCAGTTGTATGATAAAATATCAAATTTACTTATTGTTCAATATTAAGTAGCTCAATTTGAAAAGGTCAATTTTCTTTTCTCAAATTAGTTTATATTTTATAGCTCAATATTTTAAACGTATAGTAGAAAATCAATAAATTTCTATTATATTATTAATTTATGAATAAAAGATATTGTGAGTAGCTCATTAACCTCTAATTAATTTTGAACAACTGACAGTTTAAGCAAGTTTACATAGCCAAATCCTTTGAATATCATCGAATTACTGATTAAAACATTTGTCAATTACTTATGGTAGTATGTAATAAGTAGCTCAATTTATGAAACCTAAAAATCCATTTCAATTGTGCGTTTTTAAACATTTTTGGCTCAAATTAATTTAGTTAATGTTTTGTAGCTTAATATTCAAACTATTTAAATTCCGAGAAAGAATTACTGTAATTAGCTGAGAAATCATTGAACCTTTTAGTTTTGCTTAATTTTGAACAACTTACAATTTATATACTCTCATATTGACCAAACCGTCTGAATATCCACGTACTATTGACAGAAATATTTGTCATTTAACATGTGAAGTATGTAGCTCAAAAATATTTTCTAATAAAAGCATTTTCGTTCGGCTTCAAATGTTTGTTTTAACCATAATGAATATTTGGAAGATATCACATCGGTACAAGAAAGATAATAAATTTAGCAAACAAAACGAATTTGATTTACGCGAATATTTACGTACATTGGTGATGTAAATTCAAATCAGGTACGCACGGTTGAAAAAACATTGTAACGATGTTTTCATATTGTCGCACGTAATGCTTACTAATAAATCCAACGTTTTATGATTTATGTGTTGCTTCTATTTATTCTAGCGCGGTAGTAATTTTTATGGTATGATATTTTTTGTTTACTGAGTTGTTTGGATTTAGATTTAGGATTTGTCTATACAGCGACATAAAATTTGTGCACTATGGCAACTATTAGGAAGGTGCAATATGTCAAAATCGAAGTATCTATATTTCGGTGGACAGCGGTGTGAAAATGAGGTTCACCGATTTGAAACGGCGTATGTTTTTTAATTAGCATTTTCTCTTTACAACCGGATGGTTGCCTACACGATTGTTTGATTTTCAATTTCGATTTTCTGTACAAGTATCACAAAAGATTTTATTGCGAAGCGAATATTCCAAGATATCAAGTGTTTTTCTCAGATTAAAATTATAAACGGTTTAAACGGTCCGGGATATGTGGTCTGAAAAACTACGAATACAACTCAAAAAATCAACCCTGGCTAACTACTCTAGCTCCTAGACCGTCAATTTAGCCCTTAAATAAATTCAAAACTACACTGATCACTGAACCTTAATCCAACTTCAACTCAACTTCAACTGAACCCCCAATCAACCCGATAATCGACCCTTCAACTCCAGTGCCATCAGGGCAATTAATACGGGCACCTGTTTCCTAACTTTGCTACTTACGGTACCGGAATCCCGCACAATGATTTCAGTTTAAGAAGCGATAAACAATTTTAGCCTCCTGTGAGGTGACGTAATTGTGCATAGGTGTCACAAATTATGATCACACGATAAAGGTGCGGGATTTGATTGGATGAAATGCCTAAGATTTTATTGCACAAAGAAATCGTACTTAACTTGATCAGCAAACTACTTCGAACAAACGTTCTCTTCAAATTCGGTTCTGATGCACATGTGAAGCAGATCTGAAACAATTCATCATGTCTCTGAGGCAATAAAAACTTTTTACTTTTATAATGGTCGTTTTGAGCCAAATTATATTTACAGAGGGCACTCATCCGGCAATGTAGATCCAAATTTTAATTAATTTCATTTACAACACAACAACAAATACCCAGACGTAACCAACCAAACCACAAATCAAATTGATTCAGTCAAAAAATTTATTATTTTATAAATCAATTAGGATTCGTATAAGAAAATTAGTTTTCATTTCTTTTGATCCAAATTTAATTACGTAGGCACATTTTGTCTTTAAATCAGTTTTGATAAAAATATTTTTTTTTTACAGGAAAATAACTTTTAAAAATCGTATCCATAATGTCTTAAACGAATTCAGTACGGGAAAGAAGCCAACATAGATTTTTAATACTTGCCCAAATCTGGAAATTATTATTTATAAACAAGGTAAATTTCTTCCAATTTATAGCACAAAACCTCTCTCAAACAAATTGTCAATTAATCAACTTTTCACGTTTATCTCGCCTTGTCGGATTTCAGCGTTTGTACGATTTATGAAGAAATCAAACATTCTTCAATTAACCAAAAAATAAAAATTCTAATTAGTCGCTTCACCCCACCTAATTTATTTGCTAACAATACTTTGCTTAATGATCCTTTTTTGTAATTTATTTTGCTGTAATCCCGGAAATGCTGACTAAAGTAATCACCATAAATTTTAATTACAATTAATTAAAATTAATTGCTTTTAATTTAATTATTCAGTTTAAGGTGGAATTTTGTAGTGTTTTTGTTTTTATTACGAGAAATATTAAAAATACAAAACTCGTAAAAATCAATCAAAATGACAACAAAAACTTATTATTAACAACAAGAATGAGAAGCTATTTACTTATTTCTATGATAACATATCAACATATGGTAGTTGTGTAGTTTAAGCTTAGGCGGTAAATAATGAAAAAGCTGCAAAATAAGTTAATTTGAAGCCTATAAAAAACTTTTTAGCTGCACAGAGCGCTTTGAACTTAAACAGAGCCATACATTTTAGCAGAGTTTAAGAAGAAGTTTTGACAACTTCCAACAAAATTTAATATTTAATTAAGCTCAGTGGCAAAATGTGCATTCACATTTTATGGTTCAATTTGAGAGGCCCAAGCAATTATTTATTTTCACTTCACTTGAAATATAAATCTAAATGATTGCTTGCGTTAACCAAAAGCGTATAGGTGCTTGAAAAGCCCGACAAAATTGTGGTTGTTCTCTTTAGTTGAGCTATTTTTATATTTAAACCGAAATTTACAAATTAGCGTATTTTTTGAAATTGCTGTGAATAGCTTTGGGAACATTGTAATTATAAATTATTATTTTGCTGTACAATTTATTATTTGTTTGTACGTTTCATAAAATTGCAAGTGTCATAGCTCAAATTTAATGTTGTTGTTTAGTTTCGTATAAATAACACAATATTACTAATATTGATTATCCCGTAAGCTTTCAAATATATAAAGTAGCCTAAATAAGTAAAAGCTCTTTAAGATGTCGTAAAAGATCATTACAGTAAACAACACAAGCGCATCTCTAAATTAGAATAGAGAATCACAAAGTAAGTGCAGCTTTTTATTAAGTCGACTTACAGAGTTCAATCACTAAAAAAACGGAAAAACAAGCTTAGAACACTTATAGTTTACAATTGAAAATGATAAGACCCACAAATAAATGCCCTTAGGCTGAGTTTCAAATTTAGTTTAGTGAGCTTTTACCAAAAATACAGAAATGCCAATAAAATTACCAAAATTTTTCGATATAACAATAATTTTTATAATTTCTAGAACTTTAAGCTGTTATTATAAAGTTTAGCAACAACATTGTTGCCTTATTATAAATAAACAGAACGACAAATAAAAATGTTTTAGTTGACTTAAAAATACAATTTTGAGAGCTTTTATTCAACATAGAGTATAGAGTAATGTGAGAGTGTTGCTTATCATGCTGCAGTCTCGAGTTCGGTTCATACTGAATTTCTTAAGAATGTCTCGATATAAAGTCATTCGTTGGCATGATTAAATATACGTTGGCATAAAATAACATAACGATGCATATCACAATCACAACTTTTAACTAATTCATACATGAGTGCTTTTAGTCGAGTTTTAAAATTAACGTTAAAAGCTTACACCAAAAGTTCCGAAATAAGAAGCTAAACAGACGTAAAGTACCGGTAGCTCTACAACTGAACCTAATATGTTTAAAAGCTTTACGCTCAATTAACTTGATTGCGGTAAACATGACCAACACAGCTCTTAAGCTGGTTTTAAGAATAAACGTTGAAAGCGTTTAGCAAAAATATCGAATTGCCAACAACACTTAGTATAATTTCATAACTTAAAGCTTAAATGTTTTCAAAGTTAATTTAAACGTTATTTAGCTCAGCATGTTGCTGATCGAGAGAATATACCTTTGTGTATTTAAAGTTTACTTGGATCGTTTAGAGAAAAAATTAAAGATTAGACGGTCTCGACTAATATAAGGTTATCACAATGTGGAAAGCTACATAAAAGCTGTGCTTTACCGACTAGGGCGCAAAACTTTTAAATTGTTCACTTCACTCTTTTATTGTTCACTAAGGATGGTAAATATTTGTGTGTTTTTTTTCTGAAAACTAGTTAACTGCATTTTTGTTGATTTTGATTTATGAATGAAAATAACTCGACAATTAGCTAAAGTTTCAAAAATAAATTTCAGTTTTCCAATATTTCCTTCCATTTCTCCGGAAAATCTAAATAAAAATGAATAATTACTACTTAAACGTTATTTGACATTTTATTTCAAAAGCGTTTTCTGAAAAATTTACATTTTGTAGTTAACTAGTTTTCCAAAAACAAAAAAGATTTCCGGGAATTACTTATGTCTCGGTTGGATCAGTGGAGCTTGACTGACCGTTTCAATAAATACAGTTTAAGTGGCTTAAATATAAAATTTCTCCCGGTTGCTTTGTGTCAACATAAATAATATTAATCTGTCTGCAAGCGTAACAACACAAACTTTAGCATTACTAAAAGGCACATCAAATGTGATTAGTTATAGGCCAAACTAACTAACGTATACTCTGTCATATATATCTTTTGATTGGCACGGTATAAAATAAAATTCGCACAACAAAAATTAATTCAGTTGATTTTAGTATCGGAAACAATGAGAGTAACACTAATAATATTCGTTTGCTTAATCTGTTTGCAAATTATAGCCGGTCAAATCAGTGCTGCCAACAGAGTAAATTGTTTATTTCTTAATACGAAAATGTCATTTTAATTTTTTTGGGAATACATTTTCAGATCTACCCCTTTTGTCAACAGAAATGCCGGTCAATGGTTTCAGACTGCTTTAGGAATTGCGTCGTTAATTTATCGAAGCGGCGCAGCGTCGTACGTAAAGGAACCTGAGGCGCAACGTATCGTATTGGATTAATTTTATTGAATAAAACTTGTAAGGTGTAAATGACTTAATTTTTAATTTTGTTTTGTGCGTGTATCAAAGAAAAGTGTTGGTTTTATCGAAATCGAGAACCATATGGGCAGAATGTGGCTGAATAAAATGCTAGATTAGTCCGGTGTTGCCCATAGTCAATCTCATTACCAGCAGTGGTTTCAATATGATGTGATATGATATACAAAGTCAGTTTGTTGGTTCAAATGTCAAAAGTGAATTGTCAAAATCTTGGGAATTATTTATAAGTCGGTTGGAGCAGTGCAGCTGAATGAATTTTTCAATGAATGTACCTAGTTTAAATGACTGAAATATATATTTTTCTGTTAGTTTTTGAATTATTTGTGTAAACTCGATTATTAGTCATCGAAGCGCAATAACGAAAACTTTAGCATTGCTAAAGGGCTTATAAAATGTGATTAGTTAGTACAAATTAACTAATGTTAAATCTATAATATTTAGCTTCTGACTAGCATGGCATAAAATTAATCGCATACACCAAAACCAGTACAGTCTATTTCAAATACCATACACAATGAGAGTAACACAAATAATGTTCGTTTGCATAATGTGTTTGGCAATTATGGCCGATCAAAGCTGCGCTGACGCCGATGATGTAAACTTTTATTTTGTTGATACATTACAATTTTCAAGTAAAAATAAAATACTTTATAATATTATTGGGAATATATTTTCAGATCCACTCGATGTGTAAAGAGAAATGCGGTAGAAGTAATACAAAACTTTCAGCATGCTTCAAGCAGTGTATGGGTGGATTTAGGCGAAGCATATGCATAAAAAAGCTTAGGCGTGACGTGTGATGTTGGAATAATTTTGTTGAATAAAACTTATGATGTGTAAATAATTTGACTTTATCTTAATCGAGAGCTATTTGGATAGAAGGTGGCTGTACAAACTGCAAGATTAGTACCGTGTCGACAGTGGTCAGTTTTGAAATGTGAATTAACCTTTGTTACAACCGGTGGTTTGAATATGATAATATGTTTTATAAGTTGGATTAGTTCCCTGCTAGTAACGACCTAATTCATTCCATTGTTTCGGCAACAAAATTTGTAGAATTTAATGTTATACAGAGGCCTATAGCTCACGTACCACATTTATTTGTCGGTTTCCCGTGCCAACGATGCCAAAAAAAATCACCTTACGGTGCTCCATTCTAGGCTGAAATCTCTGTTATAAATTCATGTCACACAGTCGTTTCACCAATTTCAAAATCTTCTGGTCGATATAACGTGTAAAAAATTCTAGGTTTCTATCCCTTCAAACTGATTACAGTATTTACTGAGAAAATTTATTATTTAAAATAATAGTTGTGGAATTTATTGGGCGAAATTATTGAGACAATTAAGGGAATGAGTTTACAATTTGCATTAATTGAGCGAATTTATCGGGTAAATTTATTCATTTACCATAGTTTATTGAGTTACCGTTTTGAGAAAATTTATTGAGGTAATTAATTGGGGTAGGCATAATAAGTTGCAATTTATAAATTACATGAATTTAAGCTAAAATTAAATATTTTAAGCAACATTTTCTAATTTTGGGCTACTTCTTTTAATTTTTTCTAGAACCTAGACCATTCGGTACTACAACTGCAGTGCGCGGAGAACCGATCAGACTAATTTTTAAATTGAGCAATATTATTGCTAAAATTTTTCGAAACCAGAAAATTTATTTTGAAAAGAGTAAATCGGTCGCAAGTATTCTTGATTTTTGATAGATAAACATTTTTCATTTTACCAACTCCCAAGAAATAAATTAGTTATAATCTAATAAATTACTCATAGTTGCTCAATATACAAATACTATATTTAGCTTAAATTTTATTTAGTCAGCAAATAGACTGGAGCTCACAAACACATAAAGCTAATCAATGATTATCTAAATAAGTCTATAATAACATAAGCTTTTATATTCGTAACATCACAAATGGAACAGTCACAAAAAAGTTTTTAAGGTGAGTTTTAAAAACAATATTGAGAGCCGCTACAAAAGAGAGTTTTAAAATTCAATTTTTGAGCTTTCCATTAAAAATTAAGCTTTTGATTTAAAAATATTGAGTTTATATTTGGAAGATTTTACGTAACATACTATTAAGGTTGCTAATGTTTTAGTTCAAAGTACGTAGTATAATTGAATGTTTAAAGCTTTAGCCACAGCTTAAACTAGCGGGTTTTTTTGTAATTCGTAGAATAACATAACGATACAAATCACAATCCCAACTTTTAACTAATTCATAAGTGGTTTTAGTCGAGTTTTAAAATTAATGTTGGAAGCTTACACCAAAAGTTCCGAAATTAGAAACTAGAAAAACATAAGCTTACTCGTACCGATTACTCTAGAACTGAGCCTAATATGTTTAAAAGCTTTACGCTCAATAAATTTCATTACGGTAAACAAAACAAACCCAGCTCTTAAGCTAGATTTAAGAATAAACGTTGAAAGCTTTTAGCAAAAATATCGAAATGCCAACAAGATTACGAAAGCACATCGATTTGAAAATACCTAGTATAATTTCATAATTTAAAACATAAATGTTTTCAAAGTTAATTTAAACGTTATTTAGCTCAGCATGTTGCTGACCGCGAAAATATACCTTTTATGTATTTCAAGTTTACTTGGATCGTTTAAAAAAATTTAAAGCTTAGATCTCGAGTAATAAATATAAGGTTATTACAATGTGAAAAGCTACATAAAGGCTGTGCTTCACGAACTACGGTGCACTTTACTATTTTATTGTTCACTAAGGTTGGTAAATATTTCTTTACGTGAATTACTTATGTCTCGATTGGATCAGTGGAGCTTGACTGATCGGTTCAATGAATACAGTTTAAGTGTCTTAAATATATAATTTCTCCCGGTTTCTGAATTATTTCTGTCAACACGGTTATTAATCGTCTACAAGCGTAACAACGCAAACTTTAGCATTACTAAAAGGCACATCAAATGTGGTTAGTTAGGCCCAATTCATATCATATCATATTTATCTTTTGATTGGCACGGTATAAAATAAAATTCGCACATCAAAAACTAGTTCCGTCGATTTTAATATCGGAAACAATGAGAGTAACACTAATAATATTCGTTTGCTTAATCTGTTTGGCAATTATGGCCGGTCAAATCAGTGCTGCCAACGAAGTAAATTTTTGATTTCTTGATACGAAAATGTCATTTTAATTTTTTTGGGAATATATTTTCAGATCTACCCCTTATGTAAAGAGAAATGCGGGTCAATGATTTCAAAATGCTTTAAGAATTGCGTCGCTAAATTATCGAAACGGCGTCGTATACGTAAAGGAACCTGAGGCGCAACGTGTCGTATTGAACTAATTTTATTGAATAAAACTTGTGAGGTGTAAATGATTTAATTTTTAATTTTGTTTTGTGCGTGTATCAAAGAAATGTGTTGGCTCTATCGAATTCGCGAACCATATGGACAGAAAGTGGCTGAATAAAATGCTAGATCAGTCCCTTGTTGGTGATCTTACTCAGCCTGTTGGTTCGGCAACGAAATTGGTTGAATTTTAATGTACCACATGTCAAATGAATGCCCACAGTGAATTTCCAAAACCTTGAGAATTACTTATAAGTGGCAGCTGAATGAACATTTCAATGAATGTAGGTAGTTTAAATGACTGAAATATATATTTTTCTGTTAGTTTTTGAATTATTTGTGTAAACTCGATTATTAGTCATCGAAGCGTAATAAGGATAACTTTAGCGTTGCTAAAGGGCTTATCAAATGTGCTAAGTTAGTACAAATTAACTAATGTATACTCTATAATATTTAGCTTCTGACTAGCATGGTATAAAATTAATCGCAGACACCAAAACCAGTACAGCCTATTTCAAATACCATACACAATGAGAGTAACACAAATAATGTTCGTTTGCAAAATGTGTTTGGCAATTAAGGCCGATCAAAGCTGCGCTGACGCCGATGATGTAAACTTTTGTTTTGTTGATACATTACAATTTTAAAATAAAAATAAAATACTTTATAATTTTGTTTGGGAATATATTTTCAGATCCATTCGATGTGTAAAGAGAAATGCGGAATACAAAACTTTCAGCATGGTTCAAGCAGTGTATGGGTGGATTTAGGCGAAGCGTATGCATATAAAAAGCTTAAGTGTGACGTGTGATGTTGGAATAATTTTGTTGAATAAAACTTGTGAAGGGTATCAGTTGAAAAAGCTACATGATGCTAGTAATGACCTAATTCATTCCATTGTTTTGGCATTGGTTGAATTTAGTGTACCATAGAGGCCTATAGCTCACGTAACACATTTATTTATCGCTTTCCCGTGCTAACGATGGGCTCACTATAAAATTCCTGTCACACAGTTGATTCACCAATTTCAAAATCTTCTGGCCGCTATAACGTGTAAAAAGTTCTAGGTTACTATCCTTTCAAACTGATTACTGTATCTGACCCAAATTTTTGAAATGAATTAATTTTTAGTAAATTTACGGACAGAATTTATTATTTAAAATAATTGTTGTGGAATTTATTGAGCGAAATTATTGAGACAATTAAGGGAATGAGTTTACAATTTGCATTAATTGAGCGAATTCATTAGGTAAATTTTTTCATTTACCATATTTTATTGGGTGGATGGAATTTATTCGGTCGGAATTCGGAGGGAATTTGGTTACAATTCGGTCTGATTTCTCTCTGTTCTAAATGCAGAAAAAAGACAAAATTATTAGTTCATTCAACAACTGTTTAGCAGTCCTTTGACAAGCACCTGACGAAATCCATGCTTAATCACAAGCGGCCAATTCAGACAAATTGATAAAATTTAGACAAAAACTGAGCAAATCTAGCCGTAATATGGCAAAATTCAGAAAACTCCGGAAAAAAAAATTATTAAAATTAGATAAAATTCTGACATAAAATATGATAAATTCACACAAATATTGATAAAGCCTGGATAACTTTGAACTTAATTTATTTTTAATAATTCCAATATGAATGAATTTTAAAAGAATCCCTATTTAGAATCAAAATTCTGAGAAATTTAGACAAATTCTGAGAATTCATGAGCAAAATCTTGTCATACTTGGTTAGTTTGAAGTGAACTATACAGTAACAAATTTTTAAAAATTCGGATAAACTCTGGTAAATTTCATAAAAAGATAAAGCTAATCAAACAAAATCAGAAGTAAACTTCAGTATAACAACATAATCAAGACAGACCAACTCATTACAATGTAAGCCTCCCAAAATTGTGATATATAGTATTTTGAAAAATTCTTACAAGTTATTTCAAATATTAATGAGTTCTGATAAATTTTGGCAAATGCAGATAAATTTGGGCATATTATGCAATTTTGCAAGTTTCAAATAAATGTGCGCCAATTAGGTAACACTGAAAACAATGTAAAAGGGGGCTGGAGAAGTATAAGCAAGTAAAAGGGACTAGAGTTGAATAAATTTCTGACGAAGTGCAGACAGAATATTTGCACAAATTTACGCATATGTATAATAGAAATAAAAAAGCTTTCTCTATATTAAGTTTAATTCAGAAAAATTCTGACTAGATCAAATAAATTTAAGCCTTTTCATCAACTGTTTAACAATTGTGACAAATTGGGATTAATTTTTCAATTTTAGAAAATTCTTAGTTAAGACATTTCTTAGTTTGAAGAGTATAACTTTTCGAAATTGATGCTGATGGCGAATTTTATGGTATAATGTGCTCTTCCGGCTTCTGTTAGCTGAACGCCAACGTTTGCTTGAATTGTAGATCTTATTATTTTGAGTCTGTTTACTCTACTTCTTCAGTGATAAACATGCCTTGGGAGTCCGGCTATTGGATATGAAAATAATATTTTTAGTACGCACAACTTTCTATCGCTTGGTTCGGGGACTCTATTCGATTTGAAATTAAACATAAATAATTGTTATTAATACTAAGGTAAAAAAAAGCTTTTATTAAGATTCATTGTTAATTAATATTTGTAAATGGAATAAAACGAAAATACTTGTAAACACCCCTTACAAATTTAAAATTTTTCCATCTTGAACAAATAAATTCCCTTGCGTTTTCTAATTTAAATTGTAAATTTTCCGATTTTTTCACCGTCCCCTATTTTTACTTTCTTTTCATTATTAATTTTTTTTAGTGGAAGCGTTTTTGTTCCTTCGCTTAGCTGAAATTCCCTTGACAATTTTATTTGTTACGTATATTTATAGGAAGAGGCTCACTCAAGGACTGCCAAATAACATCATTTCATTTAAAAATTATTTTCTAAAATGATTGTACCAATATTATACTTAAATCATTTATGCAATATTTGTTTACCTTATATAAAAGCATATCTGTCGTACAAACTTTCCAAAAATCGTTTCTACAACAACTCAATAATATTGTTAACAAAACGAATTTTATGCGGCATACGCTCCACTCGCCAAAATGTACTTTACATATAAATCAACGAAACATAAAAAAAAAATTATTTTATTTTTGGTGTGTCGAGTACGATGCTCGTAACATGTTAGCTAAAGCTTTTTGTTTATTTTTAGTTTAAATGTAAAATACAAAAAGCTTATTGGAAGATAAATTTGAAAATTCCGGAAAAAAAACAAATTAAAAACAAAAAGCTAGTAGAAAATAAATAAATAATACGGTGAGAACTTAAAGCACATATCCATATATGGCGGATGTGTTGATTTGTTGCGTTTTCAGATTTTTGGTACATTAAAACATACATCATGTTTAAACTGCACTGTGCTTGTTTTTTCCCCCAAATAAAATAGTTCGGGGTCAATTGAACTGGAATATTGTTATAAATGAAATTGTTTATAATATAAAATCACGTTTCGCAACACTCAGTAATATTTCACATTTCACAATCCTGCGGTTTTAATATTAAATAAAAATTTCTAACCAAATTATGATTTTTCGTATGATTGATCGCATTTTATATGCTCAAAAAAATTTCAACAACCACGGTATATAAGCAAATATATTTTTCGGCTTATTATATCTCCCTAGACTGGTTAAACAATAAACTGGAGGGGTATATCTTTTATCAATTTTCATATATATTCATACATATTTTAGTGAATTTTAATATTCAAATAGCGAGAGAAATGTTTTGTGTATATACATATAAATAAGTAACTACATAAAATGAATTATTCAATTTGATTGTGTACATTTGTTTGGATTTGTATTTATAAATAATAGACCAGTCTAAACAAAAATATTTTCAAAGATAAAATCTTGGCACGCGCTTATCATCATCATCTTCCAATCTTAATTTCCCTTTTTGCAATAATTTTGCCGAAATAAATAAATGTTAGAAATCTAATTTAGATGTAAATTTATTTCTCATCCTTAGCACAAATAAATATTATGTACGATGACATCGATAAATTTTGCTTTATTTTAGCAAACAAAAAAAAAAAAAAATGGGCAAACTAATAGAAAATGGTGGTGATTTATGAAACCAATTAAGTTTGAATGCCATACAACTGAAAGCTATCGCGGAATACCATAAACTAAAATATTATTTTAGCAGACACGTTTTTTTTTGGATGAATCTTTTCAAAGTTCAAAAATATTGAATTTTGATTTTTGCTTAGTATAAGAAAATATTCAATTCTTAAAGCTTATTTGAAGAAAAGCTCACTTTTTATTACAACTTAAGTAAGTGAGGCAAGTTTGACTTTTTGTAAAATTAAAAGGATAAAGAGGAAATCATACTTGTGGAACGACTTAGAAGTTCGAAGTAGAACCTAAATATTTTACAAAAGTTTTCGTGTAATTTATTTAATTTTTAATATTTCCAGGTTCAATAATTTAAATTTAATATTTATGAATGATTTGTGGATGAGATTTTCTCATACAAATAATTTTAACAATTAAGCTCTTTTTGATTAATTAAAATGTGTTCTTATTTTTATAAAATTTAGTAGTAAACTATGTTCCTGATTCCTTTAGAAAGCTTTCAAGAATTGTGTGACATTGATAGAAAATTTTGATGGAGAAAATCTGACTTTGTAAGAGGGTAAGTTCGAATTCTAAATTTTAAAGCTTTCATGGTGAGTTCACTCATAACTTACTGCTTTCAACAATTTTTAACGTGACGAAATTCATTCGGTGTTGGTTAGGTATACATTAAAAAAACATACAAGAAGCTTTTGTTAAATTTGATCCTTAATTACTTTACCATCAATTAAACAACAAATAATTATCAATTATACAAATTTAATTCCCTTTTTTAAGCTTTATGTTTATAATAAAATGATTTTGTTGGTTTTTCAGCTTAATTTGTTTTTATTTTTATTAATATTTTAATAAAAAAAAGCCGACGTTTCGACGGCACATCCCGTCATTTTTAAGATTATAGTTTATACTATAATTTCAAAAAAAAAAAAAAAAAAATTTTTTAACGAATGTTTTTCTAAACACATTCGTTATACAAATTTTTTTTTTTTTTTTTTTTTTGAAATTATAGTATAAATTATAACATTGAAAATGACGGGATGTGCCGTCGCGAAACGTCGGGTTTTTTTTATTAAAATATTAATAAAAATAAAAACAAATTAAGCTAAAAAACCAACAAAATCATTTTATTATAAACATAAAACTTAATAAAGTGAATTAAATAAATATTCCAATTGGTGAAAAAATGAAACGGGATGGAAATAAAAAGGATTTTTTCCAAAATTTAAGAGTTGTTTTCGGCAACAATAGTGTCCAGATATTGAAGGATTTTTTTCGAAACAATTTGGCATTAGCGAAAGCTATAAATAAGAAAAAAAATTTGTTGAAGTGTCGAAATTTTCATATTTATCCTGGCAACAGACGATTAACGAATAAATTCAAAATTGACTAAAGGAAGTTTCAAGCAATTTAGGACAAATTCAATTTTGCAATAATTAATTATGAAATAAAGGAAACTTTCGTAAAAATTAATCGTTTAAACAAGAGTCGTGGTGAGCTGAGCGATGAAATAAAAATAAAATTTCCGGAAGGAGTATGCACGGATTTTTTTAATAATGCTTCGATTCGTTTTGATCTGGTGTATGAAGAAATTAAAAAACGACATATAAAATTTTTTTTTGAATATGTTGTGCCCAGAGGTTTGTGAAACGCCAGTTGTATCGGAACCAATACAGAAACCCAATTCACAGATTCAGCCAACTCAAGGGCAAATTGAAGGAAGGGATATTAATGAGGAAAAGTGGGTCGTAAATTTGACAAATTTGTAAATTCCTGTTGATATCAAAAAACTTTTAAAGTTAGGTAATAAGTTTTGTTTACCTTTTAAAAAAGAATTTGTTCCTTATCATAAAATTATAACGGATGTGGAGAGTAGTATTTCAGGACTAGATGAGACAGCTCATATTACGATTATAAACAGATTAGTTAATATGTTGACGAATTTTAAAACAAACAATTATTTGTGTAAAACATTTCTGAGCATTGAAGAAATCCAACAGATTCGAAGGTCTCAAAATGCAAAGCAATTTTTGAATGAGCACCCCAAACTGTATGTGTTGAAAGCTGACAAGGGTAACATAACGGTACACTCAGAAAAAAATACGTTGTTGAAAAGTAATATTTTCGTATTTGCTGCTTCAAAATGTAAATTTTGAAGTGAAAATAATGTTTTTAGCTCAAATGCTAAATTGTTGTTTTCAAATAATTTGTAGTCTTTACTTGAACAATTTTCACTTTGCCTCAAATAATTTAAATTTGTTAACGTTTCAAAAGTAATTATCGTTGATTTAAAAATTAAAATCGTTGCCTTAACAATTTTATTCTCGACCAATATCATATAAGTATATTTTTTTTAATTTACCGTTAAAAATCAACAATTTTAGGATTTAAAATAACAATTTTAGTATTTGAACTAACAATAAATTTGTTGCATAAAATAATTTTAAATGTTTTCATATGATTGTGTAGTTATTTATCGAAATACAATTTAGTTTGGTGTTACATCGTGAGCAGTGTGGTTTAATTAAAGTAGTTTTATAATAAATACTGCAATGAATTTAACAAGTGAATTTCTAAATCCTAACACGTCACCACCAAGTGAAAGCTGCACAATTACGTCGGCATCAGATGTTGTGTGTTTGTTTTTAGAATGGAGCATTTCTTTAAATGCGATATCCGTTTTAACGGAATGTGGAGTTAATTCGATGGATGTTTTAATTCCCCATATATGAAAATTTCCATGCCGCATGTGAATTACATTTTTCGAACGTTTTTGTGTGAACTTTGACAGATGTCCACATGTGGAAAATGGATGTGGAATTCGAGAATAGGGCCCCAGGCTAAACAAAACATCGAAGCCATCAATATCCGATGCACAAGATGATATGATAGTTTATTTGATTAATATTAACAATTTAAAACAACGAGAAGAAGAACTACGGGATCAAGCTGTAAAAGAACATTTAAAACTACACCCAAAAAGTTTTGTAATTGGTGAAACAATAGACAACTTAAACGAGTTCTACGTATATTTTGACGGAGTTATGTATAAACTTCCAACAATTTTAAGAGCTGAGGACTGTTTGATAAAAGTCTGCTTTGTATTTAATCTAGAGTATTCAGCAAAGAGCAAGTATGCGTGGACATTTTTACATGAGTATATTTACAAAATTTGCAGTAAAGAGAAAATTCCAAAGGTACATAATATTATTACTAAATTAAATAATGTCACTCAATTGTAATCCAATAAAAGTTAACTCGTTAACACATATTTGCTCAATTTGCGAAATACTCTTACAACCTATAAGCTTCCCAAAATCTGAAGAACTGTTAGCACATTTCAAAAACTTTCATAAAACATCATTAAATTTTAAATATGCTTGCAAGTTCAATTTATGTAATAACAGTTTCAAAATTTTTATAAATTTAAAAATCACATTGCTAGACATGATCTTTATACTTCAGTTGACTCGAATAATGCTTCTACATCAAACCAAATATCTAAATTAAATTAAATAATAATCCTAATTCTTCTTCATCTACAACTATTGATAATGTTGAAGCAAATGTCGTAGCTTCCAGTAAAGCAACAATTTCAAATATTGATCAAATTTCAATAAATATAACAGATCTGGAAAACAGAATATTTAAATCAGTTATAAATTTGGCTTTAAATCTCCATGCAAAATCTAGCTTTAGTAGGAAGGAGATACCAATAATTCAATCGTATATCGTTAATTTTATCACTGAGCCTTTAATTACATGCTTTAAAGAGTTTATTTCATTTATAGATGCTAATAAACGTCCGATGTTTCAAGAATTATTGTCGTATGCAGAAAATCCATTTCGGACTGTAGATACAGAATATAATTTTTTTAAAACAATAGAAAATTTAAAAATATATAAACCACCAAAATTTACCATCTCAGAAGAATTAGATGAAATTGTGTTGCATGAAAAAACAAACGGTAAAAATGTAATCGAGGGATGTCTTCTTCACATTAAATTTCAATTGGAGAGCTACTTTAGTTCTCCTAACGTATTAAAACTAACATTTGAAAATATTGAAGCTATATTATCGACAACAGAAATCGACCATTTTATAAAAGGGGAACTTTGGCAATCCAAATTAAAAGAATTTGGTGACCAAAAAGTAGTATTTCCAATGTTTCTTTATTTTGATGATTTTCAAGTAAATGATGTAGTTGGGCCACATAACCAAACAGTTTGTGGAATATATTATAGTATTCCAGTAATTCCTCAAAATCAATTATCACACATAAACAATATATTAGTGGCCGGTTTTATTAATTCAAAGGACTTAAAACATTATTCAACTAAACGAACGTTGGAAAAGTTAATAAAAGTTTTATAAGACCTTTTCATAAATGGGATAGAAGTTGTATATTGAAAATACATTTTTGCCTAGGCCAAATACTAGGCGATAATTTAGGGTTAAATTTTATTTTAGTTTATTTTACCAGTTTTAATTCTCATAAATACTGTCGCATTTGTACTAGGACTAAAACTGATTGCGAAACTGATTCTTTGAAGTATCTGAATCTCTTCGAAACCACACTAACTACGAAATTGAGTTGGAACTAAATGATGTAGAAGCAAAATCCATTCGAGAAAATTCTATTTTTTATTATTTTTCAAATTTCCATGTCACTAATAATTTGGCTTGTGACTTAATGCATGACATTTTCTTAGGAGTTGCAAAATATAATGTGGCCTTAGTTTTAAACCATTTCATACATGATAAAAAATATTTCACCTTAGATTCATTTAATTACCGAAAGCAAATGTTTCCGCATGGCTCTGAAAACATTGGGAACATTAGTAAACCTATTGAAAAGATACATATAAAAAAAAATACTATTAAAATGAATGCAGCTGAAATGAAAACCTTTTTGCATCTAATTTTATTAATGATTGGAAATTTACTACTAACAATACTCGTATTTAAAAAAAACAAGTAATTGTATTGTTGATTCAACAACAGATCGACAGTTATTTTGTTATTTGATTTGTCTTAACAATTCTCATATTTGGAAAAATAAGTAATTTTATTGTAAATTCAAAAACGATGTTTTTGTTTTCAAATGATTCTATTGTTGTAACGGGACAACAACTTTATCATTTTTGAATTAAGATCGACACGCTGTTGAGCACGAAATAAATATTAAAATATTTAAAATTAACAACTTTTATATTTAAAAATACAATGTTTTTTTCTGAGTGTACTTATGGAAAAAATTGAATATGTAGACAAAATGGAGTTACTCTTGTCAGACAACAACACTTATCTATATTGAAATTCAGAAGGTTGGTATTTCTTCAAAGCAATCAAAATTAAATGTAATCATTGGCTCTTGGGAACGTTTAGGAAAAATCGGGAAAAACTTGGCTAAATTTCTTAAAAATTATCATGGTACGACCCCACGAATGTATGGTCTACCAAAAGTGCACAAAATTGGTATTCCTTTGAGACCAATTGTAAGCTATTTAGGTTCACCTTTATACACTTTATTTAAACTTTTGTCTAACATTTTAAATCATTACGTGGGAAATAACTTTTCGGCTGTAAAAAACGCGGAAGATTTTAAGAATAAAATTAAAAATGTGTCACTATACCAATAAATTATATTTTAGTATCATTAGATGTAGTTTCGTTGTTCACAAACGTTGACTCATCTTTGGTAATATTTTTGGTTAAAAAATTGTGGAATAGCTTTAAATCATGTAGTAATACAAATCTGAAGTCAAAAAATTTTGTAGAAGCGTTGAAATTTGTGTTAGATCATACTGAATTTAGTTTCGGCAGAAGATGTTTTAGACAAGTGTTTGGTTCACCGATAGGTTCGCCAGTTAGTCCAACATTGGCAAACTTAGTAGTGAAACATGTTAAAACCGAAGTGTTAAAAACATCGTCCGTCAAACCTATCTTCTTTTGCCGGTATGTTGATGATATTATTGCGGCCATTCCAAATTCGGAAATTGATAATTTTTTGGACTCATTTAATAGTTTTGCCCCACGAATTAAATTTACTTGTGAAATTGAAAATCAAGGTCGTTTAGCCTTTCTAAATACGATGGTAATACGTAATGAGGATCGAAGTTTAACTACAGATTTATATCATAAAAAAACCTGGTCGGGTCGATATCTAAATTATAACTCTTGGCTTCCATCATCTTACAAAAATACCACAGTTTTTTTGTTAGCTGAAAAAATTTTGAGATTATCGGATGATGGTTTTCATGCCGAAAATTTTAAAATATTTAGGGATCTTCTCAAACAAAATGGTTATCCGAGAAGTGTAATTACTAGAGGTATTAGAAATGCTATCGACAAACAAAACATTTCGGAAAATTGTTGAAAATAATCGCAAACTTTTCATTTCGGTCAAAAATTTCGGTCATTTAATTTAATCCAAAAATTTGTTCGAAAAAATTAAAATTCTTTTATAAAATTATGATATACAGCTTATTGGTAGAGCATTTCAAAGTTTGGACATGGTTTTATTCACTAAATTAAACGATAAAATTCCTATAGAGTTATAGTCAAATTTAATATATAAATTAAAATGTTCGTGTGGAAAAGAGTATGTGGGTCAAACTAAACAAAATTTTAAAAAAACGGGTTCGTCAACATATTTACGATTCTACGTATGAGTTTAAACTGTCACACACTGCTTTATCGAATCATCTACGTGGAAGTACTCACTCATTATTTATAGATGACGCTGAGATACTTGATAAAGAGCAAAATCTCAATAAAAGATTAATTTTGGAAAGCATTTACATCAAAAAACATCAACATTTATCTCAAAATTTGTTAAATATCCAGGAAGTTTCAAAGTATTTGTTAAATTATTACGACAATATTTTATAGATCTTCTAAATTTAAATTTGTTTCACTCTAATTGTATAACTTAAACTACTTTTCTGTTGAACTGAGTAATTTATAAATTTCAAATTGAACTCTAGTTACTTTAGAAAAACATTCGTTATAAAAATTTTTTTTTTTTTTTTGAAATTATATTATAAATTATAACCTTGAAAATGACGGGATGTGCCGTCGAGACATCGGGTTTTTGTTTATTAAAATATTAATAAAAATAAAAACAAATTAAGCTAAAAAACTAAAAAAAATCATTTTATTATAATTATAAAAATTAAAGTAAATTGGCTACAACAAAACTTTTAAAATTAAGCGCTTTTCGATGTGTTATTTCTTAAAGTGGTGGATTTTTTAAAGATTTCATAATAAAAAAGTTTGTTACGCTTCGATTTTGGTACAAAAAATTAACTGTTAACTCAATGGACAAAAAGAGCGGCTCATTGCACTTTAATTCAAAAGCTCTCTGGAAGAATCTCTCTGTTAACTTTCGCAATTAAAAAGTTGCATTAAAACCCCAAAAATAAAGCTAATTTGTACAAAACATACACATAAAATCAGGTTTAAGGTCATAAGCTTTTTTCTATCAAAACGCGGAATAAAATATAATCTCCTTTTATTAGCTTTTGCCGAATTGAAAATTTAGTACCAACCTATTATATAAAATAAATTTTAGAGTTATGGGTAAAATTTGCTCAATTGTTAATCTGGATCAGATCTTTCAGAAAGCTTTCGGTCCCATTCTCTTAAACCAAATATGACTTTTAGATAATTTAAGCTTTTGTAAAATCCTACAAATACATTTGGATAAGCTACAAAAATCTAATGAAGGTGGCATAAGTAGCACAACAATATCTAAAAAGAAGGCAGTTTACTTGTCACAAATACATAGTTCTGATCTTCAGAGAGGAGATGAAATCTTTCGAAATATCGCCAAAATTTGAATCTTGCGACATAACCTATTAAACACAAAATTAAGACATACCCCCTTTAGGTTTTCCCAATATGATGGATGAGTTAATAAAATACAAGCACGGGTGCACAAGTTAAAAGGCAATTAGACAAGCTAGCTAATAACAAAACAGTTTCACTAAAATGTAAAAAGAAAATTTGATAGTAAATATTCCGCAAAAAGCATCCGAAAAATTTCACAGTTAGGTCACATATAATTAAGGCAATTCGATTTTTGAAAACTTGCTCAGAAGTTAATGGTAAACTGTATTCAAATTTAAAGCAGCTTAAAATTAATATATGCCATAGCTTTTTAGAGCTTTCAGTGTTTCATTAAATAATCAAAAAATAGATTAAAATCTAAATAGAATTTGACAGTAATGGTTTCAAAAAAGCTTCTCAAATATTTTGTAGTTGGGTTTATATTTATGTATCTCATTTCAGTTTCTTAAGCATTTTAACTAATTTAATGTTTTAGGGTTAGCCTGATGTAAATATCACAAATATCTCAAATTCACCAAATCTCCAACACCATTGCATTTATTAAAATAGAGTGAAACCCCCTCTTTATCTGTTTGTTTTGTATATTCTTTTCATAAAAAGCTTATCTACACAAACAAACACACACACAAAAAAAATGAAAAACAGGAAAATCTGTTATCCATATATGTATGTAAAAAAATGAAATTTTATAAACGAAAAAATAAACAACGCAACCGAGCCAATTTTTCCTTATATCGAATTTTCTTCCTGTTTGAGTACAGTGCAAAGTAAAGTAAAAATGGAGGAATAGCACGGAGGAATATCATTTTAAATAGACATTATGTCTGAGAATCGAATCTCACTTTATATACACAACTCGAGAAACCCCCGCGAGAACAATAAATTGTACATTTCCCGATTAATAATGTTTTTCCTGTGAACATTTTATGTAGACATATAGCGAGGAGTTGCCGAATGTTACACAATAATATGAAAGAAGTGCTTGTTTGCACAAAGCGACAAATTCACAAGTATGTGTAAAATATTTTAGTTGTGCTTTTATAATACTTTATATCGAGACGATATTAGCTTTTTTGTATTTTTATATCTTCCTTGCTGCAAAAACTAAGATGAGTAAAAATATTTTTTCTGTCGTCCAGATTTTTTCTATATTGTAAGAAATATACTTTTTTTACGGAGCTTTTTAATTATATTGTGGAATTTAAAAAAAAATAAAAAAAATCGTCTATCATACGATAATAAAGGTGAACGATATAACAAATGGTGGTCGGATAGAATGATTGATATCAAATTTTAATTGGATATATGTCGTGGATCCTCATTAACCACAATCTTCGATGTGGTATTTCCAGTTAACAAAATACTATACAAAATGACCACAATGTTTTATTGTCCAAAAACGAGTAGTAGAGTTGTAGAAATGAAATAATACCGATTTAATATTTTCTTCTATTTAGAACATCAAGATGTTTAATTACACCAACCTAATAGTTATGGCGACTAAATAAACAAATAATTATATACCCTTAGATATACAAATTTTTATTGATGTGGGGTGAGGTCTAGTTATGGAGATGGATGTGAAGGAATTTTGATGTCAAAAATGAATGGCGTTTAACTCATTATATGTGAAGATCAAAATATAGCAATAATTACATTAATAAGTGTTAATAATGAGTAGAGGTGGTTGGAAATAGGCCTCCTTCTATGTGTATTGGCACTTTTGAGAAATATTATTTTACATTTTTTATAATTAAGTAATAAATATGTTTAAGCTCATTACTTAATTACATTTATGTTATACTCATATACAACGTTCATTCCCAGGACTATTAGATTCTATTGAGATTTTCGAAAAAGTTTGTATTGTAATTTTAACAATTAATGCCAGAACTAGTTTGGTAACTTGAACTTTAGTCTACCTGGATCATTAAGAGCATTTTTAGAATTCTAGGCAATCCAAAAGATGTTGATTTTTAAAAGAATATCTAATGAAAATTTAAAATATTTTGTGGAGTTTTATAAAAGCAAAACCGTAAGTTTCTACGGCTGCAAACAAAATCATCCATCATAAATGATTTCTAGTCCAAAAACCAAACAAATATTTTTACTTAAAGCTCTTTTCTTTTTATACAATGAAGCAAAAAAAAAAAAACTTCTGGAAACATGAAAGTTTGTGGACCAAGAAAAAAATAGGCGAATTATTTACCCGAGTTAGCTGGAATGAGGCCAAAAATCTGTACAAAATTTCCATTCAAAATATACAAAACAAATAGAGAAAGGCGTTGACCTGTAATTCCCCACATACATGATTTTCTATTTTACAGGTGAGAATATACCAAAAATCATAGTTTTACTTAATAAAGAATTATGAAAAGAGTAAACCAATCTCATTGTACTAAAGTTAGGTGATATTCTGTATACCAGGTGTGTATATCTGAAACCGGAATTGACCAATAAATGGCGCCACCTGTTAATGTACCTTACCACAAACCGCGTCATCGGCGCCATTGTTTACTTTTGACATCTGTCAACATCATCCAATTCATAACCATGTTAAAAATGTCGAGTTTTCTGCCTACATATTGCGATTTTCGGACATCATTGATTTTTTGTTATTTCAAGAAAACTTCTGCAGAATCACATCGAATGCTTGTGGAAGCTCACAGTGAGCATAGTTGGTATACACAGTGCTCTGAGTGGTTTAATAAATTCAAAATTGGTGATTTTGAGGTGAGAAACGAGGAACATCAAAGACCTCCAAAAAAGTTTGAAAGTAATTTCTTCATCGAATACAAAGGAAAGTCATTTCTCCAATTGTGACTGGCGATGAAAAATGGATCTATTTTGAGAATTAAAAGAGCAAAAAGTATTGGATTGATCCAGGACAACCATCGACATCGACTGCAAGGCCAAATCGCTTCGGACGGAAAACAATGCTCTGTATTTGGTGGGATCAGAAAAGTGTGATTTATTTTGAGCTGCTAAAACCTAGTGAAACCGTAAATACTAAACGCTACCAACTACAAGTGATTAATTTGAATCGAGCTTTGCGTGAAAAACGACCAGAATATGATAAAAGGCAACACAAAGTGATTTTGCTTCATGATAATTCACCATCATACAAAGCAAAACCGGTCAAAGAAACGTTGGAAGCACTTAATTGGGAAATACTTTCACGTGCGGCTTAGACTTGGCTCCGTCCGATTATCACTTATTTGGATCGATTGAGACTCTCTTCATTAAAAACGTATCCCTTTAAAACTTGTTAATTAGTTAATGGACTACTAAAAAGCACAAAACAAACGTAAATAAATTTCCAATTTTTTGTGCTGTTTCAAAGAAATCTTAAATGTAATAAGGAAGATTGGGAAATAAAATGGTCACGCTTCAGAAAATTCAATGGTTGGCAAATAATTTATTATTAGATTCTTTGAAGTTAAAGCTTTGATTAAGAAATTTTACAAATATTAATTAAATTATGAAGTTCAATGGAGATTTCGATTTTTTTTTTAAATTGGACGCCCGGTACAAAAGATTTCTCTTTAAAAACTTGTCGAAAGGCATTAAAGTTTTCAATCTGATATTCTATCTATAAAGTTAAGCTTTCAAATGAAAAAGTAAGTTGTCAGGTTATATTTTTTTAACGAATTTTTGCGTTGGAAATATTTGTATTCTTTAAAAGCTCTATCTGCAATAAAATAATAAAAAGAGCTTTTACGGGACCATGATTAAATGTAACTGTTTATATTTATTGGGTTAGGTAATAAAGTTTTTAATAGCATCATTGCCTAAACTAATGTAAACTGAAAGCTTGTACTAGTAAAAAGTTTTGAACAAAGTTGGTTCAAAAAGTTTTGAACAATTTTTATTTTGTTTTATGACATTAGCTTCATTAAAAGCTCAATAAAACTGAGTATGCCATATTCTATGTAACTTCCTTCCTAGATTTATTATTATAATGTGAATTACGTAATAATACATCAATGTCACGCTATAAATATGTAACTAAAATTGAAACTTTTCTTCCAGTAAAAAAGCTTCGTGGTTGCATTTCTGCACAAAAAAAAATCAAACTGAAAAATTGATGATTTTTTTCATTGACATTTTATCGTTTTGCTCAAGAAATATTACATGGCACTTGTATGAATTTAATCGACGACATTGTTTTATTGAAAAATTTCTATAATAAATTGGATAATTTTTATTGACATTAAAACTTTGTGAAGTGTATCATGGAATCAAGTGTGGTTACGAATATAAATATCCCAAACCGATATACTTGTTTGAATTATTATTTTTTCCTTATACACATACACACACATATTCTAGAAAAATTGTAACATCTTCAAATCATTTTTCTAACGAAAGTTTATTATTTTACCTCATGTAGTTTGTAAAATCGAAATTGAGTACGAAACTGTTTGCTTGCTACAAATTGCAATAAATCTTAACAAGAAACGAGAAATGGAATTTATTTTTCAATTTTCGAATATAATACACACATACACACACACGATTTCGAAACATCAAAATGCTAGTGTTACATTCTTAGATATTTGTACAAAATCCGTTTGAAGTATTTGGATGTGATGTCTTAAAGCTATTTATATGAAATCTAGAGATCAATATAAAAAAAAAATTGCAAATTACGTGTTCAACCTCTAGAGAGATTTATCGAAACGTATTTGTACCTAGAAATTCTCTATCTTTAAGATCTATAATGGTAAAATAAATTTTTTAAACTTAATTAAATCTCTCTTAATTAAGTTAGTGTTAAAAAACTTTTATAATTTATTTCAATTAAGTTTACGTTATACAATTTTGTGAGTTGACCATTTGGGGATATTTTTTGTTGACTTACTATGCTGGTAAAACTTTTCTGTCGTCTTGTTTACTGTCCCAATTAATAATTTTGTAAAAATTGGTGTTTAACTACGTTACCGAACGACTCGGATTACAATCAATTAAAATATTAATTTTTAATGTATAAAGAGAAAATATATTTTGTATATCAGATCAAATTACCCCCAATTTGTGTTCTTAGTTTTGTCATTAATTATAAATAATTTAATTTTTTTTATTAAGATTGATAATATAATTCGATTGTACGCAAGAGGATGGTGAATTATCACCCGTATCTACACATTTTTTATGTAGGTCAAAGGTAAATGGATTATGGTCCGGTTTGGGACATAAAATGTATTTGAATTTTTTCGTGCCATGGTTAAAATTGGGATAGCTACTTATACCTCGTAAATTTTCACTCCTATCTCACAAAATATAAATCCACATGGACAATGTTCTGGTACTACTACTACTGTATTCCCAGACACATAAATCACTCGAAGAACATTATTTTTTGTATGTTAAGCTTTTTCTCTCTTCTGGCTTTTTTCCTTGTGTATTTTATTTTCGTTAATGAGATATAAATACTTTTCATAATAAAACTTAAGATTCAAAAAGTACACACACACAGACACACATACTTTCAACACAAAAAAAAAATACTATGTAGTAGACGACTTAGAATTTAAACTGTTGTTTATCTGTTATCAAGTTTTGATGCTTGCTTTTCCTTTTGTTTCTGCAAAAAGTGCTTAAGGGGCTAAGTTCTTTTTGTTGTTGTCAAATTTTGTTTAAATAACTTTCTCTTCAACAGTTTTCGTTGTTTTAATATTTTTTGTCAGTCAGTACAGTTGAATTATGTTTTAGTTATGTTTTGAATTATTTTTTTGTTGTTAAATTATGATTTATAGACTTTCCTACTTGGGAAGTTGTAGCCGGAAAAAATGTAAAACTTGTTTTGGTCCAAAAATCAAATAACATTTTGAGTATAAAAGCACAATAAACCATTTTCGAAAAACTAGAAATATAACAAGCTTTTTGATAAATAATTTAAAGAAGAAGCCAATAGGCAACAAGAGCTTACTCAAGATTTTCAAAATATCAGTCTAGGATATACGATGTTAATTGTTTAAATATTTAAGATCACAGATTTGAAAACCTACAGAACTTTAATTTTTTTACTAACAGTTTGTGATTTTGTGCGAATTTTGAATTTTTAAAATTCAATAATTCAAATTGAGCTAAGCTTAAAATTTTCAGAAAATTCATTTAGCACACGAACGGAAAATCACATTACCTGGATATTATATTAAAGCTCAAAATCATAAATAATTTTTTTATTGGAAAAGCTCTAAGAAAATCCAGTGCCATCGTTTGGATTTCACCTTAAGGTTTTGCAGCAGTCCATAAAATATCACAATCAAGTTTAAATTTTAATTTTACAAGCAAGCAGTGTTCGACAAAAGTGGAAATTATAAAAATTAGAACTTTTATTCAGAAAGTATTAAAAATTCCACTAAAAAGAGATCTGCAACTAATTATTACAAAATAAATACAATTTATCTAAAATAGCGTGCTTGGTGCAATTCATATTCAAATTGCACAAATTGTTGTAGTACTACAACCAAAAGCACCAGTGGAAAAATAGTGAATTAAAATCACAAACAAAAATATTTTTAATTTAACATTTTTGTTGGTTCGAGTTTTAAATAAAAAAAAAGAAAACACACAAGATACTACAACAAAAATATGAATAAATATAATTTTTTTTTTTTTTGTGTGTGTGTACTTTATATGTTCTTAAGCTTTTACTGCGCTGAACAACATCAAATATAACGATTTTTTTTGTGGAAAGTGTTTTTCAACTTTATATAAACATTAAATTTAATTTAATTACATTGGTTGTATACAAGGTATAAAAATATTTATTTTTTTGGTTGGCTAGCCTGCAAAATAAAAAATGTTACGTTGTAATGAACGATTTATGAACTTAACGTAAGATTGCAAACATTTTTGTTTTTAATTCAAATCGAGTAATTTTCCCATCAAAACGTATAAGTAACATCTGATATACAAAAAGCAATAAAAAACCTTGTTGCAAAATCATAAAGAGGAATTTTTTAAATTAATAATATTGCGGCAGAGCTTTCCCATTGTTTATCGTCTCGGTTGGATAGAACACATTTTTTGCTATACCCTCATCTCGTTTTTTTTTTTTTTTTGTTTACTAGTATTTTACGTGTTCAATTTAATTAAGGTGGAAATGAAAAATGTAGATGCACCACTAAAAAAACACAAAACTTTTTGATTTGAATAATAATTAACATAATTTTCTTCTCATTTATATCTCGGGGTTGTGTTAGTTATTTTGCTAAGAAATTATCTGGCTGTGTGATTAATTATGGAAGCAGTACTCTTTTAGCCATAATCATGATAAACAGAATTATCAAACAATTGTTTATGTTATTCTAGGGTAAAATCAACAGTTGGCTTGAATTTCAATATGAGGCTATATATATATATATATATATATATATATATATATATATATATATATATATATATATATATATATATATATATATATATATATATATATATATATATATATATATATATATATATATATATATATATATATATATATATATAAAAGTTTTTTAAATCTTCCTTTTTTATGATTCAAATATACAAAATACATAAAAAAAAATTTAGTTAGCATAAGCGCAAGCAAACAATAACAGTTATTGTTGAGAGCAAGTTAAATAAACATCGTAAGACGTTATTATATCGTATATGTGATATACTTGGTGATTCAATTCTACAGAGACATTGTTTATTATCCTTTATGTTGTGACGCAATAACAACAAGAATTTTATGGATACAATAATAGAAATAAAAATTGTCTTCACATATAAAATGCAATAATTTGTAGTAACTCGCAGACGATACACGACATAGAGGTACGTTGCAGAAGCAATAAATCGAGAACAAAGGCGATTGAAATATTAGAAGGATGTGCATAAATATAAAAAGGATTTAATAATAATGCTTTATGTATACAAAAATATTTACTTAAACGCAAAATTGCTTCTAAAAGCTGTCATTGAACCGTCTAAAAAAGTTGTGGTACTTAAAACTGTCAATAGAAAAAGTAAATTTCTATGCTACGAAACAAATTAAATTTTTGCAAAAGCTTTAAACAAACTAAAAAGTTCTAAATTATTAAAACTTAGTAGCTATTATTGTACGGTAAGACGAAAATTTCTCTAACAAATTGGAATTATTTTTTCAGCTAAGGGCAGGTTTCAATAAATATTAGTGGAATTTCAAATAATTTTAAGTGAGAATATTCCGACCCGCCTTGCGTTGAATAAAAAAGCTTTTTCGTTTAAGTGGTCACACTTTTCTCTAAAAGTATTTTATTTGAAATCAACTTGATGAAGTTCAACTTAAAAGTTTTCGAATAGGATCAATTGTGTGGGGAATTTTTAAAGTTTAAATAATAAAAGCTTTTGGATTACAACTTTCTAGTGACACATTTTTAAAAATACTACACTCATAAAACTTCAAAAAAATAAGTTTATCTTTAAAACTTACAAGTTTCTCTTGAAAATTTATTTATGTATTAAAATTATTTAAAAAAGGCGTCATTTAATTTGACTCAACCATTTTGAAAGCTTTCACAAACCAATTTTAAATGTGCATAAAGATAAATTTCGGTGGCATATCTTTTAAAAATAACAATTTTGTGCCTAAAACCTTTAAAATTATAATTATTTCACAACAATTTCTTGAACCTCGTATGGTACGTTAGAAGTGACAAAATTAATATTGTTACTTTATCTATTAACAACAAAACAAAACTCATCAAAACGTGCCTTTTCTGGTTTTAAATGAGCTTAAATGGGAGAAAATATGTACGTGACTAAATAATTGCAAATAATTTTAATTTAATTATGATTTTAATATATTATTATATTTGAGTATACAGTAAATGAGGTGATTAACTGATATAATTTTATTTAATTAGTTCACCAAACCATATCTTCTGAATATCCATCGAAATTCGAAATTAATTAGGAGGCCACAAATCACCAATTTTATAAATCAAATATTCATAAAATATTATATTTTATATATATGTACCATATATATGTACATGTAAACCGTAATCGAATTAACGACTGTATAAAAGCACAAAACAATTTTTTTTATGTAAATTTTTTTTTTTTTTTTTAATTATTGAAATTAATTATACGATTTATTGATTTAGATTACACACATAAATACATAAGTCCTCCGGCATATTTCATACTTATGTACATTTACTATATATACATACATACATATATGCACATATTTCAATTCCAATTAATATTTTCCAAACCAAATACAATACAATGGAAAATTTATTATTATTATGGATATGTGGATATGCGACAAGAAAATTATTTTTCCATTTTACCCGCACAGACGGTCCACACAGACCGATTGTCATCATAAATCAAAATTAATTGTATCACATGAATCAACATGCGACTATTTTGTGATATCTATTGGATTATTACTATTTTTTTTGTATTTTGTGTTGCGCTCTAATAAATCAATAAAGAATAGTTTAGGATGTAGAGTATAATTGCATAGTGGGATACCACGTAGTTGGATTGAAACTTTTGTCGAACAATGGGTAATATTGAATTTAAAATTAAAAATGGTAATCAACAAAGTTATTTAAATTCATTGATTCCAGTAGCAAAGCAAAGAAGCTTTTTGTATTACAAAATAAATAATTCTGTAAAAGCTCTTATATTTGCTGCAAATTGATTTATTACCAATGGCACTTGAAGTATTATTTATGATAAAAATCGTTAGCTTGTTTTAGCTTGATCTAAACTTATAAGGGCTTAAATCTTTGACATATTTGTTTAAATAAAAATAGGTTGAACTTTGACCGAATAAGGTATAAAAATGAAACCTGAAAGATAACAAATATTTGAAATCTCAAAGATTTGACAACAACAATGTTTCATTTAGGAATTTGGCAACAACAACATATCACATTGGTTTAATAAAATTTTTGAGCAAGCGGTACTGAAACTAAATTAAATTAAGAACGGATCCAAAAAAAGTAATGGCTTTGCAGAAACTAAAACCACCTGAAAATCTTAAGGAATTGAAATGTTTCCTTGGATTAACATGACTTCGCAAAGGTAGCAAAACCTTTGACGAATCTTACAAGAGGGGGGAATGCGCAAATATTGATGATATAGGATTGACCTATTGATATTTCCGGACTTCGAAAAACCGTTTATACTAACAACGGATGCGTCGAACCACAGAATCGGGGCCGTACTTTCGCAAGGAGATATTGCCAAGAACCAACCTGTTAGCGATCGTTTGGGCTCTAGGTAACCTAAGGAATTAGCTCTATGGAGCGAAGAGAATCAGGATTCTTACTGGCCATCAGCCACTGACCTTCGCTCTCAGCAATACGAATAGCAACAGCAAGCTGAAAAGATAGAAAGCCAAGCTAGAGGAGTACAACTATGACATTGTCTACAAACCCGGAATTACAAATAACGTAGCGGACACACTATCAAGACTGAAGTTGGAGGTCAACACTTTTGTCATCAAACGATGAGACCGTACATAGTGCAGAAGAAGATGGCACATAACTTATTCCGCATTGCGAAGCTCCAATAAACGTCTTTAAAAATTAATTAATAATATCCGAGGGAAACGGAATTTACGGTTATGAGGAACCACACCAGAACTATCATAGGCAATACATCTCCCTGTCAGAAGATCAGGCAAAGGAAAACCTCATCAAACATCTGAAAGAAAGACTACACCCAACCTCTGTAATGGTATTAAAATTCCGGAAGGATATCTCCAGCTACTTCAGGAAATTAACGCAGAACATCTGCACAATCACAAATCGCAGATAACACAGAGGATAGTAGAGGATATCCGCAATGAAGACAATAAATGCCGCATTATACAAGAAGAACACAGAAGAGCGCATCGAAATGCAAGGGAAAATAAGGAACAAATACTAGAAAAGTATTATTTCCCTCAGATGACCAGTTAAAAAAAAATATACGCAGAACTGCGACATATGCAACCAAAATAAATACGACCGTCACCCTAATAAACCGCAACTCCAGGAAACACCAATACCGACATATCCTGCAGAAATTCTACACATCGACCTAATCGACATGAAAGGCGAGAAGTTTATAACATGCATTGATAAATTTTCGAAATTCGTCAAACTATTTCGCGTCAAGGACAAAACATCAGTACATATGAGAGACAAAATTATCAAAATCCTGCATTATTTCACAACACCCACAATAATGGTTATGGAAAACGAAGCAAGCTTGAGCAACCTAAGAACACTAGGGATTCAAATTTACTTAACCCCTACACAAAAAAGCGAAGTAAACGGGAATAGTGGAAAGGGTTTACTCCACCATAATCGAAATAATCCAATGTCTACAAAATGAATACAAGGATTTCACGACTAAAGAGTTGCTCAATATAGCGGTCGATAAGTACAACAACTCAATACACTCTGTCACCGGAAGGAAGCCTAGCGACACATTTTTTGGACGGACACAACGGGTCAATTATCAAAATTTATTAAACTTCAAAGAGAAAGTAAATGAAAATGTAATACAAAGGATCAGAAATAATCAGGGGCTTAAATTACAAAGAGAGAACTTGAAAAAGAACATGCCAAGAACATACGAAGTTGGAGCACCAATATACACAGCTGTTAAACAAATTCAGGAAAAAACTAAACCTAAATTTTGAAAATAAATCGTGGCGAAGGATAATAGAGTCACCGTGACCACACTCTCGGGAAAAAGAATTCATAAAACTCATATCAAAAACTAACCAACTTAAATCACTTTACGTATACCTTTCCAGCTCATGTCTATGGACAATAACGACATCTTTGAGCATACACAAGTATGACACTCCAATAGTGTCTGTAAAACACTGTCTGAAGAACTTCAAGGTGAACCTTCGAGGGTCAAGGTCAACTGGATTGGCTCTGCTTGGAAATGGATCGCCGGCTCTCCAGTTGCAACTGATTGGGATGAGATCCTTAAAAGTCAGGACCGGATTATTGAGAACAACAACGAGCAGTATAGAATAAATACTGCCATAACGAACAATATTCAAAAGCTTCTCGGTCAACATAACGAAATATTGCTACATCTGAGCATTGCTACATCTGATACAAATGAGGTTTTTCAACAAATGATGTTCAATCGACTACAAATAGTTAAAGAAGAAATAAAAGAAATTGTAAAAGCTACACAACTTGCTAAAAGTGGGATAATCAATTCCAACTTATTAGACAAAGACGAAATTGGACGTCTAGTGACAGAAATCGAAACCTTATCCTACGCTAACGAAATCGAAGCCATCGAATATGCCGAACCTGTAATGATCATCAAAAACTCATCGATTTTATACGTCATATCAATCCCTAAAACCAGCAAAGAAGAATTCCATCACATCAAAATAAAATCTACAATAAAAAATAACAAACAAATTCATTTGGAATACAACGAAATCCTTATAAACCAACAAAACATATATAGGATTATTGACAAATGCCAAACCAGGAGAGAAACCATTAATTGTCACCTCGGCCAACTACAAGAATTGAAAGAAAACCATTGTATTACCCAACTATTGAAGGGATTGGATGCTGGGTGTGAATTTACATTTAATGAAAAGGAATTAATAGAACCCATAACTGACAACACTATCTTCCTAAGCATCTTTCATGGCGCAATAACATATAACAATTCAATCAAACATCTAGAAGGCAATTATTTGGTCCAATACCAAAACGAATCAGTAGAAATAAAAGGATGGATCTTCACCAACAAAGAAATGAGAACATCTCAAATATTGCCACCAGTATTGCAAACAAATATAACAGAACAAGGGATGAAACTTAATCTGGAACACCTACATAGGGAAACTCCAGAAGTTATCAACATACCATCAGATAAATAATGGCACGGATACTATCATCATAATTACCATAGTTATAGTAATTATAGGATTTGTAATAAGATCAAGAAGCCGCAAAAGAATAGCCCTGTTCAAGAACAACGAAGTGACCAATCGAGTCCAATCCAGTCCACCTGAATTTTTAAATCCACGGGACGAGGATTTTTAGAGGGGGAAGAGTTAAGACAACATAATGTCAATCGTCATCAATATTTAACATCAGTCAACATGTATCACTCAAATTTCATTTATTTTCACATCAGCATTTTCGCAATATAGAACTTTTTGTAATTGAAAAATTGTAAAAATATAATTAGTTTTAAGAATGATTTATAATAAAACGGACATAGTCCAAATAAAAAACATTTTTTTAAAAGATTAATGAATTTAATGTGGGTGTAATGCATATTACATCCGAACCACCAAAAAGATAAATTTTCCACCAAATATGATGACGACGAAGAATTTTTAAAGTGATTCAAAATCAGCTTAAGAAAAATTAATCAAAACATTATGGGACTACACCACCAGCACCAGATATAAATTTTTCTGTTGAAGTTCAATACCTTCCCAGTTCAATTTCGGGACATAGAAGGTTTCATTCCAAAATTTTGTCAAACTCGGCCATATAAAATAGAATCATGGATTGGGGGAATTTGATAACTTAGGTAAAATTTATAAGTTGAATCCCTTACAACAATTAACATTTGAAAAGCAATCATTGATAGGTACCGCAGAGAATGCATTAATTTTCAAGAAAAATTTCGAGTGCAGAAGTTTACAACCAACTAAGGCAACGCAAAAAGCGACCAAGTTATTCATTATTTGATTATTTATACGAGATGTGTCAAATTGGTTCGTTGGGAGATGTAGACGAAAAATCCATTATCAGTTACGTCATAATAGATGGTATAAACGACTACTTTAATTGTGGAAAACTAGGACATATGTATTTCGAAAAAATGCTACAAAAAAAAATGAAGGGCCGCGGTGTTTTAAATACTTTCAAATGGACACGAGTTACCAGAGTATCACAGAAGACCGACGAAATGAAACACAAGAAAAAACCAATAAAATTGTGTTGGCAAGCGAATGATCGCCGACTAATAAGTATAACCATAAAATTATTAAATGAGGCAATCATAAACCATCCAAATAAAGCAATTATCAAATCTCATAAAAGAATCTTCCAGTAACTAAAGGACGGGGACGCTCTTTCTTCACCCCCTGGAGAAATTATATTCCAACAAGGTACATAATTGCATTTCACATTCCAACAAAATGCTTAGCTGCGTTTTAGACGTTTTTAAAATCCAACATAAATAATAGTCAACCTAACAACGTGTTGTCAGACGAAACATGAGTTTTCGACTCTTTGTATCGATAAGCATTTCATTTTTAGCATTAAGATAAATTAATAAATTTTAGTCCGTTCTTATCTTAACTTCGTAAAGAAAACATGTAAAAATTGTAAAATAAAATTGTTAATATAAATAAATCGATTTTATTTATGACCTCACGTGTTCGAACTCATAATTCGGATACATTGAAACACGACTACTTGTGAAAAAGTGTCCATTCTCTTCGGTACAATGCACAGTTTTCTGCAATCTGCGTTCCGTGCGCTTTTCACACAGCGGTAATTTAATTAGATAGTTACGCTAATTAAATAAAAGGCTTGTGGTAGGCTTAACACTCTTTTAAAATATGAAAAACTATTAAATTTGCTACAAAAAAATAATTTTCAAATTTTACTTACAGAAATAATTTCAACATGAATAAACATGGCGTCATTTGCATCACAATTTTTTTTTTATTGTTTAAATTTACCTGTAGATTATTTGTCACCATTTGCACGGACAATTATTGCACAAAAAAGTCAATTAAGTATACTATAATAATAAAACAAATTACCACTATTGTTAATTATTAAATATGCGTACTAACATAAATTCACACGATACCAATGCACACACCACACAATCAAAATCACTACTAAAATGACATTTCAATAAAACAAAACCGATTTAATATTGAAAAAAGGCCGGTTTTACGTAACACCAATATTTTATACTAGAGGATATTTCATGTAAAATCCGTATATATTTTTAATGGTTTGTGTATCGGGTGATTAATCAAAAGTTATATTTTACATGAAATAGCCTTAAATTTATGTATTAATTTTTGTTATGACTTAGAGGGTGATAATTTTTTTTTTTTTTTTTTAAAGCAAAAATTGATTGTACAAATCGGACAAATTTAGGCTTCAATAAACCGACGATTTTTACATCTTACATGTCGTATATACGAGTACCATATGTACGTATGTAGCTGTACTCTACTTTGTTAAAATTCAATCAAATTGAAATTGAGTATGAAAATTGCAAATATCCAAAAAAAAAACGAATTTTATGTTCTATATAAGAAGAATGTAAGGCTATTCCGGACTCGATATGGTGTGAGGTGTGAGCAGAAAAATGATTTTCGAATAACAATAGTTGATGGATTGCTATAAGGCGAGGCTCGATCAAACTGAATACATTTCAAACCTGAATTTCAAAGATGCCTTTTATCAAATCGAAAGAGAAGATTGCGTTCGCCATCCCAGGACGACCGCTGTATTCTCTCCCTGGCGTGCAACCTGCTAATTGTTAAATTGAGCAATGTTCCTAGGGTCGGCTTGGGTTTTTCAAACGGCAATCTCACAAAGAATCTTTCGTTGACGGTATTAGCAACAAAATAGACTTCACTTTCCTCTTCTTTATTGGCCTATTTGGATGGCTCTGGAATCGTCTCCAATTCCTAAAAAGCCTCTCAACTTTTTGTTAATATTGAAATCAGCTGAATATTTTGATATTTTAGACAATGAAGAGCAGTGGTTCGAATATCACCTTGGCGTCCAACCAAACCGATCCAAATAAGGTCTATTGCACGATAATTTGACTTTATTATTTGGAAATTTGTCTTAGCCTAAAATTTGCAAAATTACATCCGACCCCAATAAAATGTCTATTGTGTTTTTTTTTTGTTTCGGGATCTACTAATTCAATAGACTTAAGTCGTTTTGGTGTGGTGTTGGTGGTGGAAGTGCAACAGTTACTTCGACGTGAAATTCTGAGTTGTAGTTGTTTAGGCTGGTCATTTCGATATATCAGACACTGAAATACGTCGTTCAGGTTTGGCAATTTTAAGTGATTCATACAGGCTTCCAAGATAAACAAGAGTTAAGATCCTGTATACAACAGCACGGCCGTTGGTAGCATTGATTGTACTAATAAATTTGTCTTTAGATTTCCTTGTTAACACGTCCGATGCCTGGTGCGGTTAACCTAGACTCTGTTGGATTGAAGTGTTACAATGTATGATGCTTCTTTATACATATTTGACACCTTCTTTTTGATGTATATTGGTATACTGAGCGAGTGTCCAAGAGGGAATTAAAGCAACGCTTTGACTCCTTACTAACGTTTCTCCGCTAGTCAATCGACTTATTCGCGAACTTTTAAACTGATACAATAAATGATCGTAAGAATCGCAAACATCCCAATTCGTCAAAAAGTACGATTGAAAATGTTTGAAGGCTAAAATCATGGAAAAGGCAATCTTGCAGATCAGTCGATATTAGTTTTTACACCAAAAACGAATGAATTTATAATTGGCGCAGTTGTGCGGTTTAGTGAAATTATATAAAGTGCAAGGACTAAGTGAATAAAAACAGTGTAATAAGTGAATCCGTCGTAAGTATTTTTTTTTTTTTCTGTGACATCTCTAGCTGAAAGGAAACTGCGAAGAGGATTTGAGGTTCCGCCATATTTCACAAATAAAATCAACCGAACCAGCACACGACAGCATATTATCGAACTCAATCAGGTAACACATTTCATTCATAATTTTTTTTTGTGTTATTTGTTTACCGATTTTGGCAAACTTATCCACTACAAGACAGAGATAAAACTGCCGATCTGTGCACTATAAGATAGACACAGTAAAGAAAAACAAGAGGATTTTTTCTCTCTCTTGCACAAAAATTTCAAATTTCATTTCAATCCGGATTACGAATTAGATTTTTTTTTTGCAACTCTTTATGGGGAAAAACTTAAACGAGTTATTACTTGCTAATCGTAACATTGATACGGAGGAAAATATTGTAGACGAAAACCAGACAACAATTAAATTTAATTGCTGTAAACTGACAAAGTTAAGTCAGAAACAAATAGAGCATGACCAGGTATTAACGTACCTCAATAATAAAATTGTGGAACCTGCTCCTATTGAACAAATCAAGGAAAACCGCACAACTTTAGATTTGTTCAGGATCCCTGATCCAATAAAATCAATTCCATCGTTTGATGGAAATAGAAAACAGATTTCATCCTGGCTAAAAATATCCGAGGTTACCATAAACCTTTTCTTACCTCTAGTTACGGAACAACAATTTCAGGTGTATATCCAAGCTATTGTAAATAAAATAGAAGGCAAAGCTAAAGACATTTTATGTCTTGCTGGTAGTCCCGAAAGTTCCAAGAAGTAAAAGGAATTCTGTTAAAAGCTTTTAGGGGATAAACAATAACTCTCCTTCTATAAGTCCCAATTATGGACCAAAAACAAAAGAAATCTTATTAAATATTAAGTCACTAGCTAGATAAAATCAGCTGTATAGCGGATGGTGGCAGGCAATTTGCGCTTTCATCGAAAAGGATGCGCTTGCCGCCTTCTTATCCGGGTTACGTAAACTCTATTTCGGTTATGCCCAAGTGGCTAAACCACGTAATATAGAAGAAACAGACTGCATATAAACCTATTGAAGCTTGTGGGAATATTCCCATAGATAAACAAACAATTGAAAGCCTAATCAAGGCAAACCACGTATGGAAGAATGAAAAACCAATTCTCATAAGTAGGTACAATTTATAATCACCAAACTGTATTGTTGAAGCAGAATGAAAAACTCTCTGCAAAGCTCCCGTTTACACCAAAATGTATAGGTATCCCTATCATTTTAAACGTGACGTGGAGGAACACATACTATTCATCACCAATTTGGGTAGTACCAAAAAAAAATCTGACACTTCAGGTTTCCGCAAGATCACAGTAGTGATAGATAATCGAAAGTTGAATGATAAAACCGTAAATGATAAATTTCCAATACATAAATTTTCAATTAGACTTGAAGTCAGGATTTCACCAGAACTGTATTTTCGACTGAAAAAGGTCATTTCGAATTTACTCGCATGCCATTTGGACTTAAAACCGATCCAGCTACATTTCAGCGAGCTATGAATAATGTTCTGCACGGCTTGATCGGACAATTTGTTACGTATACCTCGATGACATTATTATTGTAGCTTATAATCTAGTGAACCATATAACAAATCGTTGTGATCTCATTTCAACTTAAAAATCCAGCTAGATAAATGCGAATTCCTAAAGAAGGAAACAGAATTTCTTGGTCATATTATTACTCAGGAAAGAGTAAGACTCAACTCAGATAAGATCGAAAAAAATACTTGAATGACCAACCACACTCCAAAAACAAATTAAGCAATTTTTTGGGTTATAAGGCTCAGATAACCAAACCTATGGCAAAATTATTTTAGAAAAAGGCACAGTTATTAATGTCAAGGAGCCAGACTATGTTAAAGCATTTGAAACCATAAAAATATCCTGACTTTTCAAAACCCTTTATCTTAATCACAGATACATCCGAATTTGCACTATAGGTGCTGTCCTTTCACAAATGCATGATAATGTTGAAAGACTAATCGATTTCGTGTCTAGAACGCTAAACATGACTGAAACTAAGTATGCGACAAACGAAAGAGAAGCGTTAGCCGTACCTCTACGGTAGGAAACTTACGCTTCTCACAGATCATATACCCCTTATTTTCATTAAAACATCGGAAAAAAATTCTAAAATCCTACGTTGGAGTCTAGAACTCGAGAACTTTGATTACGACGTTGTTTATAAATAGGGTAAAACGAATGTGGTGGCAGATGCTATCAGCAGAATGCCAAATAATTAAATTCACATGAAGCAAATGAATCAGAAAACGATTCAAATTTAAGAGCTATTAGCTCCAAGCAAATCAGAAACAATCCACTCCGCCGATTCTGCCAACGATTATTATTTACAATTTGCAGGCCGCCCAATAAACTACTATAAAAATCAATTGATTTTCAAAGTATCTAGCAAACAGCAATTTTGGCACCAGAAAACCTTTTTCAGAAGATTCAGGAATCGTTCAGTGAGAATTTCTCTCAGAAAGGTCCATTTTGTCCTCGTATAAGTAAAATAGTAGAAGACGTATTCTTGGGGGTTGAATGCGATTTCCAAAATATATTTTCGTAGAGTTTTATTAAACGAACGATCTGTATGGATTAGGATTTTCTAACTAGGTAATTAGGAAATTACAACAAATTCTTTAGAATTTTGGATTTTAACGGAAAGTAAGTATGTGGATAAAAGACTTCATGACTGCGAAATAAATGGTTCTGAATGGAAGTGGTTTTAGGTTGGAGGGAGTTGCAAATATTGGACTTCCGCAAGGAAGTAGAATATCTCCAGCTGGGGTGGGTAAACGCGAAAAATTCAAGGAAATGAACATAAAATGATGTACAGAAACAAATTGTGTCGATGTTGTTTGAAGGCAGGACATGTATCTATAAAATATCTAGAAGAGGGGTGTACTCTCTGTCCGGACACACAGCCAAAACATCATTTGAGATTGTGTTATAAGGCGAGACACAATTTCATACCGAAACCAGGTTACTAAGCACCCCTCTCCGAATCAGCAATAGCAACTACGGTCGTATGCCAAGTTGTAGATTTATCGCCGCATTCCATTTTAGCAACGGCCTGTTTTCGTTTAAAATTGGGGGCCGGGTTTTCACGGCCGTTAAGAGTAATTTGTGACTCCGGTGCGCAGGTTAATGTTATTGTGGAGCAAATGGTGAAGGAATTTAAAATAGTTAGATCAGCGTCCACAACATATATTAGGGGATTGGATAGCAATTTGGCGAGAACCAAGGCTGAAGTCGAATTAGAATTGTGGCATAGCCAAAAAGAAAGAATGGTAACGCAGGCCAGATTTATGGTCTTGAGAGATCCTATTTCACATCACCCACAGTCATCATTTCGCCCTGAACACTTCAGCAAGGTTACAAGAAGAGACTTGGCAGATCCACATTATTTTCAGCAATGGCGGATTGATGCAATAATTGGGGTTGGGATACTAGCCAACCATATGCGTGAAGGAATAGATTGAAATTCTGCCGGAATACTTGCGCAGAATACAGCATTTGGATGGATTGTTTTTGGTGAGGGGTGGCTACCAGATCCAGGAAGTAATATAAATGAAATCGGGCTAGTAATCAAAGATGAAATAAGAGCCTTGATGCAAAGGTTATGGGAGGTGGAAGAAATAAACGAAAAAGTGCTGTCATCGGAGGATCAATACTGCGAGGACAATTTTAAAAGCACAGTTGTGAAATCAGAAAATCGGTATAGTGTCACAATACCATTGAAGATGGATGCGGAATTGGGAAATTCAAGAGCTATGGCTTTACGACGATTTTATTGCCAGGAAAATAAATTCAGACGAGACCCAATATACAAGAAATCATATATTGAATTCATGACAGAATACGAAAAATTGGGACACATGCGAAAGGCCACCAATCTAAGTCCAGGGGAACTACACAATTACATACCACATCATGCGGTCTCGGTTGATCGAAAATTTAGAGTGGTTTTTAACGGATCAGCGAAGACTACTAATGGGAAGTCATTAAATGATGTGCAATATACGGGACCACGAGTGCAGAAGGATTTAGTGGACATAGTCATGAAATTTCGTACTGGTAAGTGGGCCATTACGGCGGATATTTGTAAAATGTTCCATGAGGTGGAAGTTCAGCCAATTCATTGGGACTTGCAGAGAGTTCTATGGAGAACGGATACACGAGAGCCAATTTGTGATTATGCTGACAGTGGTGACCTACGGGCTAGCATCATCTCCAGATCTGGCCACGCGTATCGCAGGTGGTGCTAAATGACTTCTACATGGATGACATGTTATCAACAGTGGAATCAGAAAACGAAGCAATAATCCTAAAAGCAGATATTACTGAACTACTAAAACAAAGGGGTTTCGAATTGGCCAAATGGCGATCAAATTGCCCAAAGTTTCTAGGAAGCCAGATAAAAGCAAAAGTCGTAGAATTACAAGACAGCACAAGTGTATTGGGATTATTATGGGATTTCAACAAGGACGAATTTCAATTTCAAGTAAAGCGTCGTGATCAATCCAAGATCATCACTGAAAGGTTCATAACAAGCGAGGCCGCAAGAATTTTTGACCCACAGGGATGGCTCTCCCCGATCACAACGGCTGGGATGAACCATTATTGTTGCCCACATAACAAGAATGGAAAAATTTTTATGAGGAACTAAAACTGATCAATGAAGTAAGAATACCAAGATGGTTGGGTATACGTGGTGGTTCATCGGACCAAAGGCCCCAAAGACATATGTTTGCTGATGCTTCTATCAAAGCGTATGGCGTGGCTATTTATGTGCGAGTAACAACTCACGACCACTGGGAAGCAAAGTTTTTATCTTCCAGAAGTAGGGTAGCACCTATCAAAGTAATATCCATACCAAGATTGGAATTATGTGCCGTAGAGCTGAGTTGTAAATTAATAACGAAGATCAGAGACATCCCAACATTCGAAACAACCCCAATTTACATTTGGTCAGGACTGGGATTTTGCACAAAAGGCGAGAAGCGAGTTTTCGTTTAATTTCTCGCCTTTCAATTTTGTCCGACGGTTTTTTTTCGATTTTGCACAAATAGACAAAATAAAAGGCGAGAAAATTGAGCAACTTTAATTTAGTTGTCAAAAATACATTTTATTGACAAGTTGGTTTAGATTTGTGTCGTTGATACAAATGAATTTGTAAAAAATCATGCTATTTAAAATACATAAATAATTAATTTTATGTAATAAAATATAAAAGTTGGTTCAACATTCAATTTCGGGTTATCCGATGTCCTATTTCAAGTGTGATATTTTTTGTCGCTAACACTGGAAATGTTATGGTGTTCGTTAAATTATCAATTAAATGATCGTTTCGTCTTGTTCCCTTTTGTGATATTCGGCGGTGTTATTTTCTGGAGTTATTGTAATAATCGATAGGGAAATTTTCATAATATGCACATAAATTGAATAAAACCAATTCAGCTCAAGTGACAAAATTTTTTAATTAAAACAATAATTTTACTAATACATAATATTCATAATATATGTGACAGCAAATATTACAATTTTTTTTAATTACCTTTGATGTGTAAAATTATGCTAAAACATCAACTTAAAATTCGTTTTCCTACTTCTCGCCAAGTATTACACATGGTCGAAAATAAAAGCGAGAGCGAGTGTCTATTCGCCTAGTGCAAAATCGCTTTTTCTCGTTTTAGTTAAAAGTCGCTCAAAAAAGGCAACTCGCTGTGTGCAAAATCCCAGTCCAGATTCCGAAAGAGTATTGTACTGGTTGAGGAAGCCTATCAACGAACTGAAAGCATTCGTTGCCAATCGAGTAAGTAGAATATTAGAGAAATTAACGATAAATCAATTCCGTCATATCAGATCAGAGCATAATCCCGCTGATCTGATATCGCGGGGAGTGGGGGTTAGAAATTTGTTGAATAATACGTTATGGTAGCAAGGACCGGAAATGCTGAAAAAGCCCATTGAGGAATGGCCAGAATGGAATCCTAAGGCAGTTGATAAGGAACCCGATAACCAGTTGATGTAGGAATATAAGAAGCCGCGCATCAGATTTGACAATGTCTTATTGACCACGATAGTAAAAGGCAGCGAAATGGATTTAATGGATAAAATATCATCTCATGAGAAGGTATGCCGTATCACGGCGGACGTGATTCGGTTTTGCAGATTGTGTTTTCGATCAATTCGTAACCGCAGGATCCGGAATAAGATTGAGAGCAAGAATAAGTTTTGGAAGGACCAAGAAACAGGAGAAAGCGAAGTTGTGAGTATACTCATGAAGGAAGGCCAGGTTTCCCTTCCCAGATTGTCAGTTGAGGAAGTTGATAATGAGTTAAATTACTGGATAATGGCCGAGCAGAAGCAGTCTTTTGCTAAGGAATACGAGGCGATCATGCATAAAAAAGGAGTGTCAAGGTCTAGTCGACTTTGGGCATTCACGCCATGGATGGATGACCAAGGATTACTGCGAATAGCTGCGGGAGGTTAGATAATACACAGTTACCATTGAGTCAGAGGAAACCCATCACATTGGACCATAAGGGTACCTTAGCAAGGAAGATTGCCATAAAGGCTCACCTAGATTTAGGTCATGGAGGCGTGCAGCTTTGCACTCAGTATTTAAGAAACAAGTATTGGATTCTGCAGAGTCGGATTTTGTTGCGGAGTGTGGTGCATCACTGTGTGACATGTTATAGGCATCGACATGAGTCGGGCCAGCAGTTGATGGCAGATATACCAGCCTATCGGTTGGACCCAACACCGGCAATTTATCATTGTGGCGTTGATTACGCGAGACCGGTACAGCTAAAGCAAAGTCGTAATTTATCAGTTAAGGGTTACATCGAAGTGTTTGTCTGCATGGTATACAAGGCAATTCATATAGAGTTGGTGGGGAGTCTGGATGCACAATCATTCGTAGCTGCATTGACTCGGTTTGTAAATCTGAGAGCCGGAGCAGTTCATCATATGTACAGCGATAATGGTAGTAATTTCGTGGGGGCAAATCGAGTTCTTCAAGAGGCAGCTGAGTTATGGCAAAGTTCAGCCGTAATGAACTATCTTCAAAATCATTCGATTCAGTGGCGTTATAATACACCAAATGCCCCGTATCATGGAGGCCTATGGGAATCGGCGGTCAAGTCGGTAAAACATCCTCTCAGAAGGATAGGAGGAGCACAGTTGTACACCTTCGAGGAATTGGCCACGTTATTGGCCAAAATTGCGGCATGTTTAAATTCACGACCATTGACACTGCTCAGTAATGATCCAGCAGATTATCAATAGGTCATTTTATAACTGGGCAACCAATTCTTGCACCTTATGAAGCATTGTTGGTCGAGGCACCGGCTAATCGGCTATCCGCTTGGCAAAAACTACAAAAGTTGCAGCAAGATTCTTGGGCTAGATGGTCGCAGGAATACATAACTGAACAGCAACGTCGTAATAAATGGGCCAAGGAGGATAGATCATTAAGGATTGGAGACCTGGTGTTCGTTAGCAATGAGATAACGCCACCCAGTCGGTGGTTGAAGGCAAGAGTTGTACAAGTATTTACTGGGCGTGATGGGAGAGTGAGAACATGCAGAACTAAAACAGAGCGAGGCGAATTAGTAAGACTCATCACTCAATTATGTCGATTACCAATGGACAACGAAGAGGTCTCTGCAACCGAAGCTGGTTTTCCTTAGTTTTCTGCAAGCAGTTTTTTCTGAGGTTTTCCCAGTATCCTTGAGCAAATGTGATGTTACGGCCATCGTAATGAATTTAACGGATAATGTTTAAAGCATAGTTGTATTAAATTATTTTATTGTTAACTGATATTTATTTCAAATTTTATATTTAATTTTGAATTGTATTAACGTAATTTTGTACTAAATGGAAACACTACTAAATATTGTAAACCCAAAGAAACACACCCAATAGTAAGACTATTGAACGCAACCAAAATAGAATGTAAAAGAACAAGAGTAAAAAGACATGGCGTCACTTTGAATAAATTAGTAAAACAAGCAATATCATCTTTTTATTTTACGAGAAATAATAGTGCGCGGAATTAAAATAATAGAGGAAAATCCCGCGAATTTTTGAAAATCACACGGAAGCGTGTTCACTTAGAGCTTTCTTAAATAAAATATTAGAAAATGTTCAATTCAAACTATGAACATTTTAAGCTAAAATTGAATAGGTCAATGCAAAATGGGTTATTTACCTTAATATGTTGGGAAATATGCAAAAAATCAAAATTTTCATACAGAATATACAAAACCAAATTAGAGAGAGGTGTTCACCTATAACTCCGCACATATATGATTTCCTATTTTACAGGTGAAAATATGCCAAAAACTCTAGTTTAGCATAATTTCGAATTATGATAAGGGTAAAAATTATAATAATGTTATAGATATACAAACATACACACAGACTGTGTGAGTGGGTGAAGGTTAAATGTTATTGCGATAAATCTTTTGGAAAATGTATTTAATCACAATGGAAGATAAACATCATCCATAAATCGTTGTGATCGATTATTAAATCTCTGTCAATCTACAAAATATTCAGTATATGGTACGAGTGAAAGAATAAAATTGAAGTATTATTTTACTAGACGACTCGACATACATTGTTTGGATGATTTATGATGTGCCACGAGTTAATACAAAATACTTACATTACATATCAGATAAATATTTATTTTGCAGGCAATAGACAAATCATGTGAAACTTTGATCTATTGTCTTTATGTGGTAAATCTAACTTCTAGTATATCCATAGTTAAACTTATATTCATTTTATTTAATTTTTCAATTTCCCATTTTTCTAACAATTTCACAAAAAAACTAATTTTAATTTGTAATTTAATTTTCTCATTCCTTATGGTTTGAATATATACTCGTATATTTATATCATTTCTTGGAATACAATAGTTTATGTGATATACATAACTTATACATACTCGTCTCAAATTTGAACATAATGTCAAAGGAAAATAAAAATGAAAATGTAAAAGTTACAAACTAATTAAATTAGCACAAGAAATTCGTACATTTTAATTTTAATTAATACAGAGTTAAATTGATTTCCATGTATTCAAATAGATATGAGGTTTTGCGGAGTATTGAAACAAAAAATACCAACTACTTTAAAAATTGCCAACATTTTATTTTAATACAATAGTTATGCCAATCAATTTAAATAACCCGCTCAATCAAAGACAATAAGTATATTATCGTAGGCTAAATGATAGTAGAATTGAAAGCTTTTAAAAACATAAACCATTCACTATGGATTAAGAAAGCCTTTCAAGTTACAAAAAGTATTTTTAGCTTTTGAAAATTAAATGAAATTTTTTTTAGTTGGAATATAAGCCGAGCTTTTATAAATACCATTCAACCGATCTGCTAATAGGCTGCCACAGCTTGGTTCCGTCTCGTAAACATCCATATTACTCAATATGGAGCACATTTGTTTTTATTGTTGTTTGGGCGTGCTTAGTAGCAAATTGATGAGGTAAGATGTACCAGAAAGGTTCTTAAAAAAAAAAAATCTACTTTATTGCAATTGGATACAGATTTCTGACCAGGTTGGTAATAACACCTTGCACGGACGTATTACTACCGAACCCTTCTACTCATTTAAAACTGTACAAGTTAATTTATCTGATATGGAGGAAACTGCAGAATTGTATATCCATGACATTCAACATTCCTTGAATTTGAAGCAGCCTGCCGCTTTCGTCGCCTTGGCCACCCGCCGTATGTTCGTTGCAAAAAACATCAAGATATAAAGCGTTTGATGACATTCGGCTCCAAAAGCTTTCAAAATAAACGATCGGTTCTGTTAAGGAATAGCGAATCTAGTACTCAAATTTTTGCCATGTTACCAACTAATAACGAGACTGTTTTGGAGGAGGCAGACGAACTTTCGCTTAGACTATGATCCAAAATTTGCAACAGTCCGTCTCTAATCGATTAAAAAACTTCAAATTTCCGAAGTATTTATAACAAAGTTTTCTTAAATGGACTTCTTAAATTAAAATTCAAACCAATCTGAAATTTCAAGACTACAATTTTTACCCTTCTAAAAATCCGCCTACATAACGAAAGCTTTCATAATGATTTTAATAGGTTAATTTATTTAGTACTAACTTGTGTTTTCGCCAAATATTTATTTAAGCTTTTTAAAATGAGCTTTTACTGATAATAAATAAATATAATAAAGCATATTAAGCTCCAAAATGATTTTGAACATTTCAACAAAAAAGCTATTAAAAGTTCCTTTAGCGGGATTATTACTTTTTTTAATAACAGAATACTCGTACTTAAAATGTTTTGGAAAGAAATTATAATGATACTTCTTTGACAGAGCTTTTGGATATTTTAAAACGATATTTAATAATTTTGATTTTTAATAACCTTTAACGCTTTCACCGCAAAATTAAATATATTGCCAAATTGAAACCTTCTTCAAAAATCACAACAGAACTCAATAATCCTGATGCATTATAAAATATAATTGAATTCAATCCAGTTTTTTGCTAACAAATTAATATTTTTCTTCATGTAGAACAACATAACACATTTAAGCTCATTAAGCAAAAAGTAGTTCGAATCTTGATGAGTCTTAAGTCATTATACATTGTCAGATAATTCACTAGTGTCAATACGCATAAAATTTCTTATCACACTGAAGCAACCACATCTCTATGTATAATACTAATTATACGTAATTATCTCTATATTTTGATCTTTACGTATATTGAGATAAATGTCAGTCATTTTTCACATCAAAATTCATTGACACCCATCTCCACAACTAGACCGTAAACATCAATAAAAATTTGTATTTTCTAAGGGTAAATAACGATTTGTGTATTTAGTCACCACAAAATATTAAGTTGGTGTAATTATATCGTTCTAAATAGAATAAGATATAAAATCGATGTTATTTCATCTCCACAGCTCTAGTAATTATTAACCGAAAATGTTTGGGCAATAAAACATTGTGGTCATTATGTACAGCATTTTGTTAACTAGAAATACCACATTAAACATTGTGGTTAATGAGGATCCACAACATATATCCAATTTTCTCTATCCACTATTTTATGGGACGTTGACCTTTACCATCGTCTAGCCTTAGTCAAAATATTGCTATTTAAAGTTTATTTAAAGATTATGCAAATTAATTAAAAAGCTCCTTAAAGGCCACATGCATAAGAAGAAATGTATAAAAATATGAACAGTTAATATTTAACAACGTTTCGATATGATATATTATAAAAACAGTATTTTGTGCGAGTAGTTCTTCCATATTATGTAACATCCGGCAATTCCCCGCTTTATAAAAGTATAAATAAAATGTTCACAGGAAAAATATTATTTATCGGGAAATGTTTAATTTATTGCTCTGAGCGAGGTGGGTGTCTCTCTATTTACATAAAGCCAGATTCGATTCTCAGACATACATAATATCTATTTAAAATGGTATACAGTAGCTGGATACAATTTTTACTTGACTTTATTCTGTCTGTGTACACAACCAGAAAGAAAATTAGATGTACGAATAAAAAATTGGCTCTGTTGTGTTGTTAATTTTTTGGTTAGGTATGGTTTATAAAACTTCGTTCTTTAACAAACAAGGAAAATAAATTTTCCTGCTTTTCATTTTGTATGCGTGTAGATATGATTTTTGCGAATTGCATATATAAAACAATTAGATTAAGATCTTTGAACAATTTTTTTTTAAGTTTCACATTATTTTTATCTATATGTTGGAGGTTCGGCGGTTTGTCATAATCTGCCACTCTTACATTTTTTTAAACATTTACAAAATACATTTTTTGTTTCACGAAAAATATGAAGTTTATGTTCGATTGGCTAAACCATCCCAGATGGTGAGAGGGCATAAACAGACAGTCAGACAGATAGATTAACATAATTCGAAACCCAATTTTTTGGACTCAAGGCACCCTAAAATGAGCACCGAAAACCTCAAGTTTTCAATTTGATTACTGAACTTCATTTTACTAGCGTAACTTTTTAAGGAGCTTTCCAAATTCGTATTGCTCAAAAATATTCAATTAGACAACCAACATCGAAAATATTTCAGGAAAATGTTTGCAATAAAATCTACTTTGCATTTTAGATTTTATGAGAGCTTTTTAAGATTTAACTACTTTTAAAAAGGTAGCTTCAATAATAACAGATGCGAAATAAAAACCGTTCTGTTAAATTTGTGACACAAAATCACAATATTTCGTTTTTATTCCTTGGGTGGCTAACCATCCATTTAGAAACCCATAAAAATTTGTAAATCGATTAAAATTGAACATTTCAAATTGAATTCCTGACTCTCTGGGTTGCACTCGACTGGTTACTGTTTGCACTTTCAGCTTTTCGTAAAACAAAAATTCTAAGGTGTTCTTCATATTATATATAAAAAATCTTTATTAAATATTTACGTGGAAAGCTTTGACATCTGAAAAAGCTGAGCTTTACTAACTTTTGTTTCCCATCCAAACCTATCTATTTAAAGAGCTTTAATATGACATTTATTTTGATAAACTTGAGCTTATATCTCGAAACTGAAACATTTAAAATAATGAAAGTTAACTAATAAATTAGCTTTCAGTTAATTTGCCCTGTAATAGATATAATTGTCTCTACAAAGTTTATTCTTTAAGATTTTCGCAAGCTTAAGTCCGCTTCTTAAGTTTAGTTATTTGCTAATAAAATTTTAAAGTGATCGAACCACGGACCCGATCGGCTTTGGCCCATTTTTTCAAATTGTTTTACACCAATTCCAAATTCAAATTCAAGATTTAAGCACCCGGGTTTTTGAGTGGCTTTTGTGCTTATTTTTCAGTTGACTTTTAAACTAAACTTCTGAAAGATTTTTATCGTGACTATCAAATAAAGTTTTATTCTGAATTCTGGGTTGTTCAGCTGACCTATAAACTGTCTTCAAAACTTACTTTTGAGCTGACTTTTCAGATAAGTTTTGGTAATGTTGTAGATTTTAAGTGACTAAAAGCCTAACTCTTGGACTGATTTTTGGCTGCCCGTTTTTAATTCTAGATTGGTCAGAATTTTGCAAGGACATATTAAATCGAGAAACTAAAATAAAACTGTGCACATCGATCCTTATTCTGCCAACGACTGTTTCACGTGTAACATTCTCAAAAATTGGAAATTTTATTCATTTTCTTCTACGGGGCTGAACACGGCTTAGCATTACTGAGTACTGACATATATTGTGGGAAATTTGGCTTTCATATGACCCTAAGTGCTTTATCAACGATTGGCACTCCAGAAAACGTTACAAGTTTATCTATTTTCGCAAACTGGAATTTCGCATAACATTTTATTAAATGGATAGACAGGCGGCGGCAACATAAATTATGCTACCGAATTTAAGATTTAATCAATTCGTACAGCCAACATTATAAATTCTCTAATTTTTATCTCGATAATGAAAATATTTTCCCCACACCAATTGGTATACCTATACAGTGAATAGCAGAAAAATCATTGAATTGGGAATATAATATTGTACCACAAGCAATTTTACAGATGTTCCCCCATTTTCCTAAACACCGTAAGAAAACAACCTAAAATCGTGCATGGAATACAATTCTCCAAAAATATCATTCCTTTGTTGGATGTGTAGTCATATAGTACCTGTAAACACCAATCTTGACGAGGCTGATTGATTTCCTGAGGTGATACGGAATAAATCAAATACTATGTTTGTTCCCCTAAATAATAATATTTACAAATATTGTTACACCCTCTTCAACAAACTGCTTAAAAAAGCACTCAAAATCCCCGGATTTATATTACCAAGTCGAAAGCTTTTTATTGTGCCGAATGAATAATTTACAGGAAAAAGGGAATCTGAAGTATTTTCATTGTTAACTTTGATTTTGAAAACAAATACATAACTTGGGAAGCCAATATGGTAAGCTATATTCATCCACATGACGAAATCATTGAAATATGTTCTCGATGAAACAAAAGTTTAGCTTTTAAACATATTATTGTACGGGGTTTCGTATATACCACATATACATAAAATTCATAAAAACGAATCATAATAAACATTAAACATAAATTTCTACAGCATAATATAGTTTTATTTTATATAAACATTGCATGCACAAACATAAATTTAATGGAGATTTGTGTAATGGTTATACACATACATAAAGTTTAATGCTTAGTGACATATGATGTGAGCTTTTTGATTTTTTTTTTTTTTTGTTTGCGTATGTGGTGAGGTTTTGCATTTATTTATATTTGCATTTAAATGGCGAGTATAAAAAAATTGTTTTTGTTTTATGCGGATTGATTAAAGCGAAATTAAAATTGATATATTGGGTTAAAAGCTTTCAACTTTTTAAAACAATGAGTTTTTATTCGTTATTGATTGGAAAATAGACCTAAAGTAATTTTGTTTGGTGATTTACGAAAATAACACATAATCGATGCATCAGTTTAGAAAAAATGAAAAGTTGTAGAGCTTTTAAAAGATACAAACCTAAAAATTGATAGCTTTTGTTATACTATTTCAAAAGCTTTTATTTCACCAATTAGGAGTATTTTAAAAAATATTTCGCAAGGGACAACATTTTAGTAGTCCAAAATTTTAAATATTAGCTTCAAAAAACAAAAGCTTGGCTTTCTTAAAAAATCTTAAATTCAAAATTCTCTTTTTAAATTTAAATCTGACCTCAACTTTCAAAAATCTATAAGAAAGATTGGCTTATTTTTAATAATATTTGTTATTTCAGTTAAGGTCCTAACCGATTATTCAGGAGTTATCTTGCTCTCCAAATTGTGGTTATTTTCAATAATCACCCTTCACCTTTTTCCTGCACAACTATCTCATGGTTACTCTCTTTCTTGCTTCAAACAACAACAGTTTTTAGTTAAAAATAACATCTTTGCGACATTCGTTGCATTTTATTATAAATGTTGAAGCTAATTTTGTTTTAAATATAACATCGTTTAATATTTTTGAAATATAGCTTTAAAAAGAATAAGGGTTTAACAAATTGTTCTTAATGCCAGTGGGAATTAAAAGGCTGGCCCCTTAAAACAAAAAAAAAAAAAAAAACAAAAAAAAAATTGTTGAAGTATTTTTGCGAATTTAATTTGTATAGCTTCGTTAAATGTAAATAAACTCATCGATAACTTTATGTCATCGATCTAGGACCAAGAAATTATATAAAAAAAAAAAATTCAACTTTTCCCCAAACAAAACAAAAAGCTTTCATTTTCATTTGAGAAATCAATTTATAAATTTCTATATCCATTTCTATATGAAGGGCTTCTTACATTCCTCTCGCACCAAGTAAATTCATGCTGATACCCAAATAACTTATTTGTTGTGATAAAAAGAAATTCAAAAAAAAAAAGTTTTCCATTCTAATACGATAAATAAAGTTTATCAGTCTTTGTTTTGTTTATATATTGTATCAATGAATTTGGCTTTCTTTTTGAGTATTTTATCGATAAAGTTTTAGTTGTTGTGGGAAAGTTTTGTGTACAGCAGATAATTAATTTCTTAGATCTGTATAGATTAGAGACTGATTCGGGTCTTTCGGGAGGCAATATTTCAAAAGGTGTCTCAGATAATTAACCACCCAGTTAGCTAAGCGCTAAACACCTTTTGTTAATTTTATTACGCGATTTCATTGCCAAAATTTGTGAGATGGGGGACCAAATATCGAATTGTAATCAATTTTGGGAAGTCATTTTAAAGGTTATTATTATTTATCAATTTTCTCGAGAATGATGGTATAATTTGTATTCGTAAAGTATTACACTTATTTACGGTAATTAATCATAGTGAGAAAGCTATTAACTAGCAACTCACCTGTAGCAAAATATTATTTCTTTTTTTTTTTGGATCTTGGTAAAAGAGACAATTTTGATCTGATATAATCTATACGTACTTGACAGTATAATGATTAATCATTTTTAGCATTGTATATACATATACAGACAACAAAATGACAAAAATGTCAAAGTTTATTGATTTTTGTTATGCGAAAACCAAAAAAAAAATTAGGAAAATTGATTAGATTCTAATTGAATGGAGAGGGACGAAAACAAAATTATTTTAGAATCTTTATACGCACAAGTAGATCACAATCATCATTATATATCCGTTGTAAAATGTTAAAGCGGAACATTTAATCTCGTAAAAATATTTTTTGTATAGATTTTTAAATTTCATCCTTTCTTATTAAATCGGCATCCCTTTTTTATGTTTTCCTATCGAGAAAACGTTCACATTTATACTTAACATATTTTTCGAATTAATCCTTTTTTGGTTTTAAATTTATACATATATTCGACTATTAAGCAATCTGGATATTTTTTCGTTTGAATCCTCATATTATCCCTTTAAGATATAAACAATTATAAATCGATTTACAATTTACACACAAAATATCACTCAAATACATCAAAAACACAGTCTGAACACTGTAACGTGCAAATCTAGTGACCAACTAACGATAAAGTTGATAGAAGATGATCACTTTTTTCCATTTTTCACTCTTGTTAAGATTCTGCGTTCAAATTGAATAAATTTGTTTGGTTTCCAGTCGTGAGGTCTACAATCCAGAGTTTATCACCAATCTAACCAATGAGGTATTAATAGAAAGGTAAATTTGATGATAAAGGAAGTTACTAATACATATTACTTAATGGTAGATATACCGTCAACTAGCCTAATTTGGTCAACGCATGTCCCATATCTTCCAGATATTTACTCGACCTACAAAGCGATGGATTTTGGGGTGGCGCCGAATGTTTAAATGCTATCAGCCATTTGAAACGTATTAAGATTATTAATGTGTACCAACCTGGCGTGCTCTACCCACTATCATTTACACCTAATCAAGGCACATATAAGTATGAGGTTAACCTTCTGTATACAGGAGCCCACTATGATAGTCTAATTCCGTCAACCGTGATATATTCAACAAACTTCAGCACTGTCGGGGTATATTTAAAAAGTGTTTTAAAAAATACAAAGTAGACGTAAACAACAAGAGGTAATAACCTCTTATAATAATAAAATAATAAATACTTTAATAAAATTAATTGTGTAAAATATTTAATGACAGCTTCCAAATAAACAAAAACTGGAAGAAGAGTACCAGAACACGAACAGTTAGAAATCTTCTCTACGTTGTTAGGTATATCCAAAACATGAAATCAGATTTTTCAACAATACCATACTAAATGAGAATGCATATATTTGTGTTGTCTGTCTACCTTTGTTGAATCATCATTTTAACTCGTCAACATTACAACAGTTAATTTTCACCAAAGTATAAAGTTTTGGTGTTTTTTATTTTGTGTCTATTGTGCTGACACTTAACCTAATTTGTAACAATATTGCATACTATAAATATTTGATTGATACTTTACATTTTGTGCTGACACTAAATAGTTTAAAATTATATATAAAGCGTAGCATTTAATAAAATAAGGCAGAATTTACATTGACACTAACTGATTTTGTTCTCATTAATTAAAAGACCCCACCAGCGGTAACCTTTTAATTGATTAAATTTACATAAATCCGATACAACGGATAACATTGTAAACATTGGTCCTTCGAGCCATTAAAAACAACTGGCACCTTTAAGAAATACGCCAAGCAACAACTGGCAAACTCAAGAACAACCGTAAACATAGAAAAACTGTTAAGAAATCAAGAACAAAAAGCAGAAGAGATACAGCAGTTCATCTCAAATTACAAGAAAGATGGAGCACAGCGGAAAATAAAAACCTATCTTGAGAGGAAAATCGCAGAGTTGAACAAGTCTTACAACGAGTATGTTGATGAAGACAACAAGATCAGAGATTTTCAAAACACATATTTGTCAACACATCAATACTTTAAGGATAGAGAAACGGTGTCTAAAAGATACACAACAACCATTGAGGATATTCGCCAACGCCTCAACACACCAAGTTTGCCATCCACACCACTTCCAACATCAGATGCAGCAGGAACAAATAAACAATTTAACTTCAACAACAACACAACATAGGATGGGATATCAACAAGTGAAGTTAAGGGCCAACAACCCAAGGCGTTGACCGTGGAGTCAAACGTTGCTTTCAGCCAATTGCCAAAATTCAGGCAACAGTTGAAGCAGCAAGACATCCGAATGGGGGTTTATATCGAGAGATTAGATTAGCTGAGGACATACTGTCTAGTAACAACAGATCCAGACCAGCTTTAAAAATCAAATTAAAAAACCTGGAGAGGATGATGATGCAGATCAGCGACCTTCATGAACAAATATGCATGGAGACTTCCGAAGAACAGGAAGCAAATTCAAAATATTTCGTAGACCAACACTACGAAAATTTAAACAATGAACACGAGAAGATTGTAATACAATTAACAACATTATTGGAAAAAGAGGAATAAGGCAAGATAAAACCATTAGAAATTCGTCTACCACCAGTAGAAATTCCACATTTTCACGGGGACTACACGAAGTGGGTAGGTTTCTCTGATACAATCAAATATTTAGTTCATAACAATAATTAGCTCACCACAACACATAAAATGAACTACTTTAAAAGTCACGTAGAAGGGTCAGCTGGAAAATTATTGAGTCGTTTGGAACCTACTGGAGACAATTACGATGCAGCTTGGGAAATATTAGAGGACCGCTTCAACAACAGGAGATTACTCGTATTTAATTTGTTGAACACTTTATTGAATCGGCTGCTGCGATCAAACACTTGCATGACACAAAAACCGAGTGCCTATATGCATAAGGAATACAGGCATAAATATTGAAACATGGAGTCCTTTCATCATCTTCAGCTTGTTGAAAAAGTTGGACAACGAGTCACGACGGCTATACGAAAGCTCTCTAGAGAACCCAAGAGAATTTCAAGAAACAAACCAATTCTTATACTTAGTTTCTAGAAAGCGCGTTTCCAATCTTTAGAAGCGATTGGTAATAACAAGATAATACCAACCCAACAAGTGAGATTTCAACCACAACCACTAAGACAAACGAGCTTTCGTAACTGCCACACAACCAAGTAGTATTTGCGTGTGCTGTCAGAAAAACCACAGGACCGAATCATGCCAACGTTTCAAAGATTTAAGCATTTCTGAAAGAAATCAGATGGTCATGCTGCACAATTGGTGCAAAAATGGTCTCAGCCAAAACCATTCGACACGGACCAGGAATAACAACCACGCAGACGAACAGTCCGCAGTCTATAGAAAACATACTACCGCTGCCCGGAAAAGACAATCAAAACCGAAGAGTGCAGCCCCACAGACAAGCAAGGAATTTAAGAAAAGTAAATTCTCTTGCACTAACATTACTCTATATTTGCTGCATACTACGACAGACGCAAGCTCAGATCAAGATTACCCCATTTAACTACTGAACAGGAATATATTTCGTGAATTTAGGCAAACTTGAATTGGTAGCCATGAAATGGACATTAGTGATATATTACAACATGACGAACTATTGGGAGGAGATCGAAACTTTTAAACAAGCCCAAGGCGAACTGGGAGCAGTTTGTAAAGGATTGTCTGGTTTTAACTGCGATGTAATCCTGCAGCAACTTCAATGGCAGCTCAACAACTTGATTGCAGACAATGTTTTGCTATTAACAAGCAATAAGGAACGTCGACGAGTTAAGCGCGGTTTAGGAGAAACAACAGGCATTATCTTAGGAGACATGTTTGGAATTCTTACCCAGCGCGAGGCCAACCAATATGAAACCCAATTTGAGAATGTCAACAAAAACGAAAGGCATCTAATGGCATTAATGAGAAACCAAACATCAATAATCGATAACACAATCAAGCTGATGAAATATAATTCCAATCTCACAACTACATCATTGAACAATTTGATAAAAGATCAACAGAGATTAAGATTTGAGATGATACAACTAAACGAATATCGAACATACGAAGAAAGGGTTCGCCTGATATTAATGAGCGCACTCGAGTTAACCTTAATACTAAAAAACTTAGAGGACACCCAACAAGGTCTGCTTGATATTATTTACTATGCACATCATAATATTTTGCATCCATCGATACTCGCGCCGTCACAATTAGAAGACCAATTGCAATTTATTCGTCAACATATACCAGCATCAATAACCATTCCTGGCCATAACATTCATAATCTCATGCACATATATCAAAGCATGGATGTACGTAGTAGGGTAACACAATCAAATGTGATAATTGAGATTATCATTCCGTTGTCCTTTGCAACGGATTATAACCTGCTAGCCGTCTTCCCAGTTCCGAATATTAATCATAACGGCACTCAATCATACATCGTTACATCAACAAAATATCTAGCAATGGACAATCACCGAGAACATTTTGCTACTCTAACAACAGAAGAAGTAAAGCGTTGTCAAATACTCCAACCTACGCAATTTCTATGCGAAATATCATCAATTTTCAATGCATTGACTAACAAAACCCAGTGTGAAGTAGCAATCTTACAGCAAAAACCAACGCTTGACACATTATGCAATGTTGAGGAAATAAATTCAACTAACCATTGGATAAAACTGCATGCTCCAAATCAATGAATATACGTAATTACAAATAAAACGACAGTTGATATCATATGCGGATCCAACATCGACTCATACAGCCTTCAGGGGTCCGGATTAGAGATAGATGCTGGTTGTAAGCTAAGGGACGACAATTTCTTCATTATCGCTATCGGCACAACACATAATAATATTAGCAAGACATTTGAAAGATCATCTAATACATTAAGCGGAGCGATCAATCTAAAGGAATTCAGTTCGCAAATAAAACCAAAAACAACAAAACCCGATAATCTTAGCCTGATGCCAGCAATTGAGACTACCAATTTGGAAAGGGAGCTAAAAGTGATAAAGGAAAGGGACCAACTATCAACAGAAATGAATCACCATGATGTTCATCATTACACGATATCCTACTTAACTATAGTAATCCTAATAGTACTTTTCGTCATTTTGTATTTTAAAACCAAAGCAATGGGTCAAGTTGTAATAACGGCAGCTCTGCCTCGACCGGATGAAAGTAGTGGAGTGTAAACAGGAGGCTACTCAGAACTATACAGCCCGGAATATGTTGACTCATCATTTTAACTCGTCAACATTCAACAGTTAATTTCCACCAAAGTATAAAGTTTTGGTGTTTTTATTTTGTGTCTATTGTGCTGACACTTAACCTAATTTGTAACAATATTGCATACTATAAATATTTGATTGATTGTGCTGACACTAAAAATTTAAAATTATATACTATATCGAAGCATTTAATAAAATAAAACAGAATTTAAATTGACACTAACTGATTTGGTTCTCAGTAATTAAAAGACCCCACCAGTGGTAACCTTTTAATTAATTAAATTCACATAAATCCGATACAACGGATAACATTGTCAACAACCTTACTCTTACCACCGTTGCTCAAACTTGTACTAAAACATATCCAGGGGATAGATTCTGATCAAGTGACAAATAACACTTTGTTATGACTTTGTACTAAAATTGTAAATTAGTTTTAATTTCAATGACTTTTGTTCTATGTATTTTTTAAATTCAATATGTGTCAGTAAAAATGAAGCTGGAAATCTAAACTTGTCTAATTGTCTAAACTGCTTTAAAAATGTCATATCCCATTTCATCAGAATCGCAAATTTTGAGTAACAATATTTTGTACTAATTAAAAAATCTCACAAAATCCAAAGACACTATACTACAAAACTAATATAATAATAATCACTTACCTAAGTAGAACCGTTCAAATCACTTCATATCGCAACGATGCACCTTCAATAAACTGGTTCAAATCCCTGTAACATTAAGAATACCGTATTAATATCACTCAAAAAAATAAACAATGCACAATACAAAATTCACTAAAATCACAACATACTATATTTGCACATAAACGGTAAAATAAACGTTTTGAGTATACGAGTATTAATGAAACACATCAAAGTTTATATGTATGTCAAACTTTATTATTATTTATATAATAAACGAAAATATTTTAATTTAATTTTTTAATTAAAATGTACGCATTTTGGGGCACAATTGTTATATGCATCTCGCAGTAAGGCATCTTTAAATTTCGCATACGAAATAACAAACATAAGGTTTGTATATGCGCATTTAAAATCGCTTTTCTTATAAGGCCATCACACAGAATCATTTCACTTTCATTTGAACTGAAACTAAAATTACACAAATAATTTAATTTTGAAACCAAAAATTATAATTTTCTCGCCATCTTTATAAACATCATTTTCACAAAATAAATTTATCAAAATTGCTAAATAGTCAATTTTAACAACACTTTTATATTTAAATCGAACACTAACACTTTTAATTGGATTAAACAATTTTTTTTGTTATATTTAGATTTATTTATTTAAATTAAAACTAATTTTTATTTAATCCACTAAAATCACTAAAAAAAAGACGTCAACTCTAAACCAGGGGTACCTACCGACCTCATTTTCCGTTTGCTTGTTGATATGACAAAATTACAAATATATTTCATTCACAATGTAGTAGTTAGTTTAGTGATGTAGACTATAGTAGGAGCACGTTATATTTAGGGATAAAATCAGAGAAGCTTTTCAGTGGTATAATTTTTCACTGATTTTCATAGGAATCCATAGTAAAAATGGTGTTTTTTAGCTTCAAGTTTTTCAATGAAAAAAGCAAAAATATTATAAAATGTTTATAAAAAAAGTGTTCTACATATCTTTAACAACAATTTACAAGGAGGCTATATTGGTATTAAGTAAATATTAATTAAAGAAAGATTAAAATTAAATAATTTCTAAAATATATTTTTCGAACTTTCATTTTGAAAAATACATCAAAGTTGGCTCTGACGAATTAAAATGATACTTGCTAAATTTATCTTTAGTTTTACTAGTGTACGTAACACTAGGACAGTTTTCCGAAAAAAGTTAATAAAATAAACAATTTAAAGTTGGCAAAATGGCCCGAATACTAACCACAGTTTATGCTACTGGGTGATCCTACTGGGTGACACTGTTCTCCTCGACCGATTAATCGGCTAAATATTTTTTAATAAATTCGACTTTTGTAGTGCTATCATCTGTGAACCTTCAGCTTAGCAGAGCTTTTCACATCATATCGATCGCATTCGACCTGATTAAAAGTCCTAAGTTTTCGCTTACCTATCATAAATTCCCACCACCAATTAAATAATTGATCATATATTTTTAAATGCTAGTACTTAAAGCTGTTTAGGACCAGCATTGCCTAAACTCTAGAACTCTAAGCTTTTACAGTCTAAACCTTGCAAAACTTTCTTTAGTTTGAAAGCTTTCAAGAAATTGGTGTTCTTCGACCTGTATATTTAAACTTTTTGCTATTAAAACTTAAAGTGGTTGATCATTCATTCTTAAATGCTAGTGCTGAAAGCTCTCTGTACAAACAACAAATTTTAAAATTAGTATTTGCAAACCAAAACAAATGCTGAATGAAACAGAAATTGCTTTTGAAATTTAATTATGCATTTACATTAAAATAACATTGAATTTTAAACCACAATCGTTGTGACCTAAAATGCGCAAAACAGAAGCATATTTTTCAGATTATAAAATTGCTTTTGAGTACCAACCTAGCGCACATAAACCATTTTAATGTAAACTCTAATAAAAATATCATTACAAAATATTGCGTTTAAAAGTTTTTAAAGCTTAAAGCTTCCTTAAAATCGAAAGCTTTTAATATACTGGTATTTTCGACTTGTGTATTTAAACTTTTTGTTGCCAAACTTAACGTTGCTGATCTTTCATTTTTCAGTGCTAGTGCTTAAAGCTCTCAGTATAAATAACAAATTTTAAAATTATTATTTCTTTTAACTTTTCCCATTGAAATCGATATTCAATGAAGGAATATTACAATTGTATATTCCAAAAAGATGAATCAAAATATTTTTCGATAGCTAATTGTTCCGTTTACAAAATAAATCCCTCGGGATGCCCACAGTACATTATTTGCATCAATATATCAATTAAACAGATCCAACATATAAAAAAGAAAATGGAATGAAACGGAAATTACATTATAATGTCGTTGTCTGGAAATTGAATAAATGTGCATAATTGTTTTGATCAATTAGCTAATACGTAAAAGCTTACAGTATCGGAAGACAAAAACACAACCTTAAAATGTCACCATAAAATTGAGATTCAAAACCAGCAAACAGCAACTATATGTAGCAAATACAATACATGAAGAATGATGAAAATAAGCTTTATTATCCCTGTTATCCAATAAAATAACACAAGTCAGACAAACAGACGCTTCTTATTTATAGTTATGTATACACGAAACATTGAAATTCTTTACAAAATTTTCTGGTAACACAACATACATACATATGTATATTGTTCACTTTTTATATATGTATACAATTCATAACAACCAAATACAAACACAAAAAATAAATGAAAATCGAATTTCCATAATTTATTCATTTTACATGGATAATTCTAAATTTCGTTTTATTGTTGTATGTTTTGGTACAGTCTTGAGATGAAAAAATACACAAGGATTATTTATTAAAAATTTATGTAATAAAAAAATATAAACAAAATATGTTTTATGTAAGGTTTATTTAGGTTGGATGATTTTTTGGCACATAATGCATAAATTAATGAACACCACGATATAAACAAAACCGTTGTAATTCATCATCATGTTTTTATATGCTGTTGTTGTTGTTGTTGTTGTCAGATTAGGGGCATAATTAAAATGGTTAATCCATATTTTGTGTTCATCGACAGGTGGGTATACCATCTACTCACATCTTATTAACTAAGTCCTACATCAGAACATAAATTTTTCGTCTGCCTACGTTAATAACATAAAATCATCCTCGCTACATAGTGGACCATAAATAATAATTAAAATGTTAGACAAAAATCTCGTATATACCGGTAATTTGGATTGGAACAAAGGAGCGATAAGTAAAAAATACAAATTATTCAGCTTTTTTACGGTGCTTTCTACTTTAATTAATTCGGTTTAATGTAATTACAACAATTAAGAGCTTTTCATATAATAATGGAGTGTAGATTTATAATAAATTGTTCTGTTAATTTTGTGTTATTTTTGTTGAGCTTTCTAGAGCTTTTTTCATTTTAGGGCGGATCTTATCGATATCTGTTCAATATTTAATGAGCTTCACTTGAGCTATTATTTGATTGGCCCTAATTTCAGATTAAGATCACCATGATGGTAATTTGAAGGTCAATCGCAAATATTTTAGTTTAAAGCCATTTAATTTTTGGTATGAACAATTTCAAATTTTGTAATAACAATAAGAATATTTTATTGATCTCCAAACCACACCATTAAATTTATATCACCATCAAATAATGTATGATGGTGCGGAAAATGGTTTACACACATTTTGTACAGCTACAAAATTTATTAGGTCATTTAATGATTTTTATCAGCGAGCTTTCATTTTTTACGATTACAATCACAAGCAATCATATATAATAAAATCGTATTTATTTATTAGTTGTAAATCTCAATTTTTGGTTTTTTGTGTTTTAATACATCAAATGGAAACACCAATACTGCTGTCAAACATAATAGCATAAATTACCTTTGATATGTTTAACAAAGTGATAGTGCCATGTAACACCCTAATGTTTTCGTCGTCTTTTTTGTGTCCTATTGATTCATCATCAAACAGGAAATTTTCTTGCTCATTTCGCATGATTTTTCTGCACATTACACATCGTCAGAACGATATGTCTGTTGGCTATGAAAAAATAATTTTTTGAACATGAAAGAGAATATTTTTGTGTACTGTAGTATATACAAAAATCCAATATACCCTCCTACAATTTTAATTCTAGGCTTGTCACCATCGTCTTCAAATACTTCCATGTACGTATGAACAAAAATATGTGTACCTACATTTTACTGTCATATAACACGACACAATACACATATACACCATATACTAGTCTTGTAATATATTTTTATTACATGATTTATGTGTGTGTGTAGTAGATCCTAGGGGAAACCTTGCAAACATAGCCCAAAGAATATATAGAAACAGCACATTATCGCGTTTTAAATCAAAATCAATACAAAACTTTATATGTTACCCAAGAACTCAATTCAAAACCATCATAAACTTTCATAGTTACACCCCTGGTTTACATACATATGTATATTGTGTTATCTTCATCCTAATTAACTTTTATATTGTTGTTGTTGATGATGATGATAATAATAAGGTTAAACAAATTCATCAACTTGAGGGTTATTATTCTATGTAAAAAACACTAATTAAAACGGCTCAAATTACTTTCTGTCTATATGACATCAGCCAACTTTTCCCCTTTAGTCGTATGAATACAAACTATTGAGATTAAAACTAAGTCAAAAATCAATATAACGACAGAAACCAAAAGAAAATGTTAACAATCAGAAAAGGTTAAAAAGTTTAGAAAAATTCGAGACGATACGGAAAAAGACAATTGCACAAAATTAACGATTTTTCCTATATATTCATAGTCTGTACCGGTAACCAGTAATTACAGATTTTTCAATTGATTCGATTCATTGATTGTTAGTTTAGACTTAATTGAAAATTCTTGCAAGATTGGTGTTTTTATCGTCGCTTCGCTCGTCTTTGAGCAAATTTGTATTTAACATCAAACTGCATTTAGGTATTTTAATCCAGAATTACAAGTTATAACGCCTTCGGTGACAATTTTAGTTACAGACAAACCGATTTAAAGACATACTCGTAGGCAAAGAAAATGTCATTTCCTCCTGAAAAATTAGACAAATTGTAGTGCAGCTTTTAAATTATCAATTACGTAAAATTTGTTGCATTTTTCATTTGATCATGTGTGCCCAAAAAATTCAGTTCGTGTTTACAGATTTAAATATTTCAAATGAACAGCATTTCATAGACGATTTTTTAAAAAGCTTTTAACGGAGCTCTTAATTTTACAAAAACACTTAGTATTAAACCAGAACCTTCTTGAGTGTAGACCCATAATCATATGTCATAAGTTTTTAAAAGGAAAATGGTCCGGATGTGCTACAACTGTATGGAATTCAGGTAAATGTCTTTAAAATGTCCAAAAAAGGATACCCTAAAAGATTTAGTGACTGTGATAGATAATGGAAGCAACATCAATTTAATATCGGAGCGCCAATTAAAAATATTAGAGATTCTGAATTGGTATAAAAAGGTGATCAATTTTAATGGTGTTCTATCAAAGTTAAAATCGAAAGGATATTTTGCATCAACAATCTGAATTGAAAAAGACTAGTACGAGTTGATGTTTCATGTTGTTGATAACGATTTGCTGACTTCTGACGTCATTCTAGGACGGGAACTTATTCGGTAAAAAATTGGGATTTTGACACCAGACGACGAGATAATAAGTAAATTCGTGCCAGAAAATACAGTTTTGGCTATTAAACAGGGTGAATCTTTTAATATTTCGTATATAAAAAATGTAGAAGTTGAGGAGGAAACTCAGAAAATGGTAGTTCGGTATTCTTCGAAAAAAATAATCCTGACGGACGAAAAACCAATCACCCAACCAACTAAAAGAATCCCGCCTCTAGAAGCCGGCATCGTGCGTTGGCAAATCGATGAATGGTTAAGCGCACATATTATATGAACGAGTAATTCATTCGCTAGCCTAAATCATTTTGGCTAACAAAAAAGAACGAACAAAACGGTTTTACATTGATTATCGGTGAATAAATCGAATCATTGTAAAATTTACGTATGATATGCAACTGATACAGAGGGAATTTCTGTTCTCAACCCTAGATTTGCAGATTACTGGGGGTTGGGTGCGTGACTTGGGTGTTGGGTGCGTCTCAATAGGGTAGGGGTTGACCGTCTATGGCCATGTATCTCGTGGTCTATATTCCAACGCTGCAACTATGTAGAAACCACCAAATGTGTCTAGTATACCTCCACGTGGTAACACCCGGGCAACGATGTGAAGCATCGGCGAAATACTAGATGCGAGTGCAATACACTATAAATGAGCAATGAGCAGAACAAATAAGGAAACTAATACCCCAGGTGGTACACCTGTTGCTCAGGTAAATCCAGCCTCTTCGGAGGTCGGTCTCATGGATTCTGGGGGAGACTGCCATTGCTATACTACAATTATTTTAACCAATCCCAAGACATGTTGGTGAATAAACAAGCTTATTTGAGTGAAATAGAAAAGGATAATTCACATCCCTTCCAGAGGAGTAACAAAGTCGCGTATTCTCCGAAAAGAGGCGGTAGTCCCTCCATTGAGGCCAGCAGCCACAACACTCGTTCTACAAACGAAGAAAAGCTTCACAATGAATTGTGTAAAGCTAATAATGCATTAGTTGAAGCCAACAATTTAAATAAGCAACTGAATGTTACAATTGCATGGATGCAGGAGCGTATGAAGACGCTTGAAAACGAAGTTAAAGCTCTTAAGCCAAAGGAGGACATCGGTTCTACTCCTAACCAGAATACAACTCCACAAGAGTATCATACGGATGAAGAAGAACTAGCTCGAGAAACTGAGTGGATTAGAGTTAAAGGTGGGAGAAAAAAAAGGAGACGGAATAATACGCCCTCCCCACCTCAATTAAAGGATATTGTTCCAAATATTATCCAGAAACAACCAAAAAAAAATACCTCCACCACCACCAATAGTAATAGATGAAGTCAAAAACTACGATGTACTCTATGAAAAAATAAAAACAATAACTGCTACAGATAAGTTTAATGCAAAGGTGATGAATGGAAACACCATCAAAATAAACTTAGAAGATGCTGAAACATACAGAAAAATGACAAAAATGTTAAATGAAGAAAAACGTGCTTGGCACACGTTTGAAGATAAACAAACCAGACCAATTAGGGTCATGGCTAAAAACTTACACTCTACGTGTAAACCAGATAAAATAATTGATGACCTGAAAGCAAAAGGATTTAAGGCAACTGGAGCATCGATTAAGCTAAAACGGAGAGGCAAAGTACCTCTCAACATGTTTATGTTGACCTTCGATACTGATGAAGATATCGAAAAAATTTATCAAATTAAGTACATCTTGGGGTGCAAAGTGGTTATTCAGCCTCTAAGAAGGTCTAAGCTTATACCACAATGTAAACAATGTCAAGCCTATGGACATACACAAAAATATTGCAACAGGGAACCTAGGTGTGTCAAATGTTTAGGTAAACATCATACCAAAGATTGTGTAAAAGCCCAAAATGTTCAACCTAAATGCGTTCACTGTGGAGAAAACCATCCGGCTAACTACAGAGGATGCAGCGTTGCTATTGAACTGCAAAATATCAAAAATAAGAACGTGATTGCTAAAAATCCAAGTTCATTCAGGAAACAAGCGGTTAAGATGAACCGACCCGAAGTAAATCGTAGAGTGTCGGGAACTACTCAAGGACAATTTGGTAAAATGACTTATGCTCAAGTAATGATGAGCAACGGAAAGTCAGGAAAAACTGCTCAAAATGACGATATAAGTCAAACACTTAAATTAATTTTAAGCAGACTAAATACATTTGATGAGCGATTACAGAAACTAGAGTACAGCACTAAGGGAGCCATCCCTAAACAGAAAAATGGCCCAAGATCTTAGAATCTTATGTTGGAATGCCAATGGACTGATGCAACATCAACAAGAACTGCAAGTGATCCTGGACACAGAAAAAATCGATGTATGTCTCATCACGGAAACACACTTCACTAGACAATCAAACATTAAATTTAAAAATTATCAAATATATCACACTATTCACCCTGGAAACACTGCTAAAGGAGGTAGTGCTGTTATAATTAGAAATAGTATTCATTACTATGAGGAGTTAAAATATGAAACGGAAGAAATACAAGCAACTGCTGTTATTGTCAAATCCAAAAGTAGTTATATTTGTATTGCTAGTATTTACTGCCCACCGAAGCACTCAATGAAAGAAAAAGATTATCTCGAGTTCCTCAGTAAATTAGGAAAACGATTTGTACTTGGAGGAGACTTTAATGCAAAAAATGCCCACTGGGGATCCAGATTAACAACAACTAAGGGTAAAGAACTCCTAAAAGCTATCAGAAAATGCAGTTGTGAAGCCCTCTCAACTGGAAAACAAACCTACTGGCCAACTGATCCAAACAAAGTGCCAGATCTGATTGATTTCTTTATAATAAAGAACATATCTGTAAATTATGTACAAGTAGATGAAAGCCACGACTTAAACTCTGATCATTCACCAATACTTCTAACGTTAAGTGAAAAAATCATTCAGAAAGAAAGAAACCCTTTCCTAGTAAATAATCACACTAATTGGGCATGCTTTAGACTATCGCTAGAAGAAAAAATTAACTTAATGGTTCCATTAAAGACTGAAGAACAATTAGACAAAGAAGTTCACAAATTTGTAAACGATATACAGCAATCAGCTTGGGAAAATACTCCTGAAATTAAAACGAAAATCAAGGGAAACAATTACCCTATGGAAATTAGGGAACTCCTCGCAGAAAAAAGAAGAGCGAGAAGAGTATGGCAACAAACAAGGGCCCCCCAAGATAAAACTCATTTGAACAACCTCACTCAACAATTAAGAAGAGAGATCAAGGAATTGAAAGATGAATCAATCAGCAACTATTTAAGAAAATTAACTAATGATAACAGTACTGATTATTCTCTTTGGAAAACAACCAAAAGAATCAAAAGACCAATAATGCAGATTCCCCCAATAAAAATAGCAGGTGAGAAATGGGCTAGAAATAATGAAGACAAAGCTCGAGAATTTGCCGAACACCTCGAAAAAATATTCCAGCCACATGAAGACCAAACGTTGGAAGCCGAGATAATAACTGAACAAGCTGTGCAAGAAAGTAAAGAAATCCTACGCACAACACCAAAAGAAGTCATGCGTGAGATAAAAGCTAATATGAATACGAAAAAAGCTCCTGGGTACGATCTTATTACTGCAGAAATCTTAAAAGAACTGCCAAGGAAAGCTCTGGTGAAACTCACCAATCTTATAAATGCAGCATTTAGAATCAAATGTGTACCAAGCTTATGGAAAATTGCAGAAGTAATTATGATCCCAAAACCTGGGAAACCACCACACATAACATCGTCTTATAGGCCAATTTCGCTATTGCCAGTCATGTCCAAACTCTTTGAGAAGCTTCTGGTAAAAAGATTAAATCCGATAATCGAGAGTAAAAACTTGATCCCAAATCATCAGTTCGGTTTTCGCAACCAACACTCAACAATTGATCAAGTACACAGAATAACCAGTATAACTGAGAAAGCATTAGAGGAGAAAAAAGTCTGTTCAACAGTATTTCTAGACGTTGCACAAGCGTTTGATAGAGTGTGGCATGAAGGACTTAACCACAAGTTAAGGAATCTTCTACCAATGCAATTTGCTAAGATACTAGAATCATACTTGAAAGATAGGTTCTTCAGGATTAAGTTAGATGATACATTTTCTGAATTGAAAGAAATCAATGCAGGAGTTCCACAGGGCAGTGTATTAGGGCCGGTCTTATATATACCTACTATATACTTATGATCTTCCTACATTAGAAAACAACGCAGTGGCAACTTTTGCAGATGATACGGCGATCTTAGCTGTTGGAAAAAGCAACGAAGAATCAACACAGAAGTTACAATCAGCTATAACTCAAATATATAAATGGACAAAAAGATGGAGAATAAAACTAAATGAAGCTAAATCAGTTCACATCAACTTTACAAACAGACGAATCGAACATATTCCGTTTACCATAAATCGGGAAATAATACCGCATGCGAACACAGCTAAGTATCTCGGCATGACCCTGAATGCTAAACTACGATGGAAAGCACACGTCAAGAAGAAAAGTGAAGAATTAAGACTTAAATACAGAAAAATGTATTGGCTGATGGGAAGGAACTCTTCTTTATCAACATACAACAAGCTTCTACTTTATAAGCAAATATTGAAACCGATTTGGACTTATGGTATTCAGCTTTGGGGTTGTACCAAACAAAGCAACGTAAATATCATCCAAAGATTTCAGAATATGGTATTAAGGAACATCGTTGATGCACCTTGGTATGTTAGGAACAATGACCTTCATAGGGACCTCAAAATGAACCTCATCTTAAATGAAATCCAGGAAAAAGCACGGAGACATGAAGAAAGGCTCCGCCAACATGTGAACATTGAGGCAACTCAGCTCCTAAGCATCACGAATTTAGTTCGCAGACTTAAAAGAACCAAACCTTTTGAGCTGGTGTGATTGTCAGTTTAAGCAGCATTATGCTGATCTAAAATCCACAACAAAGATGTGGTTTACTTCAATTTACCAAACACTATGGAATGCCAATGGGAAGAAGCCATAGATTAATTTAAGTTAATAAATTAAGTCAGAAACAAATTGCTAATTAGTCCAGGAGACTAGATTGTAATTACATAAAATAAATAAATAAAATTTATTTTAAATTAAAAAAAAAAAAAAAAAAAAACCCTAGATTTGCGAAATAGGGTTTTCATGCACTGGCCGAAGTTGATTCAATTAAATACACTGTTTTTGTGAATCCTTTCGGCAACTATGAGTAAAAGCACCATTCGGTTTGTACAACTCACTCGCACTATTCTAAATATTTATAAATGCCGTGTCTAAAGATTTTGTGCGACGAAAAATCGTTTGGGTTTTTATGAATGATCTAGATATACCGGTCAAGCATGAGATGAAGGCTTTATTGCGACTGAAAGAGACATATCTAGAATATCTAGATAATGAAATTGAGAAAGGTCGTGTGAAGAGGGGGAAATCTTTTACAATCACTAAGTTTCAAGAACCGAAAACAGTGAAACAAATTCGAAGTTTCCTCGCCGTGACCGGATATTTCGAACTGTTCGCAGAGAATTACTCGTTCAAAGCTAAACCCTTAAGTGATCTTCTGCAAAAAAATGTTTCGTTTGGGTTTTGAAAAAATTCATAAGGATGCGTGAGAGCAGTTGAAACAGGTGTGACAAGTGCGAGGAGATATATTGTAGTTAAGATTTGAAAGTTCTAGCGATTGTACGAGCTTTAGAGGAATTCCGCGTGTATCTGCTGGGGCTGCATTTTACAATCGTAACACATTGCGCTGCTTCTAAATCGACGATAGAGAAACGAGAATTAAAGTTCAGGATTGCTGGATTGGCACTGCATTTGCAAGAGTTTGATTTCAAACTGGTACATCGACCGGGAAATCGTATGCGGCATGTCGACTCTTTGAGTCGTAATCCAGTGGTCTTACAATCTCTCTCTCAAAAGAGATTTCATATGAAATTATCACGATCAAGGCCATATTCGTGCGACGAAACTTCTATATTCCAGATCTGAAGGCAAAAGTTAAATCGTGCGTGAAAAACTGTGTAACGTGCATTCTTAGCGATCGAAAAATGGGGAAGAAGGCGGACATTCTAAATCCAATTTCAAAAGGAACGCACCATTGATAGCTTACCACCTTGATTCTACGGGTCAATTGGCAAAGACAAGAAAACAATACCAGTATTTTCTCTCATTTTAAACTCGGGAAAAACTGCTTAATGTTCTATTGATTAACCGAAAAGTTTAGATTAATCGTTTAACTTAAATCTGTTGATTTTCCCTTACTAATTATGTTTTTAGCAACTACGTATGTATGCAACGAAGTCTAAGGAAGATAAAAAAATTGATGTAATGTAAGACAGAAGTCTCCACTGATTACTAGCTTTTGTGGTTTATTAAACGTTTTTTGGTGTATTGCAATGTTGGATGTTTGCAACATACATTTTATGGTACACGGACGTTACTACTTCCGGTTGGCAAATTTTCACTAAAATTCATTGACACCTCCCACTTTATTTAAAAATCATCGATATGAAGCTTCAATTCTGTTGATTAAATCATCTAGGCTGTGGATAGGACACAGTCTGATAGACAAACCGACAGAGAGACACCAATTTTAAATTCAATTTTTTGGACTCAGGTACCCCAAAACAGATAAATCTCTAAAAATCTCGATTTCTAAGCTTTATTTTACTAAAATATAATTGAACTTTTTTTTTGTTTATTAAGTAAGCTTTTCTAATTTATTTTTACAAATAATTGAGCATATACATACTTTTAAGCTTACTAAATTTCAGATATTTGGAACTGTGGTTTTTAAGAGCTTTTTGTAATTTGAAGCTTTTAGTAAACCCCATACGTAAGGCAGTAAGTGTAATAGCGCTACAAATGATTTTGCTTCAAAAAAGTAGAATTTGACATAAACATTTCCGAAACCTATATGTAACAAAAACTTAATAATTTGGTTGAAATCGTTTTTATTAGAGTTTGATTCCCCCGCGAATCAATTGCGTTTTCGCAGAGCTTTTTATACATTATTTATAAAAGCAACTTTTAGCAAAAGTTTAAAAAAGTTCTTTTGCTGGCTTTCATAAATAGTTTGATAATAATTGTGACAAAATCCTAAACCAATAGTAAAATTTGCTAATTATTTGCTAGCTATAACAAAAAACAAACATTTTTTAAAGCAATTTACTTCCAAAACCATAAGTATCTTTATTAACAGCTTTGTATATATCTATAAAACATTTTGTTTGGCTTCATAACAATTTCGGTATTGATTGTTATCATGCAAATGCACATGTGTACTTACAGAGCAAACACAGTATAAACATCTCATTCAAATTCAATTTAAAAATCAACTTTCTTTGTTTATACATACATATGTTGAGAATATTTCTAGAAAAAAAATTGTTTGAGCTTACATCTACAAAGCTACATAATATTGAAATTCAGCAAAAAAAAATGAAAATTGCATCTAAACAATTTCAAAAGTAACTTTTCGTGATAACTTTAGATTCTTTAAATTGATTTCTTAGTTTTAATCTATTCCACCTGTTTTTATTGTTTTCAAAGTTATTGATAAGTTCTAATTCTGTTTACCAGAAATATTTTTCGGTTAGAAAGTGATAAAACTTTTCTTTGTTAGTAATCAACAAAACATTTTTTGTCAATCATAATCCCAAAGTAAACTGGAAAGTAAAACGGGAAATTGTTCACATTTCAGTGTGTTTGTCGTTGATTCAATAGTTTAATTTACAAAAAAAATAATAATTAAAGAAGGCTTTTTGTTCACAAAAACTATTTTATATGCAAGTTCTGCTTTTTAAATATAAATGCCCAAAAGGTTTAATGCAGTTGTAAAAGCTTTCAACAAAATATTCCCACTATTATTGTTATTATTTGGAAAACAAATTTGAGCATCATTGAATAAATAATTTATGACGTTTCCAAAAGGATTTGCGCTCAATAAATTTTAAAATGTATACATGAAGCTATTTCTGTAAAAGCTCTTTGTTTAGTTATTTGGGACGAACAGACGGATGTTAAATTCGTACAGTTATTCTAATTAGTGTGGCGATTTATAGTTCTTATATATTGTCCACCAGCATTACTAGAACATGCACCAAATAAATGTAACTTCCGAATTTATCCAAAATATAATCCAACAATTTTAAAATTTTCGGTTTTGTTTTAAATATTCAAAATTATATATTTTAAAAGCCTTTAAGCTTTTTAGAATTACAATTAAGAATAAAACAAGCAGATTATTTAAATAACTACATTTATATAATACAAACTTAACCCTCCTATAAACCCATGTTATGAATTAATTTTCCGTTCGAACCGAATCTTTCTTATATACACTTGTAACACGTTTTGTTTACCTTTACACCATAATAATATGTGTAATTCCGAAACAACAATAAAGAACATAAAACTTTTATGATCATCATAATACAAAGATATTGACCCTTTTTCCGTACTCCAAACCAAGATCTTCTGCAACGCCTTACCCAAAAAGAATTTTTTTGCTTGACTATGAATTTAATTTTACTACATACACCGGATGTGTGTGTGTTATGTTAACAACTCGAGGTATAGGGAGATAATAAACAGTATCCACCTTTTTATTACTATATGTTGTGTAATCAGATAGAGAGACAATCTACTAAATTAAATCGTTGATAATCATTTTTCGATTACAATTTATGGGATTTTTTGGGGGGAAAATTTGCAAAACGCGTTTATAAATTATCGTTCCTGTAATAAAATTATTTAAATTCCCGTTTTTAATTTATATAAAAATATAAATTTTGATTAAATAAATATAAAACAAAATAAATTAGGCTTCCTAATTTTTGCTGTATATTTATACATATTTTGTGTAATTATGTTGGTTTTCGTGGTTTTTAGAAAATTAATGAACCCACAATAGTATAATTGACGAACATTTTTTGTTTAAAAACATTCCTTTTGTTTATTTAAAAAATTTATAGGTGAGCTTTTCAGAACTTTTTACATGTTTTTTAGAGTCACTGATCTTTGTGTCCCATTATTGAATCATGTTTTCGATTTCTTCAAAATCTGATCATAACTAGATTAGTTCTAAGTTTATATCTAAAATATTATATAATAACACAATTTTATTACGTAAACCGTTAGTTTTGCCAAGGTCAGTGGCAGTTGCCCCTTTCTTAGACTTCTTTCAGAAATTTTGGAACTTTGTTTTCTATGAACTTAAATTTGTACATGTGTAACAACATCTTAAGAATATTTTCAAATAAAATTTTATTTGATGGTATTTTAGCAATATTTTAGGAAATTGTTTAACATTTTATGACCATCTACAGTAAACAACTGATTTCAAAAGGATCAACGAGATGAAAATCCCATATAATATCAAAAATCTTAAGTGTATATATCCCACCACTTTTATCACACACAAAAAATATTATAAATTCCACTTTAGTACGATGATAATAACAACACGATAAGTATTTCCCATTTTTCAGTATTTTGTTGAATATTCAAATATCTTTAAAACACAATCACCAAAAATACTTAAAAGCTCTCTATACACAAATTTTATCAATATTTTAAATAATTCTCTATTCTGTATCCCCCAAAATAAAAAATAAAAAGTAAATATTTTCCCAAGGCATATACGTACGTATACAAAATACAAATCGATAAGATTTTTTTTTTTTTTTTTTTTTGTGTACCAACCAGCAATAAAATTTCCCTCTTATCCGCAATTTACATTTTTCATTCAATAAAGATCAACAAGATTGAAAGTATTTTGTGTGCCGAGTAGTAAGAAACAAAAATTATGCTGTCATTAGTAAATAGCTCTACAGTAGATTGTTGAATGTTCAACACAAATAAAAAAAGCACACAAGGTTTAATATACAAAACGAATCGAGAGTATCATAAATTTCATGTTCGTAAGAGACTCATTTCAAAAATATTCTTTCATTTTCAGGTTAGAAATATATTTACAGACCAGCGAATCGTAATAAACTTTGAGACTGGAAGACGCAAAACAAAATAATTATTTATGAAGCTAATAAAAATATTTTAATTTGGTTTGTCTTTTATTAAAAATTGGGTGCCTGTCTGTTCCACTGAGATTGAAAACACCAAAAAGTTAAGTAAAATTAAAAACGCTCAAATAAAACTATAAACACAAAAAACTTTTCACTGTAAAGCGATAGGTATATCAAGATGGATTTAATCGAATGGAAAATTGATGAAATCGTGCGGAAGTTTTTTTAAATTTTTAACAAATTAAATTACATATTTTCATGTCTTATTCCAATTAAGATGTTGTCATATACGAGAAACATATAAAACAAAAATCTAAATTGGGGGGAGGGGCCAAATAGAAACAAAAAGTTTTCCATCATATCACTCACACAAAAAAAAATTTTTAAAAATAAAAGCTCGAGATAAATTGGAATGAAATATTAATCTGTTTTATTTTATTTTTGACTTCTGATGTATTGTGGGATGCGGAGACGTAAAAAAAACACATTTTCCAACTTTCTCGAACATTTTCCAAGTTTTACTATTATTTACTAAAAATATATCGTCGAGGTAAATTATGGTGAAAAATTAATGAAAATTTATAGATTTGCAATACGTATAAATATATAGAATGTTTATCCGAAAATGTAACATGATGATGGGTGATAAGGGATTGATTTATATCTCGTACATTGGAGATACAAGTAAATGCTCGTTATTGTTGTTTTTTGTTTTATTTTTGGTTTAGATACCAAGAACGACGGAATTTAATAGGGGAACCATTTTATCCGTCTCATAACAAGGTAATTATTTTTGGTTCAAGTTGACTGAATTAAATGATTTCTTCTGATATTTTGTTTTGTTTAACTTAGAAAACGTTTACAAAAAATTCTGAACTTTTTATCTCCACCTAAATTAAAGTCTTAACCACTATTTGAAATAACAGGAAGTACTATTTTTATAACAATAAAAAAGTAAGAATTATAGTTCCCCAACACTGTAGGTGATTCAACTAGAACTTTTAAAACCACTCTGTGTAAAAAAAGGTTTATATTAGAAATAATTAACTAGTAGTTCACTGAGAAGCTCAAGTAACTTATTTGATTTAGTCATTCCGATAAAGCTTTTAGCTGAATTTACAATAAAAACGGCTTACATTAAATTAAATTTAAATGTTTAGCACTTTTATCTGAACAAAAAAATTTGCCGGAGCTTTCATTTTCATTAATAAAGTTTAAAAGAACTAAATCATCACAGTTTAATTTAGTTGAGTTTTATAATTGATAGATTTCTACTTTAGAGAAAGTTAAAAAAACTCACCAAAAGATCTAGCTACTTATTTATTTAGTAAGCTCTCTATTTTAAATTCACATAAATTCTGCAGAATTTTCAAACTATCGAGCTTTAATATAAATATTAAAATTTATTTTTGTGAAATCTTGCAAATTAACTTCTGTAGAGTTTTATTATGTTATTCCGACCATTATTTGAATTTAATTGATGAAACTGTGAGAACGGCTGTATATTGTAACAGTAGAATAGTAAAGATAGAGATTTTAGTTATTAGCAAAATTTAAAGCTTAAGAAGCTTCAGAAAATATTAGAGTGAGCTTTATTTTACATTTTATTTTTGTAAGAAGCTCAACAAACTTCTTTTATTAAATCACAAATTTAAAGATTTATTTCTCGAACATGTAAAAAAGAATCATTAAGCTATGGCAAGCAGTTTTATTGAACTTTGAATGCTTTAACTACAGCTTAATTAAAATGAAAACCTTTTTCAAACTTTAACTCAGTTAATCGACTTATATTTTACGTATTCAATCATGCAGCATTTTGAGTTAAGTCAAGGAGCTTTAAATCGTGGAGAACTTTTATAAAAAGTGAGTTTAAAGACTAACCCAGGAAGCTTATTACCACATTACTGCCAAAATTTCTAAAAAGCTAAAGTTATTGGGAAATTGTTTTGTTTCACTGATTCAGTGAGCTTTTGTATAAATTTGGATGTCTAAGAATTTGGGGATTCGACTAGCTTTTAGTCTAAAAAAACCTCTCTGGATAACATTTTTCCATAGAAATAATTAATGCTCGTAATAAAATATTAAACGATCCCAGAATTCCTTTGTGATGACTAAATTTATGCTTAAATTAACAACGAGCTTCCAATTAAAATATAAACTTTTTTTAGAGAAACTAGTTTTAAAATGGAATTTATATAACAGCTTTAAATATATCAAAGCTTCCGTCAAATTTATATGTATTAATAAAGTTTAAAAATTTATTTTAGCAATTCAACTCCATAGACCAGATTAATGGTTTAACCTTTACTTTGATTTAAGCTTATTTCTAATCGCTTTTCGTTAGTTACTAGAAGCTGATAGAGCTAACAGCGTATCAAACAATAACTCAAGTTCAAGCTAAGTTCTTCAACAAGTAGTCTTTTATATTTATACTAAGTAAAAATGTAAATCTTCCTCTAAATTTTAAAAAGATTTTACGTTGAGCTTTTTTACATTTGCTAAGATCTGAGAATCAAAAGAGGACTTGTGGAATTTAATAAAAAAATTTTTCGCAGAAGCATTTACCAAGGAAGAAGACTCAATTGCCTAACAGGCGAAATTTTCAGCTGCTTAAATAAGGTACATTTTGACTATTTATTTCCTCCAGTTAATCAGCGTGAATCTCAAAATGTTCAATATATTTGAGTCATCGATGAAAACACTAACAATGTCTCGTATAATATTTATCCCATACAACAAAACGAAACTATAAAAGTGTTTTATTTATGCAGCAATATTTAGAATGATTAAAAGCTGATAAAATAGCATAAAAATGAATTTTGCTTCATTCAATGGACATAAATAGAAGTACTCCATCAATGATTTGTATCACATTATATTCCAAACTATTATATAGACGAGAGGCTTTGGACTCCTATTAAACGATGTAATTAAATTTTTGTTCTGATATTCTACGTACCAAAACCAACAAAATTATCTTTAAAATTCAATTTATTGGTTTTCCTGTGAAAAAATTTTTAGAGCATCCAGTTTTGTTCTAATATAATAATTTCATTAAAAATATAAAAGCTTTTTAGAGACCAAATATAAAATTACTTTCTACTTATAGGTTGAACGTAATTGGTTTAAACAAGACCAACCAGAATTAAACAAATTGTATAACATGTTTAACAAATTTATCTAGTTATGTGTTAGTATAGCAAAACAACATAATTTCTTAAAGCATATCCCAAATTCATAAGTAAATTACATTTAAAATCCTGATTTTACGCTATGATTGTGCTCCAATCAAAAACTCAATCATCATTCACATCATCATCAAATTCAATTGAATATACAAGAAAACCACTTTTCTGCAAAAAACTGTTGTTCATACAACATTTTTCATTTCAATAAGTGACTCTATTAAACATAAATAAATTTTCATTAATTTTTTTCACTACATCTATGTCTTCGTTTCTAATTTTCTTTAGCAACCAACACAATTTTTCCGCACATACACATACACAAAAAAAATTGTTTCTAAAATTGCGTTTTATTGTAGTAAATTGTTCTCGGTACATACGTACACAGAATAGACAAAAAGCAAAACATTAATTTTGCATTCAATTTTCTTGGAAATTTTTTTATTTATTTGCCACTCATTTCCACTTTGCTTCTCCGGTACCTCTTTTCCGCCCTATAACTTATATACGAGTAAGATAAAATGATTTGATGGAAAAGTTTACTGTCATTTATAAAAGTTAAAAAGTAATTTAATGTTTTATATCAACTAAATAAAATCGTCATCATTCCATCGTGAATGTACCAAAAAAATTGGTTTCAATGGTAAAGCTCTCTCCAAACTTAAATAAATACATATTGACGTATCAAACGGGATTATAATCTTTAAATAATAATATTGAGCTTTATACATAATATAATAGGAGCGATTATTAAAAGCACGAACCGAACTTTCTTCTGTTTGATATCTAGGTGTGAAATATAAAATTTAGAAAAAAAAAATCGCCTGTAAAAAACTCGTAAATGAAATTTATTTTACGACCCTCTTCTTAAGCTTTGATGACCCAATTTTTCAATTTCATACAAAATTAATTCGTTTCTATCTTATGCTGAGCTATTTACGCGACAATTAAAATGTTATAATTTTTGTTAGTACCTGAAGTCATGTGCTACCGACATGTCTGAATATTAAATATGTAGCTATAACTAATATCGAAGCAATTTAATTTAGGTTGTTGTCGATTCTGAAAATATTAAGCTTTAAATTGAGTCATATATATGAGTACAAGAAATCCTAATATATTTTTTATAGATCTTTAATAATCATCATTACAGGTATTAAAGGCTTATCAAGTAGCAAAAGATTTTGCAAACATTCATACATTTAAGGAGCTGATTAGGATAAAAATCAATTTTCCATATTACAATACGGCGTTAATTCAAACAATCTATGTCACATGAAAATACGATTCATAGCAAAATGGAGAAAGGAGTTAATATCTCAAATTTTGGTTTTATTTCTGTGAATCCTTTTTTATGTTAGTTTATCATCAAATGATGGTTTCGGCACGCATATACGATTAAAATCACAATTATTCTTAAGTAAAAGTAGATAATGCGTAGCATTCTGTAAGAGACCATGCCAATTAAGCACTGAACGCTTTGTCTGGCGTAATGAGCGTTTGTATTAACCAATCAGTTACTATAAACATTGTTAGGAATAGATAATACGATTTATTTTGACACTGTATCAGTTAAGTACTACAAAAATAATTGACATGTAAATAAAGCTTAAAGTTTAAATGATAACAGAAGTTATGTGTTATGTGTACATATGTATGTAAAATAGTATGTGTTATATAAGGTAATTCGAAACTAAGCTGGTTCGAAACTTGTTAAGCACAGAACGCTGTAAGCTACATAAATATGATACAGGATCAATAGTTTGATCAAAAATTACGCAAAAATAGAGGTTATGCTTGAATATCACGGGTATTTGAACTGGACACCAGTTCTAAAATGTGTTTCTAAAATCTATGCTTGAATCTGAAACCAACTCAAATCATTACTGATAATAATATAATCGAAATTTGTTTTAAGCTGGTTCGAAACCAGAAAGCACAGAAAGCTCTAAGTATTAAAAAGAATCAATAGTTTGATCAAACATTACACAAAAACTGAGGTTATGCTTCATTTCTGCGAGTAATTAAAGTTTTAATTAATTCGAAAACAACAACATTTAATTCAGTATTTTGACAACAACAATTCATCACAAACATTAAATTCTAATTTGTTTTAAAATCTGAAACCAAATTACTCAAATTGTAACTGACTATAATTTAATCGAAATCTACTTTAAGCACAGAAAGCTGTAAGCTACTTAAATATTATAAACGTTCAATGGTGTAATCAAACATTACGCAAAAAAGAGGTTATGCTTGAAATCACGAGTATTTGAAGTTCTAATTGATTTGACAACAAAACATTTTCGTTCAGTAAGTATTTTGACAACAACTTGTCATACCGATTTAGTTCAAATTTATTGTCAAACGTGTTACAAAAAGAAATGCTTAAATCTGAAATCAAATTACTTAAACTGTTACTAACGATAATTTAACCAATATTTTTAAGCTGTTTAAAAGCTTCAAAGCACAGAAAGCTGTAGATACTTTAATATATTAAAGAGTCAATGTTTTGATCAAACATTACACAAAAATAGAGGATATTCTTGATTATCGGATTAACCAAATCACCCAAATTATTACTGACGATAAGTTAATCGAACTTGTTTTAAGCTGGTTCGAGACTAGAATTCACTGAAAACTCGAAGTTACTTAAATACTATTGTATAAAAATTAAATAGTTTGATTAACGCAAAAATAGAGGTTATGCTTGAATATCGCGATTATTTCAAGATTTAGTTGATTTGACAACAACAACAACTTTTCCTTCATCCAGTATTTAGATAACAATAATTTTTTTTTAATTTTTTGTAATCTTCTAAATTACACGCTACAGGGACGTGTACAATTTGTAATTATTAGAATACCTATAGAGTTTTTTTACAATTTTATAGCTACTTAAAATTTTCCTAAATCTCTAGAACTTACAAATACAATAAAGCCTCGAATATAACTTTTTTGGGAGTTACATCAAAATATTTTAAACATTTCCATTGAAGAGTACCAGATAGATTATTGCCATGGCGAGAGCATTTCAATTATCAATGCTTTTAAGCATTCATTGTGTTTCCTGTAAGAGTTGTTACAAAACCGCTATTTTAACAGAAAAGTATAGCAAAATTATAGATATCTAAAGCTTTCAATATGTTTAACTTCCAACATGTAAACGGCTTGGAATGAGAGCTTTACAACGTAGATGTTATGGTATAACATGAAGAGGTTTAAATCCTTAATTTCTTAGCTTGATTATTTACATCTTAGCAAGTCAAATTTTTTTGAAACTATTTGGATTATTTGGGAGAAGCTTTTTTACATTTTTATTAAAGAAATTTTTAAATATATATCTGAAGTTACTAAAAAGATAAACGGGTGGGTTATTTTTTTAAAAGTTATTTAAAGATATTTTGATTTTTTCGGTTGAATATCTCGGGTACAGTACAACCTATGGAGCTTTTAAGTTTAACATTATAAAAAAGCAAAAATTTTATTGCGGTAAAATCACACACCAGTGCTTCATAGAAAACTAAACAAACTATAATCATAATCCATTATCTTCCAATAAACCAACAAATCCTTATACACATTCCACTTTAAACCATCCAGATGGTTACCAAAATTTAAACCGATTTAAATAAAAAAAAAAAAAAATCAATAATTTTTTTTCTTCAACAAAAGGATACCCCTCCTAATCCTTTAATAGCTACCAAATGTATAAATTTAATTCTATTTATTGTTATTACGGTGATTGGTACTAAACACTGTACGTTGAGATACGAACACAACTAATATTCTCATTAATTTACAACAAAAACTCGATTCAAACAAGGTTTTTGTACCAAAAATTGAGAAAGGGATAAGAAAATCCTATAGTTATTGTTGTTGTCATTGTATTATCTTTATGGCTATAATTTTCATTGTAATTATTATTGTGACTTTTATCGAAAATTTATATTTTGGGACCAATTAAGGACTTTTTTCTTTATATACAGATTAGAATGTGTACAATGAACTATGTTTGATAACAGTTTATTTAAAAAATGTTAATGTTTATTTCAAATAAATTTAAGAGACATTTAAAAGAGCATGCAATTAATAGGAAACGCGGTACAAAGGACAAAAACAAAAAACGTCAGTATTAAATTAATTAAAAAAAACTTAATTACTTACCGCAAATATAAAAAAAAACTCGGTAATTTATTTAGTTTATTGTGTCGTCTGTTATACGTTTATATAAACTAGCAATTAAGATTTTTGTTTATTTTATTTTAAGTAATAGAATAACGTTTTTCCCAGGTATAATTAACTGTGTACTAAATTTTATGTTTGTATATAAACAAGGAATAAGAACTGAAATTTAATTATTTTTCAATTCAATTTTAAGAAGATTTTTCATTGTTGCTGTGCTTTTATAAAAATGTATCAGCTTTAAATTAATGCTGTTTTCGCACCAGTAATTTCGTCATATTTATAACATTTATACTAATCATGTACTAATCACGTGCCTGCACAAAACGATTTACATCAATAATAAGTTTGAAATATCAAAAAAATTATGATTTGATGCTGTTGTTTTATTTATTTATGAATTTACATGCCAAAGTAAAATAATTTTGAAGTAATATCCAGTTTAAGAAACATTAAAGTTTTTTTACTAAGTATGAAGCTTTTAATAACAATTTCACTTAAGAACAGAAAAAGATGAAGCCTCTCTTAGAAATTGTCTCTAGTTAACATTAAAATATAATATTCAACAATTAAAAGTCATCAAAAAGCTTAAACTATTTCAGGCATTTTAAGTCAAACTTTGTTTTTGTGACTTTAAATCTTTTGATCTGTTCCTTAGCATTGAAATATTACTCTTATTACTTAAAGCTTTTATTAAACACAATAAATTTTAATGTAAAATTTAATATTTAAAATTTAATTCAAAATCAAATCAAAAGTCACCATTACAAGCTGAGCTTCTAACAAAACTATATCAATTTAAGTGTTTAGCAAATTATCGCTGAAAAGTTCTCATTTAATGTTGGTTGTGTACATATCTGGAGGCAATTAAGAAGTAATTTTTGGTTGAATACACACGGTAGAACTTAACATTTTAAAATGATAAAAATTTAATTATATATTGTGTTGCAATATTAACACAAAAGGAATGTATCACTCAAATTGGTTAAAAAACAAAAAAGCTCCTCCAAAAAAAAAAATGATTTCAAAAATTGTGGAAATTAATAATTTGACGCCAGAGTCTTCGTTTTAAATAACCCAAACAAGTTAAAAACCTCGTTTATCCTTTTTAAATGTTATATTGTCACAGTACGGGAAAATTTCTGAGATTCGTGTTAATTTGCAAATTCCTGCAAAAACTTCCCATGAACTGCATTATTTACCTAAAATTCATAATTTGATGACAAGTTAAAAGTTTAAAAATAAATAAGATTGTGCTTCAGCTATTAAATAAAAATAATATAAAAAAAATATTTAATTTAAAAAATACGTTAAAGCTATCAATAAAATTCAATAATTATGGGATCTCTTAGGAACTAATTTCAGCTTTCACTAGCACCTAATTATATAGCTTAGTTTACAAAAGGTTTTATGTTGTTTACAGAGCTTTTATTTTAGTAACGCAATATATCGTTATTCTTGAGAAAGGAAGGTATCAAATATTTAAATAGGGTTTTGAGAAGCTTTCAGAAAGCAACAATTTTAATTTAATTTTTTCATAATTAATATTCTGCAAATTGTTTGTTTAAATTCATCACTAAGTTTTTAAAAATTAAAATTAAAAATATTCAGCTTATAATACGATTGTTAAAAATTTATATAGTTTTCTACTAGACAAAAGAAATCAACAAACTTTCATCAACTTGAGACCCTTCATTTATAATCAGATCATTTACTTAGAGAAATTGTCTAGTTCAAGAAGAATTACATAAAGCTTGATAATTTTGTAAAATATCACCTAAAACTATTAATTGTCGTAAAATAACTTGAACAGTTTATCACTTCCTGAATATTTTAAAATATCAAAATAAAAAAAAAATTGGTAAAACTGTTGTTGTTGTCAGATCGAATATTTTGTCGTTGTCAATTAAATTTGATTAATTAAAATAAGAAAAAGTGTTTATGTTTATTATGAATTTAGATCCAGTTTGGTTTAGAAGTAATTTTTATTAAATTACATGTTTTGAATATTCGTTTATATATGTATTAAGCTTTTGATAAAGCTTGTACTTTTATCTTGTAATCAAATACATTAATAAACAAACGAACATAAACAAAATTTAAGACTGTAGAATTCGTATTTTCCATTTAATCTGATTTAATTTTCCAATTACTGTCTATGTATTGTGGATACAATTCTAGTTGATATTACTGTTGTGATAAACGACGATAATACGTGCTGTAACATAAGACTCTAAGATAATTGATAGGATTTTAGTAAAAATAATGTATACACTATTAAACTGAATAGCATAGAACGTGAGATCATATGGACAAGCAATTTGTTTGTCCTGTATAAAAAAAATCAAAAAGTTACCTTAGAGTGTGATGTCACGTAAATATATTACCTTTCTTGTAAAGATATATGGGTACTTCATAAAGAAAAGCTTTGATTTTTATTCTACATGTTTTACACCTGTACACATTTTACTCATATATCACCAAACTGATTAAATACACGCGATATAAATGGGGAAAATTTTAAATTACATTTTGATATAACGTTTATGTGGGGTGAGTGTGTAACCTAAAACTTGAATTTATTATACAAAATCTAATCCAAATATGATTAGGGTTGTTTTGTATATGTTATAGGTAAATATTTTATTATCTATCGTGTTACTGTAATGTATCCGTTTCAACATGAAATTTATTTATCGATAAATCAATCGTGTTATTGCCTCTCGTTATTCAATTATTTCGCAACTCCTTACTAATAAGGCCGTCTTGTTATCAAATGCTTGCATTAATACAATTATTGACCGAATTTTAAACTTAAAAAACGCTTAAAGCATATTTTTATTTTGTAAATCTTAAAGCTTTTTTAATTTTATTGGTGCCCATATATACAGCAATAATTATTTCATATTTATTTGCGGTTGGCGGTTTTATGTATGTAGCGCTTTTGTATTCTGATACACTGTATATTGTGTGGTATATTTAATTTTAATATCGAAATCGTTTCGCATGAAAAAATTGTAAGATTTTTTTTTAATTAACGTGCGGTACATATTAACTACAAAGTGTTATATAAAAATGTAACGTATAAACCCATAAAATATTCCACCCTCGCACGACATTTTTATTGTTTTATAGCGCATACATTTATATCTTGTATATATCGCTCGCCATAATACAACGATTGACTTACATCATTCAATTGTATATTTATGTGTGTGTGCATGCTTTCTCATGCGAAATGAATTTTTAATTTTTTTTTTACGTAAATTGAAGATTTTAATATTACATGAGAACATGTAGAATATGCGAACTGAGATAAGATGTATGTACGTACGCATGTTTTTGCTGTACGAGATTTTCAGCTATTCAACCATCAACCATGATTGAACGTAGTAAAAGTTAATTGAGTATAGTACATTGTATAATATAGTACAGTATGGAATCTCATTTAGTGTGTGGCACACCACTAAGTAAAACAATTTAATTATTTTTAGTGTCGCAAAAACCCAAAACAATGCGAACGATAAATATGAGGTGTGGTACGTGAAAAGGTTATTCCCCTTTTTAATTAACTTTTATTGTTGACATAACGAAAGTAAAGAAGGTAGAAAATAACGTTCAGCATCATCCAAGGTTGAGTACAGATCATCCCTGCTTAACTAATTTGGTGTATGTGTTTATGATTAGATATATGTTCTGCCTATATGTCTATAAACAAAACCTGGTACTGATGCTGGTGCGGTATATAATTTTGTAAAATACGTGATGTCATGGTACATGAGTATTTTTCTGTTGGTTTGGCACAAAACAATGGGTTGCTGATGATTTTAGGTTGACAAAATTTCTAGGAAGTTTTTTTTTTGTTTTATTTGCTTTGGTAATTGAAATTGTTAAATATGATAAACTGCTCGTCCCCCAAATTAAGCTAAATATAAATATATGGTTGAAATAATTGTTGGTTGGTTTGGTATCGCAAAAAAATATTGATAACAACAACTATTCATTCATGTTTATCTGCTTTATGAAAAATAGGTCTTGTCAAATTTTCAAAATATTTATTCAGTTCAAAAGCCAAACTTCTGAAGGATATCTATTTGTTCACATTTCACAGAAAATAAAATTGTATTGAAAATCTACAGGTTTGTGAACCGATTCTGACTAAAAAATGACTGCTTTACTCCCACTAAAGCGCAAAGGTTCTATGAATGTGAATATTGGTCCACTATGTGGTTGCCATTGGACTTTTACCGTGAACTACCCCGTTTGGTGATCCAACTTCAACAAGATGATGATATCATTTTTAGAAAGGAAATTCTTTAAAAACCTCAGAAACACACCGGAAAGGCAAAAAGGGACCAAGCGAAAGGAACAAAGAACAGATTGAAGTCGTTAGCTAATGGCTAGTTTTTTGTCTAAGTAAGGGCTTTTTCATGCAGCAGGGTACATTTTTAAAATGTGCTTCTAAAATTTAAATATTAATTTAAATATAGTATTTTTAAAGTTATATTTCGTCGATTTTTTTTTGTAATATCGTAACAAAAACTAAATTTAATGAAGCTGCTCAATAAATTCGAATAATGATATCAAATAAGAAATTTGAATCGATCGACATATAATCCATCATTTATGAAGGTTTTCAAAATTTGGAAAACCTTAAAAATCCAGTGAATCATTTTACTATATACCTTAATAAGGTAAATTAACACGTATTAATACAAGTAAAAACTTTTTATTGCTTTTTAATTAATTTGGAGTTTTGGACTTGTTAAAAATGCACATGAACTTTAATAGAAATTATAATTGTTTAAAGAAATTGCAGAAAGCTTTATTAACCAATAAGTAAAAAAAAAAAAATGTGTATGTCAAAAGTTGCAAAATTCAGAAAACCTCTCGAAGCGTTTCAACGGTTCGTTTATTTGACCTTTTTTTATATTAATGAGAAATCAGTCGCCGGAAGCTCATTTTCATTAGTCACATACAAAATCTTTTAGCTATCATGAATTTGCACATTAAATTGTTTCCGTTAAAATTGAAGATGTGTACAAAATTTTACTGTTTATAATTAACAGACCCTCATTCATCCCATTCCAGGCCTATAATATCTTCTACGAAATTTTACAACTGAATAAATAAAATGATTCAAAAAATTTCCACCCAACCCCATATCTTATAAATTACCACCTTTCGAAAATATTTAATTTTCTAATTTTCAGTAGGCTGTGTGGGAATTAAATCATTAAATCTGATTAATTTTTACATACGTACACTCAAACACACACACAGACAAACATTATAAATCCTTATGTAATTATGCGAGATTTAGGCACAAGGGTAGAAAATAATTCCACGAAAACTTAGAACATTTCCATTTAGCTACATATACCTTAGTTGTTTTGTTGTCGGGTACCTCCATAAATCCTCTCACCGCGCGTCATTGTGTTGAAAACTTTATTCGTTAAAAAAATTAAGAATGAAAAACATCTTTTGTTTGATATTTTTGGCGTCTGTAAGACGATCATATTTTTTTGTTGCTTCTTTCCTTTCCTGAATTTATTTATATATAAGTGTGTGTGTGCGCTTTTCTTGTATAATTATTTATTCGTGGTGTGCTCGCGTATAATATTGTTTTGGTTTTTTATGAATGTGATATATGAGCTGATTTGAAATTTGGATTATTTTTCTTGGGTGGTTTTCGTTCTATTGTTCGGGTGAAAAAAAAAAATAGAATTTATAATCTGCGAGTGTTTTGTGTAGGAAACCGACAAAAGTTATTTATTGCTTGTCACCTTGACCTTGTTGGAGATGTATTATGCTATTTGAACATATTTTTGGCCCCCTATATTGTTTTACAATTTGGTTATGCCAAGAAGCGCAAGATTATGACATACACTAATTTAATAAACAAATATTCAAATCGTCTCTTGCCAAAGACAATGAAAACTGAAACATGTTTCAGCTGATCTTGAGATAGCTTTGAAGAGTTAGGTAATTTTTTAGCTATATGTGGTTGAACGGCAAATGTAGCGGAAGACTGGGTTTTGAGAACGGTACCTTTAAAAGGTAATAAGAAATCTAAAATTAAAATTTCTGTTACCCTACAATAGGATTGGTGCATGAAATGGGTTTGAATATCTCTATAAGTTTCTGGTATTTGAAGTTACCGATAAATTTTGTAAATGCCCCATATTTGAAAATCTTGTTGTAGATCTCGATCAGTTCTGGAGAATCTCTTTGATAATCTCGGTAAGCTTTTGAGAACCTCGATAACATTTTGAAGGTATCGATAATCTTCTAAGGTTTTCTATAATTTGTTTGGCTTTTAAAGATTTCGATAAGTTTTTAGTGATCGTAGTAAGTTTGTAAAAATTTCAATAAGGATTTAGAGATTTCGGTAACTTTTGAAAAGCTCAGTAAGTTTTTTGGTAATCAAAGTTTTAAATGGTATCGATAAGATTTAAAATTTCGATTAGTTTCGGATGAGCTTGATACTCATCCTTGAATTGAAACTCTCGAAAAAATTTTGAAGCACTCGATAAGTCTTTGAAAAAGTCGATAAGTTTTGAAAATTATGAATAAATGGTGAAAGAATTCGGTAAGTTTGTATGTTTTTGGTATTTCAAGTTCCATATAAATTTTTGATAAGTGGTTGAAGATCTCGATAAGTGTTAAAAATAAGGATGAGATATTTTCTATAACGTTTAAAAGGTTTCGATAAGCATTTAAAGACCTCGCCAAGTTTGCAAAATCTCGATAAGTTATGAAAGATTAGAAAAAATTCTCTATAAGACTTTAAACCAAATCGAACTCTATAAGAAGAATCTCGATAAGACTTTAAACCAAGATTCAAAGATTTCTATAAATTGATAGTATTTGAACTCCTGAATAAGTATTTGAAGTTTCCGTTTTAAAGTTTATAGGTCGGATTTGAAGGATTTACAGACCTCCTTTAGGTTTTAGTATTTGAAGTTCCCGACAAATTTTTCAAGTTTTGGAAAAACATTTGAATATGCCGATAAGCGTTTGAAGATATTGGTAAGTCTCTGAAAATCTCGAAAAAATTTTGCAGATTTCTGTAAGTTTTAAAAGATCTCGATTTTTTTAAAAACGCAATAATCAAATTTCGGGATATTGATTTGAAGGTGTCGATAAGTTTTTGAAAGCTCGATAAGTTGTTTAATGATATCAATAAGTTTTTAGAATCTCGATTAGTTTTTGAAGCACTCGACAAATGTATGGACATTTCTATAAGTTTTAAAGATTTCGGATCAAACTTTGAAAATTTCGATAAGTTTTTGATATTTGAAGTTTCAGGCAAGTATTTCAATTTCCCGATACGTTTTAGAAGTTCTCAATAAATATTTGAAGCTCCCGATCAGCTTTTGAGAATTTAGTTAATGGTTTTGATGATTATACGGTACTTCTGCACATTTTGATATTGTTGTTAAAATTTCGAAACGATTTTTAAGCTATCGATACAGTTTTGTTAAGTGAGTTATAGATAAGTTTTTGAAGTTGCTAATAAGTATTTGAAAATCTCGAAAAGTAAATTGAAGATTTTGATAATCTTTTCTAGATATATATTCCTCAGTAATTTGTCGAAGACCTTTAAGATTTCGATGAGGTTTTGAAAATTTCGATAAGTTTCTGATAGTTGATGTTTCAGATAAATTTTTAAAGTTACATTGAAAATTCACATGTTTTTGTAGATGTGAATTAAGATTCAAAGTTTTCGTTAATTTTTTGATAATTTAAGTTCTGGATAAATAACGGTTGTTTTTTTATAGGTTCACAACTTTCAGTTGGCAACACTGCTTTATTTGACAACCCATTTAGCAGATGATAGTGGCTTTTTGTTTTGTTTGGTTTGACATTTCATTATGGATATAGACTTACATCAGAGCAACGCTTACAAATTGTTGAAATTTTTTATCAAAATAATGGTTCTGTTCGTCAAACTTATCTTGCACTTCGTCCATTTTATGGCGTACATAATCGTCCTTCAGAGCGGCTAATTCGAAAAACAATAGATCGTTTTCGGACCACGTTTACTCTTAATGATAATGTGCATCCCGTGAGACGCCGAACAGTATGCACTGAAGAAGCTATAGCCGCTGTACAGAAAAGCATTGAAGAAGATCCAAATCAATCAGTTCGTCGCCGTTCTCAGCAACTGGGGTTGTGTCCTTCCACTTTATGGAAGATTTTACGAAAGGATCTTGGCTTAAAAGCTTTCAAGATTCAACTTGTGCAGCAATTAAAGCCAAACGACCATCGTATGCGTCGCCAATTCGCCGAATGGGCTGAAGCACAAATTGAAATTGATGTTGAATTTCCATTTAAAATTTTGTTCTTCGATGAAGCCCATTTTTGGTTGAATGGGTACGTAAATAAGCAGAATTGTCGGATTTAGAGTGAAGATAATCCACAAGGTTTTGTCGAAACACCATTATATCCACAGAAAATTACTGTTTGGTGCGCTTTATGGGCTGGCGGGGCCATTGTTCCATGTGTCTTCAAAAACGATGATGGTCAGAATGTTACTGTCAATGGTGAGCGGTATAGGGACATAATTAAAAAAAATTTCGTACCTCGATTAGCTGGCATTAATCTTGCTGACATGTGGTTCAAAAACGATGGAGCCACATGCCACACAGCGCACGCTACAATTGATTTACTCAAAGAAACTTTTGATGAAAGAATAACTTCGCGTAATGGTCCAATTAATTGGCCACCAAGATCGTGTGTTTAACCCCATTGGATTATTTTCTTTGGGGTTATGTAAAGTCACTTGTCTACGTCGATAAACCAGAGACAATTGAACACCTAGAAATCAACATTCGAAGAGTTATTGGCGAAATACGGCCACAAATGCTGCGAAAAGTTGGTAAAAATTGGTGTTCCAGATTGCGCCTAGTACGCGCCAGCCGCGCGGTCACATGGCCGAAATCATATTTAAACATTAATGTCATAACATTTTCTATCCAATAAAGCTTGTTTCATTGATATTAAAAATATATTTCTTTGTTTTATTATGATTTAAACTCTATAAAAACCACCCTATATTTAAAGTTTTCGTAAGTTTTTGAAGTTCTTGATAAGTATTTCAAGATCTCGATAAGTATTTGAAGATCTTATTAAAACTTTGAAAGATAATTTCTTGGTATTTGAAATTCCCAATAAATGTTTGAAGTTTCAGAAAAGTATTTGAAGATATCGATAAGTTTTTAGAGGTATCGATAGCTTTTTGAAGATCTTGAGGGGTTCTGAAACATCTCGATAAATTTTTTAAATGTTTGTTGTTTAAATATCTCGATAATTTTTGAAGTTTTTGATAAAGTTTTAAGGATTTCGATAAGTTTTTAGAGAGCTCGATAATTTTTTGAAGATCGTGATAAGAGTTCGAAGATCTATATAGGTTTAAAATATTTCGATAATGCTTTGTAGATATCGATAATGTTTTGAAATTTTCGGGTACTGGTTTTCGATTGGAAATTTTGGATTTGAGTTGTAGTTCAGTTGTAGTTGAGTTGTAGCTAAGTTGTAGTTGAGTTGGAATTGATTTTGGTTCGAGTGAGAAGTACAGTTAGAGATTAATTTGGGAGTTGAATTGAGGATTGGAATTAATTGGAATTAATTTGACTTGATGTAAGTTGAATTCTTGTATGCTGGTAGTTTTTCACACCATGTTGATTTGGGAGTTGAGTTTGATATTGTGTTTATGGTTGAGTTAAGAGCTCAGTTAAGAGTCGAGTTGGAGTGAAGGTTAGTTGGGATTGACCGAGGGATTCAGTCGTGGATTTGATTTGGGTTGATTTTAGAGCTAACGGCTGAGTTGAAGGTTGAATTGGTGATAGAATAGATGTTTGAATAAGGGATTACTGGGGTTGGGGTTACTAACTTGGGATTAAGGGGTTCCCATTTTTTTTTTGTATTTTTCCCGTTGGTGGGCTTTTATCACAAAGTATTGCCGTTGATGTAAAATTACACCACTTTCGGTTCTTTTATTTCACCCGGAAACAATTCATTTTAAATTTGATTAAGGCTTATCCCAATGTATATATGTATAGTCTATACATTAAATTCCAATTTCCTTGCCTAGCTGCTTGTTTTGAACTATACTATAAACAATTTACACAACACAAGTATAATATAAATTTAACCCGCAACAAAACAAACAAACATGAAAACAGAATGAATGAATCAGAAAGCAAGATAAACAACAAACATTTTGTGTTGTTAGTTTATCTTGGAAAAATAGGAAATTGTTTATCTTTATAGGTTTGTGGTTCAATGGGACGGAAAAAATAGAAACTCATACTGTGCCGCCGCGCTTACAATAAACTATTTGGATGATAAGAATCGTTTTTGATAAGAATGCTTAACCCTTTTGTTGGAGATAAGTGTTGTGCTAAATTTGTACACACCATTGTAACATAACCGCAAAAATAAATTTTCCTGCATACGTCTTTGTAAAAAAAAAAAATCAATATAATGTTCAGCACACACATTTGACTCAATTCCCTAGATATTTTGGAACAAAACACAATACAAGAAGATGAAACATAGATACAAGAATGAATAAATCTTCCACAAAAAATAAATAAGGAAATAAGAGGGAGGGGGGGGGAGGGGGATCCGTGCAGGGTATTGGAAAAACTTTTCCTTTTTCACCTAATGCCTTATTTATTTTGTATGTATACGTTTCCTAAGACTACAAGAAAAATGTGTACGATATGATTTATGTGTCGTAGTTGATGTATGATGATTTAAATAACAACGCACGAACATAAAAATCTACTATACTACGGTTTACGTAAAATATTTAAGATGTTTAATGCATGTTATCTACCAAAAAAATTGATATTTTATACGAGCTTTTTTGTTGTTGTTGTATTTACTAATATTTACACAAATCACTTTCGTAATAGTTTAATTGCTGCAAGGGAAATGATGTACTGGGGATGTTTTCTATATTTTACTAGTAGTGTAGTTGGGTAAAGTTTATTTATTTTCGTAAGAAGGAAATAACTAAAAGTTTTAATTTCTTGTTGTAGAATATAAAAAAAAAAGTTTGTTATTTCTTATATTAAATTGATTTCTCTTGAGGGTTTGTAAACTGTAGTTTCATCAGGGTCGGTCAACTAGTTGAGTTCAAAAGAAAGATTCAATCGAACATTGGAAAACAATTTTAGAAAAGAAGCTCAGTTTTTTTGAATTCATCAAACTAATATTAAATAAATTTGTTGCGTCTATTCAAATTTGGAAAGCTAATTTAAAAAATTACACTTCAAATAATGTTAATCTTTCACAAATCGAAAGGAAATTTTAACAAAGGTGTTGTAGTTCATTAAATATCTTAATTAGGCAATTTGTGATGATGATAAATTTTAAAAGCCTAACAAAAATGATAAACATTTCAAAGCTTCTTAAAGCTATATTGAAGAGAAATTTCAAAATATTTTACATTTTGGGTCATTTGTTATCTCTGATTGCGAAAAAAATATTTAAACGATGATAGTGTTAATTGCACATCACTTGAAAACTCTAAATCGCCAGATTGGAAACATTCAGTCTAACGTAAAAGGTAATAATAAAACTTAATTTTTTGTTTTAAAATTTTGTATTTGAACTTTGTTAATGTGCAAACTTTCAACCTTATATACTTGAAATCGCGAAAATATTAATAAAATTAGAATTCCATTACTATAGTGTTGGGCTAAATCGATCTTTTTTGTTAAAAAGAATATGAGAAAACAAACAAAACGTAACAAAAAAAATCGATTTAACACATCACCACAGACTAGCAAGTCAATGAAAATTGAAATAACTTGTTTTATGGATTTTAAAACTCTGAAGATCAAAAGTATTTAAAAGTTCGGCGTTCAGCAAATAGTGTTAACTTAAGATTTCATCTGATATCATCGACCACTTAAGTCAGCGATATTTGTTCCAGAACTGTCAACCGCATCCTTTCGCAATTTCCTTCTTAGGTGTAGTTAAATAACCGTTCTTGTTCTGAATCAAATATGGTTGTTCCAAAAATAGTTTTTTTGTCCTTTAGCCGCCACAATTTTGTTTATTTTCAAATTGTGTACAAATAAAAACGTTCCATAATAACAAACGACGACCATAAATGTTTAATTTAAATAAACAAAAATAAAACACAAACGATTAAAATTAATTCTAATTTATAAGAGTTTTTCAACTTTTTGCCATACATAATCTTCCAAGCCATAAAAAATGCTACAAAATGCTGTATTGGAAACAAAGAAAATTGTTTCGTTAAAAATATAATTTAATTTGTGCTAACCTAAAATACGTAATAAAAAAATTGGAAAATAAAATTTTGCTTTTTTGTTATCCGATTGTGGTGTTATTAAAAATTACAAAATTGCATAAATTGAGCTTTTCCTTGGCAACGAGAACAAAAAATTTAGCTTTCGGTTTATTTTATTAAACGAAACGAAATTTTCAATTAAGGTGAATATACAACAAGGCAATGTACCAATATTACATAAATCAAATAATTTGTAATGTTGTCGCGTTACGATGCGAGATTTCTCTGGAAACCAATAAATTTTTATTGTTGAAATCAATTTATCTCTTATCTTTTTTTTGGTGTGCTGTAGTGGGTTTAACGGATCAATAACACATTTACGTGGTATCAAACATAAAAAAAATTATAAAAAACATCTAAAAGTATCATCTTATCACAAAAAATTATCAAGAGATTATGTTTGGTGTACACATTATGTATATCCAATATTTTATTTAATACTGGATATTGACTTTAAACTATAAAAAAAGCTCGCAGTAAAATAAAATGTACCACATAAATAGTATATGGCAGGCCAGTACCCATATTTAAAAAAGAAAAAAAAAAAAGTTTGTTTTCTGTATGGGAAATTAGAAAATTAGATCACAACCATAATAAAATAAAATAACCAAAAATTTGCGAACAATATGTATTATGTATATAGAGAAGGGAAGGAAGCTTTCGATAACTCATATTATTATCACACAAAACCTAACCATATTCATACATATACAACCAAAAAACAAAATCGGGAAATTGTTTATGTCAAGCTTTTTGTCGGTGGTAGCGGTTTGGTTATTTGAAAAAATTAAATTATTTGTTTTATTGACAACATCAAATCCAGCGTATAAAAAATTATTTTTTTGCTTAAAGCTATACTACATATATATATTTATAGTATTGCTGTGATCAGCTAAAGCTTTTTATTGACGTAGTTAGTTTTTAGGATTTGAATTTGATTTACTGTAGCGGCTGCTGGCTGATTTTTTTTTTCATAAAATTTGAGTTATGCATGCAATATTGTAGTAAACACAAAGTTTTCTCGTCTAGAGTCCAATTACTATTTATGTAAAGATATTTCAAAGAAGTTAACCAATCAATGAGTGTTTTAGTTAATGGATATGATATTTCTTCGAAAGGCTGGTGTAAATTAGTGTTGCCACAGAATTTTTGAAGAACCGCTATATACATTTTCTAAGTTTCGATTGTTAAGCAGTTCAGTTTTTAAGAATTTTTATATTTCCAAGTTTCTAAATTCGTAAATTCTATAATTGTTTTCAAATTTTCAAATATCCAAAAACTCTCATTTCTTTTGTTTATAAACCTCTATATTAATTTTTCTGCCTAATTATTAAACTTTAAATTTTCAAATATTTCATTTTATACATAGTTAACATCTTGTAACATGCCACCCATCGTAAAAGCAAATACCACAAACAACATGTAGTACAATGACATCTTACATTATCATCTACCAAACATCTGAGCGATTTCTTATATTACATTGCATCGCACAAAATGCATAAAAAGTAAACGCAAATTACCGCAAGATAAGTGTAATTGTAACCAAATCAAAATACAATAAAGATTGTGTCATTCCACTGCATAGCAGGAAATGATGATTAGTATATAAACCTAACATAATGTAAAAACCATGTTCATAATTTTATATATCATACATTAAAACAGTGTTATTTGTGTATTACAAATTATTCGGTACTACCGTTCCCTACCCACAATAAATAAATAGTGTTATCGGCCTTCAACCCATAACTACATATCTAAATATCTAATCGTCTTAATATCTTATTTTCGAAATTTCGAAATTTTTTAATAATATAAATTCTAAATTTTAATTATCTAAATATTTAAATTTATGAATTTTAGTACTTCTAAATTTTTCAATTCCTAAACTTGAATAGCCTTCTAAATTCCTAAATTTCTAAAATCTTAGTAACCCATTACAAAATTTACCATTCTCTAAATTTCTAAACTTCAAAAATTTGTATCGTTTAATTTTTTAAATTTTTATATTTTCAGATTTTACATTTAAAATATTAAAAATTTATATTTTTAATTTTGACTTTCACCTAAATTCCTTCTAGAGAACTGAATATCTTAATTTCTAAATCTTTGTATTGCTGAGATTGAATAAACTTTCAAATTCTTAAATCAAATCTCAAAACTAAACTAAATTTTTGAATTTCTAAATTTCTGAATTTTAAAATTTTTAAATATTGTCCGTAAATTTTAAAATTTCATATTTTCAAATAACTAAGTTTAAATTAACCCACAATATCATGTATTTGTTTATCCTTCAGACGCTAGATTCTCATATTCTTCTAAATTTAAAAGTTATTATTTCAATTTCCATACACAACATTTCCATACAAATTAATAAACTTCCAGTTTATAAATTCTTAAATTTCGATAAATTCCAAAATTCCTTAAATTCGTAGATTCTTAAATTATTAAATATTCTAATAATGCATTTCAAAAGTTTCAAATTTTCAAAATTCCACATTTTCCTAATAATTTTTATACTTTTAAACAACTTCAATTCCCTAAATGAATAGATAAAACATTTTCAAATTTCTTTATTTTTATATATAAAAATTTTTAAATACATTAATTTAAATTTAATAACATAAATTCCTAATATAATATATTTCTAAATTCCTATCCTACTAAATTGGACAAAATCAATTAATTCCGAGCAATTAACAAAACTTCTGTGTCTACAAGTCGCAATTAGCTGTTCCTTGTTCAAAATTTTTAACATTTTCCGACCGAAAACAGGCATTTATCATGTGTTTAACATGCATTTCCAATTTTACCAAAATTATATAGTTCAGAAACGTGTTGGTCTACCCGATTTCAATTGATTACGAATTTTAATTTGTCATGACACTAACAACAACAGTTTCAATTTTAAATTAAAGCCTTCATTTTTAAAACTGGAACATGTTAGTAAATTTTAGTTATTAATTTTTAAATAACTGATAAATTAGAACCGCATAAAGTGCGTTTTTCTATTCGCTATTTGGAGCAAGTTTTCGAAAGCCGTCATATATAAGTGGCTTCCGATACCGGCTCGACATAAAAAGGTAAAACTAAATATTTTGTGTGTTAAGTTTTCGCTGAGCAGTTGAGTTTAAAATAATAGTTTGTTGTTAAATAAATTGGACTGCCGATGGGGGCTACTTCTAGGCCCCAACACTTTATTGGCTAGAAGAAATGACCATTTTTTTCAGGTTTTGTAGCTGATTCCGTCACAATCTCGTATGATACTTCCATAAATAAAATTGACGGTTGTTTAAGATGTAGTTTAAATCATGGTAATAATTGGGAATTTTAATAAATTCTGGTCAACTTCAAACTCTAACTTACATCAAGGAATTACAATGTCATTTAAGGAATCGTTCCATGCCAAAGTGGACATTTAACAAACGATTCAAGCATAAAATCTCGTGAGGCATTTTAATAAAATTTTATTAAATCATTCCGGGATGACGAAATTATTTTCTACAAATGTAAAAGCACATCATCGTCAACCTTTCATATCCACTTAAAATGCATAAATATTATATATAACAATTTTTGTTTATATGTTAGGGAAATCGCTACAGCATCATGAAAAGCCGGCACAAATTAAATTATGGAAACATCTTCAGTATCCTCCATATACATCAACAAGAACATAAACCGTCAAGATACAAAAAAGAAAAGAAAAGAAAATTTAATTATACGTACTTAAAACTTAAGTAGGAAATCTTTTTTGTGTTTTTCTTCTTTTTTTTTTCATTATCCACCATTTTTCACTTCGTATCACGATTCGCTGTGTATTTAAGTCGTTTATGTGTAATTTTTGTTACTTTTATGTAAGTAAACATAGATTTTAATTTAATTTATATGATTTTCACTAAAGGCTTAATTATAATTGTTTATTTTAGCTCTGGATATATCAACTTGAACGCCATCGCACTTCAAAATATTAAAGCCAATAATCATAAAATAGCTAAATTATAATAATTTACCATTTCCGAAACCAAAATAAACAAAAAGCTTAACAATATTGTATTAAAGAATATTATAAAAAAGTGCTTCAACTTCTTTATCCGAATACACCATAGAAACACAATCACACTTAATCGTTTTGGTTCAAACTCTCCATTTATAGCACAAACAAGAAAAATCTTTTTTATGATTTTCTCTTTGTATACATTTATCTTTAATACCATTCTCAAAAGCTCTTAGATGTATTATACAAATAGAAGCACAAAAAAATAAATATTTTTTAGAACTAGATAATAGCGATACGAAATACAAACAAACATAATATTTAACAAAACCCAAATACTTTGACGATGATGATTTATAAATCATAATTTTTTGTTACATCTTGAACTTTTGTAATCACGTGCCTGAATACCGTACTCACAAATTCCTGACCAAAAAATAATTCATTTAATACATCATTTAACAATTGGTACGTCGCACTTTCTTTACACACATATACTTACATACATCGTGTATATATAAATGAAAGAAAGTTGGAGGAGAAAAAAGCTTCAATTATAATGAATATAAATTATTAACGAGCTTTTAGTTTTGTTGCTTCCTATTTTGGTATATACGCATAAATAATTTTATTTTATCCGATTTACAAAGAAAAAAAAACATTAGCAATAAAAATGAAATTAAGATGAATAAAAAAAACAGAGCTATTTGTCAGGGCTGCGAACCACAATAAACATTAAATTAAATAATATCTCATTATTGGTTATGTGTGTGTACGAGTCAAATATGAGACATTCAGCTAATTACAATATTTCAAATATGTTTATAACATAATAATTAATTCATAATTTTTAATAACCAAATTATTTGTTTATTGTTTTTTGGTCACATACGCATGCATTCAAATTATTATTAATAATTTAAAAAATTAAAAATATTGTAGTGACGTGCAGCAATTGTGTAATGAAAACGTATTTTCATTATTCAGCGATACATAATTTATAACGACAGAACTACAAAAAGTATATCATATGCGGCTTTAGTCTGGGGGAGGAGAGGGAATGATGATGGGCTTTTTATTTGAACTATAAACTATAGGTAAGTTTTATCAAAAGCTTCAAAAAAAAAGTTTAAATCCACATTTTCTATAATACATAAATTTGAATTAATTGTGCTAATTTTCAATTAGGTTAAAAAGTTTAAAATTTATAGGAAGCTTTCCTGCGTTAGTGACCGTTTTTAGTCGAAAACCATTTGCTCTTAGTTCGTTTAGCCGAAACTATTCAAAATATTTTTTTTATTAATAACTAGTCACTCAATGCACTAAATAAATTAAGTTTAATTTAAACAAAAAAAATAAAAAAAATTTGAATTCAAACATAACATGAGCTTTTTCTTCTTAAGTTTTTCTAAAAATTATAAGGACTTTGAAATATATAAAAGTAAAAAAGTGTTAGGTGAAAGTTACGGATAAATTTAATAATTTTTTGCGATTTCCAATTAATTTAAAATTAAAGCTTTCATTTGTTATGTTTGAATTGGAAAATTTTGGCATCTTAGAACAAATAGACGTCGCTGTTGCATTTCTGTAACCTTACAATCATTTAAAAGGTTAAAAATTCTTCTGGAGAAAAGTGCGATTAACCTGGATATAAAATTAAAAGCTTGCACTCTTAAATAGGTTTATGATAATATTCTAAATTTGACGCTTCCATTTATTTAAATCATGTTTCAATTGAAACCTATCCATTTTTTATTAGATCCATTTTCTATCGGCTTTGTTCAACAATACGTAAAGGTTAACATCTGATAATCTAATAAATTTATGAAACCTTTGAAAGCACATGCACGGTCTAACTAAGAAATAAAAATAAAAGCTTATTTATCAAACTCTCGATTAAATTCTGATGTGTAAAAAACTTTATTACGAATTCGGTTTTATTTAAACTTAAAGCTTTTTCTATATTCTTTGTATAATTAATTTCATTGAGTGAGAGTGATCATAATTTTTCAGCAACATGCTTTTATAACCTTATAAAGAATAAAGTTATCGTACGCTAGCCTTTATCCTTTTATTTATCCTCTTTTTATCCTCTATGTCTCTTTTGCAATAACAAAACTTTTAATTTTGAACTTGAAGTTTTCTTTTTCAAATTTTATTAAGCTACATTTTAAAACCACAATAACTTATATAAAGCTCATTAACTTTCGTTATTGCCAAATCGTCAAAACAATCTAACCCCCAAGGCCTGGTCTGTTTGCCAAATTTGGCACTTGTTGTAACATTACACAAAGAAAAAATCAAATATTTCAAAAACTTTCATATATCCTGTTATCGCCGCAAAACTAAACTTTCATACAAAACTCAATCCATTAGATGTACGGAAGCTAAAAAAAATATTTTTTGAAGGATTTAGATTTGATTTATAAATGTCCTAAGATGACAGCCACTTTGTTTTCAACTATAGTATATAACAAAAAAAAAATTTTTTTGCCTTCAGAAGTTCTCTTCATTTTGTATATAAGCGACCAGCTTCTATCCAATTTATCATAACATATACACACATATACATAACAAACACAGAGACGAAAATCGTTTTCCACAGAAATATGAATGACAATATATCAATTTTTCATACATACGTAAGGCATGTAGTGGGTACGATAACGTATAACTGTTTTGTTGCCCAAACCGCATACTGAAATTTTATATTATAAAGCGAACGAACAAAAATCTTAAGTCTAAAAATTAGCTTGTTCGAAAGATGTATGCTTCCTAATAACGATAAATCATAAAATCTATGTTATGGGCCTCCACATACCCGTATAACTTACTTGTTAAGATGGAAATTTATTGATTGTAATTCATAAATATTATTGTCATAGCTTGGCATAATATATCTTACTATTAATCGTCTTACAACAAACCCACTTACAGTTATTACTATACAGATTAAAAGATGCCATAAAATATTACATGTCACCATTATTCAACAAGATAAGGTATAGAGATTTTTTTATGACTGATCCAAATACGAAATAGATTGTTGACTTTTTATGAAGCTTTGGTTTATAATAATTCTTTTAAACAAATTTGCACATTAAAACGAAAATCTTATTCCAAGTATTTTAACGACACGAGCAGAAAAAAACTAAATAGCCTCTAGGAAAAAATTACGTTGTTTTATTTTATTGCCAAAAAGGCAAATGACGTTAATTCTAACCATCAATTAAAGTTGTGATTGCGCTCTACAAACATAATTTCATTCATTTTCTATATACATAATTTCCTATGGTATGTAATAAAAATTTTCACACCCATTTCATATATATTTTCCACTTGGTTACCAACTTTCACCCTTCTTTCTCTATTTTGCTGGTAATATAAATAAATTTTCACTTGAAATTGCTTACAACAAAATAATAAAAGTTTTATTTAATTTTTATTTTTATTTTTGTTGTTGCTGGTGTTATTGTTGTTGGGGTTGGCGGAAATTTGTATTGTCGCGCGTTGATATTGTGCAAAATGTTAAAATAAAATTATATATTGTAACGACAGGTGAAAACAATGAAAGCTCATATATTAAATTAGCGATTTATTACATGTTATTTATTTAAAAAAGTGATCTGTTTATTTTGGTTTGCAGTCATTTTGGTCGGATGTGCTTTCACAAGGCTCTCCAAAAGCTGCTTTATATGAATCCCTCTCGAGAAGGATTTCGATCAGCAATAACCCTAACTCGCTTAATAAAGTTTCCCATTTCGGAAAAATTATTTGAAGATGTTGGCTGAAACACAAACTTCCAAAGCTTTAAATAATATTAATTCATAATACCTAATTATGAACGTACAAAAGATGTAAATTTTTGTAAATTAGTTGAAAAGGTTTTTTGACAAATAATAAGTTTTGGAGATTGTTCTAATTTGATTAGCAAATGCTCTACCAGTTAAATTAAGTTCGTACTATAAAAGATGAAAAATGAAATATTTCATAAGCTTCTGCCTAAATCTAACAACTTCTATAATTTAATTGAAAGATCCAACCGCTGTGCGAAACTTTATAATACAAGCAATTGAAATATTAACTAGAACAAGAATTGTGAGTGTTAATTAAAGTCTATAAATAGATGACTTTTACGATAAAGGAAAAATGTTGTTTTCAAAACATTTCCAATCGAAAGCTCTTTACAAAAATAATTACGAACGAAGCGACAATATTACAAAAAAAGGTAAACACATTTGGAACTCTCCATTGAAATTAGATTACCCGGGAATAATACCCGATTTTTATAAAAAAAAAAAATTAAAAATAATCACGTACAGATCAAGAGAATCCTCCCAACAAATAATTGACTGTTGCAATTATTTTTTGACTATTAAAAATAACTTCTAAATTAGCTAAATTTGTTAATAACATTAACAGACCACAAACACTAAATTTAATAATAAAAATATCAACAAAAAAATATTTTTAGAAATTTATAAAACTTTTTGACGATGCTAAAATAAAATGTTACACACACACACACACATACACACATCCCATCCAAAATAATATAATTAGATTAAAGCAATAAAAGCTCAAATAACTCGACCATCACCAAAATCCATTAATATTATTTTATCACATCCACCGCCGATTTAAAGAGATCAATTCATAAATAATTTCCTTTGAACCTGCTAATGTATTTGCACAAAAGCTTTTATTATTGATTTTTGTGTATATTTAGCTTTCACACAATGAAGTTAATATCGGATATTCAGGTTATTTTCTAGGAACTGACTTTTATTTAGTTGTTTTCTTTCAATATCGCTTTTAAGCTTTCTATATGTTCTGTATATGCAACATATAAAGAGTTTGATTTATAAAAAAAATGTAAAAGCTGTAAAAAACCTTTGTTAGATTAAAAAAAAATATTGTGCTAATGTAATTGACTACACAATGTATTCCAATTTATTTCTAGCATCTCCCGAGTCCTCAAATTATATCAGACAACAATTTTAAAATAAAAATTTATTAAAGGACTGCCGAGTATCCGCATTTTATCGATCATATTACGTCCATCTGAAGTTAAGCTCGCGGAAAAACAAAAAAGGGGTGTATATATTAATCCCTGACGACCATAATGATTTATCTTTCGGTTCCAGTTTATTTTCTTGTTGGTTGGACATTGTTAATAAATCATATCAAATTTTGAGCCGAGTATCCGCATTTGAAATATTATTATTATTATCCCGATGATGATGATGACGATGGTGATACAATATAAGGGAGACAAAATCTTTTTATTTCCATTCATCATGTTGATCTTAATGTAGAAGAAGTAAAAAATTTTGCAGACCCTTAAAATCCTTAAATTTTGTGATTCATTGCATTTAAGAAGATTTTCGTAATAATACGGAACCGAAAGCTGTCAGATTAGTATATTTAATTTTTTTGTTTGGTTATTTAGTCGTATGCTAAATACCTATGTAAATGTTACAATACATGTATTACGTGTCATACATATGCAAATATAAAATGATTTTGTTTACAAATCACGATTGGATTTAGTAAAAACAAAATTTTAACAATCGATTTGAGGTAATTTGATATAGGCGTAACATAAACACTGTACCAACATTTGTATTTTCACAAATGTGTAATACTAACGACAATAGGTGTGAATTGGAAAGGGTATTTAAATGATTGAAAATCGATAACTCAACTTGCTATTTGCAATTTAGATTTTTGTGATAGGTAATATTGGTGATATACATACGTATTGAAATGTTATCTAAACGATATATCGAACAGTTCAATATCCATATCGTGTAATTTAATTTAATTAAATTTTATAAAATATTAGTGTTTTACTTAATTGAATATTATTTTCCATGACTACTAGCAATTCAAGATAGGTTAAAGACGAGGTAAGTATATTGCACAGGAGACTATATACAAACTGTGTGGTACCATGGATGACTCCAAAATCATGAAACTAGCAACTTTCTCTATCTCATTAATTAGTTTTATCCTATTGAGATCAGGCAGTTAGTTAGAGAGAAACGGAAGGCAAGTAAGACCTGGCAAAGGACACACGCCCCGGAAAACAAAAAAATTCTCAACTTTCTATGCAATAAACTAAAACAACTTATAAAAGAAATTAAGAACGAAACTATTAACAAGTAATGCAACAAAGGGATTAAAAAGAACCAAAATGCATGTGCCGCCTATTAAAAATGGGGAAGGAACCTGGGCCAACAGCGACAAGCAAAAGGGTATTTTATTTGCAGCTCACTTGGAAGACACCTTTCAACCGTTACCTAGGCAAACAGCAAATAAAAACATAATAACAGTTAGCAAAATTGATGAATATAATATTCGATGTGTGACATTACAGGAATTAAAAAATGAGATCAAGTGTAATTTGAACGCAAAAAAAGCTCCAGGATATGATTTAATTACTGGACAAGTCGTAAAAGCCATTCCCGAGAAGGGACTACGAAAATTGGTTCAAATTATCAATGCTGTCTTCAGACTAAAATATGTCCCACGACAATGGAAGGTTGCTGAAGTAATTATGATCCCCAAACCAGGCAAACCAGCGATCGATAAAAAGTCGTACAGACCGATTTCACTATTACCTGTAGTTTCAAAATTATTTGTAAAATTACTGCTCAAGAGACTCAAGCCAATAATAGAAGAGAGAAATTTGATCCCACCACACCAATTTGGATTTAGAGAAAATCACTCTACGTTAGAACAAGTTCACAGAATAACGGATATAATCGAAGACGCACTTGAGAATAAGAAGATATGCTCCAGCATCTTCTTAGATGTAGCACAAGCTTTCGAGAAAGTTTGGCACCAAGGACTTGAATTTAAATTGCATCGAGATCTACCTAAGCAGTTCTATTAAATTCTTAAATCTTATATCGCAGACCGACATTTCCGTGTAAAATATAACGGAGAGTACTCTGAACTAAAGAGAATATCAGCAGGCATACCACAAGGTAGCGTGTATACCAGAGATATGCCAAATACAGAAGGTGCCACCATAGCAACATTTGCAGACGATACAGCTATTCTGGCAACTTGAAAGTGTATATCAGAAGGAACGACTAAACTTCAAAAAGCAACCGACACAGTGCTCGTAAAAAGCTCCAGCGAATTAAATATATTTAAAAAATATTATATCATTGGTTCAAATTAGAAAACCTTATTGGGTGAAACTTTTTGCTAAAAGCTTCATCATTTTAAGTTGTTGTTAATTTCGAATTAAACTGTTTTTTGTATTTAGAAAGAACCAACTTAAGGACCCATAAAATTTGAGACGTTCTATTCATGATGTCTGATGTAGATGTAGAAAAGCTCAATAAAGGTCAAATAGTGTATTCCAACTTGTAGTAAATGTTTATATATTTGATTGGCTTAAACTTTGCTATGGCCTCAATTTGGTTATGCCAAAATACCCTTCCGCAATAGCATACAAGATAAAAGCTTTCATTTTAAGGTAATACATTAAGTAACGCATTGTTGCAAGCTACTTAATTAGATATACTGAAATATTTCAATTGTATTGGAATTATTACGCACGACAAATTTAAAGAAAGCTCAACAGTATTAGAGATACAAATTTAATGTACAAAATACGTACATATTATATCGATCAAAAATCAATAAACTTATTTTCCTTTTATTTCTTTATTGTAAAGCTTTTTTAATAAAATAAATTCGGTGCAAAATTCTTTAATAAAAACACTTGAAAGAATATCACAAATGCCATTAATCCAAATTGTAATTCTATTAAGGTAAAATCAAAAATTTTCTACAATACCAATATTGATAAAAGATATTGCGTATCTGAGGACGTTAAAAGCTCAATTTTTATTTATATTTTTGGGTTTATACTTAAGCGAAGCGGGAAATTTATTTTTTATGGAAATTATCTAATTAAAACTTTAATCCATTTGTAAATGGTTTGGTTTTCTCAGGGTACTGGTATATTAGCGAGAATATGTTTTATAAATAAAGTGGTTTGATTGGGTGGATTAGTTTTATTATATCAGTGAAACAAATGTACGAGTAACATACGCTTTTTTTATTTTCAGTAAGATATACAATTTTAACTAATTGTGATGTATATTTGAAAAGTTTTGGTTTTCAATAAATAATAAAAGTTTGAGGTTTAGAGTTCAGCTTTAACAGATTTAATCTAATTTCGAAAAGCTTGTTACGTTTGACGAGGAGAAGGTGGATGATATTAAGGCTATAAAAGTCTATATATACGCTATAAAGGGACCACGCATATTGAAACCGAACCCAAAACACCGACTTACTTCAGTAACTACTCGTAGGTTACCCAAGCAACTCCTAGAAGCAAGTCGAGTTCAGTAACGAGTCCTCACCTGGTCATCGCTGAATCCCGGTCCAATCATCCCCTACGTGCCGCACGTTGCCGTGAACGACACCCTTGTAGTGGATAATGGACGAACTGGATCGTCCGCTGTGCGTCCCATCTCCCCATCACGCACACAGAAATTTTGTCTACGGAGTCCTAAACAAGCTTTCAGCCTTTTTGGTTACATTAGTTAATTTAGGGTTGGCCCCCTTCATCAAAAGTTACATTCTCCTAAAATAAAAAATTAGTTTGAAAAAAAAGTTTTACTTTTATTAAAACGTTAATCTACATTAAGATACTATTTTAGTGTAGATTAACATTAAGAAGCTTCACTTAATGCTGCAAATAGCAGAACATTTATGGTTAATTTCAAAAGTTGGATATTTCAAGTTATTTAAATTATAATTGAATGGAACTATTATAAACATATAAAACTGTGAAAATTCAAAATTCTGTAAAAAAGTATTGATTTAAATGAATAATGGGTAACCTGATAGTGTTTCAATTAAGTTCGGTCGCAAGGAATCCTGTCAAAAATAATCAACAATTTTGTTTGTCTAAAGCAATTTTTCTCATCATCTAAAAGTCTCTGAGTCCGAAAAAGCAAAAAATATATATCTGCCCGTCTGCTTGGTTGTCTCAATGTCCGTCTTTATATCTGTACCCACGGTATCTTGAGAACAACTTGCCCGATTTGGAGATTGTTTCGGGTAATCTATTTCTATCGTTGAAGAATTGAAAAGCTTTTGAATCGTTTTACGTTAAGAGAATCAAAAGTTCCTGCCGTACGAATTAAGCACAAATCATGAGGTGATATTACACATTGACCATTTCTTTTTATATATGTTTGTTTGAGGGTAGTGAGTTGGCATTGGGTTTTATTTCACAAAACTTAGCTTTTCATGCTGCCGTTATTTTGTATCCTATACAAACTATAACTTTTCCTGAGCTTATTATATTACAAAATGTTATAAACAAAATGTTTTTGAGGTTTAACGTTAATACAAAATTTGAAGCTTTTTACGGGTCTTAATAAATTTGGCGAATGGTCGTCAACTATGAGCGCATTCAGGGAAAATAAAACTTTGATCATTAAATGGAAATTCAGTTAATCAAAATCTGAATTTATCTAAAACTTATTGCTGAAAGAAAGCTTTTTAATTTAAAAGCTCATAAAATTATTATAATAACTAAAATCTACTAGATAGGTGGGACAACTAATTTAGCGCATAACATCTTCAGCGGATTCAAATAAATTCGAAATTCATATGTATGGATGGATCATTTATGTTTTTGGTTAATGTTTTGAAATATATTTAATGTTCCAAGCTTTATATGAATTTTAAATTAATGTAACTTAAATCAATGTGAGCTTTTATAGCAAATCTCTAGAAAAAAGGTTATCTATCAGATGACACCAGGTTATATTAATAGTCTTATTATATAGATTGTAGCTGGTACTATAATCACTAGAATTTGAAATTTAAAGCTTTGAAAGCTTCTATTCTGAAAGTGTATTTCCTAAATTTAATTAAACACCTACATAATTTATTTGAACACCTACCAAAATTATAATTTAGTAAAATATTCCTCGAAATTCATTTCCCGTTTAATATGAAAAAAATACGTAAACCCTAGTTGAACAGACACACGCTGTTCACAGATAATCCTCATCCATTTACTTAAAAAAACACTGTATAAGAGCTTTATAGTAAACAAGCTTTCCAGTTTAATTCAAGTTTTTACTTCACACAGAAGTTCAAGGTAAAAACACACACACACACACACACGTATTGCTATATGTAAACAAAAATATTATATTCTTGTTAAAGCACGTAACATTTTCCATTAAACATTATTTAATTTATATACAAAAGCTTTGTACAAACAATGTTTGTGTCTTGATTCGAAGAATAACAGCATCACAAATAGTCGTATCGATTTATATGATAATATATATATATATATATATATATATATATATATATATATATATATATATATATATATATATATATATATATATATATATATATATATATATATATATATATATATATATATATATATATATATATATATATATATATGTATATATATATATATATATATATATATATATATATATATATATATATATATATATATATACATGTATACATAATGTGTGAGCTTTAAAGCTGCCAACTTAAAGATACCGAATAATAACAAAACAAAATATATGTGGGCGCATTTTATTTTATTCAGTGGGAGTGTGATAATATAGTACAACAATTATTACGAATTTTTGTGTACCTTTTGTGTTTGTTCGTTGGAAAATCGATTCGCAACAGGTTGTTTGTATTTTTGTATACGTATGTATGTATGTGTGTACACAAGGAATTTCAATTATTCATTGTTACGAAGCGAGATAATTTGAAGTGTGTACGATTAGTTGATAGTGGACTGGGCAAATAAAAGAATAGAGTAACAAGGGCTACCTGTTCCTTCTCCACGTGCACAATGTTTGTTTTGTTCATGTTTTTGTGCACGAAAGATTTTCATTTTGATTTTTTCATAATAAACAAAAAAAAAACGTAAACGTGATACGAAGCGTATGTGTAAATTTCGCTAGCTTTTTTCATATGTTCTAAATTGATGAGGGTGACCTGCCACAAAATTAATGGCTCTCTGCACTTGATTTATTGTGAATATTTTGGAACTATTTTATACACCATAAATTAAATGATATCAATCAACCTGGTACGTGAATTCTGTCTTAAATTCCGAAAAGAGTAAAATCAATGGTTAAATTTATATACGTAAAACTATCTAGATTCTAGACACTGTATTTATAATCAAAATGTATAACATAATTTTTCCAAGAGAAGAAACAAATCATCATGTACAATGATGCTACAAAATGATTAATATATACTAAAAAAGTTTAAATAAATTTAATATACTCATTGAATAATATTTTTGTTAAGTGTGTTCCTTCTATGCTGAATTCTAAAAGTTTTCCCAAAGCTCAACGGAATGGTACATTTCAAATATTAAATTATAAACAGAATGCTAACAATTTTATTTTCATAGTAGGAAATAACGTCGTAAAATTATTAAATAAAATAAAAGTTCCAAAATTTATAAAAACAGCTTATCTTTTAGAAAGGTTTACATTAAGCTAATTAAAAAGTTTAAGTCTTAAATTTTTGTAAAAATAAAATTAAAATCACAGATTTATTAGCAATGAATTTTTCCCAAAGCTCTACAGAATACAAACTAAACGCAATGAAGTGTTTGAAGTCTAACTCATAAAACATTTCTGAAAATACCATACAACAAAATGTATTTTTGAAGCTATCATATTTTGAATAAAAGCAACTTTAACTTTAAATTTAAATAATTTTTTGGTATGATCTGTTTGTGGTAGTACAATTCGCACATTAGTTAATTTGAATGCCAATATCCTACTGAAAATTATAAAGCCAATAATGTTTTTCAAATTTAATTCTCCCACATAATAAAATAAATCCATTTGATTAAACCCACTTTATTTATAAAACTTATTCCAACCCCATATCGGCAAATAAATTAAAGTTTTAATTACACAACTTTCATAAAAAATAGAATTTCCCGCTTCGGTTATACATACGCAAACGCAAATTATAAAAATAATTTAATAATTGAGCTTTTTTGCATTTATACACAATAACTTTTCTCAATGCTATTATTGTTGTAGAAAATTGTTTACTTTAACAATAAATACATTAATTTTCAATTTTTATTTAATGTATTACAGAATCCGAATTCATGGCCGGGGATTTTTATTAATTTTTTTTTATTTTTATAAAATATTTTTGTTGTAGTCGCTCACGTTTTTTTTTAGTAATGGATTTATCATTGAATTTATTTTATTTAAAAGCTTTTTAACGATATTATTAATATTTAATTAAAGTGTTAACCAAATAGAATATTTTACTTGTTTTTGGTGGGTTTATACAAAATATTTAGCTGGGTGCTGATTTTAAAAAATATTTTGTAATAGGTTTAAACTGGAATCAATTTAAAAAGCTAATCGCCTGCAGATAATAATAAAATTTTGAAAAAATTACTAAGCCTTCCATAACGTAAACGTACCAAACCTAATAAAAAGCTAGCTTATCTAACGCTAAATTAATAATAGTTTATAACAGTGGTCTGGAAATAATTTTTATTAAAAGCTTCTAAATAGTTAAGCTAACATCGTAAATTATTTTTCGAATATTATTACGAAAGCTTTCTGCAAATTTTTCACCCACAACTATAATTAATGTACAAAAAAATTATATTATCAAACTTCTCTAACACACTATTAATAAACATAAAATTTTATATAACTCAACAAACAAAAAAAGCTTATTAACTCGATCCCACTAATTCAAAAATAAACTCATGTTTTGTTCTCTAGTATACATATATGAAAAGAAACTCGTCTCAATAAACAAATAAAAAAAAATTGGCCTAGAAGTCTTTTTTATATACCCCGGTATAACTGAATTAAATTTTAGTTTTCTTCTAGTTTTTCTCCTCATCTTATGTAATTTATGGTCCACTTTGGACTTGTTTATATTGAGGGTTTGATGTTGTGTCGACAGAGTATGAAAAAAAATATCCGAATAGGAGTTTTTGTTGCCTCGTTTTTTTTAATAAAATCAGATGTTTAGTATTTTTATGTGTATAGAGAGATTGATTTATGAGTTAAAATTGTGACGCTTAACATAGTGTTTGTGATGGCTTCACTTTAATACTGGATTTCTTGAAGACAAGCTAAACAAAATTTAGAGAAAGGCTCAACACTCTCATCGTACCGACTGCCGCATTCTCATCCCTATGTTTATATAAGCCGACCTATACAACATAATTCCATATAATTTCGGAAACCTTTTCTTGTTCTTTTACTTCTTTCTGTCTTTTTGTGCGCTTTTTCCAGCATATATTTGTGTTTTCGGGGTTGCTCTGTCAAAAAGTACAGAAACACAACAACAAAACAAAAACTTTAAATGAGCGAGCCGTACATAGAGAGCAAATTAATTTGTGTTTTCATAGTATATTTTTAGGGGGTGCGATTTTATTTTATTTTTTTTTTTTTTACAAAAATGTTTAACAACTTGTTTACGACATGAGATTTTAATTAAGAAAAATCCTAAAAGCTTTTTGTTTTGTATTCTATGATTTTTATTGTTTAAAGTTTGGGGGCCCAAAATGGTTTGATTAAGAAAAATGCCCAGAAAATGTATATCCAATTTATAAATATAAACTTTTATCGGTTTTTGAGCAAAATCTTATCAATTTTGTTGTCTATTCCGAAGAAATATCTTAATATAGGTACCACATCAGCATATTAACTTTAATGCAAACGAAGGTGAAACCGTATCGACAAATTAATATTGCAATGTATAAAAACCATAAAATTTCACTAAACAAAATAATGTACACAAAATTATACATGCTGAAGTAATAAAATCATAAAATGTTGTAATTTTTATTTAGTTTTTATTATGTTGTGCATTTAATTTGAATAATTTTAATAATACATATACAAATAGAACATAAAATGAAAATAATAACAATTTGTTTTTGGAATAGTAGTTATCATAAATTAATTTTTAGTGTGTAGCATAGTATACAGTAGTATTCCAGCTATGTTGCCAGGATTGTTTAAATATTTATTTAAGATAATTGAATTTTGTACATTTGTGCTCGCTGGAGCTTTATAGATTAAAACAATAAACTTTTATACGAGCGAATCAAATTAGAAATAAATTTAGAGCAGACAGCTAAAAGTTAGGAATTGATTATGCTAAATTTTTGTCCAACAAAAATTTAGCATAATCAATTCCCCACTTTTAGTCGTCTGCTCTAAATTTATTTCTAATTCTCCAACCTCCGACCATCAACATCAACCGTCAACCTTCTAACCAGAACTTTAATGATATATTTATAGGAAGGAATTATTTGGCTTTCTATTGATATTTTTGGAAATGTAGAGTCTTAAATTAACTTCATCTGGCGTGAAATAATAAAAAAATTGATTGTTTCCGATACTATGCTTCCCGATCAGACATTTTTATTTACCTCTACTAAACACAACTGAAAGATTGATACAAATATGAAATATTGTTAATTATAGCTATTTTTAAAATTTTAAAAGCTATTTTTCTAAAATAAATAAAATACCTCTTTAGTTTAAAAAAATTTGAGGAGCTTTTAAACCACTTGTTTATCAACCTTCAACAAATCTTGAAATCTATATTTTCTAATTATAAATAGCTAATTAAGTAAATTAAGTGAATTATAAAAAAGAAGTTATATTTTTGAGGTTACTGCTAGTTTTTTTAAAGGGAACTTGGCTCTAAATTAATTTTAATTTTCAAATCAAAAAAAAATTAAATATTAAGTTTAATACAAATAATTTTTGTAAAAAGGCTTTACAGTAAAGAAAACCAATGAGCCTTTAGGGTTTGTTAGCCATCAAGCTTTAAAATTTCTATGAACATGTTTTGAAGTATTTTTAAAGTTACCCTAATTTACTTGGAAAAGGCTGGAGCTGTAAACTCAAAATATTAGTATTGTTAATCAGGGAGGTATACGTTGAAATTTAAAATTACTAAAAAAAAACAACTTAAGGTTTTTGACACTTTCATTATTGTGTTTTAATGTACAAAACAAAAAAAAAATTTAATAATAATAAGCCTCGGGAATTGTTTATACGTATTGTAGCGTGACCTTTTCAAAAAAATGTGACATATCGGTCTCCACTGTAGCACTTATAAAAATTATCTGAAATCAAAAAAACAAAAAGGGTTTAAAACTCTCAGCTATGACTAATAACTTGAAGCTTTGGGTAGTTTGTTAGAATTGCTTATACAATCGTTTCAATAATTAGAATGGAGAAATTACAAAAATTGTAGTAGCTTTTATGCAAAACATTGATGCGTGAAAGCTCTTGTTAAATCAAAAATTATTTGATTTAGATCGCCCACCCTATATATTTCGATGTTCTTCTGAAACCAAAAAATAAATTAGTTATTTATTTCTACTCTCATTTAGTCCAACCGCTCTATAATTTCAAATATTTAAGTATTAGCTTTCAACAATTAAGAGAAATATTAAAGCAACAATAAATATAATATGATCTAAATTCAAATGTAAAGATGTTCCTATCCCTAAAAATAATAAGGCATTAATTACATTAAGGATCAATTATATTAAATTCTTCTTCCTCCATCATACCCCATCTGAAATAAAATTTTAAACCATAAGTACACTCCAACTAGTTCTAATAAATGTCTCTCCGCTCATTATTGGTGAAATTTGTTAGTTGTTATACCTATCATCAAAAATCTTAAACAGTAAATATTTGCTATATAAAGCCCTTGTTCATCCACAACCTTACCATTTGCCTTTAATCGAAGTTAATTAAGGCCGTTTATCAAAGATTGAAAGAAAATTAGGTACATATTTATAATCTATATATCGACATATATATAAATAAATTAACTTATGTGCTATAATTTAAAGAATATTTGTTAATTTAAATAACCTTTAATTTTTTAATTAAACAAAAATGAATTTAATCTGCGTACACTGTAAAAATACTTTTATTTCAATTAAATTATATTCAGATCTTTTCAAACATTTTCATTCTGAAATTAAACGTTTTGTTTGTGCTAATATTAAGTGTCAAAGAGTATTTGTTGATTTGTTGTTGGAACAGTTGTTTTAGTAAAACTAAAAGAAATAAAAATTCTGCTACTACTGCCTCTTCAAATAAAGAAAATTTGTTTTAAACGGAAATTACTTCTTTTAAGATTGACTCAATGAAAATATTTCGTGATTTATTTTCTATTTACGAAAAACACATCAAATTTGCGTTAAACTCATGATGTAAAAAATTAAAAACCCACAAACATCTTCAATTTAACAATTGCTAGTAGCTCCAAAATATTGTACTTCTGAATATTTGATAATAAAACAATTGGAAAATATGAATATTTTAATCAAAATCAAAAATGTCAAATTAGGATCGAAAGGTACTTAAGCGTATTCTAATTCGAATTGAATTGTAAACAAAATATTCGAATTTTCATTACAAATGGTAGACCTGAATAGTTTATTTCTGCCTTATTTATAAAATTTTTAAAAATATTTCATTATTACCAATTTCAATTTATTTCGACGATTTTGAATATCTTAATCCTTTGGGTTCTCATAATTGAATTCAAAAGCTTGGTGCAGTTTATCTTGAAATATAATATATATTCCGGATTATATTTCATCAAAATTATCACATATATTTTTGGCATTGCTTTTGTTTTAGTGAGGACAGGAAACGGTTTGGGAATACTGCAGTGTTTAATCCATTAATAGAGCAACTGAATAGTTTGCAAAGTATTGAAATCATTGGAAATCACAAAAATTATTCCGTTGCCAAAATATCTACTTGTATAATTATTGGAGACAATTTGGGAGTTAATTCCATATTAGGATTTAAAGAATCTTTTAATTCTTTGCATTATTGTATGTTCTGTAAGTGCCATAAAAACGATATGAAATACTTGGTTAAGGTCAATAGCGATAATCTCAGAAATATAATAACTTATGAACAAAATATCAAGTTTAAACTGGTTAAGTTTAAATAGGTAGTTAAATCGGTAGTTTCCAAAGGAAACTGAAGTTCACGAATTTTCTATTTGGAATTCCATAAAAAACTTTCACGTAACAGAAAATTTTAGTGTTGACGTTGTAGGTACGACATTTTAGAAGGAGTATTACAAAAAATAAATATTTCTCGATAGAACAATTAAATCAAAGAATAGAATTATTTAATTTCGGGCCATACACTAAAAGACCACCACTATTCAATAAAGATTGCTTCATAAAGAGTAAGTTCAAATTTTCTCTTCCGAAATGAAAACAGTTATAACCTTTTTACATTTAATAATAGGAGATTTGGTCCCTTTAGAGGTAATGGAATTGCAACTATTAATTTGTTTAAGGGAAGTATTGTTATTATTATTTAGAAAAGTACATCCCAAAACATCCACAAAGTAAGTAAAAGCTTTTTGAAACCTAAATTTCGTTTTTTGTTGCACTACGTAAGAATAATAGAAAATATTGGACAAGTTGTTTTAATAAATTCTATGCGTTTCGAAGGTAAGCGTCAATCCTTTAAACAATTTAATTACAGCTCATGCAACCGCATCAATATTTTGAAAACATTACACTTAAAAATCAATTCCAAATTGCAAATATAATCTTGAACTACAACGAAATTTGTGATAGACCCGTTTATCATCCAATCGTAAATAAAAAGATAGATAATAAAAGTTTGACAGAAATAAGCTTCCAACTTGGTGACATCGAAAAACGCATTTTTTTTTAGAAATACCTTGGATACATTTTTACGGTACACTACTAAAAAAGTTATGGTTATATGTATTGACTCAGACATTAATGAAAAACCTATTTTGGCAATTATATTATCAATAATATTATGTGAAAAAACACTTCATTTTTTAATAAACATTTTTTTTGCTTTTAAAGTAGAAGTATCTGATTTAAATATTGTAAGAGATTTAAAAAGTATTGCATGTAACTAAGTACACCTCTTATATATGTAAAATTGCCACAAATCAAAAATCTGTAATTTGGGATTATTAAAAATAAAAGAAATAAGTAATTATTTATGAATATTTGTTTAGTCAAATTAACCGAATAGGAATTTCTCACAACTGTAATAATTTGAATAAAATGATTCTGAACATTTCAGGCACGGCAATCGATTGATTTTTTTACACGATTTTATTAACTGAAATAACGACTCCCTCAAAATTTTAATTATTACCACTCGATCAGACCAATCATATTTACATTCATGATAACAATGTTTCTGGTTAAAGCAATCCTTTGTGCAAACTGAATGGCCCGATATGATACCAAATTACCCGATCGTTACAATTGACCTTTAATTTATAGTGATCATCACAATCTTTTTCAGACTTAATCAGAGATTAACTTATTTATAGTTGCTGTTGTTAATAAATGAGTTTGTTTCAATGTTCAATGAACTTGCTACAACTTGATATCGTTTAGTCTTACTTATTCATTAGGTTGTCACAATCGGATTTAACAAATACAATGACAACCGACAGATCACGGTTGGGCACTTTTTTGATTGTGACAACCGAATTTATTCTCTCGATGTATAATCTCGAATTATATGAAATTTAAATTTTTTGAAAAAAAAAAGAAAAAAAAACTGAAAAAGGAAATTAAGTTCTTAGCTTCTGATGGTGTTTATAAGTTCTTCTTGTGTGTTGTATGTAGTATGTATACGAGTGAGAAAAATACAACAAAAAAGCAGCAAGCAACACAATCCTACTCCATATATGTATAAAAATTATCATTTGTCACTGTGTATTTCGTGTTCTGCAGAAGCCTGAGCAGAGATATTAAGGCTCAATATCATGCGCGGTGATCCAGTGTCGTAAATCTAAAGCTGTAATATCATGTTCAAAATCATCCCCCCTTAAAAAACAAACGAAATTAATCGATATTTTCTCAAAACAAGAATCGCATAAACAGGTTCCGTACTACACAAACCAAAACAACAACAAAAAAGAAACATGTATCTATATTTATGTACACATTAGTTAATTTGAATGTGTGTGCAAAGGGTCAAATAACGGGACCTTTTTTATTACGTTTGTAAATCACAAAATTGATTTTCCTCTAACTTTTTTATTTTCATATCGATTTTTAATTTTAGAATTTGATTAGAACGAGATGGATATATGTATATCGAAATTACGGCATAAAACGAAACATGTATAGGCGCTTCCACGTTGCAGTTATTTTTGATGTTAAATTTATAAACACACACATACAAACATAAACATGTATTATTGATCTGAAATTTATACTTACATATACAATCACACCGTTAATTTATGTATCCATAAACAGTATGGGCAGCAACACTGCATTACTAAACAAAATATACCCGATAATCACGTTCACTACACACTGTTCACTACACACTACACACAATTGAAAGTTTCACACACTATTCACTTTCACTGTAACTCGCTAGCGCGCACGTTATTACAACACTCTTTTTACCTTTGCTACGTTTGTAGTCTTTAAGAGGTAAAATAAGAAAAAAAAAGCACATACACGGAAATCTAATTAAATTTATTACTTTTATTTAACACATACATATAATAGATACACAAATCCGACGCGATTAATTTAATTTAAATTTTCACCCACAAAGTAGTTTCACAAAATACAAACTTTGCACAAAGTAAAAAATTAATAAAAACTTTCGAAGAGGACGACGAAAACACGTCTTTCCTCTTCGATCGTCAATGACCGACCATTAAATTGCAATTCTTGCATATCGTAAATGAATGTTTAGAGGTTTGCAAAAGTAAAGTAGATATTCTAAATAAATGAGTTTTAGTTTATTTAAGCTTGATTAAAGAGCTGCCTTGATATTTTCATTGTTTAGAGTTTATTTTACATTTATAGAATTTTAAAGTTAAATAAAAATTCATCCAATCTGAGGATACCTACAAAAAGGCGATGGACCTTTTTTTGTTATTTTTTGATTAATCCGGAAAATCTAAATAATTTATCATCTTCCAACCAAATGATTTTTGTTTGTTTCTTTTTTTTTTGTCCATAATTTTGTGCAACTTACTTCATAAATCATTGCGATTTAATTAAAATGTTTCCTAAAATTTATAATTCGAAAAGTTGAATATTTTTTTCTAAAGAAATTTTTACCAAATTAATCGATCATTGGGGTCGGGGGAGATTTTATCTCACAAAATTTATTTTTATTATGGTTTGAATTTATTTACCTCAATAATAGCTATGAAAAGACAATTTATCTCAAATTTGCAAAATTATTTTCGAGAAATATATAATTTATTTGCCAGACTACCTATCTAGAATACAGTGCGGTTGCGATAATACATTTTGCTAATCATTTAAGGAAATGTCAGTCGGAAAAGCTCTTTTTAATTACAAACATGATATATTATTCCAATTTATGTTATTAAGATACAATTACGGACAATAAATAACGTTTAGACGAGAATACCTCCTTTTGTGAGACACGAGTAGTACAATAATTCATTGTATATATAATGGAGGATGGATACACGTGTATTTAGAGCTTTTTTGTGTTTTGTTCATAATAACAATGGATATGGAAATTTATTATGGAAAATTATGTAAAATGTTTTTCTACTCGTTTATCAATTGAATGTAACGGGTAGACGAATATTTAATCTATAAACATACGCTTACCTATGTTCATACAAATCTATATCAAAGCATGTAAATTTTATGGTTCAATTAATTCAGGAAACCGATATGAAAAATAAAATGATATAAGTATTCTGATATTAACTGTCTACGTCGATGAGCACTGCTGCTGAAGTTCTCTTCCCAAATTCATAAATTTTTTAAAATAGCAATTTAGAAGGTTTGGGTTTGTTTAGTTATAATTGCATAAATTTCTAACCTAATTTGGATTTAAAATTAATTTCACTTCGGAATTTTAAATACTATACTGCTAGTAATAATTAAAAAGAAAACGAGAAAAAGCCAGACAAAGTCAATGCGGCTATGTCACAAATTTAATTTTGTTCTGTAGAATTTGAAATAGAATATAAAATAGAAATAAAATAAAAAATAATGAAATTGATTATCATTTCAAAATAATCCAAGTCCGATCCGTAGAGAGCATACACTGCGATGACGACAATAGAGAAATTGGCCACTTTGACACCTTAACTCATTAGGAATAGAAACTTTAACCGCGATCAATACCCCGCCTCCTCTAAACTTGGTATCCAAATCCTACCTGTCCTTTTTGTGAATGACATAGTCAGGTGGGAAATATTGTCCAAAATAGATATTGATAGTAAGCCATGTCTTGCAGATTATTATGATATCATATAATCATTTAGTTTAAAACCAAAGATTAGACATTTTTCATCCCGGTCCATAGCAGCAAAGCAGTGAATTTATATAAGTTGCTAACACTTCATGTAAAAATGTTAAGAAGAAGTGCCGAAAAATTCTGAAATATTCAATATGAACCCAGTATCTTCAGATTCAAAGGGGGCTGTGAAATAAGGCCATAACTATACTTATGGCCTTAATGCACTTTGGATATTCGGTTGCAGAATTTGACTAAATTTTTCTGGAAAAGGGGGATCTCATTTTAAAATTAATAATTAAACTTTTGTTTAGTGAAAATCAGGTACACCGTGAATATTTGTCGGGTCGGTACGATCGGATCGTACATCTTCATTTTTGGCCAAAACTTCCGGAAATTGTCACATTTTCTTAAAAAACTTGCAAAATGCCAAAAATTTCGCGGAAAATGTGGCAAGTTTGTTGCAACTCCTAAGAACTATAGATTGCTACAGGATTCGAAACTTATGTACATGATTGTGGCCTGACAACGCTCTTAAATGAGCAATTAACTGTCAACATAGTTGACGATCGTAAAAGTACAAGTTAGACAAATTAAAAGTCAGGCACACCATATCTTATTGATCCTATTACTATCTATGAGTGACAAGTACGAACTAACTAATTAGACGTCCAGAGGCACACAGTAGACAAATAGTTAAATGCAATTCAATTAAAACGGTTGTTTGGTTCATTCTTACAGTGGAGAGGCCCCCATAGAAACGAATTAACGGATTCATAAATTACACAATTACCAAAAAAAAACAAAAATCAAATTTTATTAATCAGAATATAATCGTAACAATATAACTAAACCTACGGTCGAGATTTTAATCTTAAGATTCTGGCTCGTTAACAACAAACAAATTTTGTTAATAAAATATTGTCTTGTGGTTTTTGTGTGCTAGCCAACCCAAATATCTTTGCTTAATTTATAAGGTCCAACTAATTCGCAATCAATCTAATCAGCATCAACATTAAATCTTTAATGCGTTTAATCACTTCACCCAAAACACACAATTTCCTCTTTCTTTTTTTTTGTTTAAACCGAATACTCTCCACAACAATTAAAAAAACAATCAAAATTCTTATCAACGTTTTATACTCTGAAGCCGTGCCAACCAAAAAATGCACGATTTTGCTAATTGATGAGGGTGGGTGAGTGTGTGTATGTGTGATAAGAAATCGGCATAAATGCGGGCGAACTTAAACAGAATCAAATAGTTTCGTTTGACTTCGTGTGGATGAATTGAAATAGAAAAAAAAACATAAAAATTTGAATTCAATTAATTTGTGTAGTGATTCAAAATGTCTTGTTGCATTTAAAAAGTGTAATTTGTTTTGGATTATAGAGAGTGGACAATATTGTTAACGTGGAAACATCATGATGATGATGACGTTGAAGAAGTTAGTATTTTGTATCGTATTATGTGCAATAATCAAAAATGCTTTATGTGATGAGTTTGATAATGACAATTACGATGATCGATTTGAAGATGATGATGGGTTGGAAGATTCTGATGAAACAGACTACGGCTAAGTGTTTTAAACTATAATTTAATAATTGTAATTAATTAAAAATTCAAATTTTATCGTTGAACCTATTTTATTTAGGTTTGTTTTATTAATTTAAAGAATATTTTTACCCCCGTACCCAAGCCATCCTGTTTCTCTCTACAAATGTAATGAAATACCAAAAAAAAATTGTAACTTTCATAGCAAAAATAGCTATTATGTTTAATAAATATAATTGTTCTGGAAAGGAGATTTTCCTAGTATACCAAGTACGAATCACAATTTGTAAATTAAATTAATAAATAGCATTAACGGGGGTTTAAAGCTCAATTTATTTAACAAATCCTTAAAAATTATAACAGAAACTGTCACTAAGCTGAATTTAGCAACATAAGTTTACTCTTAGTAACAACATTCAAAAATGTGGAGAGCTTTTAATCTGACCTTCTGTTTAAAACATAACTTTTATTAGTTGATATTAAATTTTTTGATCTTGGGAACGTTAGACTGCCAATTCATTAATCTTTCTGGAATTATTAAAATTCATAATCCAAAGCTATTCAACGTTAACATTATGTAAAAGTTCAATGATTTGGCCATAAAAAATTTAGATTTTGTCATAAAAAATATTGTAAAATTTTATACATATATCAGACTGCACTCAGACCATTGACTATCATATTTGTGTAATTTTTAATTATAGTTTTTTAACTATACAAAACACACACACTCATATAAATACTTAAACTTTATCTAACCATTTTACCAGATTTTAAAACCAAAAAAAAGTTAAAAAATCATAAAACAAAAATTGTTTACTCTCTTATCATGCATTCTGATAGTTCCTGTATATGTTGTGTGCAGTTTTTTGTTTCAAGTTTTTTTTTTGTACTTATTCGACACACATACGTAGGACGACATTGATACTTAAATGTTATATTATTATAGTTGTTATAAAAGGCATTTAAAATAAACAAAAACAAAATTTTAAAAAATCTATTTTATTCTTCGAGATGAAAGCGCACACTGCAACGTACAGAGTTTTTGGTTTCATAGTTTGGAGCAAAAAAAAAATATTTCGAATATTCAGCATAAAAAGTTTATATAATTTATTACTGTAAGCTTTTATAAGTTTTATTTATTATTATTATTCTATTCGGCGAGGAACATTGTAAATATTTTAATGTGAGAATAGCAAAGTTATCTATGGCCTAAATTGCATCGCGTAATTGTGTATTTATTAAATTAACTGTCGTGGTTATCCGTCGTGGTTAAGTCTAAAATATTTTATTAATTCATTATCTAAATAAAATTAATAAGCACACCACTATGATTTATAAAATAATTTTGTTTCAATGAGATACACGAGGAATTAAACTAAAAGCTTGCCTTCTTCTCTGCGATATAAATAAAAACAAATTCTAATTTTGTACTGTTCTTATTTCCCATGTACAGATATATAGCTTTAAATAATAGATATCTGCACGATATTGTATACCTTTCACCGCAAGACTAATAAATTTTTTGGTGTTTTGCTGTTCATACGGCAAACGTTTTTTGGTTTTGTTATTTTTCTTATTCTACAATAGTTTTTGAACTAATAACATTTTTTTTTGTAATTTGTACTAAGCTGTACACCAAAAAGAATTTTATTTGTCCCGAATGTGATAATAAAACTCGTGTTTATTTGGGTGATAGCTGAACAAAATAGAAATATAATCTATTTTGTAATGAATTTATATCGGTTTTAATGTTGTATATGTGACTACCAAGTTAAAATATTATTTATGTTCACAATATGTGCATTACTTGAACCAAAGTATGTTTAGTGGTTCTTTTTTAATCCGTAATGTTTTTTGGCAATTAAACTAAAAGCTTTGTGTTATGTTGAATGGTTATTTACTCAAAATTTCATTGATTATTAATTTATTTCGCAAGGCATAACTCAAAATGTCAATAAAATCGAAACATGCGTAGCTCTTATGGGACCTTCACTGGTAAAACGTGCCGACACTAATTAACTATAATATTGCTTAATCATAAAATAGAAGCGGAACAAAGTAAAATACTTTCCAGCCCTTTTACTTAAAATCAAAAAGCTTAAAATTAAGCTTTCGGAATAAACTTTGGTTCCCAATTAATGTTAAAGAGGTAAGTTAAATTATAACTTAATCTTTCTTAATGGTGATATCTTTTACGAGAAGCTTTCAGAAACAACACATTTTGATAAACAGAAAAAAACTCATTAAATTTATTAAAATCACGAAAATTAAAGTGCTTTTGAGGTTACAGGATGAACCTACCATTTACACATAATCTGATTTGTTTCGAAGCCCGACGACTGAACCAAATCTACCCCAAAGCTTTCATTGCAGGTTGCACATTTTACGTAATACCTCTATCACAAAAAACTCGATAAAGTATTTTACACCATTACGTCTATTGGTTTGTTAAAACAATTTCGAACGAAACCTAAGAAAATAAGTAATTTTTTGTACTAAATATTAAATCCCCTAAGAGCTTTATCATTTTTCAACAAGTTTAGACTTGAAGATCTGCAACTTCTGTAGAAATGCCAACTTTTCAAATAAAATTCGCGACTTAACCATCACCGCCTGTGCTTTATACAGTTTTAAAAGCAACTTGTTTAATTGACTTACTTAATACTATTGTTCTTATTTTCCTAAACATAAAAGGCCAAGCATTAAGAGATTTCACCTTAAAGTGGAACAAATTTTATTTAGTAGAGAATATTTGTTTTTTTTTTAAATACAAGACTAACATAACTGAAAGGCTGAACAATTGTTGTTCTTTATTTTTATTAAACTTCCTACTTAAATTATGCCATATACCGTAAAAGCCCTACATTTACAAATTATTAATAAATATATAAAAAAAATATATGTTAATTTCAATAATCTTGGATTATTCTGATGCGTTTGCTAACTATAGCCATTTTTGACGATAATTCAAAATTAAGCATTAGTTTTAAAAGTTTTGTTAGCGTTCGCACAGTTTGCTTTTAAAAAAGAATAATCTGTTAATCCATACATATGTAAGTCAAATTGGATAATAAAAATCGAAAAATATGTAGGTTTTACGGAGCTTTCACTAATAAAACACTTCAAACCTAATATATTATAACTTTGCGTAATCCCTAAGACGTTTTATGATAACCTTTATTCTAAAATTTAAGCCAAAAAGGTTTTTTTAGAGCTTTGAAAGATTAATTAGATAATAACGTTATGAGAAGGTCATAAATTTCAGACTTACAAACGCCATAATACAAAAATAAATATTATCGAAAGCTTCATAATTATACAAATAATAAACAGTAACCAGACATCTGTAAGCTTTCAATTTAAAGGAACTTCAAGCTTTGATAGTAATTTTATTTTGATCATATCTTATCTTCAAAATTTAACATCGCTTTTATTTAATTGTTTTTTGTAAAGTTTCACGAGTTTTTAATAAGGGTAAAAATTTTATAAAAATTTAGCTAACCTTTATTCATGTTGAAGGCTTTATTCATAAATTGAACAACACTTTATTTACTTTGTTAATAATTACAAAATGCACCGATTCTCTCTGTTTTCTTTCGCGTGTTTGTTGGGAAACTTTTTATCAGAACGTATATTTTCATAATGTTACCTTTGCTGTTCAAGGCCATGTTTACTCAGTGATTTTAGCTTCAAAAACTAAAAGCTTGTTGCTTTGGAGTGTGTATGTACTCAAATATAATAGATTAATAATTTATTTCGCAAAGTTTTTTCAAAAAAATAGAAACTTTATGTAGCTTTTACGGAGCTCTTAAGTATTCCCTGTAAAATACATTCCAAAAACTTCTGTTTAAAACAAAAAAAAATTTACTTAAAACTAAGCTTTTATAATAATTTTTAGTTTACAATTTAAAAAAAATTGTAAAGAGGTATGTTAATTTATAATTTGATTTTTTTGCAACCATTCACGAAGGCTATGTGGGTTTACAAAAAATTACTAATTATTAACCGTACGAGAAGCTTCCATATTTTATAATACTTTTTTGTAAAGACGGCTTTTAAAAAATGAACCAAATAAGTATAAATAAATAAATGAATTGTTGACTGAAAATTTCATAAAGCTTAGCAATAATAAAAAAGCTCCACCATTGTAGTGCTTTCGATACTAAATTAACTGAAACCTACTTACCACCTGCAAGAACACAGTAAAATATTTCACAGAGCTTTCAAAGCGTTTTGGCTATGTAAACACATAATCTCAACGTTGAGGGTGGTGATTCTTTAGGAACGTTTAAAATGACGAAGTATGTTTCCCTTAATTATAATTAGTGAAAATTATTTAAGTTTTAAGCTTAGAAAAGCTTTTAAATTTTAAAAATTCAACAGTTCTGATTAAGGATACATATATAGCTTTCATATTTTATCCATGACTTAACATTAATTAATTTAATTTACAAGGAAATCAAAACATTTTGTTATAAACAAAAATTCGTTTGAAATTCCTCATTTTCAGAAGGTCAAGTTACAGGTACCAGAGCCTCCCGAAAGCATTTTATATTAAGCTTAAAAAAAGGTACATACATTTTTTTTTTTTTTTTACTATGAAACTGTATAGGAAAACGATTGTCTTTATTGACATTTTCAGTGTATTAGAATTATGAGCTTTTGCATTATTTTTATAAGAAAATGTTCATAACACATGTGATTTTATTTCTCAGTGAAAAACTTCTTGGAAAATAAATCTTCTTTAAAGAATAAAATAAAATTAAATTTTACTTTGAGATCAATAAATATGTGCTTTTCTGTGGCTATTACCACAAATCAGAGCCAAAAAACGCTGTGAAAGCTTTCATGTTGAATCTACTTTGTAGACCTTTTGACAAGAATTTTTTTCAAATGTAATATTAATTGTATAAACTGTTTTATTATTTAATATTTGACAATACTTTGAAACTTATTTCTCGTATAAATTGTACTAAAATATTAACAACTTTAACAATGTCTTGCTCAGCTTTTAGTTAAAACATATTTTAAGGTATTTTTCATAAAAATTAAACCAATTTGTGATAAGACACTTAATAAAACCTATCACGTCCAGAAAATAAAATATTGTTTTATCTTTTATAAAAACAAAATTATTTTAAAAGCACATAAAAGTTTTTCAATTTTCCAATTACACATACACAGTCCATGTTTTCACATTTATATTGTCTAATAACACACTTTGGTGCCTTTAATACCGTATTTATAAATTGTTTGGCGCAAATAGTACGTGACATATGAGTTGAACAACAATATAAAATTCAATAAAATTCAATTGATTACGTTATGTCTGTTTTGCGATGGTTTTCACATGAAAAACAATTAATACGACTAAACGTGAAAATTTTTAATTAATAAAATAAAATTATTTTTGACATACTAATCAATATTTAACCCCCGTTATTACATACATATACACACATACATATAAGATTGATGTGCCATAAATTATTCATGAAGATTATGTGTAGCAGGAGAACAATAAGATAAAAACTCTAATTAAAATGTAATTAATTTTAACGTCTTTCATCATAATTAGCGCACAATTCTTCTTGGTGCCTGTCTTAATAAAACAATTAATTTCATTTTAATTAATTTTTATTAATTTTTATTTTTTGTTGGTTCCGCAACATTTTGCTTCTTTTATTTTTGAAATTATGGTTTTGTGCGATGTGGAAGCGGAAATTACTAAACCTGGTAATTAGGTTAGATTAAAATGAAATAAAAATTAAGATTAAGCTTTTTATTATTGTTTTGGTTATATACATTGAAAGATTTCAACTCTAAATGCTAATAAAAATGTGTATTATGAATAACTTATTTGCGGTTGGTTAATATTGAAGTTCATCAAAAAGTAGGTATGTGGTGAAAATGGATATATTTATTAAAAAGCTTTTAAATCCAAAATATTCACAAATCAATTTACTTATACGAACTCATTATTGTACAAATAATTTGTGTTGAATATCGTTTCGGGCCATTCATAAATTTCTAAAGAATATGAAAAATACAAATATGGTCTGAAAAGTTTAAAAAATTATCTTCACATGAGCAAATAAAATATTTTCTATCTACTGTACACCTGAAAGCCCGGAAGGTATTTGATAAATCTCTAAAATGTATATAAAATTATTTTAAGTTTATTAATTTGACTTTAATCTGCACCTTTGTTCATTGCGTTGTGAATTTAAAGTTAAAAACAATAATTTAAGCGATAAACTGAAAGTAGGATTTATTATTCTACTTCTAGATTTTACAATTTTTTAAGCTTTTGCCTTAAGTTACATTGAACTCTATCCAATTTACTACATGCAAGCACCATTTTTCAAAGCTCAATTACAAATAATCAGCCAAAATAAAATTTGCCACATAAAATGCCTTCCAATTTTGAAGGTTTCTTATTTGGTTAATTAGTTCAGCATGACAATAAATAATAGTTAATTTGCAAGAGCTTTCATGCCTATTCGTAAGCAAAAAATCGTTCAAAACCTATAAGCTTTTCTAAACTTATAAAATAGTTGCTTTTCATCAGCAAAGCTTTAACTTATGAAATTTGAAAATACTTAAATTTTTGAAGAAACCATTTACGTCTCTAAAACTACTCAATTTCTATTTAAAAGCTTTATCGCTATATATTATTTAATGTTCACCACTCTATTTATAGATTTGTATCTACGACAATCTAATAAAAGTTTGAATTGAAATAAAATTTAACAACCTCTTATCTTCGTATGTAAGCAATTCATAAAATTCATTTGTATAAACCCACACATACATATATGTGATATTGCCGGAATACATGCGTAATGAAACAGAGGAAGGGATTATAAATTAAATTAAAATTTAATTTCTCGTACAATCAGTGCGTATATGCCATCATAAAAATAAAACCTTTTCACAACAATTTGGAAAGAATTCAATCTTTTTTTATTATTGTTGACGGATTAAAATTTTTATTTTTAAGGTTTTTTAAGGTTTTAACATTAATTTTAAGGGTTCGTTACGGTTTATGCGGCATTTTCGATGCGTTGAATGAGTTTTCGTAACGAAGCGAAAAGGACTGCATAAATAAAATACAAAAAAGCTTTCGTTTCCAAATCAAAACGAGTTTTTATTTTGTATTATTTAAAGAAAGAATGAGAGCAATAAAAATCTTACGTCACCATATGGTACATTTATGTAGTCAAACTTTGAATATTTCTTATTGTCTTTAAAAAAAAAAAATGTCAAATAATATTGAGATGAAATGAAAATAAAAGTTTAATTTGTAACCATAAAGAGATTTTATTGTTGTTGTTTTTTTTCTGGTGTGTGGAGTAAAATTTGTTTGTACAACAGAAGCAAAGCTTTTACTATTATTTTGACATTGGAAAAATCAAATCATTTTCAGTTTTATGATTTTGTTTTTGCTGTTATGTAGTTTTGTGATTTCACGGATAAAAATCGAAATCAAAATATTTGTACAGATCTAAAGAGATATAATTTGGATTTGTTCTTCACACAGTGTATTATGTGTACCATATTTGGATTAGAGAAGCTATATACTTAGATAACAGAGAAGCAACTTTTCATTTGTAACCTTGCGGTTATATTCTGAAAATACAAAAAATTCTGCTATACCAAACACGTTTCTTACGTTTGGTTTTATCTTTCAACATAATACTTATAAGAATGATATTTACATACATTGTATAAAAGTTGAAGCATGACTGAATAATAATATGTAGAAGCAGCAGCAATTATGACCTAGGATGATGAATTACAATTTTTGTAGCATAACGTCACAATGAACATGCATTTCCGGAGGCTAACCAGTGTTCTACATATTTTCCAAAAAGTAAACATTGTTGATACCATAATTAGATAGCCTCATATCTAACATGCACCAACACAATATATTAAATGTTATAAAATAATTATAGAGCTGGATACCAGAAATGTTATGGTGGTAATAGTTTTAATTTTGTTTTTGATGGAAAACTGAATGGTGATAATATCGTTCGTGTTGATGTTGATATTAGTGTTATCTGGATAGTAACGAAAAAATAAAAATATGAAAAACAGGATTTATGTGGTTGCATCCGACATTACAATTTGTAGTTCGTGATGAAAATGTTTACTAATCGAGAGTGTGGTAAACTAATAGCTTCGATAATTAAATTCGAAAAAGGCTCGTGTGGGAAATATCTTACTAATATGTGAACTTTTTGTAAAGTTTCGTAAAAATGTAAGACATAACAATCTGATGAAGTCGACGAGCCACCACACTTAAACAGCGTTACTGTAAACAAAAGGACGGAACTACTGCTGTGTAGATCCAAAGAAAACTTACAGATGACAAGTCACAAGTTTCAGTAACATCAAAGATTGCCCTTCTTTGAAAAATTTTCTCTAAAATAGTTTTGTTTAAATACACCGAGCTGATTTACAAGTTCAGTGAGGTCTAAATTTTACTATAATGGTTAGTTTGCTTAATAAATACATATACATTTCAATAGAACATTAAAATAAATCTCAAATAAAAAAAATAGATGGCGAAAACAATACGAGGTGATTAAAACTTCGGCCAGAATTACAAGCATATGTTAACTCATCTCAAGTCAACACAACTTAACCGAGAACTCAACTCCTAAATCAATCCTAACTAAACCCCTTAATCCTAATGCTAAACCTCAAACACAATCCCAAAAATTAGATGCGTACAGAAACTCAACTAAAACCAACTCAATTTAACCTTAACAAAACCAGTCACTAAGCCCCAACCCAGCAAACTTCCAATACAAATCTCACTTGAATCGGAAATAAATCCCCAACTAAATCGCTGAATCAATCCCAACTCGATCCACAACTAGCCCCCGATTCAATACCCATAAACCTCAAACTCAGCATGGTACATGAGTTCAAATCAAGCTAACTTCCAACTAAACCGACTGGTTAACTTCCACCTGACGTTCAATCACAACTCAACTCCCATCCTCAACTCAACCCCCGAACTCAAAGATCAAGTCAATCCCTAAATCAACAAGGTGCGAATACTTCGTACATATGTATATGAACGCAATTCAATCCTAACTTAACCTCCAACTTAATCAACTCAACTTAAAACAACGCAAGCTAACTTCCAACTGAACACTCAACACAACTCCAAATAAATTCCCAACTGAACCACTGACTCATCATTAACTAAACCCCAACTCAACACAAATGTAATGTCCAATTCAACCCTTAACTCAACTCCAAGCTCACAGCCCATGATGTGGACATGTATGTGGACTCAACTCAAATTAATTGAATTCGCAAATCGACGCTCAACTCATCCCTAAACGTAACCTCAAACTCAGCGCCCAACTCAATTTTCAAAAACGAGAATAATTAAAAAATTGGTCAACGATCTTTTCAACGTTCAGGTTCCAAAAGCTTTTCAATTCTCCGCCTTGAATTGAGGTATAGACATCAGACAAACGGACGGACATTTTTTTGTTTTTTAACTTTGTCTGAGACATAATCAAGGACCTTCAAAACGTCGAGAAAAGTGATAGAAAAACAAAATGTTTGGTCTTTTCTGGCAGGATTTCAGTAACTTTGGTCCTTACGGACTGAGCTGAAAATTTATTAAATCATGTTAAAATTTCGGCAGAGCTTACTAAATCAAAAGTTCCTAGAGCGAAAACATTTTTTTTTTATCTAAAAGCATGAAATTCTTTTTAAAAGCTCAAAATACTACTAGTTGTGTTAACCTGCATTAGGGCTTGCAAAATTTTTTTTTACGAAAAAGCTTTCAACTTCATTTCAGAGGGGAGTGGTTTTACAAATCTCGGTTTTTATTTATTTTCATTTTAAAATTAAAATCGCCATTTTTGAGAATTTATCAAAACCGAGATTTTGTAAAACCAAGATTTTGTAAAACCGATATTTTTAAAACCAAACTTATATAGCTAACCCATTTCAGAGCTTACAAAATTTGTCACTATCATTCATAAAAAATTTCGATAAAAAAAAATATTTTAAAACCAGGCCACTCAATATCACGCCAGTCAACGCGTTAAGCATTAAAAAATACATTCCCAACAATAACGAGATAACGCCACGTTATTTTTATACCATAAACACAAAAATTATGCAGCCAAAAATATCTAAATACATAACCACTACAATACAAAAAAATGCTCTAAATTTCCCCTAAATTTTCCACTACACAAAGAGAAAACTCGTTTCTCGCGTTATATAAAATGTGTACGCAGACACAAACACATTCTAAAAATAACCGGCGCACACTTATGCTCTTACTCATCTCGTTACATTTCGTATAAATATATATGTATAACGGTAAAATAAAACAAAAAAAAAACAGAAAGTTCGGAAAATTTATTTAGGAAAACAAAAAAAAATGTTTCTATAAAATTTTTAATTCATTTCGTTAGTCGTCCGTTAGATTTTGCACAGTGTTGTGTGTGGAAAATTTTTTATTTTGGTTTTCGTTTTTAGTTTTTTGTTTTTAAATTTTCATTTTCTTATATATTCGCACCTATACCTACCATACTAGTTATATACAGTGGGAAAAACTACTTAAGAAAATTGAAACAAACAAACAAACAAAAAAAAAAACAACAACCAACGGTTATTTATTATAATTCGCGGCGGGTAATCTAATTGGTATATACAGTATACTAAATAGTGTTGAGACGTCGTCTTGACGAATTTTGATGTCAAGTCGGATAAAAAGTTATCTCTAGCCATTGGTGGAATATAAATTAATGTGTATCAGCCAAAAAATTCAAAAAATAAAGTGAATAATATCCCATGAGTGGAAAGAAAAATTTTATTGGTTACACAGTGAGTGAAAATCACTGGAATATGTGTGTATTTTGTGTCGTGTCACTTAGTGTATTATATAAGTTCTAAAGTGTTGTGAAATATTTTGCCACATTGTGGCTAAAGTATATTTTACGTGAGAGTGTGTACGAGTGTGGTGTGTACGAGTGTAATGCTGTGTGCTTCGGAAAATATTTTTGGAAGTCATTTTTGACCCATTTAGCAGAAAGTAAGATTTTTTTTGTTTTTTTTTTAATGTCTTTACACTCATTTGTGTATATGTTTGTGTGATATTGACCTACCGACACGAATACAGCGTTGTGTGTCCCAGTTCCACACCGCACACACATGTCAATAATTTAGTTGGATTTAATCCAAAATAGTTTTTCAAGTATATAATGCAGCATACACAGATCAAGAAAAGTTTTTTTTATTAACTGTTATTGATCGTTTTGTTTTTTTTATTTTATGGAAAAGTGTATTTTGTGATGACAGATGAGCAACAGGTGTTTTGAGCAGCACACTAATCTTATATTTACATCTGTTTCGATTTCGATTAACTTGTGATGTAGTGCGGTGAGCAAAAAATTTGCAGACAAACTTTAAGCAAAAAAAAAATTGTTCACGCACCCACGACCCATTCTTAATAAATTTTTGTTGTTGCAAGAAATTCATTGTTTATGTCTCGACACTCTCATCTTAATGTATTCGAACATATATATTTCCCTCTCACGCGATATTTTTAGAATTATTTCATCTTTCACTAAATAGCAAATGTACATAACAAAAATTTTCTTTTGCTTTTTTAATTTTTTTTTTTTTTTTTTTTTTTTTTTTTTTTTTTTTTGTAACGAGCAATTTGGGAAAATGGTTTGAACCGAAAAAACTGAAAAATTAGCCAACAAAATGTTTTTTTTTTTTTTTTTTGTGAATGGATTTTCCACACTGTGTGTTTGCCTGTGATGAATTTTTTAACATTGACGCAGGTGTTTTTTCTTTGGATTGGACGACAAAAATGTTTGTTCCTGATCTGTACGTACCAAGCTAGAAAATTTGTCATTCCAAATTTTATGGCGCTGACGCATGCTGGGTACTCTTTTTATGTATGTGTATGTATGTGAATTTATATACCAATTTGCGTATCGTTCATATGTATAAATTGCGGTTTATTGCACACAAGGCGGTAATATTTGGTTATGCCAAGAATTATTTGAACGCCCATTGTGAATATCGGTAGAGAAATTTTCAATTCTTTTTTTCATTTTATTTGTACACCGTAGACAAAAATGTTTATCTATATACATAGGTTTTCTACGAATTGATATTTTTGTGCGGTGGTGGTAGCTAGATATGTAGAAAAGAAAATGTGGGTGCCAGACATGACTTCCGATCTTGATATGCGAGATAAATTGTGTTTCGTGAAGCTATTTGTCTGTAAATAACAATACTAATCTTCATTGTCCATTCGACTGTCCTTGTTGACAAAATTAAAAGCGACGATGGGCTAGAAAAAAATTGTTAAGTTTCAATGATCATTTGTTGCACGATGTAAAATGAATTTTCGAAATTTTCAATTTTGGCTCAATTTAGACTTTAATAAATGTTTTCAGAAGATTTGCTGAATGAAGAATTCCTCATTCTTAGAACTGCGAATATAATATAGTAGCACTTCCTTCCCCAAGACATTAATGATCATTTCTTATTTATAAATTGATCCATGTTGTAGGTAAAACCGTTAATAGTTTGCCACTCCGTCCAATTGCTTCTAAATCAACAACATCGATTCAGCTCCCGAGAAATTGTCTGCAAGTAAATTTATTACGCCGACCATACAAGATGGCGAATTTAAGCAACGAATCGAGAATTTAATTTACTTGCTCTGCATTTGGGATGGCCTCAAAAAACCGTTACTTATGCAGGCGTGAAATTGACACAACGTGCTACTCTATTAAAAGTAAAGGGTGATCAATTATAAATATACTATGACAATTTGAGCTGTCATAGTATTCATTGACCTACCGATTAAATTATACATTAGGATCATACTTTGACTAGTGCAGCATAAAAATTAGGGTTATTAGGAGGACCCTGTTGAATTTATTGCGAAAATTTTCAGCCAAAAGTACTAAAATGTCGATAATGCAGGTAGTTAGGTTAGTTTAGGTTTAGGTGGCGGTCCACTAAGGCCAGGCATAGAGACAAAAATGGTCCGTAGCCATACCACGAATAATTGTTTCCTCTAACTCATTGGAACCATTTTGAGCTGTTGCCAAAGCGCTGGGTACTCCTGACGTCCATCCTACAGAGGTCCGTCAGGTCTTTGAAGAGGGATGCCCCTAGAAACTTTAGTCTCTTTCGTGCCAGACGAGGGCAGGTGCAAAGAAGATGAAGTACTGTCTCTTCCTCCTCTTCGTCCTTGCAACTACGACAATAGTCATGTGAGAAGACACCAAGCCTACTCGCATGCCTCCCTATGAGACAGTACCGCGTAATCACTCCAACAACCACACTGAACTGACTTCGCTGAAGTGAGATCAGCTGTTTGGATCTCGCCAAGACCAACTTTGGCCAGACCTGCCGAGTTATTACGCAAGAGGTGATACTTGACAAGCATACCCCAAGAGGCATTTCAATATTCTTTCTGCTTTCTGAGAAGTGGTCCATTGTACCACGTCGAGCCAATTCATCGGCGTTTATATTCCCTGTACTTATGAAATGTCCTGGCACCCATAAAATGAGGATGTTGAACTGATCTGGCATCTCTTTAAGAGATGAGAGACAGTTCTGGACTACTTTCGACGTGGGGAAAGCTCTTTAATGGCAGCCTGACTGTCCGTATATATGCGAATATCACAAACTGATATTTCATTATACCTCAACCAGTCAACGACTTTCTTTATGGCAGTTACTTCAGCTTGAAAAATGCTACAGTAGTCGGGGAGACGGAAGGAGAGATTTAACAGAAGTTCCTCGCAGAAAACTCCAGCCCCGACTTTCCCTTCCCGTTTTGAACCATCATTGAAGAAGTTTATAACTCCTGGTTCCAAAAGTGCACCCATCATCCAGTCCTCCCTGGATGGGATCCTAGTCCGGAACTTTGTGTCAAAAGATAGTGACGGGACAGTATAGTCGGTGGTCTTGGGAATTTGTTTGTTGCACAAAACAGATGAGTGCCCTGTCTTGTTGCAGGTCCACATTAATATGGATTAGGTAGTTACTAAAAATACATGTTAACCCGAAAGTGATTTTAGTGACAATGTACGAGTTGGCTGAAAGCTGCGATTTGCCTGAAAGTTATCTGAAAGTACTTAGTTCGGTCAACATAAATTTAGTTGATTGAGTCAGTTTGTATATTGAGCTAAATAAGTAAACTTTAATTTAGTTGAACTAATAGATTCTTTCATACTATTAAAAGGCAAAAGGTGTTTTTACATTTTCGAAGTGATTTTTATATTATTATAAATAATTGTTTAATAAATTAAATGTAACTTTAGAACAAAGTGACATTTAAACTGACAATTCAGATCAAATAAAAATTCCCAGTAACCACCAACCCAAAGTTTCAGTTAGATCGATTTCAGTCATTGACTGAGTGTCAATCACTTTTGGGTTTAACATGTATTTTTAAAAAGTGTTTTAGCTACAATATTTCAGCAGAAGGTTACCAGCCAATATATTTCAGACAAAAGATATTTCATTTAAAATGAAGAATTGTCAAAATAACCTAAAAACTTACCCTATAGTGATTTTATGGCTGGATACAGGCTCATTTGGTTTGTCAATGTTTACGATAGGAATTGCACGTTCTGTTTCATGAGAGGGGCTTAATGTAAAATTCAAAGATTTGCACTATTTCAACCTTTAAAGTGTCATGCCTGGAAGGTGGTTCAATTAGTGTGTCTAGCCAGTAGCTATTTCTAGAAAAATTATTAGGTCAAGTTTCATGTGGGAAGCCCGAGAACGTTCATATGATTGAAAGGCCCATAGAAAATTTAAAAAATTGTATAAATTCAATCTTTAAAGTGTCATATCTGGAAAATGTTTGATTTAGTGTACCTAGCTAACAATTATCCCTAGAAAAATTATCAGGACAAGTTTCATTTGGGGAGCCCGGGAAAATTCGTTTGGATGAAAGGTTCATAGAAAATATAAAAATTAGCAGGAATTCAACCCTAGTAGTGTCATGGCTTGAAAGTGATTCGGTAAATATGCCTTGCCAATAGTTATCCCTAGCAAAATTATCAGGTCAAGTTTCATGTGGCGAACCCGCGAAAGTTCCCTCCAATAATAATCTCTAGAAAAATGATCAGGTCATGTTCCATGTGGTTTGCACATTGAATGCGGAACCTCGGTTTGTTCCAACCAATTTTAATAATAAAATTCATGTGGGAAGCCCAGCAAAATTCGTTAGAATGAAAGGCATATATTAAATTTAAAAAATTTATAAATTCAAAGTACTTAAATTGAAGGTATTTCAATTATTCTGATTAGCCAACAGTTAAACCTAGAAAAATTATCAGATGAAGTTTCTCGTGAGGGGCCGGAAAAATTCGTGTGAATAAAACGCCCACATTTGATTTGGTGTAACCTGTAGGCATAATCAAATTATGAAAATCCCTTTTGTACTCATAACGTTCCGTTTGATGGCTGCGAAAATTATTATTCGGTCAAAATACGGCAAAAGCGCGAGAAAATCGATACAATGGAAACTCTTTAACTGGAAACTACTGTGTTAAATGCTGCCACGGTTAATTAATCAGTGCTTGAGTTATGCTCATCTTCTAAATATTCGTATGAAATTTTAAATTGAAATTTGATCAAAATTTTAATAGCATACGAAAAGATCATGAAAATGATTCATATTGGGTTCAAGTGGAAGTTCATAGCAGTACTATTACATTTTAAATGCTTGTCGCAACAGACCAAAAATTGAAATGATTTCTATAAAATTAATCTGCCGCCAGTAATTTTGCTCATATAGATTTGTTTATGCCTTGGAGTTTATCTTTTTGAATGTGATTCATTGAGCCAGCTCCCATGCCAACACAGAAGCTGGAAATATTTTCAAAATCTGTAATGGGATAAAAACGAGTGCTTCTTGCGGTTGAAGCTGATCCGAAAGGCTTTGCAAAAATATTTTTAATTTGGGTTTTGACATATTTTATCATTTGAAATCAATTTCACTGAACAATGGGTCAAAAAAGTCCTTACTCTACCAAAAATTCATGGTCTTGGTGTTTGACATTATTTCATAGCATATTTTATCGGAGGCAACTGCTTTGCATCAGTTTCACATTTTGTTGAATTTTAATGAATTGTTATTCTTGCAACAATAACACTCTCAGAGACTGGCTTCGAGGTAACTCAGTTTGTTCAGAAAAGCCTTCTACCAATACCTACATCACCACTTTCTCTCCAAAACCACCATACTCCAAATTGTATCCTTTTCAACCACAGATCCATTAGACATTCTGAATTGCCCATTTTTCGCAACCTTTTGCCTCCATTAGCCACCTCAACGGAACCGGAACTGGAAACTTGAAATGAAACATATTATTCTTTAAATTATATAGGTTCCACAAGGATGAAATAGATTAATTAAGAATTTTGGTAATCCTGGTCAACAGTTGGTGCGGAAAAATAATTTTCTTAGTAAGAAATTAACGATAACAAATCACAAAATGTTGGCTCGCCAGATGACAAAAATTCGACTAATTAATTACCCTAAATTGCCAGAAAGTGTTTGACGTTCTGTGGTTTTCGATAATAATTGGTGATGGTGATGATTAAAAGTTTGAGATCTGGAATATCTTGTATAAAACATAAAAATTAAAGCTAGAAGAAACATGACCAAGGGTTTCCTACAATGATTTCATCAATCAAACCCGGCATACCAAGTGAAAAAGGAGGCGTTAAACACTCTGTAGTGTGTAATTTTGCCGGAGATAGTCCCTTATTAGTTATACACATAGAAAATGAGTCTAAAACTTGTGGAACTTAAATTCAAGCCACAGACACAGCACTTTTTTAAAATAAATATTTGGACGGATGGTCTCCTATTTATGACAATTCCTTTAAAATGCAAACTCAGTAACTAAATGTGCATTGTTCTTGAATCCGTAAATTTATGATGTGGGGCATCTTAACAATTTTTGAATCTTAGTTAGAAACATAATCGATAAACATACATACAAGTACGTAAGTAGTGGTTATTTTATCAAATCGCAGAAACCAACAGTGGAATATAATATTCTCCCAGAAGTACTGCACACAGATAATATAAGAAAAATGCCATTGTAAAAATTGTGGAACATAAAACATTATCAGAATCATTCCTTTATTGTGGAACTTTAGTAAACCGAATTTATTATTTTTCAAAGAATTGTTGAAGCAGTTAAGGGAAAGCGTTAAAATTGTGGAACCTATCCGATGGTCAGTACAAACAACAGCAAGAAAAATTCATCAACTCGTAGAATTTACTAGTCGGCTTCCATTATTCTAGCTAACGAAAAAAAACTGTATGTTAAACATTTGTCACATCATCATATAATGAAAACCCTAATAATTCAATCTCAAAATCATTCGAAATACTTGAAATGAATACGAAAATTTGACACAAAATTTCTAGAAAAATTACCCTTATACCAAAAAAAAAAAAAGGACCTGGATAATTTATATTCCAATTTGAAACATCTATCTATCTATCCTTATACACTTTGATAATAAACAACAGATGTTCTATTTGGTATGTTCTAGTCTGGAATTTTTAGTATTCATCGCATTATATTGCCTATCTACAGTAATTGTAATCAGTAATCACGATTAAATTATTCATGTTATTATTAAATCGACAAAAATTATTGTTCTCTGGGGAATCCTAATACAGTTAGACCAACACTATATTTATATATAATATCTACTTAATTAAAATGCTATCATCGATCTATACTATGTAGTCGAATAGAATATAATACACAAAATATATTAGAGGCGATTAGATAGCGTAAATTGTCACGATTGAAATTTTTTATGGTGCTCTGGTCAACTCGATATGAATACAAAAAAAAAATTAAAGTAACTAAAATTAATAAAACGAACAAAAAATTTGAGTTTAGGTAATAAACTTGAAAACGTCTACAAAAAGCTCTTTAATTTTAGAATTTTTTGTTGTTTGCTTGCTATATTATATCCTTTTTGGGTTACGATCTTTTATGGATTTTTTATTAGTTCTCTGCCATGAATTATACGTAAAATCGAAAAGAAATGGGTAAAGACGTATATGTCTATGCTAGAACTGTGAGAGACGATAGATTAAGATTTAAAGATTATTACTTTATATATACGGGGATTGTCTACATTATATATTGAATTTTAATGTCGATTTTTATAGGTTTCTGTACTTTTTGTGTTAAATATCTTTTTTTTTTTGCTGGAGTAGCATTAAATTCAAAATGGGTTAAAAATAAATATTTGGTTTAGAGAACATTATTATTCTTTGTGTGTTCATTTAGTGACATAAAAACAAAAATTATTCATAGTGCTATTTATTTATAATATCTGTAGGTAAATCGGCTACATTTAGAGACGCGATATGTGTCACCCTTCATTCATTGTGACACACAAATCACAAAAAAAAAATATTATTATGTGAAACACAAAATATTACGACTTAGAAGATGATTCTCGATTTGTTATGGTTAAACTCCTAGAAAAAAAAACATCAAAATTTATAATACTTCTTGCTACAAAACAAGAAGGAATAACAAGTAAATTAAACATCTTAAAGAAATATACAAATGGCTAAGAGCAAGAAAAAATCGACAAATTTATCGATTTCTGTACCAAAATTTTAATTAGATTTTCGATCTATTCCTCCACCTCCTCCTAGTCAAATAATAATGGGTTATTATTTTTTTATTTGTATATATTGGCATCCTATTTCAAAGGCACTACCAAAATATTAGAATCGAAGTCGAAATGGAAATGAATTGAAACAATGGACATAATTTTGTTTATGTGGATCGTAAAATGATGAAAAAAAAACCAAGTGGAATGATTGGTCTATTTATCAATTGGACGTTATGCATAAGGCTATTTTGTAAAAGGATTTGTATTAAATATAAATTATGCTTAACATACATAATGTAATATCATAATTTTGTAACATAAAATAAATTGATGAGATTGGATATAATTTTTGAAATGTTGCATATACAAAACCATACGCTGCGGCAAAATATTATGGTATCGATAAAACATATTTGATTATTATACTATTGGAGGGGTACTTTGGATTCAACGAATAAATTATTTTTATTTGAATATAAAACGTTGTTAAAGTGGACAATTGGTCACTATGATAAAAGGCGGAGAATTTGCACTTTTGACTGAGGTGAATGCCTCTAGAATATGAGGTCGACCGGCTAAAATCTCGACGATTTTATGTTCTTGTTCTTTTCGTTCTCAATTCAAATATATAATTTTTTTTCGAAAGCTTGAATTATTAAAATCTTACCAATTGAGCTTTAAAGTTTGTTTCAAGAATAAAACTGCGATTATAGTTTAGATTTAAATAAAATATGCTTAGAGCTTTCGATTAATTCGGAAAAGCTTTTAATAAAAAGCTAAAAAGTTAAACCCCTGCAATTTTCACTAATAGAGTAAATTTTTAAAAAGCTAAATACTAGTTTTATACATAAATTGATATTTTTTTAATAAAAACTGAAAGATAAGCTTTATGGTAGCTTTAGGTTTTACTAGTCCTGATTTTTTATTAATTTTAGTCTAAATTCAAATTTCAAATATTGTCATAAAGGAGTTTATTAATCACCGACGTAACTTTCTGAGAGCTTTTCCTTGCAACACTTGAATTACATCGAGAAATCTCCTACACTAATGAAGGTCTCATTTAAGCTCAAACTTCAACTATTAAAATATATTTATTTAAGTGCTGTACAAAATGTTGAGCTGTTCGCTATTTTAGTCATCGAACTTAAAGTAACCAGTGATAAATTTTTAAATGCTGTTCTCCACATAATTGTTAATTTTAATAAAATCATATTTAAAAATTAAACTTACCAAAAGTTTCAGATTGGATGAATCAAAAAATTCCTCAAGCTTTTTATAAAATAACTGCTGTAAAAGCTATTGTGTGAGCTGAAAGTAATCCAATGAATATAGAGATTTAATGGATGTGTATAAATCTTAAAGCACTAATGATAATTATGATTTAGTGGAAATTTTCCAATTTGGAAGATAATTAATAATTAGGAACTAACAATAGTTTAATTAAAAACCCGAATTCAGAAATAGAGTGTGCTTTCAAGTTTCTAGCGGCATCCGGTTTAAACCATTATCCATGTTGTAATTTGAAGCCACCTCAGTTGAACGACACAACGTTAAATACAATAGATTTTGAGACTGTGATCTTAATATATGAGATGAACATAATCTTTGATTAATATCAAGCCTTTTCACGATATAAGTATTCAAAAAATTGAAAAATTGCCCAACTAAAACGTTTCAAAAATTATTTGCCTTTATTAGTGACTTAAAAATTGAGGGTAAAAAGAATATTAATCTCCAGGAAAAATCTCTTTTCAGCCAGTCTCTACAAAACTATAGTCACGTCCAAAAATTGTTATTTCAAATTTTACACGTACTTAGGCATTGAAATATGGCAACTTGCATTAAAAAAAAGAAATTAGCTTTTTTAGTAGTTTGACTAATTTTAAATGTATTTGTCAAAAAAACTTGCCAAACTAAAACATTTTAAAAATTATTTTGAAGTCTGGAGCTTAACTCAAAGAGGGTGTTCTGGTAATAATTCCTTTCAACCATTCTTTTCTGTAAAAAACTTAAGTCATGTAATTAGGGAAACGAACTTTTTTCTGGTTTGAATAAGCTTTAATTTAGTTTTTGTACAAGAATTCATTGAAAATACTAATCGGTTGCGAGTAAATTGAAAAATTGCCAAACTAAAATATTTCAAAAATTATTTTGAATATGAGAGCTTTTATTAGTAGCTTAAGTCAAATTGAGAGTAGAGTTATAATCTCTAGGAAATATATTATTTCATCAAGCCTCTAAAAAACTTAAGTAAATGTATTTGAAATTTTATGCTTACTGCTTCGAGCTTTTTTCTAGTAAGTTGACTAGAATTTAATTTGGTTTTCATTCAAGAATCCATTAAAAATACCAATCAGTGGTCAATTCAAAAATTGCCAAACTAAAACATTTCATAAAATTATTTTAAATTTTAGAGCTTTTATTAGTGGCTAAACTTTATTTGAGAGTAAAGTATTAATCTCAAGGAAATACACCATTTCAATCAGTATCTAAACACTACAAATCACGCCCAAAGAATTGTATTTCAAATTTTATATTTGCTAGGGCATTGAAATAAGGCACTCTAATCATAAAAAAAAACTAAGTGGGCTTTTTTCTGGTGGTTTGTGTAAGTTTTAATTAGATTTTTGTAGAAGAAGTTATTGAAAAATAGCCAAACTAAAACATTTCAAAAATAATTTTTAATATGAGAGGTTTTATTAGAACTTAACTCAAATTGAGATTAAAGTCAAAAACCCAAGTTACATCCAAAAAAATATATTTGAAATTGTATACACACTTAGGCTTGGAAATATGGCGGCCCGAGCAAAAAAAACGAAATAAGCTTTTTTATTGAGATGAGAACTTTTATTAGTAGCTTAACTCAAATTGAGTGTGAAGTATTAATCTGCAGGAAATTTCTCTTCTCTACCAGTCTCTACAAAATAAAACTGACATCCAAAGACCTGTATTTCAAATTTTATAAGTACCCCTAATTTTAAAAAAAAAATCGAAATGAGCAAAGCGGTTTAACTATGTTTTAATTTGATTTTTTGTACAACAATACATTGAAAATGCCAATCAGCTGCTATTTTAAAATTGATTGAAAAACTTAAGTCACGCCTAAAAAATATTTATTTTGAAATTTTATACGTACATATGCATTGAAATGTGGTGACCTGCCCCCAAATTGCGATTCTATCACAAATAAAAATGAACAATCGACTAACCGAAATAAAAAATCAAGGCATTTTTAACTTTCATTTGTCATCGAACCGGGATTCGGGTGCTGACCATAAAAATCGAAATGACTGTTTTTTATTAGTTTGACTCAGTTTTAATTTGGTTTTTTGTTCTAAAATTTAGTGAAAGAACCGGTTTAAAAATTATTTTGATTAAGAAAGTTTTTATGAGTGACTTTACTCATATTGAGTGTGAAGTATTAATCTCCACAAAATTGCTGGTTTCAGGTCAGTCTCTAAAATACTTATGTAAGTCATGGAATATGAGAGCTTTTGAAACTCAAATTTAGTGGCAGCCTAAAAAGCTTAAGTCACGTTCGGAATGAACTTTTTTAACTCGTTGAAAATGCCCATCAGCTGCCAATTAAATATTCGTCAATTTTTTTTTTTTTTTTTTTTAATTTTACAGACATTTTCAATTCTGAGGAAAATCGTGATTACAATTTTTTTCATTTGAATTCAGTTGTATTATACAAATAAATCTACAGGCATGTTATTGCTAAATTGGCAGCATTTCTGAGAAATCTCGAATTAAATTTATACACAAAGCAAACATCGCACTCCACTAATTTTAATATTTCAATTAGTTTCTCAACCAAATAAATAAATCATTTGGGCCATTTAAATTAAACGGCCAACACAAAACTAATGAATTTTCATTAAAATTATGAAATTAAATTAATTAAAACAAACACGCAATACTGTGTAATATACATTAGACTAGGCCACAGACTAGACCAAAACGATGATCATCTAAAATATTTTTTTTTTTCTTTTTTTATTCAGCCTTGATAGCGCTACACGTTTCTAAAAATAAATTTGGAAATATATTTAGATTCATGATTTTTTGACAAAACAACGAAATATTTACGATATGACGAAAAAATGTTGTGTATTGTATGCGTCTGGACGCGCGGCAATTTTGCGAATAGACTAGAATTTCTATTGGATCGCAATATAAGTGTTTCAAATGAGTCTAAAAAAGCAATTTGAATTTTTTGTTTTTTATTTCAATTGATTGAATCTCTGATTACATTATACACCCAAATTAATTCACAGCGCTTATACCCCAAAACATAATAATAAATTGTTTTCATTCCGGGAAAATTAATTTTCCCAATTTTTTATTTGGTTGTGATTTTATTAATTATGTTGCTTTTTCGCGTGTGACTTATTACACGCTTACCTTCCTCTCGTTTTGCACTCACAAAAAGTACAAATTATCTTAAGCACACACAAACTCCCCAAACTCATTAATTTTTAGGCATCATTATTTATCGCTCAAATTTCCTTTGTGAAAGTCATTAAAGCGCGCGCGGATAAACACCTTCAACCTGTATTCATGTGATATTTTTGTTCAAAATATTTTTTTTTTGGTTTCTTAATAATAAAACTACATAATTTATATTTTCAGAAAAGCTCCTTCCGAGACGCGCTACATAGGAAAATAAAATTAATAAATCTTCACAAATAAGGCTAAAAAATCATGAAATATTTACAATGTTTCGTTATTAAATTAAAAATTATGATTGAAAAATAACAAGAAACGTATCTACATTTAGTGTTATATAAGTTTTATACTAAAGCTCTAAGTATATATATATAGTTGATATAGTGTGTATACATAAATAATAATAAGAATAATCGTGATTTTTATTTGTTATAAATGTAATAATAGTAATAAGTATAAAATTAATTATTTATAATATAATATAATAATAGTGACAACAACAGTTTTTATTTAAAATGAATGAAAAACTTATCGGATTAATCGTTTTACTGCTGGGAATCAAAATTTCATCAGGTAAGAATTTATTATTTTTATCGTATACAATTTTAACATATCTCGGGTACTCGGGTACTTATGTATAGGTACTATATACATATATACTTATATATACGACAGCCAAAAATTTTATGGCTTTACACCTTACATAGAAATATATGGTTTTACCTTAAAATAACGATTTCATATATGGTTTTTGTGTAATATACAAATAGGTCGTAAATTTTTATGTATTTTTTGGGTGTTTTCTAATTTTGTGGGATTTTTGTTACGTTGTTTGTTTTTCTTTATTTATTTTTTGGCAGGATAGGAAGATGACCCTATTTTTTCCAAAGACGATATGAATTTGTTTTGTTATTTTTTTTTTAATTTATATGCTATATGTGTGTGTTTGGAAGGAAAAAATTAATTTTGGTTTGGTTTAATTTTATGATGTTGGAAAAGATATTGTAACCCAGTTTTGCATCCAAAATTATATTGTATTGAAGACGGTTTGAATGCAAAAAGGTTTTAAAATGTACAACCAATCCCACTTTTTATACTTTCCATGTCATTAACATATCTAACGTGTCTAACAAACCTTTTGAACGCTTACGAGTTGGCCAACTTCCATATATCCTCTTCGATCAATACCACCCAAGAGCTTTTAAGCTTCTTTACAACGGTTTATCCACTAACCATTTCAATTCACATTTTTCTTCAATCATTGCATAACTTCCATTATTTTATGGATCTTTACTACAGGTCATTTGAAATAAAATTCGAATTGTTGTTGTTGTCAAGTAAGCCATAATTATTGTTGTTGTCAGCCATTTCCATGTAGCTTTAAATTTGATAGAATTCGGTTATTCCTCAACGGATTCCGAAGAAACTGGATTTGCTTAGTTAGGGAATCATTCAAATTTTATGAAAATTGTAACAAAATTGTAAAATTGTAAGAGAATGATTTTCTTGACCATAAAAGCACGGCATATGTATTTAAGTTATATCCATTCTAAAATTAGTTGTCTCCACTAATTTTCAAATGCTTGAAAGATCGTGTTTTGTTTGTTCTCTAAAGAACCTATTTACTATTTCTTCTCAAATTGGTTGGTGAAATTGTAATGTTCATAATTCAACGTTCAAAAAACAGTTTAGAAACCTATTTACTTAACCATTTTAATGTGGAAATTTTTTTTTTCAGATGTGTTCGTTCGAAAATTTTCAAATTTTTAACAAGCTTAAAATTTGTTTCTAAATGCAAACACACCCACACAGGCAAACACACAAACATGACAATGAATTATTACATTTTATACATAGAACCGAAAAAAAAAAATTTTAATTGTTTTTGGAATTCCGAAAATTTCAATTCAGCATATATTTTGGTTTTAATTATATAAATTCCGAGTGTTAATTACTAAAACAAAAATTTTGTCAATTAGAAAAACCAACAACTAGAGATCATTTACATTCAATGAATCGTAAATTTTTTTCGATTCACAATAAAAAAAAAAAATTAAAAATCTGGGTAAATGTCACGTTAATTATAAATTCAATGTCATCATCAATTTCTAGATTTTATTTTGTAGATACATACGTACGTAGGTATAAATTTAGAATTCGTACATGCAAATACTCGTTTATGTACAAATGTTTTAAGGAATTAAATTAAATTTTTTATCATGTTTGTGACAATATTAGAATATGTCAATTTATAAACTTCCTTTTTTCTACATGGGTGTACCCATCTTCTTCATCATCATCATCATCTTCATCGCGCTTTAGGAAATGAATTTTTAATATTTTATATCTGAATCAAACGAACGAACGAACATAATATTGAATATTACATTTCACATGAATTTTGGATATCAAATTTTGAATGGACATACTTCCTCTGGTCGTCGTCCATCTCCCGTTTTCAACGTAACATGTTTAATATTAATGTATGTATTGCAACATTTAACTAGGATAGAACAGATGTCTAAACATAAATTTATAATTTTTTTCTAATTTACTCTAATTAAAAATTTAAAAAAACCTTTTTCATATTACAAAACAAAAAAAAAAGTTTTAATTAAATTAATCAAATGTCAAAGTGAGCTGATATGACTAACTTATTTACATGGAAATATACTAATTAATTAACATACTTGTTATGTGTACAACATAATTCATGATTGAATAATTAAAATACGACAAACGAGGGTTTCATATTTATAAAATATGTATGTGTATGTATAAGATGAAAGTGATATTCTAGTCACTTTATGCCATCACGAAAACTTTAATTAGTTTACAAATATTTGTTGTATGGGGCGGCGGCGGTGTGGGTTATAAAGTATAAAATCTATTTTGTGTGCGTGCGTGTGTCATTTTCAAAAAACTAAATTGTTAATATGTGTTCCACATATCCATGTAAAAAATTATTACCATAGCATACAGAATATAATGTGACTATAAACGTGACACAACGACACAGGATCTACATACTATATATGTACGAATTTTTTATTTTATATAATATTATGTAGTGAGGGGGTGTGTAAGAAGTTGAATTTAAATATTTTGTACATTTTGTTTCGCCCATATACGTATATGTATAATAAGGAGACATTTTCATGTCTCAATCGTTAGTTTTTATCTGTGATCTAAGATAGTTATATCATAGTCATGTAGCAAGGATGAATAATAGTGTGATGAAATCAGAGCATTTTAATAATATAAAGTGGTTTTTAAGATGGCTGAAAATTGAGATATTTCAGTGATAATTTGTTAGTATATTGGCTAGGGTATAATTAACCATAAAATACGAAAAAATTATAAAAGTGTACACGAGTTTTTAATTAGTGTTGAAAAGTGTGATATATGTAATTATTTACACTTTTGACACTTTTTATATTTCCCGACCAAATTACATATTTGTGAAACATCCGAAACCATTTTCCTCTCCCAAATATATAATTTACTATCTGCAGTAATAATCAGAACAGTAATAAACTATTTTCGTATATGTTTGTATTCCGGAAAATACAATAATTTTTTTTTTTTTTTTATAATTTAGAAATGAAAAAGTTCTTAAATTTATATTTTATCTATTTTTTTGTCTTATCTCTACTTTTATCTATCTCAATCCATTTCTTCTAAGATTTTTTGTATTTTGTTGCTATTTTTTATTATCTGAAATCTGTAAACTTAGTTTGTTTTTGTTATTATTTGGTACTAGTATTTGCAAAGATAGATAAGTTATAAAAAAATAAAATACGAAATCTAATTTAATAGAATATTCTTGTAGTTCTAAGAAAATCGTACAACAACAATAACAAAATGTGAAAGAAATAGTTTTTGTCTTTGAAGAAGAATTATAATGGGTTGTTGTAGCAAGTGTGTGTTGTGTACATGGTAACTGTTCGGAGAATTGGTTAATCTGAATTAATTACAAATAATATAAAGTAAGTAGATATTAGCCCGGATCAAGCTATTTAAAAGTCTTAACCTAATCAAACAACAAACAACAAATAATGAGTCGATTAATGCAATCAGTGTATCCAATATATCTAGATAACCTGCACCTTCTGTAATTTCGGGGATCTCGTCAAATTACTGATTAAATTTGTTTTGAAATCGAGCGAGAAAAATCACAAATCGCAAAAAAAGTCTCGGAAACGATTCAAACAATTTCATGTTTTTCGTTTTGGATGAGTGTGAACATAACAGATGTTCTGCTTGAAATTACTCCTCAATAGTTGCATGATTCAATTCTATGGTAAACCTGGCGTTAAATTTTATTAAGGTTCGTTTTATGTAGCCAGCTTCAGAATTCTGCTAAACCCATTAATTGCTAAAGCATTTTTACTGATACTTAATGTTCGAACATTTACCAGAGTTTCAATATCTTTAATTTTATAAAGATTGGCATGTAACCTTTGCTTAATTATTTTCTTTCAAATAGAGTCATTTGATACCAAAAATTGTATTGATTTATAGTCTTTTCACTAAGTCAAAGAGAGTAAGCTTTTTACTTTTGCAAAACCTGTTGAATAGGCAATTATATAAGAAGAGTATCAAACATGAAAGCTTTGATTAAATTAATTTTTATGGAACTGTTTAACGTAAAAGAAATCTTTAGAAGAATAAGGTTCCTGAAAGCGTCAAATAAATTTAACGTTTCATTGTTTTAAAATGTATTTACATTTTTAGTTAGATCAAATTCTTTGTATCTCACGTAGATAGTCAGATTTACCTGCTTTAGGTGATTTAAATAGTTATCAAGCAAATTATTTCATTAACATACGAAAAGTGTAATTTTTAAATTCAATTTGAAATAATATGAGTATTTGAAACTGGAATTTATTCAGCACAGAATTTCAGCAGTTATAAGTAATATATTTCCCATATCCCAACATTTTGCTAACTTCGAAAACTTTTAACTTATTTAACCAGAACCAGTTTTTTAACCAGAACCACATCCAAAGTATCCTGCTTCAAAGCTTAATATTCTTTTTTAGCGTTTTTCATAAATAGTTCCGTAGATTAAAAAAACTATAATACATTAACCTGGACTGCTTCCAATGAATCCTGAAATCTATAAACAATTTAAAGTTCAACCCCAATTAATTTGTGGAATTACAGGGGAATTTTCAAAAAATAATGTTAGCTCAAATAACGCTTGAAACGTTTCGGTGGGTGAAACCCATGTACATAATTTGATTAAAATTCAATAGTAAAACTCACAAGCATTTTTTAGACCAAAAGCTTCTAAACTAAATGAGCTTTCATGAATATCATCATGTAATGAATTGAAAGAATAAACAATAGAATTTTTTTAATTCAGTCAACATGAAAACAAAAAGCCTCCAGAGCCACTAAAGCGTTGTTTATAGGTGGTAAGGCCTCACCAACATCAATCACATGTTCTTCGAAACTTCTTTTATCCATACCGAGACTACCTGACGACGGAAACATGAGTTTTATTTTATTCAGTGTTTAATCTTGACCAAGGGAAAAAATATGTTTTTTGGGATCGAAGTCAACTGATAGGCTAGAAATTTTCGAACCTACAGCTGGGAAAATCTCAAAAGTTTCCCAATAGTTCATGCCTAAATACTAATTTTCTTGAAGCAACGGGACTAAAAAGAAGCCAATTGTCACGATTAGCAAACTTATAAAGCGCATTGATACAACCAATTATATCATTGGCCATACCATCAACGGTTTTCACAGATGCGGTAAATTTTTGTATAAACTTGAAAGGAAATTTTTAAAATCTTAATTAAAGCAAAGAAGGAATTCATACGCTGAAAATAAACATTAAAAAGCAAAATTGTAAAAACCTGTAGAAGGAAAGTGAAGCTTCCTTGGAAAAAAACTGTTAGTAAAAATAATTTACATTGACAAAATTTAAACTCGAGATAACAAAAATTTAACGAATATTCAGTCAACACTGTTTGTGTAAGATCCTCATGAACATCTGCTCCCCCTGTTAATTATTATGGCCACCATAATAAATCAACCCGTTCCAAAAGAGTTAATGATGTGCTAAAAATAAGTCACCAACAAAAGAAAGTCACACTGGGTCTGTACTATTCACTTCAAGATCCCATCCGCACAACGTACGTCACCTGATCATAAAAAAAAGTTTAACACATTATTTGAAATAAATAACCATCTGAATGTAATTTATGTTGCAAATTTCATATTTTTACATTATATTGGCTGGATTGGTGGTCAAAATTGAACCCCATGTGCTGGCTGCTATAGATCCATTACAGACCCCATCAAACTCTACAAACAAATATTCAAAATAAATATTTTTATAGAGCTTTTATTGGCGACATAAAAAACTTATATTTAGAGTATATTTTTCACCAGAATTGAGCTTAATAAATGATACAGTTACAACCAATCCTTTCCTAATCAATATTTCGGATTAACCATATTGAATTGGAGATGGACACGACAGGCAAAAATAAAATAAATATTTTATCCCAATATTTGAACAATTGGGATTGAATCCTTTATTTTTATTTTTTTTTATTGTAAACATCGAAACGTCAACCTGAAATGAAATTAATGTGTTCTAATACTCGACAGTAACTAGAATATCGGAAAAAAAGATATTGACACCAGATTTTATATAATTGAAACGAATCGGCAACATTGATTACGGGTAAATTTACGTCAAACGCACATACAATTTAATTATACGCAACAAAATAAGCACATACTGATAAAACCGCAAACATATTCAACATTAAATTTGTTAAATTCAACTAAATTTAATTTAATTTATTACAAAAAAAAAATTCATCATAACTCGGCATGATGTGTCATCTTAGGTTTACCAAACAATTTGCCTTCTCACATTATGCGTGACATATTTGAGATGACAGCATCAACTTTTTTTATTTTACCTTGAAGTTTTCTTTTTCTCATATTATTATTGTCTCACTGCGAACGATGATTACGATAAATGAAAAGTTAAATTTAATTTTTTTGTATTTTTTTGGTGGATGATGGTTTTACCACATACTCGTGTTTTAATGTCTCGCGAGTACAGTTGAACAAAAGTGAATTTTTGTTTTTATATATAAATTGGAATAAACACTACACGTTGGTGTTTATATAAAACGAGAGAACAACGTATGATGAAAATTGAGGAAAATTATATTTTTATAATGTGAAAACTGATGAACTAAAAGTATTTTTGAGTATGGGGCGAACGACCGAAACTAGTTTTCTTCATTATAAGAGAGAAATTGTTTCATCTTAAGAATTTTATTTAAGTGATTTTCTGCACACCTTTTACCAAAACGAGGCAAGATAATATTAATATGAAACCTACAAATCGTATAATTAAATTTCCCGGATATGATTACGTTTTAGTTTAGTGTAATAAATAGAAATGCTTGAGGTTTCTCATTTTACATAACATATTTAAAAACATATTTCCTGTTTTATTTTGCGCTTACCATAAATACCATAAATCATATTTCAAATTATAAAACATTTCTTTAACATTCATACATTTATAATACGTATTATATTAAATGGATATGTATAGAATCTAGGCAAGGAACATTCAATTTCTAGAATTAATTCACAGATTTTTTATTGTGTGCTGCCTTCATAAACATACAATCCTATGCACGTGTAAAGGAAAATGGAAAAAATTTATGGAAAATATCAAGGAATGAGCAGCTATTTAATGTCAGCTGAAAAGTGTATAATTAAATTTCCTTCCTCATTTTTTGTGTGTTATAGATAGACAGGGCGATAAGTAGGTTTGAAAATCATCAGGTCAAATGAAAATTGAATGGAAAATATATTTGCAAAGTCTGGAGTTCTAATTTATTCTTCAGAGTTTTTCAAAATTTTTAAATTGATATTTGTGCAAAGTAAGTCCAACAAAAGCCATCAACCCATTTTCCCTGCTAAAATCATTGTAAACCGGCATATGTCATCTTAGAATTTTCCAAATCAAGTGATACAAAAGTGAATAAAAGTTCTCACCGAAAACTTTAAGCAGTACGAAGCTAGTTTTGAAGCCTAAAAGCTAATATCGATGGAGTCTCACGGATTTTATTTTTTTTTTTCATTACTAATTTCTCCACGCTTCGGCTAATAACAGAAAAATCATCAATGATAATTGTCCACCGGTGAACAAATGGCTTTTGTGAGCTTCAATAAATTAAAAAAAGGTAGAATTATAGCAAATAACTAAATAGATTTCTTCTTAAACCGAAAAAAGCCGTATGCTTAAAAGCTGTATCAGTACTGAAAATTATTCATTCAAGTTGTGAGCTTTTAAAATTACTAAGTAATTAATAAGTAATTTATTTACGGGTTAAAATCTAATATACCCGAATGCTTTCTTAATAACAACTTTAAATTATAAGACGAGCTCTCATGAGCTTTTCAGTGTACATTTAAAATGTTTGGCAGACCAAAAATATTTCGAAAGCTTTGATCATGTCGTGAAGATCAAATTAAATGTTAAATATAACCTTCTCGTAAAAATCTATGTTGCTGATTTAAAAAAACTGTAAAAGGGTTCATAAACTGAAATATTTCATTAAATAAATGTTCACAAATCATTACAAACTTTAAATGTTTAATTGATTTTTCGTTTATTAAAAAAAATATTTGAAATATTTAAAAGTTCTATTGAAAGCTAAAAAGTGTTAAGAAAATTTAACTTAATAGATTTAGGTATTCCGTTTTGTTAAAGATCTCTACCAAAACAAAGAACCGTAATGGTTGAGTCATTGAAAATAGTCAGTTATCCTTAAAGCATTCTAAACACCATTAATATATTCATAAATATATCTGAAATACTCTAAACTTTTCAAAATTAAGGAAATTTCGAAGGCACTGTAAATGTAAATAAATGCTCTCACCGAAAACTTTAAGCAGTATCAATGTTTTTTTAAGCTAATTTTGAAGCTTAAAACCTACTTAGTATCGATGACGTCTCAAGGATTTTGTTTTATATTTCATTTTTCATTTCTCCACTTATTGGGTGATAATAACAACAGAAAAATCACCATCGTTGATTGTGTGCATGTGAACAAATTGCTTTTATGTGCTTCGACCAATGAACAAATTAAAAACAGGTCGAACTAAAGCAACCAATCTTCTCGGCAAAAAATAATATTTAACTCGTACATTTCTTCTAAAAATTATGAAAATCACATAAAGGTGTATACAATTTCCACGGAAAGCGATGTCCTGACAGCAGCCTTTCTAATTTGTAAGTCTAGCAATGAAAAAAGACGGGTTACCTGTTATGGAATATTTCTATAGTTCTACGAAAGTATGAGTAAGCTTTTAAAATGGCTTTAGTATACAAAACGATATACCTAAGAAGAAAATGTAATTAAAAATCTATGTGCCATTGAAGAGCTTTCTAATTAAATTAGGGGAAATCCATAACATTTTCTGTTGAGCTTTGCTCGATCTTAGCTTCATATTATAAAAGACTTTAAAAAATTAATTAAAGTGGGGCACTCAAAAATGCTTGATCATTTAAAAGAAAAAAACGTCGTAACAAATTAAAATAGTTTTAGCTAAGGTTTCTCACAACGGGATCCCGGTATCCCGTTTTTGTCTCAAAATCCCGCGATTTACCGGTTTCCACTTTTAAAACATTGGTTTTAGAGACTAATTGGGGATTGGCCTGTCTCTTCTTTCCGATTTTCCCTTAGGTCCGATTGTAGAAAATGTAAATATCTTGTTTAGAAGAATAGCCTTTTCAAGTCAAATGTAAGCCTATTAGGAAGGAACTATTTCTTAGCCAATTACGATGAAATTCAGCATGGACGGTGGAAATAGGATTCTAAAATGAGTCTTTCTAAAATGTGGCCAAATAAATCGAGGTTTTTCTGTAATATATTAATCCTATGCGGTTATTGAGTTAAACACTTTTGACACAGAAAACGAGATCGCAAAAACTTTTTAAAAGACCTTAAATTCCCTAAGCGGTTTTGAGTACTCTTTTAAGAGTACATAAACTAAATAAATCTATAAGTGGGTTACTCGGGTTTCTCCAGACATACTTTTGAGACCGGGATCCGGGATTCCTTTTGAAAAACCCCAGCTTTAACTTATATTATGGTGCTAGGAAAATTTTTTACTATGCGAAGCTTTTCTGGTGAACGTAGGTGATTTACAGAAAAAGCTATTTTGATTAATTTCCAAAATGTTGAAGTACATATATAATATTTAATGTATTTATTGTGCCGCTTACACAAGAAAGCATTTGTATTTATAAAGCCGTATATACAAGAAAGCATTTCCTATTAAAACTTATAGTTATAAGACGAGCTTTCATGAACTTTATGGTGTCTATTTATTACACTTGGTTGCCCGAAAATATTTTGAAAGCTTTGATCTGGTCATGTCATGAAAATCTTACAAAATCAAATTAAATTTTTAATAAAGCCTTCTCAAGCTACCTAGCTGTTTTGTTGTATCTTTACTGAAATCGTACCTTTAGCAAACTATAAATATTAAATGTTAAATACAGAGAACCGTAACGGTTGAATAACTTAAAACATTCCAGGCAGTCAATAATCCTGAAGGCTTTCTAAACGCAAGTAATTGATTCAGAAATACCTAGAAAGTTCGTCGGAACTCTACTGGCTGGTGCCTTAGTTTTATAAATGAAACTGTATCAGCTCGTTTAGATAGAGCTTTTTGTTATGCTTAATTAAATCAACTAGAAATAAAATAAATAAAGACAAACATTTTTTCTTTATGTGAAATGGTTTGAAATATATATGTTTAGTCAAATTTGGGTCATTTCCTAAATGGATGGATATGTTTAGTTAAATTTGGGTCATTTCCGAAAAAGCTCTTATTTTGACCTTGGGTACAAAAAGTTCTTGGAATTTTGGAAATGACCCAGAACGTGTTGCTTCTTTTATGAACTGTTCAAGCAAGCTTTTTTGGATATCTCGCACTGTTAAACCCCAACATTCGAACCAAACTGCAATTGGTTGGTAATAACCTAAGTTTTGTTTCGCGCGATAAATAGCACGCTATTTCTAACGACCAGCAGGAAGAAAATTTTGCTTAATGCAAAAGAGGGTATGTAAAAGCTTCCACTTTTTATTATTGGGTTTCTCCTCAACTCGGTTGTGGTTTGTTGGATTTAATAATGGTGACAAATTCTAAAGACAGTCTTCCAATATTTGAGCAATTCGATCTCATTATCAATTCACAAATTATTGGGTAACCAGCCAATATCTAATTTAGATATCTCTCAATATGTTCTTATTATTGCTTTTGTCTCCCTCTGCTGGAAAACCGTGATCAGAGATGTTATCTTCGTAAAATGGATCCCTGTTAATTTGCCTTATCAATTTCGTTCTCTTGACGGTCGCGCAATCAATACGGGGACAAAATTATCTGTTTAGTATTTTATTATGGCAAATTTTACGTTGTCCCTGATTAATCCATATGCTGGCTATTTTTTCTTACCCTGCATACAAGCAAGCTACGTTATTCCATGGTTTCTTACTACCTTATTCTAGAAAATATTCCGCTTATTTGTCAAAAAGCTCATTTATTAATATTAGATGTCACAGAATGCTTATTAGAGCTCCGTTCATATAAACTTTTGAATAACAATTTATTACATTGGGAATTAAGAATATAAAATAATTGGTACTTCTGGAAAGTTCCCTACGATATTTTATTCAAAGCTTCTCAAATATTTTCAATATGTCTGGGTTCTTTGCTAAACATTCCGTATCCGAAATAATGATGGAGGCAGGTTAGATTTAAATGAGTCTGGACAATCATTAAAATTAGCAAAACTCTAATGAGAAAATGATGAAAGCACAAAGCTCTAAATTTTCTAAATCAATAAAAATGTCCAGCATAGAAAAAGGGTTGAATCATTTGTTTTTTATGTTAAAGTTCCTTTTCAGATGAAGAGCTTTAAGCTTTTTTACTTCCACTGCAGCTGTTTTGAACCCTAAGGTAAATGAGTGACTGAGTAAAATTCTTCACATTTAGTATTAAATTTTCGAGAAGTTTGAGATGTTTGAAACTCTCATCTAAGCTTTACAAATATTAATATGAAAGAGATGAAACCGAGTCTCGGTTTCGTATATTTTTATTTAACTTAATTAACATTACATATCTTAAAAAACAAAATTAAACTTTCATTTTTGGAGGAAGACTTTATAATAAAGGAATGGAACGATGAAAATATCTTAATATATGTATGTAAAAGCTCTGGTCAAAATTTATTACAGTACAAAAGCTAAAGCTGAAAATTTTCGTATTTCCAAAGATTTTTATTAACTGTTTGTCGACATGTGCTCAATTCAAGCTCTCTGCAATAAATTATAAGTTTTTTGTCACGCTATCGAAACCAATTACGAATCGTTCTATTTCATGGTATCTCTCTTATAAATTTAATCTCATAAATATTTCGATAGTTTTCATACTTTCTCATCCATCCAATTTCATACCAACTTTAATCAATTTTTCTTATCGACACTAAAAAAAATTCAATCAATAAAGTATTTTTACACCACAATATCAATTCAAAAACCCCAAAAATAACTTTAAAACTAACCAACAACAAATTTGTAACAATACACATATAAAAAAAAATGCTGTAGCAACAATTTTTTGATCGTCATCACACCAGAAAAACAAACAACTTAGGGGTGGGAAAACCCATAAAATACTTAATCCATTTAGTGGTACAAAATACGAAAAATGAATCTTTTGGTTTTCATACTTTTTTTTTTGTTCGTGTGGCTGCCCCCTGTTTATATATCGCATCAATAACATTCACACACCAAAACCTTTTTTTGGTCCCTTTCATTCTCACTATCGTACACTCGTTCATCTTAAGTAGCATAGTTTTTTGCTCATATTAAACATGAACCAACAAAAAGCATATAACCAACTACTACTATCAATATAATATTATGTGTGGTTGGTTTTTATGAAAATGTGGCACAGTACATGACTAGTAGTGCGGTAAGCCCCAAAAACAATAACAATGTACAAATAAGCTTAATTTACTCAATGTATGTATAAGAAATAGTTTATTAGTCCCCGATGTAATTCGATTAAACCGAATTTTGCTGCACAGTACCACCCATACAAAATTAGAAATTTTACATCACATTTATATCTGGAAATTAGATCCTGTTATGATTTTAAGTTTTCGAGCGATTTTCTTTTATTTATTTATCTATCCAATTTACTTTTATGTATTGTGGCTATATATTGGGGAGTAATGTCCTTTTATATATAAGAGTGCGAATGACATTTATCTGTGTTGTCAAAATAGTTATTAAGTGCTTGTAAAATATGATATCAATCAAACCTCCCCTCTCTTTATACTTAATTTATTAAATATAAATCAACAGGTGTTTAAAAATGCTCCGCACATACAAAAAATAAATTGCTAATTTTATCTGCTGGTAATAAATATAACGTTACTCAAATCAGCGAATCAGGCTACATTAATTATATTTTATCACCCAGATGGTGAAAACATAAACTTTACGCATCTAATAGTAAGATACCGACCATGGCACCAAAAACACAATTATCAAGACAACCAAAAAGATGAACAAAAAATAATTTATGTTGATTGTCTGATATGATCTAATATTATGATTACAACAGGATGTGAAAACATGTAGAACAACCTACCCTCCGATTCACCACCCCCACAATATACTATAGAGCTTTGTCTTGTTACGGAGATAAAATACAATTTTTATGAACACAATATAATAAGGAAGCAAAATTAATTTACTTTTCATGAAAAATGAAATAAAAATCTTCTTCTCGGCTAAGCATCGAGTAGATAAAGGTGCAAACACACCCCCCTTTCCTTACTCAAAATGAATTAAATAAGATGAGTAAGTAAATTATGTAATACATATGGATGTTTACATAAAAGTAACAAATCTGAGAATGAATGTACCCGTAATTGTAGGGATTTTTTATGTGTTTAGGGGAACAAATTTCTTTATTGGCGCTTCTATTCACTGTATGTAATAAATTTGAGCGTTATGGAACTAATTGATTGAATAGAAAGATCCTTATTTAATCATAAAACATAAACCAGCAAAACATATGAAATTGGGCAAATGATTAAATATGGAGAGTTTTACTCAAATATTGTACCATCATTGGTTTTTGTAATCAGCTCTCTTAATAAGAGGACTTTCATAAAAGAAGATTCTCTAAACTTTGGAAGCCGAAATAAACCAAAATTATTCAGAAACTTTATTAATCAAAATCGTATTACAGTAAATTTTGCAAGGTTTTAGTAGCAAAAAGTTTTGTTAGTTTCTCAGCAGAAATCGGGCACAGCGAACTGTGTGTAACATTACATACAATAATCAAATTATTGATTGGAGCTTTTAGTTTTGCTTTTGATTTAGAAAAGCTTTAAGTTAGGACAGCTTTATTCATTTAGACGCTTTCAGGTCTCGAATTCGCCCGAATTTTAGACAGGTAAAAGAAAATATTACATATTGATTTTTTTTTCAAAATCGTTTTGCTTCTATAATCTTAAGGGCTTTTATAATCTTAATTAACGGTTGAATAACTTAAAGCTTTTTTCCAATAACCGAAAAGGCTGATGTTAAAGCTTTATAAAATTATGATTAGTTTTTCACTTAAAATTTAAAAGGAAGGTTTAAAATGCCTACTAATTCAAATCAAAAGGTTTCGAATAATTTGTTAATTTTATTAATGTAAGAAAATTTTAGTTTATTCCAAGTTTAACGTTAAGTTAATAGGTAATTTATGCAACGGAAATTATACCTTACCTAAAATATGATGATTGATATATACAAAAAAAAATAATAATAATAAAAGTTTAAATTTTGTTGGCCTGAAAATCGATCAGTGCTTTTTAAATACTTCATTTGGGTCAACAAACCTTATTTGATCCGCCCGTGATTTATCCATGATTTTGTAAGGATGGCTGTATAAATATGGAAACCCTCAATTCTAATGGGTGCTTTTAAAATATTAGCCCTCCCCATATTTTACGATGGACAGGAATTAAAAATATTTGTTTCCCCTTTAAGTATAATCATAATTCACGCTTTAACAAACCTTTTTTAGGAAACATTGTATTTTATATCGCAAAATTTGTTTTAATTTTAACGGTTCCCAACGGAGCACAAGCTATCTTCGTTTTGCTTTACAAAGTTTGAATGAAAATATTAATAAATAAAATTGTTCGTAATAATTTCATACCAATTACAAATTTAACAGAAACCGCCAATAAAGCTTTAAGAATTTATAATCCACAAAACCAAAATACACCCAAAAAATGAAGTCAATACAATCCGCCATTACCTTTTGTTATTGTTGTATTTATAATATTCCCATTAATTGATTGAATTTTTTTAAAGTACACATTTTGATTACACCATGACCCCATCCACCTTCGCAACAGTTATAAACCAAAAAAAAAAAAATTTTAATCTTCTGGCGGGTAAAATTTAAACAATTTGATTTTCACTAGAATTTCCATTTTTCAATTTTTTTTTTTTTTTTGTATCCCCGTACAAATTTTTTATTTTGCATTGTTTGATTGAAAACCTCATCAGATAGAAAGTTATTTTGGCAAAAAAAAAAAAAAACATTTTCGAATAGGGCGATGAAGTTGATTTTTCACAAAGATTAAGTTGTATATTTTGCTATTGTTGTTTTTATTTACACGGAATATTACCGCACTCTTCTAAAAATTTATATTTTTTGGTTTGTTTATTTTAGGATTTTATTGTATGTTTTGTTAAAAAAGAAACGAGCGAAAAAGGGTTAAAATAATGTCAATATAATTTTTTAGATAGCGGCGCAACAATTCTATACAAATATGATGCTGTATATTTACCAAAGAACAGCCAATTTTATATTCAGAAATTTTATAAACGAATATCCTCGAACAGACAACACATAAAAAAAAAAGTTGGTCAATTAATATTGATTACCTGGAAAACTCTCATTTTTCAGTGGAAATTCAAAATTTTGTTTTTTAAATTAAATTAAAGCTTTCTTTTTGCCAACAAAATAAAAAATAAAAATCACCATAAATTTTGATTAAAAACATTTGCGGTTATTTGTTTGGTTTTTATTTTGTGCGCTTTTAATTAGGCATGCCGAATCGTTTTTTAAATATAATAAACTTTATAAAGTTTTAATGGTGTATGGATGATCAATGGGGAGTATTGTAATGTCGACCACACAATATAAATAATATAATTATTGATTTGTGACTGCGGATTTTCTGTATAAATAACATCTTAACGATATATATATGTATGTATATAAAGAACTTTTTATTTAGTCAAATTCACTCAACCGTTTAAAAATCGGTAATGTATTACAACGTAGTCAAAAAGCTTTTGCCAAGAAATTCTGAACAAAATATAATAAAAATGTATTTTCTTTTTGACCCAGAATATTATTACTGTCCTATTACATACATTAGGTTGTTATTTTCATTTTTTTTTTTATTTGTGCTGTTGTGTGCTTCATTCATTTTTATGGATTTCATTCAGGATGTTACCATTTTATTTGTGTATTATACAATACGTACGTATATAGGAGTGTATAGCGAAAGGAGTGGAATTTTATTGGAGATTTATTTACCAGTCCGCAACACAATGGGGTCAAAAAGTAATAATAACAAAAATAAATGATTTGGCGTTCTTCTCTCGACAAATATAAAATATGGTCGCCAGGGCATAAATCTTGTTACGATGGACGTGTGTCCGGCCAACGGAAAATGTATGAGATGAAGGGAAACTATATTATGTTTAAACTTTGAAGATACTCGAAAAACACGAATATAAAAAAGCAAAAAAGGTTTCAGGCGTATAATGTGATTTTAATGATTGTGGTTTACTACGTTCTGATGGATATTCGGTTGAATGAAGCGTAAACAATGTTAAATTGATCGAATTTGAAACGTAAATTGAATAAAATCAAAGTAAATTGAAATTTTAATTACACTAGTCTTATGAGTTGATTGCTTTCTGAGCATTTAATATAAAATCGGAATTTTTGAAAATATTATCGATTAGTCGCAATACATAATAAAATTCTTCTTTACTTCGTAAATTTTCAATACAATTTATTTAACTGCTGAAGCCATAGCTGAAGGCGCAATAATGTATTTTTTTTTAATTATAGAATATAATTAAATTAGTTCATTTTGAAATATCCAAGCAAATATTATTGCAAGTTTAAAAACAATATTTATGTAAAAAACTTTTCAACAATATCAAAGTTCATCATAATAATAAACTGTGTTTGATAAAGCTTACCCAATTAATGTAATTTTTCTAGAGCTTCTGCTTTCCTTCAAGCTTAATATTACAAAATCTTTTGAAGTTTTGAATTTCTTCTCAAGCTCAGTTTATTTCACATATTCCAAAACCATAGAAATTATTTTAGCTATTATTTACTGAAGTTTTGACAAGGTATATTCTGCTTTAAACCTTATGAAATGAAATGAAATTTTCAGTAAAACTCATTAAATCAACCGTACACATTGTACCAATATTATAACCAAAAATCGTTCATAAACTAACATTGTCATTCTTACAATAACGTAACAAAGTACAGTTCGTGAACGTTCTTTAGGCATATAAAGATTCTTATAAAAAATTAAAACAAAATAATTCTCCCGATGTAACTAATTTATGTAAGCTTTTTCTAGTGGTTTTGAATCTGATATAAGCTTAACTGCAAATATGCTTGTAACACTTTAAAACTAGCTTAAAAGTACACACATAATTTAAGGTATTATTTTGGAACATTCAAAACAAAGTACATTCGGCATTAAAACCTTAAAATATTTCATAAAAGCTCAATAATCAGAAAAGCCCATTTACTTTAAAACTAAGAAATACTACAACATTTTTTAAAACTAATTTTCCAAAAATCTTGCAGACTACTTCTGAAGCTTTTAAGAAGCTTTAATAATAAATGATTTTGAACATTATAAAAGTCCCTCGTTGATTATTTGTTAATAAAGCTCTCCCGATTTATGTAATGTTTTTCGGGAAATTTTGCATTTCGTATCAATAAATAGCAATTAAGTTTAATAAAAGCTCTTCAAATTTTCTTTGACGGATTCTATTAAAGCTGTTATTCAAGAAGGTGTTGATAAAGTACTAATAAATATATTACTATATATTCTTTTTTATGTTAGATAAAATGTATTTCCATAAAAGCTCATTATACAGAAAAGTTCGATTAATTTAAAACTGAGGAATATACATAGAAAGACTATGAGATAAACCAATAGAATACGAAATAAAAAAGTAGACCTTTGTGAAAGAAAAAAATAATTGTGTCAGAAAGCTTTTCAACAATATGTTGTGTAATAGACAACTGTTAGTAAAGATTAAGAGTGTTAAGATTTATCTATGATTTATATATGCAAATTTTTCTAGAGGTTTTGCATTTGCTCGCTTATATCTCATTAAAACTAATTTGCAATCAAGCTAAAGATAATAAAAGCTATTCAAATTGGATTTTGTTAGTCTTCGCTACAGCTATGGCACTTTCCAAAACCAAACTATATTATACACGAAGTTTTTCGTCAATGTATATTTTATATTCAAGCCTAAAGAAAAATCAATTTGCATAAAAATTCGTTCGATTTAAAGGCAAGAAATGGCAGAAACAAAATGATTTTTCTGTGTATAAGTAAATTAACCAGTTTCAAAGTTTACAAGTTTATTGTATAGCTTACATAAAATAAACTTAATTATAAAGCTCATTATAAAGTTTTCTAGATTTGATATACAGTATATGCTTAAGTACTTTTTTACACGCTTACGAAAGGGTTAATCCATGCACAATTCTCCTTCAGTAAAAGCTCAATCATCAAAAAAACAAAGTGATGATATTTGAGCAGCTATTTTTAAGCTTTTTAGAAATAAATTTAAATATGTAAGACAGTTTTTAAGCTCATCATGTAAGAAAGTTTTTTTTTAATAAAGCTAACTCGATTTGGTCTTCACTATCTGCAATGTAGGTAGTAGAGTACTATTCATTCCAAAACCTAAATTATTATCATATGACTTAATTATTCTTACCAATAGAAACTGAAATATGTAAGAAACCACAAAATTAAAACTTGCCATGAATAAATTTTAAATTTTAGTTTTTACAATCAATTTGCATACCAAAAACTTTTATTTTGTGCAGAGTTGTAAACATTTTCAGATATGACAATGGCTAAAGTGGAAATTCATCCACCTGGAGCACTATTTTTGCTGGTCGTCTCAAAAGCAGCCTCACACATAAATAATTTTCAATATTAAATTTAATTTAATTTAATATAATTTACACAGAGAGATAGTTTTCTTGGTTTTGATATTTTTATTATGGTAAAACTTTTTTTTTTTTTTTTTTTTTTATTGGTTTGGTACATTTATAATTATTGTTTGGCAAAAACAAACTTTTATTTGGAAATCGATTTATTTCAACAATGCGGGAAACATTTTATTAGTTTTCTGTATGTTTGTATGAAATGCTGTGGAATAATAATAATTACAGTCGATTAAATAGATGCGAATTATAATAGTTTAGGGTGGAAATGAGAAAAACACATATCACGTAAAATTAACTTTTCGGTCGTACAATATCCACCCGGCCAAAAATTGGTTAATAACACACATGAGAATAAGCACATTACTAGTATGTATTGTTGTTTGTACATTAAAATTAATTATGCTGTTAATATCAGTGTATTTTACGACTGTTATTGTGCTTTCATTTCAAGATACTCGTACAAATATTATCTTTTATGACAAATATTTAAAAATTTCAATTTTTGAAAAACAAAGAATTAATCATAAATGAAAATCATTAAAATAAATATTCATTTATAGTTTGACAAATAACAGAGAAAATTATTTAACACATACTGAGAATTCCCTAGAAATAAACAAATATTAAATTTAAAGCAAATACTAAAAAATTTAAAGGTATAATTTAAAAAACTGGATCAATATTTCAAATAAACCAATTTTACCGAGTTTTGGCACCAAAATTTTCAATTTTATATTTTGAAAGCTTTTTTAAGTAACATAATTGTGTTTAAACTAATAAAAATTTTGGTAAATTTCTATCTGATGAGGTTTTCAATCAAATAATGCGAAACGAAAAATTTTTATTGGGATCAACTGTTACTCGCCCGGAAGGCTTTTGTTTACTACGTTTCATAATTTCAAAGTAGGATAGTTTTAATAAGTTTTCTATTGCGTTCATCGTGAAACAAATACACGAGTAAAACAATAAAACCTTCCATTTAAAGTAATTTATAGAATCCTGTAACAAAATAACGGATATGAAAGCTTTGAAATTTTTGGAGATTTTAAATATTTATATTAAGTGTAAATGTAACAATGTTTATAAAAAGCCCTTGCTGTTAAAGCTTATTGGTTCCTGATTTGAATTTTTAATATTGTAATAGAAGATTTTGAGGCATTTAGCTTAATCATAACGTAAAAAGCTGAAAGCTACAAAATTTTAATATTGGTTTAATGATTAAAAGATTTTCTTGCCTGCTTTAAATCTAACCAACTTCCATTAGTTTTATAAATCGGAAGCTTTTATATCAACGTTATAAATTTTAATTTTGTTTTGCTTAAAAAATGATACAAATATTGTTGCGAGCTAATAGAACTTTACAAAATCAAACAAAAATCGAGATTTTCAAAATTAGATGAGGTCATTTATCATCATTATTTCAACATCATATTTCAACATTAAATAAATATAAAACTGATCTAATTTTCGTAATTAAGTAAAATAAAATATGTATTCAAAATCTTTTTAATCGTTAAGCTCTTTCCTGCAGTCTGTAGTTTTAAAATGGTAAGGATCTGAACCCAATCTAAGCTTTTGTGGAAAAAATAATGTAAGCTTATAAAACTTTAACAACACCTTCCTTAATTCAGTTAAAGTTTAACCTTAGTTGGACATATCTAATAATATGTTCAGACGTAATATAACTAGTGGTCCGCTTATTATCGATAATTTTTTTCAAATGTCACGAATGCGTATCCCAGCGACGAAAATGCAACGAGTGCGCAGCACGAGTTGCATTTTCTAAAGCTTGGGATACGCATGAGTGACATTTGGAAAAAATTATCGATTCTTAAGAGGACCACGAGTTATATTTGGGTGGAGAATATAATGAATTGGTGTGAAAGATAAAACTTAAATTCACAACATGAAAGATTATATTTGTAATAACAATTATTTATTATGCAAGAATACCATTGAAACATATTATATTTAGAACTGACAGTTGTTGAAGGTACAATTTTCAAATCGGAATTGTCCTTCATTTTTGTTGTTAATTTTAGATGAAACGATTGGGTTTACAGCTTTTGACGGCTCAGCAGAACTTCCTCGCATCTTTTCTAGAATATTGTTGTGTTGCTCTGGCTGCATATTTAAATATGGCTGAATTGAATTAGCACTGCTATGGCCGGTTATTTTAATCAATTGTTGATCTGAAATACCCGCATTTGCCATTATAGTAACCGCAGTTGATCTATGACTATGATTGGTGATTTTATTATTTTGCACATCAATTCCAATTGCCTGGGCCGTTTGTTTGGTCCATTTTGATAATTCATTGACACCTACAGGAAGATTTTTATACCACCTTCCAGTAGAATTTTTCCAGAAAGGATTGGGTGTAAGAAACAATCTTTCGGAGGTTACATGATTTGGCCGTTTATTCATTAATTTATTGAATAATCGTACGGGACAAACGTTGATATTATTCACATTTTGCGTGAGCCACTTACTATTAGCACAACGGCTTGCACCTCCTTGTGTAGTTTTGGTGAATATAGGGTTATATTCAATTCGTCCCGTATCATTACCGAAATGGTCTGTAATTCTCTTAAAATAATGAGTTAAAGCAAACGCGGCTTCGTTACCACGCCACGCTAATTCTGTCGCAACAATGTTGAAGAATTTCTTTTGAAGTCCATAAGGGTTATCTTCATCCCAATACGTTTGCATACAAGTAGATTCATTTGACGTAAAAGCTACAGCACTTAATTTCCGTTTGTTCGGTTCACTTTGAAGTTGTTTCCGTTTTGAATCTCTGGCACATCTTGCCTGTTTAAACTCAATATCACGAAATGGATCAAATTTCATTTTAAATTCTGCATAATATTTTTCTTGAAGCATTTTCGCTAGCGTATTCCAAATAGTTTTAATTACAGTTTCCTTGTAATTTTCTCCGTTAGACTTACGCATATTGCATGCATAATCTTTTAAATATGACGCGAGCATATCAATTGATGTGTCTCGCTCAATTGTGTATTGACGTGTTGCACAAAAATCCATAAACTGTTTCCAAATACTTTTCTTATTTCGTTCCGTGTTTAAAGGAACACTATTGAGTATTAACTCTTCGATTTTTTTATTTGTACACTCGCCCCATCTTTGATTATCACAATTATCCATCTTTGTATCAAGCAGTAATCAATACTGATTCACAAATATTTTGTAATTACATAAGTTGACAGATAGTTATATAAGAATTTTGTTTTTGTTGTGTGTTACTTTGATTCTAATGAATTTATTTTTATTAGTAAAAATCGCCAAAAATAATAAATAGTAGGCTATTGCCATAACAACGTTTTTCCCACAGCGACAATACAACAGTGTTGTATTATCACTTATTAATAACAAAAATAACAAAAAAATTGCATAGTGAAATAGATGATTTTTAGTTATGAATTATATTCTCTCTAAAATAAACTAGGAAAATTAAAGTGTCCTTTTTCAAAAAAGTTGTAAATTGAAATGATCTAGAAAAAAATATTTTTAATAAATTTTCTTCTGACTGCCTAAGTTCTGCATAAAATTGGCGCATATTTGGGACAAAAGCCATTTTTGAAAGCAAAGTCTCCAATTATACAAAGCATTCCTAACAACGTCACGGATAAGGCTGTCTGACATGGTACATTGCTCATAAAATTGTGGTTTCTTGCAGGTAAAAGCTCGCCAATACAAAAAATAATTAAATAATAATATTTTTTGAATGGTTAAAAGAAAACTATTTTTCCAGGTAAAATGGATTTTATTTTAAATCAGAAATGTAGAATTTCAAAAGCATAATTACCGGTACTCTAAGCTCTAAAGTGACGTCATTTTGAAATAATGACTTTAAAAAAATCTGTGAACCACTTTTCAATTGGTTTTGTAGAATAAAAGCTATCCTATCAAGACTGAAAGCTTAAAATTATTTTGCTTGAAATCGGTGCTTAAAAGACTAGAGATCTAGGAAGCTAAAGCCCTTTAGGGAGATGTTGGTTTAAAAACTTGAAAATATTTTTACGGAAATTGGAATAGTTGACTGTTGAAAGGCGTTTTGAGCATTGCTACTCCTCAAGTAAAACGCTTGACTTTAGATATCTCTTCAATTACCATGTGGTTGACCAGTGCTGAACCAAATGAGAACAAAAATTTTGCAGTTTTAAATAATTTTATAAAATTGACAAAACTGTAGGTTGCCAAGTTCTAAAAAAAATTTCAAAGAATTAAAATATGCTCAACTGACTCAGCATTTTCGAATTTACTACTTGAAGCTTTTGTACTACTGTCAAATAAACAATTATTATCTTCTATTTCATGTAATAAGGTTAATGTTACAGAAGATGAACCAAAACAATTTTTAGCATTCGTATTTTCTATTTCAAACGAATCGCGGATTCGTTTTAAAAAAAATGTTAAGTTGAAATCTTCTTATTTGAGATAATATTCCCAATATGCTTCAATAAGTAATATTGGTCAGTTTAAAATAGTTAAATGAAGCTTTTCAAGTTTAAAAATTACGTAAGCTTAAAGTTTTCAAATAAAGTTGGGAACTTATCTATGCGGTGATTTTTAGGCAAGTTCGACAAAAACTAATTTGAATTGATTTAATTTACTAAAAGCTTTTATTATAAGCTCAAGTTAGCAATTAATTTTATACTTAAAGTTTGATTAAGCTTTCCAAATAAATAAAGCTTTATTTAGCTCTTTAAAAATTAAATTTTGAAAAAAATATTTCACAAAAGCAACAACAAAATTACTTCTTCTAATAAAAACTTAGTTGATAAATTAAAACCTCTGGAGATCTTTCAAAACAATGTGTTTCAAAGACGGAAAAAATACAAGCATTTATTTAATAATCACTTGTTTTAGGTGAGCTTTCATAAGAAATTATTCTAGTAAAAAAATTGATTTATATCTAAAAAATAACCAACATAAGTGTATTAAAATCAGAAAAAAAATTCTTGTATCAAACGAAGCATTTACCTTTAAAAACCTATTAATCAAAGTGTACAACAACTGTAAATGTACAAAATAACACCCTCATCAAAATCTATATCCAGAATTCACGGCCAGCAAAAAGAACAAAACACAAAATATAAAAATAAAACACCGGATATATCATTTAGTCACGTTTATCTCACAATTAAAATTAATCGAAACAAATAACCAACAATAACAATAACCAAACCAAATGAATTCCAAAATATAATGAATAAACTGCCAGCAAGCTTTTATTTTTGTTTTTTGTTCATTTCAATTTTGAATTAATTTAAATTTTATTCATTAATTCTTTTCGCTCCCGAACATCGCAGTATCGCACCAACAACAACAAAATCAACCAATTTTCAAATTTATCTTCTCTCGCATATATTTATGTTTATATCGCATGTACATCCATCAACTAGCAGCTACCTAACTACCATCGCACCCACGCTAACCACTTTTATATGTATTATATACTTTATATTGTTGGTTATTATAAATTTGCATTTTCCAATTTTCCTGCAAAAGAAACTTTAAAAGAACAAACAAAACTTGTTGCGATACGATTGTGTATTGAGAGTAGAATATTAAAATTATAAAGTTTCGTTATGTTCGTTTGCTTTGTACTCTAACGTAGCGCGCTGCTTGGGGTGGAGAAAGAGAGGAGGTGAAAGTTACTTCTTTTTATACTTCGCACTTTGGTAGCGAAAAAAAAATAATCGATGGGATTTTTATTTACCTGCGTTTTGTAAGTGTATTAGAAAATGCTAAATAAAAAAAATTGTCCATCCAAACTTGTTTACGCGGTTTGAAAATTAGTTATTAATGAATAAAAGTTTTATTTTTTTGTGGAGGGTTCTTTAATAAATCAAAATATTTTATCTTTATATTTTTATATGCCTTTGGTTTTCATTCGCCCTTTTTTTGTGTTTTCTCGTTTCAGTATCACCAAAAATATCATCAACAGAAAAATTAACACTTCTATCGACTGCGTCATCGTTATCACCTTCATCGTCGTCGTCGTTATCGACATCATCGTTATCAACAAAATCACAAATTTCACCATTAGTATCAACCTCACAATCGTACAAACCAAACGACTCATACGGATCTGAAGCGTTACAACGTTATAGACGTAATTTACAGCTAATATATGAAACAACACAATCGACGCATTGCGAATCATTTGTGAGTGGTGTTGAGGGGAAAAACATGTTGACCAGTCCTGGATATCGGGACAAATATCCGAATAATACGGATTGTGTTGTAGTTTTAAGAGGTAAGTGATATTTTAATGATAAATAATTATTGTGTTAGGGTCAGTAGAGAAACTTTATTTAGGTTACCTACGCGTCGTTGCTTACTCTAAAAACTATACTTCACCAACGAAAACATTGTGTTTGGAAGTGAAACCTCATAGTTTTGCAGATCCAATCGCATAGCGCTGCCAATAGCGGTGAATTTCCTTAGATCTGCTGATCGCTCCCAAAGCTGCTTAGAAATAATATTTTCAAAATCATATTATTTGTTTCTGAAAGGTTCTCAAAGGATCAAAATCCAACTGTTCTTCTGGGAAGATCTATTGATTCGATTGCAGTTTGGATTTCTGGATCATAACAGTAAATCTAGTGTTCACCACCTCTTACCACATAACACTTGTTGACATTTGTTTAGCAATTACTTACTCCAATGACCAAGGTCGAGCTCGCAGCTTCATACAGCATATATTTCAATGAGGCAACTGCCGCATGTCACTGCGATGTAATAGTAGTGTCCTTATGCTTCAAACGATCCCACTAAATATTATCGATTCTTTATCAAAATGATTTTTCTTTAAAAGCCTTCTAAAAATCGAAAACTTAAATTTAAATGCTTCTCTAAATAAAAATAAAACTTCCAAAGATCCGAAAAATATAGTGCTAATAGTGACACCTATTAATAAATAGCCAAACCACAAACCTCATAATTTCTGGCATCACTATAATTTGTTACCGGTGCCTCAACGGTCATATTTGGTGCAGAATTCTATGAAGACCAGTGGCGGATTAATGCCTGGGCACACTAGAATAGGGCACCGTAAATTCCCTGCTGATTTATTAACGAGGAAGCTTATATTCAGCCGCACAGCATCTCGGAAAACTGGCGACTAATGATCGACAATGTGACAATGGAACGTTTTTCCAGATTGCCTTGACATAATGGATTCTTAATAAATTAATATTATTAATTAGCTAGCTCGACAAATTTAAACATTCTTCTCAGTTTTCTTTTGTAATAACACAGCTTGCATTTTTGGCTAAAATACCACCTTCAGATAATAATTTATTTAATTCTGCATCATTACTGTTAAATATTCCATAACGGCAGCTAAATATACAGGAGTACCGGTACCAACACAACTATTCGTCTGATCTCATGGATCTATTCTTTTTTTAATCCGTGCTCAATTTCTCCCCATAAATTAGCCCGATTGAGTTAAGTTCAGGTAATTTGCACTCAAAATAACAATTTGTTGATCCGTAAACTAATACTACTGCCTTTCCTGTGTGTTTAGAATCGCCATTCAGTTAAAAAATAAATCAATTCATCGTGTTTTCAAAAGAATAAGGCTCCATCACATTTTCCATGTTATTTGCTTGTAAGTGTTGATCCATTTGCTTATTAATTCTAAATATAGGCCCAGCACTGTCTGAATAATAACGTTCCCTCCACCGTGCTTTGTTGTATTAATACTCGTATTCTCAGGAACCAAATTCTCTATTTCTCGCGCACCTCACGTAAATCTTGCTGGCCGACCCAAACAAACCAAAATTCGATTCGTCGTCGCTCTAGAGGACTTTTCCAAAACTCCAGTGGTTTGGACAGGTGTTGTTTTACGAATATATCCTTCGTTTTAAATTTGTTGTGGAACTAATTCGATTTTCACATGCAATACATCTGGAAACTTGGAAAACGGCAACATCACACGATTTTATTGAACATTTTTCAAAATATGTTAAGAAAATTGGATGTGATATCATGTATTTTCTTCATTTTGCTCCTCTTTATTCCTTTCGTAGTTTTAAGATTGAAAAACTCATAAAACGCACTGACTGTTATCGAACGATTGCTGAGGATACCGTGAAGCAACTTTTAATCTCATTATCTTGTGAAATAACGTTTCTTTATAGACAAAGCGACCCCTCCTTTAAAAGAAACGAGAAACTGTCTACTGTCGCTTTATCAGGAACATCAGGAATCTTTGTAGAAAGAAATGATAAGCAACTTTTTCTCGGTTGTTTGAACATAGTGAATGTCCAAGCGCTAATTGTATAAGTTCTATTTTATATGGAGTTTAAGCGATGCATTGGCTAGGTTGAACGAAAATTTTATTGTGTTCTGCCAAAAGAAATCTCAAACATTAGTTTGAGATCCTAGTTCACTTTTCGCGCCTAAGACGTTAGTTTGGTATTGTTATCTCCGATAATTTATGGTGGAATTCCTCAGGGTAGAAATAAAAGCGTTGGATCTGATTCCCTCTCGATGGTGTTTGCAAAACATATGTTTAGCGCGATTTATTGCTTACTAAAATGATTTCGGTATCTTCCGAGTTTTGATTTTAAGTAAATCGGTCCAGCGTAGCCTACGCCAATAGCGGAAATGACGCTTTTATCGAAAGCATTAGATGCATTTTTGAGTAAAGAAGCGAGCAACGCTGTTCAAAAGGCTCGAAAGTAAAAATGGATCAGGATGGATGTTAAAAATGTGCGCTTTATAGGCAATGATCCATGTAAGTGGATGATCCATCGGTATAGGACAATCGAATGCCTCATACTAATATTCGTAAAAATGACCAGAAATTTGTTTTGTCCAAAATCACTTTTATCAACTTTTTGAAAACAAAAAAAAATGTTCATCCACCTGTCTGGATGTCTGTATTCACAGTATCTCGAGAATCGAATAATTTAAAAGCTTTTGGAACCTCGTGGAACCACAAAACCACATGGTTATTATCACGTGGTTTTCGATCAAAATTTACCAATTTTTTGTACTTGCGAGTGTGAAGATTGAGTTGGGGATTGAGTGTAGTTGGAGGTACGATTTCTGTGTTAAGTTGGAGTTTATTTGGGGTTAGCTTAAGTTGATTTGAACTTGAACTGCGTTCGTGTACGCAAGTAGTTTTTCACATACATTTGGTTCGGGAGTTCAGTTGGGTTTGAGTTTGGGGTCCAATTCAATTAGCTTGGCCCAACCCACCACAAGTTGTAATTTACTAAAAAATCTGGTGGTATACTGCTAGTTTGGGGCTCAGAGCTCCGCACAATCCCAGGCGGGGTTTGGATAACTGTTTGATGAACACGACGAGTATTCTTTTACGATTGTTCGCGCAGTTTTGATGTATTCTTCTATGTATTCTTACCGAAGATTAGCTGCAACATACGTCATCTGATGTTGATGGGAAATTTCAATATCGCCCTGTACCCGTCACATTATAAACCGTTGTCGCTAGACCTTGCATGAGATGGACCTACGTTTGCGATTCAGGATGATTGAAATCCGCTAACTTATTTCATGAGTATGGTTGAGTAGCTGATTGTTGTCGACGATGAGATTCGTTGATGTTGTGGAAATATTCTAATTCACGTAAAAAGGTGTGATGATGTTTATTAAAAGTTTGACAGTCAGTCACTTCTGAATAATCGTCAACTGAGTAACCTAAATGAAGATAATTGCTGCATGCTTCAATCTGACTAAGTTTCTTCGAATTTTGACCGATTTTTCGATCTTATTTCATAAGTATAACACCCCTGTTTATGAACTTAAAACATTCTGGAAGACTAAGGAGGTCCTTGTCAACGATTTTTCTTGACCCCGCAAATATCTTGGTTCAACGTCCAGATTTAAGCTACCGCGTAATTTTTATCTTTTTCGGTTAAATTTTTCACCATGGAACTGGGCCTTCGGTTAATAGGCTTTTGGGCAAATTAAATTTATTAGAAGGGCAATTATTTCTCGTGATTTGAAGATTATAACGAATCGTGGTCCTGAGCCTGTCATATTTTAGCTGAAATAAGTTAAATGTCAAATATAATACGAGCACAATAAAGCTTTCTGGATGTTAATTTGAGAATAAAGGTCAAAAGCTGAATTTGATTTACAGTTTTGCCACATCTTGGTCACAAACCAAATTTTTACAAATTGTTCACATATTTGTGATAAAAAGCTTAAGATTAAATTTTTAATGCTTTTTTAAATGATTAACACAATTCCTTCAACATTAAAGACCATGATTAATGAACCACTTGAACTTGACATCCGACAAATTTTTGTATTCTGGATTGAGCGAACATTCAGTTTTGATAAGTGCCTCGGCCACTATATTCTTACAGTAATGATCTTACTTCGTCCGGTAATATTATAGCCAGAATCTCACGAGTAAATCATAATTAACTAAGGAAAGCTTAAAGTAGAGTAAAATAGAAGCAACTCATAATTTTATTTTGTAATTTTGTAATAGTTTCAGAATCTTATTAACTAGAACCGCTTGTATACAAATATTTGTACACCATCACCGATCTGAATTATTTCAGCGTTATAAATTCTTTGTTAATTACAAATAAAATTCCGGAAAAACCATGATTTGGAAACAATTCAAAAATGTTTGAAAACATTTCAACTTAATGCATTACTCACCGTGTTTACACCAAGAGAAAAAAAATCGCTAAGAATTTCCTGATTCGTCAGTTTACCAGAAAAATATGCGCGCAGATAAAATGAAATATAACAACAAAAATATTTGGCGCCTTCTACTAAATATGTAGAGTTAACACATGTACATACATATATTAATCTTTAAATATGATTCATGTCTATTTTTATTATTATAAACATTCAGCTGGAATTCTTCTTTACTCACTTAATATTTTTGATGTACACAGAAATTCGTTAAGCCATATATAGTACTTAAATACATAGTAAAATGATACCAGCAGCATAATGAATTTATTATAATTGGCTACAAATGGATTGTGTTTCAAAATAATATTATTGCTTCTGACTATATACATACATATATAGATGTGTAGTCAGAACTATGAACATAAATATTAAGTTTTGGCAGAACATAAGAGATTTGAGCTTAAATTTATTAGCATTGTGGTGGTGAAAAATGAGTTTTTCCTCAATGTGTGTGTATATCACCCATGAGTATCATATATATTGGAGTATGCAGGTTGTATAGAGATGTAAAAACTTAATCGAAAGAATGGGAAATTATTATTAGAAGATGATTTTCACAAAAAAAAAAAAAAAAAACTTCTAAAGAAATCGAATTTTTAATTAATTTTTGATTGCCGAACTTTCTTTATTATGTGTATTTACAAAAATCGAGCTTTTTTCATCGGTACAAAATGCTGTTGTTTATTTTGTCTAAACATTTTACCTAATTACCAAAGCAAATTAATATTTTTCCAAAAATTAATTACATTTTAATTAGCTTTAATATTTTTTTCTGCTAAGGTACCTCGTACCGATTTCCTAAAAACTAGTAAATCATTGCATAAAAACTTGATTTGTTGTTTGGATTTTTTTTTGGTTTTGGGATAAAATTCATGACTCTTGCATTCTTGGGGTGTAATCAAATACTACACCAAATATAGTTGAATATAATAGTTTAGTTGTATGCTAAATAACTATCATCGCCAAAAAAAAAAAAAAAAAAATAGTTGTATGCCACTATGAGATATAAATAAAATCTCAGATCTTATTTGTATTCATTCATGTTGAACATAAAATATTTTTGTATATCTACGGAAAGGTATTCCCAAAATAATTCAATTTTATGTACATATGCTACTCTTGTCTGTGCATTACATAGCAGTAAAGTTTATAATATGCAAATTTATAAAGAAGAACGAGCTCATGTTGTACAATGAAATTGGAAATCTATATATTACACAAAATAAGCTCATTGAGCGAAGACTAAAAATGTATGTATTATAGAAGAATATTAAAAATACATTAAATATAATCAGGTCATAGACGTTCACCCAATATATATGAAAAGCTTTTCGAGAAAATACATAGGAAATCGATAATTGGGGAAAGCCTTCTTACATCGTACATAGCCCAAACGACATTTTATCACCATAAATAATACGGAAAATTTTTAATAATTTTATTATGTATGTATGTATGTACCAAACAAAAATTTATAAAATTAATTTCCTACACCAAAAGTTTCACCATGTACACGAGTACACACATATATCGTTGAACTTTTGCGGTTTTCTACAAAAACGATTATTTACATGATATATTCGAAAAACTATTTTTATTTTGCATTATTATCGGAACATACATACATATACGAACAGTTTACGATGCTTTCAATATACAACAACAACAATATAGGAACTTAGTATAGAAGAAAATTGTTTGCTACTACTTTTGAGATTTATTTAAATAACTCAATGATGTTAGTTTGAAAAAAAGTTATTTGGAAATTTAAATAAGTTCTGTATATTGTAGTAGTAGCTTTATTGTATGATACTCAGAGAAAAGACATACATATTTGTGAAAATTAAGTTTTATTTATTCGGAAAAGGAATTTAATATGTTTTCGTTAGAAAAGAATTAAAAAATACAAGCGATGGATTTTGTTTTTTTTTTGTTTGTAACATACACCAGATGTGAGCTTTCAGGATGGCGGAATTTTTATTGGATATTGATTTAAACGCGTATAAATACAAAAATGTTTCTTCAAATTTGAATATTATAGTTTTTGGAGAACTTTCATGCTTTAGTCGAGATTATATTGAAATCTACAAACCTAATAATACGTCATAAAGCAGAAAACAATTTTTTATATTTGAGCTTTCGAGTTTTCAGAAGCTTCCTTAGTGTTTAATCACCCTCTAAGTTTGAAGAATTTAAGCTTTTCAAGTGTTGTTAATTAAACTTTTTCTGCAGTACCAATCAAAGAGATTTTTGTTAGATTTCAGTTTTAATTAAGCTGCTAACTTCCAAAAGTTTAAGCAAGCTGTTTTTTGTAAAGTTATTTTAAAATTCCGATCATTGTATGTATTAATAATAATTCAGTGAATTGTAAAGCTCGGCCAACTTTACTATTTTAAAATGCCTTAAAGCTCCATGTAGAAATTTATAACACGGTTTATGACATTTGGACAGAGATGCACACATCCACTGGTAATGTCTGCTATCTTTACTAACTGAATGTTGACTACTCAAAAGCCTCCGAACAACGGATATATTACATTTATAAAATTACTTAATATTTAAAAGCTTTTTTAAAATCACATTCTACTCCATTAGAACTTTTGGAGAGCTTTCTTGTTTTAGATGATATTATATTGAAATAAACAAATCTAATAATACAAAAATAGTTAAAAGTACGAGTATCATGGTCCATTGCAAACAAAACCAAACATAATTTTCCGACTGTCGTGCAAATATTGGCCGTTTGATTCATTTAATCTGGTTTCAAAAAGTGATTAAAATGATGTTGCCATCCAGAAAATTTATGGAGATGAGTATGATGAAGGAACATGTAATACAACACCAAAAATGGATTTTATATGGCAATATAAACTAACGACTTGTCTAAATACCATTGAGAAACTAAGTTTACTGTTTCTTATAACATTATCTTGGGTGGATTTGTTTTTGGAGAGAAAGAATTGTATTCCAGAAATTCTAGGAATCCTATTCAATTTAGTTATACTCCTATCTACTTGAGAATGGGAGCAACAATTCGTTGTAGCCTCAAAATATTTAAAACACTACTGTTCTCGCAAACTTTAATCAAATCGCATCGTAAATACTCCACCAAATTCGGTTTACATAGAAATTTTATTTTTCGATTAATTTGTACAATTAAAATTAAATAAACTTGATTGATTTTTTTTTATTGCGTTCAATTTGTTTGTAATTCAATTTGTGCTTTTGGGGCGCTATATTTGTAAATTACAGTGCAGTAGTACATTTTTCAAAGAGGTAAGTTTCGTTTTGTTTAGTATAAGCTAAATCCATTTTTTGATTAAATACGTGAGAAAGATCACCAATTATTACTTTCTTTACGTAAAATAAAGTATAGTAATCATGAAAATTTTGGACCTTGAAATTTTTAGAGATTTATCTGTTTTGAGGTCCTGTGAGTCCGAAAAAGGGGGTTTCGAAATGGTGTCTGTCTGTCAGTCAGTCAGTCAGTCTATCAGTCGGTGTCCTCTATACAGCCCAGATGAATTTTACTCCAAATCGGCTATCCGGAAGTGGCCACTCCCTTGGCCCAGAAAATTTATTTTTCAAATACTTTAAAAAGTACAAGATTTACAAAAACTTTGGAATGTTTCCAAAAAATAAAAATAAAAAATTAAACAAATAAATTTATAAAGCTAGTCTGAAAAGTTTTCATGAGCTTTTATAATATTTTAGCCATCGAGCAAATGTTTAGGAATCGCACCTTTCGACCTTTCAACTAGTCAATAGCAATTATTCTAATTTGAAGCGTTTGGCCAAAGGCTCAGTTTTATTTCCATCCGAATAATAAACGTTGAAATGGTTGCATATTAAAAAACAAATAAGAATTATACATATCTTACTGAAAACCTAAGTTTGGTCTCTATATCTGAATATACTTTTAGAATATTGTATATACGCTGAAGGTTTTCAATTTGTTTCATTAACAGCTTCCTTAAGGGTTTAGAACAAAACAAAAGTTAAAACGTTCAAGAGCTTTTGTAATATATTGCCACTGAAAACAAATATTTAACCAATTACCTTACTTCGAAAGTTACGTACATACTTTTTTAAGACTTTCTATATTCCCGATTTGCTTTCATTTGTTTCGTTTCTAAATATATGTTTACGTAATGAAGCTTTTGATATGTTTAACTTGTTGCGTAACTTTTCAAGAGCTTTTACGATATTTTGAGCTTTGAAATATACCAAGTTTCAAGCACCATTTAAACAAAAAATGTAAATTTTAGCAGAGTTTGATCTCCATCTCCGAGTTTTTGATATAAATAGCACGAGCATTTTATATTTATATAAATTAAACAAATAAATAGATTACACATTTTTGTCAAATAAGTTGCGTCTCAAGAAAATTAAATCTAAGAAAATTCACGATCTAAATTATTTACTCATCTCAATACAAATACTTCTGTATATATATATTACACAACCTAAAACTAATTCATCAAATAATACGATCCAAATCCTCCACCGTAAGACATTAATCCGCTTCAATACTTCGAGAACAAAATTTTTCCAATAATCGTCGAAGCTTATGAAGTAAAAAAAAATAATTTTTAATCAACTTTAGAAAGGCAACCAAAAAAAAAAAAAAAGTTACGTTATGTTTTCCATCTATACAGCTCATCTTTCTTTTTTACATAATATACCAATTCAGTTTTTGGAATAAAGCACAGTACAAAAAAAACGGCTCTTTAAAGTTTAACTTAAAAAATAATAAAAAATCGAGAGAAACAAGAAATCCTTTAGCAATTTATAAGATTATACATTTTTTAATAATAGAAAAGTAGAAGTTGTAACACAAAAAAAATGTGTTGATGCCCATCGGCGATAAGTTTTTTTTTTTTTATCTTCTTCGCTACGGTTGTCTTTAATCTTCCATGCCAAACACCTTATCGCCTTAAACAAATCATTAAAATAAATTTTAATAATTTTAAGTAAAAGTAAAGATTTTTGTTTTTTGTTCTACGTTTATCTATTCAATAGAACACTAGCATAACAACAACTACAGAAAAAAAAAACGTTATACTCATAAAATGGATGAGAAACCGGAAAGAAAAGTGTGAAAATTTATTTAATAAATTTTTTATTTTTTTTTTTTTTTAATTTGAATTAATGTTCGTCAAAAAATGGGAATGAAACAAGTTTTTTTTTTTTTTTGTTTCTATTTCGGGCATAATAATTGGATTAAATTTAATTTTGTAGGTTCTTTGGTTATATCACAACGGGTAGTTAGGTTATTATATGGGGAGATGGTAATGGTTATTTTTGCCGAAAATAAGTTTTGTTTTTTACGATTTTCGGGTAGATTAGGAATTATTTAAGGGTAACGCGTACGCAATCATAATCATTGTTATTAAAATTTGATTATTGTTTTTTTTTTGTTGGAAGATGCTCACATTAATGAAGGAAGCTTTTTTTTAATTTTATGGTGTAATTAGTTTCAATTATTGAAAATTGATTGGGATTATTCTTCTTTTAGTAGAGGCTTTTATACTGTACAATCTAATATATTTGAGTAAAACAGCAATATGTCATATGTTTGAACTTAGTGCACAAAATAATTAGTAGTGGTGTCCAAACGTGTTTTATTTCATCAATTATTTATCTAATTTTTTTAAATTTAAAATTGTATTTTCGAAGATGATTAGTAAAGACATAGTGATTTTTACGTTGTTATCATTTATGTACAGATTTGACATTTAAAATTCACGTAATATACACGTATACCACATTTAACATTGTGTACACCAACCAAATTTTTTTTTTACAAGGTTAACAAAAGTTTATTTTGTCAATATCTTTCTTGTTGACATTACAGTTTTGTATAATTATTCTGACTGCAGATAACCAAAAAGCAGAAACAAATGTAACATCCTGTCTAACAAAAAAAAATAAAAAATTAAATTAATATAAATAAAATTATTACCGCAATGCAGATTATGATTAAACAAATTTTACGGATCCTTTTTCCTTTTTTTACAGGTTGTGTGTGTGTTAGCATTATTATTATCAATGGTTGGTGTGTACAAAAAAAGAAACACACAAATTTTATTATTGTTATTAGGAAAATAAGGCAAACTGAGGGAAAGAAACTCATTATTTTGTTTTGTTTTCATTTATTTAGTTTACTTATGTTTTATTTGATGTAAATTATTATAAAAGATGTACTACTATCAATTTGCATAGCATTTTACCGGAAGGATTCAATACACGTGCGCATACGGAGTGTTTTACGTTGCATAAACGGAATATGGTGGACAGGACATGTTACGAATTTTTGATATTTAATATCGAAAAACATATAAATCTTGCCCGTTCATATAATATATTCGTATACATATATACGGTTTGTTGAAATGTTTACTAAAATGATAAAACCTCTCCATAAAAAAATATATATGTACATATATAAAATAAAAAGCTCATTTTCCGGATACAGTTTTATATCAATAATTCATTTAAATTATTTTTTTTATTACAAGCATTTATAGTTAATAAAATTAAATAACAAAAAAAAATGCTGTGGAAGTAATTAAATTTATTTACAACAAAAACAGTGTGTTCAAGTATATATACGTATATAAATGTGCCGTGTGAATTAATTAGCACAGCTAGCATTGCGATGTTAAAACTCACTAATTCATATATTGTGCAAAAACAACGACCGTAAATAATTTCTTGTAAATTAGCATTTTCGCATGCTACCCAATTAAAATAATTAAATTTTGTGCACAAATCATTAGGCTCCAAAAAAGGGTAAATGCGAGTGCGACAACCCACATACACTTACACATTTATGACAAATCTTACAACAAGTACCAAATTCTAATTCAGCTTTCATCACACATACACACACAAACAACTTTTTCCAAACAGTTTTATTACAAGCTTTTATTTTTTATTTTATCATGTTAGAACAAATATTCAGTAGAATTTATGTGTTTTTATGTTTTCTATACTCTGTGAGCTTTAATGCTGACTTTATATATATTCCGGAAAAAAAAATTTCTCGTACACAAGGCAAGCAAATCATTACTCCCGGTACACATATATAACGTACACAACAACTGTATGTTTATTTAAAGTTGCTTTTGTGTGATTTTCTTCTTTTAGTTTTCCGCACAATTGTTGTTATTAGAGCAAAAGTCGAAAATTTATTGTGTTTTTTTTTGTATGTATGAGTATTACAATAAACCGTTCACAGTGGTATTTTCGGTTATTTGAGAAATAAATTATACATATAACATAAACACAAAGCCATAAATACAAAACAAAGATATCTAAATGAGCTTTAAGCTTGTAACTTTTTTTGTTTTACTTCCGAAGCAATTTTAGGTAGTAAGTACATTTATATGTTTTATTGCATTCGTTTAGTGTATTGGGGAATCATAAACTAAATGTAACATAGCAACTTAATGTTTTGTGTTTTACATCGTTGTTTTGGTGTGTTGAGAGACTTTGATAATAATTTGCGTTGTATTGTACACAAATCATATGACTTTTGAGGATTCTGTTTTATCACTGTAGACTAAAAATATTTTCAAAATATATTCAATTTTCTTCGGACTCGATTAAACTAACTTTATGTTTATTTAACTTTTTGGACAAAAATATAATATAATAAAAGTTTTTAAGTCAAACTTTGGATGTCTAAGTGATAAAAGTTTTTTATAATAGTTTTATTAGAAATAAAAAAAATAATCAGAAATAATAATTTGATGTGGTTTCCAAAAATTTATTTTTTTACGATCGCTACATCGGAATAGTTCGCAAGTATTTTGCAGAAACCCCATTTTCACATTTAAGTGATTTGAAAATTATTTGGACCAATGCTTAAAGCATTAAAGCTCCGAAATAATTATGATTAATAAAAAATCGAAAGTACCTTTAATGAAAAATATTTGAATACTTGGCTGTAACTTTCAATACCTTCTTACCACGTAAATAAATAAGGTCAATGAACAACTGAAAGCACCGGTGTTAAAATTTGAAAGATTAGTATTTTATAAAAGCTTTACATTATAAGAGCATTTTTGTGAATATATTCAAAGTCTCCTGTAATTTGTTAAGAAATTAAGATGTTTTCAAATGCTCATTAACTTTTAGAGCTTTCCTAGGAATAATTCCTCTTTTCTAAAATTAAAATGTATGTCTGTCAATTCGAAAAACTAATAAGCTTTATTTTAAGTCTAAGTTTAATTGATTTGAAAACTATCTGAATACAATTATTATTTGAAGAATATTTAAACTCGTAAATATAATAAATAGTTTTGTTAATGACAACCCGAGAGCACCGGTTTTAAAACTTAGAAGCTTAGTATTTAGATGCTTCAACGTCTCTCATAATTTGATAAGAATATTAAAAAAAAATTAACAACTCATTAACTTGTAGGACACAGCTACAGCTTGTATTCTTTGTATGCCGGAAGATTTAATAGCTTGTAAGATTAAAATCAAAAGCAAATTTTTGAAATTTCAATAAGCTTTTTTTTTGAATAACTAAAAGTTCTAAAAACTGAAAGTAATATGGTTAAAGAGAAACAAAAAGCACAGCTCATAATAATATATCTATTATAATTTCCCATAAATGAATTCTATTTTGCCAATGCAAACAATTCAAAAAACTTTTTCAAAGTCAAAGTTTAATTGATTTTAACGAAGATTATTGATTTGTAAATATTTGAAAAAATTGCTGAAACTTATACTACCTTCTAAGCTGGTAAATAAAGATGGTTCTTAAAAAAGCAAGAAGTTTAAGTATTTTGAAATTTTTTGAATGCTTTGCAGGAAGGTTAAGTACATTCTAAACTCGAAGCTAGATGAATGAATTACAAATAACACCGATTTTAATAGTGAAAGCTTAATATATAAAAGCTTCTCATGAAAATAAAAACCATTTCTTATGAAGATTTATTCAACATTACGAGTAATTTAATTTTTTTTTTGTTTAAACGCTCATTAAGTTTAAGACATTTAATACAAATAAAATTTTCTTAGATTACATTGTAGCAAATATAAATTGAAAATTTAATTTTTCGTGACCAATTTTCTTCCAATCTCATAAACAAACGAGTTACTAAATTTAACTATATAAAGGTAAATTGCTAAATGTGTGGTTCTGCTTACAAATTAGACAATAATAGAGTCTGCTTATATCACAAAATTTTATTATCTTATGTTATCACACAACAACTTTTTATGATTATTGTTTATTTTTATATGATTCGGTATATAATATTATGTATACTGAATACATATTCAGCATGTGCACATAAAATATCATAATAAAAATCCTATATCACTGTATACAAAAAAAAAATTAAATTGAAACCACAAAAATATTTCGATAAAGCTCTTTCTCACTCTAATCATATAGTGTATTCAACACAGTTTACGGATTTAGTACATAAAACTTTAAAATGAAACGAAAAAAACAAGTTTTTCATTAAATTTCACATAAAGTTTAGAGATGAAAACTTTTATTTGTGGTTGTTGTTGCTTTCTTATTCAATGTCGATTATGCAGTTTTGTAGTTGGGGGATTTACTACATTAAGATTTCATTTGATTAGGATTTTTTTTTATATTTATAATGTAAGAATGCATAATAGATAAATGCAAAAAGTAGGTCTTAAAAGCTATAACCTTCTTAATGGTGTTGAGATTACTTTTGTATAAGATTCTATAGAGAATAATAAACTTTTTGAAATTGAAAATTCATTCCATTAAAATGAAATCAATCATCACGGTAATGGTATAGAATAGTATTTGAATGAGATTATCTGATGTTTGATAAGGAATCTTTTGAAAATTCGTTTTATGATTTTTGTGTCTTATTTTAAAGAAAAGATGAAATTGATTCTTATACTTTATTCTAAATCTATTAGCAAATATTACAAAAATTCGTTATTAAATTATGTACACCAATACCAATCGGAAACATTTCCTTTTAGTAGGAAACCAAAATCATCTCTCAAAATAACTTCAGAAACGTGGTGAGTACGAGCCAAGTGTTCTATTCTAGAGGAAAACCTTTCCATCGATACACCACAAGGAGTTCCACTTAATTTAATTTTCCAGTTGGATAATTGAGGATTACTATTATTCGCAATACAAGACGTAATTGGTTGAGTAGGAAAACTGGAAGTTGTTTTTGCTGTCCTAAAGCTTGGTAATGAATTATAACCACATGGGATTTGGAAAATAATTTTGATACTTGAATTTAACTGTTGCAGTTCATCATTATTTGTTGATAACTTCTCATGGTTTGCAATAAGTTTCTTTTCTTTAAAACTAACCGTGAAAATTTCGAGAAAATTTTTAAAATTGTTTATCATTGAATAATAGAGATCTAAACGCCTATGTATGTGAAGCCATAGGAATGATTGTCACACTCTAAATTAAATATCAGAAACTAATAACGAAAACTTAGACAAATTTAAAATCACCCAAAATCCAAAGATCGTACTTTAGGAGTCAATTGAAAAATTATTCAATGCAAAAGTTGTCTCCAAAAAGTTTCCTAATTTAAAAAATATTTTTTAATGCTTACAGCAATAGCACGCAGTGTATCAATGAATAACATTTTAAATTTCTTTTCGATCCAAATTGTAGAAAGCCAAAATAATTCAAATCAGAAACTATGTCAAAAAAATGAACCAATCAAAACAAAACGAAAATTTAGAAAAATTTTGCTATTTGAAATTTCTTGTAACTAAATAAATTCTGAACTGATTTGATGTTGGAAGCACACACCCACTGAGTTGGAAACACAATTCAAAAAAATCTAACCACACGTGAGGAAAATTTAAATTATTTCCAACATCGGAAAATGCATAACACCGCTTTGGGCGCCAAATCCCCTAAATCCCAAAGCTGACCAAATTTGATTAGGTCAAAGGAAACTTTTTTGACAATAGCTAGTTTAAAAAATTATTTTACATTTTAAAGTTTTTTCAAATTAATTTATTTGATATAAAAAGCTCCAAAGTTTATGAGTTTTAAGGACCTATCATTTTAGAAAAAAAAATTATTTATTTAACCTTTCAACCAAGAATCTCTAAAATTTTAAGTTTTGTGTTTTCTTTAATATTTAACCAAAAGTTTTGAAAAGATTGAAACCACAAAGCTCCGAAAAATCTATTTAAAATGGTGTTATGGATAATAATAATTTAAAACTGGATTTGTAAGGTTGCAACATTCAAGCTTTTCACGGAATTAAAATAACTTACCAAATCTCTCAATACATTTCTAAACAAAATGCTTTCAGCAATAATTTTAATATTCAGAAAAGGTTCCAAATTTAATTTGTAAATATTTAGTAAAAATATATAAATTTTAATCGAAAAGTTTCTACTTAATTATTAAAATAATTACTAAATAATTCGTTTATTTTATACAGATTGACACCTCCCAAGAAGGCTTTCCAAGCTCTTAATTTTTCTGAAAAGTTAAATTCTGTTTAATATACTAAATAAATTGTTTTGTTCGATCATATGAACTTTTAAATTTTTTCTAAATAATTGTATATGTTCATTTGGTTTTTTGTCACTCTAAATCAACATATTGATTAATTATTAAATGGACACATTTATAAAACTCAAAAACTGCGAAAGTTTACACAATATTTGTACGAAATTCTGAAATTTGATCGATTTGAAAGCTTTTTCAAGATATTTGGACAATAACAATGAGTTGAAAGCGGACAATAACAGTGAGTTTGAGATTTAAAATTATGCGTATTTTGGTAAAAGCTTTAAAGCTTCATATCAATATGTTAGGTATGGTTTTTTAAGATTTAAATTACAAAATGAGTTGTTAGGGGCATAAAAGCTCAGTGAAATTACTTCTAGTATTTTAATTGTGTTTTGGCAAAAAACTTCAATTATTTATACCAAACTGAATCAATAAAAAAAATGCATACAGCTTGTAAGCATGCTAGAATGGCTTCTAATCTTCGAAAATGCAAAGCTGTTTAAAATTTAGATTTGAAGAGCTAAATGAAATTTATAAAGTTTATGCCGTTCAAAGTTATCAAATGTAAACTTGATTTTTTTTAATATGCTTTACTTTAACACTTTTATTGTTAACAAAGGTGAACTTTTGCGTTTAGCTTTATTTAGAAAGTTTTTAGCTTAATGAATTTCAAGTTTCTTATGTTAATAAAAGATTTATTAATTATATCAAATTCTTGCTCCCTTTTTTCGACATCAAATCAACGAAAATTACGTTAAAAATTATCTTAAAAGCTCTACTTATAAATATAATGAAAAATTGAAAAGAATGAAGTTTCTAGATAATAGTTTGAAGAAATATTTTACATTTTAACAATAAACTGAAATATTTCAAATATTGAAGCTTCTTAAAATAATTTAATTCATATTGAAAGCTACAAAATCTATTCGTATTAAGGGCCCATTATTAAGATATTTATTTTACGCTTAAATCAAGAAATTCAAAAACTTCAATTTTGTGTCCTCTATTTAACTGAAAGCTTTATCAAAATCGAAACCTTTAACATCGGCAAAGTTACCTAATATGGTGCTATAAATTATAATATTTTTGGTGAGTTCCTTCCCGATTTACAAGTTTAATATAAAAAAGCTTGCAATGTAAGTGATGAAAATATTTGGTAAGCATTTACTAAATTTAAATCGAAATGCTTCTACAGAATTTTTAAAAAAATTATTAAATAATTCGTTTATTTTATACAGATCGACAGCTTATTAGAACGCTTCCAATAAAGCTCTTATTGTCTCTGAATAGTTAAATTCTTTTTAGTTTCAAAATATAAAATTCTAAATTCCACCCGACGTTGATTAATTCAGGAGCTTGTTACTTTCATTTTGTCCGATCTTGCGAGCTTTTATATATATTTTTGTTTAAATAATTTGGTATTTCTTAATTAATCCCTAAAATACAATTAATTAGTTTTCTAAGGTTTCAATTTTTTCTAAATAATTTCTAAAATCTATAGTTTCAATAAAAATTTTGATTATATATTATTAAACTGACACATTTTAAGGAGTCACGAACTGTAAAAGTTTACAAATTATTTGTAATAATAAAGATGGCTGGTTAAGGGCATGAAAGCTCATAATCACTAAATTCTAGACATTTTAACCCAGAATTTCAAGCAGCTGTAAAAATTTGAGCTAAACTCTTCTGACCAAAAAAAGTATAAAAGCCAAAAATTATAATTAAATTAATTTAAAAGACATCTCTAGAATTTCAAAACTTACTTAATTATAATTTCAAATGTCAATCAATTCTATATAGCATATTCGAAAATATTTTATCAATAAATCAACGAGTCATTTAAAATGAGGTTAGAGGAGCATTTAACCTAAATAAATAAAATACATCTGGTAATAAATTTGCTTATATATACATACATATGTATGTGTGAGTACAAGTGTGTTGTACATAATATACGAATTGCCTGACATTTTAAATATTAATCGATTGCAATTAAAATGAAAATTTATTTTTATATATATTATACAAATAATTGTGAAGTGATCATTAAATTTATATTATAATTGGGATTTGATTATTAGATTGTCCTAAAAGTTTTCAACAATTTAGTAGGGATAGGGACAATAAAATCTTAAAATCCAAATCCCTATCTGTTTATATTCAAACACTTAATCATTTGTGACTTCTATTCGTAATTTACTTCATTTGATGTCATTTTGAATAAATAGTAGAAAAGAATAGAGTACAATAAAATAAATTCTTTTATTTTTCTAAAAAGCTCTCTAATAATATAATAATGATAATAATAATAATAAAAAGTTCGTATTATTTTATATACTTTTTGTTGTTGTTGTATTATTTTTTCCATTAACCAAACAAAAGCACAAAATATAATAATCACAATCCAAGTATTTATTTATATTTTTTTTTTGTGTGCCGAGTGAGATGAGAGCTTTTTGTGCTGTTAACTTTTATTTTTATTTCGATTTGTTTTTTAATTCGATTTTCTCATCATTACATTTGACACCCCACCTCCTTCCTCTCTAATATTGTGCGAGCTGATAAAAATAAAATGTTTTCTTTTTTTTTCCAAATACAATAATAATACGGAAAACGAACAAGGATACAAGGATAGCGCAAAAATAATTTCCTAGTATTTCTCACAAATACACTGTGTACCGACCGGGAACAAGAAGTGTTTTATGAACAGAAGAAATATACGGAATACAATTATGATGTCATTTACACAAATAAAAAAGCAAAAAAGTTTTTTAATTTTGCATGTTTGAAAATCAATTGAAAAAAATTTTCATAATCAAAATATAGAATGGAAATAGCTTTTTATTTTTTTTATAAACTTACTTCATATTTTTTCCTCATTTTGTTGTTATCACGATGGAGAATGTGTAAATAAGCAGAAAATTATTGGGGAAAAAATAATGGCAGTTATTTACTCGATTGCTAAGTACGTACGTAAACAGACGATTGCAGTGAGAAAAAACGAAAAGTTTGAGTTCAATTAAAATTCAATTTGTTAACTTGGTTTTTTTGGTGCATAAAAAAACATTCAATAATTTGAAATTGTTGATGCATGAACAGTGTAGCAACTAATTGTTGGTACAACATGTACTTATATTATGTTGTTCATGTACTTGCGAAAAGCACAAATCAGAACAAATTATTTGTTATTGTTTTTTTTTTCTTTTTGTGTAAAAACTTAAAATTTAATGCTACATGACCAGAACGATCAGTAGTAATAACAAAAGCACAAAACTTCAATTTTCTTCTGTTTGCAGATAACTGTTGAGAAATTTGTTAATATATTTTGTGGTAAATGAGCCTTTCACTTTATAGAGTTAAAAGATATAAATTTTAATATAAAAATGTTAAACTTTTAATTTTCAAACGTTAAAGCTTTTAGAAAGAATATACTTCCTAACATTTTTTATCCTAACAAACAAGCCTATCATAAGAAATTAAAATATTGAGAGCTTTAAAAAATATTTAGAAGCTTATAAAAAATTAATAAAATCTAAAGTTATCCAGAAATTATTCTATTCCGATTTACGAATTCAGGCTATACTTTGCAGCCAATGGGAATACTAACGGAAAATGTTAACGTAGTAAAAATCTTAAAATTTCTATAACAATGAACCTAAATAAATATTAAAGGAATGAAACTAGAACTTGCGACAAGGCACTATACCTAGTTTATCAAGAAAACCTCTGTTTTGGGAATGATTAATGGAAGATATTCAACAAATCATTAAGGTGATGAATCGAAAACCATTAATGCTATCAAATTGCATTGACGTAAGTACATGTTTTGTAGAAACCAGCATTTTTATATCCCACACTAAAATTGTGCAGTTGGGTTTTTGAAAACCATTGACTATGGCATAATACGTAGCAACGTATATGGTGCACGAACCCAAATATAAGCAGCACTGGTTTTTACTATTAATTGTTTCGTTTTGATGTATTTTCATTATATTCGGGAAAAATATTTTCCACGAAAATATCATACTGATTAAGAGGATATTGTTACATAAACAGCATGGTTGGCTGAACCTTAAAATTTCCCCGATTTCCTCATTCCACAAAAGCGGTTGTACAATGCAAAAAGCGAGAATTTTCAAGTGATAAATTATTGAAGACTGAATATTGAATTGTACACACAGATTTATATATATATATATATATATATATATATATAGAGATGATTAAAAGATTATACGTCCATTGTTAAATGAAATGCATTTTCCGGTGTGCGCGCTTCCAAAATGATGGATTGTACAAAATTACGAAAACAATTAATTTTCATAAGGCGAGTCGTAAAAATGGAGTACGAGTATATTAACCCATTCTGTATACATACATAAAAATATGCTTTCTTTGTTTTAAAATATCTAGAGTCATTAATTTCTGTTGCGCGCTTCCACACAACTCATCAGCAAGAAGAAACTAGAAACTGTACTCTTTACATAAGACAGGGTACGGACGGAAATAACTGGGAAATAATCATGGTAATAATAATGTAAGAAAATTATCTTAAAAAATTCATGAAAATTTTCTTCGAATATACTTGGTAATTTTACAACCATATAAACGTACTGGTGTACTCTTTCGATACGGAAAATTACTAAAAATTTTATGATTGTTGTTCGCTTAACATCTTGAAGACAGCTGTGAAATGAAGAATATGAAATATGGTTTTATTTTGTATATACATACATTTTAGAAAGGAGCTACATAAAGATGTATACACATAAACGGTTGAATTGGATTTGTGACGGTTTTATGGGTTGATGATAGTGATGACATATGATGAAAATTTTGAACAAGTAAAATCAACTTTATCTATTTTTCATTAGATCTACAGCCACTGTTGCATTTCTCTAAAGAGGAAAATATTATTATCTATGTATGTACTTGTTGGTAAATTGTTTTCATTAAACTTCAAAAATGTTTAAGTAAATTTCACTTAAATGTGCCCACCCTTCGGCATTTACACAATAAACATCACAGCTTCTAACATTTAATTAATTCAACCTAAAAATCGAAATTTTTAAATAGCAATTTGAACCCCATGGAGTATTTCAGGTTTTACTGAGTATAAGACAAATTCTAAATTCCAACTTCGAGCAAATTTTAGATCAAATAATTAATCTTTGGCCAAATTTTTCAAGTTTTCGTATGGATCCGTAAATTAATTTAAATCAAATTTAAAACAACTTTCATCCAACTTCAATAGAATCTAACTGAATCAGTCAAGCTTTAATATAGCAATTGTTTTTAAACATGTTACATCAATTTCTGATTTGAATCTTATATTACTTAAATTATTTTAGAATTAGGAAATTATTCTCAAATTCGAGCTTCAAATAGATTGCGATAAAAATAAGTTTGAAATACAACGCGCATTGAAAAATAATATTTTCGAACTCAAAATCCCTTAAGTGTTGATCAATTTTCTTTCAAATCAAGTTTTTAAACTTGAAATAAGAACCGATTTGGTTTTTAAATGTTCGACTAAATTTTATTAAAATGTAAATTCAAACTGTAATCAAATTCAATTCAATTTTCATACGACTTCAATTTAATATGACTAAATCAGCCAACTGTTATTGAAGTGCAAATTTTTGTAAACGTTTTATTTCAGTTTCTGCCTTCTATTTCATTGTATTCAAATTCCAGTCAAATTATGTTCAAATATGCTTCAAATTTACCTTAAATTCGGCCTATAAATATGTTTCGATTAAAATAAGTTTGAAAAAAAAAACAATTTCAAAATGCCTCAATTTTGGTTCATTTCTTTCAAATTTGATTGATTAGATTGAAATAAAACCCAATTTGTTTTTTTAATTTTCCGTAGTTTTACAAAATTTGATTAAAATTAATTTTTATTGCGTACATACATTCAACTCTAGTCAAATTCTATAAAACATTTAAATGGCTGAATGACTGGATTTAAATTTCATCAAATATGAAAATTTCGATGATTCTTAAATTCTAACCGTCATCTAATAGTTAAGCTTTCTAATTTCGGATAAATTTTGTATCAAGTAAATTAATTGGGAAAGTTAATGGGACATAGGTATAATATGTAATTTATTCAAATTCCAGTCAATCTATTTTCAGATAGCATCCCAATATATGTATAAGTTTGAAATATACAAAATTTTGATCAGTTTTTCTTCAAATCAGATTTTTTAAATTGAGAATTAATTTATTTTCTAAATGACCAACTAAACTTTATTAAAATTAATTTAAAATAAGAGTAATCAAACTTTAGTCAAATTCAACACAACTTTCATCCAACCTCAATTGAATATAACTAAATCAGTCAACTTTTATTGTACACCAATTCTTTAAAAACCTGGTGCATCAGTTTTTGACTTCAGCTATTTATTTCAAATTCGAACTCTAAATAAGTTGCGGTTGGAAGTAGTTTGAAATATAATGTGAATTCAAAAATAGTACTTTCAAATAATTTGAATCAAATTTGTAACTTGAAATAAGAATCATTTTGATTTTTCAATTTTCAACTAAATTTTATTAAAATGTAGATTCAAACTGTAATCAAATTTTATTCAACTTTCATACAACTTCAATTGAATATGACTGAATCAGCCAACTGGTATTATAGTGAAAATCTTTTAAGACATGTTATTTCAGTTTCTGGCTTCTGTTTTATTATATTCAAATTCCAGTCAAATTATTAATTAATATTTCTTAAATTCGGCATACAAATATGTTTCGATTAAAATAAGTTTAAAGAATAATATGAAATAAATAATTTATTTTCAAACTGCTTCAAATTTGGGTCCATTTCTTTTAAAATTGAAATAAAACCCAATTTGTTTTTTTAATTTCGCGAAGTTCTACGAAATTTGAATAAAATTAATTTATATTGAGTACATCGATTCAAACTCTAATGAAATAATTTACAACTTTTACACGTAAACCGAATCTGCCAACATTTATAGTACTGCAATACTTTAAAAATAAGGATTTATTAAATTATGATATACACATATTTTATCAACACATTAGTATTAAATATTAATTAGACACTATTTTAATTAGTTACAGTAAAGTTGACGATGGCTGTTAAACTGTACATTTAAATCAAATTCTAATCAAACCCAACTGAATATTTGTAAACTATACTTCAACTAACACTGTGATGGAAAAATTGTAAATTAGAAACAAATTTGAAAACAATAATTGTTTCTATTTCAAAATATTTTACTTGAATTCCTCAAATTCTGTTCCATTTTCTTTCAAATTAAAATATTATTAGTTTGCACATTTTACACTAATTTAATTAAAGATCCTCGTAAATTAAATTAAACATAAATTAATATGAGCTACGATATAAAGGCGTCTAAAGTTACTTAAATCAAATTTATTTAACATTTATTACTGCCGCTAAAAACTATAAATTTGATTATAATGTGGATACATACCTGATTTGAAAATATTTTGATAAATTCGTTTCATTTTGATTTAAATTAATTTTGAATTGATCCAACTTGGTTGAATTCTAATTAAACTTTCCTCTAGTTATATTAAAATTTAATGTTTGTTCTGTGATAATTGACATTATCAACTGTACTGTACTGTGCTGTAAATTTCTTATAAATGATATTCATAATTTTGTGTATAATTTTTTGGTAATAAAATCTAATAACTGTAATTGGAGTGTAATTTTTTGGAAATAAAATCGTAAAATGAACTGTAATTGAAGGGCATTCATTATATATAATAAAACATTTTTATGTCATTCATATTGTCCCGTAACACAATCTATTGAAAGTTACAGTGAACGAAATTATTCGTAATAATACCAGTGCAGGAAATTGTAATTTGTAATATGAGTAATAATTGCGAAAAGTGTAAAGGCAACGCGCCAAGCCGGGAATTATTACGATGTTTTGGTGAATGTAAGAAAGCATTCACCCCGTATGTATTGATAACTTCAAAGTTGATCAATGGGGAAAATTCTTTAAAGATTTCCCATTTCCTAAATTTATTTGCATTGACTGCCAAAATGCTTCTGGAACGCATAATGCTACAGAGATATCGATGCTGAAAGACAGTTTGAAGGAGGTCATCAACTCAGTTAACAAGCTATCAGCAACAGTAGATAGCAAATTTAATGAGCTTAATAATAACATGATGGGGATTGATCGGCAAACTCACCTGCTTCAACATCATTGGCAGGTGAACCCGGTAGTGTAAAAACAAATGATTTGAATTATGCGCAAATAGTTGGAACTGATGATACATCGGATGCTATTCAAACCGTGGCTGTCAAAAAGAATCAGTACCTATATGTTAGCCATCTTCATCATGTAAATTCGTTAAATTTTATCTCGTTTAAGGTTGGTTTACCTGAAGAAGTTTTTGATAAAACCCTAGCACCTGATTTTTGGCCAACCGGAACATCAATTCGGCGCTTTATCATAAACGATCGGCAAAAAAACTTCAATTTTCCTGTTATTCCAGGCAGGAGTTAGTTCATGATATTTCTCTTAAGATACCTGTAAAAAGCATACACCACATGCCATTAATATACCAACAACTCAACGCAATAGTTTACATGTGTACTACCATAATTGTAGCAGCATTCGAACCAAAGCTAAAACTATTTACTCCTCGATACTTGTATATGACTACGATTTGATACTTTTTGGTGAAACTTGGTTAAATAGTACGTTTAATGTTGCTGAATTTTTTCCATCTGTTTATACTGTTTTTCGCCGTGATCGCTATGTGGATTCCAGTGTATCTGATCATCGAGGTGGTGGCGTTATCATAACAGTTAGCAATGAATTAACATTCCAGCAATTAAATATTAGATGCGACATTTGCGAATTACTGGCTGGTAAGGTAAAGTGTGGTTCCTTTTGGCTTTTTATTATTGGTATTTACATTCTGTTCGGCAGTGCTGGGGCAGTCTATATAAGCTTTACAGAATTGATCACGAAGGAGATATTGCCGTTGATGCTACAAGACGATCAAATTTTAATAGCTGGTGATTTTAATTTACCTAAAATTTAGTGGATCCATATAGATGATGCTTTCGATGGATCTTCTAATGATTTGATATCAAACAATGTCTTGGATGTATTGTTAACATGGGTCGTATTCTCGATCTGGTGTTTACATCAATTCAAACAGTTCATGTGATAGCTTGTGCTGACTTGCGAGGGAGTTCCAATATCTTTCATTCACCATTGCTCATCGAAATAAATTTTTTAGAATATAGCATAGCTGAATTTATTGTTAAGGATGTTAAATTTGATTTTTTGAATCCAGACTTTGTGTCCCTTGATGAATATTTTAATAAAATTGACTGGTCTGAGTTTTTAGTGAATAATAATAATAATATTTCGGAAATTGTTAAACGGTTTTAAGGTGCTGTAAATGCAGGATTTGATTAGTTTGTTGCCAAAAAGGCGACACGCTGTGAGTACAGTGAACCGTGGTTTAACCATTCATTGAAAAATCTTGCTAACCGCAAATCTAAGGCTAGTAAGTAATTTAAGCGTTCTGGTAATAGTACGGATTATGAAAAATATTGTATGTTAAGGAAAGAATTCAAATATCTTAATGATTTTTTTTACAATATTTATGTTTTACGAATTGAGGATGAAATAAGAAGTAATCCTAAAAGATTTTTTGCATTTATTGATTTGTGCAGGGTAGATCTACCGTAACTAATTTGATGGTATTTTCTAATCACTTATACGATGTTTTAAGCCAGAGAGTTCAAGTTGATGTAATTTATACGGATTTTTCAAAAGCTTTTGATAAGTTAGATCACGTCTTATTATTAGAAAAACTTGATTGTATGAATAATGAATTTATCCCTCTTAGTTGGATTGCTTCATACTTAACGGATCGCATGCAATGTGTTAAAATTATGGATACTGTATCGGATTCATATGTAGCGTCCTCTGGTATCACTCAGGGCAGTCATCTTGGCCCGTTTCTATTTATACTTTTCATCAATGATATTATTGACTGTTATAATTTTTGTAAATGTTTGATGTATGTATGAGGATGATATAAAGATATACGCAGAGATAAAATCTGCTTCTGACACTATACGTGTTCAAAATGGATTAAATTTATTTTGTGACTGGACTGTCCGTAATAAACTAAGGTTAACATCTCCAAATGTAGAGTAATGTCTTTCTGTAAATCTCGTACATCTTGTGTTGAAGTACCGTATATACTGTATGATGAAGTTGTGAGTAGAGTATTAATAATGCGTGACTTAGGAGTTTTATTTTCGAACAAAAAATATAGTATGGCAAAGAATTTCATGATCCTTAGACATTGAAAACATCATTATTTATGTAAGGTCCATTCTGGAATATGCATCGATAATTTGGCAAACGTTTTATAAGTTTCTTTCGGATAGAATTGAGAGTGTATAGAAGCAGTTTTTAATTTTTGCACTTAGAAGAATTGTCATTCTGAAGATAGATTTAAACGAGATCCATATGAAAATAGACTGAAACTAATCAATTTATGCAACTTAGCTGTTAGGCGTGATAAAACTAATGCCGTTTTCGCTCTTGATATCATTTGCTATCGAGTTAATTGCCGAGAACTTTTATCATTATTTTATTTTAGTGTCCCTGTTAGGTTTTTGCATACAAAAAATACCTTGCTTCGTTTGCCTTTCAGGAGAACAAATTTTGAAGGTTTTAATCCTGCTTTTAACGTGCTAAATTCTTTTAATCTATACTACGACCAGTTTGATTTTCATATATCAAGAGAATTATTTAAAACAAATTTCAATTAATTTATTTGGATTGTATAATGTACTTTAATTATTTTTAATATTTATCTATGCTATTGTTACTTATAGTTTCACTTGTTTAAAAAAAATAAATAAAATTTTACTTCAATTAACTGCAATGGAAAAATATAAATTTGGTTGTAATTTGAAATAAATTAATTTAATTGACAATTTATAAATTTAATGTTTTAAAGATAAATTCTGAAATAAAAAATTGGGTTTTAAATCAAAGTTTGATTAATTTGGTTTTAGACCACAACTTTTTAAGTAATGTTCTAATTGGATCAAACTTCACAAATATTTCAAGTAAACTAAATCGACTATTTTTTAATTCAAATATTCTATTCAAATTTTAGTCTCATTCAATTCAAATTTTAGACAGAGAGAAATTCTGTAGTTTTTCGATCGATTTTCTTCTTTTACAAGTTATTCGTTACGCGATCTGTTGTACAACTGTACATTTTAAATACTTTTCGCTACGTGTAGGCCAATATTTTGAAGCTTATCAAAAATTATATTTCTATGTTAAGGTTTAATTCAAATTTTAATTGCCAAATTTTAAAATCGGTTATCGTGAAAAAATTTTAAATTTGTAGATTATGTAATTGTAGTATAGAATTATCTTGCAAATTATTTCAGTTCACTTAATACAACTTCTGTTGAAATTATTTACTGATTTTTACAATTTATTTACAATTATAGCTCTCTCTTCCATTGAGCTTTATTAAACTGTAACCAGCTGCTAACACTGATACTTAATTTTGAAAAATCACAAAATTGTGTCATAACATTTGTTCCAAGAATCTGGATTTTGAATTTAATGCGATTTAGAATTCTGTTCAAATTAAACAAAATTCGTTTCAAATTTTAGTCAAATTCAATAAAAAAATTTATAAAAATTATATCAATCAAATGTATGCTATTTCTGTTTAGACAGCCCAGTTTGTTCAGTAATCAAACTTCGTTCAAACCTGCCTCAAACATCGATCAAAATAATTTTCCATAAGGGGAAAGGACAAAAATATTTATGTTTGCCATAGTGAACCACACTACACCAAGTTTAAAAAGCACTGCGATGTATGCACAATTCTGGAACACAGTGTTTTTCATCCAATCTACTTGTGTGTCCCACTTTAAAACAAAAATGTTGTCTTGAAGATATTTTTTCCGAAAAATGCCACACTCAAGCGATGTTTTCATCTTAAAACTATTTTAGTCTTAAAATAGATTTTTTTTTTTAATTTAATTTTTGTTTTTGTTGTTCACTGTACTTAAATACAGTAGTTTTGTTTTGTTTTCGTGTCGCGTTTTGTGTATATATACTTATGTGTGAAAACCCATTTTTTTTCGCGTTGTTTTTGAATGAAAATTATTTTTGGAATTTTAATGTGTTGGTATCTTGAATATAATGACACGTCGACTGTATAGTGTTGATGATACATTGGAATTTTGTTAGCGTTCTTCGCCTAAATCTTTTGTGTTATTGATCGGTTTGAGAGGTTAACATTTTATTTAATTACAAAAAAATATGTTTTTTCCACGCTTATGGTGTATTATGATTTTTAAAAAAAAAAAATGTAAATCGACTGTAACATTGAAATAAGTATCACAAATAATTTATGTTCACCTCGAAATGCAATAAAACTATGTATACAAATACAAAAAACTAACTCAATTTTCAGGCCAAGGTCAAGTGCATTAGAATATCACATCACATCAAATCGCGCGCGCATTTCATCTACAAATATTTTTAATTTTCAACTTTGAATTTCAATTTCCCTTTTATCGAAGAAGCCGCGAATAATAATGAAAATGTCTCGAGCATGACCTAAAAATATACAAATACATTCAATCTACCAAAAGATTCGTATATAGTATGTATATATATATATATATATATATATATATATATATATATTAAAATTTATGTAAAATATATTGGCAAGATATTTTAATAGAACACAATGGCTGTCAAGTAAGCATTCCCAAAAAAAAATAAAATAAAATATTAAATATTTTTAATCGGAATAACATAATTAAAGACACGTGTGACACATGTTAAATTATGTTGAGTGTGTGTAAGATGTTTACTCTAAATAGATTTAAAAAACAAAAAAATCATCAAAAAGTTGTATAGCACAGAAGGAAACCAAAAATAATTTTTTTATCTGCAATTTTATCTGCAGTATCAGATACCTGTGTACGATGCCTATATAAGGATACATAACTCGATTTACATATACGAGGAATTTTTATTTTTTTGGGCAAAATGCCAATATAAATTGATGTGTTTGGTATATATGTATAGAGAAGTTCAATATTTACATAAATCCTTTCCCTTTTTCATTATATTTGTATGTTACGTATTCAATTTGCAAACAACAATATTTAAAGGTTGCAGACTTTTGACCATCAAAACGTTCGTAGGTGGTATTTGATTTTATTGAGGATACTAACATCTGATTTATCATATACGTACGTACGTATGTAGAAGTTTTTGTAAGCTGCGATTGATCGTTATTCGGGACGAAAATTAACTACTCATTTCTGATTGAAAATATTTGACAAATGATTAGAATTTGGTATTAGAATGATGGCAAAGTGTGTTATTTATTCTGTGTTTCGTGATTTGATTCGCATAATTAAACAACAACGAATCCCTAAAATATTATTTTGCCCGGCACTTCATTAATCATATACATCAAAAACCACATACAGGCAATTCATGTGCGTATATCAATTTCTGATTAAACTTCATTAAATTTATCAATATCAACAAATTACTACAACCATAACTCATATGGCAAAATCACAGCTAAAAAAAAATTAATTTTCTACCCCTACATATGTACAAGTATATTAGGAAAATCTATCGCCCATATTTTTTTTTTTTTATAATACACAAACAACATTTGAAAATTCTTCCAATCAAAATTTTTTTTTTTGTTATTGTTATTGTTGCTGATATCATAAATCAAAATTAATAACATTACATTGAATCAACATGACTATTTCATATCACATAAATAACTCAATATATATCTAACTGGACATAGAGCATTAGAGTCGCTGAATAGTGCAAGCGATTTATGCACCAACACCATCAACAATATATACGTATATATAAAAGCTCACCATATGTATTGCTGACATACTTACAGAAAATAGTCCAAATTATGTTTGATTTTCTACAGTCATTAAAAAATAACAAATAATAGAATATCGAACAAAAATTTTTGGGGAAATTAAAAAACAAGAAGGAAATCTATATTTTGTTTTTGGTCGTCTCGCTGGTACGAGTACAAATGTGCTTTCATTCGCCCTAATGATACAAACAAGCTGAGATTGACTGTGAATTGTTGTGTTTCCGTTTTCGGGTTGTTTTTTGTTAGTTTTGATGAAGTGGAATTTTTTTTTTACATTTTCCCTTATCTTGCATTTGAATCTGTATGCAAATTGTTTTTATGTTAAGCTTTTCTATAATTATGTATCTAGGCAAAATAAAATGTGAATTTGTTGATTTTAAATTTTGTGCACAAAAAATTGCTTAATCTTAAGTTCATCAAATATGTACACAAAATTCTTTAAATTTGTTGGTTTTTACACTTAATATTTAAATACCACAGATCTATAAAATTAGAAAGAGATAAGATCGGCTAATAGTAAATGCCAAATGGTTTCTTGCTAATAGTAAATGCCTCTCCGTCTGGAAGTTGTATGAGTCCATTTGAATCATTAACCATAAAGCTCCATTACCTTAAACATACTAGGTAGTATTGTCAGTACAAACTTTAGTATATTTTCTGAATCAAGAATTATTCAAAATAGCTTTCGGAAATTGAACGAAATATAAAAATGTTGTACCTCATAATTGCCCCATATTGCGATATTTCAACAACAGACATTTTATTTTTTTTGCTTTAGTATATTTCACCCAAACTTCTTATTAGCATCGTAGAACCAGTATACAAATACTAATAAAAGCTTATATTGGCAATTAAATTCATAAAATTTGTTAAATTCATTAAATTTGTTAAATTTAATAAATTTACAAAATAATTCAATAAGCTCAGTAATGTTTGTTAAATTAATTCATCTTAAATAAAATAACTTCATTAAATTAAAGAAATTTTTTAAATTTATCCAATTAAATCTAATTAATTAGGTTGATTAAATTTATCAGATTTAATCAATTCATTGAACTCAATAAGTTTAGTAGCTTCATTAAATTTAGTAAACTTATTAAATCCAGTAAATTCATCAAATTCAAAATAAATTAATTAAATTAAATGAAACAAAGTTAATTAAATTCATCAGACTCTTTAAATTCATTAAATGCTTCAGATTGGACATTATCCCGCGTTAAAAAAACTTAAAAATTGGCATTTATCTCGAAAAAACAGACAGACGCTCCAATTTTATTTATATGTATAGATGTAACTAAATGTTCATTAAAACCATTAAATTAATTGTATAAATTAAGTCTAGATACTAGGAAATAAATATTGAAATTAATTAAATTCACAAAACTTTATTAAAAAGAATTAAAGTGGCCATTTCTTCGAAATTGCATTTCACTAATCCTTACAGTAAAATTTCTAATGAAATCGGTTTATTAATCCGACAGTAATTAACTGGTCTAATTTTACCCATCTAAATATCGTATTTTATTGAATTCAATTGTAATAAGCTGCTCCCTCAAACTAATACTCATCCTCCTCCTAATTACACAACTACCTGTTTGTCCATAAAACTTTTATTTAATCCGACAATAAACTAAAATAATCCAAAGGAAATTTTCACAAACACAAAAAAAAATTTACCAAAATTGTTTATCTTTTACCTTTCATAAAACATACACACAAATAAATTTACAAAACTTTCACTCCATCATATACTCATTAAAATTCATGAAACATTTTCTCTCACACATTGAAAATTCCAGACTCGAAATATTTCAACACACATCCACAAGCTTTAATCTAAGTAATGTATGTATGTGTAGATGTAGTAGCACAACAATAAACAAATATTCCAGGTTTTTAGTAGTTTATTACGAGTATATTGGGGTTGTGTACCTCGCACCACTTTCAATTTTCATTTTCATTTTCAAATATTTGAGTAAGATATAGAAAATTTAAGTAAATCTTGTTTTGTTTTATTTTTTTTTTTTTTTGTTCATTTCATTTCAGCACCAGCCGGCCACCTAGTCCAATTAGATTTTCGAGATAAATTTGATATCGAGGAGGCTGACGATTGTAAATACGATTATTTAGAAGTAAGAGATGGTGCTCACGGCTATTCAAAGCTGTTAGGTAAATTTTGTGGTAAAGCGTTTCCACCAATGTTGACGTCGAGCGATCGTAATATGTGGATACATTTTTCTTCGGATGATAATATTGAATATTATGGATTTTCGGCAAAATACAGTTATATAGCACGGCCGACACAGAGTAAGTACCTCTGAATATACATTCTAATCGAATATTATTAGATTTTAAATATTTAGATAAACTTTTCACATCTAACCTCTTTCCCTCATACACTCGAGCAAAGTAATCATCTAAGGTAAATATAGGGTAGATTATATCTAAACAACTTTTTGCTAAACACCAAAAAAATGGGTTAAAAAGGTTTCTAATATTAGATTGGAGATGTAACGAAAAAAAAATTAATTAAACTCAATTTTTATTTTACTTCTATAAGTTTATCGTAAATTAGATATAAATAGAAAGTTTTTTTTTTTTTACTTACCGCTCCTCTATTTATACCAAACAGGATAAATAAATATTTTTTATCTAAATTTTTATTTTAATTGGATTCAAAAAATCGTTCATCATATCCTCGTACTTGTAGCTAAATCAATAATTTTAATTAAATTTTATCCTAAACAAAAACAAAAAAAAAATTGACGTGATTAGATTTTCCTACCTCTGAACTCCCATAATAGGGAGAGAGTGTGTGGAAGAATTTTTTATTTTTCGATAAATCTAATAAGGAAATTGGATGTAGATCTGGTCATTTACGTGAGATTTTGTTTTATCCACATATTACATAATATTGGTACAGGATACGTGAGTAATTTTGTACGAAGTTTAATTAAAAAATTGTTGTTGGACAATATTTTATAATGTCATATTTTGCAGTCATGAAGAATATTAAAATATTTAAATTAAACAACTTTATACCTTGAAGATGCCAGGAATTATATCTTACCGGCAAAAGTTTCATCAACTTAATCCCTGATTTGGATTTCTTCATTAGCTGCCAGGTCTACCCTAGAGAGAAATCTAATTACCAAAGATAATCTCTCAAATTTAATTATTCCCAACCTTTTGTATGTTACCTCAAAATTTCGAGAATTTGAACATCTACAGGAATTATAGTCCTGCTAGATATCCTTATAGTCCTATTAGAAATCAATTTTTATCAGTATATTTGATATTAGGATTTATTTCGTTCAACTCGTAGCTTTTTACTTCGAGTATACACTAAAAAGCTCCAACAATTGTAATTTTTTCATATTTGATAATTTTTGGTTTTAAGGAACCTGTATTATTACGATTGTGAAAATTTTCCTAAAACTCCGAGATATTCCTAAAAAACTACAACAACAACTAAAATTTTCAGAGTATTAGTGAAACTGCGAACTAACGAATAAATTCCAAACTACGCAATAAGAAATTATAAAATTTTAATAATTCAAGGAGAAAAAAATATAGGACACATTGCCATAAATTATAGGAGCCCAGGCATTTTTGGCTTTTTATCGGAGCGCTTACTATAACATTATGAAAACGTTAAATGATGTGAATGGAATTGTGATCATAAAAATAGTAAAATTTCATATAACATATAGTAACCATTAATAGAAAAATGCGAATTTCATCAGTGTAGAATAACGAGATTTACCTTAACAAAAAGGAAAAATTACAATTGATTATATGAAACACCTTTATATTAAATAATTAATTAGTTTATTGTATAGTAGTGATTCCTATATATCGCACATACAATTAAGCAAATAGTGAAGTTTGCCGTACATGCAGAGCATGCTATAATTTGAGTACTTACGAGTACTATATTATATAGTAAATAAATCAGTAATTTTTTTTCTCAAAAACAATTATATAACATAAGAGAATTATCGTATATCGATATTCCCGGAGTTTCCCTGGTGTTCCTAAACACCGGCCATTCTAACGGAAACTTATTTTGAGTAGGTCACGATCTACTCTAACAGAAAATAAATCAATTTTTAAAAATTCTGTGGTCCCAGGCACTTAGGATTGACGATATTTGAATATTCTATAGAGAATTATCGTATATCGATATTCCCGGAGTTTTCCTGGTGTTCCTAAACACCGGCCATTCTAACGGAAACTTATTTTAAGTAGGTAACGATCTACTCTAACAGAAAATAAATCAATTTTTAAAAATTCTGTGGTCCCAGGCACTTAGGATTGACGATATTTGAATATTCTATAGAGAATTATCGTATATCGAGTTTCCCGGAGTTTTCCTGGTGTTCCTAAACACCGGCCATTCTAACGGAAACTTAATTTGAGTAGGTCACGATCTACTCTAACAGAAAATAAATCAATTTTTAAAAATTATGTGGTCCCAGGCACTTAGGATTGACGATATTTGAATATTCTATAGAGAATTATCGTATATCGAGTTTCCCGGAGTTTTCCTGGTGTTATTAAACACCGGCCATTCTAACGGAAACTTAATTTGAGTAGGTCACGATCTACTCTAACAGAAAATAAATCAATTTTTAAAAATTCTGTGGTCCCAGGCACTTAGGATTGACGATATTTGAATATTCTATAGAGAATTATCGTATATCGAGTTTCCCAGAGTTTTCCTGGTGTTACTAAACACCGGCCGTTCTAACGGAAACTTAATTTGAGTAGGTCACGATCTACTCTTACAGAAAATAAATCAATTTTTAAAAATTCTGTGGTCCCAGGCACTTAGGATTGACGATATTTGAATATTCTATAGAGAATTATCGTATATCGAGTTTCCCGGAGTTTTCCTGGTGTTACTAAACACCGGCCATTCCAACGGAAACTTAATTTGAGTAGGTCACGATCTACTCTAACAGAAAATAAATCAATTTTTAAAAATTCTGTGGTCCCAGGCACTTAGGATTGACGATATTTGAATATTCTATAGAGAATTATCGTATATCGAGTTTCCCGGAGTTTTCCTGGTGTTACTAAACACCGGCCATTCTAACGGAAACTTAATTTGAGTAGGTCACGATCTACTCTAACAGAAAATAAATCAATTTTTAAAAATTCTGTGGTCCCAGGCACTTAGGATTGACGATATTTGAATATTCTATAGAGAATTATCGTATATCGAGTTTCCCAGAGTTTTCCTGGTGTTACTAAACACCGGCCGTTCTAACGGAAACTTAATTTTAGTAGGTCACGATCTACTCTAACAGAAAATAAATCAATTTTTAAAAATTATGTGGTCCCAGGCACTTAGGATTGACGATATTTGAATATTCTATAGAGAATTATCGTATATCGAGTTTCCCGGAGTTTTCCTGGTGTTACTAAACACCGGCCATTCTAACGGAAAATTAATTTGAGTAGGTAACGATCTACTCTAACAGAAAATAAATCAATTTTTAAAAATTCTGTGGTCCCAGGCACTTAGGATTGACGATATTTGAATATTCTATAGAGAATTATCGTATATCGAGTTTCCCGGAGTTTTCCTGGTGTTACTAAACACCGGCCATTCCAACGGAAACTTAATTTTAGTAGGTCACGATCTACTCTAACAGAAAATAAATCAATTTTTAAAAATTCTGCGGTCCCAGGCACTTAGGATTGACGATATTTGAATATTCTATAGAGAATTATCGTATCGGAGTTTTCCTGGTGTTACTAAACACCGGCCATTCTAACGGAAACTTAATTTTAGTAGGTCACGATCTACTCTAACAGAAAATAAATCAATTTTTAAAAATTCTGTGGTCCCAGGCACTTAGGATTGACGATATTTGAATATTCTATAGAGAATTATCGTATCGGAGTTTTCCTGGTGTTACTAAACACCGGCCATTCTAACGGAAACTTAATTTTAGTAGGTCACGATCTACTCTAACAGAAAATAAATCAATTTTTAAAAATTCTGTGGTCCCAGGCACTTAGGATTGACGATATTTGAATATTCTATAGAGAATTATCGTATATCGAGTTTCCCGGAGTTTCCCTGGTGTTCCTAAACACCGGCCATTCTAACGGAAACTTATTTTGAGTAGGTCACGATCTACTCTAACAGAAAATAAATCAATTTTTAAAAATTCTGTGGTCCCAGGCACTTAGGATTGACGATATTTGAATATTCTATAGAGAATTATCGTATATCGATATTCCCGGAGTTTCCCTGGTGTTCCTAAACACCGGCCATTCTAACGGAAACTTATTTTGAGTAGGTCACGATCTACTCTAACAGAAAATAAATCAATTTTTAAAAATTCTGTGGTCCCAGGCACTTAGGATTGACGATATTTGAGTATTCTATAGAGAATTATCGTATATCGATATTCCCGGAGTTTCCCTGGTGTTCCTAAACACCGGCCATTCTAACGGAAACTTATTTTGAGTAGGTCACGATCTACTCTAACAGAAAATAAATCAATTTTTAAAAATTCTGTGGTCCCAGGCACTTAGGATTGACGATATTTGAATATTCTATAGAGAATTATCGTATATCGATATTCCCGGAGTTTTCCTGGTGTTCCTAAACACCGGCCATTCTAACGGAAACTTATTTTGAGTAGGTCACGATCTACTCTAACAGAAAATAAATCAATTTTTAAAAATTCTGTGGTCCCAGGCACTTAGGATTGACGATATTTGAATATTCTATAGAGAATTATCGTATATCGATATTCCCGGAGTTTTCCTGGTGTTCCTAAACACCGGCCATTCTAACGGAAACTTATTTTAAGTAGGTAACGATCTACTCTAACAGAAAATAAATCAATTTTTAAAAATTCTGTGGTCCCAGGCACTTAGGATTGACGATATTTGAATATTCTATAGAGAATTATCGTATATCGAGTTTCCCAGAGTTTTCCTGGTGTTACTAAACACCGGCAGTTCTAACGGAAACTTAATTTGAGTAGGTCACGATCTACTCTAACAGAAAATAAATCAATTTTTAAAAATTCTGTGGTCCCAGGCACTTAGGATTGACGATATTTGAATATTCTATAGAGAATTATCGTATATCGAGTTTCCCGGAGTTTTCCTGGTGTTACTAAACACCGGCCATTCTAACGGAAAATTAATTTGAGTAGGTAACGATCTACTCTAACAGAAAATAAATCAATTTTTAAAAATTCTGTGGTCCCAGGCACTTAGGATTGACGATATTTGAATATTCTATAGAGAATTATCGTATATCGAGTTTCCCGGAGTTTTCCTGGTGTTACTAAACACCGGCCATTCCAACGGAAACTTAATTTTAGTAGGTCACGATCTACTCTAACAGAAAATAATTCAATTTTTAAAAATTCTGTGGTCCCAGGCACTTAGGATTGACAATATTTGAATATTCTATAGAGAATTATCGTATATCGAGTTTCCCGGAGTTTTCCTGGTGTTACTAAACACCGGCCATTCCAACGGAAACTTAATTTTAGTAGGTCACGATCTACTCTAACAGAAAATAAATCAATTTTTAAAAATTCTGTGGTCCCAGGCACTTAGGATTGACGATATTTGAATATTCTATAGAGAATTATCGTATCGGAGTTTTCCTGGTGTTACTAAACACCGGCCATTCTAACGGAAACTTAATTTTAGTAGGTCACGATCTACTCTAACAGAAAATAAATCAATTTTTAAAAATTCTGTGGTCCCAGGCACTTAGGATTGACGATATTTGAATATTCTATAGAGAATTATCGTATCGGAGTTTTCCTGGTGTTACTAAACACCGGCCATTCTAACGGAAACTTAATTTTAGTAGGTCACGATCTACTCTAACAGAAAATAAATCAATTTTTAAAAATTCTGTGGTCCCAGGCACTTAGGATTGACGATATTTGAATATTCTATAGAGAATTATCGTATATCGAGTTTCCCGGAGTTTCCCTGGTGTTCCTAAACACCGGCCATTCTAACGGAAACTTATTTTGAGTAGGTCACGATCTACTCTAACAGAAAATAAATCAATTTTTAAAAATTCTGTGATCCCAGGCACTTAGGATTGACGATATTTGAATATTCTATAGAGAATTATCGTATATCGATATTCCCGGAGTTTCCCTGGTGTTCCTAAACACCGGCCATTCTAACGGAAACTTATTTTGAGTAGGTCACGATCTACTCTAACAGAAAATAAATCAATTTTTAAAAATTCTGTGGTCCCAGGCACTTAGGATTGACGATATTTGAATATTCTATAGAGAATTATCGTATATCGATATTCCCGGAGTTTCCCTGGTGTTCCTAAACACCGGCCATTCTAACGGAAACTTATTTTGAGTAGGTCACGATCTACTCTAACAGAAAATAAATCAATTTTTAAAAATTCTGTGGTCCCAGGCACTTAGGATTGACGATATTTGAATATTCTATAGAGAATTATCGTATATCGATATTCCCGGAGTTTTCCTGGTGTTCCTAAACACCGGCCATTCTAACGGAAACTTATTTTGAGTAGGTCACGATCTACTCTAACAGAAAATAAATCAATTTTTAAAAATTCTGTGGTCCCAGGCACTTAGGATTGACGATATTTGAATATTCTATAGAGAATTATCGTATATCGATATTCCCGGAGTTTTCCTGGTGTTCCTAAACACCGGCCATTCTAACGGAAACTTATTTTGAGTAGGTCACGATCTACTCTAACAGAAAATAAATCAATTTTTAAAAATTCTGTGGTCCCAGGCACTTAGGATTGACGATATTTGAATATTCTATAGAGAATTATCGTATATCGATATTCCCGGAGTTTTCCTGGTGTTCCTAAACACCGGCCATTCTAACGGAAAATTAATTTGAGTAGGTCACGATCTATTCTAACAGAAAATAAATCAATTTTTAAAAATTCTGTGGTCCCAGGCACTTAGGATTGACGATATTTGAATATTCTATAGAGAATTATCGTATATCGAGTTTCCCGGAGTTTTCCTGGTGTTACTAAACACCGGCCATTCTAACGGAAAATTAATTTGAGTAGGTCACGATCTACTCTAACAGAAAATAAATCAATTTTTAAAAATTCTGTGGTCCCAGGCACTTAGGATTGACGATATTTGAATATTCTATAGAGAATTATCGTATATCGAGTTTCCCGGAGTTTTCCTGGTGTTACTAAACACCGGCCATTCCAACGGAAACTTAATTTTAGTAGGTCACGATCTACTCTATTAGAAAATAATTCAATTTTTAAAAATTCTGTGGTCCCAGGCACTTAGGATTGACGATATTTGAATATTCTATAGAGAATTATCGTATATCGAGTTTCCCGGAGTTTTCCTGGTGTTACTAAACACCGGCCATTCTAACGGAAACTTAATTTGAGTAGGTCACGATCTACTCTAACAGAAAATAAATCAATTTTTAAAAATTCTGTGGTCCCAGGCACTTAGGATTGACGAAATTTGAATATTCTATAGAGAATTATCGTATATCGAGTTTCCCGGAGTTTCCCTGGTGTTCCTAAACACCGGCCATTCTAACGGAAACTTATTTTGAGTAGGTCACGATCTACTCTAACAGAAAATAAATCAATTTTTAAAAATACTGTGGTCCCAGGCACTTAGGATTGACGATATTTGAATATTCTATAGAGAATTATCGTATATCGAGTTTCCCGGAGTTTCCCTGGTGTTCCTAAGCACCGGCCATTCTAACGGAAACTTATTTTGAGTAGGTCACGATCTACTCTAACAGAAAATAAATCAATTTTTAAAAATTCTGTGGTCCCAGGCACTTAGGATTGACGAAATTTGAATATTCTATAGAGAATTATCGTATATCGAGTTTCCCGGAGTTTCCCTGGTGTTCCTAAACACCGGCCATTCTAACGGAAACTTAATTTTAGTAGGTCACGATCTACTCTAACAGAAAATAAATCAATTTTTAAAAATTCTGTGGTCCCAGGCACTTAGGATTGACGATATTTGAATATTCTATAGAGAATTATCGTATATCGAGTTTCCCGGAGTTTTCCTGGTGTTACTAAACACCGGCCATTCTAACGGAAACTTAATTTTAGTAGGTCACGATCTACTCTAACAGAAAATAAATCAATTTTTAAAAATTCTGTGGTCCCAGGCACTTAGGATTGACGATATTTGAATATTCTATAGAGAATTATCGTATATCGAGTTTCCCGGAGTTTTCCTGGTGTTACTAAACACCGGCCATTCTAACGGAAACTTAATTTGAGTAGGTCACGATCTACTCTAACAGAAAATTAATCAATTTTTAAAAATTCTGTGGTCCCAGGCACTTAGGATTGACGAAATTTTAATATTCTATAGAGAATTATCGTATCGGAGTTTTCCTGGTGTTACTAAACACCGGCCATTCTAACGGAAGCCTAATTTTAGTAGGTCACGATCTACTCTAACAGAAAATAAATCAATTTTTAAAAATTCTGTGGTCCCAGGCACTTAGGATTGACGATATTTGAATATTCTATAGAGAATTATCGTATATCGAGTTTCCCGGAGTTTCCCTGGTGTTCCTAAACACCGGCCATTCTAACGGAAACTTATTTTGAGTAGGTCACGATATACTCTAACAGAAAATAAATCAATTTTTAAAAATTCTGTGGTCCCAGGCACTTAGGATTGACGATATTTGAATATTCTATAGAGAATTATCGTATCGGAGTTTTCCTGGTGTTACTAAACACCGGCCATTCTAACGGAAACTTAATTTTAGTAGGTCACGATCTACTCTAACAGAAAATAAATCAATTTTTAAAAATTCTGTGGTCCCAGGCACTTAGGATTGACGATATTTGAATATTCTATAGAGAATTATCGTATATCGAGTTTCCCGGAGTTTCCCTGGTGTTCCTAAACACCGGCCATTCTAACGGAAACTTATTTTGAGTAGGTCACGATCTACTCTAACAGAAAATAAATCAATTTTTAAAAATTCTGTGGTCCCAGGCACTTAGGATTGACGATATTTGAATATTCTATAGAGAATTATCGTATATCGATATTCCCGGAGTTTCCCTGGTGTTCCTAAACACCGGCCATTCTAACGGAAACTTATTTTGAGTAGGTCACGATCTACTCTAACAGAAAATAAATCAATTTTTAAAAATTCTGTGGTCCCAGGCACTTAGGATTGACGATATTTGAGTATTCTATAGAGAATTATCGTATATCGATATTCCCGGAGTTTCCCTGGTGTTCCTAAACACCGGCCATTCTAACGGAAACTTATTTTGAGTAGGTCACGATCTACTCTAACAGAAAATAAATCAATTTTTAAAAATTCTGTGGTCCCAGGCACTTAGGATTGACGATATTTGAATATTCTATAGAGAATTATCGTATATCGATATTCCCGGAGTTTTCCTGGTGTTCCTAAACACCGGCCATTCTAACGGAAACTTATTTTGAGTAGGTCACGATCTACTCTAACAGAAAATAAATCAATTTTTAAAAATTCTGTGGTCCCAGGCACTTAGGATTGACGATATTTGAATATTCTATAGAGAATTATCGTATATCGATATTCCCGGAGTTTTCCTGGTGTTCCTAAACACCGGCCATTCTAACGGAAACTTATTTTAAGTAGGTAACGATCTACTCTAACAGAAAATAAATCAATTTTTAAAAATTCTGTGGTCCCAGGCACTTAGGATTGACGATATTTGAATATTCTATAGAGAATTATCGTATATCGAGTTTCCCAGAGTTTTCCTGGTGTTACTAAACACCGGCAGTTCTAACGGAAACTTAATTTGAGTAGGTCACGATCTACTCTAACAGAAAATAAATCAATTTTTAAAAATTCTGTGGTCCCAGGCACTTAGGATTGACGATATTTGAATATTCTATAGAGAATTATCGTATATCGAGTTTCCCGGAGTTTTCCTGGTGTTACTAAACACCGGCCATTCTAACGGAAAATTAATTTGAGTAGGTAACGATCTACTCTAACAGAAAATAAATCAATTTTTAAAAATTCTGTGGTCCCAGGCACTTAGGATTGACGATATTTGAATATTCTATAGAGAATTATCGTATATCGAGTTTCCCGGAGTTTTCCTGGTGTTACTAAACACCGGCCATTCCAACGGAAACTTAATTTTAGTAGGTCACGATCTACTCTAACAGAAAATAATTCAATTTTTAAAAATTCTGTGGTCCCAGGCACTTAGGATTGACAATATTTGAATATTCTATAGAGAATTATCGTATATCGAGTTTCCCGGAGTTTTCCTGGTGTTACTAAACACCGGCCATTCCAACGGAAACTTAATTTTAGTAGGTCACGATCTACTCTAACAGAAAATAAATCAATTTTTAAAAATTCTGTGGTCCCAGGCACTTAGGATTGACGATATTTGAATATTCTATAGAGAATTATCGTATCGGAGTTTTCCTGGTGTTACTAAACACCGGCCATTCTAACGGAAACTTAATTTTAGTAGGTCACGATCTACTCTAACAGAAAATAAATCAATTTTTAAAAATTCTGTGGTCCCAGGCACTTAGGATTGACGATATTTGAATATTCTATAGAGAATTATCGTATCGGAGTTTTCCTGGTGTTACTAAACACCGGCCATTCTAACGGAAACTTAATTTTAGTAGGTCACGATCTACTCTAACAGAAAATAAATCAATTTTTAAAAATTCTGTGGTCCCAGGCACTTAGGATTGACGATATTTGAATATTCTATAGAGAATTATCGTATATCGAGTTTCCCGGAGTTTCCCTGGTGTTCCTAAACACCGGCCATTCTAACGGAAACTTATTTTGAGTAGGTCACGATCTACTCTAACAGAAAATAAATCAATTTTTAAAAATTCTGTGATCCCAGGCACTTAGGATTGACGATATTTGAATATTCTATAGAGAATTATCGTATATCGATATTCCCGGAGTTTCCCTGGTGTTCCTAAACACCGGCCATTCTAACGGAAACTTATTTTGAGTAGGTCACGATCTACTCTAACAGAAAATAAATCAATTTTTAAAAATTCTGTGGTCCCAGGCACTTAGGATTGACGATATTTGAATATTCTATAGAGAATTATCGTATATCGATATTCCCGGAGTTTCCCTGGTGTTCCTAAACACCGGCCATTCTAACGGAAACTTATTTTGAGTAGGTCACGATCTACTCTAACAGAAAATAAATCAATTTTTAAAAATTCTGTGGTCCCAGGCACTTAGGATTGACGATATTTGAATATTCTATAGAGAATTATCGTATATCGATATTCCCGGAGTTTTCCTGGTGTTCCTAAACACCGGCCATTCTAACGGAAACTTATTTTGAGTAGGTCACGATCTACTCTAACAGAAAATAAATCAATTTTTAAAAATTCTGTGGTCCCAGGCACTTAGGATTGACGATATTTGAATATTCTATAGAGAATTATCGTATATCGATATTCCCGGAGTTTTCCTGGTGTTCCTAAACACCGGCCATTCTAACGGAAACTTATTTTGAGTAGGTCACGATCTACTCTAACAGAAAATAAATCAATTTTTAAAAATTCTGTGGTCCCAGGCACTTAGGATTGACGATATTTGAATATTCTATAGAGAATTATCGTATATCGATATTCCCGGAGTTTTCCTGGTGTTCCTAAACACCGGCCATTCTAACGGAAAATTAATTTGAGTAGGTCACGATCTATTCTAACAGAAAATAAATCAATTTTTAAAAATTCTGTGGTCCCAGGCACTTAGGATTGACGATATTTGAATATTCTATAGAGAATTATCGTATATCGAGTTTCCCGGAGTTTTCCTGGTGTTACTAAACACCGGCCATTCTAACGGAAAATTAATTTGAGTAGGTCACGATCTACTCTAACAGAAAATAAATCAATTTTTAAAAATTCTGTGGTCCCAGGCACTTAGGATTGACGATATTTGAATATTCTATAGAGAATTATCGTATATCGAGTTTCCCGGAGTTTTCCTGGTGTTACTAAACACCGGCCATTCCAACGGAAACTTAATTTTAGTAGGTCACGATCTACTCTATTAGAAAATAATTCAATTTTTAAAAATTCTGTGGTCCCAGGCACTTAGGATTGACGATATTTGAATATTCTATAGAGAATTATCGTATATCGAGTTTCCCGGAGTTTTCCTGGTGTTACTAAACACCGGCCATTCTAACGGAAACTTAATTTGAGTAGGTCACGATCTACTCTAACAGAAAATAAATCAATTTTTAAAAATTCTGTGGTCCCAGGCACTTAGGATTGACGAAATTTGAATATTCTATAGAGAATTATCGTATATCGAGTTTCCCGGAGTTTCCCTGGTGTTCCTAAACACCGGCCATTCTAACGGAAACTTATTTTGAGTAGGTCACGATCTACTCTAACAGAAAATAAATCAATTTTTAAAAATACTGTGGTCCCAGGCACTTAGGATTGACGATATTTGAATATTCTATAGAGAATTATCGTATATCGAGTTTCCCGGAGTTTCCCTGGTGTTCCTAAGCACCGGCCATTCTAACGGGAACTTATTTTGAGTAGGTCACGATCTACTCTAACAGAAAATAAATCAATTTTTAAAAATTCTGTGGTCCCAGGCACTTAGGATTGACGAAATTTGAATATTCTATAGAGAATTATCGTATATCGAGTTTCCCGGAGTTTCCCTGGTGTTCCTAAACACCGGCCATTCTAACGGAAACTTAATTTTAGTAGGTCACGATCTACTCTAACAGAAAATAAATCAATTTTTAAAAATTCTGTGGTCCCAGGCACTTAGGATTGACGATATTTGAATATTCTATAGAGAATTATCGTATATCGAGTTTCCCGGAGTTTTCCTGGTGTTACTAAACACCGGCCATTCTAACGGAAACTTAATTTTAGTAGGTCACGATCTACTCTAACAGAAAATAAATCAATTTTTAAAAATTCTGTGGTCCCAGGCACTTAGGATTGACGATATTTGAATATTCTATAGAGAATTATCGTATATCGAGTTTCCCGGAGTTTTCCTGGTGTTACTAAACACCGGCCATTCTAACGGAAACTTAATTTGAGTAGGTCACGATCTACTCTAACAGAAAATTAATCAATTTTTAAAAATTCTGTGGTCCCAGGCACTTAGGATTGACGAAATTTTAATATTCTATAGAGAATTATCGTATCGGAGTTTTCCTGGTGTTACTAAACACCGGCCATTCTAACGGAAGCCTAATTTTAGTAGGTCACGATCTACTCTAACAGAAAATAAATCAATTTTTAAAAATTCTGTGGTCCCAGGCACTTAGGATTGACGATATTTGAATATTCTATAGAGAATTATCGTATATCGAGTTTCCCGGAGTTTCCCTGGTGTTCCTAAACACCGGCCATTCTAACGGAAACTTATTTTGAGTAGGTCACGATATACTCTAACAGAAAATAAATCAATTTTTAAAAATTCTGTGGTCCCATGCACTTAGGATTGACGATATTTGAATATTCTATAGAGAATTATCGTATATCGAGTTTCCCGGAGTTTTCCTGGTGTTACTAAACACCGGCCATTCTAACGGAAACTTAATTTTAGTAGGTCACGATCTACTCTAACAGAAAATAAATCAATTTTTAAAAATTCTGTGGTCCCAGGCACTTAGGATTGACGATATTTGAATATTCTATAGAGAATTATCGTATATCGAGTTTCCCGGAGTTTTCCTGGTGTTACTAAACACCGGCCATTCTAACGGAAACTTAATTTGAGTAGGTCACGATCTACTCTAACAGAAAATAAATCAATTTTTAAAAATTCTGTGGTCCCAGGCACTTAGGATTGACGATATTTGAATATTCTATAGAGAATTATCGTATATCGAGTTTCCCGGAGTTTTCCTGGTGTTACTAAACACCGGCCATTCTAACGGAAACTTAATTTGAGTAGGTCACGATCTACTCTAACAGAAAATAAATCAATTTTTAAAAATTCTGTGGTCCCAGGCACTTAGGATTGACGAAATTTGAATATTATATAGAGAATTATCGTATATCGAGTTTCCCGGAGTTTCCCTGGTGTTCCTAAGCACCGGCCATTCTAACGGAAACTTATTTTGAGTAGGTCACGATCTACTCTAACAGAAAATAAATCAATTTTTAAAAATTCTGTGGTCCCAGGCACTTAGGATTGACGATATTTGAATATTCTATAGAGAATTATCGTATATCGAGTTTCCCGGAGTTTTCCTGGTGTTACTAAACACCGGCCATTCCAACGGAAACTTAATTTTAGTAGGTCACGATCTACTCTATTAGAAAATAATTCAATTTTTAAAAATTCTGTGGTCCCAGGCACTTAGGATTGACGATATTTGAATATTCTATAGAGAATTATCGTATATCGAGTTTCCCGGAGTTTTCCTGGTGTTACTAAACACCGGCCATTCCAACGGAAACTTAATTTTAGTAGGTCACGATCTACTCTAACAGAAAATAAATCAATTTTTAAAAATTCTGTGGTCCCAGGCACTTAGGATTGACGATATTTGAATATTCTATAGAGAATTATCGTATCGGAGTTTTCCTGGTGTTACTAAACACCGGCCATTCTTTTCTGTTAGAGTAGATCGTGACCTACTCAAATTAATTTTCCGTTAGAATGGCCGGTGTTTAGTAACACCAGGAAAACTCCGGGAAACTCGATATACGATAATTCTCTATAGAATATTCAAATATCGTCAATCCTAAGTGCCTGGGACCACAGAATTTTTAAAAATTGATTTATTTTCTGTTAGAGTAGATCGTGACCTACTCAAATTAAGTTTCCGTTAGAATGGCCGGTGTTTAGTAACACCAGGAAAACTCCGGGAAACTCGATATACGATAATTCTCTATAGAATATTCAAATATCGTCAATCCTAAGTGCCTGGGACCACAGAATTTTTAAAAATTGATTTATTTTCTGTTAGAGTAGATCGTGACCTACTCAAATTAAGTTTCCGTTAGAATGGCCGGTGTTTAGTAACACCAGGAAAACTCCGGGAAACTCGATATACGATAATTCTCTATAGAATATTCAAATATCGTCAATCCTAAGTGCCTGGGACCACAGAATTTTTAAAAATTGATTTATTTTCTGTTAGAGTAGATCGTGACCTACTCAAAATAAGTTTCCGTTAGAATGGCCGGTGTTTAGTAACACCAGGAAAACTCCGGGAAACTCGATATACGATAATTCTCTATAGAATATTCAAATATCGTCAATCCTTAGTGCCTGGGACCACAGAATTTTTAAAAAATGATTTATTTTCTGTTAGAATAGATCATGACCTATTCAAAACAAGTTTCCTTAGGTGGTTCGGTATTTAGGATCACATGGAAAATTCCAAGTGGAAATTGGATAGATTTTGTACGATAATCCTAAACGCAGAAAATCATTGGTTGATTTAGGCCAGCCATCCACATCAGTTGCAAAAATAAATATTCATGCCATATTCTTTACGTATGGTGGGATTGGAAAGGTGTCATTTACTATGAGCTTCTGGAACCTTGTGAAACTGTTACAGCTGAACGTTACCAGGCCCAATTGATTAAATTAAGTGATACTCTTTAGGAAAAACGATCATTCACGGGCCAAGGAACGCGATCTTTTATGTTGCTTCATGACAACGCCCATCACACACAGTAAAAGCAAACCGGTAAGTGATCTTAAACTTAGGGTAGAAAGTTCTCCCTCATGCGGCGTGTTCTCCTGAATAATCCTCTGTTGACCACTATTTGTTTATATCGATGCTTCTAATCGTCTTAGTTGACTGACCAGCAGTTCTTAAAAATTGAAGATGTACGAAAATGGCTCGGTGAATATTTTGCCTCCAAACAACTAAGTTTTTATCGCGAGGGCATCCATCAACTATCCAATAGATGTCAAAGTACCATAGATAGTAATGGTGAATATTTCGATAATGAACCTTTATATTTAGTATATTTTCAATAAAGTTGAATTTGACCAAAAAAGCCGAGTTTCTACTTGCACACCTAATATAACGTATTAATGTTTTATAAGTAATATTTTTTACAGCAATAAACGTAATAAACGAATAAAAAATATAAATTTCTGTTTAATATGAATTTTATGTATTGTTTACACTAACACTTTCATATTTATCTAGGAATTGGAAATACTTCACAATTCTCCACACACGCGTGAAGTTTTTCCTAAAAAAATTCCTAAAATATTTGTTTTGCTTTTTAGGAAAAAGTTCACGTGTATGTATTATTTTGAATTTGAAGATTTTTACTGGAAAAATTATTTAAATAGTCCTTTGGTTGAGATTTCGTGATGATAGCTTAAAACACATCGCATTTAAATGGTGTTAAAAATTATAAAGCCAAACTAGAAGCGTTTATAAAAGCTTTCAAGTTTATATTTATGAATTAATTTAAAAACATCATCAAAAGTATTGTGAAACGATTGTGTTTAAAAAAATCCTTTTCAAACTTCAGGGGAATAGAACGCCCCATAAAATCTTTCAGTTTTCATTCCAATCGTGAAGACTTAGACTAAAAGTAAATAATCCAAAATGAAAGTTTTCGAACAATTTGATGGCTTTTGCTGTGGCTTAAAAAGTAATTAAACAGTGGAGTTTTCAATAATTTGCTATGAATCCAACTTATCGCAATATTTTAGGTTATCTTTAAATCCTGTGTCTTTTTAAAAGCAGTTCCTTTATTAGAAACGCTCGACTATTTCCCCAAGTTTTACAGAAAATTAATTTTTTGTGGAAAACACTAAGCTAAAGCCTGGGACAAATTCTGGGGCAAAAAATATTAAACCTGCAATTGTGCTCCGATTGCGATTCGTGATGCCTCTAATGATAGTATTAGGGACTCGAATCGGCTTACTAGATCATTTGACCGCATTTTATAGAAAATTTAATTTTACTGAAAATAGAAAAGGCAAACCATTAAATTTTTGGCCGGTTGCGCTAGTTGATACCCCTAACAATAGGATGTATAAATTCAATTTTACTCTGGGCCGATTGCAACGACTCTAACAATAGGTTTTATGGAACGCTCAATTATTCCTGCATATTTCTTAGAAAATTTGAGTGAAAATTTCTTAGCAATACTGAAAAATCTGCTATTGTGATCCATTTGTGATGTACATTTTTTTCATATTTCAGCCACACCTGAAAGTGAAGTATGCCAAGTAAACGTAACCGGTAACGAAGGTTGGATAAATCGATCACACGTTCCAGACAATTTCGTTCAAACTTCAATCGAACAAAAAACACCAATCGATTGTATGTGGGTGGTGCAGGTACGTGAAGGCTGGAAAATGCATTTACTATTTCCAGCTTTTGACCTGGCGAGACCAAATGATTGCGATATGAATTTTGTAGATATATTCCCCGAAAAAACAGACATACCATCTAGGTAAGTAAATTTTAATATAAATTAATTAATTTTTTATATTATAAACATTAACTTAATAGTTTATGATTGTGGAAACGCAACCAAAATCCAATCCAAATTTACGTCGAATTTTTTAAATCACTAAACAAAAATTTATAAATTTTGAGTGCACCCACAAAAAAAAAAAAAAAATCACAATGCAGATTTATCCGTTAAATAAAATATTTTCCAGGAATCAAGCACTCAAACAAATTTTAATAAATTAAATTTTTGAAAAAGTTATGAACACAAAATTGTTTGTATAAATATATGTACGAGCGAGCGTACCTGAATATTATTACAGTATTCATAAATTCGAAGAAAATACAAAAGGAAAATATTTTTTTTATTCAGTTAGATTTTTGTTAAATATTATGCTAAAGAGGTTACGCTTAAAAGCTTTCGACTAAATTAAATCGAAATAAATAAAGAATGTAAATTCAATTATATTTGTATGTACATAGATGAATTACTTTAAAATAAAGTTGTTTCGGTAATTATAATTAAGAAAATAAAGAAATATTTTGTGGAATTTAGACAAAAACTCATAGAGGGTGGGGAGAGCTTTTAAAGTAATACCTGTAACAAAAAAAGTTATGATATAAATTTGTTTTGTTTTTTTAAAAACTATGTCTCAACAAAACACTAGAACAAGAAATGAGTACAAAACTTTCAAGATCCAGTTGAGAAGAAATAAAGTTTAATCAGAACATGATTTTCATTTGCTTGAGAGCAGAACACAACAAGACAACAAGAGTTTGCAACATGCAACTATTTTCTTTTATAGTTTTATGAAATCAATGTAAACATCACATTTTCATTTTATTTTACATTTTTTTTGTTCCATATGAACATATAGAAGTGGCCAATTTATTTTATATAACCGGGTGCAGACAACATCCAATAATATTAAAATGACATAAAAACTAACAGAATATGACAAAATTCATACAAAACTTCGAATAAAAATCAAAATTTTATTGCCCAGAGAAATGTAAATATCTAATTTGAAATTGATCTATTTCGATTCGCATACATACTATTTACATACATTCTCTATATAGAGAGATGAAAATAAATTTCGACACAACTTATGTTACATATCACAAGTAGTATTCTATCTTATATCGGAAAAAAGCTTCTTCTTGCTGTATATACACGTATCTTTATTATAGAAAATAAGAAAGCTTTCAAAAGTTCTGTAAATTTTATTTTATTATTTCGATCAATAAATAACAAAATATTGCTATCTACAATAAAAATAAAAAATGCAGACAAAAGTATGGTTGATCGTAAAATGTTTGAAACTGACAAAATGTGCTGGCTGTTTTTTTGAAAATGATTTTATTCTTTCAAATAGACATTCTTTGGCGCGCATAATACACAAAAATTTTAACGAGTTGAATATTCTTCTCGTTTGATATGGTTTTGAGAACGATAAGTTAATAAAAAATTTAATGGAGTTTTTTTTTTCTTTTGGTGTATGTTTGTGCTACATTGACTATGCGGTAAATGTGGGTGGAATATTTATTTTAATTTTTGTTGGTGAGCGTTAATATTATTTTATGCCTTAACGAATTTTGGACCAAAATTTATTTTGAAATCCAGCTGCTCCATTTATATAATGAATTGGAAAATTAAAACTTTTACTTTAAAAATGAAAACCAAACATTATTTTAAACATGATATATTAAGTTTAACATAAATTTCCACAACTTTGCCAATTCCTAGTGTTATCAATTTTGATAAAAAAAAAGGTTTTACGAGTTTGCTAGCTTCTTGGTGAGCTTTTGTATGTTAGCGTGCATACAACTTTTACACATTACGGTTTATTTGCAATATTCTCTCACGCTTATGTTGTCTCGTTTCAAATAAAGTAGTAATGATTATTTTTATGGCTATCAAATAAATTATTATTTCAAATTTATGTATATGTTATTGCGTTTGGAAATTTATTTTTTAATGGTGTATAAGCAAATTTTTTTAATGATTCTAATTAAAGATTTGCACGATACATCACCATCAAATAATTTCATAAACCAGACTTTTACAATAATAATATATTTTCTAGAATTTTAGATTGATCATGTTTCTGTGAATATGTTTATTTTGGTACATGATAAACTTTTCCATATTATTTAATCAAATCTAAAAGCTTGGTGGGAATACAAAATTAATTTTCATATTTGTAATCATAATTTTAATATCATAGGTATAATTAAATTTGGCACATTCGTGCATAATACCAAATGTACAAATTATGGAGATTGTTGCGCCATAAAAACTCAAAACAAATCATTAAGAATCATTATAATAATGAAATAAATTTTATGAACGTATATATGTTTAGCTAGTTAAATGGTGATTGTAAAATCCGGAAGGCTTTTAATAACTAAATTGGTTTATGGAAACATGGCCATATATTTTGATTAAAATTAGAATTGGCGATAAAATCTCATTTTATCGGACATTGTACCGTATATGAAACACAATTTCGTTATTCGGCTAACCTTGAGTTATGTAGTTAGTTCCAGAAATCTGAAATCTCAGCTTTTCTCATAATACAATTTAGTCAAAAATACCTACAACCTAAAAATGATTGCTATGGTTTCCATAAAAATTAAAAATTAATAAAAATTGTTGCAAAAGCTTTTGAGTTTCAACAGGCAGGCTTTTCGCAAAATAAATTAGGCATGTTAAAATTTGAGCTGGAAAATTGATGAATCAAATAAAGTTGGAAAATCTTCTATAAAAAAAGTAAGAATAATTTAAAAATAAAAGGGTTTTCTAAGCCTTCAAAGGTCAAGCTACGATAGAGCAAGGGTAAATAAAACTAACTTACTGTGGTTTTTAGAAAGCTTTTATCGACCAAAAAGCTTAAGGCTTCATATTTTTAATTCGTTAAACTTTTCGTTCTGTTCTCTGTGGATCTGGTGTCTAACAAAATTTTAAAAGTACCTGCACTACTGTACCTGTACTTGCTTACTTTGATCAATAAAAAAAAAAATTAAAGCTTCATTAGCAAAGCATTTGTTAAACTAAAGTTTTTTTGTTTTCCGATAAATTTCTTGTTAGAATTTGAGCCGGCGAAATAAATAACGAATATTATAAAATTTGAAAAGCTCACAAACTTCTTTAAAATAATTAAATTTAAAAGGTTGGAAAGTAAAAGAGCTTTTACAGATCTTGAAACTTCAAAGCTCAACAGAATATGCAATTTACCTCAATTTTAAAAATTACATATTTTACTCCATGTCTCCTTGTTAGATACTTTCGAATTAAAAAATGGTGGAAAAGCTTTTAAGTTTCAATAAAAAAAGCTTTTCTCAAACTAAGTTTTTTTTGCTTTCCAGTAAATTTTTTGTTAAAATTCGACCTGAAGAACCGAACGATAAATATCATAAAGTTTGAAAAGCACCCAAAATTTGCAAAGTTATTTAATTTTCCGATCTGCCGATTTATGCATCTTTGTGATTGTGCCAAATATTTAATCTTTTCTGTCTGTCGCACAAAAACTTGTTCAACATACACAGCTTAAATAAAACTTTTGTTACAACTTCCAAAGTTAAATTTTCAACAGAGAATAAATAAAACCTACTTTTATAATAAATACATGAAATATGTAAACGGGAGTATTGATTAGAAGTCTAGAAGTCATCCAAAACCTTTATTCTGACAACAAGACAAAAAATCTGCTTTAATTGGCCACTTCGGCAGGCATCCGTAGCTTGTTGCATCATAAAATGCTTTAAAATAATTGTTTTTCCAATCTTGCTTGTAGGACCTTTCACAAAGAAATGCTTGCTTAAATTATTTTTTTATTCTAGGCAGCATACTATAATAAATTTAAAGAGGTCCGTGCAAAAGTACCTAAATGGATTAAATATCGATCGAGATTGTTCTAGTCTTTTATTTAACTTTGTAGACCTTTTGTAATAAAGCGGAAATTCCTGTTTTTCATCTACTTAGATTTAACTTTGTTTCCATTCAGAAAGTTTTCTGGTACTATTTTACAATGATTAACATAATTAAAGCTCCGTCAAACAAATTTAATGAGACAATCATATTTTCAATATTTAATTCTTTAATTTCTTTTCCGGAAGACATCATTTAAACATTAAAAGTTAACAAAGTTTAAAAGTCATTTAAGAAATGCCTGCTAGTTTACTTATTGAAAGTGTAAAATACTCTTAAATTCTATAACGAACGTGTTCCAAAAAAGAACGAAGCAGCCAAAATGTTATACCTGCAATAACACTGCAAATTCAAGGACATATATTATTTTCATTATTTAACCTAAAACTTCATTACCTTTTACTATTAGCTACTTTTAAAAAGCTTAAATGCTATTTTTAGACCGTAAATGATATACAGTACATCCGTAAAAAAATATATACCGAGGCAACAAAAAAGTCTCCAAGGTAATAATCGAGGGAAATTTAATTTTATTGCTACAACTATATGCTACAGAATTCTTTTACATTCTGGTAAATTAAACTGTGTTTCTTATTTTTTGCTGAATTGCAAAATTGCACACAAGCATAGCAACAAACGAAAACCTGTTTTCCGTTCAAGACTACACGGAATTTAGCTTTTTAAAATATTTACACAAACAACTCGGCAATTTCGTTGATAATACATACTATACAGTGTGGAAAAAAATAAAAAAAATTTAATGTTGCTGGATAGTTGTCTGCCTACATATATACAGGATAGGTCGAATATTCTATACAGTTTAAAGATAACCAGCTGCAGATAGTTTTACAGCAAAAACGCAGTAAATTAAAATACCCACAAAATTGCCTCTAGTGGAATTTTTAATTATGTATAGTTCCAACTATCGATATGGTGGCGGTTTGGTATACAAATAAAAATAAAACACACACACTCACAAAATGAAACCAGCCTAGCATAACGTTATCTTTATTATTTCATCGCATTTTTCTCCAATTCAATCGATTTCACCAGAAACAGTATTTTTTTACAAAAACTGTTGCAGCCACAGCTTTTTATTTGGTTTCTAGGCAATTTAGTTGTTTCATCGACTTCTCCTTAAAATATATGTACGCTAATCTCTATATAACCTCAATTTTCATCTTCATCCACCATTAAAAAGCTTTAATAGATTCACTATATAGAACAGTAGGAAATTGCAAAAGATTTGTTCACAACAACAACCCTACTATAAAAAGCTTTTATTTACTTAAACTTTTTTTTTGTTCATTTAAAGCAAAAAAAAATCTTTTCTGTTCTGAAAATTATTTGATTCCATCGCTTCTCATTCTTTTGCTGTTAGATAAAAGTCAGACAAAATAATTTTTTTTTAAAGCTCTTAATTGTGGAAATTATGTTATTATGATATATTTCTATAGAAAAAAAAACTAAGTCAAGTATATTTTCTATATTATAAAAATGTGTTGGAATATAAAATTTAATTTACATCTTGAAATTTTTGTTTTATTTACAGATTAAAAAATTTTTGCGGCTCAATAGCGGACTCGGTGAATTCCTCATCGAATATCCTGCACATACGATTTTATGTAAGGCCGCCTGCCCTTAATTCAACATTTGCGATTCTGTTTACAGCATATCGTGACAAATTAGAAGGCAAAACATGTGACGAGGACGAGGAATATGATTGTGAGGATTCAACGTGTATCGCAAAAGAGCTTCGATGTAATGGCCGGGTGAATTGTCGTTTCCGATGGGACGAGGATGAATGTGATGTGAGTAAAACTTAAAAAAAAGAATATTTTTCTTTACAATAACAATAAAAGTTGGTATTTTTGCGCTTATCATTGTTACACGACAGCGAATAAATTTAATGAGAAAATTAAATTTTTATTTACATTTTTTTGTTGCTGGATTTTTTTTTTCTTTTTTTTGTGTGATTCTAATTCCGTAATAATCTCAGCCGTAAATATTTTTGAACGCTATGTACCATATAATAATAACAAAAAAGCTTCTCGTACTCTATGAAGCACACCCCAAAAAAAAACAAACAATCAAGAAAATCATATTTGGGTGTGGGGGGGGGGGAGGGGGTGCGGTGGAATCGAATTAAAACGATTAAATTTTCACTTAATCGTTTACACAGATCTGTAATTTAAGAGGTAATAAAATTAAGCGTACAAAATACAAAAATTTCAGATGCTGGGAATCAATATACCAGATTTTAACTACGCTAGTCTACGGTATATTTCGCAAAAAGTTTGTGAATCCCTGTAAAGTTAATTCTTACATTATTATTTTAATATTAAAATAGTTTTTGTCTACATTTCTTATGAATAACTTACACAAACAAAACATAATAAAAGTTTTGCTTCTGGTTGTAAATGAGTGAACAAAACAAGAAAAGTTTATTTTTCTTGTTTTGTTCATGGTTTGAGTATGGTTCTATTCTATTATTTGAGCGCAAAATAAAATTATTATTTTAATGAAATAACATGTAGAATATAAAATAGAGAAATTACGCGATTTTCTGATTAAAATATAAAATTAATTGATGCTAATTAGAAAGAACTTGTAATCAGGTGATACGCTTGACATGGTGACATTTCAATTTATGTAATTCTTATTTTATATCAGTTGTGGTAACTTTTATGATTTTAGAGAAAACCTCCACAAAGTTCTTAAAGAGCTTTTAAACACTGCAAAGAATATACCTAAATATATTACATAATTAAACTCAAAGTGCAAATCTTATGAACGTTTGAGCAAAGTTTTGCGCGATAAAATCGAAGAAAGTGCAAGCAAAATGTATGGCTAACTTGCAGGATAATGGTGTTACCAGTTTTATACATTGGGCAAACTTGAAGATCATTCTCGTAAAAAATGTTTTCAACTCTACTCGTAAAGAATGTTTTCATGCAAAAAGAAACTCACGAAGACTATTTATAAAACTTAAAATTAGTCAAATTTAGAGCTTTATACAAAGCTCGCCTAAAATCATTAATTTTGTTTATCAGAAAATGTCAAAAGCTTTGATAATTTAAAATTAAATGTTTAGTTTTCGAACAAGGAAATATGTTAAAAAAAGATCACACTTTTGAAATTGTTTACAAAAGCTTACTCAATGTTAAGTTTAAAACTTGGAACTACATAATAAAAATTCCACCTTTAATGAAATTGAATCTTAAGATTCAACCTAATAATTTTTTTAAAAATTAAAATCGCTTTCAGAAAGCTTGACTTTTGATTTAAGCGACCTTTTGAAGAGCTCAGAACTGCAAAATTAAATTAATTAATTAAAATTGTATATTGCACTATAACCAAAAGCTGAACAATCACTGTAGTACAAATTAAATTGTTTTCCAAAAGCTTTCAAGAATTGTCAGTGAGCATTTATTTATTAAATTTAATGAATTTTATGAAAATTTAACGACAATCTAATTAAAATGAACCGTAAAGCTAATTAATCAAAACTAATTAAGCTTACTTTTAATGTAAACTTTATAATTAAAAATATTTATCAACTTATGGCTGAAACTTTCTCAAGTAATTAGGGCTCAAACGTTTTTCATGGCATTAATAAAGGTCACGTTAGTTTGATATCAGTTGATGCACATTAATAATTTGACACATCTTGTTGCCAAAATTAAAAAAATTTAAAAGCTTTCCCAAATTTAACAAAAACTTTTAAAACTAAGATTGATCATTTAATTTTCTTAGCAAGATTTTAGCTATAAACCATTAAATAATATTTAGAAAAGTGTCGACAAAATATGGTACAGTGAGCATTCTTTATAAGCAAGCTTTACACAAGCAACATTCTATTGTAGCAACCATTTCCTTGAAAACAAAATTATCAATTTTAAATGAACTCCAAGATGGCAAGATACCAACAGAGATCCGCAGAAGCTGCAACATGCTAAGTCGACTTTAACGAGGAAAAAAAACAATAAAGAAAACTTGGAAGAATTCACCTCAAAACATATGTTAATCAAAAAAAATCAAGCGACTGAAGCCTTTAAAAAATCCTGATCTTGATGATAAACTATACGAATGGTTTTGCTACGAAGAAAAGCGAACGAATTGGTTTCAAACGAGATGCTTAAAGTAAAAGCACTAGATTTAAAAAGGTCACTCAATGGACGTAAAGAATTTTCAGCCAGTGATGGCTGGCTTAATAAATTCTAAAAACGCCACGCATAAGAATTTCGACGGTTTCTGGTGAAAAACTTTCCTGCAATGCTGAGAGTGCTGCTACATTTACAAGCGATTTCAAGAAATTGATTGCCGAAAATGGGTTTTTACCGGAACAGATTACAATTGTAACGTAACCGGTCTGGTTTATAAAGGTTTGCACAAGCAAACAAACGCTACCGTTTTCAAAAAAAACTGTTGTTGGACGGAAAACCATGAAGGGAAGGGTCACCATTATGCCTGTGTAAATGCAACAGGGACGCATAAACTCGATTTGATGATTATTGGAAAATCAAAAAGTCCTCGGTGTTTTAAACATGTAAATTTACCACGGTTTTACAAATCATACAAAAATGCTTGGCAAACCTCTGCGCTTTTTAAGGAGTGGTACAACGATTTGTTCATCGCTGAAGTTTCTCGTCACTTGGAAGCTAAAGGCTTACCAATAAAAGCAATTTTATTGGTTGACAATGCCAACTGTCATGGGACAGCAAACACTTTTTCAGATGATGAAAACTTCAAGGATATTTTTTCCCATCCAACAATACACCCCTGTTGCAACCACTTGACCAAAATGTCATAAAATCCCTTAAGCAGCGATATCGAAAGCACCTTCTGATAACACTCGTGGCGTTATGTGTAAACGGCAATAATGACATGGTCTCAGCTCTTAAAAATATTAATTTAAAAGACGTGGCGTTTTTGATAGTTGAAGCCTGGAATGAACTCCCACGATCCGTTGTCATGAGTTCATTTAAACATCTGTTTTCATCGATTGACGCAATAGAATTTAATATACCGGGTGACCATTTGGTAATCGAAAATGATTTAACTGAGAACGAAATAATGGAATGGGCGACTAGTAGCAACGAGAGAAGCGTACTTTTTGAAATAGAAGATGAAATAGCAAATGACGAGAGCATCGCGAACAAAGAGGGTGATATGGAAGAAGAGAGCAAGATCAGCATTGATAATGTAATAGATTCTTTCAACGTCGCGGTAGAATGGGCAGAGGAAAAAACCTTACAAGCAATGAGATCTTGTTTTTGCGACGGATCAGAGAAAAAGCAGTTCTTAAACGGCTTAATTAATACATATTATATAAACTAATAAAACTGCTTATCTATATTAATAAAGTAGTAACTAGTAAAAAATTTGTACATAAAAATTTTTTTCATAAAAGGAATTGATAACAGCTTAGGTGCACGATATTGACCCCACAACAATAGTTTTTGAAATTTTTGTCTGTTTTTCTGTTTGTATGTTCGTCAATCATGAAAAACGACTTAAACGATTCTGATGAAATTTGGTTTGGTGATAACTTATTATCCGAAACGTGACCAGAAATAGATTTACGCTGGAAAAATCTCTCATTTTCACGGGAAACGAAAAAACTGGTTCGAGGAAGCATTACACGAAATCAATACTATACAAGTACATATTTCAATTGATCAATATTGATAATTATTGTTATGGTTTGTACAGTGAAGACTAATTTTCTTGAAGCAAAAAAAAAAAAATTAATTTTTGAATATCGACCACTATTTAAATTCGTGTTCAGCCCGTTAAAAATCAATAATTAGCATCTTTAAACAGCACAATAACTTTACAATCAACAAAAGCAGCACAAAAGTAAAAACACGCATTGAAAACTACAAGAATAAAATTGAAGAACATCAAAAGCCAGGAATATATCAAATAAATTACTGGTTCTCAGGAATATTGAGTATCATGATGTCCTCTATCCAAGATAAAACTTTTAAAACCATCCTTATATTATGACTAAAACTAAAGGCGCATTTAAGGGTTGACACTAGGATTCGACAATAGCAGCCAAAAACATTTCAGTCAAAAACCAAAAGTAGATTCGGTCTAAAGTTAAAAGAAAACGCCTTTTCAAAGGTCAGTTCAATAAAAAAACTAACAAGGCCTTCAAGTCAAAACTTTTGTGACTGGCAATTTCTTCGATTTTTGACTGCAACTCTTGTTGAAAAGAAGATTCGGTCAAATAGCTAAAAAGGAATCCCAAGCAAAATTGTTCTCCGGGAATACAGTTGAAAAACATTTCAGTCAAAAAACAAAAGGAGGGTTTCAGTCATAAAATTGGTCATAAACATTTTATGACTAAAACTCTTTGAAAAAGGAACTTCAGTCCAAAAAAAAGAGGTTTCTCGATCAGAAACCTGTTTGGGCTGGAACACTTTTTGTTAAGTTTTCTTCTTTAACTGAAATGACATGGTTCATCTGTTGTTGTTTTTTTTTACTCATGGTTGATGAGCCAAGATGACGTGACCTGCACGTATCTCCAAAGGACATTAACCCCACCCAAATGAGCAAATGTCAATAAAACGTTACAGAACGAATTTATTTTTAAATGTTGACGATATTATTTGCCACTCAAAGTGTTTTATGTAAATTTAAAAATTTAAATTTCATATTACACGGTAACCTATTCGTTCATTTTTAAAGTCACCTATAGAACAACCGTTGAAATTTGGAAGGTGTATTAACCGTAGAAAAATATTTCTGGCTGCTTGATTGCTTCAATTGACTTCAAATACAAATCGTCGGTCCCGTTTTGAGAAAATCGGTTTGGCATTTTTCTCTTTCACTGCAAACCCTTCTATTTCCAGACACGAATAGACCCAAAAGTTAACACAAACTGCTTATTACTTGACCCCATATTTGCATAAAATATCGAAGAAAACTATCAATATTTGTGAGAATGGGAGGCGAAACCAAAATAATAAAAATATATGACTGAAAGGACGGAATTTTGCAACAGCATCAGTGGATAAATTCTGAAAGTTGTAATTCCAGCACCTTCATTGAAATAATATTTTCAAACTGATAGTTTACCCATTCGTAACTTACCGCTAAAATTTTCAACCATATACTATTTAAATGCCTCAATTACAGCAACATTTTATGAAAAGCTTTAAAACCATTCTGAACGATGTCAAACAAATTATCCACAATTCCTGAAATTCTAACTTTTTCAGAAATAATGCCAGAATCTCGATAAAACACAATTCACTTACTCGCGACTATAAAATAATAAATTCCAATTTCCGAAACGAATTTAAAACAAAAATAATTTTAAATAAACCAATCGTCATTATAAATTTATTAATACGAGCTTTTTGAAAATATACCAATATTAAAAATTTTAAATCGTATATATGTACCTATAACGTGACATCCCAAAAAAAAAACTACATTTCCACATGTCAATTTCGAAAATTACATAAATTATAGATTTAAAAATATTCGCACGTATGTATAAAATTGAGGCCATTGTCTACGCTTGTCTGTCCAATCAGTGAATGAAATATTTTTCAAGTATTTAAATATTAAAATATGCTTTAAGTTTTATTTTGAAATAAATGCCGACCACCAATTGAACAATTAATTTTATCGTTTTGTATACATTTTCCGATGAGATGCGACGACGACGCTCAATCAATATTTGGATCAGTTCCAAAATTGCATAAAAATACGCGGTGCTAACATATGTGTAGGCACATCATCATCATTGTGCCGAGACAGAATCATCGTCGTCGTTGTCATTCGAAACAAATAGACAAAACAATAAAATATTTTATTTGCTGTACGCTGTTATAAATAAATCGGACGAAATACTCGCTTGGTATAATAATCACATCGTTTAAACACCCCACACGCCATCCATTACATTACAATATGGAGGAATGTTGCAATATAAATAACTTTGATTTTTGATTTCCTTGGAATATATATATGTGAGTCGGACACGAAAAAGGGATACGACAAACGTCGACCAGTAAACAAACCTATAAAAAGATAAATTGACTTACGCCAACCGAAATAAAAATAAAACTTTATGCAAATTTTTTATTTTTTTTTTCTTCTGTATACGTTCGGAGGCAGCAGCATCACAAACACACATACAAAATCACAATAAAAGGTTTTCTTTTTTTTTCTCAATTTTTGTTGTCGTAAAGGATCTTTTTTACGTCACTCCAAAACGGAACAAACTTTTATTTTATTTTAATATTTTTCTTATGCTTTTCATTTATATTCATTATGACCATTTATCCTTAAATAAAATAGATCGTTTTCTTTAATTTTATTTCGGTTTTCCCAAGATGGTTCGCTATATACTTGGATGCGCTAAACAAAACGACATTTACTTGTTTTGATTGTGGAAAATGTCTTGGAAAAATGATTTTCATGATTTAGTGAAATGTGATGAATGGAATTTTGATTTATTATTGCTTAAAAAAAAAGTTATTCTTTATTAGTCACATCAAATTGTAATGAAAAATAATGTTCAAAAAAGGTTTTAAAACAACAATTTAAATCACAAATATTTAGAACATATTCATATCCATAAAAGTATAATAAATGATTTAGAAGGCAAGAGTTATAATAAAAGAGGCAAAATTTTGGTTTTGAGCTTTTTTCCAAAAAATTGTTTTGTTTCATCAATGTTCATAAAAATTAACTTTTATTTGGGTTTTATAGAAAAGAAACTTATAATTGTTGAAATAGACAACATAATTTGTTTGGGTAACTTTTTGGGAAAAAGATTGAAAGCTTTCATGATTTTAAAAAATAAATAATTATGAAAGTTCCAAAAACAAACTAATAAAATTAAATAGTAGTGGCAAAGCTTATAAACTTATAAAAAAAAATGTACAAGCTTTTCATTTCAATTAAAATGTTTATTGATTTCTGATACCAGAGCCTTCTAGAGTATCAAGCCATAATAATCATGCATCATAACACATCATAACACTGGAATGATTTTCCAGATTTCCTCAATATTTTCGAACAGTTCGTCGGAACTCCTGCAAGGTCTTTGCAAAGAACCACTTCATTAACTTTCAGTGTGTTTAGGATCATAATCCTATTAAAAGGTAACTGAAACCGGTATGTTTTCCAAAGAATAAGGCTCTATCACATTTTTCATTATATATAATAGATATCTGAATACTGAATTGTAAATACTGGTCGAAAACGGCGCCAGAAAATGCTCCCCAAACCATAACGTTCCCGTGATTTTTGTTGAAAGTATCTAATATTCTATTTATTATTCGAAATTTTATATCGATATTATTCGAGTTTAGGTTGGAATTAAATTACGAGTAGGCATAGCCAACTACCCAATTAAATTATCTTACAGCGAAGATATTCTTTAAGATTTAAATAGCGTTGGGTTGGTGTAGGTTAACATCGAAGTTATTCGAACTTATCATTATTGTCATATTTTCAAGATTATTCAAAGTTTTACAAAGACTGCAATGCATTTTTCAGATTATTCGAGATTCTTAGTGATTTCTTGGTTTTTCAAGTTTATTCTATGATTTTCCGTACTTTTCCAGAATATTTGGAATTTTTTGTGAATGAATATCGAGATTATTCTAGAGTTCTAAGATTATACGAGCTTTTCGAGATTACTCTTGTTGACATTCCTTGAAATTTGCAAAGGGCTTCTTGTATTTTTTTACATAATTATTGATTTATCGTGAATTTTATTTTTAAGCATTTATAAGATGTTAAGTTACATAGATGACATTTTACTAGATTATTTTAGATTTTCCGATATCCTCGAAATAATTTTGACAATAGACTTATTGCAAATCCGAACCACATTTGGATGTTTCGTTTCGAGATTATAAATTTACATGATTTATAATATCAAAATTTGATCAAAATTTTTTAATAGTTTATTAGTGAGGATAACTACGATATATTATGTAAACACGCATAGATGTCCCGTACTGTCCCGCATTATTTCCCCAAGCTAATGTTGTCTTAATCAATTGATGATTTGGTCAGAAGAGATCCTAGACTACGCATAAAATAATGTGACTTGGGTACGATATTTGGGCCAAACTTCGTTTACATATATTAACATGCCTTGACGAAACACGCCTGTCCTGTCACTTATCATCTAGATTTTTGGAAGTTGTTATATTTTCTCGTTAAAAGCGATCCTTAATTACCCAAAAAAATATGTGGTCACTTGGGTACATCTTAGGGCTAGATTAATAAAATGTTTTAATATTTTCGACTACTTATCACAATATGTGTCTCTTTGGGCCAGTTTGGCACAAGATCTTAGTTGTAGCAGCAAAATATGTGGTCACTTGGGTACGATCTTTGGATCAGATTTACAAATCAATATATGACAAATGTGTGTAATGTATTATCGTCTAGAGTTTTGGAAGTTGCTATATTTTTTGGTTAGAAGGGATCGTCGACTACGCATAAAATATTGTGGCCACTTGGGTGCGATATTTGGGCCAGATTTACAAATTTGTAAAATCAAATTTCGTATAAATTAACATAAAAGGACGGAACACGTCTGTCCTAAGTCACTTATCGTTTAGATTTTTGGAAGTTGTTATATTTTTTTAGTTATAGAGGATTCCTGACTATCTATAAAAATACTTGGCTATGATATTAAATGGAACACACCTATCCTGAGAGAGCGCATTAGATTTAGTAGCTTAAATATTTTATCGGTATATCCGAATTTCATATATTATTCTTGCTTGTACATCGGTATTTATTTGAGATTAGGACAAACTTCACATGTTTGCGTAGTCGCGTGAAGTTTGTCCTAAATTTGAAATTTTAGGGCATATTTAGAACAAACTTCACGCGAACTATTTATTATGAGATTTTATTCAATCTTTAAATTTGCATAACTTCCCAAATTTTAATTAGTAGTAGTTTTTGGAAGCTTTTAGATTTAAATTCAAAAAATTTAAATTAAATAGGCTACTCGAGAAGAAATTATTATTACGTTGAAAAACTCTGATAGTAGTACTAAGGCTTTTACAAACATTTGTTTATTTTATTCTGGACTTATCCAAGATCTATTTGCAAATATGCCTATTGTAGTAATTTGAAGAATTTTGTCATTACAATAAATTGATGAAATCTACCAGATAATGAGATTAAAAATTCAAAATCGATAAGAGCTTAAAATTTACCTTATAATTATTCGATAAAAATATAAATTAACAGAAAAAGCTCATTAAAAATTGTACAGTTTTTTTAATTAAAATTATGTCAAGAGCTTATTTTTTTGTTAAACAATAATTATTAATAAAAATAAAAAAATTTTGTTTTATAATTACAGAAAGAAATAGCTGGACAATCAGAACATGTAATTATAATAATTGTTGTATTTGGATTGATATTGGGCGGCATGATTACGGCATTTATGGTTAATTGTTTTAGGAAATTAATTAGGGATCATAAGATAATTAGGGTAAGTACATGATAAAACAAAATATTTTTTTCAAAAAGATTTTCATTTATGATTGTAAAAAACAAACGTTTTCCACAGTTTACAAAGCGCAAAAATTAACTTGTATACAAAAAGCTCATCTATCGACAAAATATATGGTTTCTAAATTTTTTTTTTGTTATAAATTCCCTATTCAATCGGATTTCAATTTCTATTCTTAGGTGTTTAGATCAAAAATTCTTGATGTAACCTGATTACTTTGTGTACAAAAAGCTTTCTAATACTAAAGAAGTTCGATTGATTAAAGGGTATATTTATTATATGACATCGATATTTTAATCATGTTTCGATTGTTTGTTAAAAACACCCACAATACATAAATTGATTGTTGTTTGAATTTTGAAATATTTATATTTCGAGAGAAGAAAACATAATTTCGATGTACAACACAATGACAGATAAATCAAATTTTTTTTGTATTCCGTGTTTTTTTTTTGTGGGTCTCGAAATCCTGTTTGGAATATTTTATAGACATTATAAATAATATTATTTCGTTCATACTACATACGTTCCTTCAAATTAGGATCTGTTTATTTATACGTATGTAACGAGGAATATATATATCATTATTTTATGCTGAAAATGGCCGAATCGTACAGTATTTTGGAATTTTCCATCCCAAATGAATCATTTGTGAAATTTTGTTAGGTTGTTGTGGGTATGTTAATGACAACAAACAAATATTAGATGGATATGCGATATTCTCGTATATATGGTATATAGGAACATGACATAAATTGAAAATATGACCCCCGCTGAGGATTATAAATGGATCTGATTTTGCTTTTTTTTTGGTTTTTTTTTTGTTTGCTACATTTTATTAGAAAATATTTTTTTGTTATTTAGGTAAGAAAATGTTGTATCATCCTTATATCTGAGCTATTGGTCTGTGTACAACCAATCGTATATTGGTACGCCATGTTCAGATGTTATAAATAAGTAATGCAAATTTATTATAATTTTCTGAAGATTGAATAAAAAAATATTATGCGAGACGACTACAGACCTAAATATTATGGAAATAATAAAATTTTGCCGATTCATAACCGAGATTGCCTAAATCTGTTCCCTAAAAGAAAGCCTTTTATAGGGCTGTCCGATTAATATTTAATTTGTCGAACACATTACACCGACATAGTAAAGCACAATACAGACACTTCATAGTGTTATTTAAAGAATAAATCGCCGTTCACAAAAATTATCCATTTTATAACATGACTCCGAAAACCAACTTTCAATACGAACAGCGGACGGTTTTATTTCAAGCAAGCATTTGTTGAATGTTATAAATCTAAAAATTGATATCATCTCACTTGTAAAAATACAGTTGGCATTGATACAAACCTATACTACTGCAGTACTCATTGTGAAAATGAATAAAATCAACCGAAAAAAGAAATCTTATCTGGCACGGATGACAAACTGACAACAATTTAGAGGCTTATGCGATCAATAATTCCACCAAAAACACAGTAAATGAAAATGGCTGGCAATAAACGGGCATACAAACAATAATTATTTGAGATACAAAAAATTAGTGAAAGAGCACAATTTAAATTTGTCGGCATCCTAAAAACTACTTTTTTGGAACAAAAAATAATAAATTGACAACATTTAAAATTTGTTGGAACTATTTGAACTAAACATTGTAAGCGACAAAAATAATAAATTGGCAACAAATTTATAAATAAATAAATTAAAAATTAAAAAAGTGAAATTTGTTTTAAAATATGTTTCGTCAGTATTAAGTAATTTGTATCGATTAAATGTGATGGTTTGTCTTGATTTTTTTTCTGTTCCAAGAATATTTAATACGTCATTCAAAAATATTTTTTTGTATTCCCATTCATATAGTTTGTTCCAAAATATTATTTGTGTTGCCAATTTATTATTTTTGATGCTAATGTTTGTCGCCCAAAATTTTTCTTATATGCTCATTTAAAATGACCCATTAAAAATGTGAACTGAATGGTTACATTACTTGCCACTCAAATTGCAGATATGTTACAAGCTATCTCATTTTGGATGAGTTACAAGCTTTTCAAAATTTTCTTACAAGAAAAGTGGATGAATAATACAGAAAGGTTGAATTGTTAGAGATGAAAAAGTTGGTCCTATAGTACTTTTTTCGCTCCTTTAAAAAATAAAAAGCACTTCGATGAGAAATTTGGAGATTGATCGTGAATATACCGGTGATCCAGACTAAAGAAACTTTGATTACATCAATTATAATATTATTCAGACATTAAACTTTGAAAATGTTATGCAAACTGAAGTAAGTAAGGTTACTCAAAATTTAAATTATAGATCTAAGACAGGGTACTATAAAATTAAGCGGCTGCAAATATTATTAACAAGTCTAATAAATGATGACATTAACAAAAAGTTTTTTCCGGAGTGTTTAAAGTTGGCCAGAGTAAAACCGGTATTTAAAAGTAGAAATTAGTAACTACAGGCCAATTTCCATTCCGAATTCATTTATAATAGTTTTTGAAAACGTAATAAACTCAGCGGATAGAAACTTTCCTGCAGCTCAAACATAACTGCAGCATATACCTTAACGTAAAAAACATTATTACTAATGAAATGGAAAAAAAGTCAGTTATTTTCTTAGATGTAAGTGAGGTATTTGATTCGGTTAACCACGAAATATTATTAATCAAACTCGATAAACTACATTTTAATGAAAATTACTTAAAACTTTTTAGAGATTACTTAAATAATCGAAAACAATTTGTCGATGTGAATAATGGTTTTAGTGACATTAAAAAAGTAAGTATAGCAGTCTTGGGGCCGGCTTTATTTAAAAATGTTACAATACTAATTATGACACTGTGCTAAAATTAACAGGAAGTTGTCAAATATTTGCGGATGACATAGCAATTTTATAGAGTAGTATTGATAAAGTTCTCATGCTACATAAAGTGATATATAAGGGTGGTTTGAAAAAAATCTGTTAATTTTAAATGTTCCTGAGCTATAAAAAACATGTTAAATTTTAAGGCTGCCAGACGTCCGGTTTTCGGAGGGACTGTCCTGTTTTGGAAGAATTTGTCCCTCCCTAAAATAGTGTCCCTCTCTGTCCTTTTTTACTTTTCTATAAAATATTTTCTATATTTTTTTTTTAACGAATTTTAAAACGGATTGAATCTTGAAAATCTAACTTCATTCATGTCTATTTACAACGCTTCATTATACAACACAAACATTTCAATTCGTCAGTTCAATTCAGCGTTAAGAGTTCAGTGGTTAATGGTTTTGTTTTCTTTTTACAATTTACAACTCATTGTCAGTGCGAATTTTGATTGAAACGCCATTTTTAAAATAGTGTTTAATTTTTTGATATTTATTATTGTGTTATTTTTTTATATATAAAATATAAGAAAAATCTTGTTGATTGAGATGAATCGCAACTTTTCCAAGAAAAGCATAAAAATGAATTTCCTCATATAACAAGAGATTTGAATGAGATTAGCATTATGACTAGTCAACAAGATGAATCACGAGTCCGGTGTAAAATTTGCAATATTGTATTTTCAATTGCTTCCGGAGGAAGAACAACTATTTTAAAGCATAATGATTCGGTAAATCATAAAATTTAGACCTGCTTGAATGCTCACAAAAGGAGCTTCTTTCCTAGTAAACATTTTACCGAATTAGACAGAAATTTAGCACTACAGGAGCTAGTTTTCGCCTACCACACGGTCAATCATAACCATTGCTTCAATAGCATGAGTTGTACCTCGAAAGTGATACAAAATATTTTGAATAAAAAGTTCAGCTGTGGTAAAACAAAATGTGAGGCCATCATTAAAAACGTAATTTATCCATATTATGTAAAAGAATTAGAGAATACATTAAAGAAAATTAATTTTTTTACTATTATGACTTATGCATCAAATCATAACGCCACTAAGCTGTTCCCATTTATTATTCAATATTTTGATGTTGACGTTGGTATTGAAACCAAAGTTATAAATTTAGCGACACTTCCTTATGAAACCTCTGATATTATTGTAGAGAACATATTAGGTACAATGACCAAACATACGATCAAACATAAAGTAATAGAATTATGTGCTGATAACACCAATACGAATTTCGGTGGCTTCTTAAATCAGCAAGTTTTTGGAATTGGGTGCAACGGACATATAATGAATAGCACCATCGATACCGCGGCTAGTGTTTTACCACACGATATAGAGAGCTGTTTAATTCAAATATATCTATATTTCAAACGATTTACTGTTCGAACAGAGGCATTGAAAGCATACTTTGAAGAGGCATCTGTCGAATATTCGAATTTATTGGGGTATTCGAAAACCAGATGGTTAGCTTTAAGGCCAGCTCTTGAAAGACTCTATAAGTTATTTGAGCCTCTTAAGTCTTATTTTTTGAGTCAGGAAAAATATTCAAAAGGTCCCTTTTCCTCGTGTCAATATCTGACAGCCTTATAAACTTTCATATGAGGACACCTACTGATAGTTTATTGAAAGAGTTCTTATCATTAAAAATGACAATGGTTAAGGAGTTAATATTATTGACTCCCAAAACTACAATATCCTTAATTTAATTAAACATAACTATTCAATCATAAAAGTATCCGAAATACATGAATATAATGCTAGAAGATCATACACATATATTAGAACACCGTCATTTACTACAACTGCATCGAAATAAAACATTTTCTACAGAGGTTTACAAATTTATAATCAATGATGATGTTTTTTATCAACTCGCATCTCCATATAAAAATCCTCCAAAAAAATTCTTTTTATTGTAAATATTGTATTATAAATAAATAAAATAATAAAGCAAAAAAAAAGTCGTCGAAAAACTAAAACAACTCTCCCAATGACTAACTTAAGCCTTCGTATTGCGTACACAAAAAAACAATAATCACTTATTCATAATTTATGCTAAAAGTAATCCAGAAAAAAGGCCTTTACAAACTAATCACAGAATTTATTCATTTAAATTAAATATTTAACCTCATCGATCACCCGCATCAGCCGCAAACATGTTAAAACATGTTTTGAACAAATTGCATAATGATATTGTGTTTTCTTGTACACGCATATCGAAAATAATCACTATCCCTAATTAAACATAAAATCCTTACCTTTATTTGAATTATTTCACCCATTTTCAAACACAATTTAATTAATTTACTTAATTCGAGCTGACAAACACTTTTTTATACAGCTTATTTCACACCAAACGAACGTTTTGACGTTTCAAATATTATTTTCTTCGTTTTGTTCTATTACGTTTTGTTTTCGTGTTTTACATATGTGTATAACAGTTTAGATATTGTTAGTACTTTTTCTAAGGGAAATTGTTGCATTTACATGGTAGTGAAGTTTTTACTATATTTTACTAAAATGATTTTAGTTCTTGTTTATGGTAGTGAAGTTTTTACTATATTTTACTAAAATGATTTTAGTTCTTGTTTAGTAAAAACTGCATTGTTCTATATAGCAATGTGAAATTTTTACAAAATCAGAAATATGCAGCTACTCAAACCATGACATTTAGGGGAATTAAGAGTTTCAATATTTTTCAAATTTCTTTGACTCTGTGTAGATTTTTACACAAAAATTCGCTAAAATAATTGTATACTAATTTTAACAAAATATTTAGCCAATGGAACTTCATGGTGAGAAACATCACAAATCATAATGCTGTATTTTAAATGGCAACAGGCACGAAAAACGGAATAATATATTTCAATAAGATATTTTGCGATCTTAGCCGATTGTGATAAAATTCGACACGTACAATAGAAGTGTGATTCTAAAATATTTTTGAACACAATTCTGGAATATGAAAAACGAATGAAACTCTGATATTTCTAAACCAATTAAGATAAAATTCGAGATGGTTTCGAGAAGTTATGGAACATAGAAAACTGTATTAAAAGTAGGCTATTTCTTAAGTAAATATTTTTATTTATCGCTCTCAATGTTAGACTAAGTAAAACGCTTTCTTAATCATCCGAGGATCACTGGTTCAATATTGCACATTTATAAAAAGGCGTACTGTACTGGTTTATTATTATTATAATTAATTGACCATATATATCATTTTTGGTTTTCTATATGAGCTGTTATTTTTGAAAGTGGTATAAGTCCATATTTTGTTGAAATGAGATAATGAAAGAATAGAGAAACAATAAATGCAAAAATATACGGGATTTTGAATTTTCCTATTTTTTGCACAAGTATTAGAGATGCATTGGTTTTTATTTTGGCTATAAATTTCTTACCGTTAGAAAGATTATACTGTCATTTGTCTATTGTTATCATTAACTTAATTTTTTTGGAAAATGTACTTATACCACTTTCAAAAATAACAGCTCATATCGGTTACAACAACTAGTTGCAATAAGCAAAAGAAAAATCTTTTTTTTTTTTCAATTTCTTTGCATTTCACAATTTTCGTAAAGACCTGGAAATGACGAATTATATTTTGTTTGCTAATTAATTTTGTAGGCTTTGATTTTACTATAATTCAACAATACTTGTTAATCTCGCTTTTTCATTGGATACGGTTAATATATGTCGCAGCAGATATGCCTGTTACAAAAATATCAATCTGATTATGATTTACCGTTAGTCAATGGGTTCAACATTATTTGTGGAAATTTTTAAAAAATTCGCTTGGATTTTACAACCCCTAGGATACTTGAAGTGAAAATTACTAACTTTAGTTGAATATCATATAACTTCAAGAAAACATAAAATTACAATTACCGATCGATGGTAAATTCGCATAATTTACAGTTATTTATCCAAGATGTTCAATATAAATTGAATAACACACTAAACGTAATATTGCTTACTAAGGGTAGTAAACCCCATGACCACTTTCTGAAAATTTGCACATATATTATTAATCCGATATGCTAACCAAAAAACATTACGAGATCGATGGTAAATTCGCATAATTTACAGTTATTTATCCAAGATGTTCAATGTAAATTGAATAACACACTAAATGTAATATTGCTTACTAAGGGTAGTAAACCCCATGAAAACTTTTTGAAAATTTGCACATGTATTGTTAATCCGATATGCTAACCAAAAAACATTACGAGATCGATGGTAAATTCGCATAATTTACAGTTATTTATCCAAGATGTTCAATGTAAATTGAATAACACACTAAATGTAATATTGCTTACTAAGGGTAGTAAACCCCATGACAACTTTCTGAAAATTTGCACATATATTATTAATCCGATATGCTAACCAAAAAACATCACGAGATCGATGGTAAATTCGCATAATTTACAGTTATTTATCCAAGATGTTCAATGTAAATTGAATAACACACTAAATGTAATATTGCTTACTATGGGTAGTAAACCCCATGACAACTTTCTGAAAATTTGCACATATATTATTAATCCGATATGCTAACCAAAAAACATTACGAGATCGATGGTAAGTTCGCATAATTTACAGTTATTTTAATGAAGATTTCCGATGTAAATTTTGTCACTGGCAAAATTTAATTCTTCTTATTGGTATATGATATTGAACTAAAATTAGTTATTTTCTCTTGAAGTATCCCAGGGTAAAATCCAAGAGGATTTTTTAAAAATTTTCACAAATAATGTTGAACTTGACCAACGATAAATCATAATGAGATTAATGCATAAGATAAAATTTTATATTTCGACCCTACAAGTAAATTAAGATTTCTAGTTTTAATACTAAAGTCTCCAAAGTTTAATAGATTTTCCTGAGTTTTTGCAGAGATATAACTGAATTTAAACTTCTACTTTTATAATTGGCTTGCAGTTTAATAAATCAGTATCTAAGTGTGCATAAGCAGCCACTCCAACCTAACCTAACCTAACCTAACCTTTATAAATCAGTATATATTTCAGTTTATACTAAACAGTCCTTCTATTTTATTTAAACAAATAAATTTAATATTTTATGACGAGATTATTTAGAAAACTGTAGTTTTTAAAGATTATTAATATTAAAGTTTAAATTTGCAAAATTAAATGTGATAATTCTATTTCTTGATGAAATACCCCTGAAGGTATGCATTTGAGTAGCTACCGTCTCCATTTTTATTTAGTAAAAATTAGTAAAAGCTTCATTCGCGTGCATTTACATATAATTATAATAAAAACATACTAATTTGTATGTTTTGTAATAACAATAATTATGTATAATATTGTGTTAAATACCAAACTAATATAAAACATAAAATTTCTTAAAGAAAATTACTAACAATTAAACTGTTATACTAACCGCATCAAAATAAATTGTACTAGAACAAAACGAAGAAAATAAATTTGAATGTCAATACGCTCGTTTATTTTGTATGAAGTGTTTGTATAAATCGATGAAATTAATTAAAATGTAGATTCGCAGTTTAATAGTGGTTTAATAATATACGAAATAGTTAAAATATTGTGTTTTCATGTTAATATATTCAGTTTAATATTGATAAATAATGTCGAAATTGCAGGAAAATGAGGTAAGATAATTTTAATGAGACAAGTCGTAACGTGTTTGTTACTTGAATAAAGGTGGAAATTTAATTACTATAATTTTTGTTCATGAATGATTTTGTTGTTTTGTTTTTATGAGTGATGTAAATTGAAAGATGCTGCATTTTGCTAAGCTTATTCTAAATTTTCGTGGATTCAAGAGATTTTATCTCAAAATATTGTCTCAAATAACTTACATTTTAATAAATAGTCTTATGGGTATATTGCATCGTTTGCTTTGAATTTAGATAGACGGGAGTAACCAATGTTCTCGGTTGGCTTCCGTGGAGTAAACGGTTGGCGATTTTTCCATACACGGTAAAGGTGTTACTCTGTAAGTTAACAAAAATTTTACGAGAGCAGTATCACAGTCAGTTTTGTTAAAACAATTTTTCTTCATTGCAGTTTTAAAAGTGCGAACGAAACGTTCAGCTTCCCCATTTGATTCAGCATTGAATGGAGCTGACATTATATATTCTGTAACAATTGCAAATATTTGATCAATTAAATTGCGCAAAAAATTGAACAAAATTAATTGCGGAAGTTTTATGTACACACGATAAATTTCTATGCGCAATATTATTTATTCGTTGTTTGTTTGTTTTATGAATCGGCAAATTATAATATTAATACTGATTTTATTCTAATCAACTAAAAATTTCAATGTATCGAAAAAAAATCATTAGCTCTCATCATGATTCCGGTCAAGTTACTTCGAAAAAAAAGGCAAGAAGATTCTGGTCCAAAAATTGGTATTTAAAAAGAACCAATCAGTCAGATATGCATCTTTTAAGAGAACTAAATGCCGACATCTATAGCGAGACAGAGTATAAAAATTATATGAGGATGGATGAGAAAACATTTAAAATACTTTTGGACAAAGTGTCTCAAAAAATAAAAAACCAAATACGGTAATGAGACAGGCTATTTCGCCAGCGCAAAGATTAACCACAACGCTAAGATTTCTGGCCACTGGAAGAAATTTTAGAGATTTAAGATTTTCCATGAGAATATTCCATCAATGTATTGGGAAACTGGTAATTGAAACATGCGAGGCAATAATTTCCAGTTTAAAAGATTATATTCAGGTATATTTTAATTTATTAGGAAATAAATTACATAAAAAATTATTCATTTTATAAGTTTTTTTGGTCAATCAAAAACGACATAAGTAATAGTCGTGTTTAAATTCAAAAAACTGTTGAATAGACACAGTAGTACATCGAGAAAGTCGACTCAATGGCCTTCTAATAAAATTTGATGAATTAACTGATCGGCATACAAGCGTTGTTCTTCTGTCATTTTTTTTAATTTGACGGCATAAGCCTTTGCCATAATCAAATATTCGTCATCTTCTTTATTTAGTTCTCTAATGGCCATTTTAAACATTTCTTCCGATGTGTCGGTTTGTTTGCGACGTTTTGGCTTGGGAGTCTGAACAATTTCCTCAATTATTTCTGATGTGTCCAATTCGGTAATCTAAAAAAAAAATTCTTTATATATGTTGAATTTTAGCTGTCTAAAAATTAAACGGATTGCAATGGATTTTGGAAATTTTTGGAATTTCCCACACTGTCTAGGCTCAGTTGATGGGGAAACATATTGTAATAAGGAAACCATCAGGAACATGTTCGAGATACTATAATTATTAAGGTACTCATAGTATTGTATTACTGGGTATAGTCAATGCAAACTACGAGTTCATTTATATTGGCACAAATGGAAGAATTTCCGATGGAGGTGTTATAAATAACTCCGAATTCTACCATCGGTTTAAACAGGATGAACTAAATATTCTTCAACCCGAAAATCTTCCAAATAGCTCTACAACTGCGCCCATTTGTATTTGTTGGAGATGACGCGTTTCAGTTAAATGAAAATTTTATGAAACCGTATTCGTATCATAGTTTAGATGAGGAAAAACGGATTTACAACTATCGTCTGTCTCGCGCTAGGCGCATTGTTGAAAATGTGTTCGGCATTTTATCGGCAAAATTTGGCATTTTCCAAAAGCCAATTAATTTAGCACCAGAAAAAGTCAAAACAATCGTTTTGGCATGGGTTTATTTACATAATTTTTTGATGAAAACCTAAAGATCGCACTTAATCGAAACAACACAAAATTCAAATAACACATGTACATTCGATAGTTTACAGAGCAATATAAATCATAGGTCAGCACAATCAGCCGAAATCGTACGTCAAAAATTTGTACATTACTTCAATAACGAGGGTAGTGTTCCTTGGCAATATGAAATTATAAATTGATTTGATTAAAATATATAAATATTAAATACTTACAATATTGTATATAAATCTTTTCCGTACCCACACCGGAACGTTTCAAATCGCTCACTTTTTCTGTTCGCAAGGAATTAATTTTTTTAACACCGCTTTCTCGAGTGGCTGTGGCATCATATTTGTTGAATATTTTCCACAATTTTTCATATGCTAAACCTTTTGCGTTCCTATTGCTGTATGTTGCACTGTTTGTGTTCCATAATTCTGGTAAATTCCGGTATTCCGCAATAAATTCGATCTGCAAACAGAAGAAACAGCACAATATAGTGTGCAATAATTACGTCACACAATTATTTTGCGCAATTTAATTGTACGTGGATACCGGCCTTAACGCACGAATAGTGTTCTTTGACGAAGTATTTGTCATAACAATAATTGGAATGGCAACTTGAGTATGACGTTCTGCCTGATATAGCAAGCCTGTTCGTGAGCATCAAACTATGTATCTGGGCCACAACACAATCGTAACCGTACATCAGGTTTGTAGATGATTTTGTATACATATTTGTTTGTTTAGGTGGAACAAGAAAATAAGTGGTTTGTGATCCATTATAACCCAAATTTGTTTCCTTGTAAGAATTGATTAAATCTGGTCACTCCATAAATAATTGAGAGGGTCTGCTTCTCAATTTGTGAATATCGTTTATTCAAGCAAAAGCGATCCGATGCTCCAAACCATCTGGGTATCGTTGCGATATGTCGCTGCGGTGATCGGATAATCTTTCCGCAAATGGGCTAGTAGATTGCGGCTTTTAATCTGTTAAATGATTCCTCTTACAGTTTCGTCCATTGAAATTTGCAATTCTTTCGAGATAATCGAATACCTAGATATTTAATATTAGATTTGGAATTTTCTTCCAATCTACTCAATAATAATTTCAGGTGCTTTGATCAGAGTTTGTTTTGCCAAAAATTATCACCTCTTCGAATCATACTGCACTTAATGTCAACAGCTGTTCCATTAATCGTTGGCAGCAAATACTTGGTGCACTTGAAATACCGAACGGTAATCGTTGATATTCGAATAATCCGATCAGAGGATTAATTACCATAAATTTCTTTGATCTATCAGACATTTCTACTTGCAAATATGCATCCTGTAAATCGATTTTAGTGAAGTAGACGCCACCTTGTAACTAATAAAATAATTCTTTGATTCTGTAAATGGGAGATGTCGATTTGCTTAAACTTGTTGATTACGATAAGGAGGTATAAGTGTTGCCCATTGAGTGGCCTTGATCGGTTTTAAAATATTTGTCTTTACTAACCTTGATAACTCATCTTGCACTTTACTTTGAACAGCAATCGGTAGGCCTCGAGCTTTGAATTATTTTGGTATCGCATCCGGTTTGAGATTTACAGTGACATCCAAAGTACCCTTAATTGGAATGTTGTTTCCACCGTACGCTCTCACTATTTTTGAAGATAGACTATATTTTGCAAGCCCCATCTATGTGCATAAGTTGTAAGCCCTATCATGGAACAAGTGGGTCAGGTGTTCATTTTAAAAGAAATCGGATGCCCATTTAATTTTAATCCAATCCAAATTTTACTGAAAGGGTAATAGTCCGGGAGTATATTATTAACTATTTAAAAATTCGGCAATTTGTAAGAACCATCTGGCGATTCGTCCATTCGGATCACGAATTGTTGCTCCAGGAGGTAGGTACGGAATTTCTCGAGTCCAATCACTATCGCTAAGACATCTAATTCGATTGCAGCGTACCGGCTTTCTTCCTTGAATGTTTCCCGAATATAGTAACAGATGGGCTTCAGGAACCCCTTTTCTATAGGAATAGGACAGCGCAGCAATGCCCAAAGCCCAATTTTGCTCAATTCAGCTTCTCCGTTAATACTCGTTTAAATGCAGCTTCTTGCTCACTTCGCCAACCAAACGGAACGGCCTTCCCTATTTGGTTCGATAGACGAAATTCTGAATGAACGGCCGAAAATAAGTTGTTAAGCCGTAAAAAGTTCTAACAGCTCATACGTCCTTTGGCGTCGGCAACCCTTGTACTGCCTTGACTTTCGAGGTACCTGGTTACCTTAAATTGTAGGATATCTCGAACCCTAGGTATTCGATCTTTTGACGGAAAAATTGGCATTCCTTCGGGATTAATGTCAGTCCTGACTTTTGGATTAGATTCAAAATTACGTCTTAATTCGAAAATCCTTCATATACTTGTCGACTCAGTATAATAATATCGTCTAGGTATGCCACCGCAATGCTATACCGAAAGTTTCCCAAGATTTGATTGATTAGCTGTTGGCAAACGGCTGGATTATTACTAACGATGACGGTTAATGGTCTACTTTCCCTAGCTACCGGGATTTGATAATACCCATTGTGTAAGTCTAAGCTCGTGAAATGGTTGATAATATACTAGGTTTTCGATAAGGAGCCTATCTGTTTTACGTTGTGGCGATCAAGGTACGATGATCGTTGAGCATCCCGTGAAATTGTGTTGCATTTTCGCTCTGTAGAACGGTGACAATCTCTATTTAAATCAGCTCTTTGTTCTTTCCGATCGATCCGAAATTACCCCCGTTTATGATACATGGCTCGTCCCATGTAATTAATTCGTTTCCGTTCAGCTTCCATTCAACGGTAGATAAATTCAGTATTGGCAAATTCGCGTGCCGCTTGTTGTTGATTCGCACTAAACACCGAGGATTCACTCCGACGTTCTATTTTTTTATCTGGCAGTTGATTGCTACAAGAGTAACAAAATTTCTCGGAACAACTATGGTATTCTTTCCCCACACGGAACTCTTTACCCTTGGTGTTACATCCTCGTTGTGGATTTTTGAGATTGCCATCCCTCCTCGGTGAATTGATGACCACCTGGCATATGCACATTTTTCGCTCGGACGCTATCTATATCTAGTGAGCACTTGGCATACGTAGCCCTTCGCACTTTTGTGATGCCAGGTGCTTCATACTTTATTTAAACCCGATCTGCTAGTTTTCGGCTTAGTATTATGTAACCACTGCCCAAATCGACGTTGCATTGTACATGGTGTACACTCACCCAATCGTCTTTAATATATTTTGCGTGTGTATGGGTGTCATGCTCGTTGATGTGTATTACGGCACTAGGTTTTGGTGTTGAGGTTTAATAATTTGCCTTTTGTTCCGTTTGTTCTCAAGGTTTTGGAAAACTAATGACAAGATACTCTATCGATTGGCAGATAAGCAAGGCTCCCACTTCATAAATTTGATGCCTACGGTCATCGTCGTTCAAATCATTTGCCGCCACCAAATGTTGTAACAGTTCTTGCGAGCTGAAATATTTGGAAATTGAACCAAAACGAGACCTGGGTGTGGGATCCACTATTCATAGACCAGTTTTTTTTAGTAGTAGTGGATTATTATGTTCTGGTTTGGCCTTCGACTATTTTGGGCTCCTATTTCACTGCTACCACGTTTCGACTCGAGTCCTGATACAACCCAACGACATCCTAACATTGTACTATTGATTCGGTACAAAACAACGATAGCCTCACGTATTAATGTCAGTCATCGGTGCAATAATGCTAAATTATCACATCAAAAGCCAACAATCGTGTGCTGATATAATAACGTGAAGTGATTGAAGAAAGACTAATCTTACTCGCAAAGTTTTTCGTTTTCTGGAGGGTTGTGCTTAATTTTAGTATTAAATAGAAGCTTAAGGATTTTCTGAAGTCTTGTCTGTCGAAGCAAGCAGCCTTTTTTATTTCTGTTAGAAAAACGTGAGAACTTTTATCTAAATTAGTATTATTAAGAAATGTTCCTTTGGAATGAATCTCGAAAGCTATATAAATTAGACCTCTTCGAGTTTAAACTGAAAATCTTCTCCATATGTCGCTCTTAATCCGAATCCCATTAGAAACGAGAGAAAAAATTCGGTCCAATCTGGAAGATTTTAGCAAGTGATGATCGCTTTAACAGTGTGGGGCCATCGTTCGGTGTTATTATTACTTTTAGGATGGTAATTGACTGGACTAAACCGACTTCTGGGGATTAAAATGTTCTGTAATATACAAAAGTTAACAATGAGTAAGTTGAGAACAAGTTGAGGAGTGGCCGAAAGCCCAATATAACAAAGCTAATACTATAAGATAATGTTACGCTTTATGGATAACCCTCAATTTAATATCTGGATTTTGCAACGACTTTATTGATAACAATTTCCAATTTTTATTTGTTAACACTTCGTCAAGACTTTTCACAGTTACTTCACTTATAACAATTTATTTCACTTATTTACTGATTAAACTGGTCGCCTTATATACCAATTTGGTACGGCTCTCTTTATGTTCATTCGAGAATGATTGCCGCAAAAGGTTCCGCCTTACTTACGTAAACTTTCTCATTGTAATTGGAAGTTGGTTATGATCGTTATAAAAACTTATTAAATTTAGTGTCGTGCGGCTATCTGATTGAACCAGAATAACCTTAAATTTCATGTTCATCCAGATTATAATCGAATTCAAATATTGGTAAATGCGATCATAGGAATTCAAATTTTTATCTTTCCAAAAAAAAAAAAAAAAAAAAAAATTAAATAATCCTTATAAAAATGTATTTAACATACATTTTGACATTTACAGGATTCCCAGAATAGATATTCGCTATGGTACAAATAAAATTCCGCCCAATATTAAAATAATAAAGACTTTGTTTGTTATCGAAATTGCCGGAATTGTTAAATCAAATTTGATAAAATTCATTGAAAACATTTCGAATAAATTGAAGTACACCACAAACATAAAAACATAAAATAAAATCTACATATAATATCTATGTTTTATATGTAGCTCATCTCTGTATGTATATGTTTATACGACCATATGGGAAATTCAAAACCAACATATGGTAAATTTAGCAGAATAATCAGATTTATCATCATTGTACAATACGATTGTACTCTATACTGTGTGCATGTACTCGTAAATGTCTGCTGCTATTTTATTATTACCACACAGACTGATGAAAATCATAATATTATATGAAAACATGATACAGCAAATGAAAAACCCTAAATAAAAATAAAAACATTTTTGATAATACGATTATTTAAATTTATTTTTACTTTTTTTGCAAACAGATTTTGATGTCTAATCTTTGGTTTGGTCTCATAAACAAAAAAATTCTGTTTTACTTTTTTTTTCAAATTTTATTGAATTGATTTGATCGACTACACTGGCTGAAAGGTGATGAAAATGACAAATAATCCTTAAGGATTTACATATATTATATGATGTATATTACATTTTATGGACAACCCTATATACGCACATTCCAAAAAAGTGCTTTTGAAAATTCCATTTTATTTTTTTTTTTTTTTGTACTCGATTCGAAATCAATCGAATTCTAAAATGGAATATAATCAAATTACGAGAATTTAGAAAAAATGTTGCCTGCTGGTATATTATGTTTATATATAGGGAAAGAAATAAAATTGTTGGCTGTTTTGTGTGGTTTATGTATGCGTACTATATGTAGGATGGTTGAGTACCATATTAGCAAAACAAAAATGATTTCGGTCTGCATTTGATTGAATTTGCTATATTTCCGGTTACTCTTTTGTGTTAGGTACATCATGTAATTTGTCGCATTATTTGAGTTCAACAAAAATAAAAACCTTTTGTGTCCAACTCTTCAACAGGTGGTTTACTGCTTATTCGTACGCTCCTTTCCTCGTATATATTCATGGAGCAATGTTAAAATGAAATTTTCATATTTATTCTTTTCACGAGAATATCTTCTACTTGTTCTTTATCGTACACAATATTTTTGTTATTCAAGAAAATCAAATTTGAAAAAATAAATGTTTATTCTGCTGCTGTTTCCGTTTTTTTTCTTTTTTATTTCACCCATTTCGGCTCCATTTTTCCCCATTTTTTTTAATACAAATATAAAAAAAAAAAAAAATTGGAAAATAAATTTAATTTAATAACCAGAGACCGTAAAGGAGGTTAACAAATGTTTGGCCCGGAATATTATATTAACCGAAAATCGTATATAGTACAATATAATCAACATGTATGTGAAGTTATCCCAGGATTTCATCCCAGCAAATAAAAAAAATTGAATCAGGCAACCCTCGAAAAATTCTTTTGTGAAGTTAGCCCAGCCCAGAATTCAATTATTTTTAACTATATAAATTAATAAAAAAAATAGCTCAACATATCTAAATTAAATAATTAAACAATAATTCCTACAAAAAAAAATTATCTAAAAAATATGTATCGCTTTCAAAACATCTGTACATAATTATGGAAATATTTATTCGCTTTTTGAAATAATATAGTTTTTTCGTCTGTAATAACAAAAGTTAAAATTTGTCGGATTGAGGCTCAATAGTATTGAAATGGATAGACACATAGCTTACTTTTGGCCAAATTTAAAGAAAATCGTACCGTTGCAACTTGCGTAATTTGGCCCTGGGCCAGAAAAAACTCCATACAATTTTTGAAGTAAAATTGGATTTTTCGTCTGTAATAACAAAAGTTAAAATTTGTCGGATTGAGGCTCAACGGCTTTTAAATGGACATACACATAGCTTAGTTTTGGCCAAATTTAAAGAAAATCGTACCGTGGCAACTTGCGTAATTTCGCCCTGGGCCAGAAAAAACTCAATACAATTTTTGAAGTAAAATTCGATTTTTCGTCTGTAATAACAAAAGTTAAAATTTGTCGGATTGAGGCTCAACGGATTTTAAATGGACATACACATAGCTTAGTTTTGGCCAAATTTAAAGAAAATCGTACCGTTGCAACTTGCGTAATTTGGCCCTGGGCCAGAAAAAACTCCATTCAATTTTTGAAGTAAAATTGGATTTTTCGTCTGTAGTAACAAGAGTTAAAATTTATCGGATTGAGGCTCAATGGTTTTAGGTTTTTAAAAATTACAATTTATCATCAAAACATCTTTGTGGCTATTGTACTCGAATAGAAAATTATCGGCAGCATTTTAAATATAGGACAACAAAGGTGTGTTTTAAATGCGACAGACATCAGAATACAAAACCTAAATATGAAGACCTCAAATTTTAACTTTTATTATTACAGACGAAAAATCCAATTTTACTTCAAAAATTGTATTGAGTTTTTTCTGGCCCAGGGCCAAATTACGCAAGTTGCAACGGTACGATTTTCTTTAAATTTGGCCAAAAGTAAGCTATGTGTCCGTCTATTTCAATACTATAGAACCTCAATCCGACAAATTTTAACTTTTGTTATTACAGACCAAAAATCCAATTTTACTTCAAAAATTGTATGGAGTTTTTTCTGGCCCAGGGCCAAATTACGCAAGTTGCAACGGTACGATTTTCTTTAAATTTGGCCAAAAGTAAGCTATGTGTTTGTCTATTTCAATACTATTGAACCTCAATCCGACAAATTTTAACTTTTGTTATTACAGACGAAAAATCCAATTTTACTTCAAAAATTGTATAGAGGTTTTTGGCCCAGGACCAAATTACGCAAGTTGTCACGGTACGATTTTCTTTAAATTTGGCCAAAAGTAAGCTATGTGTATGTCCATTTAAAAGCCGTTGAGCCTCAATCCGACAAATTTTATCTTTTGTTATTACAGACCAAAAATCCAATTTTACTTCAAAAATTGTATTGAGTTTTTTCTGGCCCAGGGCCAAATTACGCAAGTTGCCACGGTACGATTTTCTTTAAATTTGGCCAGAAGTAAGCTATGTGTATGTCCATTTAAAAACCGTTGAGCCTTAATCCGACAAATTTTAACTTTTGTTATTACAGACGAAAAATCCAATTTTACTTGAAAAATTGTATAGATGTTTTTGGCCCAGAGCCAAATTACGCAAGTTGCCACGGTACGATTTTCTTTAAATTTGGCCAAAAGTAAGCTATATGTATGTCCATTTAAAAGCCGTTGAGCCTCAATCCGACAAATTTTAACTTTTGTTATTACAGACCAAAAATCCAATTTTACTTCAAAAATTGTATGGAGTTTTCTCTGGCCCAGGGCCAAATTACGCAAGTTGCAACGGTACGATTTTCTTTAAATTTGGCCAAAAGTAAGCTATGTGTTTGTCTATTTCAATACCATTGAACCTCAATCCGACAAAGTTTAACTTTTGTTATTACAGACGAAAAATCCAATTTTACTTCAAAAATTGTATAGAGGTTTTTGGCCCAGGACCAAATTACGCAAGTTGTCACGATACGATTTTCTTTAAATTTGGCCAAAAGTTAGCTATGTGTATGTCCATTTAAAAGCCGTTGAGCCTCAATCCGACAAATTTTATCTTTTGTTATTACAGACCAAAAATCCAATTTTACTTCAAAAATTGTATTGAGTTTTTTCTGGCCCAGGGCTAAATTACACAAGTTGCCACGGTACGATTTTCTTTAAATTTGGCCAAAAGTAAGCTATGTGTATGTCCATTTAAAAACCGTTGAGCCTCAATCCGACAAATTTTAACTTTTGTTATTACAGACGAAAAATCCAATTTTACTTCAAAAATTTTCTAGAGGTTTTCTGGCCCAGGGCCAAATTACGCAAGTTGCCACGGTACGATTTTCTTTAGATTCGATTAAAAGTAAGCTATGTGTATGTCCATTTAAAAGCCGTTGAGCCTCAATCCGACAAATTTTAACTTTTGTTATTACAGACGAAAAATACAATTTTAATTCAAAAATTGTATGAAGTTTTTTTGGCCCAGGGCCAAATTACGCAAGTTGCAACGGTACGATTTTCTTTAAATTTGGCCAGAAGTAAGCTATGTGTCCGTCTATTTCAATACTATTGAGCCTCAATCCGACTAATTTTAACTTTTGTTATTACAGACGAAAAATCCAATTTTACTTGAAAAATTGTATAGAGGTTTTTGGCCCAGGGCCAAATTACGCATGTTGTCACGATACGATTTTCTTTAAATTTGGCCAAAAGTTAGCTATGTGTATGTCCATTTAAAAGCCGTTGAGCCTCAATCCGACAAATTTTAACTTTTGTTATTACAGACGAAAAATCCAATTTTACTTCAAAAATTGTATAGAGGTTTTTGGCCCAGGACCAAATTACGCAAGTTGTCACGATACGATTTTCTTTAAATTTGGCCAAAAGTTAGCTATGTGTATGTCCATTTAAAAGCCGTTGAGCCTCAATCCGACAAATTTTATCTTTTGTTATTACAGACCAAAAATCCAATTTTACTTCAAAAATTGTATTGAGTTTTTTCTGGCCCAGGGCTAAATTACACAAGTTGCCACGGTACGATTTTCTTTAAATTTGGCCAAAATTAAGCTATGTGTATGTCCATTTAAAAACCGTTGAGCCTCAATCCGACAAATTTTAACTTTTGTTATTACAGACGAAAAATCCAATTTTACTTCAAAAATTTTCTAGAGGTTTTCTGGCCCAGGGCCAAATTACGCAAGTTGCCACGGTACGATTTTCTTTAGATTCGATTAAAAGTAAGCTATGTGTATGTCCATTTAAAAGCCGTTGAGCCTCAATCCGACAAATTTTAACTTTTGTTATTACAGACGAAAAATACAATTTTAATTCAAAAATTGTATGAAGTTTTTTTGGCCCAGGGCCAAATTACGCAAGTTGCAACGGTACGATTTTCTTTAAATTTGGCCAGAAGTAAGCTATGTGTCCGTCTATTTCAATACTATTGAGCCTCAATCCGACTAATTTTAACTTTTGTTATTACAGACGAAAAATCCAATTTTACTTGAAAAATTGTATAGAGGTTTTTGGCCCAGGGCCAAATTACGCAAGTTGCAACGGTACGATTTTCTTTAAATTTGGCCAAAAGTAAGCTATGTGTATGTCCATTTAAAAGCCGCTGAGCCTCAATCCGACCAATTTTAACTTTTGTTATTACAGACCAAAAATCCAATTTTACTTCAAAAATTGTATGGAGTTTTTTCTGGCCCAGGACGAAATTACGCAAGTTGCCACGGTACGATTTTCTTTAAATTTGGCCAAAACTAAGCTATGTGTATGTCCATTTAAAAGCCGTTGAGCCTCAATCCGACAAGTTTTAACTTTTGTTATTACAGACGAAAAATCCAATTTTACTTCAAAAATTGTATGGAGTTTTTTCTGGCCCAGGGCCAAATTACGCAAGTTGCAACGGTACGATTTTCTTTAAATTTGGCCAAAAGTAAGCTATGTGTCTATCCATTTCAATACTATTGAGCCTCAATCCGACTAATTTTAACTTTTGTTATTACAGACGAAAAATCCAATTTTACTTGAAAAATTGTATAGAGGTTTTTGGCCCAGGGCCAAATTACGCAAGTTGCAACAGTACGATTTTCTTTAAATTTGGCCAAAAGTAAGCTATGTGTATGTCCATTTAAAATCCGTTGAGCCTCAATCCGACCAATTTTAACTTTTGTTATTACAGACGAAAAATCCAATTTTACTTCAAAAATTGTATGGAGTTTTTTCTGGCCCAGGGCCAAATTACGCAAGTTGCCACGGTACGATTTTCTTTAAATTTGGCCAAAAGTAAGCTATGTGTATGTCCATTTAAAAGCCGTTGAGGCTCAATCCGACAAATTCTAACTTTTGTTATTACAGACCAAAAATCCAATTTTACTTCAAAAATTGTATTGAGTTTTTCTGGCCCAGGGCCAAATTACGCAAGTTGCAACGGTACGATTTTCTTTAAATTTGGCCTAAAGTAAGCTATGTGTCTATCTATTTCAATACTATTGAGCCTCAATCCGACAAATTTTAACTTTTGTTATTACAGACGAAAAAACTATATTATTTCAAAAAGCGAATAAATATTTCCATAATTATGTACAGATGTTTTGAAAGCGATACATATTTTTTAGATAATTTTTTTTTGTAGGAATTATTGTTTAATTATTTAATTTAGATATGTTGAGCTATTTTTTTTATTAATTTATATAGTTAAAAATAATTGAATTCTGGGCTGGGCTAACTTCACAAAAGAATTTTTCGAGGGTTGCCTGATTCAATTTTTTTATTTGCTGGGATTAAATCCTGGGATAACTTCACATACATATAATCAACAGACGAACGAACAAACTATTGTGCGTGTACTGGTAGGGCTTGATTGATCAATAATATGTCTCCTACAAAGAACCTAAACTCAAAACCATCTTTCCAAGTAAATATGTACGTAATATACTAAATAATCAAATCAAAATTTCATCTCTCATTAAGACTTGTATATGTGTGTATTTTAATTGAAAACCTCAAAAATACAATTACTAATTTTATAGCGCAAAAAAAAAATCCTTTCACACCCCAAAACCTCATTTTTATATTAGGTACCGTACACACAATACTAAAATAGGTGCTGAATTAATTAAAGCTCATAACACCAATTTAATAAAAAAACAACAAAAAAAAAATGTTTATACTGAACGAGGAACAGAAAAAAGGATTATTTAAAATTCTAATTATCCAATCATACAAATGGTATCATTCTCTATCTCTATATAAGTATGTATGTATTACCACTATCTGCGCGCACTTCAACTCTAAATCACATTCATATATTCACACCACACCAAAGCACAAAAAAGTTTTCAATTAAAATTAATGAGTTTATTTTTAAATTAAATTTAAAAATGTAGAAGAATTAATATCATTAAAAATTACATAACACACCGATATATTGTAGGTAAAGTTTTTATCTAAACTAATCGTGTTTGTTTACAATTCATTTAATGTTGTCATTAAAATATCGCCGATTAGTAATAATTGTTCAAGGCCGTCATTAGTGTATGGCTTATAAATAATCAGATATGTAATAATATCAATTTGTGGCTAACAAAAATTGGTACAATATCTAAGCTGGTTAAGTGGTGTCGATATACTTAAAGAACTTTACAAATGTTAAATTTGTTTTTAAAGCAAGATGAAAGAAAGCTTAAAGGATAGCCATAGCCTAAGGTTATTTTTTCACTCTAAGCGCTGTAAGACCTAAAAGCTCCTCTAACTCAAAATAGTTAATTATTGTGAAAGCTATATGAATAAAGAAATTATGAGAGCTTTAAGCTTTCTCGAAATACCTACTTCGACAAACGTATAGTTTTTTAAATTAACAATGATTTTCATACTTGCTTGTGCTTTTATTTTTTTTATAAAAGTTGAAAATTTGAAAGCTCAATTTATTACTGAAAGAGCCTAACAAATACCAAATTTGATTTGAATCAATTCACTTATGATTGGATACATCTTAAATATACAGACCTATTATGATTCTGTAAAAGATCCCAAAAAAAAATTTTTTGTAAACCAGACAAATGTCTAATTTGATTGTAAAATATTTCAAACACTAGGATATTGTTGAAAATATAAAACACGACTTTCATCTTTTATATATGTCACTCGAATGAATGTATTTTATTCAACACAAATAAATGTCAAAATAATAATGCAAGGTTACCTGCTATTACATCAGAATGAATTATCAGAGTTGTTGTTTTTTAACACCCTCACTTTAAAATTCTCAAATTCAAAAACTATTCAGATTATTTTAACAAACTATCATTAATTAAAATCTTAAAGAAATTTTAAATTTTAACCAATAAAAAATATCATTGCAAATTCATGAGTTTATTGCAAAAAACTTGCTTGTCTTTGGTGATTGCCTTCGTTAAACCATCAGCAACCATTTCGTCAGTCGAAATATACTTGATGTTAATGGTTGAATCCTTAACTTTTTCACGTAAAAAATGATACTTGATATCGATATGCTTAGAACGTTGTCTGAACCCATCTGATTCGGCTAATTTAATTGCTCCCTGGTTGTCACAGAAAATCGTTGTCGCAGTATTGATTTCATCGTCGAAGCCAATGCCATATATTCGGCCTCTGTGCTTGATAAAGCAACCGTTGGTTGTCTTTTGCTACTCCACGTTATTGCCCCATTGTACATCTTAAATACATAGCCTGTGCACGATCGCCGTTTATCGATGTCGGATCCCCAGTCCGAATCTGAATAACCAGCCAATTCACTATATCACTTTCGTTTGTGAATATTAATTTGTAATCGATAGTGCCCTTTAAATATCGAAAAATTCTTTTGACTGCCTTCCAATGAGCCAAACTATATGATTCGTATTAAATCGGCTGACATCATTAACCGCAAATGCCAAATCTGGACGAGTGCCTTGAACTAAATAGAGCAATGAGCCCACAGCCTCCTGATATGGCACATTTTTGACTTCCTCGCCATTAATTTTACTCATCGCCGTATTTAATGACAATTTTTGATTTGGATTCGCCGGTGTCGAAATCGGTTTGCATTCTTGCATGCCAAAACGTTTCAATATTTCCTCAGCATACGCTGATTAATTCAATTCAATTTTATCTTCGCCTTGAGTTATGCGAATGTATATGTCTTTCATCTTGAACGCTGTACTCAAAGCCCCTTTTATTTTCTTCAATTGAACTTCGTCCTTCCAGAAAATAAGTATATCATCAACATAAATGGCCAAAATTAAGTGATTACCTTTGATGAAGTAAACACACGGGTCCATTTTTGATTTCTCAAGACCAAATGACTTGAGTGCTGCTTCGAGTTTCATGTTCCATTCTCTACCAACTTGTTTTAGTCCGTATATTGCCCGATTAAGTCTGCACACTTGCTTGGCTCCATCATTATATTTTTCAGGTTGCTGCATATAAATTTCCTCATGATGAAGTTCACCCTGAAGAAAGGCAGTAACAGCATCCATCTGATGAACCTTCAACTTGTGTTTCACAGCAATTGCCACGTTTCATTTTCCATTAATGAATTTATTTCATCCTACATTGCATTTTTCCAATCTACTGCATCATGCTTGATTAACCGAGACTGGATCATCTGCTTGATTGTTGATCATTGTTTTGCATGTTAGTTCAGCAACATATTTTGGATTTGGTTTTGGTGTTCTTGATGAACGGTGAACTTCACTGGATGATGTTATTGACTCATCTGGATCGTAATCTGGATCATTAGGACCAATAACTGACGTATAGCTGTCATCACTCGATATAGCTTGTACATCTGACATTGTCGTACTCATTTCCTCTTCCAATAATGATTCGTTTTACTCATCTGTGTCATTAACATCACTGGCATTATCCCTCACTGAATCAACATCACTTGCATTATCCCTCACTGAATGTATTTCAGCCGGTACTTCATGGAAAATTACATCTCTACTAACAGTTAATTTTCTTGTTGATTTATTTATGCACCGATAACCTTTCTTTTCATTATCATAACCAACAAAAATCATTTTCGTTGACTTCACGTGTAATTTTTTACGTTTTTCTTTAGGTATGGGCACCATAACAGGAGAACCAAATGTTTTCAGATCATTTAAATCAACTTTAGAGCCACTCCGTACTTCTTCCGGAGTTGTATCAACCAACAATGATGATACTGATCTATTTATTATATAAACAGCCATGTTGACCGCTTCAGCTCAGTATGTGACACTTAATTTCGCATCAATTAACATGCATTTAGACCGCTCGACTATCGTTCTATTCATTCTTTCTGCTGTACCATTTTGCTCCACCAATTCACATGAACAATATTCGGTTCCATTTTCAGTACGTAAAATTTTAATTTTTCTTTCACTTTGTTTTTCAATCCACGTTTTAAATTCGATGAATGTTGTAAAAACTTCCTTTTTAGATTTCAGAAAATAAACAAAACATTTTCTGCTAAAATCGTCAATGAAAATCAGGAAATATCTGGCACCACCGATTGATTTGTTTTCTATCGGCCCACATAAATCTAAGTGAATCGGATCCAGTTTATTTTTACTACGGGTTTTGCTTGATTTAAATGGTAATCGTGCATGTTTACCATATGCACACGTTTCGCATGTTTACCATATGCACACCATCTCGCATTTTACACAAATCGTTGTGATTTATATGCCCAAGCCGCTTATGCCAAACCATAGAGTTTTCTTGTTTCGTCGTCAACATAAATTTTTCGACACCACCATCAATTTTGTAAATACCATCAATTGGCCTGCAATTTATCAAAGGAGACATTTGATCATCATAGACGGTGCAGCCCTCTCTGTTGAAAGTAATTGTATTTCCTTTCTCAACCATTTTCGATATTGATAGTAAATTCGCCGATAATTCAGGAACATGTACAACTTCATCCACTTCAATATCAAAATTATTTATCTTGAGGTTCACCTTGCCTTTTCTATTTACCTTCATGGTTGAATTGTTTGCTGCTGTAATTTGATTTACTGTAGACGTGACACGATTTTTGATCAAATTTTCATTTGGTGTCATGCGTATTGACGCACCGCTATCAATAAACCAGTCGCTTGATTTGTTCTTCATTCCATCATTTGATGCGAAAGCAAGAAATGCCTTCTTGAAATTTAGTTTCTTTTTGACTGTTGGCTTAATTGTGTCATTCGAGTTTTTATTCGGACAATCGGCATTTGAAAGGGAAAAAACCTTGTTGTTGTTTCTTTTCCGTCTGAAAACAATTTTTGTTTTTACTCAGAAATCCACTTTGGTTCACAGCTCCACTATAATTTAAATCCAATAATTTTAACCGCAATTGATCCGGTATCCACTTCATTTTACCACCAGCCAAACCCCGAGTGAATAAATTGAATTCTTCTGGTAAACCCAATAATATGATTCCAGTCAACCATTTGTCACCAACTGGGAAATCCAAATCCTCTAACTTGCTTTTTATATGCAATAGTTCGTCAATATACGACTGCATCGAATCATGATTTTCCAGTCTAATTGATACAAATTTATGCAATAAAACAACTCGGTCATTCTACTCTATAAGCTCTCGATTTATATCGAATAATCTGATGAAGGGCTAGGATGGCTAAAGATTTTATTTTTAAAAATATTTAAGTAGACTGGCAGGTTTCTTATTAAATAATTTAGCAGTTTCTCAAAACTGAGCATTTTCAAAGTATTTTTTGGCATACTTGTACTTCACTCTTTGTACGTACTACCTAAAATGATTTTACTTCCGATTCTTCGAACCTTACAACTTGTCGATGATCAGCTTATTGGTAAATTTATCTACTAGGAAAGATCAGCCAGATGCACAATATGCATTTAAACTCATTCTAATTCTCTAAAAGCTTTCAAATTTGCAAGAATCTTTTGTAACTAGATAATTAGTAAAGAGGCACATGAAAGCTTTTCGAAATTATTATCAATTAGCTTATGGTTATTGATTCTTCATGAATTTTCAAAGGTAGTTGAAAGCTTAATTTGTTACAAAAGCTCAATGTACTGAGTTCATGGTTTTCAATATTATATCTGGCAGCTTGTTGGTATTTCGCCATCCTGTTTGAGTAACTGCATTTCACATATGCTTTCATTGGAGCTGTAGTCATACAGCGGCTGACGTGTGTTGCAGAGATATTCTCCATTTAGATGAGTGCAAGCGTTGAATTCATGAGTAGAGAGTGGCATGTATTTATCCTGATGACTTGTTACCATCAAATAACTTGAGAACGGCTGAATATACACTTACTTTCTTTGATGTAGCGTGGGCACCGGTATTATGTTATATAAGGTGTATCGGGTTTTTTGTACCAACGGGATTTTAACCTCGAAGATTATGAGTTCCTGAATTTTTATGGTTTTGACCGTGATGATTTTATATATATATGAGCTATATCTCTATTACGAAATGGTATGTCTTGGCTTGGTTTGAGATTATCGACTATCTGTCTGGTTTGCTCCTGAAGTTGGTGTGGTGTTAATATGAGTGAACTAAGTGTTTGCCTGGGTGTACTTCCGTTATGGTATCGATTACTGCTGATTGGAATGTGCGGAGTTTCATCATTTCCAACATTGTATGAAGAGCAATGTCAGTGAATTCTTCGTGAAATATGAGGTCTGTTATTATTTGTTTAAGAGCATCGAATCTTTGATTTGTTTCTTCGTGGTCGTGCTTGATAATGTTTACTGTCGTTTCTATTATAGATATCTGTTGCTGTAAAAGTTTCTGGTGATGCTGTTGGTTTAGATTAAGATTTGCTATGCTTTCTTTGTAGAAATTTCCGGCACGTTGATCAAGTACGCCAAATAGCTCATTGGCTATGGTACCAACGAAGTCAAACGGTGATCTTTTTTGACTCTTCTAAGTCGATGTAGAGGTTCCGCATTTGGGCTGAAACTAATCCACAGTGTATCTTATGTGTATATGTAGACTTGGAGTGCGTTATATTTTTGCATAATTCATTTAGCTGCCGAGTGGATTTTTCCAGATGGTTGAGCTCGGTCCAAATACTGTTAGATTAAAGTATGTTATTAGTTTCCATTCTCCATTGATTAAACTGCCTTGACCAATTTTGTCAAAGTAGATGCCCGGATGAGACGAGAACTTGGATATGTTGTAACTGGATGTTGTTTCTGATACCACCATTCCTAATATACAGAATATTTACAGCGTGTACAGCACGAGATTTGATTTTATGCTTGCTCTGGTTACACGTCTCTGTGGTGGGTTTTGTGTTTCCTTCTGGTTTGAAACATCTGTGACCATACCGTGTTGATCTGTCGCTTGTGGCTCGTCTACTGGTAGAACGGATATTTTGGTAATTGCTCTTTTATAGAGAGCATTTCCCGGACCACGTATGAAAACTACGCGAACCAATCCGTCTGGTCCCGGGTGTGTTTCAACAATTCTATCTCTTACCCATTTTGTGGGAGGTAGATTGTCTTCAATTAAAAGCACAAGATTGCCCACTTCTATTTGTGGCCTTGATTGTAGCCATTTTGGTCGTTGTTGTAGACTTCGCAAATATTCGTTACTCCATTTTTTCCAAAAATATTGTTTCAGCTTTTGTAGCATCTGCCATCTAGACAAGCGATGTATGTTTGAATCCGCTAGATTTTATTCTGGCACTGCAGTTAGTGATGAGCCGATTAAAAAATGGCCAGGTGTTAGAACTTCAAGGTCTGCTATATCATTGGACATTGGATATATTGGCCTTGAATTTAGAATGGCCTCTATTTGATTTAACAGTGTTGTTAATTCTTCATAGGTGAGCGTTGCATTTCCCATGATCTTGATTAGGTGGGTCTTCACTGATTTGACACCAGCTTCCCATAGCCTACTAAAATGGGATGATGCAGGTGGTTGGAAATGCCAAGTTATTCCCTCTGTTGCTAAGTGTTGAGCGACAATATCGCTGAAGTTAGCTGTTTTTTTATCCTTTTTAGCTGATTATTAGCTCCAACAAAATTCGTACCGTTGTCACTATATATGTGAGTACATAATCCACGCCTGGATGTGAACCTTTTAAGGGCCGCAATAAATCCTTCTGTGGTGAGATCCGTTACTGTTTCTACATGTATTGCTTTGGTTGATAAGCAAATGAAGATTCCAATGTATGCCTTGTAAGTTTTACCTCTTCTGCCTTTGGTTGTTTTTATTTGACGGGACCTGCATAATCCACTCCGGTATGCGTAAATGGTCTTGTTGGCTGAACTCGTGAGTATGGTAGGTTTCCCATCAACTGGTTACTTCCTGACTTGATTTTGAATCTGTGGCATACAATGCATTTTGAAATTACTGATTTAGTTGTCGTTCTGCCTCTTATAATCCAATACTTTTTCCGGATGAAAGAGAGCGTGAGTTCGATCCCACCATGCATCATTTTCAAATGTGTATGATTGATTAAGCTTTTACTCAATTGGTGGTGGGCAGGAAGTATGGCTGGATGTTTCTCTTCGTAGCTTAAAAATGATTTTTGCAGCCTGCCCCCTACTCGTACAATTCCCTCTGGATCCAGAAATGGATTTAATGACAATAACTTGCCTTTCTTATCTATTGGATTGTTTTTCATTAGCTGAGTTATTTCCGCGTTATAATAATTTCGTTGTGTATGCTTCACGATAATCTTCTCAGCCTCATATAGATCATATTTGTTGACCTTGATTTTTCTAAACCTTTTTATAAAATTTATTACAGTTCTAACAATCCGTTTTAGTTTAGTGAAACTGGATATTTTATTTATTAAATGAACTATCCTGTCGGCGCCATTGATATGGTTCGGTAAAATTCCTAATCTCCGATACTCTGTTAGCAACATAAGCTTTATATTTCTGAATATCTCCTTGTATCCATGACAGCACTATGGTTGAATCGGTCCATGCGATAGTTTTTGCTTGCTGTATTTCTAATGCTTGTTTTACTTCATTAAGTAATTTAGCCAGTAAAAGAGTGCCATTTAGTTCCAGCCTTGGTAATGTTACTTTTGATTTCGTCGGCGCGAATCTTGTTTTGGCTGCTATAAGGTTGATGCTCACTTCACTTTCTTTATTGGTTACTTTTAGGTAGACGCAGGCAGCATAGGCCTGTTCTGAAGCATCGCTGAAGCCGTGAACCTCAATCTGTGATTCAGATGTGTAATTTATCCATCTTGGAACTTTTATGTCACTGAGAAGCTGTAGTTTGTCTTTAAAGTTTAACCATTGTTGACCTATGGCTTCAGGAACCGGTTCATTCCAAGTGAGACCCATGAGCCACATTTTTTGTAACATTATCTTTGGTGTTATTATTACTGGTGCTAGCCATCCTAATGGATCAAATAGTTTAGCAGTCGTGGAGAGAATAATTCGCTTCGTCAACTTGCCACTTGGAATTGGTACGTCCAAAAGCTTTTATGGTTTGATCGATTTCAATTTTATGTGATTCTGTTAGTTCTCTGTCGGCTACGTTGATTAAGAGCTGTGTTTGGTTGCTTGCCCATTTTCTTAAATTAAAGCCTCCTTTTTGAAGTAGTTCCGTTAGTTGGATTTGAATGGCTGATGCTTCTTTGATTGTGTCGCAGCCTGTCATGAGATCATCGGCGTAGAAATCTGTTTGTAACACCTTTCATGCCGTAGGAAAGTTCTTTCTTTCGTCTTCTGCGAGCTGATTTACAGTTTTTACTGCAAGATAAGTGGCAGCTGCTGTTCCGTATGTTACTGTGTTAAGTTGGTACTCTTGAATCTTTTCTGAAGAGGAGTTTCGCCACAAAATTCGTTGAAAGTTTCTTTCTTCCTTGTTTATCCAAATCTGCCGAAACATTTTCTCTATGTCGGCTGTGAAGATATATTTGTGCTTTCGTCATCTCATTATGATATGCCACAGACAGGTCTTGTTGTATTTTGGGACCAACATGCATTACATCATTTAATGACCGGCCGTTGGTTGTTTTGGCGGACGCGTCAAAAATTACTCTTAACTTTGTTGTGGTACTTGATGGCTTGAGGACAGCATGATGGGGCATGTAATATTTTCCGTCGTTCAATTCTGTTGGTTGAATTTTCTTCATATGTCCGAGATATTCATATTCTTGTATGAATTCTTTGTATTGTGTGGCTAATTCGTTGTTCTTCATGAGTTGCCTTTCTAGTTGGAGAAATCTTGCTGTTGCCATCTTTTTGGAATCTCCTAGGTCTGCCTGTTGTTGGAACGGAATTTTAAGAGTGTATCTACCGTCTGATTCTCTTTTGTGGGAGTTTCGAAAATGTTGTTCACATTCTTCTTCATCAGTAGTATGTTTTAGTTCCTCTATTTCCCAAAATTTCTTGAGGATTTTCTCAATTTCATCAGCTGTATTTTCCTTTGTTGTGATTACCACGGTTTTGGTTAACGGCTCGTCTGTTGAGTGTGAATTACTAGATCTTCCTAATATTATCACCCAAACCTTGTACGTTGAGCAATTGGTTGTTGATTGTTTATTTTTATTATATCCGGTAATACTATATCGGCATAGTAATCTGCACCAATAAGTAAGTCTATCGGTGCTGACGTATGGAAGTTAGGATCGGCCAACTAAGGTAGATTTTTCCAAGTCTGGCTTGTTATTGTTCTCCGTGGTTGGTTGTCTGTAATTTTATTCACTACGTAAGCTTCTATTTCCAGGTTATACCTCGATTAAAATTGCGGCATAATTGATAGTTTAGCAGCCTTTTTGATTATTTCTTTCTTGTTTGCGCAAATGCCAGTGACGTGCAATTCTGTGCTACACGTTTTTGTTTGTAGTCTGGTGTGATGAACGTGGCTTGTGAGCAAGGATCTATAATGGCACGTAAATGACAATCTTGCCCATTCTTAGTTGTTGCCCTTACTAGTGCGGTTGGTAAGAGAATGTACGCGTCATTTGTACTAGCGTGTAATGTAGTATTGCTGTTGCTGTTGTTTGCTGATCCGGGTTTGGTTGTTATTGATCCAATCATCTTATTATGTAGTAGCTGGTGATGCAGTCCTTTGCATTGTTGACATGATCGCTTTTAAGACACTTTCTACATAGTTGCAATAATGATACCAGCTGATTTTTGTCAAGAATGTTCATTGCTTTAAATTTAGAACAATCTGCAAGGTGATGGCTTTGGTTGCAGACAATGCAGGCTTTGGTTGGACTCGTTGTCAATAGAGATGTTTTTGTAGTAGTTGCTGGTTTACGAAAGTTTGAAGATTTTTCTCGATAAACTGCTTCTAATGACGTAAAACGCGATTCAAGGAACTTCATGAAATTTTTAAGAGTTTGAATTTCTCTTGGATTCTCTAGTGACATCTCGTATGCTCTCAGGGATTCGTGATCCAGTTTTTTGGCCAATACGTATATCACTATTTGATCCCAAGAATCAGTGTTGATTCCTAGGTGCTTGATTGCATGTAAACATTCTCTGGTCGTGTCGTATAATCCTCTTATGGCTGGTGCGGATTAGGTATTTATTGTTGGTTGTGCCATCAAGGTATGAATGTATTTGTTTACGTTCATCCTGCGATTATCGTATCTTGTTTTGATTATGTTCCATGCGGGTTCATAGTTTTCTCCCACGGATTGCAGGTTATTTATCAGCCTGGCTGCTTGACCTCCAATGTAGGTCTTTAGATAATTAATCTTGTGTGTGTTGTTAAGTGCTTGATTGTTGTGCACTAATTATTCAAAGACGTCATAAAATGCCATCCATTTCATGTATTCTCCATTAAAGTAGGGTATTTGTATTTCGGGAAGCTTAATTTCTGCCGGTCGATTACTGCCGGCATTGTATTGTTTGTTCTTCATGATCACCTCTATACTACTATTTCGTCATATGCTTTTCGTATTGTGCCGTAGTATTCATCTATGAAGTATTTTGTTGTTGTTTCATCATCCTCAGTCTCCTCCAGGCACATGTTGTCGTGAAGATCTGATACTTCATGCTTCAGCTTCTCCTTGTTCCAATTTGTTTTTTGTGGACCTTATCTCTTTGTATAAGCTCCTCATTTTGATGTCTTGTTGTTTTAATTGTTGTTTGAATTTTGGCGATTGTCTGAATTCTAGGTTTGACTCAACCTTTGACGTTTCGGGTAATGGACTATGCCGGAATTCGCTTGGTGATGCCTCTGTGTCAGTGTTGTTGATCTCTACAGATGGGGTGATGCTGAGTTATTTAAAATTGATTGTTGCATCTGCTGTTGTAAGTGGTGTGGATGGCAGCCCCGAATCGTTTAGGCGTCGTCGCATTTCCTCAATAGTTTTTTGGTAATTATCTGCCACATTTTGCCTATCCTTGTAGTACTGATCTGTTGACTTCAGTGGTGGTTGAAATTCTCTTATTAAATTGTCGTCATCGATGTACTCTTTGTATAGCTTCTTCAAAGCTGTTATCTTTTTTCCAGATATGTTTTCGTTTTTCGTATTGCTCCATCTTTTTTATAGTTTGTGATGAGCTGCTCTATTTCTTCTGTCTTTTGCTTTTGTTTCTGCAATAGCTGTTCCATAGTTGTAATTGACTAAGTTGCGGCTAGTTAGTGGAACAACGAGTGTCTGCTTCACGGTGCAGTTGTTTAGATACCCGCCGGTTGTTGCTTGACGTATTTCATAAATATCCCGCCGGTTGTTGTTTGGCGTATTTGGTTGTTGCCAGTTTTAATGGCTCGAAGGACCAATGTTAATCTAGCAAATACTATGCTTAGGTTGTAAGGCTAAGCGTTTGGTTGATTAGCGAATTTATCTATTTAAATTACCGCTGATGGGGTTTAATTAGACGGAGAATTAGAAACTACACGTTTGGTGATTAAGTTTATTCTGATTTATTTTTAATAAATTCCGAGTTTAAATACATTTTTAGAAACTGCCTAATAGCGAGTTTTCATAATCTTTCTTTTTTGCTATAATGTTGTCTATATTCTTAGAATACTACAATAAAATATTATGTATAGCTGACAAATAATATGTGTGCATACTTCCGTTATTAATATTTCACTTTATGCAACCTGAACAATTTTATTTATTTATTTATTTATCAACAACATGGAATAAAGCATATGGCTTTTCTATTCCAACTATTATCTAGTTACATATAAACTTATAAAATATAACATATAAACAAACACTAATTAGAAATTATTTTTAATAAAATCAAAAACCAAAGATTTAAATTTTGATAAAGGTCTTGCACTTCTAATCTCAACCGGAACCCTATTCCAAATTGTAAAAGTTGTAAACAAGGGTGAGTTATTGTAGACATTGGATCGGTTGGCTGGCAGAATTATGCTGCCATTGAGAATAGATCCAATTTTTATTTTATTGTATAAGTACAAAGGAACCCGATTATTAATAATTTTATATAGTAGTAGCATCGCTCTATAATAAAAGAACTGAATCATTGTGCAGCCGAGCAATTCCTTAAACATTGCAGAAATATGATCATATTTCCTTAATCCGTTGACATATCTCACAATATTATTCAGAGTAACTTGTAGAATATTGCAAGAAATCGAATCACAACTTAAATAAAGGAATTCACAATATAATACATGGGGTATTACTAATGATTTCGAAAGCAAAACCCGAATATTTTTGGGACATATGTGTTTATGAAGCTTCAGTCCATATAAAATAGAATTAATTTTATTACAAACATTAATGACTTGAGAATCCCAGGTAAATCTACTGTTAATACAGATTCCAAGGTTATTTACATGATTTAGAAATGGAATTTTTATATTATTAATAAAGATATCAGGAATAATTGAGAAATTATTCCTAGAAATGAAAATTGCCTGTGTTTTCGCGATGTTCAATGAGATTCCATTCGATTTTGACCATACCAATATATTAGATAGATCTAGGTTAACATTATTGAAAATTTCCAGAATATTATCACTAGTACCACCAAGATATAATTGACAATCATCAGCATACATGTGATATTTGGAATATTTTATTGCAAGCGGCAGATCGTCTATGAACAGGGAAAATAACGTTGGGCCAAGAATGGTTCCTTGAAATACACCTGTCGGTATTCGTTCAGAACCCGATTCTTTACCATTTATGACTACTTTTTGATATCTTTCGGATAAATAGCTGTGCAAAAGTCTAAGGGATGTTTTATCAAAGTTAAAGAAAAGCAACAGCTTTTGTAATAACAGTATGTGATTTAGAGAGTCAAATGCTTTAGAGAAATCCAATAGTATTAACACGATAAACGATTTTTTTTTTGTCAAGATGGTGTGCAAGATCATCAACAACATGAAGCAGAGTGGTGCTAGTACTGTGATTATTACGAAATCCAGATTGAAATTGGTTTAAATAATTATGCCTTACTAAATGCTGGCTGATCTGATCCCGGAGTATAATCTCGAAAACTTTAGATAAAATCGATACCAAACTAATCGGTCTAAGGTTATCCAAGGAGTCGTTATTCTTTTTTTTCATTACGGGAATCACAATGTTTGTTTTCCAGATATCTGGAAATATAGACTGCATGATACAAATATTAATAAGGTAGGTCAACTGCGATACAATATGCGGTAAAATAGCCTTTAAGAATTTCAGATTAATTTTATCATGACCAGGCGAGTTAGATTTTATCTGATAAACAGCTTTGACAACGTCGATTTCACCGACACTACTAAAAGAGAAATACATTTGCTCAATAGTGTTTGTAATGTCAAAGTTAGGTAGTGGAAGAGTGACAGACGCAGACTGTCCACCACAAAAATAACGGTTGATGACTGAGGGATCCATATCAGTTAAAATATCAGACTTACTTTTCCCCAATCCAACTCTGTGGATGTTATTCCAGATTCGTTTCATAGCTAGTTTACAGTTACCAAAGAAGTAACTCTGTTTAGAACTTCTTATCAAGCTAGTTACTCTGTTGCGTTCAATGCGATATAACTCCAGGTACTTTAAGTTGGATGATCTTTTATATTTAGCAAACGCTCGGTCCCTCACTGACATACTTGTAGTGATACGGGTATTTAGCCACGGAGCCACAGATTCGTTATCTACTATTTGCTTAATAGGAACACAATTATTATGGATGTCATACAGGCAGTCATAAAATGATTGGAATAAAGAGTTGACGTTATAAGTCGAATGCATAAAGCTCCAATTAAAATTCGAAAAATAATTCATGATCAACTCTGTGTCCAATTGGCTATAGTCGTAAATATGTTTGTATTCAATTTTCACACGGTTTAATTTAACTTTATACGAAATGACGAGTAAGTCATGGTCAGATATATCTGGGAGATTATATTGACTAGACCTTACAACCCTAAAGTAATCCGACTCAGATACAATAAATTGATCAAGCCAAGCTCCACCACGGGTTGGTGAAAATGGAACCGAAATTAAGTGGTTAACTTTTAAAAGATCGTGAAATTTGTGCGAGTTAGCGAGCATATTAATATTCATATCACAGCCTATAATGAAATGACTATAGTTTGAAACATGTGAGGAGAGGATTTCCTGGAAATTATCTAAATCGGCTTGCACTGGTTTTTTAGGTATGTAACAGACAACAATCAAAACAGTAATTGAAGGAAGTATCAGTTCAGCCATCAGAACTTCAATAATACCATAAGTAGAAGAATGAACGAGCTTAACCTTAAACCATTTCTTATAGTAGAGACAAACGCCTCCGCCAATTTTATGCGTTCTGTCATATCTCAAGATATTATAACCGTTCAGCGCAACAGATTCATTATTAATTCTATTAGTGAGCCAAGTTTCTGCAACACAAAATATGTCAAGATTTTGTTTACTGACCAATATTCTTAATTGGTCGATATGGCAGAACAAACTACTAGCATTGATGAATCCAAAGTCTACACATGTAGCGTTAGTAACATTACCAAGCTTAGATGACCGGTTTGGTATTGATGACGAGTTCAGATTGAGAATAGAATCCGCAAATGACCTAAAATATAAAAACAGATTTAAAAGCAATTCAAACAAATTAAAAAATTTAAAATATAGAACATAACTAATATTACAGTTGCCCGGAAAATTGGTGAAATTATGAATATTGCTGTTAAGCTTATTATGCTGGCAATGTTGCGGTGTCGGGAAATCTCCGTGAGCGTCGAAAGTTGATAAATGGTTTTACAGCGCATTCCAAAGGCCAAATACTTCCATCATAGGCCTTCTCGAAAACTGCGGAATCCAAACCAACTTTGAATGAAATGAAATTCAGCAAACTTCTATCAGCCGATTTAGAGACCAACTCGTGACACTCAATTTCCGCCACTGGAACTTGCAGTTTGTTATGGAGGTGTTTTTTAATGTCGTCGCAGGTAGTCGATGGTTTAAAATTTGAGGCATGTAGAAACTTTTTGGGTTTTACTATCTCTAGCTGAGTATTCGTATTATCGGTGCCAGAAATGACTATTTGTTGTTTTTTAGAATTGTCAATCGAATTGACGCTTAGTGCCGCTGTATTCGTAGTATTAGGACTTGCAACCAGGTTACTTATAGCTTGGAAATTGGCGAATAAATTATTCAACAAGCTGCTGACCTCATTCAACTGGGCCATCAACGTTTGGATCAGATGTTGATGATTGCTGTGGTTACTTAAGCAGTCAGCACAAACAAATTGAATGTTTACATTGTTATTGCACAGTTTTGCATTGGCGTTTGATAACGAAGAGCAACCAAAATGGAACATTTTCTCGCACCCACCAAAGCATTTTAGTACGTTGTTATCAGTGAACGCAACTTCACATTTATTGCATTTGTTTTTATTCATGTTGCAATTGACAAACTCAAACAACAGCACCAACACAAAACAAAAAAATAAAAAGTACGTCACGTGTACAGTTCGATGTATATGGTATGAGTAACTTAATTACTATTACTTAAAAATAAAATGATGACTTGACAAATAAGCCCTGTTCACAGATGAAGTGAACAGTTGAGATTCGCGATATTTTTTCTTTAATTTTAAAATGTTAAACTTTAGTTTTAATCACCTACATTTATAACATTGAGAAACCCTACTTATAATTTTGTGGTAATATGGTATGTAGTGGGAAAAAACTAATTGAAAAAATTAAAAATTAATTTAAAAAACGAATATTGTTTATTGAAATATTAAATTTGATTTAACGGGAGAAAAATAATTTAGTTTTGTTTTTAAAAGTTTGCAGACGTATTTATATATTTTAGTTGAGTGTAATAAAATAAAATTTAGATTTTTATTATGTTGTAAAAACTAATGGGAATTATAATATGGATTTATAAAAACAAACTACACAGTAGCATTTTTATTTCTATAATTTTCTATAAATAAATATTTAATCTAAAACAATGTTTTAATTATACGTAACTTAATTAATTTTTATTTTTTTATTTTATCCATCTATTTGCCTTAATTAAATAACAGAATTTTCATTGTTGAAATGTTTGTTATTTATATTTACGGTATAATGTATAAAATAAAACAAAAACTAAATAACTCTCCTCCAATGTGATAAATAAATATAAATAATAGATTGAATAAAAGTATAAAAATTGTTTATAGAGCACATCAAATTCGTAGAAGGATAGAATCCTTTTATTATCAACAAAACACTCTAAATAAATCGTAACAAACGTTGGAACGCAACATCCTGTTGCATTTAACCCGATCTTAAAAAAAAAACAAATCCCAATTTTTGCCTTTCTTGGGCGGGGGGTGGGTGTCTCTTTATCTAAGGTATACGTAACACAATTTCTTACCTATTATTTTAATACTCGTATTTATGTTTACAAGAAAATAATTTAAATAAATATTTGTATTCTTATAAAATTTCCTATTTTCCATAATTTTCCATTTCCTTGTGCTTATATGTTTTTTTTTTTAAATACACATACAATACGCCCCCGGTGGTCGGAGCAGTCATTCGTAAAATTAAATCGCACAGACTTTCTGATTACAATATAATTATGCTAAATAACTGAACTTACGGTACTAAGTTTTAAAGTACATTTTTATAGAGCTCGACATTTTTTATAAAAGTAACTATTTGCAGAATCAGCTTATCCGACATCAACAAGTAGCTATTTTATTCTGACTAATTTAAAATCTGTTATGTCCAAAAAGCTTTTTTAGCTTTCAAATAAAAAATAATCCATTCACCGTAAGAACCAACAGTGGCTTTGAATGTTTTATAAAGTAAAAAGTATATTCACAAAAAAGCACAAAAAGGTTGAATATTGAAAGTAAGTTTTGAATAAGTTTATTATTATTTTTAAGTTTCTCTTTTATTTATGTATTTTTGGAAAATACGTAAATAAACACACAACAAAAAAAAAAACTTTTACTTTTTTTACTGTGCAGAATAATTGAATTTTTGAAATTAAATTATAAAAATTCAATTTTCTTTATAAATAATCTTTAATTAATTTCTCTTGTATTATTGACATACAACAAATTTATTTATTTGTAAAGATATCAAAAAGTTATTATTTATTTTCATGTGAAAGAGATTTTCTAACCTAATAACCCTCTTTTACATAAATACAACTCCCAATTGACTTCCATTTAAACGCAATACCCATTTTTTTTCGAGTACCTTAGTGCTTGAATACATTACATGGTAAATAATTACTACATCATACAAGACTTTCTACAAAAACTTAGTTAAGTTTTATATTTCCATAAATAGCTGGTTATGTATAGCCTAACCATATACAGCTTGGAGAGATATTATATAAAATAATGGATGATAATATAATTATGTAAATTTTACACACACATGCATATATGTACAAAAAAGGGAAAACTTTGAATAACTTTGTACATGGAAATGTTTTATACCGGAAAAGCTTTCAATTTTTTCTTCTATATCTATTCATTTTACGTCGAGTAAATTGTATTATACAAATATGGAAGGCTGTAAAATAGGTATGTATACAGCACTCATTCACAAGTACAATACAAAAACCTGGTGAATTAAAAATTTAAATTGAAATTATGTTTAAGTTGGTTATACTTGTAATTTTTATTTTCTTCAGTATTATGTAGTCCAATTTTTGGAGTTTATGTAAAATCTTATAATTTGTACAGTGATAATTATACATTAATAAACTTTAGTTACATTATGTTAATAGGGTGGCTAGAAGAGCATGTTTAAACTAATTTTGTGCACTAATTTGTATAAAGCTGCTTTAAAAGTTTATTTGTTTCGTATAGGTTTTTTTCAAAATCTAACCTGTTAGCAACCTATTTAGCAAACCATAAAACTAGTATAAATACACAATAAACCTTAAAAGAAATTTATAAAAAGTCATAAAGGTCAATTTTATGTCTGAAAAGCTTAGTTCATTCAGTATACACGTATCAGCTGTGAATCTAGTTCGCAGTTGCTTTTAATCCAAAAACTTCATAGGAAGCTTTCACATTAATTTTATTATTGCGAAAATATTGAAAGTATTTATAACTAATCGTGAAAAAAAAATAATTTAGAGCTTTCACAGTTTTCCATGTTTTTTATTTTGCTTTCTGTAGAAGCCTCAAAATAAGGATCTACCACACAAAGCCATACCCGATAGACCTCATGAAGCTCGCTAATTTTTAAATCTATCTTTACTCAAAGGATCCACGATACAATAATCGTGAAACCCCTTTATTCCACATTATTTAAATATTAAAAGAATATCTGCAAAAGCTCTAAAATATAAAGCTTTCAGTAATTTATCGTAAGCTTCAGTATAAAAATCCCGAAAAATGAAGAGGATTGAAAAAAATTTATTGAAAGCTTCTTGTTAGGTTTTAATTTTTCTGTAACACTAAAATTTCTTTTTTTTTTTTTTCATTTATATACGTTGCCGGTACATCAAGGGTTACAAGGCTTTGGGAGCTTAATTTTCTTAGGTTTATTTCGAAAATGTTTCTCAACTTGTAAACCACCAAGTTCAATTTATTTATTTTTGTTATTTAGAATATTCCGACCTCTTTAAAATCTCATAAACGTCTTCTTGAGTGGTGTAAGACGTAACACAAAGAAAGAAGAACATGGAGAGCAAAACGTTTTGTAAACTCGATCCCCATCAATTTAAACTACTTGGAACTAATCTCATGTTGATTAAACAAGGTCAACGTTATGTGCAAAATAATACATCACATCTGATTTTTGAACTCAAGTGATCGAACGCTTACTACCGCAATAACATAACAGCAAGAAAAACAATTTTTCAGATTTATTTAAATATTATTGATTTTATAAATTATAAAGACTAGCTCTGTTCTTAAATCATACATTTCTCCGTCACCACATTGTCTTGGCCAAATTGAAAACACATCACCTTGCCCACCTCCATCGCCTTGTCGTCTGATTTGTGGTGCAGCATTTAAAAAATACAGAAATGTCATGAACGTTAAGAAAATTAATAGTTTGCTTAACATAGTAATTAAAATTTTTTTATATACTGTTAGCTTTTAATTAAATTACGGCAGTATTTATACTCATCTAGAATTGTGCAACGCATCGATTTATGTAAAGTATAGATTTACGATTAGCAAATTTCTTATCAATTTTTCAAGTTCGCATCTAGTGTAATAAACACAGGTTCATGTATAGTTCAACGTATTCAAATATATGTGATATTTGTTTGCCCCGCTTTTCCATTATTTCAACCTTGACTTTAACAATTTTAATTTTGTCGGTCAAATTTTTATCGGTTAAAAATATATTTAAAATAAAAATTACTTCTTAATCGAATTATGTCAGAAATGATGTAATATGACTTTTACTTTTTTTACAATTTCGGTATAAAAACGAGTTATCGCTTTAATGTGCAATAGTTTGTTGATAAAGTACCGTAAAATGGGGTGGAATTTTGATTGAATTTGATTTGAATTGATTTTAACGTTTTTGTAATCAGGAAAAAGCAACCGACAATTTAATAACGGTTGTTTAAATTGTGATCAAATTCAAACATTATTTGGGGCATCTTTGATCACCTCAATGTTTTATCATGTAAATGCTCTTTGCATTATAAGCTATATCAATGTCGGACCGATTTTGAAATCGGTCAACAAACTTCTGAGATATTCTATATTCTTTTATTAGAGGTTTTTTTGATCGCCCATTTTAAGGGAAGTAAAACGACATTTCGATAAAATTCATAAAAATAATAACGAAAAAAAGATTTAAAAACAAATCTTTTTTATACATTAAAAAAATGTAAACTTCAAGTAAAAATTAAAATAAAAGTAAACAATAGGTCTACCTATATCTCCTTTACGTTTACAGCAAATTTGAATTGATATAAGAGTTGCTCATCCTTTTCTATTATTTCTGGCATTGCTAGTACTGCAACAATTTCATCAAGTTGGACTGTTGTTATATCGGATTTCACTGTTTTGAACATTGTTTTGTTTCCATTGAACGATTTAAGTCCAAGTACTTCATATTGCTTACTATCAATAACATCCTTAACTACACAAATATATTTGTACTGAACTGATTTTCGTCTTCCTGACATAAATTTGGCCAAAATAAAAGTACCAATCATAATATTTTCAGGTACCACTTCAATATATTCTGGGTCCATTTGGGATTCTATTTCTTCTGACTCACTGGTTAAACAGGTGACGCTTTTACCTGGAATAACTCTAATTTTCTTTTTCCTGGTTGTTGTAGTGCGTGGGTTTGATGCAAATCGTTGTGATTTTAGAAATGACACCAACGATGTTTCTAGAATAGCGTCAGGATTAACTGATGAACCACTTGGGATTTTATCCAATACTTTTTGAGCATTAAAAGGATAAACTCCGGTAGCACTAAACCCGCTTTCCAAATTTTTAGAGATTGACCCTTCCTCATTGTCAATCACTTGTTTATTATCCATTTTCTTTAATGTCTTACTCAATAGAGAAGGGAAAACATCTTTTTGGACTGTTGGCGATCTTCCATTGTTTAATTTCCATTCAGTTAATACTGTTCGCCATGCAATTTGAAGGGTCTAAACTCTAAAGAAAGATACATTTAACGGTTGGCAAATGTGCGTATAGAGTTTGGTGGTAGACATACAAACACAATATTGTGCTCTTGACAAATTTGAAGAACTCGGCTTGTGAATACTACTTGACAATACTACCGATTACTACTTGTCTACCTTCCAGAATTTTCGCGTGTGGTAAAAACTGACTTTCGAACCAATCTGTGAAGCAGGAAGCATCCATCCAACCATGTGAAGTCCTGTTATACCGCATTCCTTGAGCACAACATCGCTCTATACAACATGGATAACCCTTTAGGCCGTTCTTGGTCCAGGCATCCCACATATTCTCGCTTCTATATATTACGTATGGTGGGAGACCACAACAACATACCAGATGCTGAACCACATATCATATTTGTTGTGGCCGATTTTCTGTGGTTCATTATTTTTTTCGGATATTTAATTCATCTCCTATATAATAGTAATTTATTCCCCAGGTCGTCCGCTACGTTCGTCTCATCGTAATTGAAAATATGTGATGGGGGAACATCTAATGATATATTTTATATTAACATAAAGTTATGAATATAGATATATACACTAAACATTACACTTAATTGTGTTTTCTAAATTATAAAAGAAGTTTGTGATGACCTGTGGCGATACTTCCGCTCTGGCTCTAGAAATATTGATTGGCATTCGCTGCCCGATTATAAATCTGTAACGCTTTAATAATGAATATGCCCATTCTTGCCCAGGCAAATTATTCTTAAATTTGGTAATATTGCCTCCTGAACATCCTTAAATCGAGAATGTTTAAAGGAAATCCCCATTCTGCACACGTTACGACATTTCTTATTATACCAATCTCTTCTTCTTTTCGTAGAGCCGTTTGGCCTCCAATTGATAGAGTGTGTTTTTTTTTAATTTTGTTAATTGATGCTTGTCGAATTGATATTTTTTTAGCTAGTACTTTTTCTACCGCTATGCCTAATATGTCCGTCGTGTAATCACGATATTTTCCAGCACCTAACTTGCGTACATGAATTCGTGGCATTTTAAAACAAAAAACTGAAATATAAAATAAACTATGCAAATATTTATTTAGATATTGTATTTCTGGGGTGACATTGATCCACGGGGTGTCATTGATCATGCAATCAATCTCTACCCAAGTAATTGATCAAAGTCACCTCCGAGTATAATTTTCAAATAACGGGAAACTTAAGTATATTATCACACTAATGTAGATTTCGATTGACCAAATTGAATTGCACTCAGTGCAAAAAGTGTAATTTTTTTACACTGGAAATATTCGATTGCCCTAGAAATATTCGATAACTGCGTGAAACAAAGCAACAAGTAATATAGAACTACGAAATTGCAACGGGGGTTTCCATAATTATGAGAATTCTTTTTTGGTTTTAAATTATAAAATTTTGTAGCAAAGCAATCAATGTCACCCCGCCTGATCAATTTCACCCCATTTTACGGTAGTAGTCAAGGATAGACATGTGTGTTCAGATGGAAAACATTTTTAAAATCAAATTTCGTTTGAATAGGATGGAACGCACCTGTTCCTAAATCCAATTCTCTTGATTTTGGAAAGATGTTATGTTTATTGATTAGAAAGAATCTTATACTACCTAAAAACTACGTACTCCTTAAGTCACATTTTTTCTAGATTATGGAAGATATTGTGTTTGTTATTTAGAAACGACTCTGGGCTACCCAAAAATGTACATATATGTCTTTTTTGGGTACTGCGTATAGGCCAGATTGATTGATTGATTGATTGATTTCAATGTACGATCAAGCATTAAGCAAGTCTCCCGTATTATAAATGCAAATACCATACCACTATACCCATGTTACAACACGACACCATAACTCTCCTTCACCAAGGAAATATCTACCATCATACTCAGCTTTTCATAAAGCCAAACATAGCAATATTCACCCCAATTCAATTCTAAGCCTTAAGGCATTAATTCCATTAAGGATCAATTATATTAAATTCTTCTTCCTCCAGCATACCCCATCTGAAATAAAATTTTGAACCATAAGTACACTCCAACTAGTTCTAATAGATGTCTCTCCGCTCATTATTGATGAAATTTGTTAGTTGCCAACCGCAACATACACATGTAATGCAATGAAATTCAAAACAACATGTATTTACTTAGAAATTACAGTTGCTCTGCACATCGCACATAATATCTATTCCGATAAGAATAATTCAACTAAGCTGAGAAATAAACGATCACAAGAGATACAAGCACATTTCCCATTCCCATCACAAACATATTTAAACATAAATCATTGTTAAAACACTTCGCTGCGTACTTTATGGATACCAGTTGCCTCTAACCACCTAATGGGAGACCAATTTCACTCTTCACTATTTTTTAGCAAAATCTTAATCCTGTAAGAATAGTGACATCTTCGCCTAACTTGACCAGTTCAGCCTATTTAGCTATGAGAAAAGGAAGGTTTTATGGTAAAACCCTCTACCATTAAAAACATGAACAAAAAAAAGGTTAAAAAATCTAAAATTCAGACAATTTAGAAATTCATTCAAATTTTATTTTGCCCATAAGAAAAAATGTTACGTATAAAATATTTGAACCCTGAAAACTCCGGCATTTTGGATGGTTAAAAAATATAAATTTGATTTACGCATTTCATCGAAATAAAAATTGTTTTATAGCCATGTCCAAACAATCGTGCTCGATGCTATTGGACAATATTTAGATAACGATGCAATAGTCGGAATTTCGCTTTATAACAGTAATTATTGAAATAAGCAACACATTCAAAATACGAATGAGATTTTTGAGCAATACAATAATAATAAAAATTCGTATGTCCTCTATTTCCAAGTACAATCTTTTCGTACACATACACAACCAATTGAAAAATGTATCAAATACCATTATATTATGTTGGAATTACCATGCCGGAAGCTTACCTGCTTAACGATATCTGAGAAATACCGTTATGTAAATTTTGAATACGAGGATCCCCTCTCATGTTCAAACACCACACTTTATTCCATTAACTAACTTAACAGAAAAAACAACTGGATTAAGCACAACACAACTCATTAAAACAACGTATAAGCACCAATTCACAGCACTACGCAAAAAATCACTATTTGACCACTTTTTATGAACTTATCACTCACAAGTAAAGCTACACAGAACAAAATTCACTAAATCAAACTTAAAATTAAATTAAATCTAAATTAAATTAAATTAAAATTCAATTCACGAAGATAGACAAAAACACGTCTTTCTTCGTTGAGCGCCATCAATCAACCTCAGGTACTGCGTATAGGCCAGATGAAGAAAAATTGTAAAATAAAATTTCGTATGAAGCTAACAAAGGGATGGAAAAGTACTGTTCATATACACATATAGTAGGTCTGGTTTAACTGAATGTTTTTTTTAATAATCCTCAGAGGAAGAAATCGAAAGCTGTGAGAGCACGGCAACTTTGAACTTCTGGACTCTCGTGTAATTTATTTTGAACATACATGAGGATCTTGAGCTAGTACAACCAAATTATAGTACAGTGACATTCCTTTGATTTTGCTTTTATTTTCCCTTTGAGTGAATTAATTAACCACACGTCGGAACGTCCATATATGCGCAAAAAAAGCTGTCCACGTTTCTGCGGTCGAAAATATTTTGAACTTACAAAGGGAGCGATCCGGATGAATTTCCAAATATCATTAGAGCGCTTTCATAGAGAAATACCTTAGAGAAGAAACTTCTGATCTGTAGTTTTCACCGGATTATGCACAAATACGTAAACTTAGCTGTTGTACCTTTCTGAAACACAATTTAGAATATTTGTTTTCGAAGACCTTTAAACTTGATAATTAATTTAAACTTTTTTGAGTTTTTACTTAACTTTTATCTTTGAGTCTTTTTTATACTTTTAGGTTTTTGTTAAAATGTTTTATAAGCATAATTTATGTATTTGCAACAAAAAAATCAAGAGCTTTTATGTTTTGAGCTTTCAATTGTCAAAGCTTTTAAAACCTAAATATTTTACTTAGAAATATTATTATTTCAAAGGGTGACGGAATGTTGGCTAAAATTTAGAATATATGTTCTCAATGTAACTTATCAAGAGCTTTTAAACCATTATACTCTGAAATTTGATATTATAAAGGGAGGTGGAATCTTAGGATAAATTTAGAGCATTGGTTTTCAATGAGCGTTAAGTTTGTTAATTAATTTCTTTTTGAGTTTCATCTTAATGTTTGGAGCCTTTTCATAATATGAGGATCTTAGCTTTCAATTTTAAGAGCTTTCTCTTATAGAAGCTTTTTAAAATTTGAAATTTAGTATTACAAAGGGTAAAGGAATTTTGTGATAAATTTAAAATATTTTCTTTTTAAACATGATAAGTGGAGACTACTATGCACATGGAAGATTGTAGAAATATTTGCTTTCAATGTGTATTGGGGGTTTAGTATATAAGAATCTGTTATTTATAGTGATGTGCAAAATCGATCCTTTTCGTTCTGTTTTGTTTATTTTCTCATATGTTTTTCAACAAAAAAGATCGATTTAGCCCATCACTATATTTTGGTGTTGTTTTCTTTCCTTGTGTTTTTTGTATCCATCAAACAACTAGTGTTCTTAATAAAACATGATCTATACAAACACAACGAAAATTTTAGTGTATTCGACTAATTGAGTAAATTTGAGTCGCATCAGAAACCGCAATATATCATACATATGTATAAAATATTAAACATATTTAGCTATGATTTAAGATTAATTTTCTTACAGGGTATTACAAACTGCATTAAATTATGTCTAGTTTGTTTTTATTAATATTAATAGTTTATAAATTAACTAATTATGTAAATAAATACTAATTTGTAAATATTATTTTTGAGATTTGGTTTGCAATACACAGTGATGTATTTATTTATGCATGCCAAATTTTGATTAAACGAATGTGAACAACGTGGAATTATGTAAAGGCAAATTGTTAAGCTAAATGTATTGAACTTAATTAATTAACTTAATGGATTCTTTGAAGTTTAGGTTGCAATTTTTACATACAAACGTCAATTTTTACTGAAATGGTACACCGATAAATTTTTAAGAAAATAACGTTTCAGGTTCCTTTCATTGATTTATTATTTTACTTACTTTGCATGCTTGATTTTGCAGGGTAATATGTCCATAAACGGGGCCGAAGTTTTATGGGGTATATAAGTATAAATTTCGTAGATTTTGATTTTTGTTTATCTTAATTATGTCAACAAGATTAGTAAATTAAAACTTTAATTATAATATTAATTGTTGATGTCCTGATTTAGATTTAAAGAATCCTGAGTTCTGGCATTGGTTTACAGAGAAACGAGCATCTAATCATGTAGTTAAAGTGGCTATCTTGTACTAACCTGCTTATCATTTATTGTTTATCATTTATTGTACTAATAATTTGCTATATGTATATTAATCGCTTAGGAGTCCCAACTTATAATTATATTCTATTCATCGGTTTTGGTATGTGTAAATGAGTGTATACGATGTGTGATCGTGAATACTGAAGATCCTGTTATAATAATTATTCATTTAAGTAATAAAATTTGATATTACGGTGTTTTATTAATTAAATTTAGTTTTCAGAATCGCCTGGAAATTTTTATATTAATTTTTATATTAATTTTATTTGTTGATTCTTCATATACTTATAGTACCTAATTAAATTATTGATAAGTCTAGGTGTTGTGGTGCTGTAACATTATCATTTAAATCATTTTATATAAATTTTATAAAATAATTGGATCTATAATTATGTATTTTCTTTTTCTGGTTCGGTAGGAAATAGATGATTGGTTTTAAGTTAAATTTTATGTTTAAATGGTTTTTAATGTTTATGTTAATCCTTGTTGCAGTACGTAATAATTAATTAATTAAATATAAAATGACTATGAATAAGGAAATAAGTGTTGTTATTTTATATTTTTCTTAAATATTTTAGCAGGTAAATGAATGATAAGCGGACAGGGGTGAAATTACAACATTATTAATAATTTTTTTAAGTCCTGTTATAAATTTAGGGAGTCCTGAGTATCCGACCCTGGATTCCAGAGACATGATCATCTAATAATATGTAGTTAGATTGTGCTGTCTTGTGCTAATCTTTTTATTATGTTGTGTTTTGTTCATTAATGTATATTAATTAATTTAGTTTAAAGAATATTTAAAGGGATCTCTTCCTTAATATGTTAATAAATAATCCAATTTTCAGAATATAACATAGTTCCAGAATTAATCATTATTATAGGGATTAAATTAAATTAATCCTGAGTTTCAGAATTAAATTTTATCTTGAATCAACGCTCCAGGATCAAGAAGTAGTAAATTAGCTGTAGTTTAGAAATTGTGTTGTCCTGTGCTAACTATTTTACTATATAATTACTAACAATTTACTAACTATCGGCTATACCTAGGTGTCTGTAACCGGGCCGATTCTGTCACTTCTAACTATCCTATCCTATCCTTCGGTTTTGTTATGTGTGAAAGAGTGCACGGTGGGACCCGGCCAGGGGTGGACATGATGCTGTCACATTTATGTGATATCGCGAGTGGTTGTGCTCTCCTTGTTGTAATGGTGCTTAGGTATCTTCAGTAAGGAAAGCATTCACTGTGTTATAAAGTTGGTGTGACAGTTTAATGACCACATCACTAACACGGGATTTCTTGCTTCATAAGCTTGGCCGTGCATTCATATCAATCAATCAATCAATCAAAATTTAAAATATTTTCTTTCAATAAGCTTTAAGCTAGATAATTAATATATACTTTTTGGGTTTGAATTTAACTTTTGTGAGCCTTTTCATAATTTGAGATTTTTGTTAAAATATTTTATGAGCATAAAAATGTCAAACTGTTAGTTTTAGCAGCTTTAACGTATCGAAGCTTTTTAACCAAATCATTTGCTTTTTACTCTGAAATTTGATATTATTATAAAGGAAGATGGAATTTTGGAATAAATTTAGAATATTTGTTTTCAATAAAGCTTAAGCTCGATAATTAATTTATATTTTTTGGGTTTGAACTTTTTGAGCTTTCTAGTAATTTCAGGTTTATGTTAAAATGTTTTATAAATAAATATTTCAAGTTATGTATTTGAAAAAATTGTCAAAAGCTTTAATTTTAAGAGCTTGCACTTATCGGAGCTATTTAAACAAACCATTTTACGCCGAAATTTGAAATTACAAAGGATGACGGAATTTTGGGACGAATTTAGAAAAAAAAAATTCAATATAAATTATCAAGAGATTTTAGTTTTAAGAGCTTTTCAAACCAACCTATTTGACTCTCAAATTTGATATTATAAAGGAAGTTGGTATTAAATTTAGGGTATTTGTTTTCAATGAGCTTTAAGCTTGATAATTTATTTATAGTTTCTCGTTAATTGTTGTGCCTTTCCATAAATTCCTTTCTGTTTTGAAATGTTAGGTTTTGTCGGTAAAAAATAATTATTTGGTCAAGTACCGACAAAACCTAACATTTCAAAACAGAAATCGTATTTCTTAAAATTTCATTTTTTTAAATTATTTTTGAAATTGATAAAACTCTACAGAATTTTGAAAATTAAGAATTTTAAAACATTTACTCGTAAACCTTAAATTAGAATTTGACATAAAAATTGTAAATTTCATTCAATTCCAAAATTAAATTTAAAATTTGAAATTCGGCAAAATTTTAATAAAAATCCAAAATTGAAATTTTAAAAAATATTGAATAGTAAAAAATTCCAAATTTCGTTTTAATTCCGTGAATGTATAGCATACGTGAAATACGTGAAATTCGTGCTTAAAATATTAAAATTTGGTTTCAGGTTAAATTTGAATTGGAATTTGTCTTAAATTCAATAATTTCATTCTGTAAAACCTAGAATAGTCAGTCTTTAGCTTTCATATAGCAAATGTAACCCCACAAACAGATTTTACCATTTCTCATTTATTTTAATCATCTACCATCACAATCTGATCCAGAACAAGTGGTTAATAAAATAATCGGAAGTTGCTGTAATGGCTACTTTACTAAAAAACAGGATTTTCCTGGCCCTATTTTCCAGCCAAAGATAAATAATCGAAATAAATTACCGTTGTTCCAGGCAAAATATTTAAATTTATTTTGGTATAGTATGTGAGATTTTAATAATAAAATACAACCGCAAAAAACGAAAAACTTTTTTCTAATCTCGCAATCTGCACACATGTCAAAAAGATTAAAATTTATTAGGTGTTAGTTACCATAAACACTAATAAAATGTCGACATCCTTAAATCACATCTCCATGTTCTCCCGCTCAAGATCGATTACATGTAGCAAAAAGTATTTCATTAAGCTATCAACGAATTAAAATGAAATAAAAACGCATGATTTTTCCAAGATTACACAACTTTTCCGATTTTATTACCTCATAAATTATTTTACCGTACCGCAGAAGAAAACAAATTTTTTTTTTACGCGCCTCTAACCTCACATCACATATGGGCGCGCGCGTGGGAAAATGGCATAAAATTGGATTTTTATTTAATTTTCTTTTCGTATATTTTAGTGATTTCACTTACCGATAACGATAAAACGAAAAATTTTTGTTTTGTTTGATACAAAATAATTCATTTTTATAGGTTTTACGTAAGTGATGACGCGTGTGTGTAGAAAAGGTAAATTGTTCAGGATTCAATTCGATTGATAATTTTTTTTTTTTTTTTATATCAGCCGATTTATATTTGATACATTCGCATAAACGTATAGCTTATTTTATATTAGCGGCGGATTTCTAAATTGTACGGGATTAATGATGTGTGAGGTTGCTAGTTTGTGAAAACACAATTTATGCTTTTATGTGCGTTTGATATTGTCACAAAATAGCGGAAAAGACAAAAGCAAATTGATGGCTGAACAAAATGAAAATCGATTTTTTTGTAAAATCATCAGAATAGATGTAGTAAATTGAATTCAACTTCCTCATTCAATTTTTTATTTATATTTTCCGCTTCAGCCTCCTTGCCTATATATGTATAAACTCTACTAAAGTATAGTGAAATTTCTTCACATTTCTTTGCCATTTCGCGCAACACACCAAAAAAAAAAATGAAAGGAAATTGATTTCGAAAAAATTGTATTTTGCATATTAAAATAAAACATTTTTCCAGAAAAAAAAAACAATTTTCATTCCAATGGGGCTTTTCGTTGTGTGTGTGTGTGCACGAGACTATATCGCGCGAAAGTGATAAATGAGCTAAAATTTTGTGTGTGTACTTAAAATCGCATATAACGATAATTCACTGTAAACGAATATTATAATGTAAAGCTTGAGATTGAAAAATTGTCAAATACTACACAAATATTTAAATGAGCTTTGGGACTGATTTACTGTGATTTATAATTTTTTATTATAAGCGCCAAATACTATACTTGCGCGTACATGGTCTGGGCGTAGGATTAATTATCCACAATGATTCGTAAATAAATTGGATTTTAATTGATTTAGCATAATCCGCATTTAATCCCATTGTTAACCGTACGTATATAAATTTACGAATACATATATTTAAAAGGACAATGATTTATTTTCTTATTCTCAAGAATGTAGCAGAAATAAATTAATTTTGCTAAAAGCTCTTAAGTGATTGTTTACGGACAGGTGAAATTAGAAATTCCTAGAATTTCTTATCGTATTTTCTATTTAGTAGACAAAATCACAAGGTACATAAAATCCATAAAATATTTTATCATCAAACACAAAAATAAAAGTTCAAAAAAAAAAACAATTTGCAATAAAATATAAAATTCAATGGAATGTAAAATACATTTGTTTACAATATTGAATATTTATTTGCATAAACACTGTACTCGTATAATAATATTAGAAAAGTGAAATTCTAAATTTTCATACTTCTGTCACCCAATAAAATCCCAACATATTTGAAACGAGATCATATTTCTACCACTTAAAATCAACAAAACAACACAATTTATTCAAAATATACTGATGCAATTTTGTTGTGTAATATGTGCTGCCAAAGCTGGCAGTTTATGTAGTGTGATTTGTGTTTGATACAGAGTTAAAATTAGTTTATTTTATATATTTTACACATCAACCTTAATTTACATAAAATATGTGCACAAGTAACAGTCAATTTTGTATGTATAATACCTATTATGATTTGATACATAAAATTAACATATTTTTATGGTTGCATCATAATCAGATCATTCACATCACACAGTCTCATTTCTCGAAATTTGTCAAGAAATGTTCTTAAACCAAAATAGTACATTTAAATTTTCTATAATGAGCAACAATTATTGTTTAATGTTCTTATGTTAGAATAAAGGTAATCTCGTAAGTTGTTTAAAATCATAGACAAAATATTAAGCAAAAGTTAAATTTCTAAAAGATTTTGAAATATTGAGCTACTTTAAAATGAGCTACTGAAGAATTGTTTTGAAGCACAATTACAAATTATTATCAAAAATGTATATGTTGAAAACTAAAAATTTAGCTGTTAATAATTTTGAGCAGCACTGAGCTTGGTTTACCAAAAAAGAATGCACTGAAAAGTAGAACTTAATTTTGAAGTGAAAATCAATTACGGTTGCTAAGCAATGCAATAACCTAATAAGCATTACGTATCGGAGCTTTTAAAGGCAATTATAAAACATTAAGAAGACTACTTAGCAATTGGTGGTACACAATTTACAAAGAGCTTTTAAATAGAAATGTATTGAGACCCATATTGTAGAAGCTTTATCAAGACTAAAAAGAAAGTCATTTTCAAACATAAAAGAAGGAACAAAAATGGGAAGCTTTTAAAAATTTAAATTAAAATTTCCGAAACTCAAAGATGAAGGTATATGTAGTGGTGCAAAATCATTACTTGATTTTTAAAGCCTTCCCATCAGTTTCAACAGTTTGGAGTTTCTAATTTTATTTATTACATTTTGAGAGGTTTTACTAAAACTTTTACTTAACAAAAGTTTTTGAAAACTGAGAACGTGGAACATACTTAGGTAGCTTTATACGAACAAAGAAGACTTCATTGAAAGACGTTCTCCCATTTTGTATTTTGTATTTCGTGAAATTTGAGAGCTTTTTTAGGGAATTTGAAAAATTATTTTTGTCGTAAATTTGGAGAGATTTGAAATTTTCCAAGACTTCCAAGTTACAATCAATCAAATTAGGATACGTTCCACCTGGTGATTTAAATTTTCAAAACATTTTTGAAAGCTTTTACTAAAAGTTTTACTTAACAAACGTTTTTGAAAACTGACAACAATCCTTGGTACCGAAGGTCTTCATTGCAAGACGTTCCCCCAGTTTGTATTTTATATTTTGTTAAATTTGACACCTTTTTAAAAAATTTGAAAAAAAATGTTCATAAGTTTTGAGAGTTTTGAAAATTTGGAGGAGTTTTTCTTTAATATGCTCAGCTTTCGGCTCGAATATTTGAAAATAGTCAAACATGTGGGAGCTTTTCTAGCAAAAGTGTTCCAAAAAAATGATTTCGTATTTAAGGCTTTATAAAATGTTTTATGGGAAGTTATTGTTAGAAAATATTTTGAAAAGAAACTTTAGCTAACATTTAGACAGATGATATAAGCTTTCTTTAATTAAATGTTAATTTTGTTAGAAAAATTTCCTCTCGATATTTAACGAACAAATAAATGAAAGGCTTTGAGCCAATTTTTGTGTCACTTTGAGCTATACATAAAATGGTAAGGTGGTTTAAAAAAATATATTTTCAAGAAAAACTGTTTTTGAAAATTCAACAAAAAAAATTTCAATGTACGAGAGCTTTTGTATATTTACAAATTAAATAAATATGTATTTTATAAAAGCTTATTTGTTCTTTTAGTGTTTCGCTAGATTTGAATTAAATAAAAGGGCAGTAAATTTAAATAAAAGTAAAGCTGACAGGGTCTGCGTGTAGATTCTTCCAATTTATTAGGATCTAGAAAATCATATTTAAATTATGAGCTTTTAGATATTAAAATGCTTAGAAAAAAATTTAATTGTTGGTAGTTTTTTTGTTTAATCAGACTTCTAAGTTAAATTAGGGTACGTTGCACTTGATGGTATTAAATATATAGAAAGCTTTCAAACACAACACTAGTGTGATCAAATAATGGTAGCTTTAACAAAATTCAAAAAACTAGTTTTCAATTTAAAAAAATGAAACGAAAATGAGAAGCTATTAATTTTGAAAACTTTAAATATTTTCTAAGAAGCTCAAAGATGAAGGTACGAAGTGGTGCAAAATAATCATATCTCTATGGTTTGCAAAAATGAAAATAGTTTTAAAACAAGCTGCAATTTAAAATTTGCTAAAACACTAAACCCTGTTATATTTAATTACGACATTTTTGAAAGCTTCTACCAAAACTTTTACTTAACAAAAGTTTTTGAAAATTGACAACAATTAACGCTAGGTAGCTTAAAACAAACTAAATAAACTTATAATAACTTCAATGAAAGACATTCCGCCAGTTTGTAATTTATATTTCGTTAAATTTTAGAGCTTTTTCAAAAATTTGAAAAACTCAATTATTTTCATAAATTTTGAGTTTTGAAAATAATATGAATGGTAATTTTGAGGAGTTTTTCATAAATATATTAAGCTTTTGATTCAAATATTTGAAAATGTTCGAATATGCGGGAGCTTTTCTAGCAAAAGTGATCCCAGAAAAATTATTTCGTATTTAATGCATATTGAGATTTGAATTAAATAAAAGGACATTAAGTTAAAATTAAATTAGAATAAAATAAAATAAAGCTGACGGTGTAAGAATCTAGAAAATTATATTTAACTTTAGAGCTTATAGATATTAAAATGCTAATTGTTGGTAATTTTTTTTTTAGTGTAATCCAAATTAAGGAAGCTCTACCAAAATTCAAAAAATTCATTTTCAACCTAAAAAAAGGAACGAAAATTAGAAGCTTTTTTAGGTATAAATTAGAAAATATTAGTTTCAAAAGCTTTCCATATTTTTTAAGAAACTCGAAGATGAAGATAATGGTGCAAATTAATCTTAATTAGTGTCAACATCTTGGCAAAGCTTTTAAAATATTTTAATTTTAATTATTACATTTTGAGAGCTTTTAATAAAACTTTTATGTAACAAAAGTTTTTGAAAACTGAGAATACTTAACCCTAGTTAGCGTGGAACAAACAGAGATAGCTTTATACAAACTGAAAGAATTTCATTAAAATACACATACGTTCTCCTATTTCGTATTTTGTATTTCGTTTAACTTGAGAGCTTTTTAAGAAGTTTGAAAAATTATTTTTTTCGTAAATTCTGAGAATTTTGAAAATAATGAGAAACCTAATTTTGAGCAGTTTTCTTTAAAATGCTATGCTTTTCATTTGAATATTTGAAAATAGTCCAACAGTTGGAGCTTTCCTAGCAAAAATGATCCAACAAGTATTTTATAAAAGCTTATTTACTATTTTAGTGCTTCGCAAAAAGATTAAGATTCGATAGATTTAAATTAAATAAAAGGACAGTAGATTAAAATAAAATAAAGTTCACGGTCTAGAATTAGATTCTTCCAATTTACTAAGGATCTAGAAAATCATATTTAAATTAAGAGCTTTTAGATATTAAAATGCTTCGAAAAAATTTTAATATTTCAATTTACTAAATGAATTAGGTAAAACATTTTATAAGAATAAATTTGAAAGAATTTTATAAGAATAAATTTGAAAGCTTTTGTAAACAAACTCAAGGTTATTCTAAAGGTACAAAGAAGCTTTTAATTTATAATCAAGCATAAAATAAACGATTAAAATAATCTTATTTTAATCATAATCTATACAGGCCACTCATTAGTATTCAGCTCTCTCTCTCTCTCTTCGTCATGCCCAACATTTAAAGTTCAAAAGCTTATTTATTTATACTCATAAACACTGACCCAATTAAATTAATTTCTTTTTTTTTTTGTATTACAAATTTCCTTTATTCTTTGTTCAGTATAATCCTATAATCAGATTAGGCCAAGTGCTTCGAAGGACACCGTGCACACCATCATCCTACAAAAAAAAAATAATAATAACAAATCTTTGTATTTTTTAATCATCCATTAAAATTAATTAAAAAAATGTACAGCAAAAGACTTAAATAAATAAACACCACTTGCTCGCTGTTGGTTTGGCACGCGTACGACAACAAAAATTTTGTTCGGTTACCAACAAAAAAAAAAAAGCTCCATACCCATTACGATGCTGTGTATAAATGTGAAAATTTTAATAATTTTAAACAAAAGAGTAAAATAAAAGTAAAAATTTGCATAAAAGTAGTAAGATTTTGTGAATATTTTTCTTCTTTTTCTGCGTCGTCGTCGTCATCGTCATAATTTTCTTGGATGGTTGTTTCTGTAACATTTTTTTTTTTTTTTAAGTTTGGGAAATATGAAAATAAATATATTTTCTCATTAATTTTTATATTTTATTTATTTTCATTTATTTAAATTTCCCATTTTCCATGTACACACACAGAGAGAGTACACACTATATATTGTATTTATAAAGAAGAAGAAAACTCATTTTTTCGTGGCTTAAATTTAAATATATTTTCTTTAGTTTTTCATAATAACAGAATATAAAAAAAAAAAAAAAAAATGACGACAAAAAAATTACTGTAAACGACGCTATCAAAGTGCTTTAGTAATAAAATATTTTATAAAACGAAAAAATGTAATAAAATGATTTTCGGAGGGCAAACCCAAAAAATACACACGACAAAATATATTTCATTTTTTTTTTTTTCTCACCAAAGCTTTCGAGGGTCGTTTATATAAATATGGTGAAATGGAATTTTGTTGGCTAAAAATAATTTTTTAGTTTTTATTTTTTTTTGTGCTTTTGTTTGGTTCGTTCAAAGTCAATGAATTCTTTGCAGATGGCTTAATAAAAATACATTCGGTGACATTTATATGATTTTATTGTGTTGTGGGGGTTTTTTTATATGTGCGGCGTCCAGCATTTGTTTGGAGAGAATTTGAAGCCTTCGGTAGTCATAAACTACCATACAGTTTGTGGTTGGGCGAATTTTTATTATTCAAATTCAACACTTTATGTTTAGACATCTATTCTTAAACAGTGTATGTGGGGGGGGGGCCATAAATATTTCTTTTCAATCAATTTTTTTTTTTTTTTTTTTTTCAAATGTTGCCAATGGCTTTATTCTTGAATCTTTCTACATAAGAAACTCACAAGAAGTAATCAAATCTTAAGCTAAAAATTATTACATATTTTAAGTCTTAACCAATGTTAATACTTATTGTTAGTACTCACAATTTAATTAATTTAAATTATACTTATAAATATAACATAATCATTTAGTAAATTTACAGGTTCACAGGTTCATCAGTCCATATTTTCCTGGTCAATTCGTTGGGATATGCTTCTAGTTTTTAATAATATTTCGAACTGAATTCTTTAATTGTTTCTTTAATCGTCTATTTCGAATGTACCAAGGAGCATTGGTAATACTGGGAAGTATTTTCGCTTGGCTCGCTGAAGGAGTTCTCTGTTTGAAGCACTGGTGGATCCCCATAACTGAATACCATATGTCCATATGGGTTTGATTATCGCTTTGTAAAGTAAAACTTTATTGGCTAATGACAACTGAGATTTTCTTCCCATCAGCCAATACATTTTGGAAAATGTAATTTTTATTTGGTTGCGCTTTGTTTCATTATGATTTTTCCACATTAATCTTCTATCCAGGTGCAAACCTAAGTATTTTTTACCTTCGTTTCTTGAGGAATATTTTTATCGTTTAATTTCACTAGTGGGCAGGTGCGTTTGTTCAGCGTAAATGTGACATGAGTTGATTTGTTTCGTTCACTTTTATTCACCATGCCTTCAGCCAGTCCGCGACTTTGTTTAAATGATTCTGTAATTCCTTTGAGGCAATTTCAGGCTTAGTGTGAGACACCAGGACGGCCGTGTCATCGGCAAATGTTGATATTAATACTGTGTTGGTTACACGTATATCAGCTGTGTACAACAAGTATAATATTGGTCCTAGAACGCTGCCTTGCGGGACACCTACATTAATATCATTTAAGCCTTTGATGAAGATAGTTTCCCAAAATTGAGTGAAATTTCTTAGGTAGAAGCACTTTAATTTTGTAAATTAGTCCATCGTGCCAAACTTTATCAAAAGCTTGTGCGATATCCAAAAAGGCAGCAGAACAATATTTCTTTTCCTCGAAGGTGATTTTGATTGCATTTACAATTCTGTGCACTTGCTCTATAGTACCATGTTGGTTTTGGAACCCAAATTGATGGTCTGGAATAACGCGCCGTTCTTATAATATTTGCGTTTAATTTTTCCCTGGCTTATGTATCAGTGTGATCAAAGATATCTTTCATTTTTTAAGGAATATGACTGGTTCGCATGATCGCGTTGAATACAAATGTTATTAGTTTTATGCATTTATCTGGCAATTCCCTTATAATTTTTCCAGTAATGAGATCATGTCCTGGTGCCTTTTTCGGGCTTATGCAAGTTTTAATTCTTAACTTTCTTCCAGTTATACTTTATAGGTTTGTAGGATAAACCATCATCCGTTGGCTGGGGTAGCACGAAATAATTATCTTCTTCGTGTGGGACGAATACTGTTGCTAGATGGGCAGCAAAAGCATTGGCTTTTTCTTCATCACTTCTCGCCCAATTTCCAGTTGGTAGTTTATTCGGTGGATTCGAATTTGTTGGCCTTTTTAAATTTTTTGTTGCCTTCCACAAAGAATAATCTGTCCTCTCGGTTGCCGAGAGATTACTTAAATAGTTCTTTACGCGATGGTTTTCTTCTTCCCTCAAAGCAAATCTTAGGGCCTTAATAGCTCGATTTAATTTCCATTTCAATAACGGTGATTTTGTTTGCTGCCATTGACGGCGAATTTTTCGCTTTTCCTGGATTAGTTCCTGTATATTATGTGACAGTTTATTAACTTTTTCCGAACTACTTATGCCAGGTGTAGCCCTTTCAGCGGATAATGTCATGACATCTTTTAGATTTTCTGCCGCCGCATCAATATCAGTTGGTGTGATCAGAGGAATATTAAGTAGACACTTTTGTTCGACTAGCCATCTATATTGATCCCAATTAGTTTTCTTGTTTGTAAGACGGTTCGGTATTTCGTTCCTTAGGACATCGGTACTCAATGTTACTATTACCGGTGAGTGATCAGAAGACAGATCATAGCAATCGGTGGCCTTAGAGTATACACGTGGAATGCCCTTAGTTACACAAAAGTCAATTAGATCAGGAATTTTCTTTTTATTCGTGGGCCAGTAAGTTGGGTTACCGGCAGATAAATAATCCAGGGACTGTTCCTCTATAGCATCATAAAGTTGTTTGCCTTTCGGCGATGTTAATCTGGAACCCCAATGAGTATGTTTAGCGTTGTAATCACCGCCCGCAAGAAATTTATTACCCAGCTGGCTGAAATAATCCAAGAACTGGAGTTTTTTTATAGCATGTTTTGGAGAGCAGTACACTGCCAATATGACGCAGTTTCCAGACCACTCCTGCAGACAAATGCTCGTTGATTGTATATGTTCTTTCTCATATGTCGTAAGTTCGTAGTGTTTTAAGCTTCGCTTAATCAATACAGTAGTGTCTCCATGTGCTTTACCATCTGTGTGGTTGGTGTCATAAATAGAGTACCCATTAATTTTAAAATAGCTATTTTTGGTGAAGCGTGTTTCTGATATTAACATTATGTCAATATTGTGCTCAGTGATAAATACATGTACCTCCGCTTTATGTTGTGCTAGGCCGTTTGCATTCCATATGGCTATTTTGATGATGGTCATTTCTGGCTTTTTACGACTATCTGCATCAGCGTACTGTTTTTCATTTTGAGCGTTTGTGTTTAGAATTTCTGGTCGTGCTTCTTTTTTAGCTGAAGAATGGAGATTAAGCATTCGTTGTTCTGCTCGCTGCTTTGGATTGATTCTCCTTTTCAATTCTAGATAAACTGGGCATCCTCTATAATTAGCTGTGTGATTTCCATCGCAGTCACTGCATTTTCTCACTGATGCTTCCTTTTTTGCTTTATTGCAAACCTATGAATTATGGAGTTCACCACATATAACAGAAACATCGTTCAAAGTGCAATATGCTCTAGTGTGCCCATATTCTTGGCACTTAACACACTGTACCGGCCCATTTCTTTTCCTGGGTTCCTCGATGGTAACTCTTCTATATACTGTAGATATTTTAGGTCAAATATTGCATGGTTGCCTTTAACCTTTTTATTGTCTGGTTCTAATTCCAGACGAAACAGGGGCTGAGACACCTTCTCCCGATTAAAAATATTGGTAATAGATCTGCATTGGAAACCTTTTTCAGCGAGAGCAGCTTGTATTTCGTTTGCATCCACGTAACTCTCTATTCCTTTTAAGATAACGACCAATCCTTTTTGGCTCTTTAGTTTATAAGTGTAGTAATGTTTACCAACTTGGTCAAAATGTTTAATTAATGCTCTGTAAGCATCAATATTGAGCGGTTGAATTTTTGTTTCTTTTATACCTCCTATTTTGAATAGATATAATTAGCTCTGTTTAAATAAAACCCGTTAATAGGCTTGGAAAAAGTTTAATAGGATTTGAGTCGATTTTTTGTTGTTCTCTGGACCGAACTTAGTTAACCGTCCAGTCGATATTCAAGGTCCTTATGAACCCGATAATATCTCCGGATGGTAGCTGTATCACTTTCATTGGACTAAATGTTCTCCCACCTAAGAGTTGCAGTCATTGACGGAAAATGAAAATACATTGGCACAGAGCATGTTCCGCTGATTTCACTTAAAAAGAAGCGCTATCCACCTATCGTGGAGCTTTTTAACTATGTTTGACTCTGTCGTAGAATTTGAATTCTGTGCCAGTAGGGGACTTTTGCCTATCCTCCCATCGCCTTACCGCTGTATTAAGGTGACCCTTGGCGACCCCGCAGACGAAATTAACCCGGCCCAATAAATTAAAAGGCAGAACTTACGCGGGCAAGACCATCCGCAGCCTGATTAAGCGCGATTTTAGGGTACCAGGGCACTCACATAAGTGTTACCTTATTTGTGGTTGTCAGTTGTTGAACTGTAGCCGGTCTTAACATAATGGTATAGAATTTAAGAGACTTGAAACCGCTTGTCTGTCTGAAACAATGCCTGCCTTAGTACCACAAAGTTTTATAGCGTGCATTTCTGCTTGGCGGACAGTAGCATAGGAACTCATAGACTTCAAACAGTAGTACCATTTAACGAGGGATCTAAGCGCAAGCTTTGTCCTCCTCGTAAAAGGCACAGTGACCGTTTTGTTTGGATTGGCGCTAAATCCTGCCTGGACCGACCAATTCCATACTATGTTCGGAGACGATTTCATTAAATTTGAATCAACGACCAGAATAAAGGAGATAAAACGCCTCGTTGAGCACACTACCTAACGGATTCACCTAATTGTGGGTGGCGAAATCCCCTTTTCCCTGCTGCCCTATCTATTGAATCATAGGAGGTATAATCAAAAGCCTTCTCAATGCCCACAAAGGCACAGATTGCTATTTCTTTCAATCCTAGTGACTAAGTCGCTAAGAGCCACCACTGTGGATTTGCCGATTTAATATGTTAATTGGTTTCAATGCAGCGAATTTTCTGTAAGGTTCTCACTTCGATTTGGTGATCCAAAACTTTTCTATTGGCTTCAGCAGAAACGATGTGAGGCTAATTAGATGATATGCCTTGGACTGGGTGTCTAAAAGCCCCACCCCTCTTCGGTATAAACAACACTTTCTCTCCAAACTTTTTACAATCTAGAGCCAATGGCCCACTTTACTTCACAGACACTTCTCCAAGTTGCCTTTTTCGATCTCCTTAGTTCGAAATTATAGTCAGTCTACCCCGTTCCACCAAGGGATCATTTTTGTGAATACTCTTCGCTTCACAGGATAGCTTTTCTCAAACGCTGAGTGTATGGTGTAATCTAAATCCTCTTGTGACTCTATTTGACCCAAAATAGAAGGTATTTTTGATCCGAGAAGTGCCTTTTATAAGCCCAAGTCGGTCAGTTTCGGAACTCTAATACAGGCCGCTATATCAAATCTAATGTACATGTCAATGGATGGCCGCTTGGTACAGGCCGCTATATCAAATCTAATGTACATGTCAATGGATAAAGGGGCCTCTTCAGATAAGTGCCAGCTGTTTATTAAAAAACTTAAATGCTTTCCTAATCGTTTTTCTGAGAGTAGGTTTTTCCCCCTATTGATAATGTCCACATTATTAATCATCAAATAATCAAAAATGTACACTTACCTCTGTTGTTGAAGCCGGAAGTCCCTGGAAGTTCAACCCGATTTGCTTGCAGTGCCCTCCTCATATTTTCCTTATGTTACTTTGCTGCCTTTTGTATATGGTCCTTTCCCTAGCAGACGAGTTTAAAGTTCACTGGCTACCCCTCGGGTGAAGCAGGACAAGACCAAACTTTAAGTTCACCCTAAGTCCAACCTGCTGCAGCAGAAGATTAAATGCCTTTCGCCTCCCTCCGGATGACTTAGGATTTATTTGCATTCATAGCTTCTTTTTGGCTTTTGATGAATGATAGTAGCCGATCAGTCGGTACTGCAGTGCTGTTCGGGAAGGTGCCAAAAATAATTTGAGCCCGAAGCAGGTTATTTAACTCGACTGCCTGGGGCATTAATCCATTCTGGAATTGTCTTTTTGGCACATGTCACCAATAGCCACACCAGCCTGAATTGATTACCGAGGACCTTTGGTTTGAGTTCAACGTTGTCCTGCTGCAGCACCTTCTCCAGCGGGTAAGATCCCAGTGATCTCTGATTCCGCTGCCTGTTTTTTCGCCCCTGTTACCCGATGTGGTAAATTTGTCCAGCATATAACTTTTCGTGTTCGGTTAGAAAAATGATTTTGGTTGTGTTCCGATTGGCTATAGTACTCCACGCCTAGATAAAAATCGTAGCGAAAAACTAATCAACAACTGCTCTCGGATTTTTTTTTTATGACAAACGGACGAATACTGGTAAGACTGAGTAGTTGCGAAAAACTCGCTTTGAACTGCCTGGAATGATAAAAAGTTTTATTTTAATCAAAACGTTATTCATGTCTTTCTTGAGCAATGAATGAATGAATTCATCGTAATTCATCGTTCAGTCGTAACCCGATCTCGGTAGTTAAATGGATGTTTCCGACAAGTGACAAGAGATTTGCAGTCACATTTTCAGCCCCATTGACGTATCGGTGGTTACATGTCCGATGTAATCGAGTTGCCCCATATCCTTCCTTGCAACATAAATTTGAAATGTTTGACGGTTAAATACATTATCGTGAGCTCGTGACCATACGTACTCTAGCGAGGTTGTTCCTGGTCGAATTTTTTGAGCAAAAAACAAGCGGTTATAGCAGCGATATAGGAAGCATCGACATAAAGCTAAAATTCTGCAGTTTTTCAACTCGCTTGCGGTTCGCTTGAACTTGCGGTAGAAATTGAGTGCAGCCAAAAAACTTTTTAGTTGTTTGGCCATCGCCGGAAGAAAAATGGTCAACGAATTGAACCTCTTGCTTGCCAAATTCGCACTTCGCAACATTTATTGCCAAATTATATCTAACGACTTAATTGTTCAAACGTACTTAATCGTTCACAACTATTGAAACAATATAAGTAAGTTTAATTTTTATTTGGTTCATTTGAAGCAACTCTGTTGGTACTGTTAGTCTTGCCTCGTCTGACTCGAAATTATTGGTGATTAAATTTCTCGATGGATAACTTCTTAATTGTCCACTGTAAGTAAACATAACGTCAAACTTTGTTCCTTGTAGACCGAGATGAAGGCGCCAGGTTATCCACATTGGAATTCTCATATTGTTGTCTAGAGAATACATAACTTGAGTTGCCTTTAAACGATGATAACGTGATGCAATCTTGTCTGGTACATTTGTGGTTGATGTTCAGTTATTTTTAATCTTTTGATTTAAAGCGGACAAACCACCTGTTGCTATACATAACGATAGAATGTTGGTGATTATTGGGATTAAATAAAAAAAGTTGCTCAAAAAATTAAAAAGAGGTAAACGATTTTATTGAGCTACTTCTAAATGTTAAACTAATTTACACTTAATTAACAATAATTAATATATCTGATTCGGTAAACGTATTTAAGTTAGATTCCAGATACCAGTAAGACCCTATATAAATTGAGCAACTCTGAGCAACCCACTATTAAATCCATCCTCGTTCAAGCTTTTGTATCACCATAGTTCTAAAAACGGAAACAACGTTATTGTAAAATTTGGAAAATTGAATTGAACCATTTCACATATTGAGCTACATTTTTTTAATTTTAAGGTAGATATTTTTATTGATTAAATAATATTATGAAAATATTAAGTAATCTGCAATATCATTTCTAGTTGCTGTTAACTCTCCATTGTATAACTCGTTCAACAAACAATAAATCTGGTTACGCCAATGTCCGTACGGGTAACACAAACAGGTTAAACTCATGTTGTAAATAAATTTCAAACTACAAGAATATAATTCTCACCAAAATTCAAGAATAATTTGACCTCAAAATAATTTTTCCGCATCCACCTTTTGTGTTATAGGATCATCAACAGCAACAGCAATACCATAAACAAGAGAAAATTCCATTTTTACGCATCTTAATTTTCTTCCATACCACTTAAGTAAAGTATTTAGAAGTGCGAGTATAGAGTACTGTAGTGGTAAAATATTATTTACCATATACCCGCAGATGGTTTTGTTGGAAACTTAACTTCAACAGACAATTTAATCTCTATTACCATGAAAGCAGCACAATATTATTTAATGGCCTAACAACCAAAAAAAAAACATCGGTATGTATTCGCCACCAATTCTCTGAACCCCTCCTTCAACGCGCAACCTTGAAAAAATAATCTAATCAAAAATTATTCATCTTCTTTTCAAGTATAAAAACAAAAACAAAACGGTTTGGAAAAATGGAATGAAAATTAAGAAAATTATTCGTCTTATTAAAACAGCTAATGTTGTATAAATTTACTTTTTTCGGTTTCGCTTTTTCCGGCATCTCTTTGTATATTATACATATATACGAACGTCTGTGTGCAAGTGTTATTATTGTTTTAGGTCCATTTCCAACCTTTAAATATATACACAAAAGGAAAAATAATTTTTCATTCCGCAAGAATGAAAAGTTGAGACTTAATTTAATTAGTACAGTGTTTTTGATGGTTCAGTTGTTTATTGCGGTTTTTTATATTTTTTTTATTAAACATACCTGCACCAGAAAATTATATGTATTTCATTTATGCATCTAACGAGTAAACAAAATCTTCTATTGTGATCCAGCATCTATGTATATATATATAGAATCCGCAAACAACGAACCCCAACCAATTTGTGTTTTTCTCGAGCCGATAAAACAAAAGATTCGAGAGAAAGAGAGAGGGTGACCAAAAAAAAAAAAGGAAAACACACAAAATTACTAAATTAGGAAAGTCATTTCCTATTATTTTCTTTTTATATTTTCCTTTCATCGTACTCGTATACAAAAAACAAATGAAAAGCAGAAATTCCATTCTAGCTCCTCGTTAATTAAATTATGAAAAAACGAGAAAAATACAAAAAAAAAATAAAAATTAACATCATCCACATAAAGCGAAATAATTCTTGTTGGCAAGAAAATTATTTATTTTCCCACTTTAATCTTATTTTCTCTTTTGCTCTCATTTCCAGGAACATATACGTCAATCAAAGGAGAGTAAATTAGATGAATTAGGACGACATTCGACAAAAATGTCTAGAGAAAATTTAGCAAATATTAAAATCCCGCAACAGTGAGTATTAAAAATAGCTTGACTTGATTTAATAAAAAAATTGTTATTGTTATTCCTATACAGTACGAAAAAAAAAGATTTATCAAACTCTGGAATTGGAATGGATGATGTGTCTCATCATCGATATTTTAGAGATACAGTACCAATATCAACAATACCTGGTAATACAAGGATAGATATTAAACGGGATACAGTATCGCGGGGTCATGAGGTGGGTAACATATTTTAAATTATTTAAATTCATTAAGGTTCTGAAAAATGTTAAAAATTAATTAAATTCGCTTAAATGTTAATGTTATTAAAGTTTTTAAAATTATTAAAATTATTAAAATATGGATTTAGAACAAATCACTTGTCATGGTTAGGTTTAGGTTCGGGTGGCTATCCTAAGGACCGACATAAACACAAAAATGGTCCGTAGCCATACCACATACAATTTTTCTCGACTCTACTCACTGAACCAGTTATATCCAGAGCTTACAGCCAGTTTGCTGAGGGGAGAAGCTCCTAAATTTTCCATCTGCTTAACGCTAGATGGGAACTTATGCAGAGTACGTGGAGTACAGTAATCATTCAAAGAAACTCCTAGTCTCCACGCATGCTCACCTATGAGACTATCCGTAAAAAATGCTAATATCCCTTACAGATACTCTACATTATACCTCAACCAATCCACGGTCTCAATTATCGCAATTAATTCAGCCTGAAAACGCTGCAATAGTCGGGCAGACGAAATGAGAGGTTCATATTTAGTTTCTCACAGAAAACATCACAACCAATCCTACCATCCATTTTTGAACCGTGAAGGCGTTCAAAACTTCAGGGTTCAACATCCCTTCAGGCAGGTCCCTTAGCAGGGATGTCTCTGTTACAGAAAATGGATGATTGTCCTGTATTACTACAGGTCCACATTCCCAATATCGTTTTTACAGGAGTACAGCGCTATAGTATCTTTCTTTATCCTTTCTAAAATATTAGGCTACCAACTAAGTTTGATGTCTAAAACAACAAATAAGTATTTCCTTTATTAGTAACGGTCAAGTTAATACCATTTAAAGTAAGAGGATCAATCTGAGGAAGTTTGTATTTCCTAGAGAAGAGGACCACCTCAGTTTTACGTAGATTGACATTTGCATGCGCTCTCTTAAGGCACAACGATAGCAAAAGACACCAACAGCAACGTCATCCGCATAACAAGTCATTTATGACCAAGTTCCAAAGAAGGGGGGATACGATTTCACCTTGTGGGGGGGGGGAGGTGGTGCCCACACCTACAAATCTGCTAATGGAGGACCCGCCCAACTTAGCCTTTACGATTTTACATCTCAGCTTCTGATCTATTCAGCCAACGAGCCATTCATCCACATCCAGACTCGACAAAGCCCGATTTATTGCCACCGCTTTTACGTTGCTAAAGGCACCTTCTATATCCAGAAAGTTACAATAGGATTTCTCAATAGGACAAGTCAGGAAGTGTAGAGCTTTTTGCATGTTGAGATTTCGACCATTTAACCGGCACAATAGAGCCTCTAATGTGAGCTTCTATTTGTCTTTCTCGTATTTTTAATAGAAAAGAGCATAAGCTTATAAGCCTAAGTTCTTTGCGATGGCAATGAGAGTTTTTCCCGCCTTAGCTATAAATATTACGTTTACCTCAGTCCATTTCCTAGGAATGTGGCAAAGTTCCAGGCTACCTCTGAAGAAAACTTCCTGCCAGGGTAGAGCCAAATTAATGGCTTACTGAACATACTTTACATTCCGACAGGAATAATGCCATCAAGTCCAGCTGACCGATATGGCTTAAAACTTTTAATTTCCCACACTAACTTCCTCCTACTTATTATTCGAATTTCAACGCCTAAACCCATAGAAGCATTCGGCATTTCAGACGCCAATTTGGAGCAATCCGGAAGCAACTCCAAAGGTTCAACGACCCGTTTTGGAGACCCGAGATGATAGAAGCTGAAGCCTCCAAAGATTCCTGTATTTTACCACAGTAGAGCCTCCAGGCCCTTATTTTTGCACTTCTTATTTCATATTTGTATGTTCTGAGGATTCCTTTATAGCATTCCCAATCCGCAGTAGTTCTTGTTTTCGTGACTTTTCTGAAAAGCTTTTTGCACTTGTGACGAGAGCTTTGAAGCTTTTTCGACCAACATGGTGGCCCTTGTTACTCATAACTCTACTTAGAGAAGATGCTACAAACATATCTTCATGAAAAGCATCCGATAGCTTGTCTACTAAGTCATCCAGCTCATCTCTAGTTATAAGTGTTTTAGAACCGGTACTGCCAATGAATTACCTAGAATGGTTCTGAAAGTATCCCGGTCGATTTAAGCCAGCCGCCACTACATCTGAGTTACTGTAATTAAACAGTACAAACAAGTTTAGATTAGTTAAAGCGAGAATACACGAACGAATCTTACCTTCCTTCTTGGCAAACATCACTTTATAGTTTGGTGCCCTTAGTCGCATAACCCAGTCTCCAGGGAGAGCAGCAGAGCAGCCGACATCTCGAAATTTGGTACTTCGGAATCAGTTCTGCTAGAATTTTTGTCCTTTCCCAAAGAGTTAGAGGGACTAGCTTTATGCAAGCTAATGTCCATCTTTATTACTGCCGTTTGTGAACCATACCTATCGGAAGATGAAGCGCCAACGTGTGATTAAATTGAATTGTTGGCACAAAAAGCATTATTACTACATACATCACACTTTCTTGATCCATGCTGTAGATCCAACTATTTAGTTGGGAAAGTGCCTTCGCCTTAAGGTGAGTCTTTTATAGGCGGCGATGAAAGCCTTTGTCGAAAGACATACAAATATAGCCATTTGGCCTTTATATGATTTATAGCCGCGACCTTTGGTTGCTCGTATTTGTAGAGGTCCTGCATAATCAACTCGGATCTTAGAGAACGATTGCGAAAGCGTTACTCGGGATTCAGGAATCTTCTATGATCATTCTGCGGTTACTGGATGTACATGTGTTACTTTTCCCATTCAAGCTCTGGTGAAAGTCGGAACCTCGCACTTTTCTGATGAAGTGGGATAATGCCTCATTGAGCTCTCGTGCGGTTTAAAATTATTGAAATTGTTCTTTATTGCTTTCCCTAACTAGCGCTGTCGTTGTCATCAGTTTTTTCAGCTCCACATCCTTACTCAACGGAATGAGCTGAAGTGGGGATTGATTGTATCTTTGAAACACGATTGGCAACAAATGTTCTGAATTTATTGTGACTTCCATTGATCCATGCCAGAACTATTGTTGAATCACACCAGACGTATGCTGGTGCTTTGTCTATAGTTGCATTGTTTCTTGTACCTATTTCATTAGTCTTAATGGTAATGAGAGTTTGGTTTTAATCGGCGCCATTCTGGTTTCGGCGTCACAGAAGCCGTGAAATTCAATTATAGTTGATTCAGAATGATGATTCCACCGTGATACTCTGACTGTTTCCAACTTTTGTAAATCCTTGATATGTTCCGTCAAATAGGAATTCAGTTCATCAGTCGATAGTTTTTGAAGCATGATTTTTGCCTGAATGATGGTAAGTGCTAGCAGGCCTAATGGAGCAAAAAGTTTTAAGACCTCTGACAGTAGTTGTCTTTCTGTCAGACAAAGAATAATTTTAATTCCATTGGATCCCTAATGTGTCTTTATCGTATCATTGCATGAAGGTTCTTGGCTTCTGCTAACGAACCTGCACCAGACATGACATCGTCCACAAAAAGTCTGTCTCTTGCAAGCTGTTGTAATGTTCTGAAAGCCAAATATTGGGCTAATGTTTTCCGTATATATCACTGTTTATTTCTTGAGAACCTCCATAAAATTCATTGATATGACTGGTCTTCATCGGCTACTGTGATTTGTCGCTTCATTTTCTCGATAAGGGCCGTGAATATGAATTGGTGCATTCACTATTTAAGTAAAATTGTATCCAGATTTTCCTGGACTCTAGGTCTCGCAACCATTTGGTCATTTAAACTGATTCCTGTACTAGTTTTAGCTGAAGCATCGAAGACTACTCGTAATTTGGTTGTCGTGCTGATTTTTTTCAAAACAGCATTGTGAGGAAGGTAGTATGACACTTGGTTTTCGCTGTATCCAGCTGAGGAAGTTTCCGTCATGTGGTCTAGTGCCAGATACTTTTCGTAAATTCATGAAACTGTTTACACAGCTTTGGATCTTTTGAGAGACGATTTTCTACTTGAAGTAGTCTGGCTGTCGCTCTTCGTTTAGATTCACTGAGGAATTGTTGTTATGGTATTGTTTGCGTTAATTGTATTGTTGCCCGAAAAATTACCCAGCTGTGTGTTGCGTGACTGGGTCTCCTCACTGTAGTGATCGGCTTTTTTTTTCACTATAATTTGGATCTGCACAATGTATAGATTGTTAATGTGTTCCAGGCCTTGATATCGACATCTGGTAAGTTCTTGGTTAAATGTTCGAACACCAATGCTTCCATTTCCATAGAAAATGTTGATGAAAACCTAGGTTGCACTGTTAATTTTACTTTACTACGGGCTATTACGGAGTTTATCCCACCTATTCATGCTATCCCTGTGTATATTTGTCTGCCCCGTAAACGATGTTGCTTGAGAGCCGGTATCAATCAAAACTCGAAGCAGTTTCCCGTTTTGCGAATTTAGATTGGATTTTGATTCCATCCGGTTGAATCACTTTTGCTTGTTAATAATTTTGATTTGCGGTCGCATGGGTAAAATCGGATTCACAACACCCCATATACCGCATCTTATTCCACTTATTACATGTAGCATACTTACGTCTGGTTTGCTACCAAAATGTACTGATTTGTTGGTGCGATTCGTTATTTGATGCTGAATTCAAGGCCCTCAACCTTACTTCCAGGAACGTTAATAATCCCTTCAAAATCTAAAGTTCTTTTGGGTTATCAACCGATGCTTCATAATGTCGCAGTGCGTCGTGTTTCAGCTTCTTTTACATTATGTGCACTATAGTTGGATCCCAGTTGTCTGTGTCGACCCGTAAATTCTTGATGGCAAGCCTGCCCCAAAAGGGCGATTAATCTCTATTTGATACAATAAGCCGTTTGTTGTAGCTCCTGCTATATGCGACAGAAATGTGGGCAGCCTGATATCTACATAACTTGTTTTGAATGTTCACTGGTTGTTGATCTAAACCATGTAACTTTTCTTTTAGTTGAATTATCACATCTTAGTATTGCGCGTGCACACATGTGATTTCTTCTTGAAGGTGGTTATGGCTTGTATCTCCCTCAGACATAGAAACCATGTCTTCGTATGTTCCTGCAAAAGTCTGCCAATAACCAGGAAGCAGCTCGATTTTTTGAGTGAAATACCCGTTACATTTTTTCTCTTCCATTTGTTCGAGAAGATTGTTGATATTTGAGGTGATGATTTTTTCTTGGCTTCGAACCTTCTTCTCATCAACTCTTGTTCTAGATTGCCTATCTTGTTCTGAAATGATGTTTGCTCTGGGATTTTCGTGTTGTGGTGTATTAAAAGGTTGATTTAGACTCATATGTTGTTGATTTTGAATCTGCTTGTGAAGTAATCATGATCTGTGTTTGTGTGACTACATCTTGTCTGTCAATTTGGTCGTCTGTATTTTGCATTTCCTTGCTAGACATTCAATACGTTCCAATACGTATTCTTCATTTTTCCTTGCCTCGGAATGTTGGTAATTGTTCGTTAGTTCTTCCAAGCTTCTCATGTTTTTTGTTGTTATGTTGACTTCTTGATGTAGGTATGTTGACTTAATCTCTTTTGGCTGGTTCAGTGTTATCGAAAGGATCATATATAAAGCCCTATTCTGTGTCTGACAAAGTTTAAAATCTCTTTGTCGCTAATTTCGACTATTTTTAGAGTCTGTTGTAGTATGACTTAATCGTTTAGAACTTCCTTACTGGAGATTTGAAATATTTGGAATTTATGCAGGTGTGACTAAATTCCGTAATGTGGAATGTACACACATGTGTACAGTCTTTTAATTGTTTACTAACAAAAACTTTGTCTGTACTGTGTCGTGTTGATGTAACCGGTCTCAGTTCCTTAAAATGCGTCCTAAAACGCTTAACGAAGTCGGACTGTGGTACGAAATTCTCACAGTGCTCAAAAAACTGACCTGGCACTTGTACCGTACTTACGTATACCAATTCTGACACTGTAGCTTCTAACTCGTCTCGATATGTTGTCCTCAATCCTAATAGTACCAATGGCAATACATTTGACCAATCCGTTCTTCCTTGGCTCATAATTGCTGCCTTCAGCGTCCTATGCCAACGTTCCACCATTCCATTACACTTTGGGTTGTATGCCGTCGTACGTCTGCGTTTGAAACCTAATAAACTTGACAACTCTTTGAATAGCTGCGACCCAAACTGTGCGCCTTGGTCTGTCACTATGAATGCGGGAAGACCGAACCTAGCAATCCAATTAGAAAATACAACGAACGCTACCGTGGGTGCAGTGATATCCGCTACTGGAATTGCTTCTGCCCAACGCGTATATCGATCGATCATCGTAATACAGTAACGATTCCCATCCGAAATCGGCAATGGTCCTATGATATCAATATGAACTTCCTTGAAACATTCAGACGTATGCCCGAAAGAACTCAGTGCGGACATGAAACGCACGATTGTGCGAAATTTTTGACATCTTTTTTAATCTCCACCCATACTACATGCTCCGTGAGCAATTTAACAGATGCTTTGACTCCCGGATGTGCTAAGTTATGAAACGCGTCAAAAACTTGCTTTCGTAGACTGGTAGGAATGAATGGCCAGGGTTTACTTGCGGAAACCTCGCAATATAAGGCTTTATCAGAACTAAATTGCACCGGGAATTTGCGAAACTTTAATGCAGACTTATCATCGGCCATTAACTCGGCCAATTCTTGATCAGTGCTTTGCAAATCTGCAATCAACGAGTAATCTATTGACTCGGAAATGTTGATTTGCTCGATACGTGAAAGTGCATCGGCCACTACGTTATTTATACCCGAAACATGTTGCAGGTCAGTGGTGAATTGACTTATATAATCCAATTGTCTATATTGCTGCGGGTTTTGTTTAAACGCAAATATTAGTGGCTTATGATCAGTGTACAAAACAAATGATCGACCCTCCAATAAATATTTGAAATGTCTAATGTCTAAATAAGCGGCCAGTAGTTCACGATCGTAAGCGCTATACTTGCGTTGTGCCGTCGTTAACCGAACCGAAAAAAGCCTAATGGTTGCCAACTTTGATCGGCCCATTGTTGAACTACAGCCCCAACTGCGCAATCTGAAGCGTCAACCATGATTGAAATACGTGCCGTCATAAGCGGATGCGCTAAGCTGGTAGCCTCCTACAGCTTAGTTTTACATGATTCGAATACTTCGCTTTCTTGCTCAGACGGCCGGAATGAACCTTCGATAAAAAATTAGCATTCCCAAAAAACGCTTCAATTGCTGTACTGTTACTGGCCGTTCATACTGAGAAATGGCTAAAACTCACTCCGGACAAGGTAAAATACCGTTAACAGTCACCTTATGACCCAGAAATCGTACTTCGTGCTTCACAAAATCACACTTATCCACATTTATGATCAAACCATATCTTGCTAACCATTGAAATACCACAGACAAGTGTTCCAAGTGCTCGTCTCGTGGCCTGGATGCTACTAGAATATCGTCTAGATAGGTGAAACAAAACGGAAGTCCTGACAATACGGAATTGATGAGACGCTGAAATGACTGTGCGGCGTTACGTAGTCCGAAAGTCATTCTACAGAATTCGTATAGCCCAAAAGGGGTTACTATAGAATCTGGTGATATGCACGAATCAAATCCAAAGTCGAAAAAATAGAGCATCCCGCCAGCTGAAACGAGAAATCCTGCAAATGTGGTATTGGGTAACAATCCGATACTGTAACACTATTCAAAGCTCTATAATTCCCACAAGGACGCCATTCGCCATTCTTTTTTGCACTAAGTGCAGTGGACTTGACCATGCGCTACTGCTGGGCCTACAAATACCTTGAACTACCATGGCTTCGAAATGCGCCTTTGCAATTTGCAATTTATCGGGAGCTAAACGATGTACTTTGCATGAAATTGGTGGGCCTTTGGTAACTAAACAATGCGTTACATTATGCTTGATATGTGTATTGGCAAAAGTTTCGTGACAGATAAAGTTGGGATCGTAGTAGATGTAAGTGCAAGCGTTGTTCAAGACAGATAAAGTTAGGATCGTAGTAAATGTAGGTGCACCAATCACAAAAATGAATGTCAATGGATCGATAACTCGTCGCTGTTTGATATCCACGATCAGTCCAGTTCTACGAAGGAAATCTGCGCCCAAAATGGGTATCGTCACGTCAGCTACGATAAACGTCCAGGTAAAAATACGCCTCATTCCGATATTGATGTTGGGTGTACGCTTGCCAAATGCTTTAATTGGTGTACCGTTAGCAGCGTATATGTTAAACTGTGCTCCCACTTCCGCGTCTTTTTTTTAAACCTGATGATATCACCGATATATCGGCTCCAGTATCAATCAAAAAAGACTGGTTGGTATTCTTTTCCTTAATAATAAGACGACTAGACTCTGCTCCAACCAAACACGCCGTCGAATGTGGTTGAACGCTTAGTTTTTTGATATGGTGGATTTGCCAGAACTGACAGCAAACGTTTGATGGTGCTTGCAATCGGACACACACTTCATTGCTTTGTCCTTAAAGCGACGATGATAAAAACACTCATCGTTATATTGATTGGATTCGCGTGAGCTAGAACGATTACGACCTTTAGCTCCCCGATCTCTGGAATTGCTACGATACGACCTCTGGATACTCATTATATCTGACACCTGTTTGAGAATACCGGATTCAAAATCTTCCCATCTCTTCTCTATGCCTGGTGAATTAGCGGAGGCCCTAGATTTTTCATACGTTAACTCACTATTATCATTATTGCTCGAACTGATTGCATAAAGCTGCTGGTGAGATAATGTCTCAATAAGGTTATCTGCTCTTTCCGCGAGCACTGTTAAGGCCAAGTCTTTTTCGAAAGGTGACAGAACCAACTGCATTTGTGGTGGAAGACGCTGCATCTAAAGCTGTCGGAATTTGGCGAGCGCAATTGAGAGAGTTTTAAATCACCTAAATACAACCCGTGCAACAAATTGTGCAACTTGGAGTTGTCCGATTCACCTAGTTTCTTAATAATTTCCTGCTTAAATGTGGTATAAGGTGTATTTCCCTTATTGCCCATAATAAGACCAGCAAATTGATCGTGTAAACGTGCATCAAGTGCACTCACTGCATGTGAATACTTTGTAGCTTCCTGCGTAATACCAGCAATACGGAACTGTTTCTCCAAAATATAGAACCATACGCACGGATTCTGTGAATAAAGCGGCTGAGGGCTTTAAATGCGATATGTGCTACTTGCGCTCCAATCCTACTATTCTTACTATCCAATTCCGAAGTATCACCACTTGAGGTACCTGTATGTTCGATCTCCCTATGCTCATCAGGGCCTCGTGCCGCTGCTAATCGCGCGTCGACCGTTTGTTGTACCCTAGCGTCGATTAAATTGCTATTTCTTACTCTAATGTGCATTTTTATTTTCGCCCAACAAACAACATCTCAGTAATTTAACTCGTTCAGGGCGTGTTCGTGTCCCAACCAACCGTATCAAATAAACAGAACTTAACCACGACTATCGCAATTGCGGTCGAGCAACTCCAAACGCCACAAGTGTACTAAGCAATGATTAAAGTTAATAAAATTATTCAAATTATTTAAATTATAGAAATTTTAAAAAATATTATATTTAAGAAAGTTATGAAAATTATTCGAAATAATAAAATTATTAAATTATTAAAAATATTGTTAAAATGATTAAAATAATAAAAATTGCTAAAAAAAAATGTTATAAAATTCCTAAAACTCATAAATTATTCAATAATTAAATAATTTAAAATTCTTAAATTAAGGAAATCGAACTAAATAGCATCTTCTGTGTATCACATCTTTCAGATGACTGACATCCCGGAATCAATGCAGTCCGATGAGGATGACGATCTCAAAGCGGGTATGTGTGACATGGCATGTCAGACACGAGAAAGTCTGTTCCAACCCGTTTTCAAAAATAAAGTATCACAATCTCCGCCGCAACAGCCTCGATTCTCAACATTTGGCTACGATACAGCTCAACAGCAACAGCAAACACAGCCAACTAGCGGCAAATCATTATCAAAAACACCAAGCAAATCAAGTAAAAAAACCATTGCGACAACAATCGAAATGGAAGATTTTGGCATAGGGCCTCCGCCAGCCATACACCAATCACATAGTATACCATCGCAGGATGAGCCACCACCACAAAAACATCAACATCATTCACATCAACATCATGCCCATCATCATCATGCGCATTATAATCCAAATTATCCAATGGAACAAATATCGGCCGCCACCACCAAAAAACCAATAAAACACCAAGAAAGTAGGCTGGTGCTGGACATACGAAATTCGGCACCAGATGTTATAATTATGACGTCATCACATTGACATTTGTGGAAATTATATTTATTTGTAACAAAAATTTTTTAGGTTTCGACTTTTATCGATTTTACGTTCAATATGTCCCTCCTGCCCTAGCCAAAACACAAAAAAAAGTCTTTACGTTCTTCCGGATTTGTAGTGAGTTGGGATATAAGCTCCTCTCACTAGATATCTCCCCCCCCCCCTCTATATAAAGATAAAATTAGGTTTTTTGAGGTTATTTTTGATACCGACTTAATATTTATATGAAACAAAATAGAATATTTTAGTAAAAAAAAAGCAAACGCAAATTATTTAAATAAAGAATTTAAAAAAGGAACACGGTACTGGTGTTCGAAATTCTATAATTCATAAAAAACACGTGTCGTAAACACATGAGACCGCATTTAAATAATATAGAACAATAAAAAAATCAACAAGTCATATTTAGGGAATTGTCAAAAAGCACCTTAAGCTTTTGAAAGCTTTTTATACTCACCAAAAACAGACCCACACACACCACACATACACCACCACAGCAACGATTTTGGTCGCAAAACAAGATTTGAGATTAAAACTCAACTCTCATTTTTCGACCAAAATCATTGCTCTGGACCCATTATTCACCCAATACACACGATAAATAAACGCTCAATAAATTATATGATATACAGCGGGACCATGAGCTGAGGGTGCTAATAAATACTTGATTTAATAAAAAATAAAAAAAAACATTCAAAGCTTTTCAAAAAGCACTATCTAAAAAAAAAAGTTCGTCAATTAAATTTAAATAAAGATTTATATTTTTTTAATATTCATAAGTAATTTAATTTTTGTATATTTGGTCACTTTTAAAATTTAATTTAAAAGTTTTAGTTTTGGTCAAAGTATTTTTAGGGGGCCCTCCCTCCTAAACATCTTTTTTGTTTTTATTTTTATTTAAAAAACATTTTGTTGTGTAGATATAATGTTTCTTCTGTGTACATTTCGTCCGCCTTCACATTAAATTTACACACATATCATTCTGATCGCAATCCCATTCATATATCGCGTCACCCACTCCTTGAGATATTATTTTAATCCTTCCACCATGTTCCGAATTCTTTATTACATCGTAGACTAAATCGCTCGAAGATGAAATGTACAAGAAATGTTTTTTTAGTTTTATATAAATTATAATATATTGTTAATACTATTTTATATATTTTATTTATTTATTTATTAATTAATTTAAATCCAAAAACAAACAAAAAACTAAACTAAAATAAAAACTTGCAGATGAATGAAAAACTTGGAAAAAATTTTAATTATAAAGAAAAGAAAAAACAAACAAAAAAAAAAAAGTAAAGAAAATTTGTAGATAAAAAGAAAATTGTAATATAATAAATTAAATAAGTAAAACAAATGAAAAACAAAACTGAAAAGATTAACGATTTGTTGTTAGATTTTTTTTGTTGATTGCTGATCTAATAGTTTGTGCAATTATTCAACAAAACTACACAGTTTTACTGGTTTGTAATAGTTGTACACCAAACTGGGACGAGTTGACGGTATTAGTATAATAAGTATTTAATCATAGAACATAATTTCGTGGAATCTTGTTGTATATCAATCAAACTTTTATCAAACTAAAGTTTACGATTGATGCAGAAGTTATGATTTTGTTTACGTATAACTGAAATCTGCTTCCTTATCTGCTTTGATAGAGACCATTTAAATTTATTTATTGAAAGTGTGTCAAACTATCTATCAAACTAAACTAGAAAGTTCTGGAACGTACTGAAACATTGTGGACAATTTTGGAAATTCTGAAACATTTTGAAACTTGTTTCTGAAAATCCTGGAATCCTTGGAATTTTCTAAAAAATTCGAGAAAACTGTGGAATATTTTAGAAAATTTGAGAACATTCTTGAAAATTCTGAAACATTCCGAAACTCCTAGAAAATTCTGGAATATTAGGAAACTTTCTAGAAAAATATCTGAAATCTTTTTGAACATTCTGAAACCTTCTAAAATTTTCTATTCTAGAAATTCTAGAAAATTCTGAACTAATTAGGACTTTCAAAATCCTGGAAAACTTTAAAACATTTTGGCTTATCTAAAATTTGCTAGGAAATTGTCGAACATTCTAGAAAATTTAAAAATATTCAAGAAAATTCTAGAACATTCCGAAACATTCTAAAGAATCGTTGAACATTTCAGTACACCTGAAACTTTCTATAAAATTCTGGAACCTTTCAGAACATTCTGAAATATTCAGAAGTTTTGTAGAAAATCCTAGGAAATTCTCTAACATCCTGAAGCATTCTAGAAGATTTTGGATATTCCGAACAACTGTAGAATTAGAATATTCTGAAACGTTCTAGAAAATTCTGGAAGACCTGAAATTTGAGAAAATTCTGGAACATTCTAGAAAAATTGAAAATATTCTTTAAAATTCGGAACATCCCGAAATATTCTGAAAAAAAACCTGGAACTTTCTAGAAAATTCTGAAATATTTTGTAACTTTTTAGAAAATTCTAGAAACCTTAAGAATATCACATTCTTGAAAATTCTGAAACATTCCGAAACTCCTAGAAAATTCTGGAATATTAGGAAACTTTCTAGAAAAATATCTGAAATCTTTTAGAACATTCTGAAACCTTCTAAAATTTTCTATTCTAGAAATTCTAGAAAATTCTGAACTAATTAGGACTTGCTTAAACTTGCTTGAACTAATTAGGACAAAATTTGCTAGGAAATTCTCGAATATTCTAGAAAATTTAAAAATATTCAAGAAAATTCTAGAACATTCCGAAACATTCAAAAGAATCGTTGAACATTCCAGTACACCTGAAACTTTCTATAAAATTCTGGAACCTTTCAGAACATTCTGTAATATTCAGAAGTTTTGTAGAAAATCCTAGGAAATTCTCTAACATCCTGAAGCATTCTAGAAGATTTTAGAATGTAGAATTAGAATATTCTGAAACGTTCTAGAAAATTCTGGAATACCTGAAATTTGAGAAAATTCTGGAACATTCTAGAAAAATTGAAAATATTCTTGAAAATTCGGAACATCCCGAAATATTCTGAAAAAAAAACCTGGAACTTTCTAGAAAATTCTGAAATATTTTGTAAATTTTTAGAAAATTCTAGAAACCTTAAGAATATTCTGAAACATTCTGAATTTTCTAAACTCCGAAACATTCTAAAACATTCTAGTAATTTTTTTAATAATCCAGAACATTCTAGAAAACTCTAAACTAATTAGGGCTTTCAAAATCCTGAAATATTTTAAAACATTTCGGAATATATAAACTTTTCTAGGAAATTCTTGAACAACGAGAAAATTCTACATAATTCTAAAAAATTCTGGAACATTCAAGAAAATTTGAGAATATTCTTGAAAATTTTGGAACATTCCGAAACATTCTGAAAATCCTGGAACATTCCAATACACCTGGAACTTTGAAGAAAATTCCGGAATATTGTGAGACATTCTAGAAAATTCTACAATATTTTAGAACATTCTGAAACATTCTGAAAATTTCTAGAATATCCTAAAAGTTCTGAAACGTTGTAGAAAATTTTGGAAATTCCGAAAAATTTCAGAATATTCTAGAACATTCTGAAACTTTGTAGAAAATTCTGGAACACCCAAAATTTTATATAAAATTCTGGCACATTGTCAAAAATTTGAGAATATTCTTGAAAATTCTGGAACATTCCGAAACAATCCAAAAAATTCTGGAACATTCCAATACTCCTATTTGGAGATAACGGAAAATTCTGAAGCATTCTAGAAAATTTTGGAACACTTGGAATTTTCTACAAATGTCTACAAAATTCTGGAACATTTTAGAAAATTTGAGAATATTCTTGAAAATTCTGGAACATTCAGAGACATTCTAAAAACTCCTGGAACATTCCAGTACACCTGGAACTTTTTTAATATTCTAAAACCTGTTGAAGTTTTCTAGAAAATTCCGAAACATTGTGAAACATTCTAGAAAATTTTAAAACATTTCAGAACATTTTGGAAAATTGTGAACTGTTTTCACTCCAGTCTGGAAGCGATTGACTTAGGTGAAAGTCCATTGAAGACAGTGCGATCTGCGAATTTCGCAAAAATATCAGTGGGTGTGGACAGTGGGTATAGGTTCGTCTCAAGCATGGCGTTGAGCCCTGTCATGCGAGTACCTCCATTTTTATTTTTAACAATTACAATAGGCCCTTCTAAGAATTTCAAGCTTTGCAACTCGTCTTGTATTGCTTGTGCAGCTCAATAAGGTACTGAACGGTGTCGGCTTCATTTTGTACACAATTGCAGCGTATCGAGAAACACAGAGAGAAATTTCGCTTCGACACATCAATCGCTGCCAAAAACAGTCAAATCTGAGTTTGCGAAGTATATGTTTCCTGTGGCTTGCCGGTTGTACAACTTCAGTCGCGCCTGGAAATTACCTGTTATATCCAGAAGATCACCCGATGAATTGTTTGCTTGTTTTTCGCTATGGATCAAGGCAGGCATTCCCGAATCTTTCCAGTTCATTCGCGAGATAATTGTCCAGTCTGATCCTGTGTCGAGCTGCAGTTTAACTCTGCGGTTATTGATTGACAGCATGATGGATTTGCATGTTAACTGTGAATGGCAATATCCATTCTTGTGTCCGGATTGTTTGCACATTTGGCATTACATTTCCTTAAATGGACAATCTCGATAGAAATGGATACCTTGCAGTCAGGTCATTGCTACGATTTGGTCCATCTGTGTGGAAGGATGGACGTCCTAGGTTCTGATGTTTGCTCTTGTTCAATTGTCAATCCCTATATGGATCTCATCAGCCATGCCCTTGTCATTTATGAGGTTGATGTAATGTCAGCGATGTTCACCAGCTCCTGCAAAGTCAACTATTGCCATGTGGCTGCCTGTATTTCTGTGTATTGTGCCATCTAGCTTTGACAGCAGCTTTTCCAGTGTGATCGAGTCCCTGAAATCATCCGCCGAACATCGCAGCGAAAAAATCGAGCCCATTGGTTTACGTGGCGAAATAGTTTTCAATATTTAATGACTGAGTATCCTTGCTTTTCAGGAATCTGCGGGTCATGCTGCATGTTTACGAGACGCTCCAACAATTGTTTCATGAGTTCCTCTAATTGCTTCTGTTCGTAATAGGCCAGTTTTTCTTCTAACTAACGCAAACAGTACATATTTTAATCAATTCGTCATTAAAAAAAGTACTAACAATAAAAGACAATAAATGTTCAAGAGGCAGATGTACGAACAATTTCATTATAGGTGTACATCTTTGAAATAAATCACAACAGAACTTTTTTCAATAGCACATCACCATCTAGCGACTAGTAGAGAAAACCGAACTATTGACCATAAAACATTGGGAAAATAATCTTCCATCGGTCAACACATATACCGCAAGTCAGCGTTGTATTCAGCACAAATTATGTATCCATCTCTCTCCCACTCATATATTTACAAATTTCTTGTGTTATTTCGTATTCATTCTTCTGGTTGAGTGTTGTTGTCTGCTTCTTCAGTTTCAATTTGGGCACGGCTACGGTTGGTTTGAGAAAAAAAAGTTGTTATTTGTTTGCACACACATAAATAAACTAAAAAGTGATTAACTAATATAAAATTGTATTCGGTTTAATAAAAAATATTAATTTACAGTGTTATATACAAAAATATAATGAGTTAATAATTTTTTTTATATTGTTTAATTATTAATTTAAACGAAAGTGGTGTGGAAATTCGTAAAAAAAAAATATTAGATTACATACGCAAAGTGAAATTTTCGTGAAAAATCAAGTGTGTATAATAATATAAATCAATATAGTGCCATCTCTTTTGTTTACATGCTATAAAACGCGTGTGTATGAAAGTGCAAACCCGATGAGGACGAGCACACAGCAACCACAACAACAACAACAAGAATAAAATCGTGTAAAAATTTTATTCGAGTTTTTCATTTTCACCGAATACAAAATAAAATATATAATTGTTTGGTGTAGTTTAGTGTGTAAATAAGTGAAAATTTTTATATTTTATAAAAGAAAATATATAAAAATTATTTGATAAAAAATAAATCGTGGAAAATTTCCAGTTGCATAACTGGGTACCAATTTTGTTTGTATCGTGTTTTGTAAAAGGTAAGTTCATTGACAAAAAAAAAAAAAATAAAAACTCGACCGCAATAAGCCGCATCTCTTTTACTCTCCTCTCATTCTGGATCATGTCATCTCGTTTTGTCCCCTTTGATTCATTTAAGTATGTGTTTCGTCCATCGTCGTCTTTTTATGTCAAAGAAGTTTTCTTAGGAACGTTCCCTCGTTAAAGCCAAGCAATAAGCACAGTTTACAAAACACAAAATATCGTTATCCAAGATTAAAACAAGAACCGCGAGTTTGGTTTTTGTAAGCGGTGTATCGCGATGTTTTTGTGTATATATTGTGATTTTTGTGAAACAAGTTCAAGGTAAAGAGAATTAAGAAATCGTTAAGATACGCTTAAAATGGGGCGGGTGGTAAGCTGTTTATGATTTTTTTTTTTGTGTTCTGTGCATTGTGATGACGATGAATTCAATGTCAAGTTACATCATTCAGCGTTTTGGTATATGTGTAGAATCGAGTTTTGGGTAATAAGCTAAGGGGATTGTTGTGAGCTGTAGCTGGATGATATACGTACATTTGAATGAGCTAGTTTGTACGGTCAATCATTTGTTTTTAGGTTTTTATTGAGGAAATTGGGGTAGAAATTTTCAGATTGATTAAAAAACCCGCTTTGAACGTTCCCATCTTTCTCGCAATGGCTAGAGCCCCCTCTTCCCCAGCTGAATGCTAGCCTCTATATTGTATTATCAATGAAAGGTGGGTATATTTGACAACATGAATTTTGATGAAATATGTGGAGGGCGGTGGTGGAGCAGATGTGCTCATTCAATCATCATCGTTGATCGAAATCAGTCGATAAAATACATTTCACATCCATGTTCTTTCTAGATTCGAACTCTGTACCTCCCGATCCAAACGCCGCTGTTTTAACCATTATGCAATTCAAGGTTATGCTCAAACAGAGATTAGATATTTCTTAAATTTTTATTTACTAAAAAGAGAATTTAGGTTAACTTAGAAATAGGCTCAAACCTTTGCTAGACTTTTTATCCAAGATCGTGGACTCGCCCAAGAGGACTCATATGATCCTTCGAGTGAGGTGGCCTATTCGCCTGACAGTAGGATCTGGAGTCTCTCTGGGAAAATTTTCACACCCAGCAAGGTTCGATGGGCTATTGGGTCTTTCAAACCTTTCAAATCCGCTGGAGGGGATGGTATCTTTCCAGCTTTACTTCAAAAAGGTATTGAGGAAATACTCCCCAGCTTGATCCAGATGTTTCGGGCAAGTTATGCTTTTAACTATATTCCGAAACTGTGGAGGAAAATAAATGTGGTCTTTATACCAAAGGGCGGGGGTCGTCCAGACACCCAGGCCAGGGCATATCGGCCAATTAGCCTCACATCGTTTCTTTTGAAGACGATGGAAAAAATCCTGGACTATCAAATAAGAAGTGAGGTCCTTGGAAAGAATCCGCTGCATCGGGACCAGTTTGCGTATCAAACTGGTAAATCCACGGTTATGGCCCTTAGCGGGCTAGTCACGAGGATTGAAAAAGCAGTGACATATAAAGAAATTGCCCTTTGTGCCTTTGTGGACATTGAGGGGGCGTTTGATAATACCTCCTATGGATCTGTAGAGAGGGCAGCAATGGGAAAAAGGGTTCCACTTTCCACAATTAGGTGGATCCGTTCCATGCTGGAACATCGTGAGATTACTGCCAGACTAGGTGGCGAATCAGTAACCATCAAGGCCGTAAAGGGCTGTCCCCAAGGAGGCGTATTATCTCCTCTTTTGTGGTCATTGGTTATTGACAGACTACTGGTTCTTCTGAGTAGCCATGGGTTTGATGTCCAGGGCTATGCGGATGATGTGGCTATCATAATCAGAGGCAAGTTTGATGAGGTCATTTCTGATCGCATGCTAAATGCACTCAATATAATATGGCAGTGGTGTTACCAGGAAGGACTCAGTGTCAATCCAAGCAAAACTGTCATTGTTCCTTTTACGAGGAGGACAAAGCTTGCGCTTACAGCTCCCTCGTTAAACGGTACTACTGTTCCTTTTTCCAGCGAGGTTAAATATCTAGGGGTTATCCTAGATCAAAGACTGAACTGGAACCAACATTTGTTGAAAGTTCAAAATAGAGCCATCAAGGCTCTCTGGGCCTGTCAAAGACTCTATGGGCGTACTTGGGGACTACAACCAAAAATGATCTACTGGTCATTTCTTACAATCATTAGGCCTATGGTCACCTACGCATCGGTTGTATGGTGGCCTAAAACTGAGCAGAAGACAACGCAAACCTTATTGAATAAGGTTCAGCGTGTAGCCTGCATCGGTGTTACGGTCTCAATGAAGTCATGTCCAACCGCGGGGGTGGAGACACTTCTAGGACTGACACCGTTACACCTGCATATTAAAAAGGACGCTGCAAGTATGGCCCTGAAAATGCAGGCGGAAGGAAATATCAAGCCAGGCAATATGGTGGGTCATATGGAAATCCTTAAGGAATTTCAGACAGACCCTACCATAGGAATGCCTTCCGACTGTATGCCAGCTAAACTGGACTTCCACAAACCATTCTGTGTTAGGTTACCTGACCGGGATGTGTGGAGGGCAGGTGGACCATCATTTGAGCTAGGGTCCATGGTATGGTTTACAGATGGATCAAAAACGGAAGATGGGGCGGGGATAGGAATACGCGGGAGTGGCACTACCCTCTCGAAGTCCTTGGGTACCAATGCCACCGTTTTTCAAGCAGAAGTACATGCTATAGAACTTTGCGCTAGGATAGGCATAGCAAAAGGCCTAAACGATGCAAAGATTTATATTGTATCAGACAGCCAATCAGCCTTAAAAGCTCTTAGGTCTTGTACCGTTGAGTCAAGGCTGGTATGGGATTGTCTGAAGGTTATTTAACATCTGGCAGGCTCAATTAAGGTAACACTTATGTGGGTGCCAGGTCATACTGGAATCGAAGGAAACGAGGCAGCTGATGGCCTCGCCCGTGAGGGTTCTGCCTCTCCATTTTTTGGACCAGAACCCTTCTGCGGTGTCACTAAGGGACACCTTAGAGCAGCGGTAAAACGCTGGGGGGATGTTCAAAAGTCCTCCTACTGGCGCAGAATTCCAGGTTTACGGCAGGCGAAGAAATTTATATCACCTTCGTCTGTCAGGGTTAAGGAGTGTCTTGAACTTAGAAAACCTGAGTTGAGGCTGCTTACTGGCTTCCTCACAGGTCATGTCCCCTTAAGGTATCACCTTAAGAAGATGGGCCTAAGTACGACAGATGGATGCCGCTTCTGCGGTCTGGAAGCGGAATCAGCGGAACATGTGCTGTGCCATTGCCCAGCCATTTTCCAGCAAAGACTGCAACATCTAGGAGGGAGAACAATGAGCCCGGATATTATGTATCTTGTACCGGCCAGTAGTATTGTCAGATTCATTAAGAGCCTGAATATTGACTGGACGGATAATTAAGTAGGGTCCAGCACAATAGATCTTTTAGGTCGCGGTGCGAGGTGGCTTATCGCCCACATGGCCCTCCAGTAAATAATAATAATCCAAGATCGAGAACTAGTGTAATCACGGACGATCGCAGGGATGGATTATTTCAACACTCTCCTCGTTCCAAGCACAGGTCATTTCGTAATTCTTCAACTGTATTCCATGTTAAAGGTTTTGGTAAAATATCTGCTATAATGTTTCTTTGTAGATATATAGTTCAGGTAAATTTCATTAGTCCATACTATGTCTCTTACATAATGATATTTAATATCTATATGCTTCGTTCTTATGCTTTCTGGATTTTTTGCAATTTTTAAAAATCCTTTGTTATCCTCAAAAATTGGAATTGGTTTATGAATATATCTCGTAATATTTTCTTAAGCCACATAGATTCAGACGTTGCTTGAAGTAGGGCACCATATTTCGCTTCAATTGTTTACAACGAAATCAAATTTTGTTTTTTACTCCACCGGGAGACCTTACTAAATTGTTGAAAACTTTGAACAAATATGATATCAACTTACAGATTTTCGATCATAATTATCACTTCCCCAATCTGTGTCAACAAACCCGATTAACATATCACTATCAGATTTCCATCTGTACACTAAGAACAAATCAGTAGTCCCCTTCGGGTATCGTAACACTCGTTTCAAACTAGTCTAATGTTTCCCCTCGAAGAAATCTTGGAAACGACTAAAGTAACACAGTGCGTAACAGAAATCAGGACGAGTGGACAGCATCAAAAACAACAGGTTGCCTGTATTAATTCTTGATCTTACCAGCTTTCTGATTCTTACAATGATTTATTTAGTTTACACACTCGATCATTTATATTACTCCCAGAACGTGGAGCCATGTAAATTACTTCCTCTAATTAGCGGTTTTAATATCAAGATGACGAAATGAAAAGTTACCTTGTATTCTAATCGCCAGCAACAATTTAATAGTGATGAGATTAACTTGATCTTCAACCACCTGATCCAAGAGTGTATTTGAACGCACTTCATTGTAGTGTTTTTCATTATCTTGCCTGTAAATCTTAGTTTCGTCAAATATTACATCACGGGCAGTAACATTTTTTGTTCTTTTACATTCCATAATCGATAGCCATTTTTACAATCTCCGAGTAGAATTTTCCACTTTTTTCATCGATTTTTCGTCGTTTAATTTTAATGAACGTAGGAGGCTACACTTCCAAAAATTCTTAAATGTTTTACATTAGGAATTACACCATTTTGCACAAAAAACAGCTTTGTTCCACATGCCTTTTTACCTCGCCATTCTTCTGTTCCAGGCTTTTTTTTCAATCCTGGCTCAATTATCGCCCGCTTTTTGGTAGCAACTCTCAAAGCGGTCGCTGTATCAAGAGTAGTCTTTGTACTAAGATTAAATTTTGTTTTGATTTTCAAGAAATCGGCTGTGGATATATTCGAAGCTGGTTCCTCATCATTTTTCTCGTGGGGATTTATGAATAATTTCATGGAGTTTCCTCCACGTGCCTGAGAAAGGGAGACCGCCGAATCTTTTTTGTTTACTTTATCATCAATATCATGTTGTTGAATTGCAATTTTACTGATTAATATTGACGCCACTTGTTCCATTAATTTCTCCCCCATTGTATTTATATAATTGCATACATTATCAACTTGGGCAGTTTTTGGGCATTTATAAGGTGTTCCTCGTTTGGGATCGATAAAACATTTGGAACAACGTTTGATGCATTTCCAAGAAGTTGCATGGATATCACATTATTTCGAGCAATCTGGCACAAATAGCACTGACAGGGATTTTGAGTCCTAGATTTCGTAGTTAAGCTTACACGCAAAAACTTAGAATAATCAGGTAGCTCGACAGTCTTGGAGGGAACGATTCCTGGATCTGGGCACTGGGAAGTTTTCGGTAGACGTTCCGTTTGCATCCGGCACAAAGAACATTCGGCAGTCTTTCTTCACACAAGATATTGTCCACACGATGTTTCAGTAATTTTTCTAGATTCGATTGCAGCGAGGCTTCTATCTTGAACATGACATTATTCTTTTTTAAGCACAACAAACAAATTTTACTCCGGTTCTCTTCGTGTGAAAGTGCGCGGGCAACTTTTGGAGGATTAAAAATTTTCGACATTATGGAAAACTGAAATGAACTGATCGAGGAAGAAAAGTTTTCTGCTTTTCTTGTAACCTGCCTACTGCATTCTCTTCCTGAGACTTTTCATAAAACATAAGATATTTCACTTTTTCAGACCAAAAAATCATTTTTTTGGTTTCAATTTTCGAATTTTGCCGCGAAAATGAAAACTGGTCGGTGGATGATTTCAAAAAAACTTTTATCTTATTCATTAGACCTTAGGGAACATGATGCCATAAAAAAAACAGAAGTGCAAGCACTTTTGGGTTGAGCCGCGTTAAGACGAGCCGTGCACCGTTTTAGATTTCACGTTGAAAATTCAAAATTTATAGCGGATTGTATTTTGGTTGAAAATGTCGAGAGTAGAGTAGAGCTTTGAGTTCCTATCAAAAAATGCATAGTTTTTAACGTTTAGTAAGTGACCTGGTTCGTGAAAATGATGTTGTTAAAGGTATAAAAAGAAGTCGTACAAATATTGAGGCACATGCATTTTACCCCTTTGTTGTTAACGCCGTAAACAATCGTACCAGAAAGGAAGAGTTAAACTTCAACAAAATGTGACTATCACCGAAATGGCTTCAAAGGTTGTTATTTGTTGCGCGGTAGTTATTGAATCAATCATCCAATGATGTAGAAACAGATTTTATAATTTCAAAGCCAAAGGAAATTGCAGCTTCGTTTAAAACGCCCAGTAAGCGTACTATTCGTTTAAAACGCCTAGGATTTATTTTCGGTGGAAGACAGTAGTTCTAAAATTGTATTGACTTAGTAAGAGTAATTTTATAAGTAGACCGATTAATAATGTAAAAATTACAATTCGGACTTATGTTAGGTGTAGGTTAAAACCAGAATTAGGTTCAAGCCTTTGTGGACGAAGTGTCAATGATCGAGAACTAGACAAAAGAATATTTTAATTAAAATCAACCTGTTTGATCTTAACGGTAAATAAGTAGTTCAATAGTTTTGATCTTTGACATTTTGTTGATCGCTTCGTAAAAGAAATCGAATTATTATCGCGTATGATCATTGATCACGATAAACTTAAACAATCGCTTGGTTGAAATTGTTTGTATTTTTTATAGATCGTCGATCGCGGTAAATATAAATCTGTACATACTTTAAATTCTTGAATACTTATCAAAGTCTTGATCTTGAGTTAATTTAAAACGTTCCTTCGACCGTTAATTATAGAAAAATACCGGTAAATAACGTTATCTTTTTAAGTGAGCAAACTTATTTTCAAACACATATGCGACTCTCTTAACCAGTTTGTCCCATTATAAATCATGAGGTACGTTACATCACGTACACGTTAAATTCATTTAAATTTAATTTTAATCGCACAAAATATAATCAGTTTTATTAAATGTATGTCACTTCCAATTCCAATTTGTTAAACAAAACTACTTAATAATAATTTCCTCATTGTTTTGAATTAAATTTTTCCATTTTCCACTTATGTGCGCTTATAATAAGTATATTAAATAATAATTTGATCACAAGACAATTATGAAAGTGTGATAAGGTTACAATGTACATTGTCACCGTCTACTTAGATGTTAGAGTGGAATTTTTTTTTTTTCTTACACCTACATTGATTGTGGCTTTAGTTTACTTATCGGTATAGTTGCGTGTTGATTGCATTTCCTGTGCTAGAATAAGTAGTATAAATTATAGTAAAAAGCAAATGGTACCACCAACGCCTGCGATAAGATCGTGGTTATTAAAATAAATTGGTACCGTGGTCTCCCCGCGAAATTTATGTATTTTTGTATAAGATATGTATGTCGCATAGTTAATAAAAATCGCGCGATAAAAATTAAGTATTCAAACTCAAAAATTAAATTCAAAATGTACATTGGTCGTTGTCTAACGTGTATGTGTGTCCCCCATGTCGGATGATGTCATCGCAAAGTGTATAGAAGAAAATTACTTACAATTATAAGTGTACTTGACATTGTGTAATCTGTTTAAATGATAAGAATTTATACAAAAACAGCGGAATTTCATGTTTTCTGTTATCAGTCCGAATGTTGTTTTGGTTTTTTTGCCCGGGTGATAATGAGAAACATTTGTATACTTTTTATATGAATCAGAGCAAATTAAGGAAGTGACAAAAATTTACGGAATTTTAGGCAAAAAACAAAACAAAACTCAGTATTTTCGAGTACATTGCAGTTTGGTTGCTAGCTACATCATTTTCTGTTATCAGGATGTTTGATATTTTAAGTGGGCGAATTTTGTAAATTTAATAAAACAAAAATTAAATTCATTAATCCCAATATTTATTATGCTTAGCCAAGTAAGAAATAACGGTACAAAATGTTTTCAAGTACTTACTTAGTGAGATACTTTAGCAAACCTTATTTTTAACAAATTTATCATTTCAAAGTAGTAAGTTAGTTCTTATGTTGTTTTAGTCTTTGATAAAAAGTAACACTTCTGTACGACACAAGACTCTTATTTGTGACAATTGTGTCGGTGTTAAGAAGAATTTGGAAGTAAATTGGAAAAAATGGAAGTAAAATGGAATTTGAAAACTTTTAATTTTATCTGAATCGCTGTACTTAGTATTTACTCAATGGTAATGATGTACCGATCCAGAATAAAAGAGGGAAAACATTAATTTAAATTTAGTTATCCTAATTCCTATCAGTACAATCGTCCAGGGCTTTGGATCAGTCCAATTTTTATGGTGCTGTGCTCCGGCACTACACTCCTGCTCCTGCTCCGACCCATGCTCCACTTCTTGTAGTATATAGACTATATAGTATATAGTCTATATAGTATATAGACTATAGTATCTTATATAGACTATAAGACTGTAGTATAGTGCTATAGCCTTTTTATAAAGATCCACAGATCTAGAGTCCGACCATGCAGTCATCTTCACGCGCCCTTGATACCATCCCGCATCTCTGCAGGATGGGGGTGATCCTGGATTTTCTCCCATGACCTTTAAGAAGACGAGGTTGAGTGCATTATACACCAACCTCCATTTTTCCGCCGTGATGCTCCCATCTTCTTGATTTTCGTCAATTACGGCTAGCACCAACACATGCTCCCTCAGGACATCGCTGAACAGCTATGTCTCTGAGTTGGAGCTCGGCTTCTTGTCAGTCAGCAACTTGGCCCGCTTGCTGTTGACTACTTCCACCTCGTCCTGGGACCGCTGTCTTTTCGACACATGGTCCCTTTCCGAGCTGCCGCAGCCCACAGTGCTCCTTGCCCGAGCTACCGATGTTCTCTGTTCTTCCGTGAGCTGTCCCTCGGGGGTCGCAGCCCACTTCTCGAGAATTCTGAATGCCGAGAGGCGATTTCTGTACCGCCTTTTCGCCGGAGGAATGTCTCTCGTCCCCCTCCCCTGCGATGCGTTGGTACCGCTAACCCCCGGGACTAGTGCCCTAGAGTCAACCACCTTTGCACCCTTCGAGGTCCCACCCGTCTGGTTCGAGGTACCTCCCTTCGCTGATACCGGCTTTTGAGGAGAGCCGGTGCCCTTTGTTTTATTTTTGTTTGATCCTTCCATTAGATTCCCACGAGAATCGGAGAAATGAAGGTCCGCCTGCGCACAGATCCGTATACGCAGGTAAGGCTAATTACAACTGGAGGTCGCCAGGTATCCAGAGGGCTCCGTTAACGACTGGGCTTTGTTAAATGGGCCCCCAGCCTGGCAGATCGTCAGCACGGGTCGCTTTACACCTTAATCCGGCCCATTTGTCATCATTTAGCGGGACCCGCCTTATACCTAGGTCACTTATTAACACTCGCTCTGGACTGGAGTTTTATATCTGCAGATGGAAGTTTTACTGTTGTACAGTTTGACTTTGCCAAAAGTTCTTTCAGGTTTTTTACTGCATCCTATTCAGTTTTGGTTAACTTCAACTCTCTTGTTCCTGCAGCAGTTACTTGTTCACAGTAAGATTGAAACACGAGAAGTCGATTAATCATTGGAAATCTTGAACCCAACGAATTACAGTATCTAGGAGTTAATCCATGTAATTGAAGCAGAATACTGCGAATGTTTGGTGTTCGTAACTTAACAACGATTTGTCGAATTACTTGTATAGTACTTATACTAGTATAGTACATCTACTTTATTACATTTAATAAATCTACTACATAAGGATTTTTTTAATAAACTGGAGCAGTGGGGCAAGCAAAATTATTGTGCTCCGAGTTCCGCTCCAGCTCCGGGGAAAACCTTGTGCTCCAGTGCTCCGCGCTTCAGTACCACGCTCCTCTCCAAATCCCTGCGTTAAACACAGCCTTGATCCTACCAAAGAGAGGTTCTCTTTCCTCAGAACGTTGCACCGGGCCAGCGAACTTGCTATCCTTCATTTTCGTGCATAAGATCAGGAATTTGCATTAAATTCCTGATCTCGATATTATACGGAACTCTATAAGTGCCATCATCCTCGCTTTAGAAACTAATTTCACAAGGACGACCCCGCTGCATTTTTTTTAGAGCCCTTTAAAATTGGTCTTAGTAAGTTCAAAGCAAAAGAAGCTTTGAGAAAGCCAAGACGAATGAAGTCACCGCGATAAGAGTACTTGATCTTGTAACTTGGTAATCGATATTTAAATGTTTATAAAAGCGAAACGTATTTAAGTACAACTAAAAATATCCAGATATTGCTATTAGTATTATTATTGTTGAAGGGCCATGTTGGCGTTCAGTCCTGCTTAAAATTATCAGTTCAGGCTGATAATACTGCCGGCCGGTACGCTATCAGGGCTCATCGCTCTCCCTCCTAGATGTTTACTATGGCATGTAATTCTGCTATAAATACGGTAGCATTGGTGGCAAGGGCTTCGAGAGGGCAGTCCCACTCCCGTATATTCCTACCCCTGCCCCGCCTTCGATTATGATTTTACTCTTACGAGTTGCTGGGATTGGAAAGTCACCTGGAGGTCATCCAGCTTCACTACAGGAAGGCTAAATACAACTGGAAAGTGCCTGGTATCCAGAGTCCGCATAACAGTCATTCATTCATCGGCATATGCTGTTTCACCTTAGATTAGGGTTTTTTGTCAAGGATTACTTTAGCATGTGCCAAATGGCCTCAGGTACCAGTGGCTGCCACGAAGAGGCAGCATGTACACTTGCGAATTGTGACCAGATTGCCCCTAACACAATTGTACCCATCACGCAGCTGCCTAATACATGGATATTTACGGAGCTGGTAGATTAATCTACTCAACTTTGGTCCCCTGTCTAATAGACGCCAAACCACCATCCAGAAATTGCTAAGTAGTTAAATATTAAAAATTAAATATGAAATTTATAAAGGTTCTTGAAAAATTAATAAAATTCCAAAACCTGTAAGAATTTTAACTATAAAATTTAATAATTTATGTAAAAAAGTTCAGAATTATGAACGGAGATTTAATAATTTGGAAAATTTAGTGAAATGCAGGTAGTTTTGGAAATTCACAATTTTATAATACTTGAATGTGAATTATTAAATTTAAAAATCTCAAGACGTTATATCTTTGGCATGATAAGTGTTAAGCATCCTTCCTTGCTCATTGGTAACTACATAATTAAAAATACCCTCACATTTAACCCAGCGCTTTCCTATACTTAAACGATTTGTCCTGCTAAAAACTTTTTCGGTCCATAAGTATCGTAAGTTTCTCTTAAATGAAGTGTGTAAACGACTACATCTCCGGTTCCGATTCTCCTATGCAGTTAGCAGCTTTCAACAGTTTGTATTGTTCCGCGTGAAAAATTCGATGATACCCTAACATGGGATAATGTGGCGAGTAAGCCGTCAATTGTTGAATTGAATTCCTTAAAGCACACGTTTTTATGCTTTTCTTTTACATAGGCTCTAATGGCAGCCACAACAGATCAATTTACCCGTTCCGACGCATTGTTCTGCGGGGAATAGTAAGTAGTATTCAGCGGCTAAATACCAAATTTTTTTAGAAACCCTAAGAAATCTGTATTCTTAAATTGTACTCCATTGTCGAAATATAACGTGTCCGGTAGTTACACCAAATATATCAAATTGGTCCTTCACGTAAGATATGATATTATTGGTATTAGTTAGCTTTAGCCAAAGTTTTAAGTAAAATAAGCTTGGTCAATTGATCGAGAACTATTAACCATGGCACGTTCCCATTACCGTTCGGATACTCTAACGGTCGAGATATAGTTTGTTGTGTGCTTTGATTGTTTTACAGATTTCACAAAAAGCAATGAACTGACAAACTTCACTACATATCCTTTGCCAGTACTAATAACACAGTGTGTGGCACATCTTTATCGCTTTGAATGAGTAACTTTACCTTAGTTGATGGTACGTACAATTTTCACACGGGCAGGTCAATTAAACTTTGAATAATTTTAAGTTCTATCCAAATATAAATCTTGTCATTTGCTACTCTTAAATTCATATGGAACTTAGCGAACCTCTCATTTTAGAATTCTTTAGAATTCAAATCGTAATAACGCATCGGGTACGACATTGTATTTGGCTGTTTGATGTTCTATCACAAAATCTTATTGCTGGAGCTTTAAACTCCATCGTGGAAGCCTTCATGTCAAATCTTTTTTGTCTTTAGCCATCGTAGAGCCGGTCGTTTATGCTTCTATGTAGATCTGAATTTGCTAATCAACTTTAGAACGGCTAAGCATTCCAATTCTAAAATTGTATAATTTTTCTCGGCCTTTTTAAGCTTACTTGGTACAGCACTCCTCCCAAACTTTCGGTACTAGCATCGCATCTAGCAAGTTTCAGATTTTTCCGGTGTAATTCTGTAATTTAAGCAGTGATCCAGTGATTTCTGAAAAATTAGGCACAAACCTCCTGTACCATTCCTAAAAATCGGCGCACCTGTTTCACCGTCTTTGGCTGGGGATAGTCTCAAATTGCATTAATCTTATCCGGATCGGTCGTCAAACCATCTACGCCCACAATATACTTAACTCAGATATAGTGACTTTTTTCCATGTTTACCATAAGTCCAACGTCAGAAAGTTTTCGAGCTACCAGTCTTAAAAGTATTATATGCTCCTTAAGCGTTGGAGATACATGAAATAAATTTTGTATCATTCGAGAGTCCCTCGATGTTGGGAGCTGGGTACGCAACCTTCTTCGTTACCTGGTTTACTCACTAACGGAGAGCTCCAAGCACTTACGCTCTCCTCTAAGACTCCCTTTTTCAACATTTCGCTTATGAATTGGTTCGTATCCTCTTGTACTGCTGGTGATATTGGATAATGTCTCTGTTTAAAGGACACTTCCATATGAAACCCCTTGATGCACGCTGCCGTTTACAGTTGCGTACTGTTTTCCATTTTGAGCGTTTGTGTTTACAATTTCTAGTCGTGCTTCTTTTCCAGCTGAAGGATAAATCTATAATTATGCTGTGTCATTTCTATCGCAGTTGCTACATTTTCTCACTGATGCTTCTTTTTTTGCTTTATTGCAAACGTTTGAATTTGGAGTTCACCATATATAACACAAACATCGTTCAAAGTGCAGTAGGCTCTAGTGTGTCCATATTCATGGCACCTTAACATACTGTACCGGCCCATTTCTCCCGAAGCCTTCTGTGCAATAGATATTTTAGGTCAAATATTGCATGTTGGCTCTTGACCTTTTTATTATCTGGTTGTAATTTCGGACGGAACAATGGCTGAGGCGCCTTCTCCCGGTTAAAAATATTTGTAATAGATCTGCATTGGAAACGTAGTGAGAACACATCTAACACATAAGTGAATACATTTTGTGTGCACTTGTTCCATTTAATCAAGTAATTAAGGAAATATTTCATTCTTGATCTAGTAAACTAAATCTCCCACTTATGGCTTATCTGTAAATTAAAACATTTTGAAAAATTTGAGGAAATAAAATTTCTAAGTTGCCGGAAAATGTTTAATCCTCCAGATTCTGATTCTACGGTTTATTGTCGGATGCTTCAAATACGACAAGAAATTCATTCAGGTTTGCAAAATTTGAGCATTTTACTTTTAAAATTTAAAATTTTAGAAAATTTTAATAATTTGATGTTTCCAGAATTTTGATAGAATTTCAAATTTATTTAGCAAATTTTTAATTTGATAAATTTTCATCGATATTGTGACTTTTTAAAATTTGGCTGGATATTAGATTTGAATTTTTAAAACCTTTATTCTGTTTCAGAATTAATCTCTTAAACGGCTAAACGGATGCTGAAAATTTGCAAGGTAAGTACAAATTATTACGTTAGGGTTTTAGAACATTTTTGGAGAATTTATAAAATTGGAAATTAAAAATTGTAGAATTTTAGCGTAAGAAATAAACAGTTTTACTGTCAATTTAAAATTCCTATGCGAAATTTTGTGTTTCGTTAAAATTGAAATTTTTCAAATTTTATTGTTGGGTTTGACCTTGGATGCATTTAAAATTTGTTCTAGATTTCTGTCTAGGCCTTGATTGATGCCTATACTAACTTAAATTCAGCGAAATACTTATACTTGCTTCTTGGAACTATTATTATTATTATTGATTGAAGGGCCATGCGGGCGATAAGTCACCTCGCACTGCGACCTAAAAGATCTATTGTGCTGGACCCTACTTAATTAATTATCCGTCCAGTCAATATTCAGGCTCTTCATGAATCTGATAATAATACTGGCCGGTACAAGATACATACTATCTGGGCTCATTCTTCTCCCTCCTAGATGTTGCAGTCTTTGCTGGAAAATGGCTGGGCATTGGCAAAGAACATGTTCCGCTGATTCCGCTTCCAGATCGCAGAAGCGGCATCCATCTGTCATACTTAGGCCCATCTTCTTAAGGTGATACCTTAAGGGGCCATGACCTGTGAGGAAGCCAGTAAGCAGCCTCAACTCAGGTTTCCTAAGTTTAAGACACTCCTTAATCCTAACAGACGAAGGTGATATAAATTTCTTCGCCTATCGCAAACCTGGAATTCTGTGCCAGTAGGAGGACTAAGGTGTCCCTTAGTGACGCCGCGGAAGGGTTCTGGTCCAATTAATGGAGAGGCAGAACCCTCACTGGCGAGGCCATCAGCTGCCTCATCTCCTTCGATTCCAGTATGACCTGACACCCACATAAGTGTTACCTTATTTCAGCCTGCCAGATGTTTAATAACCTTCAGACAATCCCATACCAGCCTTGACTCAACGATACAAGACCTAAGAGCCTTTAAGGTCGATTGGCTGTCTGATACAATATAAATTTTTGCATCGTTTAGGCCTTTTGCTATGCCTATCCTAGCGCAAAGTTCTATAGCATATACTTCTGCTTGAAAAACGGTAGCATTGGTATCCATGGACTTCGAGAGGGTAGTGCCACTCCCGTGTATTCCTGTCCCCGCCCCATCTTCCGTTTTTGATCCATCTTTAAACCATACCATGGACCCTCGCTCAAAGGATGGTCCACCTGCACTCCACACATCCCGGTCAGGTAACCTAACACAGAATGGTTTGTGGAAGTCCAGTTTAGCTGGCATACAGAAGGCATTCCTATGGTAGAGTCTGTCTGAAATTCCTTAAGAATTTCCAGATGACCCACCATATTGCCTGGTTTGATATTTCATTCCGCCTGCATTTTCAGGGCCATAATTGCAGCTTCCTTTTTAGCGGTTGGACATGTTTTCATTGAGCCCGTAACACCGATGCAGGGCTATACGCTGAACCTTATTCAATAAGGTTTGCGTTGCCTTCTGCTCAGTTTTAGGCCACTATACTATACTTTGGTTGTAGTCCCCAAGTATGCCCATAGAGTCTTTGACAGGCCCAGAAAGCCTTGGTGGCTCTATTTTGAACTTTCAATAAATGTTGGTTCCAGTTCAGTTTTTGATCTAGGATAACCCCTAGATATTTAACCTCGCTAGAAAAAGGAACAGTAGTACCGTTTAACGAGCGAACTGTAAGCGCAAGCTTTTTTCTCCTCGTAAAAGGAACAATGACAGTTTTGTTTGGATTGACACTGAGTCCTTCCTGGTAACATCACTGCCATATTATATTGAGTGCATTTTGCATGCGATCAGAAATGACCTCATCAAACATGCCTCTGATTATGATAGCCACATCATCCGCATAGCCAGTAGTCTGCCAATAACCAATGACCACAATAGAGGAGATAATACGCCTCCTTGGGGACAGCCCTTTACGGCCCTGATGGTTACTGACTCGCCACCTAGTCTGGCAGTAGTCTCATGATGTTCCAGCATGGAACGGATCCACCTAATTGTAGAAAGCGGAACCCTTTTTTCCATTGCTGCCCTCTCTAAAGATCCATAGGAGGTATTATCAAACGCCCCTCAATGTCCACAAAAGCACAAAGGTCACTTTCTTTATATGTCACTGCTTTTTCAATCCTCGTGACTAGACCGCTAAGGGCCATCACAGTGGATTTACCAGTTTGATACGCAAACTGGTCCCGATGCAGCGGATTTTTTCCAAGGACCTCTTGGAACTATAAAATCTTAAACCTTCTTCCGAATGTTTAAAATCGATAAAATTAGAAAAATTAGAAACACTTCAGAATTTATTTCTTTAAAATTCTATAGCTGAACAGAATTTTTGAGTTCAAATTAATTAATTAGTGGATTCTTAGAGAATTCTACAAAATTGACTTACCAACCTAAAACATCACGAATTTATCAGAAAATAATTATTTTAGGAAATTACCCAATTTTTTTTTAATTGCAGCTCAAGTACATATTTGCTAATTATCGCAATGCGATCATTTATTTGTTTTACATTTAATTAACGTGACGATATTATCATTCGATAATAATTTGGTTAATTTCTTATCTTATCCGGTGTTATTCCATTTATCTAGTTATCAGGTCATATTATTTTAGTGGGTTAGTTTTTGTCAAAACTTTTAAGAAATTAAATAAACTTCCATAATTCGTCATATCAGGCTACAAAATTCATACTAGGGTTATTTTGCGTCACTAAAATTTATCAATTGTCGGAAATTGAATGATAAATTTTAAAATTTTCGTCATTCAGTTTTTATCAATTTTAAAAATGTTCAGAATAAAATTTCATGAATTTTAATTTTTAGGAATGTAATTTGTTTGAAAATGTATTGCATAATTTTTAAAACTTTTTAAGCTTTAATCCACAATCGTGCGCACGTAAATATTTGGAATTGTCAAGTCAAGTAATTGATTGCATAAGATTGTTGTGTAATTTCGGTGGAATTTTGATAAACAGAAATCAAACCAACGATATAATATTTTATGTCTTATTAAAGATTTTATGTACATGGCCTCGCACTAACCTTTATTCATTCTGTACAACATAGCGCAATATTTTACCTTCGCCTTTTGTAATAAACTGCAGTAAACCAACAAAAAAAAATTCTTTCATTACAGGAGACAAGAAACTATAATAAAGCAAACATTTTTCTTTTTTTTTTTTTTTTGTGACATCGACATGACTTATAAGACTGCATAGAGTTTATTACCTTTACCTATATGTTTGTACACAATACATTATAAACGTGTCTAACAATATATAAGCAAGTATAAAATTCAACGAACAATCAACTATCGGTTGCATAAGTTTTTAGCCGTCATCGCTGTGTATAAAGAAATTGGATAATCGCACAAAATAAATTAAGTAATTTCACGTGTAAGAAACAAACAAATATTTTGCTACCTTGACATCGAACAAATTTCATTTTAAAGCGCAATCCGCAAAGTTCAAAATATTTTTTTTGTTTTTGTTATGAGACGTGTGAGAAAAAAACTTAAATTGTGCTGATGGTTTCAATATGAGCAATTTCTAACTGCATTTGCTCGCAACATGCGAGATGTGCGCATACATATTTGTATTTGACATTGAATTTTTCAAAACGTTAATTCGCTGATATTTTATGATGTTTAAAATTGAAAACAGAATGAGTTGTATGTGGCTGGTTTAAAATAGATAAACAGAAAATTTCCCCCGGGTATCAAGTACTTTCTTTGTATCGATATCTAAAATTTAACCTTCATATTATTAAAAACTTCTTGGAGAGCTGCTCGGCGGTGATGATTCATATTTTGTTAATAGTATACATATGTATACATATGACGCATATAAAGAACGCACGATACAATATCTCTACAAAAATTAGTCGTTTGATCATTAAAAACAGATTTTTTTATGTATCGCGCCATTTCGACAATACAATTCTGGTTTTGATTTATTAATTCGCGATGATGGTTAATACTGTCGTATAAACATTGGTTTCGTATTTATATTTACATAAGAATAAATTGAAATGATTGATAAGGCACATATTTACATAATAATAACCTTGCCTTCGTTTGCGTCGCTATCATTGAAATAAATCAACTATAGGTGTTACACAAACTTGTTACCGCTCGCCAATTAGAATGATGTGCAGAAAAATTATATTCTATTGTTCTTACATATATGTACATACTTACTACTCGTAAACAATATTACGTGTACATTATTGATAGACAGAATTAGATAAATTTGTTGTATGTATAATACTATAAATCAACATAGATCCGAATTTAGATATGATAACACTGGACAAGGACAAGATAAGAATGTTACTAAATTTAATCTATATGCGGTAATGTTCATCAAAGTTGTTATCTAACAATAAAATCGTGTATTATTTAAATTTATATAACTTCAAATTTGTTTTTGACAGCATACGGTGAAATTTGAAGCAAATTCGGTGCTTCGTTAATGTATAATCTTGGGCTTTTCCCAAATTTCTGACCAACTAACTAAAAAAACACTTCGCCAAGCACTTTTTATGATGCCCCCTTGAGTTTTTAGAGTGAGCCTCAAACACACGTCCCATTTTCCATCTCAGAAGTGGCAGATTGTCTTCCTTGATGAGAACGAGTTCATCGAACGCAATGTTCCGCGATAATGATGACCATTTTCTTCGATGTTGCATTCCTAAGAGGTACTCATTAATCCAACGCGATTGGACTCATTAGTCCAACGCGACCAAAAATGCTGATGTAATTGCTAAACATGGCGCAACCGTTTTAAATATGGCACAATAGCCAAATATGGTTGGGGGTGGTTGTTTGTAGCCCAGAGCACTGCGACCATTGAGGCATATTGTGCATCCCTAGAGATTCTTACGTAAAATGTAGGTCTATGTCCTTGATAAACTGCACTGGTTAAAAGCACTGGAGAATCTGCACTGGTCCGTAAGGGACCTTCCCATTTTATGTAGATGGCCGTTAAAAGGGCCGTGCCCTGTTAAAAACCAGGTAAGGGACCTTAGGGATTGACGTATAATATTATAACTGAAAAATTTCTTGGCCTGTCTCATCCCAATGGAGGACTCCCAGAGTAATTTCCTATAGTTCTGCTCCCAGTCCCTTACACCATCTGCCAAGTGGGTTTTGGAAAAAGCAATACTAGGACTGGGACCCAGGAAATCTCGGCTTGTTTCCATTTTTGCACATCGGTCTGCTGCCTCATTTCCTTTAATGGTGGAGTGGCCAGGAGACCACAAAATTGTGACTTTATTTGCTTTACCCAGTTTTAATTAGCAGCTCCAGATCAATTTCGAGTTGAACACTGAAGCTCTTAAGGCTAGCAGAGCTGCCTGGCTATCCGAGATTATATAGATCTCGGTCTTCTTATATTTCTTTTTGAGTCATTGAAGCACATATACCTCAATAGCAAGGGTCTCTGCCTGAAAAACTGTGGGGTGCTACCCAGTGGTATGCATAGTTCTAGGTTGGACCCGACTATCCCTGCACCGGCACCGCCGTCTGTTTTTGACCCATCCGTATACCATACAGAAGCCTGGCGGGGGAGAGAGGAGATAATATTCTCTACCAGTACCCTATCCGGCAAACTAATGGTAAAATTCCTCTGACAGTCGATTGTCCTTACCATCAAATCTGATAGTTGGATCAATTCCTCCTTAAAATTTAATTTATGTAGGACACTGTTGTGTTCTGGCCTTATGGTTTTAATTTTGGCTGTACTTTTTAGGTTCAGACCTCTTGAACCGGCTACTTTTTTAATGTTTGGGTGCAGTGGTGAGAGCCCTAGTATTCTCTCAAGGGCAGCTGTTGGAAAACTCCTCATTGCTCCAGTTGCACCCATACAGATCAACCTCTGGATCTTGTGCAGTATTCTCCGTGCACCAATCTGCTCCGTCTTTGACCACCAGACAAACGCCGCGTAAGAGACCATAGGTCTTATGACGGCCTGGTAGAGCCAAACCAACATTTGTGGGCTCAGTCCCCACGTTTTGCCGATCATTTTTTGGCAGGTGAAGTAGGCCTTATTCGCCTTTCGCCTTGTTTGTAATATGATTTAAGTGCGGATTCCATGTCAATTTTTGATCAAGTACGACACCCAGATATTTAACGGCTATCGGCGGGAGGACAGTTTTGCTCCGTTTAATAAAGAGAGTGCAGTTAACCTTGTTAGGATTTACCGTAAGGCCCACCTCCGTCCACCAATCATTTACTACCTCTAGGGCTTGTTGCATTCTTTTCCCTACTGTATTTGCGAATATGCCCCTAACCATAAAGACTAAGTCCTTCGCATAGGTAATGTTTCAGAAGTCTAAATTCCTCAGTCTGGTAAGTAATTGATCCATCACGATCAGCCACAATAAGGGAGAGATAACACCTCCCTGAGGGCAAGGTTGTTATTAGATGTCATCTGACCAGGAAATGTCCGAGTCCGAAGATAGCAACTTGCTTAAATGCTGCTTGCTATATAATCATCTCTTCTTACGTTAACGATGAGTCCCGCCATTATCCGATGTAACTGGTGTTTCGCAGATTTTACGGCTGCTTCGTAAATCCCACCGTAATGTCAGGTCGACGGTGGAGCAAAATGTCAATTTATCATACCGCCTTGACATATGTGCAAAATCTCGTCGTTAAAATGTTGAATTTTGAATAACTGGTATAGCTCGTGTAATGAAAAATTTCCACCTACGAAATTCGTACCATTATTAAAAAATGTTTTTGCACATACTTCTGGTTGAAATAGACGCATCTGAAGAGAGGTTTGACACAAGGCCCAAATGAACTGTTTTTATTGGCAGACATATAAATATGGACAAACATCCTTTTATTTTCCACCCCCCTTGCTTCGTATTTTGTGCTGCGAAGTCGACTCCAACATTGTAAAACAGTGGTGTACATGTAATATGTTCGGTTACTGACTCGTTTTGGCTCGAAATCGGAAATGCGAACCATTCTGAAGATCAGAGAGAGTTGTGAATAAAGCGATGAACATAAGCCATTATTCTTTGCAAATAGAGAAAATCTCGTGATTGGCAGCTTTAGGCCATTGATCAGATGAGGTTTGGAAAAATGTAGGCCTTATAAGTTGAATTTAGTGCTGTCATGGTGCCAATTAGATGTTGCTGTCAATCTTTGAATTTTTCCTACTCCATTCCCGACAAATATTGTTAATTTGGTTGATTCCGAAGACAGGCATGATATGGTAATGTGACGGCTGAATCCGTATCCGACCAGTAATAAATTTTATGGATGTTGATGTTTAAGATAATAGATAGAATAACCTTTCTTACCAGTTCTGCTAACAGTAGAACCGCACAAAGTTCAAAACGTGGTATGGTCGTTTTATGGAGAGGTGCTACACCGAATTTTCCGCAAATTAATTAAATCTGAATTGAACTTCCGCTTTGAATCCTTAGGTAAGTATATATCTGCTCCAAACGCCTTTTCCCTGGCGTCGGCCTAAACAACCCGGCTTGGTATTAATGTGATTCGCCGACTAAGTGGAAGCGACTGATTACAATTATGCTTAAACCATCCAAATTTCTTGTAAATAAATTTTCACTCGTGTAATGACTGGCGAGGTTGAGTGGATCGAATAAGTGAGCTATGTCCGACAAAACTGTTCTTTTCGTAACTCGTCCTCCATTATCTTTAATCTGGACATTAAAACAAGAAACGTCCAATGACAGGTCCAAATACATTTTCGAGTTTTTCGCGATGTTCTTGAGGTATGTCTTGGGAAATGGTGCATCTTTTCCGGAGTTCCATTTGCGCCGTGCTTAAAATTTTCGTGATTTGTGTTTTTATAGTTTTAACCACTTACAAATTGTTGCTGCCGGTCAGTATATCATCGATGTATACGTCACGCTTTTATGAATTGCTATGCTAACGGATAATGATCCTGATGAATTTCAGCTAAACATCAGTAACCATTAAGTATCTTACGATACATTTTACAGAGATATGCACTGAACACGTACTCGTAAGTTCTGAACCTAGACAAAATAAAGAGTAAGTCTTGTTACAATACAGGTCTACCGTAAGAAGGTCATTCAAAGCCTTTCCGAAATCAGTTTTCCCCGAATTTACCTACGGCAGTGCGTGCACATTGTTTTTCAAAATGATCCTCCACATACTCAACTTCCTTGGATATCACTCGACATTCGGCCTTAACCCTTATGTCTATGCATCTTTTTTCTTACGTTAATAAATTAAAGATTACCCAGTAACTTTATCAGCTTTATTCGAATATCACTTAAAAATGTAACTATCACAAATAAATGATTTTGGCATTCCTAGGCCCTAGAGCCAAAATTCCACTGAAACAATAGAAATTTTATCGATTAAAGTCGAAAAGGTTACCCGGGTAACCCAAAATAGACATAAGGGTTAAGATGTCCATTTTTTCACGTCCATGGACTTCTATTTACGTTGCAATCCCGAAATGTTTGGTAACAGATGAACTAAATTTTGGGCCGTATAAGCATTAATTCGTAATTAAATCGTTATGGTTAACATGGAATGGCATAATAGATTGAAGAAGTTCCGATTCCAGTTATAGCCGTATTGATGTTTTTACGTCTTAGGCCAAACCGAGCTAAAATTTTTCAGTCATTGGAAGAGCTGATACGTAAAAAATGATTGAGTGAAATACTGTATACTTGATTGATTTGCATTGGGCTGAGGCTGAGTGATATCCAGGTGCACGAGTAAGTGATGACGAATTGAACAATTGGGCTTATTGCAATGAAATGGCGACTTACATTTGTTTAATTGATGATCATTCCGCGAGCAATTTATACAAATCCGTACTTAGTTTGTTAATTTCCTGACGTCTGTTTGGAATCGATAAGCAAAAAAATCTTCAGCACTGATTGTTTCCATGCGCCGATATTTGGTAAAAAGCGCAAGCGAATACTGGTTTTGTGGAAGAGAGCACGGTCGCCCAGTGTGAAGAATGTAAAGGCTTAGGACGAAATCCGGTACTTTAAGAATCTGATGTTGTTGTGATGTTTTGTATTGTTCTTCCTTCTATTGAATGAAAACGTTTATTAAGGAAAGTCACTAAGCCAGAAATTTTGCAAGAGTAGGCAGTCAATCCCAATGCTGTGTAGGACGTTGGATACCAAAAAAAAAGTTCATATGATCACGACATATTATTTTCGAATTATTGTATTTCTCTTTCAGAAGATAAGAGCCTTTTGATAGTTGTATTCGGTTAATCCCAAAGAGCTGATTAGCTTTGCCGCTGCACAATCGACTGAATTGCGGAAATGTTGAAATTTGTACAATATATTTAGTTGGGAATTTCTATTAACCAAACTATCAAACGTTTTATAGAAATCAAGCCAATTTGTAAAATCACGGCTAAACACGTTGATTTCTATTCGAGGTACTTTAGCTATAGCGTTATCCTGGCTAACGGTTGGTTGAGTTTCGTTTTTTACAGTCGGCGGGATCGCTGGTATACGACCGAGTAAAACGGGTTTTAATTCAAAATATGTCTCTTCAAATTTGGCGCATCATTTCTTCCACCAACTGTTCCAAATCTGATTGTGTTTCACCTTTCCATATGTTGAAGTTGTATCCGCTACCAGTTACAATTCAACCAATAAATTCGGGTGATAAGTTCAGAATTTTAAGTGAAGATTCAATTTGTTGCGAAATCGTCGCCCAGTAAAAATGATCTAAAACGTTGTAATTTCATATCCGACGACATATTTAACTGCGGCGAATTAGTCTGTGTTATAATTCTACGACTTTTTTGATTTTGTTCAAAGTTGCCTGTTGTATCTTTTCGTCTCTGCTTTTACTAAACCATTTACAACATTCTTGCTCATTTCCATTTGCCTTTCCAAACTAAAGACAAACACAATTTTTTCGAATTCGCTTTAAATTTTGCCTTTTGCGGCGAATACAAATTTATTGTTATAAATTCAATATAATTCTTGATTTTGTTGTTAGATAATAAATTAGATAATCTTTTTCCTCAACTTTGCGGCGTAAACGAATAATGGAAAACTGTGTATAACAAAATAGGGCAGCAAGAAGCACTAGAAGAGAATAGCGCACAACGTAATACGAAAAGCATTAAAGCCTTAAGATCCATAATCTGGGATTTTAAGCAAGCTGTCCTGCTAGCTTTTGATTTTAGTTTCATAAAAGTTCTGTAGTCTGTATCTCAAAAGTCTAAAAACGGTAGAACCAAGGCCAGAATAATAGTTGGGAATTCAAATCGAATGTTAATTTTTAACGGTGGGGGGGGGGGTAGTGCTTATAAAATAATAATTTAATTTGTATGCTAATCTCAAGACTAAAATAAGGTTAATCCAGGGGCCCTATTCTCGAATTCCACATCCATTTTCCACATATGGACATCTGTCAAAATTCATAAAAATTGCATTATTTCGGTAGTAAGGGAATATTTCAGAATGGGTATAAGCATGTGGAAAAATTCCCCATATAGGAAAATGTTCATGCCGCATGTGTTTTATATATGAATTACAATTTTCGAACGTTTTTATGTGAACTTTGACAGATGTCCACATGTGGAAAATGGATGTGGAATTCGAGAATAGGCCCCCAGATCGGGTAAAACTTAGTTAGTTAGCTCAATAAATCTAGATGCCCTCCCAGCTCTTTGGCAGTTTACTTTTCGGAATCATTTGATGAAAAGTCCCTTTTGTAACCCACCCCCAGCGGAATTCAAATCCAGATCTCCCGGCTAATTGTCATGTTTGACAGCAAAACTTGACTTACTGTGGTGATTTGGTGCATTGAAATTAACTCAGTAGTAAAATTTCCTCAAAAATCAACTAGAATTGCAATGTTCAAAAGCATTCGGGAATTCTTAAAATTAAATTAAAGACGTCAATTATTAAAGTCAACGGTCTGTAAAATATGATGGTAGGGCTATATCCCTAACTACATTTCTTGCTAAGAAGTTTCAACTTTTAATATTAGTTAAATATTAAGTATTAGTTCGTCTGAGAGAGTTTAAAGATAGATTTTATGCCGTGGTTATATATATATGCGCCCTAAAAACGTAACGTTTAACTGCACCAATTTAACTACACAATTGTCAAGTTGCAAGTTTACTTGATCTTATATGATTTCGAATGAAGCGCGCTTGATTTTGTCAAACGATTCTAGACAATCCTATTTAGCGGCAATTCTCACTTCACATTTACGTTCAAAGGCCGGTCCAAGGTCATGCAATTGTCCATATTATGAAATATTTTAAGGAATCGGCGTCGGCGTGATTGCAACTGCTTCCGATGAAATGTAAACCTTGACAATTTATGATCATTCACGGAAACCATACTTCTCTAGTCGTTGGAACAAAGGTTGACAATAGCTTTGTATTTGCATTTACTTCCACGTGGCGATTTTACACCAATAATAAGGGTCCGATAAATTAATTTTGCTTAAAATTTTACTGTGCCGACGAGTTGTACAAACATCCTTTCTCCAGCCTTTTAAATTTTTAAAATTAGACAAATATTTTAAAATTTAATTAGTCTTCAGATTCCTATCAGCCAGGTCACATTCTGTAAAAATAAGTTCCAAGGTCGAATGATTTGGTAAAGCAAATGGGACCAAAACCAGATTAAATTATTTTTGATGACCTTGAAATTACATACCAAGGTAACATCAAGGTTAAATTCTCGGCTTTTTTAAATAACCTTAAAATTTTCTACAAATCTTATGAAATTCAAGCCGCATGTTCTAAAATTTTGTAAACCGTTATTCGAAAATTTTGAAAACTTCAATGAATTTCTTAGTCTAAAATATTATAGCTTAGATCATTTTTCATCTAACCACATTGAATACTTCGCCAACACTACCAAAATCAAACAATATTATTCCAAAAGTTTTCTAATTTTCAACAAGTCATCAGCAGGAGATGACAAGCTACAGTAACTACACGGCCCGGGAGAACCAGTGTGAATTGTTTAGCACGTGCTCAAATAATATAGAAATAATCATTTACATTATACTCGCCATCTACTCATACGTCATCGTATCAATTGATTTTCCAATATTCAATGAAATCCGAAAGTTTTAAATAAACAAATTCCAAAAACATTAAAATCTGGTTAAATAATAAATATGATCCCCTCTCACCCGCGCCTCCAATCATTTTTTATAATTTTAATATGATCTAAATTCACGGAATTCTATAAATAAACGAATTTGGTCGGCGCTTGGTCGATAATCATCAAAAAAAAAAAAAAAACTTACTACGTATAATTAGATTATTAGGACGTCTTGAGCTATTTTCTTGGCATTTAACAAAAAATAAAAAATAAAAAGATTTTATCGACACGTTTTATAATTTTAAATTATTTATTTATTTAAATAAATATTTAAATGATTTGTTTATAAAAGCAAATAAATTGATCGTTGCACACATACGTATGTATGTTCAAATAAAAATAAAAAAAATTCCAAATCAATCACGGGGCAGGTGAACGTTTTTTTTTTATTTTTTAACCGGCTATGATCTAAGACGTGTGTGTCTTATATGCATATCATATACAAACATTTGTTTATATCGTTTAATGAAATTTTGTGCGATATTTATATAAATATTTGAAAAGGAAACGTGTCGTCCCGTCTGTACTTTTGAATTATACATATTTGTGTTAAACAAGTATAACACAACCATTTCTATTTGTCTCGAGGGCTAAATAAATATTTGATCGTTTTGTAATGTTGTTTACACTTGTAATCTATTTACATAGAAGTTTATAATGTCTAGAGTATGTCAAGTGTCTCGATCACCTGTATATACTATATATAGTACACAGGTCGTGTTTTTAGAGAGAATGACTTATTTATTTATTTATTAACCTACAGTAAATATACAGTCGGTAAACAAACGTACAAAAATTAACAATTATCAATTTAAACAACTCATTTCTAAACGAATTTCAGAAAGTGTGAAATTTGTAGAGACAGGATCAATATGTAGCAAAGGACGGTGGCATAAACAGCGTTAGCAAGTAATTCATCACAGTGATCCAAACATTGTATGTAGCAGACAATGTGCAAATTCAAAACACTCAACAACATCATTAACAAATAATGAGAATAAAAGCAGCCGACCAATAATGTCACTTCCTTGAGGAACTCCTGAGATTTTTTTTTTTTTTTTTTTTTTTTTTTTTTTCGTCCCTGCCCAAAAGCGGCTAGCACTACGACCTAAAAGATCTTTTGTGCTGTTGGGTACTGTTACTCCAGGAGCTTCTCCACCTCTCTAATAAAGGCGAGAATGCTATTTATAGAGGCCAATTTACATTTCTCCGGGGTCAGATACCTCTCTTCAAAATGAATCCACCTCCGTGTGCACAGAGCAACACACTCACATAGTATGTGTTCTGCGGTTTCTGTCTCTTCCAAACAGAGTCGGCACTCCGTCTCTGTGGACAGGTTCATTTTGTTCAAATGATATCTCAGGTTACAGTGACCTGAGAGAAAACTCACAAGTTTCCTAATATTTCCTTTGCTGAAATTGATCGCCAAATTTTTGTGGTGAAATGGTCTGATCAAAGATTTGGCTTGTCTAAGGCCGGGAATACAGTTCCAATAAGTCAAGCACTGTATTTTTTCCCATTTACTGATTGTGTAGGTTGCAGAAGCCCACGGGATACCACAAAAAGGCTCAGGGCCAATGAGTGTAGTCGACGAGCCTGCCCGTGCAAGTTCGTCGGCTATCTCATTTCCAGTGATGCCCATGTGACCAGGCACCCACCACAACCTTACTTTGTTTTGACAAGAGAGAGATTGTAGCAGTTTATAACAACTTTGAACCGACTTGGAAACCAAGCAGTTAGAAGCCAATGCTTTCAGTGCTGCTTGGCTGTCAGACAAAATGTGGATGGATGCGCCTTTAAGACCTTTGGTCATAATAATAGAGGCGCAGATTTCGATGGCGTGAATTTCGGCTAGAAAAACACTGGGGTAAGTACCCAGTGATTTCGATATTTTGTGATTGGGTCCAAAGACACCAATGCCGACTCCACTATCCATTTTTGATCCATCAGTGTACCAGACTAGGCTGTTAGGTTCCATCTGCGGTAACCCAGTATCCCAGTCTGTTCTATCGGGGATTGTTACCACGAAATTCCTGCCAAAGCAGAGTTCTTTCGGCATAACGTCCGGGACACTAAAGAACATATTCAGGTCTGGAAGTTCATTCAAAATGTCCAGGTGACCCATATGGTCATCATGACTGTATTGATTCGCGAGCTTCAATCTAGCTGCACAGGTAGCAGCTGATTTTTTGACGTGGATATGAAGTGGAATGAGCCCGATGAGAGCTTCCATTGCCGCCGTAGGGCAGGTGCGCATAGCACCTGTAATTCCGAGACATGCTAGTCTCTGTAATGAGGTCAGCTTGTTCATAATAACTTTTTGCTGTACCTTAGGCCACCAAACTATTGCCCCATATGTTACAATTGGCCTCACTATCATGATGTACATCCAGTAAATCATTTTTGAGTTCAGGCCCCAGGTCCTGCCGAACATACGCCGGCAGGCCCACATGGCCCTGGCCGCGCGTTCGGTAGTTGAAGTAATATGAGAGTTCCAAGTTAGTTTCTTATCTAGGACAACACCCAGATATTTGACTTCATTAGAGTATCCGATATTTATATTATTAAGACTAATTGAACCAAGGTTCAAATTACGTCTTTTGGTGAAGGGCACCAGGACTGTTTTGCTAGGGTTAATCGAAAGGCCCTCCCCAGTGCACCAATTCGAAATAACAAGCAAAGCCTGTTGCATGCTGGCGGACATCGTACGTTCATGCCCTCCAGAAACTATGATAACCAAATCGTCCGCATAACCAATGGCATCGTACCCAAGTAGATGTAAATTATCAAGCAACTCGTCGATCACGAGTGACCACAGCAAAGGGGACAGGACACCGCCCTGCGGACACCCTCTTGCTGCCGTAATCGTGACTGACTCATTACCTAATTTAGATGTAATCTTCCTACTAACCAACATGGAACCAATCCAGTGGTTAGTCGGATCGTCAATACCTCTACGCTTGATTGCCCTAGCAATTTTTTTTTTTTTTTTTTTAAATGTTGCCAATGGCTTTATTCTTGAATCTTTCAACATAAGAAACTAACAAGAAGTAATCAAATCTTAAGCTAAAAATTATTACATATTTTAAGTCTTAACCAATGTTAATACTTATTGTTAGGGCTCACAACACAATTTAATTAATTTAGACTACACTTATATGTATATATCGAATTAAATTTACAGGTTCACAGGTTCATTAGTTCGAGTGGATCTGTTCTTCTCAGACGTCTAAATCGCGGCTGTTTTAGTATCTCCCTGGCCAATTCGTTGGGATGTGCTTCTAGTTTTGAATAATATTTCGAACTGAATTCTTTAATTGTTTCTTTAACGGTTTTAATCCCAAGGTCGTGATGTATATTACTATTTCGAATGTACCAAGGAGCATTGGTGATACTGCGAAGTATTTTCGCTTGGGTTCGTTGCAGGAGTTCTCTGTTTGAAGCGCTGGTGGATCCCCATAACTGAATACCATAAGTCCATATGGGTTTGATTATCGCTTTGTACAGTAAAACTTTATTGGCTAATGACAACTGAGATTTTCTTCCCATCAGCCAATACATTTTGGAAAATGTAATTTTTATTTGGTTGCGCTTTGTTTCAATATGATTTTTCCACGTTAACCTTCTATCCAGATGCAAACCTAAGTATTTTACCTTCGTTTGTTGAGGAATATTTTTATCGTTTAATTTCACTGGTGGGCAGGTGCGTTTGTTTAGCGTGAATGTGACGTGAGTTGATTTGTTTTCGTTCACTTTAATTCGCCATGCCTTTAGCCAGTCCGCGACCTTGTTTAAATGATTCTGTAATTCCTTTGAGGCAATTTCAGGATTAGTGTGAGACACCAGGATGGCAGTGTCATCGGCAAATGTTGATATTATCACTTTGTTGGTTACAGGTATATCAGCTGTGTACAACAAGTATAATATTGGTCCTAGAACGCTACCTTGCGGGACACCTGCATTAATATCATTTAAGCAAGTAGTTGCACTGTTTTGTTTGACCATGTATTGCCTTTGAAGAAGATAGTTTCCCAGAACTGAGTGAAATTTTTTCGGTAGAAGCTCCTTAATTTTGTAAATTAGTCCATCGTGCCAAACTTTATCAAAAGCTTGGGCGATATCCAAAAAGGCAGCAGCACAATATTTCTTTTCCTCGAAGGTGATTTTGATTGCATTTACAATCCTGTGTACTTGCTCTGTAGTACCATGTTGGTTTCGGAACCCAAATTGATGGTCTGGAATAACGCGCCGTTCTTCTAATATTGGTTTCAATTTCATTAGTAACATTTTTTCAAATAGCTTTGAGATTGTGGGCAGCATGCTTATTGGACGATATGATGAGATTTGCGTTTCTTTTTTCCCTGGCTTATGTATCATTGTGATCAAAGATATCTTCCATTTTTGAGGAATATAACTGGTTCGCATGACCGCGTTGAATATAAATGTTATTAGTTTTATGCATTTATCCGGCAATTCCCTTATCATTTTTCCAGTAATAAGATCATGTCCTGGTGCCTTTTTCGGGCTTATGCAAGTTTTAATTGTATTCTTAACTTTCTTCCAGTTATACTTTATAGGTTTGTAGGATAAACCATCATCCGTTGGCTGGGGTAGCACAAAATAATTATCTTCTTCGTGTGGGACGAATACTGTTGCTAGATGAGCAGCAAAAGCATTGGCTTTTTCTTCATCACATCTCGCCCAATTTCCAGTTGGTAGTCTAATCGGTGGATTCGAATTTGTTGGCCTTTTTAAATTTTTTGTTGCCTTCCACAAGGAATAATCTGTCCTCTCGGTTGCCGAAAGATCACTTAAGTAGTTCTTTACGCGCTGGTTTTCTTCTTCGCTCAAAGCAAATCTTAGGGCCTTAATAGCTCGATTTAATTTCCACTTCAATAACGGTGATTTTGTTTGCTGCCATTGACGGCGAATCTTTCGCTTTTCCTGGATTAGTTCCTGTATATTATGTGACAGTTTACTAACTTTTTCCGAACTACTTATGCCGGGTGTAGCCCTTTTAGCAGATAATGTCATGACATCTTTTAGATTTTCTGCCGCCGCATCAATATCAGCTGGTGTGATCAGAGGAATATTAAGTAGACACTTTTGTTCGACTAACCTCCTATATTGATCCCAATTAGTTTTTTTGTTTGTAAGACGGTTCGGTATTTCGTTCCTTAGGACATCAGTACTCAATGTTACTATTACCGGTGAGTGATCAGAAGACAGATCATAGCAATTAGTGGCCTTAGCATATGTACGTGGAATCCCCTTAGTTACACAAAAGTCAATTAGATCAGGAGTTTTCTTTTTATCCGTGGGCCAGTAAGTTGGGTTACCGGCAGATAAATAATCCAGGGACTGTTCCTCTATGGCATCATAAAGTTGTTTACCTTTCGGCGAAGTTAATCTGGAACCCCAATGAGTATGTTTAGCGTTGTAATCACCGCCCGCAAGAAATTTATTACCCAGCTGGCTGAAATAATCCAAGAACTGGAGTTTTTTTATAGCATGTTTTGGAGGGCAGTACACTGCTGATATGACGCAGTTTCCAGACCACTCCTGCAGACAAATGCTCGTTGATTGTATATGTTCTTTCTCATATTTTGTAAGTTCGTAGTGTTTTAATCTTCGCTTAATCAATACAGCAGTACCTCCATGTGATTTACCATCTGGGTGCTTGGTGTCATAAATAGAGTACCCATTAATTTTGAAATAGCTATTTTTGGTGAAGCGTGTTTCTGATATTAACATTATGTCGATATTGTGTTCAGTGAGGAATGCATGTACCTCCGATTTATGGTGTGTTAGGCCGTTTGCATTCCATATGGCTATTTTGATGATGGTCATTTTTGGCTTTTTACGACTATCTGCATCAGCGTGCTCATATTCTGCATCATTAGATCCATGGTTCTCTCCATCATCGCCATGAAGCTTTGCATCATATTAGTCAATTTGTTTAAAGCTGTTGTGATGTTTCCCTCTTCACTTGCTTGCACCTTAGGAGCGGTACCTTTGAGAACACTTGCGTATGAAACCCCTTGGTGCACGCTGCCGTTTTCAGTTGCGCACTGATTTTCATTTCGAGCGTTTCTGTTTACAATTTCTGGCCGTGCTTCTTTTCTAACTGAAGAATGAAGATTAAGGATTCGCTGCTCTGCTCGCTGCTTTGGATTTATTCTCCTTTTCAATTCCAGATAAATTGGACACCCTCTATAATTAGCTGTGTGACTTCCATCGCAGTTGCTGCATTTTCTCACTGATGCTTCATTTTTTGCTTTATTGCAAACCTTTGAATTATGGAGTTCACCACATATAACACAAACATCGTTCAAAGTGCAATAGGCTCTAGTGTGGCCATATTCTTGGCACTTAACGCATTGTACCGGCCCATTTCTTTTCCTGGGTTCCTCAATGGTAACCCTTCTGTGCAATAGATATTTTAGGTCAAATATTGCATGGTTGCCTTTAACCTTTTTATTGTCTGGTTCTAATTCCAGACGAAACAATGGCTGAGGAACCTTCTCCCGATTAAAAATATTGGTAATAGTTTTGCACTGGAAACCTTTTTCAGTGAGAGCAGCTTGAATTTCGTTTGCATCCACGTAACTCTCTATTCCTTTTAAGATGACAACCAATCCTTTTTGGCTCTTTAGTTGATAAGTGTAGTAATGTTTACCAACTTGGTCAAAATGTTTAATTAATGCTCTGTAAGCATCAATATTGAGCGGTTGAATTTTTGTTTCTTTTATATTTCCTCTTTTGATCCCGGAAATATAAAATGCACCTTCAGTGATAAACTCGATCGTTTTAGCAAGTTCTCTATTTGATTCTTCCCTCAAATAGATTGGTGGTGGCTTCTCAGCTTTTGAAGTTTTTTCGGGCGGCGGCTCGTCAACAACCAAGCAAGAATACCTATTACCATGCGTTAATTCAACGCTAGCTAGCTTAGTGAATTTATTCGCGCTTGCACTGGCCGCTGATCTAGGGCTTCTTCTTCGTTTTGATGTAACAGTAATATACCGGTCTATTCCCGTTTGCACTAAACACTGACCTACATCACTGTTTATTTTATTGTCATCTGATGTCGATGCACTCTCATTGTTTTTTTTATTGTCAATATTTGGCGACGATGCACTTTTATTTTCGTTATGGTTCAACACACCAATGTTATTTAAATTAATAATTTCACTTTGATTTAAATTGCCTGGTAAGGTAATTTTTTGAACATTTAAAGTTTGTTGTCGCTTTGGACTATGCTGCACTTTTGTATTTTTATTAAAAATATCTGAGGTCGTGACGTTCGGTGGCAAATCGCTTGCGGACATCGCTGTCTGCTGATTTTGCCCAGCCTTTTTTACTTGAGGCGGAGATGAGAACATCACGACAGCCCTAGCAATTGAGTCGTATCCAGTATTGTCAAAAGCTCCCTCAATATCCAGAAATGCACACAGAGCAATTTCTTTCGAGCGATAGGCTGCTTCAATCTTGGTGACAAGTAGATGCAGCGCACCCTCTGTGGATTTGCCTTTCCTATAGGCGAATTGATTTGGATTTAGAGGTCTGGTTGCCGTTAACCAGTCTCTGATATGAAGATCTATAAGTCGTTCCATGGTTTTGAGAATAAACGATGTAAGACTGATAGGTCGAAAGGACTTAGGAAGTTCACATGGCCGATTGCCAGGCTTTGGGATAAAAACCACGTTTACTTGACTCCAAGCCTGTGGTATGTGACCCCAATTGAAGCTAGTTCTAAACAAGGCCACCAGAGCAGGGGTAATCAAGTCCAGGCCCCTTTGAAGGAGGGCTGGGAAGATTCCATCCCCTCCTGGAGCCTTGAAAGGCTGAAAAGAGTTAATGGCCCATTTGACTTTATCCGGAGTAAAAAGCTTACCGGATAAACTATTAACCCAACCCATATTTACACCCATGTGAGTACCAGATATGGAGTTAGTGATTGTATTTGTGTCGCAAACAGTGCAGCCCGGAAAGTGCACTTGAAGCAGGGTTTCGAGCGACTCTTTGCGACCTGATGTATAACTACCATCGGATTTCAGAAGAAGCCCAATCCCGTTGGACTGATCTTTAGCTAGAACTTTATGGAGTCGAGCAGCTGTAGGTATATCCTCGATATTTCCACAGTTTTTCCTCCACGTGAGGCGTTTGGAACGCCTTAGTTCTGTGTTGTAACTGGTTAGGGCTTGCCTATATTCATTCCACTCATTGGAATGCTTTGCCCTATTAAATAATTTCCTAACCTTCTTACGAAGTTTAGCCAGCTGTTCGTTCCACCATGGAACTTTGCGATTAACCACAACGTTACGCACCACACAGCTGCTTTCGTAGGAAGATAGGAGCACGTCATTAAGCAGACCAGCTGCGGTTTCTAGGTCACTAATTGAACTCAAAGATGTTGGCAGCATGTCTGCTTTGATAAATAAAATATCCCTATATGTTTTCCAATTTGTAAAACAAGGGATACGACGCTCTGTTGCCTGTATGATCACTCCCGGTATATCGAACCTGATGTGCATGTGGTCCGACAGAGAAGCTTCGCTTGAAACATGCCAGTTTGCAACAGAGTTGGAAATAAACTGACTTGACAAAGTGAGGTCCAACACCTCTCGCCGAGTCGAGTTTATGAAAGTGGGGTTCGAACCTTTATTTAAAATGTCTATGTGACTACTCATAAGATAATTTAAAAGGGACTCACCTCTGCCATTTGTATCACTGCTGCCCCAAATGATATGGTGTGCATTAGCATCGCAGCCTATGATGAAATGCTTGTTTTTTAGGTTGCAGTAATCCACCAGATCCTGTACAACTACAGGTGGAGCACTAACCGACTCACCAGGGAAGTACGCAGAGGCACATATTGTCTCCTGCATTCCCCTGCTAGTCGGAACCTCCAGGATTACTGCAACCAAATCCTTAGTGGTGAACTCTGGAATTGGAAGAACGTTAATATTAGATGAAACAAATATTGCTGCTCGGGGAACTTCCTCCCTTCGATCGTAAATCAACTTACATGACTTGAGGTGGAGGCCTCTGATTTTTCCTCCATTAACCCAAGGTTCCTGGATAAGGCCAAGGGTTAAGTGTTGTTTCGCGAACCTGTTGCAAAAGGTATCCGAAGCTCCTTTTGCGTGATGCAGATTCGCTTGTAGTACCCTAATAGTACCAGCCATACTGGATGATTAGGGTGAAGGAGCTCTACGCTCCTGGCTGCTTGCCAGCCGTCTGCTTTGCGGGATTTGGCCTGTTTCTGCCACTTTTCCCAGTAACACCCCGAGCGCCCATATGCTTAATTTTCGGGGTGAGTGCTGATTTACTCGATCCCACAGTAGGAGTTGCGGAGAGATCCGTTGATCGTGCTCCCGACGAAGAGGCAGCAGGAACAGAATGCTCAATAGCGCTGCTGTTCCTGGATGCCTCCTCGTCTGTGATTGTGCCTACTACTGGGGCTGGTAAAGTACCCTCCTTACTGGAGCTGACTCCAGTGGTTGGGTTGGTAGAGGGGGAATCCTTCTTGAGAAGGAGTTTTATCCTACCAAAGCGGTATGCGATGTTCCCGTTGGATTCGCGTAGTTTCTTCATGGAAGACTCGCCTATGGCCATAACCAAATGGACGAGTACGCCAGTTGTCGTCCGTTGCAGTATCTTCCATGAGTTGGCCGCGAGACCATCGTTCTGCGCGGCCATGGTAGCGAGAATCTTCTCGCTAGTTAAGCTAAGGCTCTGTGGAAAGAACCCCCTAACGATGTTTGGCCGAGGAAAATCATCCTCTTCCACCAAAGTTATGTTCAGACCAATTTTTTCCCTTAGGCTTACAAAACTGTTCCTCATCCATTCCGCTGTGGAATGATCGGAACATATAAAAAATAGCCAACCTGTTCTCCGGAAACAGCCAAGGAATTGCGGCTTGTGGTTTGAGCCTTGCATCCCAATAATGAGGTCAATTACACACTCCTGTATGTTTACCATTTGCTCCATACTAAGAGGATTGCCACTGAGATCACCTGGTACGATGCCCAGCTTAACACTGCCTGCTACCTGGCTGAAAGAGGGCTTTACCGGAGAAGGCCCTTCTTTTGCTTTTTTGGCAGGTGGTTTATTTGGTTCCGGAGCAACCTCAAAAGACCTCTCACGCTTACCACCAGACATCTTGTCTAGGGTAGGAGCAACAGGCCCCGAGGATGCTTTCAGAGGGGTCGCGGACTTAGCAGCAGCTAGAGCCTCTTCTCTAGTTTTGCCTTCCTTGAGCCCCTTTTTAAAACGCCTTCTTTCGAAGGAGTTGAGCTTAACCCATTCCCCGGCGTTGAGGGACATGTTCCCAATAACAACACCAATGGTTGAGGTGCCCGATAACTGTGAGATTACACTTATGTTGTCGTCACAGAAGGTGTCCGTAGTAGAAGAGGTGGACTGTTCCACCTTTTCCTTGGTCCGGACGTTAAGATAATCAAGAGTGGTGGCCCTTGTGGCATCTACCATTCCATCATAGCTTAGGAGACCCAACTCAATAGCTGGTGAAGTTGATGCTTTTAAAGAGGCATCACCCTCTATGTTTTTTTTAAATTCGGTTTCCATTTGAATCCCACGAGTATCCGAGAAATGAAGGTCACCCACAGCAGAGATCGGTATACTGTGGGAAGGCTACTTTAAACCGGGGGTCGCCTGGTACCCGGAGTTCACATACTAAAGACTAAGCTCCCCCTTAGCCACGCAGCTCTCAGCGTATGTTGTCCCACCAAAGCTTGGGGCAATGGATTTACCGCCATTGCACGGTCGTGTGAGTTACTTGGCTACATTCTAGGATGCATTGCCCGGTTGTCGCCACGAGGAGGCGTAACTACACTAGGAAGAAGTCTTATGAGAATCGCATATCCTAGAAAGCTTTCACTCCTAAAACTACTCCCCCAACAACCAACTCCTGAGATAACACGAAATGAATGAGAGCTAAAATCATTTAACATGCTAGTGTTAAAACGGCGTCATTTAAACTGTACTAATGTGGCTCTTAGCTTACGAAAAAGTCAAAAAGTAAACGAATTAGTGGGTTGTGTTTCATCTATTATCAGAACGTTAGCAAAGTGGCTTCAAAGGTATCCAAATGTTACCATTTTGTTCTTCAAACAAACTACCTGATATATTATAAAGATGGCATTTATCCATTTTTATCAGGTGCCGTGGCTTTTATCACTGTATATTATAGTTTAAAAAACGGTGGTTTTTTAAAAAAAATTTTACAATTTATCCGCACTACGTCATGTACTTAACAATAAATAATCATATAATTTTATTATTTTTTATTTTTTTTCCTATTTTATATATTTTTTTTGACATTGAATTTAGTGTAGTAATGGGATCTGATGAAGGAAGAAATTTCCGAAACTAGTCTCCATAGTAAATAAATTTTTTATAAAAAAAAATAAATTAAATAAATTTTTTAAAATTATTAAAATTATCACTATAAGATATTTTACTACCAATTTGTGTTTTTTTAGAATCGTATAAATTAAAAAATTTTATTTTGCTTGTTTTTTTGTGCTTGTAATTAAAAAAAATTTTTTAACCATATATTGTTATATAAAAGACATTAATAATTGTAAAAATTTTTTTAAAAAACCACCGTTTTTTAAACTATAAAACTACCTGATTTATGTAATCAGCGAGAGAGAGTAACTCAATCTGGGGATTAACAGTTCTGAATATTTTGTGCATGACTGTGTTGAAACAAGCTCTAACAACTCGGAGTTGAGCAGATTTGTGTGAAGAGTACATACCGTTGGTAACTTTAATCTTCCAAATATCATCTGGAATTTTCAAAGTGAATTTAATTGCATTCTTCCAAACAATATAAATTCAGATGTAGAATAATTATTCGTTGATCCAATGCTTGATTATAATTTAAACCAAATTAACTCCTTTGCTATTAATCTCGGAGGGTTTTTAAATTTTGTCTTCACCAATGAAGTTGCATTTTAAAATAACTGAGTCACTCAATCCATTTGTCGTAAATGATATCGACCATAAATCTTGACACTACTGTGTGTATGTCAAAAATCAGAACACCTGGAACAAATCAAATACAACTTTAAAAAGGCAAACCATAACTATGGCCTGCATGTTAATTTAAAAGCAGTGAATTGGGTGGATGAGATTCTAAATGCAAGGAATGTGAATGAAAATGTCGACAAATTTTACGAGATCTTACTGCAAGGATTTGAACTCCGCATGTGCCTATTTCCAACATATTATCAAGTATTCACCCTCCACGGTTCGCGATGACCGGCTTATAATTAAGTCAAGTTTTAAATGAAGTTTGCAAACAGGCAAGCTGTCCTTTTTACAACACAGCGCGGAATTTGATGTCTATTTCAAAATTTAAGTACACATCTTATTTGGCTGGCATCCAAGAAAAAATTAGATCAAATTCAAAACAATTCTGGAAATATTTTAGATTTAAACATGAAATCGAGGAGTACCCTGTCAATAAGACTTTCAATCAGGACCTCAAGCGAATAGCAACTTATTAATCACTCCTGTAGTCATATCTGATGAAAATATTCAACAGGTTTGAAGGGTTTTGGAGGCGGGTGTGGGCCGGACGATATATCCTCATCTATATCAAAAATGTTTGCGAGTATTTTGGTTAATCATTCCTTACAGAGGAAAATCAACTTTATCATCAATTCCTAAATTATTTGAACTAGTTATAAGCAACGCTTTTAAATCAACACTAAAACGTCAAATATCTGTCAATCAGCATGGGTATATGCCTCGTACGTCTACATCTACTAACCTGGTTGAATTCTCCAGGCAGAAGGCATTTGATTCTATATGTCATCATAAAGCACTTCAAAGTCTATTTATATTTGTTTTCCGTTTCTTGCAAACCGTAAACTGTTAATTGGCAATAAGAAATCCAACGTTATCAAAGTGACATCTGGCACAATGATGACAAAGGTTTGGCTAGCACACGGAATAGGTCCCGTAATTACCTAGTTAAAAACCCCTGATCCATACAGATCGATCGTTTAATAAAAGTTGTGCAAAATTATATTGGAAATTGGGCACGGATTGGTTTTAGCTGTCTCACTTGACAGGCGACGGTGGCAAATTTTGGAAAAGGAAGATTTAATACAGCGATCAATATCGCCCATTGCCAACAATGATGTCAAAGGTTTGGCTAGCACATGGAATAAGTCCTTTAATTACCTAGTCAAAAAACCCTACTCCATACAAATCGTTCGTTTAATAAAAGTTGTGCAAAATTATATTTTGGAAATCGCATTCAACTCCCAAGGGCCAATATCGGCCATTGCCAACAATGATGACAAAGGTTTGGCTAGCACATGGAATAAGTCCCTTAATTACCTAGTCAAAAAACCCGAATCCATACAGATCGTTCGTTTAATACAAGTTCTGCAATACTTATATTTTGGAAGTCGCATTCAACTCCCAAGGGCCAATATCGGCCATTGCCAACAATGATGATATAGGTTTGGCTAGCACATGGAATAGGTCCCTTAATTACCTAGTTTAAAAACCCTGATCCATACAGATCGTTTGTTTAATAAAAGTTCTGGAAAATTATATTTTGGAAATCGCATTCAACTACCAAGGGCCAATATCGGCCATTGCCAACAATGATGACAAAGGTTTGGCTAGCACCAGGAATAGGTCCCTTAATTACCTAGTTTAAAAACCCTGATCCATACAGATCGATCGTTTAATAAAAGTTGTGCAAAATTATATATTGGAAATTGCATTCAACCCCAAGGGCCAATATCGCCCATTGCCAACAATGATGACAAAGGTTTGGCTAGCACATGGAATAAGTCCTTTAATTACCTAGTCAAAAAACCCTACTCCCTACAGATCGTTCGTTTAATAAAAGTTGTGCAAAATTATATATTGGAAATTGCATTCAACCCCAAGGGCCAATATCGCCCATTGCCAACAATGATGACAAAGGTTTGGCTAGCACATGGAATAAGTCCTTTAATTACCTAGTCAAAAAACCCTACTCCCTACAGATCGTTCGTTTAATAAAAGTTGTGCAAAATTATATTTTGGAAATCGCATTCAACTCCCAAGGGCCAATATCGGCCATTGCCAACAATGATGACAAAGGTTTGGCTAGCACATGGAATAAGTCCTTTAATTACCTAGTCAAAAAACCCTACTCCATACAGATCGTTCGTTTAATAAAAGTTGTGCAAAATTATATTTTGGAAATCGCATTCAACTCCCAAGGGCCAATATCGCCCATTGCCAACAATGATGACAAAGGTTTGGCTAGCACATGGAATAGGTCCCTTAATTACCTAGTTTAAAAACCCTGATCCATACAGATCGATCGTTTCATAAAAGTTCTGCAAAATTATATTTTGGAAATCGCATTCAACTCCCAAGGGCCAATATCGGCCATTGCCAACAATGATGACAAAGGTTTGGCTAGCACCAGGAATAGGTCCCTTAATTACCTAGTTTAAAAACCCTGATCCATACAGATCGTTTATTTAATAAAAGTTCTGCAAAATTATATTTTGGAAATCGCATTCAACTCCCAAGAGCCAAAATCGGCCATTGCCAACAATGATGACAAAGGTTTGGCTAGCACATGGAATAGGTCCCTAAATTACCTAGTTTAAAAACCCTGATCCATACAGCTCGTTCGTTTAATAAAAGTTCTGGAAAATTATATTTTGGAAATCGCATTCAACTCCCAAGGGCCAATATCGGCCATTGCCAACAATGATGATAAAGGTTTGGCTAGCACATGGAATAGGTCCCTTAATTACCTAGTTTAAAAACCCTGATCCATACAGATCGATCGTTTCATAAAAGCACTGGAAATATATATTTTGGAAATCGCATTCAACTCCCAAGGGCCAATATCGGCCATTGCCAACAATGATGACAAAGGTTTGGCTAGCACATGGAATAGGTCCCTTAATTACCTAGTTTAAAAACCCTGATCCATACAGATCGTTTGTTTAATAAAAGTTCTGCAAAATTATATTTTGGAAATCGCATTCAACTCCCAAGAGCCAAAATCGGCCATTGCCAACAATGATGACAAAGGTTTGGCTAGCACATGGAATAGGTCCCTAAATTACCTTGTTTAAAAACCCTGATCCATACAGATCGTTCGTTTAATAAAAGTTCTGGAAAATTATATTTTGGAAATCGCATTCAACTCCCAAGGGCCAATATCGGCCATTGCCAACAATGATGGCAAAGGTTTGGCTAGCACATGGAATAGGTCCCTTAATTACCTAGTTTAAAAACCCTGATCCATACAAATCGTTCGTTTAATAAAAGTTCTGCAAAATTATATTTTGGAAATCGCATTCAACTCCCAAGGGCCAATATCGGCCATTGCCAACAATGATGACAAAGGTTTGGCTAGCACATGGAATAGGTCCCTAAATTACCTTGTTTAAAAACCCTGATCCATACAGATCGTTCGTTTAATAAAAGTTCTGGAAAATTATATTTTGGAAATCGCATTCAACTCCCAAGGGCCAATATCGGCCATTGCCAACAATGATGGCAAAGGTTTGGCTAGCACATGGAATAGGTCCCTTAATTACCTAGTTAAAAAACTCTGATCCATACAGATCGTTCGTTTAATAAAAGTTCTGCAAAATTATATTGGAAATCGCATTCAACTCCCAAAGGCCAAAATCGGCCATTGCTGTTGCTGGTGAGCTCGTTTGGTATTAGTATCACCAGTTACTAATATATTAGCTTGCGAATGATCTCCAACTTCAGGCGAGCATTCTGCTTTTCGTTTTTTGGTAGGTCTTTTCTTCCTTTTCAGTACCCAATCTGTTTCTCTCATGAGATCCTCTTGTGAGTACTTGTTTCTTTATAACAAGTTAGCGGGTTTTCAGAAATCTCCATTGGTTTGGGCTTCTTTAGTTCTTCATTTTCTTTTTTTAGTTTTTCAATTTCGCTTCTTAGTTGGGTTAAAAGTACATCTACTTCACTGAGTTTTCGACAGATTTCAGCGTTTTCGTCTTTCTGCTGATTTGCAAAGTTAGTATGATTGTTTGGTGATCTTAACAACATTGAAATTCTTTCGAATGGGCTTAGCAATGATTGGCTCACCCCAGAATCCATTGAGCCAGCCTCGTAAGAGGGTGGATTAGCCAACTGGGTAGTTGGTTTACCACCTGGGGTATTGTTTCCTTTTTGCGTTGTATTCATTGCTTTAAAACTGGTTATGTATCAACTACCAACCTAACCAGTACAAGTTGGTAGTGGGTCATTGAAGAGAACATCATTTGCTATGTTCTCGGTAGTCGGTTATTCCGCCGTATCTCGGTCGCCAGAGCCTCGTTAGTTAATTAGCAGGAAGTACCACGTGCAGGTGAGGTTGGCATTTGGGCTAGTATATTAAGACCATCTAAACCGGCGCCCCTTACCCCCCCCCCCTCCCCCTCCCTACAATATCAATGACAATGCTAAAGCAAAGTCTATGTTTGGTTTTGCCAAGCGATGGACTGCCCAATTCAGCGATATACAAACTTTATTTACGCTACATTTCGCTTACCTAAGATCTCAAGTGAAATATGCTATACTCGTCTGGAACCTTTACTATAATGTGCGCACATCAAAAGAATTGAAGGCATACAAAAAAGGTTTTGATATTCCCGTTAAAAAAAACTGACTGCGAATAGGAATATAACATACCTTGCTATCAAAATGTGGCTCGCTTATCACCATATTAAATAAGGTGCAAAGAATATAAAATTTGCACCCTTGAAAACAGAGATCTTCTTCTGGATGCAGCTTTTATTGGAAACGTCCAACTTGGCCACATTGAAAAACATCTCTATAAATATTTCAAGCAGAAGGTAAAAGTTGTTTGTCCGGAACTTATAGGCAGGAGCATAATGCTTGAAATTGGATCACTTAAATTCCGGAAGGGTTGACTGGTACAGCTGGTATCCGAAATTTGACATTCAAGGCTTCTGACCAAAAATTTCGGTTGTGAAAGGGACTAATAAATACACCAGTTGGCCATGTGTCCAAATTTAAAGCCTTATCACGACGATCAGCATTAATTCCTAATTTAAAACAGAGGCATTCCAAGTCATGAATATATCTCTTGTTTTTGGAATCAGCTTGCCCACTTTGAAAAAACCGGGTCATCGATATTAAGTAGATTTCAAATTTATAACTAAATGCTTTTATATAGAGATCATTTAAACCAAATGGGACGATGTGACCGGGAAATGATCGTGTTATTTGAACGATCAATTTTAGAATTTGTTCAACGGTTGCGAATTGAATGACACACGAGTATATGTTTATTGATCAGATCACTGTGCAGTCTCGATATTTAAGATCAATTTGGTTTAATATTTGATTGTAAGGCTTTGCATCTTATTCAATCTCCAGTTGTGTGATCATGGTTTTTAAAAATCAATTTTGATTTTACTTGTTGTGCTAAAGCTTTTGTGGCGTGTGATAGCATGGTTTTCGATTTTTAAATAACAAGACGAAAACAATCTTGTATTATGTAATACTTACATATATGATCGCGATCACCAAAAAAAACAATTTTTTTGATTTTGATCATTAAATGATCGCTATATTTTGAATGAACGATCTAAAAAAAAATGTGATCGCGAGTATATATTAAAATTTTACCCTGTGTGACAGACCAAAACATCCACCTCATATAAAATATAAAAAATATCGATTTTCTGATGATCACGAATTTAGTAACGGCGATCGTAAATTAGCTTTATGTAGTAATATTTTGCTATCTACAACTTTGGCGATCTAAACTTTTGGATATAACTTGAATTAAACGTGATGGTGTGATCGTAATATTGCAGTAGGGCGCTTTGAAATTTTCATTGTCTTGATTTTCCGACGATCGCGAATCACCACATTGAACGAGGACACTACCGGATCTATAAGTGATCGTTTGGTTTCTGACAGGATTATATATTTTGGATCTACTTACTTTTATGATTGTGATTTATCGCGATCACAAAAAAAAAATTATTTAGAGTTTGGATGATCAAATTGATCGCTACATTTGGAATGATTGATCTACATATATAAAAAAGTTATCGTGAGTCCAAATTAAAAGTTCAGTCTGTCGATCGAATGACTGATATAAAATAAGAAAAACTGATCGCGAGTCTAAACTAAAACTTTAGTCTGGCAATATTCCGTTACTAAAATTTTCTTTAATTAATAAAGTCGTCTATAAAATTAATTTAAAGTTTATTGACATTGTCCAACATACACGTACATATACAACATAATTGTATTGTGATTCTAATGTGTAAGCAGGAAGTCAATGACTAATTTAATACAATTTTTTTTTTTATGTATAACCATTTAATCGACATTGTGAGTTACGAGAATATAGCAGCAACAGCAAACTGATATGGTTGTAAAACATATAAAATATCGTATATTACATATTTGTATGTTTACCCATTGATGTTAAGGGGAAATGGGCAATCAACGCATAAACATATTTATTTGGTTTAATAAAATATGTATACATAATCTTAAAGACAAACATGTGATCACAATATGTTTGTTTTAATGTTACACAACCATCAGATGAGATTTTTGTGTTTTAAATTTTATCTTGCCCTCCTACACTGGTGTGTGCGCCATTTACAGTAAAAAATTTTTTTTTGTATTGATGTATAGCGTGTGTGTTTTTTAAAGTGATACACATTTCTTAGTATTTACAGTGCACGAATGCTAAAGACTTTCACATTTATATTTTGTACCATGCACCTGATTATTTTCGCGCCAATGAGTATAAGATTTTTGTTTTTCACCTTGAATAAAACTAATTACAAATAATAAATAAAATTGACCTTGGAATGAGCGAACCATATCATAGGGAAGGAGAATCAGAATAATTTTTTACTACTCTATATTTAGCTATGTGTGTATTTTTTTTCTGTTTAGTTCAAGAGTTTCATTGAAGTTAAATCACGGTACATAATTAGTGTTTGTGTTGTTTAATGGATAATAAAAAACATAAGTATAGCGTTGATTAATAAGAGTTGAAACTTTATAGTGTTGATTTTGATTTAATAAACTAAGCTAATTTAGTTAATATGCGCTTCGTGAATAGCGATTTAAGTAATTATTATTTTAGCATTTTTCTTTCTTACTTCTCTCGTCAAATCCGTAGGGTATCGAAACAAAAAGATCATCTAATTTGTTATCTAACAACAAAATCATGGATTATATTGAATTTATAATTAGAAATTTGTATTCGCCGCAAAAGGCGAAATTTAAAGCGATTTCTACATGAACACAGTCTAATTCGCCGCAGTCAAATATGTAATCGTCAGATATGAAATAACCATGAAATTCATCCTGATATTAAATTACCAATGTTTTTGATAATTTTTACCGAGCGGCGAATTCGCTTCAAATTTCAGTTTATGCGGCGAATACAAATTTCACGTTATTTTTCACGTTATTAAATTTTAGAGTTTGAGTGAATCAAAATTTTGTAAGATTGCGGAATTAATGGCCATTTTAATACAATGTTTTGTTTCAGAATTTCCGAAATTACACTCCATTTGTCAAAATTCTCGCGATCAGTTTAACTATAAACTCGAATTCGAAATTTTCAAAGCGGCGAAATCAAAAATTTCATTATTACTATAGAGAAAAGAATTTTAGCAAATTTAACCAAATATGCCGCAAAAGATCATCTAATTTGTTATCTAACAATAAAATCTCGAATTATATTGAATTTATAATTAGAAATGTGTATTCGCCGCAAAAGGCGAAATTTAAAGCGAATTCGAAAAAATTGTTTTTGTCTTTATGTTGGAAAGACAACAGGAAATGAACTAGTATGTAAAATGGTTTTGTAAAAGCAAAGATGAAAAGATATACAAAAAAACCAACCTCAATTATAACACAGGCTAATTCGCCGCAGTTAAATATGTAATCGACGGAAATGAAATAACCATGAAATTCATCCTGACATTAAATTACAATGTTTTTAATAATTTTTACCAGGCGGCGAATTCGCTTCAAATTTCAGTTTATGCGGCGAATACAATGTAATTAACAAAACGAATGTTTTATTTCGCTGAACTAAATTTTAGAATTTGAGTGAATCGAAATTTTGTAAGATTGCGGAATTAATGGCCATTTTGGTGCGACGTTTTGTTTCAGAATTTCCGATTATGTACTCAATTTGATAAAATTCTCGCAATCAGTTTAACTGTAAATTCGAATTCGAAATTTTCAAAGCGGCGAAATCAAAAATTTCGTTATTACTATAGAGAAAAAAATTTTAGCAAATGTAACCAAATAAATGTCGTCATAAGTACTTCTGGCATTTTCCCCACCATTTAGAAAGTTGCTAAAGTACATCCCGTATCAGGGCAGTAACTCGAATCCTTCGAACTATCGAATCGAAACGAAAAATAATTTCCGTCTAATGAAAAAATAATTTGACATCATCAGTATCGATTTTACCGATAGCGAGCATACATGAATGTTATCCCTGAACAATGGAACTGGTCGATTTCACAGTTTACCTTGTTCTTTATCACGATTCGCTAGAATTAGACTTGAGCGAGATCCTATTACAATTATTAATTGTGGTCAGTAGCATTGAGCTTCAACTCCAACAAATTTCAATTCCATATTTTTTACTGATAACACATTGTCAGCCTATTCTTTGATGCATGATGCAAGCTTTACTTTATTTCCGAGAGGAATGTACAATTAATAAGACAAAATAGAATATTGATGCTGGGCTTGCCGAGAATGTCTTTATTAAGTGCTGGTTGGTTAAGGCCCACAATTAATTAAGACGGCTTATTTAAAGATATACAATCTGGATCTAAAATATTCCAGGACTAAAAAATTCCAAAACTTGTTTTTCATTTGAAGTGTACGAATGTGGAACGGGTTGAATGATGAAACAGAAGTTCAAATTTAGTATCAATAGTAAAATACTAAAACGTTGAAATACTATATTCCGTTCTTAGCTTAATCGGTTATTATGAGAATGAGAACAAGCACCTTTCTTACTTCCTTTTGGCAACTTTGACTGAAACTGGTAAGTTATCATAAGATGGTTACGAGCTTATCGTAATAAAACAACTGACTCCGATATGTGCGATTTCGCCAAATTTGTCCCTCCTTAATTCACTTATGCTCCAATTACATAGGTACCTTAAGTTTAAATCTGTCCACTTCATGTTAGATTTGTCGCCATCTGAATTAATTTGTCGCCTTACTTAATTGGAATTTCGTAAAATCACAGTAATGCAAATTTCCTAATCGACACACTTACAATTATGTCCTTCAAAATGATAACAATAAATAAAAAATATTGGAAAATTCCCATATGTTATGAAATCGGCGTCTATATGTATATACACACAAATTTTACAGCCATTTCATTTACACAGAATGTTTATATAGTGATAAAATTGATAAGCGCGTATTCCACAATATACGGGGTGAATATTTCTAAACAATGCCGCATAGTATATCATGAATCATTTCTCCCGTTTATATAATCTCTCCATAAATAAATGTATGTGATGTAAAATGTTTGATTGTAAGTAGTTATAGAAAATTTAATTGAATTTACTATTGAACTCAATTTATGACATTTCATCGTACACATGTATAAGAATGCGGGTATAATATAATTATGCGCACACGTTTACAACAAACATATCATAATCATTGTGTAAGTACAAGCAGTCATTATCACCCTGCACATTTATAATTTACCCAGAAACATAAAAAAAAAATCTTTCGAAACGTTTTGATGTGATTCAAAAAGGCAATTGCTGATAAGACGACATATACCTATATGTATATGTAGGTCAATATATAATAATGGTCTTTCTTCTAAGTTTTCTTTTGTAATCAGAAATGGTCAATATAGGATGATTCATTTAATTCGACTTAGAATGTTTCTGTTGTGTATTGCGCGTGTGAAAAAATGTCCGTTCTGAAAATTGAACGTAATTTACTCAGAAATACACATTTCCAGTGTTGGGAAGCCAAATTCGCATCTTGCTTCTGCATATCCTAAAATTCAACTATAAAATTGAAAACATGGGATCCAGGTATAAATTTAGAGTTTGAGAAATTTTTAGTATTCGAACTCTTATTTCGATTTCTAATGTTCTGCCCTAAATGTAAATAATTAACATGCAATGACAAAACGGTTTTCCCAGTCGGTAAATAGTTTCCTATGGGTTTAATATGTATACAAACTTGCAAAGCCAAATTGCCACACCCACACACGAACATCTCGGCGCTGGGTCCATTATTATGGAATATTATGTACGGTGGTGCACATAAGCGAAAGCCTTCGCAGATTACGTTGCAGTTTTGGTGGTGGACATCATAGTCATTATCCAGTAGTGGTTATCTACGATGGCTAATGATAGATACATGCTGACCGGACTTGGATGTTTCCGGTAATATAATACCTGTATAGATTTGAACGGCGATATATGTCTGACTGCATTGGCTGTAAAAGTACATATAGTATATACCAGAGAATGCAGGACATGTGTTTTTCTTCTGCCGCGGGAGATACGAGAAAGCTAGACAAAAACGGTCAAGTTGGCTTGGGCAGAAACCTTGGTTAAGCAATGAAGCATTGAGCGCAATACTTAACGGAGGTTCCGGGTACAAATGGTTGATGAAAGGAAGGTGTTTTTTAGCCAGTAAGAATCCGGCACTATTGTTCACACGTGCAGATAGTCTGTTTCGAGATTTTCACCTACCTACAAAAAGAAACACACAAACTTATATACCCACAGGAAATTTAAAAAAAAATTTCCCTGAGTTTATAAAAATTTCTAAATTTTATATTTTCATTGAAATTTGAATTTTGGATTTTAAAAATTTCAAATTTATATTTAAAAGTTTAAATTTATGTCTTGATTTGAAATTCTAAACATTTTGGAATTTTAAACATTTCGAACTTTCAAATATCTATACAAATTTCGAGTTTTGCTGAATTTTAAGGAAATCCTGAAATTTTAAAATGGCGAGTGTACGAATTTTTGCATGGCATTTTACACGTTGATTGAAAATTACTGTGTGTAAAATTATTTTAATATTTTTCCCCCGAATTTTAATATCAATTGAAATTTTGGATTTTGAAAATTTCAAATTTTTTCGGAATTCTTCAAATTTAACTGTTTCGAAATTTCAAATATCGATACAAATATCGAGGTTTGCTGAATTTCAACAAATTTTTGCTTGACATCCGTTGATCAAAACTTGAACATTTTAAATTTCAGTTAAAATTTTGAAAATTTCGCTCTTTGAAAATGTCAGATTTCAATAATAGTTTTAATTTAAATCTAGATTTAGAATTCTACAATTTTAAAATTCGATGCAAATATCGAGACTTTTTGAATTTAAACAAAATTCAATGAAATTAATGTATTTTTGCTTAACATTCTCATCGAATTTAAATTAATAATTTCAAAATTTTGATGAGAATTAATGTAAAATGGTTTTGATATTTTTCCCCCTAATTTTTAAAATTTTTGAATTTTAAATTTTAATTGGAATTTTAAAAATTTTGGGCTTTGAAATGTCAAATTTAAGTGTTCGAATTTTTGCTTGAAATCCCTCATTGAATTTAAATAAATAGTTTCGAAATTTTACACGTTGATAAAAATTATGTAAAAAGAAATTTGATATTTTTGCCCCGAAATTTAGAAAACTTGAGAACTTTAAATTTCAGTTGAAATATTGAAAACTTAAATTTAAATCTAGATTCGGAATTCTTCGTTTTGAAATTTCAAATATCGATGCAAATATCGAGGTTTGCTGAATTTCAATAAATTTTTGCTTGACATCCTTATCGAGTTTAAATAAATATTTTCCAAATTTTAAATGTTGCTGAAAAAAAATTTGATATTTTTCCTCCGATTTTTTAAAAACTTGAGAATTTTAAATTTCAAGTGGAATTTTGAAAATGTCGGTCTTTGAAAATGTCAGATTTCAATAAAAGTTTAAATTTAAATCTAGATTCAGAATTCTACAATTTTAAACATCTTGAAAGTTCAAATATCGATGCAAATATCGAGACTTTCTGAATTTTAACGAAATTAATGAATTTTCGGACATGTTGGACTTTGAAAATGTCAAATTTGAGTGTTTGAATTTTTGCTTGAAATTCTCATTGAATTTAAAAAAATATTTTTCCACCGAAATTTATAAAACTTGGGAATTTTAAATTTCAATTGAAATTTTGAAAATTGAAATTTAAAGGTTTCAATTTAAATCTGGATTCGGAATTCTTCAAATTTAAACATCTTGAAATTTCAAATATCGATGCAAATATCGAGGTTTGCTGAATTTTAACAAATTTTTGCTTGACATCCTTATCGAGTTTAAATAAATATTTTCGAAATTTTAAATGTTGATGAAAATTACAAAAAAAAAATTTGATATTTTTTCTTCCGATTTTTTAAAAACTTGAGAATTTTAAATTCCAATTGGAAATTTGAAAATTTTGTTCTTTAAAAATGTTAGATTTCAATAAAAGTTTAAATTTAAATCTAGATTCAGAATTTTACAATATCAAACATCTTGAAATTTCAAATTTCGATGCAAATATCGAGACTTTCTGAATTTCAACAAAATTCAAAAATTTGATAAATGTTTCGTGTATGAATTTTTGCTTAACATTTTCATCGAATTTAAATAAATAATTTCGGAATTTTGAATTTTTGATATGGTTTTGATATATTTCAACCTAATTTCTAAAACAAACAGAATTTTATATTTCAATTGGAATTTTAAAAATTTTGGTCTTTGAAAATGTCAAATTTGAATGTTCCAATTTTTGCTTGAAATCATCATTGAATTTAAATAAATATTTTCGAAATTTTAAATGTTGATGAAAATTACGAAAAAAAAAATTTGAAATTTTTCCTCCGATTTTTTAAAACCTTGAGAATTTTAAATTTCAATTAGAATTTTGAAAATTTCGCTCTTTGAAAATATCAGATTTCAATAAAAGTTTAAATTTAAATCTAGATTCAGAATTTTACAATTTTAAACATCTTGAAATTTCAAATATCGATGCAAATATCGAGACTTTCTTAATTTCAACAACATTCAACGAAATTAATGAATTTTTGGATATGTTGGACTTTGAAAATGTCAAATTCGGGTGTTCGAATTTTTGCTTGAAATCCTCACTGAATTTTAATAAATTTGATATTTTTACATCGAAATTTAAAAAACTTGAGAATTTTAAATTTCAATTGGAACTTTGAAAACTTTAATTTAAAGGTTTAAATTTAAATATAGATTCGGAATTCTTCAAATTTAAACATTTGGAAATTTTAAATATCGATCGAAATATCGAGGTTTGCTGAATTTCAACAAATTTTTGCTTAACAACCTCATCGAGTTAAAATTAATATTTTCCAAACTTTAAATATTGATGAAAATTATGAAAAAAAAAAAATTTGATATTTTCCTCTGATTTTTTAAAAACTTGAGAATTTTAAATTTCGGTCTCTTCGGGCAGAATTCTACAATTTTAAACATCTTCAAATTTCAAATATCGATGCAAATATCGAGAATTTCTGAATTTCCACTAAATTTTTCCCCCTAATTTCTAAAACTTCATTTCAATTGGAATTTTAAAAATTTTGGACTTTGAAAATGTCAAATTTGAATGTTCCAATTTTTGCTTGAAATCCTCATTGAATTTAAATAAATAGTTTCGAAATTTTACACGTTGATGAAAATTATGTAAAAAGAAATTTGATATTTTTCCCCCGAAATTTAAAAAACTTGAGAAATTTAAATTCCAATTGGAATTTTGAAATTTGAAATTTAAAACTAGATTCGGAATTCTTCAATTTTAATCATCATAAAATTTCAAATATCGATGCGAAATCGAGCTTTGATGAATTTTAATGAAATTTTGAAATGGTAAATGTTTTGAAACATTCACATTTTTTCAAAATTCAAATTAAATTTCAGAATTCCTAGATTCTTCAAAATTCCGAATGATGAAAATTCCTAAATTTCTAAACCCTACATATTCCTCTAAATAATTCGAAACCTTTCAAATATAAAACTCACAGTAACATATAATATAAATTTAATTTTTGCAAATCGAAATTCTTTGTAAGGATTTACGAAGCCTTGCAACAAAAAATATCTACAACTTAATAATACGAGTTTTGGCCTTAGACATGTCCAATTGGTAACTAATCGATTAACTGCCAGAAGAGTTACTCCATATTGAAATTAAATTTCGCGATCGCTTTTATTATCAATTGTTTCTTAAATTTTCTAACTTTTCTTTTCTTAAATCACAACTTGATTGTGGGGTTTAAATACTGATCCACTAACGATTCTGAAGATTTAATTAAAATATTCCGATCGCTTATATTTATTTCATAAATGATCGTAATACTTTCAATGATGATCGTTAATAAATTATTAAAAAGCAGTGATCACTCTTTTAAAAATTTTTGTTTTGTTGAATTATAAATAAATCTGCTTTTGCAAGTTCGATGAACGCGAAAAATAAGGACCGTGAGACAATTTTGTTAAGCAGAGTGCGATCGCATACGATTTTCACAACTAATTAGTTGTACAATAAAAAACTAATTAAAATGTGGTATACTTAAGTATCAACAAATAATTGTGATCGCAGAAACGAAAAAACAGATTGAAATGATCGCGTGATCGAGAATTTATTATAACGCAGCCCCACACCGATTACGATCATCTGCACTTAGTGCTGAATAAAACAACATTAAAACCATCTGTTTGATTATTTAACATTTTTGGTACGATCGACCGCCCTTGTGTGCGAAAAACCTGTCAGCGTATAAATTTATTACACCAATTCGTGTTATTGTTGTGTGACGTGTTTCGAAATTGGTGCCAAAAAAAAAATATTCGCTTTGATGAAGTTCACAAGCACCTTGAATTTATATTTCTTTTAATACATATTATGTTATGTACTATACGTTAATACATTTTAAGTACTTATTGTAACAATATTTAAGTATGTATGTACTAAAATGCTGTTTTAGTAGTTTTATCTACTATATGTTACTATCGCACCAAAAACTGATAAGGGAAACTAAAATAACATAATAGGTGGTGGTTAATTACGGCAATTATGTCAGACGACCGATGCAAAGCTCTATAATGCCGGCAGTACCCAATAATCATTATGCTTAGCATAGCGTTCATAAGCCAAAGGGAAATACAAATTATAGGCCTCGATTTTCTTATCTTTTTCTTGTACAAACAAAAAAATGTTGTACAGTTTGTATTATCACATAAAATTAACCGTTATACAAACCGAACAGTCTGTTATCAGTATACATAAAGTAAGTGAGAGGTTAGTCGTATCGAATTAATTAGCATAATTTTGGCGCCAGTTTTGTAAATTATATGGTTAAGATCCAAATTTTTTTCCTACAAATCAAAACTAGTTTACATCTGTGGGTGTGTGTGTGTGTGTGTTTGGTCATCTATATGTATAAACTGTCCTTGAAGTCTATTTTAAACAAACGGTGACCGTATTAAAAATTTTATCTCATCATCGAAAATTTATTTTATTTTTTTAGTATTTGCAACATCTTTACGATAGTATTTTTGTATACAGGCACACTTACTTCCATATCTAATAAAAAAATGTTGACATCATTTCAATATTGATAAAAATTAACACCTTTACGTATAAAAATGTTTTTATTTTATTTGAACTTGCAAGATGTAAAATCAAATATCTTAAGCAAAGATTAGCTGAAGCTACTTTATATTATATAGACGCAAAACTAGTTTTAACTTGTATGTACGTTGTATGCGTAGACTGCCGGTAAAATTGAGTTCATTGAACGATTTGTCTTTTTTTAAACATGTGAATATTTTGTTCGATCGCGGTGACACAATTTATATGAACCAAACTACGATCCTATGAACAAGTTTGCTCGGTAGAATCATTGGTGATGTCAATAATTGGTATTTTTGAAAACGATCATCATCGACTGACCGCACGATTTATTGGGAATTGATATAATCTAGAAAAAAAAAATGATTCACTTCTGACAATCGTTAAACACAAATTTCATTGGAATGATCATGATCTGAATTAAAAATGTTTAGATACATTTATGAACAGTGCGATTTCGGTATGGACAAAAATTTTCTCATGTCCCTTGCTATTGTTAATAATTTAATCACGATCATCATTGAAAATATTACGATCATTTATGAAATGTTTAATATGACCGATCGGAATATTTTAATTTAAGAAGTCATAAGCTTCAGAATCATTAGTATCGACCAAATACCAAAATCACAGCCCCAAATTCATATTATTACCTAGAAAAATCATCGATCGAGAACGATGTTATCGATCAAGCAACCACAGTTTAGTTCCTGTAAGACAAGGTCTTAAATCGTTTCAAACTCATGTGCTAAATGAACGATTCTGAACAATAGAATAATGAAACAGATATCTTGATAAAGCGATCACTTATATTTTTTGTGATCGCAAAAATCGCGATCGTCACAATCGCGAAAATTAAATATTAAAGAAAACAAACCTCATAAATCAGGTAGGCCACCAACCAACCAACTCATTTGTATATCTTAGTGATCGCTTTGTTTTAGAAAACCCCCTGATAAGCCAGTGATCAAGTGATCACTTATATTTTTGGCGATCTCGATTTATTTTAAACAAATATTCATTTGATGTCGATAATGTAATGGTGATCTTGTCACGATCATAGATTAGAAATGCAACTCCACGATCGAAGCAAGTAGCAGTTTTTATAGACACAACAATAATAATCGTAAAGAGATCAGTTGATCACTATTATAAGACATGATCAACTATACATTAAACTACAGGCAATAAACTAAACACAATAAATGAGGTTAGATTATTCTCGATCGCTATAAAAAAAATTACTGACTGCTACTTTTACTCTAATTTTAATTACAACTAAAAATTCTAAACTCAAAACGAATCTTAACTAACGCTAATTTAGCATTAAAGCGAGTTAAAAACATTCTTTCAAAAGAAAAGAAAATTATAACAAAAATTTGTTTGTAAAGATTGCGATATAACAACAAAGTGGGGCACATAAACAATCCCGCAGCAAATGAAGATGTTTCGGCCGACTGATCGATAAAAAAAAATTTCACTATCGCTTTATTATGGTATATGGTATATTAACCATGAAACCACAAAGTATGTAAGCGAAAGTTTTTCAATTTTATTTTTTTTATTGAATAACGGAAAATTATTTGAAAAACCGTTCAATGCAATTACAAATAAATTTTGTAATTATGGTTCGTTAAATCGGGTGCACATAGAGAGAAAATTATTGCGGTCAATAAAATTGATTGATTCGAAAGTGATGAGATTCGTACTGGTTGAGTTTCTAATTTTTTCCCGCGTTTTCTTTGTCCCCATCGATACTGGGCGCCTAATTATATTCGAGACTGTATATATTTATATATAGAGTATGTAAATGGAACTAGTCTCAAGGTCAGTGTAATACCACAAAACTAAATAATTACGATACGAGCATAAGTATTGTATACAAAATAATAGTTTTCTTTATGATTTGTTGTATGTCTCTTCAATTTTATTATCACTCAAGTGTATCAGTTTCCGCCGTTTATTTATAATTTTATGTTTGTTTTTTTTTCTCGTTCATTTTCTCTACTTGTAGGCTAAAAATAAATAAAAATTTATTTTTATAAGATGTTTTATGTGATTGAGACATAAGTAAAACAAAAAAAATGTTAATCATAATTATTTTGAATATGTTACTACACACTAACTTTCGTATTTCGTCAGACAAGTATTCATCACTAAAAGTATGCGCGACGAGTTAAGTGACTAAACTCCAATTTTCATTGGATTCTAGAATTTTAACAACAATAGGTAGTAACATAAAAATGTAAGATAATTAACTGATTATTGTGGTCAATAAACTTGCTATTTGTCTGCGGTTTGAAAGTGTGGTTGTAAATGTTGTGCTTAATGTAGTAACTATTAAATGTTTTTAAAAAGTTTTAATCTGTTAAACAAATTAAATGGTCGCCATTTTGGATTATTTGCCAATTTCCCGATCGTATCTTAGTTTTATTGGCTGCATAAGTCATCATGTTGCGGTCCTCCATTTTGAATCTCGCATTAAGGCCGCCATATTGAAAACAAGCAATAAATTTATCAATTGTCCGCCATTTTAAATTAGCCGCCATATTGAATTTGAATGATACAATAAAGATTCTTATGGTCAATCAGATTTTGTCATCCATCCGCTATTTGGAATTTCGGAAATATCGCATATCCCAATTAGCCGTCATATTGAATTTTTTTGCAAAACGGCCATCATGTGGTATCATCAATAAATTTATTCGTTATTGATTTATAGTTTAAGAGATAGGTTGAAGCGTCCATTGTTCCCTAAGATACATCTTCTATTAATGAACTGTGAATTATAGGGTTCAAACCATATCGCCAAGGTGTCTCAAAAATTAGAGTTTACAGATTTATTAAGTTTTCATAAATGTATGTAGGTTTCAAACCAATCAAATTCACATTTCTATCTAATGTTTGAAAAAGGCGTTTATTATATTTCGTCTTTGGATTAGCATGGAGACAAGTAAAATTAGTGTTAAATAAGTAAAAGTGTCAAAATTTGGTTTAATCTGGCAGGCTACTTACTGGCTGAACTTCCGCCAAGATTGACAAAGTCGTCGATTCATACGGCAAATTACTTCAATAGTGTATATCGATCGAATATAGATCAAGTTTAGATTTTCCCTGTTACCAATTTTGTCGAATGGTTTGAAAGGCAGTTTGGTGCACTTCTGAATTATAACAGCATTGAAAAAGGTTTCAAAATAGGCTAAACTACTTTTCAAATTTTTTCTTGTTTTTATTTTCATTTTTTCAACCTTTATCGATAGTTTGAAAATAAATGTATCCTACAATTAGGAATATTTGTTAGATTTTGGTTCCTAATTTTAGGAAGCTTGATGAACTTCAAGGCTATATAGTTTGAATGGTAGTTTTAATCAATATCTGCATTGCAATTCTGCTCTGCTACATTAACATTAGGGATTATACCTAAAAAGTAACGGCAGAGGTGATGAAAAATAGTTGAAAAATGTTCCAATACTTATTGATGAATTCGGTTTGAAAGGTACTTGATAAAACGTCAAGGTTTTAATTGGAAAGTAAAACAAGTAAATTTCGCGATCATGTACCTTAACTTGTGTCGTGTGCTTTGGAAAATAAACAAACTCAACTCTCTGTGGTTTCGTGGTTTTCAGCTAAGGTTAGTAAAATGTTGCTGAAGACATTAAAATATTCGGGTCACGTCGAATTTTTCGAAAAGTATTTTGCCGGTTTGATTTGAAGGGTAGTTTGAAACGTCTTAGGCACACTCAGACCGTTGACGGTCCATTGTGATACCACAGAATATATCCCCTTTACTCCTCTTGGAACCATTTCGAGCTACTTATGTAGTGTAAGACGTCCCGCACTTTAATGTTTTCGAGATCCGAGAGGCAGTCCATCCTGAACTTACCCAAGTGCTAATGCCTTCTGAGTGCCAATGCTGGACAGAAGCAAAGGAAGTGGACCAAAGTCGGCTCTTCCTCCTCTTCGTCCAAGCAGCTTCTGCAGAAGTCATTAGCCTCCAGACCCAGCCTTCTTGCATGTTCTCCAAAAAGGCAGTGTCCCGTGAGAATTCCTACGACCGTTCTTAATTCACGTCTGCGTAAGGATATTAATGCCCTAGTGCGCCCCAAGTCCAGCTTTGGCCAAACTTGTCTTGCAACTCTACAGGTGAGGGTGTTAGACCACCTTTCCCCCGCTGAGAATAGCGCCTGCTTCCCAAGTGCTTGTCTCAGCGCTGTGATAGGCCTCCCCAGACTTGCCGTTTCCGGTTGCAGCTGGAGAGTCGTACCATGCCTAGCAAGTTCATCTGCCCTGCAGTTCCCCATGACGCCCGAGTGACCTGGGACCCAGACTACCTGGATGTTGAAATGCTCACCCATCTCATTTAGAGATGAGTGACAACTCAACGCCACCCGTGACGCCAAAGACACCGATTCTAACGACCGGATCGCCGCTTGACTGTCCACATAGATTGTGATATCGTCTGAGGATAACACATTATGCTTCAACCACGTCATGACCTCCTCAATCGCTACGACTTCAGCTTGGTACACGCTGCAGTAATCAGGGAGACGAATAGAAATATTTACATTTAATTTGTCACAGAATACTCCAGCTCTTACTTTGCCGTCTAGCTTGGAGCCATCTGGGAAGAATTGCAACGCTTCAGTTTCCGATAACGGTCTATCCCTCCAGGATTCCCTTGAAGGGAAGGAGGTCCGAAATCGCTTCTCGAAGCGTAGAGTAGGTTTAATGTAGTCAAGATTCGCCAGCTCATCCTTCAACGATCTGACGATAGTAGAGTGTCCTATACTAAGACACCTACACTGAGAGACGGCTGCAAGTCGTACAGCCGTATTTGCCGCCATCTGTTTGCCAAAAATGTCGACCGGAAGAAGGTGCAACATAACCTCTAAGGCACTTGTCGGTGTCGACCTCAATGCCCCGCTAACAAGCATACAGGCCGTTCTTTGCACTCTCTCAATCTTATTTTTGTAAGTTACCTTGTCCAGAGCTGGCCACCAAACACCCACCCCGTACATGAGTACAGGTCTCACTACGGCGGTGTAGAGCCAGTGTACCAGCTCCGGCTTCAGACCCCATCTATGACCAATGGCGTTCCTACAGGAGTACAAAGCAATACTAGCTTTGTTTATTCTCTCCAACATGTTGGGCTTCCAACTAAGCTTACTGTTCAAGATAATGCCCAGATATCTAGCTATATCAGTAAAAGCAAGTCTCGTGCCATTTAAGGTAGGAGGGACAACTACCGGGATTTTATATTTCTTAGTAAAGAGTACCAGCTCTGTCTTGGACGGGTTAATACCAAGTCCACATTTGCCAGCCCATTTCGTAACGATGGTAAGCGCATTCTGCATTACGTCTACAATTGTGCCCAGGAATTTCCCGGTAACAGCTAAAGCTACGTCATCTGCGTACGCGATAACTTCAATACCCTCTCTCTCCAATTCAAGTAGTAACCCGTTTACCACTATGTTCCAGAGAAGAGGGGACAGAACCCCCCCCTGCGGAGTTCCCCTAGTTACTCGCCTCTTGAAGGTGGAGTCCCCCAACTTCGAGCTAATAATCCTGCTTCCCAACATATAATTGATTAACCCTATCAGAGGAACGTCCACCTCCAAAAATGACAATCCCTCCTTGATTGCCTCCGCTTTCACATTATTAAAGGCGCCTTCTATATCCAGGAAGGCCACCAAACAGAATTCCTTCGAATTAATCGATTTCTCAATCGTAGACACCAAGGCGTGCAGAGCAGTGTCCACAGATCTACCCTTTGTGTACGCATGCTGAGACGATGCCCACTTCCTGGCACCTATTTTATCTCTGATGTACATATACATCCAGCAGCCTTTCCAAGGTTTTCAAAAGAAAGGATGATAGAGTTATTGGTCTTAGGTCCTTAGGATAGACATGTGAGCTTTTCCCCGCTTTCGGTATGAACACCACATTGACCTCCGTCCAGTACCTAGGAATATAGCCCAGCTTCAAACACCCTTTGAATATAGCTTTCAGGTAGGGAAGAATAATTACTGAGTTGTTTTGAAGTTCCGCTGGTATAATTTGATCCGGACCAGCCGATTTAAATGGTTTAAAACCCCTCAGTGCCCATAGGATCCGTTTTCTGGTTACGATATCCTCTGTGGTTACTGACAGTGATTCCTGATGATTGCTACGCACCAACAGGTCTTCAAAGCTCCCTGGGAAGTGTGTCTCGAAGAGAAGCTCCAGAGATTCTCCACTAGAAGCTGTCCAAGATCCGTCCGGTTTTATCAAAAAACTAGGACTAGATGTACTTTTGGAAAGAATCTTCCTAAGGCGGGAGGTTTCGGATACCTCTTCCATATTATCACAGAAGATTCTCCAAGACCTCCTTTGTGCCTTTCTTAATTCTTTCTTATAAATTCCGTGTTTCTCCTTATAGGAGTCCCAATCCTGAGCCTCCCTTGTATTTTTGGCTCTATTAAAGGCTATCCTACAAGCCTTACGATAGGTTCCCAGTTCCCTGGACCACCATACCGGTTTTTGCCTACCCCTAGGCTTAGCCAGTGGGCAGGCAGCGCGAAAGGATCGGTTGCATGCGCTAGTAACGCTAGCCACCATGTCCTCCAGCTCCCCAACGTTCGTCGGGGGCTCCATAGCCCTCGTCGGTAACATTTCCTCCAATAATTTCCCATATTTGCTCCAGTTGGTCCTTCTAGGGTTCCTGAAGGCTTCCCGGGTAGCAGGGTGAATATCGAGGCTATAGGTTAAATATCGATGAGCAGAAAAGGAGTGTTCCTTATCCACCCTCCAATTTTTAACCATATGAAGAATATTATTTGAGGCAAGGGTCACGTCTAGAACCTCCTGCCTGTTACTAGTAATAAATGTGGGTTCCCGCCCAATATTACACACTGAAAGGTTAGTACTCATCAAATAATCAAAAAACGACTCACCTCTTTCATTAATGTCTGTGCTTCCCCAGATAGTGTGATGCGCATTAGCATCAACTCCCAGTACCACACCTACCTTTGATTGTTCCGCTTTACGGAACAGACCTTACACGCATTTCCTTCAAATGTTGGACTACCATAGGTACACTGCCGGTCCACGTGGCACTCCCGGACCCATTTTAGGCTGACTTCTTCGTTCTCCAACATCATATGGTAGAAGAGGGTATTTACTGATCCCAACAGTAAATACAATGCTGGAGGTGGGATTATGTCGATGATCCGCTTATTTTCTTCTGCATTGAAGAGAGGTGGATGTATGCAATTATCAAATAACTTGGCTCACTTTCTAAGTCCTCCTTCTGAACGCCACTTTTCGCATTTGGCGCGACAATTATTGATCGTTCTGTAATTGCCCGAGTTGATTAAGTTTTTTTGGGGAGCATCGCACCATGTGCAAGGATGTGCACTTGAGTTACTCTTCAAATCCGTTGCAACTGTTCCAAGAAAGGAATTTATATCTAATGCTGACCATATAAGCGAGACATTATGGTAATTTTCCTGAGTGTTAGGGGCTAAACAAAAAATAAATAATCGTTTCACCCCAGATTCGAGGAATTTTTCAGCATATCTTATACTTGGAAGCTTTCCTTGAGGTGCCATGGGCGGTTCATCATTCGATGACTGGATGGAAAGAGAAAGTTTTAGAAAACCACCCCCACCGTCAATTCCGAATTTGAGTTGTACATTGGAAACTTGTCGTTGCTCTATTACATCTTGAATGAAACTTCGCAGATTCTTGCAAATGACGACAAAATCTGATGATTACTTTCTGATATTTTTTTTTGTTGATAATTGGGTTCTATTATTCCTGGTGTGTTGGTTTCTGCACGGATGAAAGCAGCAATTCTCAACACTTTTCTGGTACTTAAATCCATATCAGTTTGCATTTGCCGAAATCGATTGTACCTGCGAATTCCTTGTTCCTCCAACAATATTCACGGTCAATGGTTTCCCGTGATGCTGCGAGAGGGATATTAACCCTTCGTCACGCGAGTGTGAGCCTTCTCCTCCACACGAATTTGTAGCTATCTTATCTTTCAATAAGCGAGTTGATATGTATATGCTCTTTTTGTTTCGAATTGAGCCCTAATTTTTGCATGTTATTTAACAAGTTCGTGCTATTGCACACGTGATTAATTCCTCTGGCCAATAATCCTAAACCTTTAACACAACGTTTGATAACTGCTTTTTTTTAATTTCAGGAACCTTAGAGGCCTTTCCGCATTTGTCTTTTTTCTCTCCTGGCGATTTTTATTTACGACCACTGGTGTCAGATTTCGCGAGAAATTTGGTACCACAGGGCCGGTAACTAACATACAAAGATAACATTGGCACTGGTCTTCTTTCCTAATCGATCTCGTGCTGTACTTCACAGACAAAAATTTTCCAATTTCTGAGAATTCACATCTTTTATCTTCTTTCAATGACTTGCCCAGGCGTAGATTATAAGCTAGGCACAGTACAACTGGCCCTCTTGTATCACATTCATCAAAACCCGAGATTACTTCCATCAAGTTTGATTTCACCTTTCCTTGAATGATCACCATTTTTTTTGATTTTTTTCCACAACACAGACATATTTTGAAACGGTTTTCTTCGTGATTTCCACGCTTTTTATAATCCGGATAAAACATATCGAAAATAGAAAAATCAGCGATTTCAGATTATTGTTTACTCGTCAGTGCCTACCGGAATACTAAATGTAAACATTGAATCTTGGCTCTCTTTCTCTCATTCAAAACCAAAACATGCCAATTTTCTTTATAATTATCTCGAGGCGGTGTAGAACGGGTCTTACGAACGTCTCTAAATCTTTATTATTTTTGTTGTGTTTTTACGCTTTTAGGAATCACATCCATTGCCAAACCCTTCTCGGAAACCCTATATCTATCATTATATAGGTGTATGAACCAATGCGAATGTATATGACACCCTGTATATATATCCAGAATCATCATCACACATGAAAGGGCGTTACAAAATCATCATGTTGCTTCCTCCATTTTGAATCTCGCATTAAGGCCGCCATATTGAAAACGAGCAATGAATTTATCAATTGTCCGCCATTTTAAATTAGTCGCCATATTGAATTTGTATGATACAATAAAGATTCTTATTGTGAATCAGATTTCTCATCCATTCTCTATTTGGAATTTCGGAAATATCGCATATCCCAATTAAGTAGCCGTCATATTGAATTTTTTGCAAACGGCCATCATGTGGTAACAGCAATAAATTTACTCGTTATTGATTTATAGTTTAAAAGGTAGGTTGAAGCGTCCATTGTTCTCTAAGATACAAAAATCATCTTCGATTATTGAACTGTGAATTATAGGGTTCAAACCATATCGCCAAGGTGTCTCAAAAATTAGGGTTACATTAAGGTGCCTCTCTGATTTTCGTTGGATCATGTTCACTCTCCCAATAAAGTTGGAATTTAGTTTGATGAAGTCTAATGTAGGTTTCAAACCAATGAAATTCAAATTTCTATTTACATAATGTTTGAAAAAGGCGTTTGTTATATTTCTCCTTTGGACTAGGACAGAGACAAGAAAAATTAGTGTTAAATAAGGAAAAGTGTCAAAATTTGATGTAATCTGGCAGGCTACTTACTGGCAAATTACTTCAATAGTTGTCGAATGGTTTGGAAGTTTGCTTGGAGGCAGTAGATTTGATTTGAAAGGAAGTTTGGTGCACTTCTGAATTATAACAGCATTCAAAACGATTTCAAAATTGGGTAAACTACTTTTCAAATTTTTTCTTATTTTTATGTTCATTTTTTCAAGCTTGATCGATAGTTTGAAAATAAATGTATCCTACAATTCGGAATAGTTGTTAGATTTTGGTTCCCAATTTTAGGAAGCTTGATGAACTTCAAGGCTTTATAGTTTGAATGGCAGTTTTAATCAATATCTGCACTGCAATTCTGCTCTGCTACATTAACTTCAGGGATTATACCTAAAAAGTAATTGCAGGGGTGTTGAAAAATGTTCCAATACTTATTAATGAATACGGTTCGAAAGGAACTTGATAAAACGTTCAAAGTTTTAATTGATAATTAAAACAAGTAAATTTCGCGATCATGTACCTTAACTTGTGTCGTGTGCTTTGAAAAATAAACAAACTCAACTCTCTGTGGTTTCGTTCATTTTCAGCTAAGGTTAGTAAAATATTGCTGAAGACGTTAAAATATTTGGGTCACGTTGAATTTTTTGAAAAGTATTTTGGCGGTTTGATTTGAAGGGTAGTTTGAAACGTCAATTTTTAGAAAACCCACTTGTTTCAAACTTGATAGATAGTTAAAAAATAGTTGAAGAGCTGAATTTTCAGCAAGGTTGGCCCAATAAGTCCCTGAAAAACGAGTTTGGGTTTCCTCAGGTATCTACATCATTGCTAGCCTTTGGCATCCAATTTTATCAAATTTGATGGCTAGTTTGAAATTTAGTTTGATACACTGTTTGATTAGAATTACTTAAATATTTTCTCTTGATTTAAAATTCAAAGCAAATTTGATCTACGGTTTAACGTGAAATAATAGTATTGCAACTTGGATGGAATAGTTGCAATTTGTCTTTTTTAACTAACCTATATTTATAGTTTGAAAGGTAGTTTGATTTAGGTTAGGTTAGGTTTGGGTGGCGGTCCACTAGGACCAGGCATAGACACAAAAAAATGGTTCGTAGCCATACCACAATAATTTTTATTTCCTCCAACTCATTGGAACCATTTTGAGCTGTTAACAAAGCGCTGGTACTGTCTCTTCCTCCTCTTTGTCCTCGCAACTACGACAGTAGTCATGTGAGAAGACACCAAGTCTACTCGCATGACTCCCTATGAGACAGTGCCCCGTAATCACTCCAACAACAACACTGATCTGACTTCGCTGAAGTGAGATCAGCTGTTTGGATCTCGGCAAGTCCAACTTTGGCCAGACCTGCCGAGTTATTACGCAAGAAGTGATACTTGATCATCTGTCATTCGTCAGCTTGCTAGCTTCTTCCTGAAGCAGCCGTTTGCATATCGCAAGAGGCATTTCAATATCCTTTCTGCTTTCTGAGAAGTGGTCCATTGTACCACGTCGAGCCAGTTCATCGGCGTTTATATTCCCTGTACTTATGAAATGTCCTGGCACCCATAAAATGTGGATGTTGAACTGATCTGCCATCTCGTTAAGAGATGAGAGACAGTTCTGGACTACTTTCGACGTGAGGAGGTGTGATTGAAGCGCTTTAATGGCAAGTTGACTGTCCGTATATATGCGAATATCACAAACTGATATTACATTATACCTCAACCAGTCTACGACTTCCTTTATGGCAGTTACTTCAGCTTGAAAAATGCTACAGTAGTCGGGTAGACGGAAGGAGAGATTTAACAGAAGTTCCTCGCAGAACACTCCAACCCTCGATCCAGTCCTCCCTGGATGGGATCCTAGTCCGGAACTTTGTGTCAAAAGATAGTGACACGACAGTATAGTCGGTGGCCTTGGGAATTTGTTTGTTGCACAAAATAGATGAGTGCCCTGTATTGTTGCAGGTCCACATTAAGATAGATTTCAGCCATATGGCAGTACAAGCTGCTAACTGTTTCCCCAAGATATCTAGAGGAGTCAAAAATAGCAAAGTCTCTAGTACCTGAGTGGATGTGCTCCTCAGTGCACCACTGATCCACAGAGAGATTGTTCTCTGAACTTTTGTCAACAGCTTTTGGTTGACAGTTTTGTCCAGAGCAGGCCACCAGACTATTACCCCATACAAGAGTATGGGTCTGACTACTGCGGTATAAAGCCAATGTACGATGCGGGGCTCCAGCCCCCATCCTTTCCCAATGGCATTTTTGCAAGAGTACTTATAGCACTACCGAAGCTTTCTTTACCCTTTCCAGGATATTCGGTTTCCAATATAATTTGCTATCCAAAACGAGACCCAGAAACTTCGCTTCAACTGTAAAAGTCAAGCTGAACCCATTTAAAATGGGAGGATCGATGTGAGGAAGTTTATATTTCCTAGAGAAGAGAACCAATTCGGTTTTGTGTGGGTTCACATTCAACCCACAGCCATTGGCCCATAATGAACTGACACCAATAGCAACATCATCCGCATAGGCAGCCACCTTGAAACCACCGTCCTCCAGTCTCAGCAACAGGTCATTTATGACCAAGTTCTAAAGCGGGGGGACAGTACGCCACCCTGCGGTGTACCTCTGCTTGCAAATCTTCTGACGGAGGATTTCCCAAAACTGACATTTATGATCCTGCCTCTTAGCATCTGATCTATCCAGTCCTTGAGTGATTCATCCACTCCCAGATCTGAAAGTGCCCGAGTTATAGCCCCTGGAATCACATTAAGGCCCCCTCAATATCTAAGAAGGTTACCATTGCGTAGTCTCTATATTCGAAAGATTTTTCAATGAAAAATACAAGAGAATGAAGAGCATTCTCTACAGATCTCTCCTTGCAATAGGCATGTTGAGATTTGGACAGCTTTTCCGACACAATCGTGCCTCTATTATGAGCTTCTATTTATCTTTCCAGTATTTTAAAAAGGAAGGAAGACAAGCTAATCGGTCTAAGGTCTTTGGGATTGCAGTGTGAGCGTTTTCTCGCCTTAGGTATGAAAACAACCTACACTTCTGTCCATTTACTAGGAATGTGACATAGTTATAGGAAATTGTTAGATCCGTAGTTTGTTGAATATCCGCAGGGATAATACCATCGAGTCCAGGCGACTTATATGGTTTAAAACTGTTTATCGCCCACAGGATCTTTTTTCTGCTAATAATTTGGTCTATGAGGCTACTTGCCCTTTTACCTGTTGATGTGTTAGGTACAGATTCGGAACAACCAGGAAAATGAGTCCCCATCAGAAGTTCCAGCGATTCCGCACTATTAGTAGTCCATATCCCATCCGGCCGTTAAAGATAACTTGGGATGGAAGGACCAGTTGCTAGTACTTTGCGTTGCCTAGACATATCTGAAGGCTCCTGAATTTTGCCACAGTATAGTCTCCAAGAGCTGTTCTTGGCACTTCTCAATTGATATTTTAAATTTTGAGGACTTCTTTATAGGAGTCCCAGTCTACAGCAGATTGGGTTTTCCGTGCTGTTTTGAAGAGTCTTTGGCATTTTCGACGTGTTTGTTGAATCAACTTGGACCACCAGGGTGGCCGAGATTTACCCCTAGGCCTGCTAAGGGGACTAGAGCCCCGTATCGCTTCATTAAAAGCGCTGGACAACTCGTCCACCAACCCATCGAGCTCTTGCGCAGTTTTTGGAGGTTTTGGCACCGGAACTGGTAGTGAATTACCCAGAATAGTTCTAAAGGTATCCCAGTTGGTTTTCCTCCTGTTTCTGTAGATTGGACTTTTTGAAGAAGTTAGGTCCATTTCAAATTGAAGATAACAATGATCAGAAAAGGAGTGGTCCTCCGACACTCTCCAGTTTAATAAACTAATCGCCAGAAAGCTTGAGACAAGAGTAAAATCCAATACTTCCTGTCTATTACTAGTTATAAAGGTCGGCTTATTGCCTATGTTACATATATGAAGGTTAGTGCTTAAAATGGAATCAAGGAGTAACTCACCTCGTTCATCTGTGTCCGTACTTCCCCAGATTGTGTGATGAGCATTTGCATCACTCCCAAGGATGACTCCAACCTTGCGCTTCTGAGCCTCCAAGATTAGCTCACCTAGAATGATTGGTGGAGTATCCACTTCATCATAAGCCAGGTAAGCAGATACTAGCCAGAGGTTTCGTTTATCGACCTCAATGCTGACCGCTGCTACATCTCCGTTACTGAAATTCGATAACAGAAAGCAACTTATGTTATTTTTAATGAGAATGCACGACCGAACCTTACCTTCTTTTTTCGTGTGCGCTAATCTATAATAGGGAGTCTTGAGCCCAAGTATCCGGTCTTCAGTGACCCAAGGTTCCTGGATCAAGACATCTGTCGCTTCTTTCCCAATTTTTAAAATTAGAGCAGCTGATGCTGCCTTAGAGTGGTGAAGGTTGACTTGCAGAAATGTCAGTGTCATCTCTACAGCCTCTTCTCCACCACAGTAACATCAGAGTCATCCCCTGATGAGAAGTCCTCTTTAAAGACTCCATGGACGTTGACATCTCCGTGTCCGTGGAGAGAGTTTCCGCTTGGCTGGCTGCCTCCGCGCACGCAGATAAGCTATCAAGCACCGCGGTAGTTTCTGAAGATGACTTCGGAGCCTCCGGCTTGTCCGCGTCCTTCTTGTACACCTTGAGTGTGACTGCACTGAAACCATAGTTGATTAAACCATTGGTTCTTTCCAGTGCAGTCAGTGACTCCCTGTTTAAGATGATAACAGCTGACCTATAGTTAGCCTTTGTCTCCTCGAGCTTAGCAACTTTCCAGTTGTGCGTTGGCAACTCCGGGTTGCCAACCTGCATCAACTGAAGTATCACCTTCGGATCACTAGGCTCCGAAGGGATGTACACCCTAGCTCTTGGTCTGCAGGGAATCTCCTCCCTATCAATCACAGCAAGGCTGGCTCCGGGCCATACCTCGCCAAGTCCACCCACTGCCTTCTTATAAAGCAGCAGGGACCTTTGATCTGCACAGGCAGTCAGTTTCACCTGATTCCTGTGCCAGCCCGCGTCCCGACAAGTCGGAGCAGGTCCTGGATTTTCCAACAGGACTTTCAGGTAGGTGGTGGCTAAGGCCCCTTCCACCTTCCCCCAATTGGCGGGCGTGATACTGCCATCCTCTTGGGATTTGTCAATAACTGCCACAACCAGCTGATCCTTGAGGACCTCGTTAAAAGGGCTCATAGCGGAAGCATGGAGTTTTGTTCGATTTGCGATCTTAGGACTTTCCTCCTGAGATCTATTTCTTTTAAGCTGTGAGTCACCTGAAGGGCCTTCCGACTTTTTCTCGGTGACTGTTTTTGCCCACACAAGCGTGGATTTGTCTTTATCCGTTCTGTCTTCTGGCGAGATGTTATTTATCTTAACCAGGGCCCTCCAGGCCTTCCTCCTAGTATTATAGGTTGATTTTGAGGAACCAGCTTCGTTCGTGCTTTGGTTCCGCTTTGTATTTCTATACTCAGATTTGGTGACCCGAGTGGAGAGACCAGCCTCACTTGAGCTTATGTCCCGTTGTTTATTTGTAGACTTAGAGTCAGGCCTACAGACCCGAGTCTCGTTGTCCACATTTTCCGGTTTTTTTAGAGAGCCGGACTCTTTTTGTTGTTTTTATTATGCAGATCCATAATTGTTCCCACGAGTAGCGGAGAAAGAAGTGTCCATCTGTGCAGAGATCCGCAGTACACAGATAAGGCTACTTAATCCGGAGGGCGCCAAGTATCCGGATCCACTGTTAGCGACTAAGCTAGTTTTAAAGCTGGGCCCCCAGTCTGGTCGATTATCGGCACGGTACGATTAACACTTTAACCCAGCCCAGCGATTTGTTTAAGGTTGACTCCTTTAGCGCCGTGTTTTAGCCTAGAAGCCAAAGAATCAGCAATCTAGTTACCAGCGGTCACCACGTGGAGGTAACATGAGCACTTGTGGAAGTTGCTTGTTACGGAGCTGACCGCAAGTGCCAACTTGAATCCCCCGAGCAACTTCCACCTGGCCACCGCAGTTTGTTTTACAGCTCTCTGATTTTCGATAACAATTTGTCTGCAAAATTAAAAAAAAAAAAGTAATATCAAATAGTAGTATTTTTACCTAACTTGAAAGCTAGTTTGATGAAGCTTGAAATACGATTCAAACCATACGTTATCACATTGAAGGTTAGTCGTACACTTCAATCAATCAAAATGGATTAAGTCGATTTGAAAGGTAGCTTGATAAATGGTCAGTTGGGCTTAAAACCACAAATCGGGTAAGAAGTGAAAAGTTAAGCTTTGGTGACTTCTTCCAAGCTTTATTGTGAATTTTGAATTGTAAATTACCCGAAAATATTAAGGTCACACACGCGTTGAATTATTTTCCCAAGTTTGATACATTTTTAGCGTTCAAATCCCCTATATCTTAGAAAGTTTAAACTGCTGCAGTTTGATGGATAGTTTGAAAATTAATGTGGCAGATAGTTCGTATGGTATTTCTGAATTCAATTTATCAGCTATTTTCAATGGAATTTTGAGGTGGTTTCTTTCAAACTGTATTACACGGTTTGAAAGATAGTTTGATTGCTCAATTTGAATTGGAATTTTTAATTTTAATTAATACGCAAACGGTCTTCTTTCATTTACCATGGAGTTATATCAAAATTTGCTGGAGGCTGAAGGTTTTGACTTGAAAGGCTGTTTGATACACTTTTTGAATTTATATCCAACTAGTTTTTGTTGTTAATTTTTTGAGCGTTGATACAGTTTGAAAAGTAGTTTAAGGACACTGACATGGTTGAATTGTTATCAAAGGTGGTCAATAAGGCCCATAAAACGATATAATGTTTCCTCTGATTTTGGTTCCCAATTTTAACAAACTTGATAACTTCCTTCAATGCTGTCTACTTAATGTGACTGTTAGTTTAAGGTCATAACAGTGGTACGTTCCTGATACGCTACATCAATGTTGCCGCTTATATCTAAAAAGTTATAACAGGATCGATGCACAATTTTCAATATTGAAGAACTTGGCCTTGAAGGCCAGAACTGAAAGTTCAGCAATTGGAACTGAAATGTGCTACAAATCTTGTTCAACAGGAATGCTAAATTTAACGAATTTGAAGTAAATTTTTTCTACGGTTTTATTTACACGAGCAATCAATGCCATCAAGCTTCGATATTTTCTGCCTACCTTGATGAAGGTTTGAAAGGCATTTTGATACACTTTTAGATTTAAAAATGACCCAAACGGGGCACTATCTGCTGTGTTCTGACAAAAATTGTATAACCAACTTTATCAATTGGTTAGTTTAAATTATATTTCAACACAATTTTATCAAATTTGAATCGGAAAGTTTGTGTTCTTTCAAACTGTATTGCACAGTTTGAAAAGTAGGTTTGATGAATTTATCCACCCGTTCGAATAGAAGTTTGATTGCTCGATTTGAATTGGGTTGGTCTTCGTCATTGAGTCAAACTTGATAGCTAGTTTGAAAATCAGTTTGATACACTTTTTGATTAGAATTACTCAAATATTTTCTTTTGTTGCAATAAAAATATTTATTAAATTACTTCCATCCGGACTGATTCATCGCCGATATACTATATGCACTTACTCATCATATAAATAACCTTTTTTATTAACAGACAGAATTTCTTAAATGTTTTCTTATCTTCTTTCTTTACAGATACATATAAAAAATAAAAATTATTAAGAATTATGCTGTAAAATTAAGACGTAACGTTATTTCAAAACAACAGCATCAAAGATATCGACCGCGCGACAACCGTATACACAAAGTTGCAAAAGATCAAAAAATTGAACAGGCTTCAGAGATTACGCAAAGGTCATCGCGCGTATTTCGAGATTAATTCGAACACGCGACCATAATAATGTTAAATTCATTTTATAAGCATCTACTGCACGTTGCCCTCCTTCTATCTATCATAATTCTATCGATTATCACATCGAAAAAAATTAAACTCAACGATGATTTTGATGTATGGGCCGAGTATGGTACATATCGTACATTAATTTTGTATGCACTACGCTATGTAACATTTTTGTCGCTACCGCAAGCTTTATTTAATTTTTGCGGCCTTATATTCTATAATGCATTCCCCGAAAAGGTGGTGCTCAAAGGAAGTCCTCTGCTGGCACCGTTTATTTGTGTACGTGTAGTGACCCGTGGTGATTTCTCCGAGCTAGTTAAAACTAATGTTATGCGTAACATGAATACATGTTTGGATACGGGACTGGAAAATTTTGTGATCGAAGTGGTTACAGATAAACCGTTAAATTTGGCTAAGCATCGTAGAATACGGGAAATTGTTGTGCCGAATGCGTATAAAACAAAATCGGGGGCACTATATAAATCGCGTGCGTTACAATATTGCCTTGAGGATTCGGTAAATTTTTTAAATAATAATGATTGGGTGGTGCATTTGGATGAGGAAACGCTACTAACGGAAAATAGTGTGCGAGGAATTATTAATTTTGTGCTAGATGGCAAACATCCGTTTGGGCAGGGACTCATAACGTATGCAAATGAAAATGTTGTGAATTGGTTGACAACGCTAGCGGATAGTTTTCGGGTTAGCGATGATATGGGAAAATTACGATTTCAATTTAAATTCTTCCATAAGCCATTGTTCAGTTGGAAGGGTAGCTATGTGGTGACGCAGGTATGTGGCCGATATTTTATTTACATTTTTTTTTATTTTTTATTATCTAAATAAATCGATGATATGGGGAGTTTGCGTATATTTTACGTTAAATATTGATACCATCATGCGAGAATGGAGGATGAGTCGCCTTCCACAATTTCTATTTTTTTTCATTTTTTTTTTATTACTCGGTTGTCAAGTCGAACAAAAAATATGTTTCCAACCGATTTTCGCACTCATATGGCGAAAACAGAAAACGTTATGTAACACGTTTTTTTCTTTTTTAGAAAAATCGATGACATTTTCAATGTGAGGAAATCAATCGCCAATTTTTGTTTAGTTTGGACAAATGTCAGCCATCAAGGTTGTTAAAGTTAATAACAAATTTAAGATTTTATTTTGTGTTATGTTCTAAATTTATTAGATGTAGCCTATTCCAGATGCTAAGTCGTCACATGCTTATTTGGGCGAATTGTGTCAGGTTGGTCAGAGGAAAGCAAGGCTGAAAACTGTTTCATCTCGCAAGACGCTTTATGTCAATAAAACAACATTTTGACTAATTTATCGTGCACGGCAGCCAATTTTAAATTTTGTTGCTCAATTTTGCAAAAGTTTTAATTTGGTTTTATTTCATTTCTTTAACTATTCAGTTTTAATTATTTATGCCAAAACCCTCTTATTATTATTATTATTATTATTATTGGAGAGCCATGCGGGCGATCAGCCACTTCGCACTGCGACCTAAAAGATATCAGGTTCTTAATGAACCTGACAATACTGCCTCCCGGTACGTGATACATACCATCTGGGCTTATTGCCCTTCCTCCTAGATGTTTACTACAGCATGTAGTTCCGCTAGAAAGACGGTAGCCTAGGATCCCAAGGACCTCTAGAGGGTTGCCCACTCCCGTATATTCCTACTCCTGCTCCGTATTCCATTTGATTTTGCTCTTACGAGTTGCTGGGAATTGCAAATCGCCTGTAGGTCACCCAGCTTTAATACAGGAAGGCTTAATAAAACTGGAGGTTGCCTGGTATCCAGAGTCCGCATATTTTGGACTGATTAACCTATCAGCCATTCATTCATCGGCATATGCTGTTCCACCTTATATTAGGGTTTTTTGTCAAGGTTTTCTCCTTTAGCGCCGTACTTTAGCCTGTGCCAAATGGCCAAAAATATGCCAAATGGCCTTAGTTACCAGTGGTTGCCACGAGGAGGCAGCACGTACACTTGCGAATTGTGAACATGTTACCCCTTACACAATTGTACCCATCACGCAGCTGCCTAATGACAAGACCAGAACAGCTCACGTGATGCGCACCCTACTGGAAGGTTACGGAGCTGATAGATTAATCTACTCAACTTTAGTCCCCACCCCTCCAATAGACGCTAAACCACCTGCCAAAACCCTAAATATCGTCATTTATTAATTTTCAAAAGCGAGATTGTCAAATTGAGCAACTTTTAAAATTTAAAATTTTCAACATCCTCATAAGCAGGCTAGTCAAGTGAGAGTTTGTTGCTCGTAGCAATTGTTCGTTTTAGATTACATAAGGCAAATATTGAAAAGAATACAATTTTGAGCAACATTTTAAATGCTAGCCCTTGGTTAAATTTATTGTTACGACTAGTAAAGGTAGTGGTGTGATTGGTAATAAAGAACATAGTAGCAAATTTAAGCAGGAGTAAATTGAGCAATAATTACATTTTAAGATTTCTTGCTCTCTTTAATTCATATTAGGGTTAGCACAAGATTTCGATTTTTCGAAACTGAGCTCAGTTTCTAATTTTTCCGATTAAATTTTGTTTGTGTAGTAAGTAAATTTCTTTAAATTAAGCAACTGTTAAATTTTAAAGTTTTCATATTTTCTTTAATTTATATTAGTTTACCTTGGCACAACAATTATTTTCAATTTAATGTTGGCAAGACTTCAAATCGAAATTGTGATAAGCTTGCGAATTTTTTTTTTTTTGAGCAACTATTAAATTTTAAAAGTTTCAGCAAGATTATTGGCCAACCTTAAGTATTGCTCTTAATTGCCATTGGTAAGCTCTTTGTTGTAATTTGTCAGTGATCTGATGCCCATCGTTGTGGGCTCGAGCATATTATTGTCGCTTAATTTAGCAAAAGTGTGATTTGTGAATTCCATTGGATTCTTGTGCTCAAATTTTCTTAATTTATCCAGTTTCAATAGCCAAATTGGGCTACATTAACCTTTAAAACTTTCAACATTTTCACTAAGTAGGCTAGTCAAGTGAGAGTATGTAGAAAATATTGAAAAGAATAAAATTTTGAGCAACAATCATTTTTTTATGTAAATTCAGCAACATTGTAACTCTTGGTTAAACTTATTGTTACGACCCACAATTTTCCTTCAATTTAATCGAATTTAAACGAAAAAATTACAAACTGATCAACTCTTTAAATTTTATCGGGGTAGTAATAGTAAGTAAATTTCTTGAAATTGAGCAACTACTACATTTGAAAAATTCCTAATTTTCTCTCATTTATAGTAGTTTAGCTTAGCACAATACGTCGGTGAATCCTGAATCTTGGATGAGGTTAGAAATTGAGCAATTATTTTCAATTTACTAATGTTGGTAAGACTTCAAATCGAAATTGTCATATGGTTGCGAATTGATTTTTGAATTTTTTTTTAGCAACTTGTAAATTTTAAAAATTTCAGCAAGATTATTAGCCAATCTTAGGCTTTGCACCTAATTTCCCTTGGCAAGCTCTGTGTTGTAATTTGTCAGTGATCTGATGTCCATCGTTTTGAACTCGACAAAATGAACAACATTAACCTTTAAAATTTTTAACATTCTGATTAATTAAAAATTAGGCTAGGGAAGTGAAACTGAGTCAAGCATCAGAAATGGTTCAGTTTAGATTACCTAAAGCAAATTTTAGAAAGAAAAAAGAGTTTAAAATTTTCATGTTTTCTTTAATTTAAATTTAATATAAGTATGTTAGTAGTTGGTTAAAGCCAGAATTTTAGTTGGAAGAGTTAGCAACTGAGCAACTCTTTAAATTTTATCTAGTTCGTAAAGAAACGATATCGAGCTTCTTTAAATTGAGCAACTATAAAATTTTTAAAATTTCAGCTAGTTAAAAACGCCAAGTCGGCGAGTCATTAGATAGGATACAGTTTAAAATTTAGGAAAGATTAATCAACTATTTTAGTATTATCCAAGTTTTTAACTAACCAAAAAACCTTTGAACAAAATATTGAGCAATAATTATATTTTACGTCACTTGAGCAACTTTTTAAATGCGAGCTCTTGTTTAGTTTACTTAAGTCTGTCAAATTTAAGCAGGAATAAATTGAGCAATAATTACATTTTAATATTTTTATGTTATGTCTCTTCATGTTAGGATATCTTAACACAATAAGTCAATAAAGTCAAAATATTTGGATGAGTTTAGAAACTGAGCAACTCTTTAAATTGTATCTAGTTGGTAAAATTTAAGTTAGTTTTACAGAATATGAGGACTCAGGTCAGTCAGCCTTCTAGATTTTAGAATTCAGAATTTTGAAAAATTTTATCAATTCTATGTAATACAAAATTTTGTTAATTCTTAAACTTAATTATACTTGATGTTTGAAAAAATCCGAATTTGTAAAATTCGGATTTTAGAATGAATATAAAGTTTAAACATTTGTAGGCACTTATGAGGACAGCGAATAAATTTTGTATTTCAAATTTATGGATTTTAAAGAAATTCTGATGATGCAGATAGATATTCCCAAATTTGTAAAATGAATAGTTTCAATTAGCCGATTTCTCGAACGCTAGCACTCGTCTTTAGTAACAAAATTTAGTTCGACTTTTGTATTTGCCCTATATACCTGTGTTGTTATCCATTAAATACTAAAAGTAAGCTCATTGACAACAATTACTTTTGATACAAGCTTTTTATTCATGATTAAAATCTTGAATATTTATGTGCTTCGAGAAATAAAAGCTTAAAAAATAAAAAGCTCTCGAAACCGATATGAGTTTATTAGTTCAAAAAAACTTCGATAAATTGGATAAATAATCGTGATATAGGTAGAGACCAATATATCTATGTATAATTAGAGGGTTTCCACTTATTGCCCAATTGTTTGTCCTATATAAATAAATAATTACACCTCAATCGAGTTAGAAAACCGGGGGAAAATTAGAAGTTGTTCATTGAGTTTCCTTTTTTTTGTAAATGAGGTTGATAAAATTCAATATTCTTAATTAATCAAAATATGTAATTCGTTATTTTAGTCAATCGGGACTAAAATGCCTAAGACAAAGGGTCCATAGCCTCGAATTTTAGTAAAAAAAAACATTAATTTTGAAACGCCCTGATTTATCGAAATGCCTTCAAATGAATCAGGGAATATAAATATGGCACGGCACGCCGCCCACCCAGACGTTTGTTGGTTACAAAGAGCCACATATTTATTGGATGATACATGGTATTTTGTTATAATTATTAATATTAATGGCTGCTTCGAACCTAAAAAATTTTATCGGCATCTGGACTTAACCCACTTAAATAAGTTACATCTAATTTTTTTTTTTTTGATGACCTTGAAATTACATCAAGGTCACGTAATTTTTTTTTTATTACAAATCCATATATTTGTAACGGCGTCTTGTATATTATAGACGTTTGAATCTCATTCAATTTTATCCTTCACTTTATCAGCAGGAACCACTTCTATGTCGCTAGGGAAGAGATTTTGATCATAAAAATCTTCTTCCTTCCTTCTTGAGGAGTCCTTATCACGAATTTTTCATGCGTCAGCTTACTGTCAATCACAATCGTTTCTAGTGGCCCCCACAGATGGCAACTGGCGAATCTTAGCCTGAGATTAACTTTTATCACAAATCAAACATTTATTATGAATATAATATTGAAGGGTATTTTGTATTTTGTACGTCCGACTAAATACAAAATCGGTAACTGGCTAAGCGGTGATTTCAATGATATTATCTGATTGTTTTTTATTTTTTACATTTTTGTCGATAAACCCATTTAATATATGTATAACTAATTTGAATATGTGGGGGATTACACCAACCATTTTATCTAAATGTATGAATCATATTTGAGTATTGTAACTAATTGAAGCTCTTATCGGCTTATTTAATTATTATTTTGGCGATGACACATTATGATTAGATAACAAAATGTAGTTTATTAAGTTTGGGTTTGCGAAAACATATGTCGCGCGCGTACTCGGTCCCATTATCTATTGAACAATTATTATTCTTGTTTATGATTTACTCATGGCTCAAGTGGTTTTTATTGATTCATTTAATAATCGCCAAATATGATTGACAGATAGGTGTTTTATTCGTATACATATATGTTTATGTGTACACGATACTCTAGAATATATGTGAACTAAGTAAGGTTAAGGTTTTTTACACAATAAACAATGATTATCATAATAAATTATGAAACATGCTATCATGTTTATATTATATTTCAACATGTGTATTACAGCCAGGTTTATTCTAAACAAATAAATTAAAATGAAATATCAAGCCAACACGATTTATTTCCATGTTAATGAAATAGTATCTATGTATGAATATGAATATGTTGTACAATTAATTTGTAAGTCTAACGCCCATTTTGGGTTATTTCTATAAATTTTTCTAGGAAAAAAAATACGAAAAATTACTTAACATTAGTCTGATAACCAGGGATGAGATTGTGCCCATCCAATAAACTGATTGGATCCAACCTATCCAAATGGAGTAACTACCAAAATGTCTCACAAAAAATTGAACGTAAGCCTGAGTAGTCTTTGAATACTTAGTTTTGTCCTAATTAAATGATCCCATTTGTGAAGGATGTATGTATGTAAATATTGAGAAAGGTTTAGTTACATTCCCATCATTAGCAAATTCCCTTCTTTTATGGCCAGATCCAATTCAGTCAGTGCCCGTTCACAATAATCCCAAGTCGAGTGGTCTGTTAGTCGTTGTTGACTTGTGGTGGCCTGGGTATGTTCGCTCTGGTCGTTCATTATTGTCACATGTTCTACCAATTGTTGGTTTGATGGTGGTTGTTTTTCAATTTAAAGATTTTCTAATTCGCCGCACCAGTTTAAACCAATTTCATTCCTTTTAAATATGTAAACATCTAAGCTAATGTAATTTGCATATAATATTTTTAAAATTAGACTTATTTAGTTTGCGGCGAATTGTAGTATTTTTACGATTGGTTTAGAAACCATTAATTTTTTTCTAATTCGCCATGTTAGTCTGTGACCTTTAGTGACCTAGGTAAGGATTATACTATTCGAATTCGCCGCATTGTAATTATGCTGATTTTACCAAGCCATTATTTATCTGGTCTATTTATGCAGGGTGAAAGTGTTTTGTAGGAAATTTGATTTCGCCGCATTTTGTTTTTCGCTTTAAAAAAATGTATTTACGTTCTTCAACGTAATAAGCCTAGTTTTCTGCATACATATTCAGTAAATTAAGTGTGCTGCGAAAATTATAATCAGCACATAATAAAGATCCCAAATTCGCCGCAGTCATTTAAGGCTTGATTTTGATTGGAAATCAATATAATTTGGTCTACAGGTGGATATATTTGATGGTATACGGCTCCATCGATTTATATAGTTTGCGGCGAATAATTTATTTAATCAATAAAATTTTAAATTAACAATTTTTTTTTCTCTATATATATTTTCAGCTCGCAGCCGAGAAACAAGTAACATTTGACAATGGCCTGGACGGATCAATCGCTGAAGACTGCTTTTTTGCTCTATCTGCATTCAAACAAGGATTCACCTTTAATTTTATTGAAGGTGAAATGTACGAAAAATCACCATTCACCCTATTCGATTTTCTGCAACAACGCAAACGTTGGCTTCAAGGTATCCTCCTTGTGGTACATTCAAAACTCATACCAATTAAGTACAAATTATTATTAGCTATAAGTTTATATTCCTGGCTCACAATGCCACTATCCACGTCAAATATTGTATTGGCCGGACTCTATCCGATCCCGTGTCCACGTATCATTGATATAATTTGTACATTTATTGGTGGAATCAGTATATACATGTATATATTCGGAGTGATTAAATCATTTTCACTGTATCGCTTTGGTTTTCCACGTTTTGTGTTGTGCGTCTTGGGCGCCATATGTACCATCCCATTGAATATAATAATTGAAAATTGTGCTGTTGTCTGGGGTCTTGTGTCGAAAAAACATAAATTTTATGTGGTGCAAAAAGATGTGCATGCATTGGTTACGGTTTAAAGGAATGTGCTAAATCGCGTGCTACATTTAAGGGATTTTTTTTTTATCTTTGTTGTCTAATTTATAAATGAAACCACTAAAAATAAATTTCTCCACACACTTAATTAATTTATAAGTTGATATATAGTTTGTTGTAAATATGCCGCCATTTTATATACATATATACATATGTGTATACATGTATTAATAGAAAACTAGGCGCTGATTTCCTTTAAATTAATGGCCACAAGCCAAAAAATCAGTAAATTCGTGATTTTTCGATGTTTAGATTTTTTTTTTTTTTTATTATATAAATTTCATTGCCGTGCCCAAATTTTATACGATTTTTTGTGTATGTGTGCTAATTAATTTAAAGGTGTGCGGTGGTGATTCTTTATAATTTTCAAGTTGATTTTATTCACAATCGAATTTATCTAATATTATTATAAATGTTAGGATTTTCCTTTTTTTGTTTGACGAATACGCAAAAAAATGAAAATAGTACTTATATATTTAAAAACAATAATAATAATAAACTATTGCAGAGAGCTTTTTGTTTTTCTCAACAAATAAAATGGAAGAGTGCATAAAAATAGGATTTACCAAAGATTTTGTTGTTGTTTATTTTAATTTTCTTACTAGGTTAGGGTTAAAAATATTTTAAAATGGTTTGGAAATGTTTAGGCGATATTTTTGTCCCGAATTCATTCGCGGCGAATTCGATTCGTCGGTCTATTTTTCGTTCGCAGGCGATATGGAATACGTAATTATCTTTCTAGAAACATCTTATAACATTACAGGTCGCATTTTATATATTTTGTGTACTTGCGGCGAAATCACTTAATTATCACGTATTTTCCTTTACAACCCGAATTTATTTCGTTCAGTGAAATAAATTAGTTTTGAAAATTTAATTTGCGGCGAATTCAGTTCTTAAGGTTTTTAAGCGTTAAAACAAAGATAAATATTTATTCATTCATTTATTGAAACAAGACAAATTCGCCGTGTTTAATAGACTAGTTTAGAAATAATCAACATTTTTTTTCTTTTTTTTAAATCGCCATAAACATTTCCACCCACAATTTATAAATCAATGTTTGTTTAAAATGAACTCCAATCCAGTTCGCATCCTCAGAAACGGCAAAAGTATTATCATCCTCCTCCCTACTCTTCATTCATCATAACTTAAAAAGGTCACAAAAACAAAAAGTCAAATAAAATTGAATTAAATAATTTACTTACTTTAATAAGTCCATCCATTCAAATAGACATTAAAAAAAAACTATCCGCCCGACCCCTCACTCCACAAAAAAATGTTTAAGCTTAATTTATATTAATTAAATTTTAAAAAAAAAAATTTAGAAAGAGGCTTTTTGTTTTTATTAGTTTTTAATTTATTTATTTTCTAACTAATTATAATCTACATATAAAAATGGGCATTACTTAATTAAAAAATTAAAATTCAATATCCGCGAACAAACCGTTTTATTTAATTAAGTTCACATTCCTCAAAACACTGTAATTAATTAATTTCTGAAAAAAAAAAATGAATTAATTAATACATTTTATAGTTTTATGCTCATTAAAATAATTTTGTAAATAAATATTTTTAAATTAATTAATTTAACATATATAATTTAATCTGATATTAATTTAATGATTTAATTTAAAAAAATACATAAATAAAATTTAATAAAAAGTGTTCAAAAAAAATTAATTAATATAAAAATAAAAATAAATACAATTTTTAATTAAATTACAAAATTTATCAAGACTTTAAATTAAAAATTAAATTAAAATAATTACACAACAAAAGCAACTAGTCGGATATACATAATATATTAAAATAATTAATTAAATAAAATATATAATTATGAAGTATAATATTATAACTTAACTTTAATTTGTTATTAATTATTATTATAATTTTTTTAGTAATTTAAAGAAAAAAAGAATTATTTAATTTTAAGAACAAAAACATAAATCGAACGAGAAAATGGAGCAAAAAATATTAAAAGATGAAGAATTAATAAAAAAAAATATGAAAATTAAAAATTGTGTTTTTTTTTTAGGCGAATTCAGTACGGCGAAAAAAAATACTTGGTTTAGCAGGCCATCATTTCACTCACTTGTTCTAATTAACCCAGCAAATGTATCTAGTTTTATTAATCAGTGCTCTTGGTGGTATTATAAATGCGGCGAATTCGCTGAGCCTGAATTTATGACCAAGCCATCCTGGATTGATCACAATCGTTCGGCCCCAAAAACTTCAATTCACGCCACATTTCAAATGTTTTCGACAACCCACCTCTTACCGAGCAAACGGCGCAGTGGTTCAAGCTGCGGCGGTTGGATCGGGAGGTACCGGTTTCGAATCCCTATAGGGGTGGGATGCAAAAATGATTTTTCATCATCTGATTACGATCGTTGATGAAGATGAACACATCTATTTGACCCCCTGTTGAGAGTGCAGAATCCATGGGCCGACCCACCTTTCATGTCAGCACTATAGGTTGGCAAGAAGCAATGCAATGTGTAGGTGGTTTATGCAAAACGGGTCTATATGCGTACGTCCTCGGTTTGGCTACTGCTGCGTAAAGTAGGACGGTAAAAGTAAACTGCGAAAGAATTGGCAGTGCCTTGAGCCCCAAAACAGATTGCATAGATTAAACAAAGAAACAACCTTCAATTTCGTGATAACCGTTATCCCTCCTATTGCCTTGTTGCAATTCCAAGAAATCCAATGGGATTCATCATATTATGTGCCTGAAAGCAGCATCTTTAATCAAATCACAGGTTTTATTTTGATTCAATGAGTAGCCTGACAATCAATGACGAAAAACGACATTTTAAACAAATTTGAATTCGAATGAATTCAGCAAAAACCCAAAAAAGTACTAAAATTTTCCTAAAACTTTATCTATCTACCACCAGTCGCGCTATTCTCACTAAGCGGTACAAAATGAACGTCAATGCGGCAACCCCCACAATTCGATATGTCAAAAACTGCTGGCCATCTTTATTATTTGCTGTGTGCTTTTGACAACCAACAAAGCATTTTTGACATAATTCAATTTTTTTTTTCTCGCTATTTTTCACAAAATTTCCATCGATTTTTTCCAATTAAAAAATTCCGTTTAATATATAATGAAGAAAGTGCAAACTCGAATTTGTACAGTTCGTGTATTGTGTGTGATATAAAATGTCAAAATTGGTCAGCCGCAATAAAATAACAGTTGAGTTACCAAAAGCGCGAGACCTCAGCAAGCTACGGCCGAGCGTATTCGAACGTCTCGGAAGTAAAAAATCGAATTCAAGTGGTGGTGCAACAAGTGTAAGTACTCCTCCAACCCCTCAATCTTAAGAATCCCTAAATCGTTCGTTTTGATTTGTGATTTTTTTTTTTTTGTGTTTTTCTGATATGCCCTCGATCGCATTTCGGACACAGCAGCAGGAAAATCGCTCCAAGGAATTGATAAAATCCACTGCGCCGCTAGTCGCAGCAAGTGAAGCGAGCAGCAAACTGGAAGATGAGGATCCAGATATTCTAGAGAAACGTCGTCTCGAAATACAAAAAGAGTTAGATTTACAATTAAAAATGGAAACGGTGAAGAAAACCGCAAAGGAGATTATGATGAAGAAGCGAAATAAACGGTTGATACAGGCGGCGCAACCACGTCGCTCATCGTCAAGTTCTAGTTCGGGATCAAGTTCCGGTTCTGGGTCAGATTCCAGCAGTGATTCATCATCATCGTCGAGCTCATCGTCACGTGATGCAGCTCGTCGAAAGCTTAAACGTCTCAAGGGGCGTCGAAGTTCAAGCAGTTCATCAGATGCGGCAGCAAGCCGTCTCAAAAAATTGAAGAAACATCATGCCGGTAAGAAAACGGTTGAAGGAGTTAAAAAGGCAGGTCACACGAAGAAAATGCGTCCCCGTTCTCAAACTCCTCCAACCCGTAGTAAAGGGACGCGTAGCAGCGTTACCCCCCCGTCCTCCTCAGCCCTAGCTAAGTCCCATAAGTTACAACCAACCAAAACCAAACTCATTGCAGGCGATCGGAAGAAGCATCACGCGGCGGCAATGGCCCAGCTTAAGGAGCGGGCTCGTGAGAAGGAAAAGGAACGTGAAAAGGAGCTGCGCGAAAAGGACAGAGAATTACAAATGCAACGGGAGCGTGAGAAGGAACGTGAACGAGAAAAATTTCGGATGCGCGAAAAAGAGCGCGGCACAAGCCGAACACCGAAAATTCGACCGAAATCGAGATCCCCAGTGCCACGACGCGTGGAAAGAGATTCGCGAGGTCGTGAATTAAAACGTCGCAGCCTCGAACGTTCTCCTGTGAAGCGTACTTCGTCTGGGATTCGTCGCGATCGTAGCATGGAACGTCGTTTGCTGAAAGATCCGATATTGGCACGTAAACATGAGAGCAGTCGTGATAGGGAACGTCGTGATAGAGAACGGGCCGAAAAGGAAGCTGCTCGTGAAAAAGAACGCCGTGAGGCCTTAGCCCGGTGCCAAGAAAGGCAACGCGAGCGAGAACGTATTGCGAAAGAACGTCTTCGCCTTGAACGTGAGAATGAACGGAAAGCACCGGATCGTCTGCTTCCACGCCCTGCCGAACGTGAGCGAGCCATTGCGCTTGCAACCGGCCGCCACGATAGTGATGAAAAATCGATCGAGCGTCAAAGGTCTCACTCACACTCTCGAGATCGTCGAGAAAAGGATTATGAGCGAAGCTATGAACGATCCGGATTCATCGATCATCACGATCGCAGGGGCGAAGAACGTGAGGAGCGCGAATATGTACGAGGGCGTGGAGAGGAAAGTCCTTACGAGACGAGACCTCGGACCCGAGAAGAGCGTGAACATTATATAGAACCCAAGCCCTACACCGATGAACACGATCGTTATGGGCCACCCATTCGTAGCTCAAGCAACGCCTATCAAACATCCGATCATCATGATCGAGAATGGAGTGAACGTGATCATGAACGAGAACGTGAACCGGAACGTCGTTACGAGTCCCGGACCACTGAGCATCATAATCCGGGGTGGGAGGATCGTGAGTGGCAAACCGAGCCGACTTGGGATGAGCCTGAACCGGCGCCTCCACCTCGAGCTGGTTGGAGTGGTCCAGAAAAAGTTGCTCCGGGCCCCAATATGTCTAATACGCCCGGCGAAGAATGGCCTCAAGGAGTAAATTATCCCCCTGAACACCACGGTCGTGAATGGGTGGGCAGTGGACATCACCATCGCGAGGAGCATCATCCACATCATGTACCACAACCACATGAACCTCCAGGTGTTGGAATTCCACCACATGGTGTACCACATCAAATGAATCGACGTTGGAACCCAAATTGGCATCACAAGGAAGATCCACGGGCCCATATGCGCGAATATGGTAGACCTGGGCCCCCTCCTCCACATCCACCAATGATGGTCCCACACAAACCGATGGAAGAGTACCGACGTCCCGATCATCACTTAGTACATCCACATCTTCCACTACCTGGTCCACCACATCCAAATCATCCACAATTTCATCCACATCAGCAGGTGCCCAATCAACATCCGAACACTCGAGTCAACCACATCCCGGGACAGGCGACCGAGATTATTACAAACACCAAACACTCGTTCATACGAAAAACAATTCCAATACCGGTTCCATCATGTCCGCCACACATAAGAATGCAACCGCAAAATATTCCGTTGATTTCGAGCGGTCCACCACTCCAAATGATTCATTCTCAGCCACCGCAACACGATATCATTTCACCATTATTGAGTCAGCCGGTTATTCCACAATCAATTGCCAGTCCTCTCATTTCGAACGACCCTAGTTCGCCATTAAAACCACCCGGCGATAGTGGATCAACACCAAATATTGAGGATCCAGAAGCTGATGACTTGAGCGAAATTAGCGATGATGCTGATGAAATTTTAAATCAAGAAGTTCCCGACCAACCAAATCCATTAATTCCAATGGAGCAAGTCGACGATAAGGATACTCTAGCACCGCCCGGAACTGTCGATATTCTGCCACCACTAGAACACCATCATCTAGCGCCACCCGAAATTATCGCTCCTGAACCGATTAAAGATGAGCTCGTCGCTGATTCGTGTAAACTCATGGACGATATTGATCTGGATTTCGAAGAAATTTCAGATGGGGAACTTGAAGAGGAGGCCCGCGTTAAAGGTTTAGGTGATGCGCTTGGTGTTGATTGGGCCAGTCTCGTGGAAGAATCGCGTCACATTAAAAAGGATCCATCGAGTGAAACGACTGCAAAACAACGATGGCAGCCACATCATATCCTCTTGGATATTGGAATATCATTCCGGATGGCTGGCGATGCCTTTGCATCGAGCTTATTGAATGAGGCAGAATTAAAACTAAAGGAGGAAAAGGAACGGATTAAATACGAGGCTGAACAGGCGGCCATTGTGGGTCTCGATATAATTCGTATAAAAAAAGAGGAACCGGATGAAGATTTAGAAACCATTGAAGAAGATGTAAAGGTAAAAATTGAGCGACCCCCAACACCGCCTGAACCACTAATGGAAGAACTGAGTTTAGTCGCTCGACATCCAATTGCCCATGCTCAAGTATCGATGAAGCGAGCGATTTTGCGCCGTAAAAATTTGGTGTCAAATGCGCCGGGCGCTTTTGCCCGTGGTCTCAGTGCTCGACAGGATCTTCAGTTGCGACGTCAATTGTGTGGGCTACCGGAGAAAGATGTTTCGGTTATATCGGCGAATCGATGTGCTGAACCGGATCCTGTAATTGCAAATTTAGCATTAGATTTTTTTCAAAAGGCACTTGCTCGTGTCTCATAATAATAATAACCCGTTTGGATAGGCAAGGCTCATCAATATTTTTGTTTGTTTAACGTTAGGGTTTTATGTATTTAAGAACCCAATGATTATAATTTAAGAAATATAGATTGTAAATTAAGTGTTTGAGTATATTGTACGATGTTAAAGGAAGTCGGAGGAAGCGGGTATCCAACTGGGAAATTAAATGTTCAAAAAATATATTTATTTACTTTATATAGTTACTACATGTTCATCGATTTGATCATTGTCTCGCTCCAAAAACATTATTTCATGCATTGTTTCATGAGCTTCCCATATTTTAACTGAATCTGGTGGCCCATTTATGATAAGTTCTGTTTCTGGTTTACGAGACCAATATTTTTTCGTTCCATCGATTAAGATAATTTTGCCTGAATATTTATAGGCGATTGTGTATATGAAATTCGGTTGAATCCGGATAGATGTACCCAAATTTATAACCGATGAAGTTTGCCGCCAAAAATCTCCCACATTTATTTTTATTTCTTCGATTATCTCATTTAATGGTGGTTGTAGACATGAAATTGTGATGGAAATTCGTTGGATAAGATCTGAATTTGAGCCCAATACAAATCCGCCCAGGATCATCATGTCAGACGAAACGGTAAACTTGGCTTGAAATTCAAAAATACTTGGAAATTCCTTCTGTTCATAGGGCGAAATAAATTCCATTCTTGGTGTACAATTCCATAAATTGTTTTCATTTCTAGGTCCATAAATTTTTTGTCCAGCTATATTCAGAAAATCATTATTCGATAATAAATTTGGATATTTCATTCTAATATCACGCAGCTCTTTGGTGGACATTGTAGGAAAACGTATTAAACGTATTAATTTTTCCAAATTTTGATGATCTCCGTATCTCATCCAATGCACCAATGCGTTGAGGAGGTCGGTTTCTTTGACACGGTTAGAGATTTGGTCAAGATTTAAAATTTGTTCAATGGTATCCGGATGGATCGAAAGGAATGTGTCTGATTCCAGATAATATTCTAATCTTGAGGCTAACTTGAGCTTAGAATCGTTTAAAGCAATTTTATAGTTTGTGGTAATACAAAAATCTAATTTTTCGATATTATTACCATCAGTTAGCAAACCATTGATTAATCTTATTACATTGTAAGCGTTCGCCAATTTTAGTAATTCACGATTATTTGCCCTGTCAAATTCATCGGTGTATATAAAACGAATGAACTGATAAAAGGTTTCATATTTATAATTTGTTATTGGAATTATTTTTTTTTCACCCCATGTTGGTTCCAGCTGCTGTTGAAATACTGTGCTTCGCTTCATTAGCTCGAGGGAGTGGGCGTATATATGTTTACCCTCGACAATAAAGGTCACATCCGAGAGGAATTTTGTGTTGAATAATTTTGCCGAAATTTGGTTCATTTCAAATGGCACATCATTGATTTGATATTCCATGATGATGTCGTCAAAGGAAGCAAATGTTTTATATTTTGTGACGAGCGAAATTTCTTAAAATGGTAAAATGTTTATTGATAAATATTGTACAATATAATTGGATAAAATTTTTTAATTAACCTGCAGTTTTGCTGGACTTGTCGAAGCCGTAAAATTCAGCCGTGTGGTTAACAAACAAGAAGCTGCCCAATTAAATTTTACTCACGTTTGTTTGTTTGTTTGTTTGTTTTTTAAATTTGCTCAGGTCAGATCTTTCAATCCATAAGACCAGTGAGTTGAGAAACAGCCCAAAATTTCCAGAGACCACTCAGGGGAGGTTCTGGAGGGTTGAATAAAGTGTACAAAAACAAATTAGATTAAAAATTAAATAATAAAATAAAAGCATAATTATATAAAACAAAGTTTGATAATTAAATTAGATTAAATGAAAGTTAATAAATAAAGAAATATTAGAGAGAAGATGAAGGATACATATAAAAATAAAAGTTTTTAAAAATTAAATTATACATTTATAATTCATTAATTCATAATTTTTAATTTTTTTTTTTTTTTTTTTTTTTTTTTTTTGATTTTTTTTTTTTTTTTAAATTTTTTATTTTTTTTTTTTTTTTTTTTTTTTTTTTTTTAAATTTAGAATTAAATTATATAATATTCATAAATCTTAATATTATAATAAAATAAAATAAAATGAAATGATTCCAAAGAAAAATCATTGTGTGAAAAAGTCAATAAAAATTAAATGTAGTCTTAATTCATAGTTTATAATTTATTCTATCCACAAAATCACACAATATTTTATATTCATCCATTTTTTGGTCCTTTAAGATATCTAATAAGGATTTTCTGTATAAAAGTGGGAAATTATTTCTTATATTATTATATATGACACAATCGTTAATAATATGTTCGTTATCTTCAACGGTGTTACAAATCTCACAATTAGATGTAGATTCAAGTCCCAAAAGGAATTTAAATTTCTTGTTAACTGTATGACCAGAGATTAATCTGTAAATTAGCCTGGTTTGGCAGGATGTAAAATTAGAGTTTTTAAATAGGAAAGATGATCTTGGAGAAGGGCAAATTTGTTTATAAAAGTGGCCGGATGAATTACACATTAAAGTGTAGTTTTCCTTCCACTTATTATTTATAGATCTGGAGATATCGTTAAATAGGTCTGTGAGAGTTGGTTCATTATCAAGAAAGTGAGTAGGAGAAAAAACTGCTTTTTTTGCTAAACTATCTGCTATAGTATTTCCTTTTAAGCCACAATGACCCGGGAACCAATGAATGACAAAATTTTTAATTTGGTTATGGCCGATAGTATCAATAATTTGATTTTCGTAGTGTCTATTTGTAAAGTGTAATAGAGCCGTTTTTAATGAAATACAAGAACTTTGGGAGTCAGTAATAATGATAATATTATTGTTTTTGATGATTAGAGATATAGTAATTCCAATTTTAATAGCAATGGTTTCAATATTTTTAATATAAGTAGGGTTTTTTAGTTGAATGGAAAATTTCCAATTTTTATCCTCAACAAAAATTCCAATTCCTGGTTTATTGTTAATTATAGAGCCATCTGTGTAAATTTTTGCGAAATTATTATATTTATTAAATTCAGCCATAGATAATGCATATTGTTCAGAGTGGTTTATAAAATTTTTGTTTGTGATTCCCTCAATATTTGTTATGATGCTAAAATTAGTGGGAGACGTTTTTTTTATGTGAAAAGGTTTAATTTTGGAAAGAAAAGTATAATTAGAATATAAGTCGTTAAGTTTATGAAGAGATCTATTGTTTTTAATGTCGTTACCGATTTTGGAATTATTATATAGATTTTTTGAAATGTAAATTAGTGATTTTTTAATAAAATCTAGATCTGAAGATGTTTCTAGAGATTCAGATAAAATAGCTGGAATTGGAGTAGTTCTTAAGAAGCCTAGACAAGCTCTCAGACAAGCATTTTTAATAGATTGACAGATATTAATATCTTTTTTATATTTAGTGTCTGTAAAAACATATGTGTATTCAAGTTTAGATTTAACTATTGCTTTAAAAATATTGATCATTGTTTCAGGATTTACACCTCCATTAAAATGGGTGAGAGTTTTAAGTAAATTAATGGAGTTGGAAATATTTGCTTTTAAGTTTGTGTAATGAATTGATAATGAAAGTCTATTTGTTAAGGTTGTACCCAGTATCTTAGTAGTCACTCTTTCTTTTATGTAGATATTATTAATTTTTAAATTTAGAGATTTGGAATTATTTTTATTAGTGAATAGTCTTAAAAAATGAGATTTATCAGTGTTAATTTGTAGTTTTAAAGATTGTAATTTATTAGTTAATGAGAGTAAAGTAGAATCTGTTATTAATTGTAAGTTATCATGATTATCGGCAGAAATTACAATGCAAATATCATCGGCATATTGGAAAATTTTTGTATCGGGGTTATTGATGTCGTGTAAAGAAGTGGTATAGATATTAAAAAGGGTAGGACTCAAACAGCTACCCTGAGGAATGCCTTTATTAGTGTAATGAATGGAAGTTTGATTGATATTTTGAATAGATATAATTCTATTTGTAAGAAATTGAGAAATCCAATGTGTAATGTTAATGGGGAAGTTGAAGTTTTTAAAGGTGTTTAATAAAATATTTTTATCTACATTATCAAAAGCCTTGGAAATGTCAATGTTAACTAAAACAATTTTTTTTTGTTGTTGTTTGAGGGAGATGATGAAATTAAACATTTCTACAAAATAGTCAGTAATATTTTTATTTTTTCTAAAACCAAAATTGTAATAATTAAGAATATTATTGGAGATTAGATGATCATTAATTCGTTTTAAAATGAGTTTATTGAAAATTTTTGAAAAAATAGGTAACAGACAAATAGGACGGTAGTTAATAATATTTCTATCATCCCTCCCCTTTTTCAAAATGGCGATTGTGTATGACGTTTTCCATTTTGTAGGGTAAATTTGATTTTTCCAGATGTTGTTGAAATAATTTGTAATAGTATTGATTAGGTTAGGATTAGAGGATACTAATTGTTTGATGATTTTATATGAGACTTTATCATATCCTGGAGCAGTATTATTTGAATTTTTAATAATATCAAGAATTTCAATGTTATTAAATTCCGCAGGATTAATAGTAGGATTGAAGTTATTAGAGAGATTATGAGGGGATTCAAAGGAGAAAGGAAAATTGTAATTTATAAAATTAGTAGCAAGTGTGGGATCTTCTAGGATTCTGTAGTTAGACTGTTTTTTATTTTTAATTTTATTGATGTTGTTCCAGAGATCAGAATTATTAGTTTTGTGATTGATGCTTGTTAAAAAAATATTCCAAGATTTTTTCTTTTCTCTTCTAATTGTTAATTTAAGTTTTTGTATAGATTTTTTTAGTTCAATAGCGGTAAAAAGGTTTTTGTTTAAATTATAAATGAGTTGTTTGTGTTTTTTTATGTTCCATAGTCTTTGTATAAGATCGTTCCACCAAGGTTTAGGTTTAAAAGTATTTTTACTTGTAATAATAGAAGTATTTTCAGAAATTAATTTTTCTAGGTGTTCTTCAATATTGCATTTATCATTAATAGAATTTAGATCAAAGTCTTTCAATACTTTTGACCAGTTTGTGATTTGTTTTTTTTGATAATAATTTAGTTTAAAGTCAATAAGTATTGGGAGATGGTCACTTCCTAAATTAATGGGATCTACTTTCCATGATAGTTTTTCAATTAGATTGATTGAGCACAAAGTAATGTCTAGTGCTGCAGAATTATTTCTGAAAAAATCTTGCCTTGTATGAGATCCGTCGTTTAATAAAAAGACATTATTAGCAGTGATAATATCTGCAATCTTATCACCCACCCTGTCGTGAGTAGGGGACAATGAACTATCCCAAAGACTATTATGAATATTTATGTCTCCAGCTATTAAACAGTTATCTAGATTCTGAGTTATAAGATGTTCAAATTCATTAACGATTTCCTGAGGTCTAATAACAGAATTATTATAAAAAGATAAGATATTAAAATTAATGTTTTTAAATTTGAGGTTAATTTTGAAAGCTTGAAAACGGATGTAATGAAAATTTAAATCAATAATTCTCCAAGAAATTTTTTTATGTATTAAAAAGCCTACTCCGCCAAAACCATCTGGTCTATCATCAGTAATAAGATTATAATTGTTAAAAGTCAAATTACTATTTGGATTTGTCCAGGTTTCAGATAAAATAACGATATCAATATGATTGGATTGTATATAATGATATAATAGATCTTTATTACTATTTAAACTACGAATGTTAATTTGTAAAATTTTTAAAGGTAACATAATGGAAGAATAAAATGAAAAATAAAAAACTGGAAAAAGAAAAAGTTTATGTTTTAATAAATTTATTTAATTTAATTTTAAGTGAGTCTAAATTAGCTGGATTTTTATTGAAGTCATCGGAATTATTTAAAAGTGATTTGACATCATTAAAAATAGAATCTCTTTCGTTTAATTGATTTTTTAATTCGTTTACTAATTTATTTAGGATTTGAATTTTTCTAGCATCAGAATTCATTAAGTTATTTTTCCAGGCTTGATTCTCAACACAGATATCATTAGCGAAATCTATTTGTTTAGGGACTTTTTGTTGGCTACCATAAAGGTGGCTTTTGGATTCTCTGAAACTAGTTTTATTTAAAATCATATGTTCCCTAATTTCTTTCTGCCTATATCGTTCATTACATCTGAAAAAATTAGTAACATGACCCGTTCCACAAAATTTACAAGAAAATTTCATGTCACAAACGTGTTTTTGTTCGTCTTCTATAGTATTAGCACACGTTAGGCATCTAATAATTTTAGATTTGCATTTGGAAATTGTATGTCCATAATTTAGACATTTTTTACAAAAAAGAGGATTAGGTATATAATATTCTACCTTCAATAAAAGATTATCATATAAAATGACGTTGAATGGAATAGTTCCAGACTCAAAAGTAAGTTTAACCAATTCAATTTCCTCAGCTGTTTTAGTGGCACTATTCCATTTAGTCATTCTTTCTACTTTAGAAATAGGGTATTTGGATCTAATATTTTCTTGTATTTCTTCATTAGAAAGCCCAATAGGAATGTTCCTGATTAAACCAATAGAAGAAGTGAAATTTTTAGGAATGTATGTAGTATAATTATCAAATTTTTTAAAAATATCTGATTTAACACAATTATTTGCGTCTTCAAAATTACTAAAAATAACTTTAGCAACATTTTTGCTAACGCTAGAGATTTCCTTGACATTTTTAAAATTATTTATTTTAAGGGCTTTAGCTAAAAGAACGAGATTTAAATTTTCTTTACTGATAAATACTGTAAATGGGCCATTATCTGAACGGTTATATAGATTAATTTTTTCAGCAGTAACTGACGGCATATTTGAGTTATTCGATGAATCAACAGATAAAGTTGAAGATGATGTAGGAGTTGTTACTGTATTTTTTGAAACTGCGACGTGAGTTTTATTATTATTATTATTATTATTATTATTAATTTTCCTTTTATTTAACATATTGGGATTTTTATCAAATTCACCGTTTACTATTATTTCATTATTGAAAACAATTTTTGATTTTTTAGTATTTATTTCATCTTCGGAATCTGAGAAATCAGTAGAAGTAAATGTTGGAGGTACAAAGTACTGCGTACTTTGTCCCTCCTTGCTTGTGTTACGTGGATTTATTATTTTGTGGATAGAAAAAGACTATGAAAAGACTTACCCGACTGATAAAAATAAACAAATCAAAATAAACTATAAGATATAATTAAATAAAAAACAAATTAATTAAAATTAAAAGAAAATTGTAAAATTTATAACACTTCACTAAAATGAGACGCTCACACAATAAAGTTTCGAGAAAGAATGTTTACTCACGTTTACAGTTTGATTAATTTTGTACATCATAACGTTTCTTTTCAGTGTCGATAAAGAAGTTTAATATCGGTAAAGAAGTAAACAAAAGTTCATGTTGAAGGCTAACTGAACTATATAGATGGCAGTAATAGGAGTGTAGAGAAACTAAAAATTCAAATAACTGACAGTTGGTTCTTTTCCAAAAGAATAGAAACACGAAGAAAAGTACAAATAAATTTTATCCAGTAGATCGTGATTTATAAGTAAGCGGATTATAAAAAAAAATCAAATTTTCCGAAACCTATCTTTGGAGGTACCAAGTACCGGAATCGGAGCACAATTGCAGATTTTGGGTATAGCAAAGTGATTTTCAAAGGGATAGGGTAAAGTATGAGGGATGTGGTTCTCCCCTCTGGGGGTTAGCCTTGGTTCAACAGTCCAACCTATTAAATCTTATTGTTACGAAACCTCAAAATGAGCCTCGGATGTATTTGGATTCACAACAACGACTTCGTGGACCTCCATCAATTGTTCGAACAAGTAATGCTAATGAATCATAAAATCATTAAGGCTAAAAGATCTTGGGCACGTTCTTCGATCGCTAAAAACAGGCCTTTGAGTTGTGGCACCAACGAAAGTAGGTCTTCATAGTATACCACCTACCCGATTTATTGATAACGTTGAAAAGGACCTAAATACGCTTGGTCACAGTATATGTCGTTCTCTTGCAGGTGATTGAACTATTTGGAGGAGCATCATCAATATCATTGAGGCGGCCAAAACACTTTGTGGGATGTAGCGCCAGAGAAAGGATGGAAGGAACAAATAAGCTTCTACAGAAAATTTCCAGACTCGATCATGATCAAAAAATGTTATTAGAATTTTTTTGTAGATGTTAAATAATCAAAACAAATTTTTTGCTCCATCGTTCTTTATTTGACAATATTTTGATCCTTTCTCCGGTTTATCTGAAAACCGTTAAATGTATGTATATTTTTAAAATAAAGATTTTAGTTAAAATAATTTTAAAAAATTGCGTTTTTCTTAAAACTGTGTGAGAAGCCTTAAAAAGAGAAACTCCAAACCAGGATTGAAAGGTATTGGCTCAGTTAAATAATATTTCGATCTAGATCCTAAAATTTTTAGAGCTATGTCCCTTATACGCATTTTAATGACACAGATTTTTGTTTAACAATTTGTTGAGCGGAAAATAAACAAAATTTGAATGTTATATAACAAGAAGTTAATGGCTGGAGTGATAGCGTGATGGCTTATAGTGCAATTGGGTCTTGAGTTCGATTCTACAAGACGGAAACAATTTTTTTTTGCATTTTTATAAATTACAATGCGTGAAAGATGCGGATATAATACGGTATCGAAAAGAAAATGGTAGGTAAATACATACATGGCAACAGTTGACGTTTGAAAAATTTATCTGCATTCTGTTTAACGTTGATTGAGTATTAGAATTCCCTAAATGTTGATATAACCTTGCATAATGTTCATAATGATCGAATAAAACAAATGAATCTAGTATAAGGTGATGGATGAGTGGTTAGGGTAGTGGACTAGAGAAGAAAAAGTCAGTAGTTCGAATCTAGTTCGTGTCGATTTGTAAAAAAATTTTTTTGCGATTTTTGATGAAAAAACGAAAAGTTTCTTTTTAAATTTCTGCTCATCTGGTAGATAAAAATTAACTTTTTTTAATTAAAAAGGCAATCATAACTCAATAGCAACCACCCAAATAGAAAATTTGAGTTCGATCCTGGCGGCAAAAGGATTTTTTTTATTTGTAATAAAAACCTCCAAATTTTCTATTTGGGTGGTTGCTATTGAGTTATGATTGCCTTTTTAATTAAAAAAAGTTAATTTTTATTTACCAGATGAGCAGAAATTAAAAAAAAAAATTTTGTTTTTTTCATCAAAAATCGCAAAAAATTTTTGTCATTTTAACAGGCGAACAAAAATTACAAGAAGGTAGAATTGTCAGCAATATGACTTTATTTTGTATCTTCACGTGTCACATAACTTGAAGTGGCACGCTTTGCTACAAAATAATGTCACGTTGATGACAAATGTGTTGTTTTATAAATTCTGTTCGCCTGGTAAAATAACAAAAAATTTTATGCGATTTTTCGCTAAGTCCAAATTTATCAGTATTTAAACGAAAAACTGAGTAGTAATTATATAGAGATGAGTGGTTGGGTGGTAAGATGAAGGAGTGGTGTGCGAAAGGTCTGGAGTTCGATTCTAGAAACTTCCGACTTTATTTTTTTTTAAGCAAAAATTTGATTTTTTTTTTATTTCCACGAATTTTACCAAATTTTTTTTTTGAGCGATCTCGATCCCGATAATCTTCTCGGATTATCCCCAATTCACAATTTTTCATCTAAAAACAAATTTTTTTCGTTGGCTTTGCTTGGACTCGAACTACGGACCTTCATCACTCTACTCCATCACCTTACTACCTCGGCTATCTCATCATATACAAGCTAATATACAATTGTTTGTTTTATGCAATCAAAACAAAGGTGTCTATAATATGTCGATATGGTGACATCTCTGTTAGGGCATATGTACTACATTTAATACACAGTGTTTCTGCTAAGTGCTGAAATATTTGGTTTTGTTTAAAAGAGGGCGTGTATTTTACTTTTGTACAGAATGTCTGAGGCTCGATTGTCTCGAGTTCGATCCTCGCAACAGGGTGTTTCTTTTCTTTTAAATTTCTGCTCGCCTGGTAAATTCAAATTAACTTTTCGGTCAATTCAATAAGCAAATTGGATTTAGGTTTTCGGTAAATTTAAAAATGGCGTTAAAAACGAAAAATTGAGTAGTAATTATATAGAGGCCAATGGCTGATTTTTAATATGGATGGAGTGGTGCAAAAGGTCCCGAGTTCGATTCTACGAACTTCCGATCTTATTTTAAGCAAAATTTTGATAATTTCTGTTTTTTCGAGAATTGATTCGATTTTCGCAAATTTTTTTTGTGCTGATTCCATCTCGCCCGTGGTCCCGGAATCGGATCTGCTCGGATTATTTCCAATTCATATAGATTTCATCTAAAAACAAACTTGCCTTGTTTGGAATCGAACTCGTTATCTTCATTTCTCTGTCCGTCGCCTTACTGCATCTGCTATCACATCATATACTAGTTAACATTAATTTGTTTGTTTTATGCAGTCGTCCAGAGCAAAACAAATTTGTTTCGAATATTAATATATGGTGACATCTCTGTTATGGCATACGCACGTACTACATTTAGTACAGAGTGTTTCTGCTAAAAGTGTTAACATAGCTTAAAAGAGGGCGTGTGTTGTAGTTTAGTCCAAAATATCTGAAGTTCGATTTTTAAAAACTAGCGCGGTTTTTTTTAATTATTTGTATCATACGAGTATAAATATCAAAAATCACTTTTTCACGTCAGTGTAGAAATACTTAGGATCGAACTCGGTACCTTGCATTCTAAAGCTACTAATTCTGCCATCACATGTTATGTTACAATAAATTTCTACATTTTAAGCAATCAAATTATAAAAACAATGACAATGATGTTAGATCGATGACAACAAAAATATTTGTACTTACCCATATATCGCCATTTCTCAAGATTCTCAAATAATTTGAACTAAATATACCGGTTAGAGCATGTTACGTTATAGTGGTAACATCTCAAGAACGTTGTCTGGTGTTAACCATTCGTTTTTATCTATTTTCGGCTTAAAGAATACGAGTATGATCTCTCATCGTGAAAAATATCGCAGTATTTGTCGATGTATGATGTTTTTCAACGATGTGCTGCTAAATTCTGTTTGCCCCTTCTGAGCCCTCTGAATACCAGGCGACCTCCAGTTGTAATTAGCCTTGCGGATCAACGCAGGTGGACCTTAGTTTATCCGAGCTCGTAGGACTCACATGGAAGATTCAAATAAAATTAAAAGAACCGGCACTCTCCAACAGCCGGACAAATCAAAGGGAAATACCTTGAACCAGAAAGGATAGGCTCCCTCTAGTGTAGCGAAGGTGGATTATTCTAAGGCACCGGAACCGGGTGTCGAAAGGAATAGGAGATATTCTTCCGGCTAAGCGGCGCTACAGGAACCGTCGCTCAGCGTTTAAAATCCTAGACAAGTGGGCTACCACCTAGTTGATAGTAAGCGTGCCAAGTTACTGAACAAAAGGTGAAGTCATGCTGCCCCCAGAGAACAAGGCAAGGCTGGCGCAACCAGCAGAAATACGGTATGGCACAAAGGGCGTGCGAAGTTAACTGCATGATCGAGTCAGAGATCGGTTAGGAGAGGTGTGCCCAGGCCCAAGGACTGCGACAGTCAACCGGCAGTAATCCGGAAATAATAATTGGAAGATCATTAAGCAGGACGTAGCGAAAGGAGGCTCAAGGTTATTAGTGATTGACTTCGGATTCGGGCCAACCACTCTCAATCTGTACAAAAAGGATGGGGGCAAACCTGGCAATGGTGGAAACTCGCCCAGGCCTGATATAACTACCAGCAGTATACACGCTAGTGAGTCCAATGACTCAGGCTTACGGCCGATTCACTTGGAGAGGGAGGAAGTGGTAGCCTGTGCAGGAGGGAGGGCGCTGGCAACATCCCTTTAAGTAGTATGACCACCAATCTAAGGCCTTTCAGGAACCCTGGATTAACAATAATAAGATCTGTTGCCTCAGAACCAATGGGTACAAAATTGTATCCTCTAATAATTCTGAGAATCTTATATTCTGACGAAAAAGAATTTAAATCTTTTCCTACTTCCTCAATACAGCAATTGTGAGACAACTGCATTCTGCCTGAAAGTAGGCACCTGCAGATTCTTACTGATTTCTGTAACATGAACCGGAAAAAGCAGGTTCCTCCAGATAACCAAGAGGAGTTGATCCTCGAAGCGGAACAAATGAAGATCGGTGTGCACGGATATCGACGAAAGAATTGAGTTACTTTTTGATTATTCGATTAGTACTAACCTTTCAGTGGATAATATGGGGCAGCAGTTTATAACGAACTCTCCTTTCCTGACCATTGATATTTATACTATAACCTCGATGTTTATCGTGCTACCCGGGAAGCCTTCAGGAACCCTAGAATGACCAACTGGATTTTTGCCATCGAAGGCCCCGGAGACCCCGACAACTGTAGAGGAACCGGAGGACTTGGTGAGTAGCGTCACTTGCCCATATAAACCGGTCCTATACTGCTGCTTTAATATTGGCTAAGCCGAAGGGAAAGCAAAAAACCATTATGGTGGTCCAGCCAACTGGACACCTTTCGTAAGGCTTGTAGGACTGCCGTTAATAGAGCCAAAAATGCAAGGGAGTCTTAGGATTGAGACTCCTATAAAGAGGTACTTAGCATTTATGAGAGAGAATTAAGGAAGGCACAAAGGAGGTCATAAAGATTCTTCTATGATAAAATAGAAAGTCTCCGAAAGTAAGATTCTTTCCAAAAGCACACTAAGTCCGAGTTATTTTATTAAACCGGACGGATCGTGGACAGCTTCTAGTAAAGAGTCTTTGGAGCTTCTCTTCGAGACTCACTTCTCAGGCTGCTTTGACGACCTAATGATGCATAGGTATTATTAAGAAATACGTTCAGCTGTGCACATAGGATATCGCAACCAGGAAACGGATCCTTTGAGCACTACATATTATTCTAGCGGAACTTCGAAACAATTCAGTAATCATTCTTCCTTATCTGGAAGCTACACCCCAAGAGTGTTTGAAACTGGTTTATATCCCTATAGGTATTGGACGGAGGTTAATGTGGTCTTTATCCCGAAAACGGGACCAATAACTCTATCATCCGTTCTTTTGAGAACCTTGGAAAGGCTGTTAGATGTACACATTTGTGGGAAATGGGACCTGTTCTGAGGGATTATTTTTGAATACGAACGAATACGAAAGTGTGAAACACCCTTTTTGGTGGCCTTGAATGAAGTGAGCAAGAGCTGGAGGACTCCACCATTATGAGGTGACTAATTAGGAGAAACCCGCAGCGGTCTTGTCCTCTCTTCTTTGGAACATATTAATAAATGAGTTGCTTGGTATTGAAGTTATCGCTTACGAAAATGACGTGGCGATAGCTATTAGTAGCCCCTCCTACCTTAAATGGCACGAGGCTTACGTTTACTGACACAGCAAGATATTTGGGCGTTATCTTGTAGAGTAAGCTTAGTTATGGAGGCCCAACATTCTGGAGAGAACAAACAAAGCTACTATAGCTATTTTCTCCTGTAGGAACGCCGTAGTGAGCCCAGATACTCATGTATAGAAATAAAATGGAGAAGGTCAAAGTAAGTATCTTAATACAGGACACACGACTATTGTTAAATCATTGTAGCACTTTACGCTTCGAGAAGCGGACGACTCCAAGCTCGACGGCAAAGTGAGAGCTGGAGTACTCTGTGATAAAAATATTGTGAACATTTCTATTCGTCTACCTGCAGTGTATACCAAGCTGAGATGACAGAGATTGAAGAGGTCTTGACTTCGTTGAAGCATATTGTGGTATTCTCAGTTTTGAGTTTTCTCGGTCTTTGAGTTGTCATCCATCTCTTCGGACGTCATGGTGAACTGAGGAAAGGGCAAATCTGGCCTAGAAAGCTCTGTCACAGCGCTAAAACTAACACTTGTACACGGTATTAGGAATTCTCACGGGACATTCTCTTCTTGGAGAACAAGCAAGAAAGCTGGTCCTTTACTTGTGTCCGGCATTGGTACTCAGAGGGCACAAACACTGGTGTATTTTCAAGATGGGGAAAAGAGTAAAGATCTGTCTAATCTCAAAATGAGTAAAGTGCGGTAAATTAACAGAAAAATTATTTATTTACTTTATTGTTGTCATCCTTTGGATCCAAAAACATTATTTCATGCATGATTCCATGAGCTTCTAATATTTTAACTGAATTTGTTGGACCATTTATGATAAGTTCGGTTTCTGGTTTACGACACCAATAATTTTTCTCCATATTATAATAAATGGAATCAAATATAAATTTATAATCGATTACGTACGTAAACTTAGGATGAACACAAATAGACGTGCCCAAACTTATAACAGATGTAGTTCGATGCCCAATATTCCTGGTATTTATACTTATTACAACAATTTCATCATTTAATTGTGGTTGGTTACATGTAATTGTGATAGCAGTCCGTTTGTTAATCCTTGAGCTCGTCCCCAATACAAATCCGCCCAGGATCAAATCCGATGATACGGTAAACTTGGTTTTAAATTCAAAAATACGTGGAAATTCTCTGTATTCATAGGGCGAAATAAGCTCCTTTCTTGGTGTACAATTCCATAAACCATTTTCATATCCATCGCCATAAATTTTTTGTCCAGCAATATTCAGAAACTGACTGTCCGTTAATAAATCTGAATATTTCATTTTCGTATCACGCAGCTGTTTGGTGGACATCGTTGGAAAACGTACTAAATAAATGAATTTTGCCATTTGTTGATGTTCATGATGTTTCACCCAACGTACCAATGCATCAAGGATGTCAGTTTCTTTCACGCCTTTTGCGATTTGGTCGAAATTTAAAATTTGTTCGATGGTATCCGGTTGGATCGAAAGGAATTCCTTTGATTTTAGATAATATTCTAATCGTGAAGCTGTCTCCAGCCTTGTATCGTTTAAAGCAATTTTATGGTTTGCAGTGATACAAAAATCTAATTTTTCGATATTATTAATGTGAGGTAGCAAAACATTGACTAATCTTATCACATTGTAAGTGTTCGCCAATTTTAGTAATTCCTGACAATTTTTATTTATCCCATTAAACTCATCGGTGTAAATAAATCGTATGAACTCATAAAATATGTTATAGCCAAAATCGGTAATCGGAATAATTTTTTTTTCGCCCAACGTTGACTCAATCTGCTTTTGGAAGACAGTGCTCCGTTTCATGAGCTCGAGGGAATGAGCATAGATCTGTTTGTCTTCAATAACAAAGGTTACATCCGACAGGAATTGATTATTGAATAGCTTTGCCGAAATTTGGTCCATTTCGAACGGCACATCATTGATTTGGTATTCCATTTGCTCCCAAGATGTTCTGAAATTTTTTTTATATTATGATGTGCGCAAAGTTTTCTAATATTTTATATAAAACTTGCCTGTTGAATTCCCACCTAAACAATCTACAGCAGAAATTTAAAAAGATTAAATATTCAATTCGTATACCACATCTAACTATAGACACTTGGAAATTCTGCGGATATTATTATGGAGCTGGTTGGCTATCAAATAAACCTTCACAAGATGAAAATTAATTAGGAAACAAAGATATGCGACTATGTATGGTATACTCGTATCTCCAAGTAAAAGTTTTACGTTTGTTTTTTTTTTAACAGCGCCTTCTAGATATCATAAATTAAAAGGAATAAGAATAAGATAAGTGTGGTGAACTCAGCACATTAATCGGCGTGAATTTAGATGTACATTAAGCGGCGGGATTTTAGATATAAGGATTGTGAATATGTCAGAGAATGGACGGGATGAGTTTAGAAGAGTAAACGCTACGACAAGAGATAGAACAAGAAGTGAATAAAGAAATAGATATTATTTAAATATATATTTAAGTGTTTTATTAAGTGTAACTCGGATTACGGAGTTACAACAGTGGCGACGAGGTAAAACGAATCCGCGTATTATTATTACTATAAAGTAAAAAAAATTAATTTGAGAAAACACGCGGTCACATGGTTAGAAGATAAATAACCTTAAAATAAGTCAAAAAAAAATGGAACAAATTGTGGAAAAGTTACTGCGACAAATGCAGCTGGATGCAGCCGAAAGACAGAAAAAAGACGAACAGATTCAAGAGATATTAGAGCATCTCGCAAGGCAGCAAGGACCCCCGCAAGGAGCTGAAAATTTGAAGCAGAATTATTCGATCGTCAAGGATTTGTCGAGCCGCATGGAAAACTTCAATTATGATGCGGAAGTGAATGCAACATTCGAGTTGTGGTATAGCCGCTATGAGTCACTTTTCACCGAGGATGCGGCATTGTTGACGGAGAAGGCAAGGGTTGGATTGCTATTGCAGAAACTGACCACCCAGGATTATCAGAAATTTGCCAACACTATTCTGCCGCGCAAGCCTATGGAGTTAACGTTGATAGAGGCTGTCAAGGAGCTTAAACGCATTTACGGACACAAAGAATCGCTTTTTTCGCTGAGATACAGATGTTTGAAGGTGTCGAAGGGCGAAGATGAGGACTATAAAACGTATGCTGCCCGCGTAAACTCCATGTGTGAAAAGTTTGACATCGCAAAATGCCCGGCAGAAGATTTCAAGGTACTGCTCTTTGTACAGGGCCTCGACAAACCACAGGATTCAAGCACGTTAGAGAGGTTACTCTCGAAACTAGACCAGCAGGACACGGGAACAGAGGTAGACGGAGGACAAAAATTGAATTTACAGGAACTGGTAAATATCACGGAACGTCTGAACAACCTCATGAGTGACAAAAGAATGGTAATTCATCTAGATACGGTCAAAGCAGAAATACTGGAAATCCGAAAAAAAACCCAAGAGAGCCGGAACAAGCAACAGAACCAAGGACGGCAATACTGCGAGGCAGAAGCACCGAGGCATAACGGGCAGCAGACACCGAGATTCCCATGCGCGTTTTGTGGTGAAACCCATTTCTGGCGTGACTGCCCATTTAAAATCAAAGAATGCGAAACATGTAAGGTGCGCGGACATAAGAGCGGATTTTGCCTGTCAGCGGCGCGTGCAAAAGCCAGATGGGCAAGATCACGAAATAATAAACGAAGACAGAGCTTCGCTATCCAGTCAATGTCAAAGGCAACACGCAAATCTGTTATGCCGATCATCAATAACCGCAAAGTCACACTGCAGCTTGATACGGGTTCAGACTGGACGATCATCTCACGATCAAACTGGAAAGGCTTAGGGATGCCAGTTTTGACTCCGTGCAAAGAACGGGCGATCAGTGCAACTGGTGATTGTCTCGATATCACGAAGTCTACGTTGCAAACTCCAACCTGAATGTTTTTGGAAGCGATTGGATGGAACTCTTAAAGCTTTTTGACGTACCATTGTCGGCAGTATGCAACAGGGTTAACGCGGATGGAGAGCTATCTCTGACAGAGGAGGTCCAGGCGAAATTCCCCTCTGTGTGCGCAGACGTGCTGGGGTTGTGTAACAGATTAAAAGTACCGCTAAAATTAAAGCCAGGGGCGAAGTTGGTTTTCTGCCGTCAGCGGCCCGTACCGTACGCAGCCGCACAAGTAATTCAGGATGAGTTGCAGAGATTGCAGCTGTTGGGGGTGATCCAACCAATCGAATATGCCGAAACAGCGGCCCCTATTGTTGCGGTGAAAAAGAAAAGTGGAGGAACTCGCGTAACAGCTGATTATTCGACAGGCCTCAATGCAGCACTTGAGCCTAATCAGTATCCATTGCCGGTATCGGCTGACATCTTGGCGAAGCTCGCGGGGTGCACTGTCTTCAGCAACATCGACCTATCGGATGCTTTTCTGCAACTGGAGCTCGAGGACGATGCCAAGAAACTGATGGTGATCAACACACATGTCGGTCTGTTCCAAGTAAACAGGATGCAGCCGGGAATTAAGACAGCACCCGGCCTTTTCCAACAGCTGATGGACACAATGCTTGGAGGAATGCCCACAGTTGCAGCATATCTCGACGATATCATTGTGGCTGGGAAAGACGAGCAGGATCATCGACAAAAGCTTTTCTCGGTCCTTGAACGCATTCGAGATTACGGGTTCACCCTTAAGCTCGCAAAATGTTCGTTCGGCCAAAAGTCGATTCGCTATTTGGGCCACATCATCGACGCTAATGGGTTGCGCCCGGATAAGTCTAAAGTTGAGGTAATTCAACAATTGCCAGCGCCAGCGGACATTTCAACGCTGCGTGCGTTTCTGGGAGCCATTAATTGGTATGGAAAGTTCATCAAGGGATTGAAGGACCTGAGAGAGCCACTGGATGAGTTGTTACGGGAAGACGTCAAGTACGAGTGGACCCCTGCTCGTGATGAGGCGTTCAGGAAGCTGAAAGAAGTTCTGACGACAGATCTCGCCTTGGCGCATTATGACCCTACGAAACAAATCATTGTTGCCGCGGACGCATCTAGTTACGGAATGGGGGCAGTACTATTGCATAAATTCGAAGATGGTTCAGAGCGCCCCATTATGTACGCAGCGTCATCATTTAGCAAGACCGAGAAAAACTATGCACAGAACCAGCGAGAAGCGCTTGCGCTAGTGTTTGCACTAAAAAAATTTCATCGTTACATTTACGGTCGGAAGTTCGAGCTGCGCACCGATCATCAACCATTGTTAGCGATTTTTGGATCAAAAAAAGGAGTTCCTGTCTATTCTGCAAATCGGTTGCAACGTTACGCGCTTATCATGCTCGCTTACGATTTTGATATCAAATACATCAGCACAAAGAGTTTCGCCTACGCTGATTTTGTTTCAAGACTCATTAATGCGCAACTGAAACCGGAACCTGAGGATACTGTTATCGCAACCATTCGAATTGACACTCATGCAGAGTGTTTTGCCATCGAATCAGCAAAATCGTTACCGGTTATCTTCAAAACAATCCAAGTGGAGTCTGCAAAGTCCGAGGTCCTGAAAGAAGTGGCTTATCTCATCAAGCAGGGCTGGCCTGGAAGGAAAAATCAGGTCAAAAATAAAGAGGCGGCAGAGTATTTCGCACTCCGAACATCACTTTCAGTGATTGAAGAGTGTATTTTTATGGCGAACGGATTGTGATGCCGTTTCCATTGCGTAAGCCTATTCTCGAGGAACTACATGCGGGTCATCCAGGGACAGTACGTATGAAGCTGTTAGCGTGAAGCAAAGTTTACTGGCCAGGCATTGACAGCGACATCGAGTCACATGTAAAAAGATGTGGTATTTGCGAGATCAATTCGAAGTCACCCAGGAAATGCACGTTGCAAGCATGGCCAATGCCGAAGGGTCCTTGGTCACGGATTCACATTGATTACGCCGGCCCCGTCAATGGGTTGTACTATCTGGTCATCGTTGATGCATTTAGCAACTGGCCGGAGGTTTTCAAGATGAACAGTACAACATCTGAGAAGACCGTTGAAAACTTGATGGAAACATTCGCCCGCCATGGATTGTGCGATATCATCGTTAGCGACAACGGCCCTCAGTTTAAATCCGACTGCTTCAAGAAGATGTGTGCTGAGAACGGCATCGATCACATTACCACGGCACCATACAACCCACAGTCAAATGGCCGTGCCGAGCGTTTTGTTGAGCTGCTCAAGACGGGACTTGAGAAGTTGAAGGAGGAAGGGAATGTCGACGGAATCTTGCGGAGATTTCTGTGGTGCTATCGCTACACGCCTTCGTATGCACTGGGGGATGAAGTCTCCATACAAGCTAATGTATGGTCATGATATGAAGACTAAGTTGGATCTTATCAAGCCCTCCGTAAACCGATGCAATGTGCGTAACACGAGAATGGAGCAACAATTCAATGACCATCACGGGGCAAAGTGGAAGGAGTTCAATGTAGGTGATGTCATTTATTTCAAGTCCATGCTTCGCAACAGTAATTTTGTATGGCTGCCAGGGAAGATCGAGCGCCGCGAAGGAGCTGTCAACTATGTGGTACAGCTTGAACCGCCAAACGAGCGCCGCGTGCGGGCTCACAGCAATCAACTGAAGTTCCGGTACGCCGAATCCGGCAATGATAGTTTGTTAATGGACATGTTCGAGGTCACGCCATTACAGGAGGTTGTCGAGCCGATGATCTTGCCCCAGCTACAACAAGCACGTGAACCATTCAACGCCAGACATACTAACGAAGCCATCTATGTCAATGAAGGCAGTCAAAATGATGATAATCAGCAGGAGGTGCAGCCCCGCCGTTCAACACGAACTACCGCTGGGAAGATGCCTAGTCGCTTTGATGATTTCGACATTAGTCGATATTAGCCGATGCAATATTTTAGCAGGGGAAGAGTGTGGTGAAGTCAGCACATTAATCGGCGTGAATTTAGATGTACATTAAGCGGCGGGATTTTAGATATAAGGATTGTGAATATGTCAGAGAATGGACGGGATGAGTTTAGAAGAGTAAACGCTACGACAAGAGAAAGAACAAGAAGTGAATAAAGAAATAGATATTATTTAAATATATATTTAAGTGTTTTATTAAGTGTAACTCGGATTACGGAGTTACAACAATAAGCAATACAGTGGAAGTTCATTCATCGACGCTGGTACGCTACTCGATGCATTGAAACAAAATAAGGATCGTTTATTGTTTTTGTTGCTGTTCACGTTAACTTCGAAGATCAGGAGTTACTTCGCGAGTCTAAAAAGAACAAAGTTGTTACGACACCGGTAGGTAATAACCTGTGTCCGTCGCGCATTGGTCTGGTGCTTGGAAAAGTGTTTGCCTAGCTCAGCTCAATAATTGATTTTTTTTTTGTTACTGCGATGATTAACAAAATCAATGATATTGGCATGATGACGTTTTGTTGTATTGATGTGTGTAATGTATATGTATCAGTGGTCTCACTGTATTTTTAGTTTTGTCAAGTGGGCACTCTGAAAAAGAAAAAGCAATTACACATATCTGAATAGCATAACCAGAACACGAGTTTTATTTAAACTATTAAAAGTCTGTTTGCGTGTACATATACCTATATGTGGTGCTCTTGGTTTAATCAATTAATTAATTACTAACGTGAATTAAACTTATCTATTTTTTCTAATTTTATAATTTGTGAACTAAAATGCTACCATTTATAATGTACTTGGTTGAATACTAATGATATAGAGAGTTGGTTTTTGTCGCTGGATTTTTGGTTTCCAGCCTCTGGTATTTTGTCCGATAAGCAACAATTTAATACGGTATTGGCAGCCGTTGATTCGTCATTGCTACCACAACTACGAGGAATTATTGATGCCATACCAAAAAATACGAATATATAAAAAAATAATTAATTGGACATTTTTCCGAAAGTCAGCAGCGACGACTCAACCGGTTATTATCCGAAATGCCACTGGGCGACCTGCAGCCTAGTCAGCTCTTTCATGAAATGCGCCGAGTTGCTGGTAATTCTATAAATGATGCGGCCCTTAAAGGTCTGTGGGCTCAACGATTGCCCGATCACACACGTGCAGCAGTAGCTGCCTCCGCCGGTTCCACGGAGGAATTTACAAAGATTGCGGACGCTATTGTTGAGGTTATGCAAACTCGCATGGTCAACGAAGTGAACGAACTATCTAAACAAATTCAAAAATTGTGGTCACGAGGACGAAGTCGCTCTCGCTCCATATCACGTGCGCGAAGTCGAACACCGAGCGAACATTATGGAGAATGCTGGTACCATCGACGATTTGGCAAACAGTCGTTTAAATGTCGCAGTCTCTGTCGATATAAAAAGCAGAGTGCGACTGGATCAAGTGGGGAACAATGAAACGCGTCTGTCGTTGACACAAGTTTAGCCGATTATCAATCATCTTGTGTCAACATACGAAGATTATCCATTACGGACAAAAAATCGGCTATCAAATTTCTCATCGATACGGGCGCAGATGTATCCGTATTACCGCCCACGTCAAACGAGACAAATACTCCAACCGACTATAAACTGTTTGCAGCAAACGGAACAACGATTAATGTTTATGGCAAAAAACGAGTTAAGGTGGATCTTAATTTGCGACGAGATTTCGAATGGGAATTTATCATTGCGGACGTCAACACACCAATTATTGGGGCCAATTTTATTCGTAACTTCGATTTACTCATCGATTTGAAGGGAGCTCGCCTGGTGGATAATATTACTAGGTTAGCGACAGCTTGTGGCCCCCACCAATTTCATACTGCATAAATCAAAACATTTGATCCACAATCGCCATTTGCCAACCTATTAGCCGAATTCGCAGACATTACAAAATTAGGTAATCCAACCAACAGGTCAACCAACTTTTGCTCGACCACGAAGATTGGATCCTGAGAGGCTAGCTGCTGCAAAAGATGAATTTGAATATTTGATGAAAATGGGTATTTGCCGTCCATCTACTAGTAACTGGGCCAGCCCCTTGCACATGGTCAGAAAATCTGACGGAACATGGCGGCCCTGTGGAGATTACAGAGCATTGAATGCACAGACAGTGCCTGATCGGTACCCGATACCGTATATTCATGATTGCACGTTTATTTTAAGCGGAAAAGTTGTATTTAGTAAAATAGACCTCAAAAAAGCATTTCATCGGGTGCCAATTCATCCAACCGATATTCCGAAAATAGCCATCACGACTCCGTTTGGTCTGTATGAATTTACATTCATGACGTTTGGGTTGTGAAATGCGCCCCAAACATTTCAACGGCTAATACATGAGGCATTGAGGGGTTTGCAGTTTGTTTTTCCGTACTTGGACGATAAACATCAATGAACATGAGGAACACTTACGATTGGTATTCGAACGCCTCCGCAAGTATCGACTTGCTATCAACGTATCAAAGTGTGACTTGGCAGTAGCTGAACTACATTTCCTAGGACATATCATTTCAAAAAATGGAATTGCGCCTCTTCCTGGTAAAGTTGCAGTCATTCGAGAGTACAGTAAACCTTCAATGGCTAAAGAACTCAAGACTTTCCTAGCGATGATCAACTATTACCGGAAATTTATACCGAATGCAATAAACTCACAAATGAAACTTCATTCGATGATCAGGGTAAACGTCAAAAATGATAGGACGATATTGATTTGGACCGAGGAAACGACTGAAGCATTCGACAAATGCAAAAATGAACTCGCCAATGCTACGTCACTCGCATTTCCAAAGAAGAATGCCGAACTTTCTCTGAGCGTCGACAGTCGATACGACTCTGTGTTGCCTTTTTCTTTTTCGTATTGTTTTTATCAAATGAAAAAACGAAAACGCACTACGGACAGCGATTTTCGATCGACTCTTGAATCGTAGTACGGCTGATTATCCATATAAAGAGATGATATGCCCTCATGCTTTTTACTAATGCTACAGCAATATCGGTTTTAACTAAAAGCAGTTGTGGGCAAAGCATTTTTGTCTGGTAATGAAGTTAACGTGAAAATAAGAGCGTGATGATGTTATATTCCATATTTGCAAAACGGAAAAAATGCTTTTCGATAAAAATTCTTGTTAGTAGAAGAATTAATAATCCATTAAATATCCTCCATCTTGATAGTCACTTGATCGATTATAAATAGAAGTAGAAAACTCCCCTCTCACTTGGGAACACAATTTGATGTCACACTCTTCTGGTATACTTCTGGTATATTGCCATCTTACTTATAGCAGAAATGTAACTAGTAACCAATGGTGTACTGATAAACGTGCTCTATTTGGTGATGGAACCTAGTGAGCTTTGATGATGGAACCTAGATTTAGTGATTTTATTAATGGCTGTGCTGGCCGTTAATTTGGTGATTGCATTTAGGATTGTGTTGCGATTGAGATAGAGGTTGAGTTCTAAATTGAGTTGGAGATTAAGCTGAAGATTGACTTAAGAGGTTCATTTCGGGATTGATTTGGTAGTTGAAATAATCAAGACCGAATTTCTGATCATCTTATGAGGTTTCAGCCCTTTTTATTTTTTAATTTGATTTCGCAAAAAAACAATCCAACTGTCACTGTGATCAACATTCTGCACAACATGGACGTAAAGGATATAAAGCATGGCTGCCACCAGCATGCGAGCACACGATACACCGGTTATCCGTTCGATTCTAGCCCCTAATCAAAAATGTAACATTCTTCAACAGATATAATAACCGGTTGTGTGTAAAATCGTTCGTTATTCATTCAATTACATTTTTACATAACGATATTTTAATCAAAATGTTCTTTGAATGCAAACAACCGAAGATTTATTTTCATAAAACAATTCAAGCCTTCCCAGCGAATCTAAATAATCTGTTGGGCTTAAGAAATTAATCTGTGACGGCTGAGAATCTTAAGACGTTTGCTTTAGAAAAACTATCTACATAAATAGGAAATAAATCCATTAAATAATAACAAACAAATTAAAATTTAAAAATTATTTATTTTGTTACACTTTCATCGAATTTCGTCATCCGCAGGCTGCAAAAACATTATTTCAAGCATGGTTTCATGAGCTTCTAATATTTTAACTGTATTCGGTGGACCATTTATAATTACTTCGGTTTCTGGCTTACGAGACCAATATTTATTCTCCTTCTTAGGATTAACAACAAAGTCTAATGTAAATTTATAATCAATAACGTATGTTAGATTAGGCCGAATACGGATAGATGCGCCTAAACTTATATCAGATGATGTTCGAAAAAAAAAGTTCCCCGTATTTATATTAATTACTTCAGCTTCCTCATTTAATTGCGGTTCCGTACATGAAATTGTGATGGCAATCCGTTTGATAGTACCAGAAATGGAGCCCAATACAAAACCGCCTAGGATCAGGTCAGAAGATGCGATAAATTTGGTTTTAAATTCGGAAATACCTGGATATACTTTCCATTCATAGGGCCAAACAAACTCCATTCTTGGTGTACAATTCCATAAACCATTTTCAGCTTTTGGCCCAAAAATTTTTTGTCCAGCAATATTCATAAAATCACTATTCGTCAATAAATCTGGATACTTTATACGAATATCACGCAGCTCTTCAGTGGTCATCGTTGGAAAGCGTACTAAACGAATTAATTTTTCCAATTTTGGATGATCACCGTAATTCATCCAACGTACCAAACCATCGAGAAGGTCAAATTCTTTTGCACGGTTTGTAATTTGATCGAAATTTAAAATTTGTTCAACAGTATTCGGATGGATCGAAAGGAATTCATCTGATTCCAAATGTTTCTTTAATTCTGACGCTATCTTCAGTTTAGTATCGTGTAAAGCAATTTTATGATTTGCCGTAATACAAAAATCCAATTTTTTGATATTTGAAATGTCTGCAAGCAAGATATTGACTAATCGTATCACATTGTAGGCATTCGCCAATTCCAGTAATTCACGAGTTTGATTTGCCCTATCAAATTCATCGGTATATATAAACCGAATGAACTGATAAAAGCTGTCATATCCATAATCGATAATTGGAATTAATTTTTTTTCACCCAAAGTTGGCTCTAGCTGCCGCTGGAATACGGTACTCCGTTTCATTAGCTCCAGGGAGTGAGCATAGATTTGTTTACCCTCGACAATAAAGGTTACATCCGATAGGAATTGGTTGTTGAATAGTTTGGCCGATATTTGGTTCATTTCGATTGGTACGTCATTAATTTGAAATTTCATGTTTTCCCCCCAAGGTGCAAGATTTTCTAATCTGGTAAAAAATTTATTAATAAATTTTGTATAACATAATTGGATGCAAATTTACAACTAACCTGCAATTATATGTAGTTGATTTCAATTTGTCTTTTGGAAATCCAAAAAATCTAAAGAAGAACAATTTAAAATAATTAAAGATTCTCGTTGAGCAAAATCGAAGATATTCAATCAATTTAGTCAATTTAGACTCGACACCAACAATCACAGATTAAGATTGTGGGCGTTGAGACAAAACATTATTTAAACCATGACGGTTAACCCTCATCAGTATGGGCCATATTACTTACACTAACGTACCGATAAGTCTCCCGAACTCATGTGGTACTTTCACATTAAAATCAAGTTTATTAAATATTTTAATATTTATTTTAGAAATTCAACGTATAACAATTAATTTAAAACATAAAAACAATTTAAAAAATAGTTATTTATGCAGTTACTGCAAATCACGAATATCTCCGAGTGTTAGTTGTTTATTCATTCGTCCGTAGTGAAGGAGGACACGTTAAATGATAAAATTGAGCCGTGGGGATGTATTTGTTTTTATTTTTATAGCCAGTTTGGTCACTGTTTGTTCTAGCCGTGCAAGTTGTTTTATTATCGAACCGAATATGGTATACTTGCACAACAACTTAAATATGTGGCGCGACATGCTTAGTTTGAATAAAATGTTCCCAAATAAAGGATGCCAAAATTCCTACAAATCTGATATACCGTGCTTATTTAGACCTGCGCTAATCAGCAATCCTGGTTGGCTCTCAGATTTCTGCATGTTTTTCTCGACATTCATCCACCGGTGAATCTACGTAATTTCTTGGAGGAAGTTTTAACTTGTTGGCACCGCCTCTAATAAGGTCACAAGCAGGTTTCCTTCTTTGCGGAAATGGGCTATTTTTTTAATGAGTGCCATCCTTCGCATTGTCATATGTTTCGGCTATATTTGTTTCAATAACATTCTGAATGCAATTCTGCATACTGTAGAACATTACAAAACATTAGGTACATTTATATTTGAACAATTTACACACAAACTTACCTTGTCCTTCACTTGTTCAATTGCCGTTCACTTTCTAGGTATGAAAATTAGAACTACAAGATAAATGAACGAGCACCACACAACACTAAACATCTTAATATTTGATAAATTCACTGTTATAGATAAAGATAATGAGTCTATCAGACTCATCGTCAAAATGGTGTCTCAGGACAATAAAATGGCATTGCAAATACATTTGGCCCAATTAATTAAAATACATTTGGCCCAATTTGTCTGAAAATAGTTTTTAAGATGGTTTCTTACAGATCAAACTTAAAATGTGTCTCCGAGACTCAACCCATACTGATTATGGTTACGGCGAAAACTTATTGCTTTAGCTCCCTTATTATAAATTAGGGTTACTCGAACCACCACAATCCCGACCAGGATCAACTTAGATTTCTTACAATGGGTTTGGTCAGTTTTGTATGGTTTGTGAAAAAGCAGTGCAGATTGCATAAAATTTAGGCTACTCACATGGAAATTCTGCGGAGATTACTGTGATGCTGATTGAGTATGTAATAAACCAGATCGAAGGAAATCTAAGGGAAAAAACTAATTAGGATTACAACTTTACAACCAGGATCAACTTAGATTTTACAAATTTACTTACTATTTTTGATCTTTAAGCTAAAGGCAATAAAATCCTTATTTCTGTTTTGTGAATTCGTAAAATTTGGAATGTTTTCAAAAAATGTGCCACAATCGAGTGAATGATATATAAAACAGAGCACATGCTAAATAGTCAAAACTTAATTAGAAAATAAAATTAAATCACTAAGTTTATGTTTAAATAACAAGATTTTAATAACTTTTTAATCGCAATATTTCTGAAATGTCAAAATATGTAAATAGAGCAGCGTCGATAAAGAAGAGTAAATATTGATAAGTTAGAGCTATTAAATATCAACCATAGAGGTATACACTATAGAGGAGAAATAAACAAACTTCAAGAATCGAAAATTCTGTGCGAAAAAGAGAGCGAAGAGAATTTTATTCAATGGATTAGAATAAAGTGGGTTGCTTAAAATAAAACAATTAAAGTTTAAAAAACATTTTTATTTTAGATGCAAATACACTTATAATTATTTTTAAATTCAATTTTTTTAATAAAATAAATTTTGTTATTAAAAGCAACTTTTCTAAAAACGCGCCATTATTTTACATAATTGTAAACAAATCGTAAGGACCACAACAATAACAACATTTATTTTTTTGATAATTACGTAATAAAGTTAAATTAAAAGTGCACTTTTTTTATCACAAATTACAATATTTACATCACAATTTTAATTTCGTTATATATATAAACCACAATAAAACCTACCGATGAAAACAAATTCCTGGTAATCTTTTCTTTTACATATGTCAACCTGAAGGTTTTACAGATGGATCAAATTATATCTTTATAGTTGTAGATTTTACCGCTATGGCGAACATACAATAAATTTATATAGAAGATTACCATTAGTTTGTAATTATCAAACCATAACCAGTAAAACAAATTATTTTAGTATATACTGTCAACGTTTACACTACAAGTTAAAAAATACACATAAAATAAAACTCCCCGCATTTATAAAAACGAGATGATGTTATTTTTACAATGTTTTGGGTGACGGCGACAGTTGCGGCTTTAAATTAGCATATCGCGTCGTCCGACAAATAAACGGTGATAGAACGTGGCACTTATTATCATTCCAATCATATTTATATCCTTCAGCAAACTCTAAACAATTTTCTATGCCGCCATTGTTATCCGGCTTTCCCCGTGTAAAACCATTGTAGGCGATCGGTTTTCCAGTGATGGCCCAATAAAAATCACCTTCACTTCCCGATGCTGTGCCTGACGTCCAAAAATTTGTGCTTCCCAATTCATCACGGTGAATTCGCAGGTATTCAATAATTTTTGCGTTCTCTTCAGGAGATTCTACATCCACTAGGTACATACCTTTTAAGTAGCAGTGACGAAACGCTTGAAACCAATTTTTCTATAAACTTTATTTTATGTAAAATTTGTAATGAAATTTAATTTGTGTTTTAACAGGTACCTTTAGCGGAGTGCTAATAAAATAATGATTTCCATCGATTTCAACATTTTGTTGAGCTTGGATTAAAGCCACTGCTATGACTACAATCACTAAAACGATTGAAAATAATTCCATTATGAGAATATGAAGGTTGTGACAATACTAAAATTAGCGACGCGTTCTTTAACACAAATGCGATAAGCTCTGATGTAAATTGTATAGAAGATGGATGGCCTCGAATATCCGGATATTATCATCCACCAAAAAATATTACTATCGTCCACCAAAAGAGAATACTGGAATGATAAAATAAAAAAAATCAACTTTTCAGTCAATGTTAAGTTCATTAGGAGCTGTAGTGTAGAAGCGATTAACAAGAATTTAATTTGATTATTAAATATTTTACTTTGGTGGACGATTTTATATGTTTACGTTTTTTTTTTGTATAACCACATACATACATATATATTCAGAAAGAACTCAAACACGTTTTTTGAATCATTTTGGTAACGACAACAAAGTGGAACGGCGATTTTGATATTGGATTTTGAATTGATGATCTTAGATGATAATTCTGGGAAAACAATCTTGTTGTATACGTATATGTTAGGTTTTAAAACTTGTTAAATTTTACCAAAATTTAGAAATTTGGGAACCCCGTTTTAACCAATTCGCTCATCTCATCGAAATCAACATGAAGTTGCGGGTATGTTATATGGTTTCCTTTACGGGATAAACGCTTCTAAATAATGGTTTAGTTGAAGACTCGAAACGATTTTTGATTTTCTGCACTCAAACGGTTTTGTTCGAATTAATAAACCAAAACTATTTATGAAAAACTACAACAATGGTTATAGAAAGATGTTTAGCATGTTACATAGCGATTTGTACGTTACGTTACGTAAGCGTAGAATATTATAATGGATACATGTAAACGTATTGTAATTACATGTATCATCATAGATAAAGCTCATGTAAAAACATCGTGAATAAACTATATATACACCCGTATACTTGACGTCTGATAAACAACACGTGTTTCCATCATATATCCTAACCACATAACATAGCATACATTTATATTTGATTTTCTAGCCGTGCAGGTTTTATTTTTTTGATGTTTAAAAATCTCGCCACTGTTTTAACATTCATATGTGGAGAAAGTCCACATGTGGAAAAAGGTTGTGGAATTCGAGAACAGGGCCACAGGGGACCTATTCTCGAATTTCACAACCATTTTCCACATGTGGACATCTGTCAAAATCTATGTAATTACTGTCGTTTTCGTCTACGGCAAATTTTTTTCACCTGCTTATACCCATTCCCAGTTTTTATGAATTTTGGCAGATGTCCACATGTGGAAAATGGTTATGGAATTCGAGAATAGGGCCCCCAGGGGGCCTACTCTTGAATTCCACATACATTTTCCACATGTGGACATCTGTCAAAGTTCATACAGAAACGTTCGAAAATTGTAATTCGTATATAAAACACATGCGGCATGGACATTTTCCTATATGGGGAATTTTTTCCACATGTTTATACCCATTCGGAAATTTTCCCTTAGTACCGAAAAAATTCAATTTTTATGAATTCTGACAGACGTCCACATGTGGAAAATGGATGTGGAATTCGAGAATAGAGCCCTAGGGGCCCTATTCTCGAATTCCACAACCATTTTCCACATGTGGACATCTGTCAAAATCTATGTAATTAGTGACGTTTTCGTATATGAGGATTCTTTTTCAGCTGCTTATACCCATTCGGAAATATTCCCTTAGTACCGAAAAATTCCACAACGAATTCAAGAATACAGGAATTTAAATTTCCGAACGTTTTTATGAATTTTGACAGATGTTCACATGTGGAAAATGGTTATGGAACTCGAGAATAGGGCCCCAAAAATACGTAGAGATACGATAACTCCAATTTCACTAGCTAACCTGCGTACCACCAAGTGAAATTCAGCGGTGAAATTTTCATTTTCGTTTTCGCTTGTGTCATTTTTATATGAGAAATTTCATTTCACTTTAGCAGCATACCGGGTTTAAACATCGAGTCAGTAAACACGTTAGAATATTAAAAATGCAATAATTGCAACAAAGTAAATTATTTTTGCATACACTATCACCGTTTACACTACAAACAAGTTAAAATACACAAACAAAAAATAAAAATTTGCACTAAATTCACGAAATTACTCATTTTTATTAACAATAAAAAGCCGATTTTATTTTAACAATATTTCGTGTGGTGTCGACAGTTTCGGCTTTAAATTAGCATGTCGCGTTTTTCGACAAATAAACGGTGAAATATTTTGGCACATATGATCATTCCATTCATAATTAAATCCTTCACCTAACTCTATACAATTTTCTTTGCCGGCATTGTTATCCGGCTGTCCCTTTGTAAAACCATTGTAGGTGATCGATTTCCCAGTGTTAGCCCAATAAAATTCACCTTCACTTCCCAATGATGTACCTGCCGTCCAAAAATTTGTGCTTCCCAATTCATCACGGTGAAGTCGCAGGTATTCAAGAATTTTTGTGTTCTCTTCAGGAGTTTCCATATCCACTAGGTACATATCATTTAAGTTGCAGTGACGAAATGATTGATACCAATTTTTCTAAAAACTTTATTTTATGTAAAATTTGTAATGAAATTTAATTTGTGTTTTAACAGGTACCTTTAACGGAGTGCTAATAAAATAATGATTTCCATCGATTTCAACATTTTGTTGAGCTTGGATTAAAGCCACTGCTATAACTACAAGCACTAAAACGATTGAAAATAGTTCCATTATGAGAACATGAAGGTTATGACAATACTAAAGTACGACGCGTTCTTTAACACAAATGCGATAAACTCTGAGATGTAAATTGTATAGAAGATGGCCTCGAATATCCAGATATTATCATCCACCAAAAAATATTATTATCGTCCACCAATAGAGAATAATGGAATGATTAAATAAAAAAATCAACTTTTCATTCAATGTTAAGTTCATTAGGAGCTGTAAGAATTTAATTTGATTATTAAATATTTTACTTTGGTGGACGATTTTATTTGCTTTCGTTTTTTTTTGTATAACCACATACATACGTATTCAGAAACAACTCAAACACGTTTATTCAATCATTCTGGTAACGAGAACAAAGTGGATTTTGAATTGATCATCTTAGATGATAATTTTTAGAAAACAATCTTGTTCCAGATAGGTATGTTAATTAATTTAAAACTTGTTTTGCAGAGTTCACGTTTTCAAATAAATTTTACCAAAATTTAGAAATTTGGGAACCCCGTTTTAACCATTTCGCTCATCTCATCGAAATCAACATGAAGTTGCGAGCGTGTTATATGGTTTCCTGTACGGGATAAACGCTTCTAAATAATGGTTTACTTCTAAATAATAGTTTTGTTCGAATTAATAAACCAAAACTATTTATATAAGACTACAACAATGGTTATAGAAAGATGTTTAGCACAAATTTATATTTGATTTTCTGGCCGTGCAGGTTTTATTTTTTTGATGTTTAAAAATCTCGCCACTTTTTTAACATTCATATGTGGCGAAAGTCCACATGTGGAAAGAGGTTGTGGAATTCGAGAATAATGCCCCAGGGGCCCTATTTTCGAATTACACATCCATTTTGCACATGTGGACATCTGTCAAAATTCATCAAAACGTTCGGAAATTTTAATTCGTATATAGAACACATAGGGCATGGACATTTTTCTATATGGGGAATTTCTTCCACCTGCCGATACCCATTCGGAAATATTCGATTAGTACCGAAAAAATTCAATTTTTATGAATTTTGACAGATGTCCACATGTGGAGAATGGATGTGGAGTTCGAGAATATTGCCCAGGGGGCCTATTCTCGAATTCCACATCCATTTTCCACATGTGGACATCTGTCAAAATTCATAAAAATTGAATTTTTTCGGTACTAAGGGAATATTTCGGAATGGGTATAAGCAGGTGGAAAAAATTCCCCATATAGGAAAATGACCATGCCGCATGTGAATTACATTTTTCGAACGTTTTTGTGTGAACTTTGACAGATGTCCACATGTGGAAAATGGATGTGGAATTCGAGAATAGGCCCCCAGGAAGATAAAAATGAAGTGAAAAATGTGTAGAGATACGATAACTTCCATTTCACTAGCTAACCTGCGTACCACCAAGTGAAATTCAGCGGTGAAATTTTCATTTTCGTTTTCGCTTGTGTCATTTTTATATGAGAAATTTCATTTCACTTTAGCAGCGTACCGGGTTTAAACATCGAGTCAGTAAACACGTTAGAATATTAAAAATGCAATAATTGCAACAAAGTAAATTATTTTTGCATACACTATCACCGTTTACACTACAAACAAGTTAAAATACACACACAAAAAATAAAAATTCCCACTAAATTCACGGAATCATTCATTTTTATTAAAGCCGATTTTATTTTAACAATATTTTGGGTGGTGCAGACAGTTGCGGCTTTAAATTAGCATATCGTGTCGTCCGACAAATAAACGGTGAAATATTTAGGCACATATGATCATTCCATTCATAATTAAATCCTTCACCTAATTCTATACAATTTTCTATGCCGCCCGTGTTATCCGGCTGTCCCTTTGTAAAACCATTATAGGCGATCGATTTTCCAGTGGTGGCCCAATAAAATTCACCTTCACTTCCCAATGATATGCCTGCCGTCCAAAAATTTGTGCTTCCCAATTCATCACGGTGAAGTCGTAAGTATTCAAGAATTTTTGTGTTCTCTTCAGGAGTTTCCATATCCACTAGGTACATACCTTTTAAGTAGCAATGACGAATCGATTGATACCAATTTTTCTAAAAACTTTATTTTATGTAAAATTTGTAATAAAATTTAATTTGTTTTATCAGATACCTTTAGTGGGGTGCTGATAAAATATTGATTTCCATCGATTTCAACATTTAGTTGAGCTTGAACTAAAGCCACTGCTATAACTACAAGCACTAAAACGATTGAAAATAATTCCATTATGAGAACATGAAGGTTGTGACAATACTAAAGTACGTCGCATTCTTTAACACAAATGCAAGAAACTGTGATGTATGTATATTGTACAGAAGATGTACTCGAATATCCGGATATTATCGTCCACCAATAGATAATGGAATGATAAAATAAAAAAAATCAACTTTTCAGTAAAAAAATATACATTTGCCCCGAATCTGTCTTCACACATACATATGGAATTTATAAATATGTATTTAAGTTCCATTAGGAGCTGTAGTGTAGAAGCGATTAATAAGAATTTAATTTTATTATTAAATATTTTACTTCTAACCACATACATACACGTACAGAAAGAACTCAAACACGTTTATTCAATCATTTTTATATCGACAACAAAGTGAAAGAGCGATTTTGACATTGGATTTTGAATTGATGATCTTTAGATGATCATTTAGAAAATAATTTTGTTTTGCAGAGTTCAAATAAATTTTACTAAAATTTAGAAATTTGAGAACCCCATTTTAACCGTTTCGCTCACCTCATCAAATTCAACAAGAAGCTGTGTGCGTTCTGAATAATGGGGGTTTTACTTGAAGGCTCGAAACGGTTTCGGAGTAGGTGTGACAATTAAAATTTTTTGATTTTCTGCACTCAAAAGAGTTTGTTCGAATTAATAAACCAAAACTATTTATGGAAAACTCACAAAATGGTTATAGAAAGATGGTTCGCACAAATTTATATTTGATTTTCCAGCCGTGAAGGTTTTAATTTTATCTCGCCTGTTTTTAAACGCAACTTTAACACCTATCTGGACAACTTCTAAATTAATTAAATTTTGCCTATTGGGTTCAGATGTCGTGTTAAATGTTGGTTGTAAAAGAAATCCTGCGTTGATAAAATCGTCTACATAAACATTTTCTAAAATATGCTGAACGATGCTTGGATGATCTTGCTGATTGTCGTAACCTATCTGCTGCAATGTTCTAATCGCCAGAAACGATGAACTGGCCAACCCAAAGGTAACAGTATTGAGCTTGTAATGCTTGAGCTCACTTGATGGTTCATTTCACCACAGGACTCGTTGGAAATGCGTATCTTTTTCAGCGACTAGAACCTGGTTATACATTTTCTCGATGTCGCCTGTTAATGCTACCTTGTAATTTCGGAACTTCATCAATATAGACCATAAGGTGGGCTGAATTGTTGGACCAATTAGCATTGTTTGGTTTAGTGAAACACCTGACGAAGATTTCGACGAACCATCAAATACTACTCGCAATTTGGTGGTTTCACTTGACTCTTTGAAAACACCGTGATGGGGCAAATAAAAACATTTTGATTCCTCAATAGATAAATAATTTTTATTAACAAGTTCCATATAATCCAACTTCATGTATTCGTCTATTACTTTTGTATATTGCTCGTTAATCGATGGATTAGATTGTAGCTTACGTTCCACTGAAAGAAATCTCCGTTTCGCCACATGCATTGAATTGCCGAGCCGTTCTGCTGATTCTTTAAAGCGAATCTCCACCATATATCTGCCTCGATCATTCCGTTTGTGTGTTAATTTATAATGTTCTTGGCACTCGACATCTACTGGAGACACCAAACTTGTACTTGGGAGTTCTTCTTGCTCAAAGAATCGCTTTAATGTTTTATCTAAATTGACATCCAAATATAAATTTAATATAGACATATTTACCTGGACTGCCTCATCACTCTCGATGCTATTGTTGTCGGTAATTCCAGAACAATCCAACCAAATATCGTATTTTGTGCAAATATTGAATTGTTACCGACTCGCCCATCTCTGATTACATGGAAAAATCTGTCAGCCCCTATTAGGATATCAACCGGGCCAACTCTATTGTACTGTGGATCGGCTAGTTCCAAACAGCCCAAAAAGTCGCAGTCTCGCAAATTAAATCCAACACTCGGAAGTCTTGTTGGTAGTTGAGCTATTATCAGGGTTTCTACCTGGATTTCATTCTCTGAATAACACAGTGATTTCACGTTGATACAAGCTGCTCCTCTGGTGGATGCTTTTCCCGCAGTCAATCCAGTTACTGAAATATTTGCTTTTCTTCTCGGCAGTCTTAGTCGTTGCATACATGCCTCTGTGATAAAGGACGCTTGAGACCCCGAGTCTAATAGCACTCTGTACTTTAGCGCATTTCCAAATCGGTCAGTAACCTTGACCATCGCAGTGGGAAGTAGTGATTGGAAACTCGACAACACTTCCTTATTTGAACCCGTACTCACATTTGTATTGCTTACTGTATGGCCGCTTAAAATTTTTTCCTCTTCTGTCGGTTGCACGTCTTCGGGATGCAATGTCAAATGATGCTTTCTGTGACATTTGCCGCATCTGTATTTTGACCTGCAAATACCTGCTTGATGGGTTGGAGATAAGCAATTAAAACACAGTTTCTTTTCGGACACAAACCCGCGCCTATCGAATACACTCAAAGACAGAAATTGTTCACATTTACTTATATAGTATAATGGTCTTTTGAACATTTAACACACACAGGATTAGCAGACACGGAATGAAAGTTTTTCACACGGTTATTGGTCACTGGCACTGTTACTGGTAATTTCTTTGAATCGATGGTGTCCAACAAATCACTGCTTTTGTTCAAAAATTTAAAAAGTCTTTCCATGGAGGGAAAGTCTTTTTCAGCTGTTTCTGTTGCCCATGCTTGTTTGGTAACAGCGTCCATTTTGTTCACCAAAATATAAATTAACCACGGATCCCTTTTCTCTGCTTCTGCGCCCAACACCTTTAATCCTCTGAGCACTTCCAATTTCTTCTTGTCGTACCTCTCTTTAATTTTATCCCATGCTTCCACGTAATTTGCTTCCGTTACGGAAACGTGACGAACCAATGCGGCAGCTTCACCAATCAACAGGCCCTTTAGGTATTGAAACTTGCGCACATTTGAAATTTTCGCATTGTTGTCTATCGATGCTTCAAACAAATCTTTGAAAGATGGGAACTCGGAATATTTACCAGAAAACGTAGGAATGTTGATCCTGGGAAGTCTAACTTCACTTTCTCTTTTATTCAAAATGGAAACTTCTTGCAAAAACGATTGTTGATTCGCCATTAACTCATTAATTGAAGAATCGTTCGAATGCTTCTGTGAATCCTCGAATTTAGTCTCCTCGCCAATTATTCTCTCCAATTCGCGATACTCCTTCCATTCTTCGTCGAGTAATTGAATATTGGTCTCAATTTATTCAAAACACGTGTCTTCATCAAATTTCGTGATAGCTGCTTTGATATCGTCGCAATGATTTGAAATGCGTTTTAAAGCTCTTGCGGTAGACATTTTGAATTTTCGCTCACAATTGAATCACAATACACAAATAAACTTATAGCAGACCACAAAACTAGAGAAACCGATTTTTAAACGAAATAATTCACGGAATTTATTTTAATATGCCGATAATGAGCACAAAATGAGTATGGAATAATTCGCTGTTCCATTAACACACACCGCGTATATAGTCACTGCCACCTACGTCAACCACAATTTTAATTTAATTAAGAAGCTGAACTATAATGCAGCTTATATAGTTTTACGTATAGTCTCACACTTAAATTAAGTTTTTCCACACAATAATCACTTTATAAAAATAAAAAAAATCGCAATTACCTACAATTATAAAGTGATGAATCACTCCCGGTTGGCGCCAAATCTCAAAGCGCGATATCGCCACTCAAGTAATTGTGTGCAAAATAATTGCTGGTAATCCAAAATTCTCCGCAAAATATTGTTGGATATCTGGCTCGAAGGACCATGAACATGTTTTTTGTTGTAGGTCGTTAATATTGCTGGCTGGTGATTTATTGGATATCGACGGGCGATCAACAACAAGTACAGGTGAAAGTATCACGACCATCATCACCAGCAAGAGAGCCCTTTAGTACCACAACTACCCATGACGAAGGAAAAGGATAGTCCAACTGCCGAAACCAAACCGGACCCCATACCAAAAAAGAGAGCAAGTGGAGAGAGTAATGGGTGCTACCGTAAAGCGAGAAGAATCAGAAAACATTCGAGCTATTCTTAACGCCCGACTGTTACAAAAACAACAGCTGCATAATGAAATGAAACAACAAATGCAACACAGTCAACAGCAAAAATCCTAAAGTTGATCAACAAACGCAACAATTTGATCCGCAGAATGTGAAATTTGATCAGCTCCAAAACAAAGTTAAACAGCAGGCGCAACAAACTTTCCAGCTGCAGAATGAAGTTAAAAGAAACTCCGGCGACAACAATGAGGAGAATGCCTTCAAGGGTCTTCGCACGAGTTACGCGTATCAGAGTCGATACCAGTTCGTTGGACGGAGATGAAACGGATGGAGAGATAACAGGAGTCACCCTCTCGTCTGAGAAGACTTTGACCACTTCTTCAATATATTAATAGATGTCCGGATTAGAACAAATGAAAATAATCCCATCCTGCAAACACAATTTTTGATAACTTTCAATAACTAACATATCTGAACTTGATATCGATCGAAAGTTAGGGAAATTTTGGGAGGTGGAAGAAGTTGATGCTAAAACCAAATTGACCGATGAAGAATTATTCTGCGAAAACATATTCAATCTGTTGAAGTCTAATATCTAATATATCCGCACTTCGAGCAAATTAAAAGCAGTGAGTCCGTTAACTATTCGAATGAATTTCGCATTATGGCAACGTCCGCATCACTTGATGTCATTTAAATATTGCTGGTTTATTATGACTGCTAATTAAATTACCTTGAGTTGATATTTATAGAAGTGGAAAATAATTAAGTTCATCAAGCTCGAAATCAGTTTGCGAAGGATCAAAATCAACAAATCAAATTATAATTTTCCAATTATTACAACTCATCTGGAGCCAAATTAAATTATTCTACACACAAATTCTCACTAAATTCACGGAATGATTCATTTTTATTAACAATTATGTAAATTGTAGATAAATTTATAAAAAAATACACGATATTATTTTTATTTTGGTGGCCCCGACAATTGTGGCAGTAAATTAACATATCGCGTCGATCGACATATAAACGGATTTATACTGGTGCAATCAACATCATTCCATTCAAAATTAAATAGATCACTACTTAACTCTATACAATTTTCCATGCCGCCAGCATTATCTGGCTGTCCCTTTGGAAAACCATTGTATGCAAATGACTTTCCAGTGGTGGCCCAATAAAAATCACCTTCACTTCCCATTGATGTGCCTGCCGTCCAAAAATTGAATTGTCCTATTTCATCACGATGATCTCGCAGGTATTGAACGATTTTTGTGTACTCATCACGAGATTCCATATCCACTAGGTACATACCATTTAAATAACAGTGACGTGACGCTTGATACCAATTTTTCTAAATATATTGTATATTGAATTTTAAATATTGTATTCACACACTATGGTGACACCACACTATACACGTACCTTTAGCGGGGTGCTGACAAAATATTGATTTCCATCGATTTCAAAATGCATTTGAGCTTGGACTAAAACCACTGCTGCTGCGACTAATGTCACTAAAACAATTGAAAATAATTTCATTATGACAACATTGAAGATTGTAACGATACTAAAGTCAATCTTTCTTTAACGCTTCACACACTGCATTTGATTGTAAACAAACTATGACATATGGCACTATAACTGTATAGAAGTTGACCTCGAAAATTTTGATATTAACATACAGTAAAATATTATTATCGTTCACCAATAATCATTTCAGTGTTAAAATAAAAAAATTAACTTTTCAGACAAAAATCTCGATCTATATCTTATATTCTTAACAGATTTGTAATCTTTCTAGAGTATACAGTTTTTGTTTTATTGTGGTGAAAAACTAAATTTATTCAATCATTTTGATATCGACGACAAACAAAGAATTCAGAATTAATTATAATCGTAAACGATAATGATAATTTGGGAAACTAATCTTGTTATAGCTGGATGTCGTTCAAATACACAGTGCCAATCAAAATTTCGGTCGATAATTGCGGTGACCCTCACTTCACTTCATTTCTTGTCGATTCCACGAAACATAGTGACGATCTTATATTATTGAACAAAAGTTGGTTTTAAGAAATGTTTATTAGTATGTGATAATTCTTCTTTCAAGGTTAACGAATGATGTATGGCTCAATCGAATCATTAATAAAACCAGTCCTTCCAGTAGATTCAATTTTGATTTTTGTTGTTTTTTTTGCATCGAAAACATGTATTAGTATTTTGTCCATCGGCTACACGATCACTATGAAGATCATAGAAATTTTGCTATTGCTGTCGCCAGTGGCGCTTGAAACATCGAGATCAACGACATCGTTTACAAAATGGATTGAGATCGATGGCATAAAATATTATTTTAGTTATCCGGTGAAGGTATTTTGTGAATAATTTATTTATTACATTTTATACATACAATTAGTAGTTATAGTCCTATATTCGAGATATCGACTGATGTTAGATTATATAGGTTGGTACCAAATCTAGCCAAGTTGAGAAAATCGAAACTTTGAAAGATTTATAGTTACCCTCATAATGTGTAACACTTAATTACGATCAAAAGTGCTACAGGATGGCACGAAATCGTTTCTATAGTTAATGTATTAAACATTAATGTATTAAGGCTCTCTTCTCGTTTAATCCTGATTTTGTTGACTTGCAAAAAAACATTTACATATAACAATGAATATTTTGGTTAAGACAAGTTTTTATTCAACAATAACAACATCACATGACAGTGTTTGTGATAGTGCCAATATATAAATATTTAAGTTACCAGCAACATCCAACATCGTTCAAATTATTAACTTCTTGAATCACATTTACCAGTTTTACAGTACGCACAACACTAAACACACTGTTCTCAGAAAATATTTGTCTAATTTCGTATTTAAATTGATAGTTTTGAGATGGTGGAGTTTCCTCTTGTCATAACCACAAAAAAAAAAAAAAATCAAATCAAGGCTAATTGACATATAAATTTACACGTCGATAACATAGTTAAAATAAGATGGCGACTAAATGTTAATGTTAATTTGGAGGCTATTTCAAATACAAACTAATTTCTGTTTTTGATTTTTTCCCTATAAGCAATATTAAAAAACTTACTAAAAGCTAGAGGCGCTCAAGGTTGTTTACAGCTCAAAATATCAAAATTCAAATATTACTTTGGCGAATCGGTTATATTTAACATAAATGATTCCGTTTGAACCAACTTACTAACATTATTCGAATACACGGAAAATTTAATGATGCGAGGTGTGTGTGTGTTAACACAACGTGTCGTTCGGGACTATTTCCACAGATTTTCGTTGGGAAAGTGATGATTATCATTTTTATTTGTGCGGTTAAATAAAATATTCGCCAACAATAGTGCAAGCAAAAGAGACTAATCAATATTTGCAGATATCATCAGTAGGGAATAGTGGGAATAGTGAGACGGAAGAGGTTGGGCATGTGAGTCGTGTTGAGCATGACAAATGCACTTGATGTAAAAATTATCAAATGGCCGGTTCCTGAGGTGAAGAACTTTTAACACAAATCAAAAGTCCTAAAGTCAAACGAGTCTGATAAGCAAAAAAAAACAGCAAATCACTAAAGAGTCTTTTCTATTCATTACTTCCATAAAAACAAAAATTGACTTAAGCTTAAAGCTTGACTTGATATTAAGTTAAGCCTTAGTTTATTGTTTATTAGCTCAAGGTTAACAGTAACATAATGTAAGTGTGTTCTAAGTTGAAAATAATTGGCTTACTTCTAAAAACCAACTTTTTATGATTTAAATTCATTTCATGCTTGATCTTATGAAGTTACTAAACTTAAGACTAATTAGTAACTTATTTGGTGTATAAGCCGTTAAATTAAGTTCCAAAAAATGTCAATTCAAACCTCAATTTTAATTACGTTTCAAATAGTGTAACTTAAGCTAGATGACTTAAACCTAAAATATGAACTTAAGCCTTAAATTTATTTTAAGCACAATTAATTAGTGTCCTAAAATCTGTTAAACTAAATTTTGTCAGGCCAATGAAGAACTAAAATCAAGTCCTAAATTCTGTAACGGTAGCTTAAGCCACTCTTAATTCCGCTAATTTTATTGAATTTTGAGATTAAGTCATGTTAATTACTCAAAAGGTTAAATCTAAAAATCCAAGCTTAAGTTACACTAATTGAGCATTGTGATTTAAGTTTAAGTTCTAATCTTCGGCTAAAAATTTAAATATTCAGCTTAAACAAGTGGTTTGATTCTGAGCTCGTTACATCATATCAGCTAGTTCAAATGCCAATTTCTGGGCTAACCCTTAATATTTTTCCTAAGCCTTGTTATTAAATATGACTAAGTTAAGTCTAGGCTAAATAAAAAAAATTAAGTCTAAAATCTGAAGTAATCGAATTCAGTGTCAGCTGTACAAATAAAGTGAGGTGTTGTCTGACACAATTGACTTAAGTCTAAGGCTTGGTTAAACTAGTGTGGTCTTAAATCAATGCCAGAGCCTAAACGGATTATTTTTCGGCGCTAATTTATTCTTAATTAACAATTTTTGTCATAAGCCAAATTATATCGTGAGTAATTGGCCAAAATATGACTTAACCAGCAGTCGATTTAAAACAAATCATTCTTAAATGCAAGCATTAGTTACATGATTAGTTTATTGGCTTAAGTGAATCCGAATTATTAACTAAAGCTAAAACTGATTAACTTAAGCTTAACTCGAAAAATTTCAGTTAAGTCTAAGTCAATAATATAAGGCTTAAAAAATAATAATTACTTTAAATCTTAAATTTAAAGCATATTAGATAGTAATAAGTTAAGTTGCTATAATTTTGTTACTTAAGCCTAAACCAAAAACTTCATTACTGTAGACTTGGGACATAAGCAGGAGCTGGATTATTTTTTTCTTCTATGAAACTTGTCAAAATACCCGACTGTTGGCACAATTTTTAATATGCTGACTTTAGCCAGTGATTTAGGTTGGACTATTTTTGTTTATTTCAAAGCAAATGTGTGAATTTAGGTTTAAATTGAATTAAGTTAAAATTAAGGTTAAGCCACACGTTAAATTCTAAAATTATAACTTAAGCCATAAATTTTAAACTTCGACTTAAGAAAGTTTAAAATTAAGCTGTTGTCACAAACTTATCTTTAAGTTAATAAGAAATAATAAACTTAGTGCACAGCACAACTATTTCTTGAGGCCACATCATGATGCTCATCCTAAGCCCTTAACCCTTCAGCAGCTAGTAGCTTTACAACTTCAGTCTTATCTTCATATTTACTGTGCGATCTTTAAATATTGTGACATAAGCTAGACATAATTTTATGTTAAACGTTTTTAAGATGACTCAAATTCTAAAGTCCTAATCCAAATCTAAATTACGAACTTAAGCCTGAAATTTATTTTAAGCTCAATTAATGATGTTACAAAACATTTTTAACCAAAAATTTGTCAGGCCAATGAGCATGACGATTTTCCACTTAACTTTTAAATACTAAATTAAACCCTCGCGAAATTAATTCCTTATATAAAAATTAGAAAATGAATTAATTTCGCCATATACAAATTGCCGCGGTGTTAATTCTGTTCCCTTTCTGTTTTATTGTTAATATTTTACAAATTAAATACAACTGTGGTCATATTGGACCAGCGGCATTGCATTGGGGACGGAAACGTTGAATTGAATTTTATTGGACCCGTTTTAAACTCGAACCAGAAATAAGTCCCGACCCAATTTATCATTTGAGCGATATCAAAATGTTTGTGTTTGGAATTCATACTCGCACGGCCTGAAAGTGTTAAATGGTATTATTCAAATTGTCTTAAAGATGTATAGATATACAATAAATATTTCTTTTTTATTACTTAGTTCTCGTTTGTACGTCGTTGATCGCAAACATGCATCATCAAATTGTGTTCGTTTTGTTCGCCATATCGATCGTTTCGTCTCACAGTAGGTCATTTGAAATCGACGGTTTTAAATATTATTTTAGTGACCCGGTGGCGGTAAGATCGGTCGATTCTCGATTCGTATATAAAATTCTATAAATTTTATAATTCCATTTCATTCCCGCAGACAAATTGGTATCAAGCTGTTCGGCACTGTACCAAAATTGGAATGCAATTACTCGATTTTGAAACGGAAGCTGAATTTCTTAAGGTGCAGAAATATATGCGCGATCACATCAATGAGTTTCCACGGCGTGCCTATTGGTTGAGTGGTACATCACTTGGGACAAGGGGTGAATTCTATTGGATCGAGAATGGTGCCGAAATAGCATACAATGGATTTACTGGCAAACAAGCGGATAATGTGGGTGGCAATGAATTTTGTTTGGAGATTCATAAACGGGTGGGATTCACATTCAACGATATACGCTGTGATCATGTTAATTATTTTATATGCCGTGACGGGAAATATATGCAACCGCGGAATTTTTAATTTTTACGTTTAATTTGTATGCGAGAATCCATTTATAAGCTTAGCGGTTTGAGGTAAAACGCTTTATACTCAAGTTTCGATAACAGAGTTAAAATAAGATGGTGGCTAAATGTTGTCAATTTGGAGGCTCTTTCCAATATAAACTATTTCCTAGTTTAATATTTTTCTATTCATGATTGTGCAATACGAGGATGAATTCTCCTAGCTTGCTGACAACCAACTATGTCTAGATTTTATACTCTTTGTCTCACCCGTCTTTGAATTCCAAATATTTCACTTCGCCATACCATTTTAGCATCAATATTCAGTTCATCAATTCTGCTGTGCATCTTATCAGTTATATTATGGCTCCATACCGAAATTACGAGAAATTTACGGAATATTTATAAACGTCATTGATCTCGAACCAATTTGTAAACATTTTGCGACAACAACAGCAAAAATGCTGTTACCTCATCCGCGTTATCGATAAAATACTGACACATGTTTTCGATGCAAAAAAAAACAAAACAAACAAAATTCAAAACTACTGGAATGACTGGTTTTTATGAGGCATGAAGATCGTTCGTTAACCTTGAAAGAAGAATTACCACAATAATAAACATTTTAAACAAAAACAAACTTTTATTCTATCATCGTCACTAGTTTCGTGGAATCAGCTTAAAATATTTGGTAGCACGACAAATGAAATGAAGCGGATGATCGCAATTAGCATTGCGCCACTGGAAATCCGATTTTCGGGTGATTTTCAAACAAAACTCATTACCATTCGTCATATTATTTGATGAAACCTCCGGCTGAAATCCTTCGGTGGTCACCACATCTCCACCATTTGTAAACCAATAATATTTCCCGTCTTCATTACCAAGTGATGTACCTGCAGTCCACAAAAAATTCGTACGTGTTTCATTAGTATTGTCGCGCAAATATTGGCGGACTTTAGTGTATTCCTCCGCCGATTCAAAATCCAGCAGATACATGCCTTTTTGACGACAATAGCGAATCGCCTGATACCAATTTTTCTGCGCACTCAAGAAAACAACAAAAAAATTATTCCACTTTTAGCACACACCTTTAATATACAGCTAATCGATCGATCTTACCTGTACTGGCTCACTAAAAATATATTTTACTCCTTCGATTTCAAATGGCTTGAGGCTCAACACGGATGATCCCAAGAGACAAACGACTAGTAAAAAAATTTGGTGCACGATCATGTTCAATTGATAGACAAACTAGTACTGAATTCGTGTGCACGATCAACAATTTAAATAAAACAAAGCACGCATTCTCGATCTAATATAAAATTCACCCGTTGTCCTAAGCATTCCAATTTTGGTACAGGGGCAGGCGAACACAAAACCAACACAATTTGATGAAGCATGTTTGTAATCGACGTACAAATCAGAACTAAATAATAAAAAACTACACAAAAAATTGTTGTACATCTATAATACATACATACGTCTTTAAGACAATATGTTAATAACACCACTTTTAACACTTTCAGGCCATATGATTATGAATTAAAACGCATAAACATTTTGATAACGTATCTATAGAATTGCATTTTATTTCCCGCTTTCTACAGCAACTGACGAATTGGATCGGGACTTATTTGTGCATCGAGCTTAAAATAACGTGTCGCCCGACAAATAAAAGCTTTTTGTTCACGGCACGCTTTATCATTCCATTGGAAACCCATCTGCCGTTGTATTTCCACACAAAATTCATTGCCGGCCGCATTATCCGGTTGGCCAGGACCAAACGCATTAAATCCAAGTGTCATCCCTGTTATGGCCCAATAAAATTCACTTTTACGTTTCGTCCCCATTGCTATGCCGCTGGTCCAATATGATTGGCTGGTCATTGGATGTTGTTGTTCTAAATATTGTTTAACCTTTTGATATTCTTCGAGCGTTTCGAAATCAATCAAATACATTCCACGTTGGTAGCAGGCACGAAATGCGCCATACCAATTTTTCTGTTTTTTTTAATTTTTTTTTTATATATACATAAATGTTTTTAATTTAATCGGTCGCTTTATTTAATGTTGTGGTACATACCTGTACTGAATCACTAATCCAATATCCAATTCCATCGATCTCAAATGTTTGATCAGCCAATACTAAAGATACGATCGCTATTAATAGGACACAAATGATCTTCATACCTGACTTGGTTACGGTAAAGTATAATCTGTGATAGTAGCACCTCAATCCATTGGTTAAAAATTATTTTTGTAACTTGCTCGACGAGTTTTTGATCAAAATCATAAAATTTCGTTTATTCGCATTCATCCACAGGTTAATATGAAGCATTAAATTGCAAAAAAAACGGTATCTGTCGTTTTTACTTTTTTGTTATCAATTTTCGTTTGTTCGTCAGTAACCGAACAGGTTTCAACATGAATAAATTATTAACGATGGAATTTTAACACGTTGTAAATGGTGTAGGTACAATGATTTTCAAAGACTAACGTGATCACACCAGTGGCGGTGGATGTAAGTGGGGTCAGAATTGAAATGAACTGTACAAATTCGTTAATTTGGTTAGTCGGTTTAAATGAGTTTTGTGATGCATTTTGAACCCATTTCGAGAACATCAGAACATCATCAAGCTGTTAGATATTTTGCAGATCCCATTCTAATAATTTTTTTATTGGCACTTTTTATTTGGCCACTATATCCTCAGCAGCAGGAATAGTTCAGTGACAATGTATGTTCAGTATTGATCGACTAAATCAAAGAAATAATTACAAAATCGTATAAAGGCGTGCATCCCTGTTAAAAATTACTTCTTTCTCATTTCAAATCAAGGCTAATTGATGTATAAATTCACACGTCGATAACACAGTTAAAAACAATTTGTTAGATGGTCTTACCATTAATTTGTATCTTTAATAACATTCATGACATCTATTATCCATATTTGTAAGCTGTAATTTGATTTTGATATTAGGATGTATCAAAATAAAACAAAATTAGTTCATTCTGTCATTTTCACCGCAGAACATTCGAGAGTAAAACAAAACAAATTAAATCTGTGTTATAAATATATTGTGCGTTTTTTTTTATTAAAAGCCAGTGGTTACATTGTGTGTTATTTATGGAATCGACATTACCAATCATCAAACTTTTTTTGAGATAATTGAGATTAAATTTACAGATCTCGAAGATCGAACTCCAAATTCTGAATCTCAGTTTCGGCAATACGAAGAATGCGATTCATGTGTGTGGCAAGTGTGTTATAATTATTTGCAATGAAACTTTTGTTGTGTGAAGATTGTAATGTTTCTCCAAGTTTGCCATTAACAACTGCACAATCAAAAGGAAAAATCATGTCGACACAAGAAATCGAAATACCGTTCAGAATAATAATCATGATGAAGGCGATAAATGTTTAAAACCAGTTACGAAATCCTTTAATATGAATGTGAATTGTTTTATGAACGAATGAATGACTTTGATTCCCGTGATTTCTGTTAATATAAAGTGAAACCCTAATTTTGGGGGAAACAAGCTTGACAGCATCAAGCAAATAGGTTTAGAGATTAAACCAACGTTGGTTGACATAATCAACCTTCATCTTAAACATTTTTGGTGAGAATTTTATTTTACATTTTTATATTATAATTATATATCTTTGGAATGACAAACTGAAAGTAAATTAGTATAATGTTGTGAGTACTAGCGATATCGTAGAGGTTAGTTATGGACCTCCCAAGCTACCCAAGTCTACCCGTTTCTAAAGTGTAAGCCATCAGCCGCAACAATTGGCGCTGAAACAGGGGAGCCATAAAATTAAACGCAAATTCAGATTTAGAAGATTGCCTAAGATAAGACATCCAAGTGGCTTCACCTGGTTAACTTAAAAAACAACAAACGCTTGCTTTTCTCACAATTTCCACGCAGTTAATTTCAAATCCATAGTCGTTTAAAACCACATTGGATATCCCGTAATACGGGTCTCTCATAGAACAGAATGTTAGTTTCTCACTACGAAATGTGAACCCTACTAATTTATTAGTCTAATGTCAGTTACAATACATATTTTACTTGTTTACATTTTTTTATATTAATATGAGAAGAACGTCTTATAAATTATTTCGACGTACTCTCGGGAATTGCAGGGACATTCATAAATGTGTTAAAACGAGCTGCAAGAAATCTCGGGAGGGATATAAAGCGAACCGAAAATGATCTCTATTCAAACAAAAATGTAGATTTCACTCAGCCATCCACTTCCAATGCCAGTTCAAAGGAAGGTTTAAATTGGGAACCTAAAGCTCCACCACTTTCTCAGTTAAAAATAATTGGAACGAAGCCTGGAAGACAAATTTTCCAAAAAAATTGAAGAACTTTCTGAGTCGACCACTGTAGCGGTTCAGATTTAACATTATCAGCATCCTCCCCAAAACATAAGATAAGGACTATATAAGATAAGGTCTGCAAAGATAGAAAATAATGAATCTGACGATAGAAACCACGAAGAAGAATGAAATACCACATCAAGAATTAGTCTACTCTATTTGATGAGGAATTTCGTTACGGGTAAAGCTGAAAAGTTCTATTATAATTTTATACGTAAAAATCGTAAAGCGGGACAGATTTAGTAGTCTTGAAAACGAAAGGGCTATGTGTAGATAAATTAGGCAACGCAACCAAAATTCAAAAGAAACCTTCAATTACTACGTATTAGATATTGAATGTATCAACGCTCGTTTACAGAAACCCTTTAAAGATGACGAACTGCTAGATGTGGTGCTTGAGAATATGAATCTAGCACTGAGGAACGCGACTTACAACAGAACATACCTATCGCTAGAAGATTTACTTATAAAGTGTGCAATAATTTGCTGCTGCTAGCACTTCAAGGGCAATTTTTTCTGTAAAAAAAAAACGAAATTACGGATGAATCAGATAACGAGACTGACGAGTTGGAGGCGAATTTTTTGGAAAAGGTAGGAGCTTTACATCCGCAAATGTTCGGAATTGTAAGGATTTGGGGCACTGTTCTAGCAACTGCCCTAAAGAAAATACTCACAGTTTCTGCGGTAAATGTGGACTAGCAGGATTTAATGGCAATTCTTGTGTTTATTGTCAAACTAAATTTGGGCAAAGTGTCCGGCCGAACGTGATGAAAACACGGCAACCAAGTTCGGAAAGTTATCAAAATCCGAAGTTCCAACACCTAAAGACATTCTCCAAACCAATCAACAAAAGCTCTCCATAAAACATATTAACCCTTCTCCATTATCTAATAGCCAAAAACGAGTAAATAGAATTCATACTTACTGGAAGGAACGCAAAAGATTTTATCAAGCCTGTAACATATCCACGGTATCAGCTTTAGAAAATTAAAATAAAGCGAATTTCCGTGATAGGTCTATTGGATAGCGGTGCCAGTGTAAGCATTCTTGGCAAAAATTCGAAGAATTTGCTTGAATCGCTTTAGGTGAAAAAATTAGACCTTTTAACTCATTTATTCAAACAGCAGATGGTTCTAAGAATATTGTGCTAGGCTACGTCAATTTACCTGTAACCTAAATGAATAAAACAGCGATGATAAAATTCTGCGTAGTTTCTTCTCTGAAAAGGAGATATAGCTCGGGTTAGATTTTTGGCGCGAGTTTATAATCGCTCCTTCTATCGTTAATAAAATATCGCTGTGTGATTCAGTTAATGAACGGAATGCTCCAAATAAACCTAAACTGAACTTGAGTCAACATTCCCACTTTTGAGACCAAAGGCTTAGGCAGAACCCATCTGATCGAACATATCATTAATGAAGGCAGTTCGAATCCGATTAAGCAGAGATATTACCCCGTGTCATCAGCTCTCCAAATGCTCAAACTGGGAGTAATTGAGGAAAGTACCAGTCCTCGGAGCTACTCTGTCGTGTTGGTCGGCCTTGATTTAAAAGATGCCTTAGAATGCTTGGCAGCTGTTATTAGTGTAAAACAATTTCGTTTCTTGAAGGCTACAGATTTATTATTATTACCAATGTAATGTATATGTATCAGTGGTATCACTATATTTTAGTTTTGTCAAGTGGACACTCTGAAAAAGAAAAAGAATTATACATATCTGAATCTAAAACTGTTGTCAACCCTTTTTTAAAATTTTTTACCGCATTCTCCGCAGCACCATTCCTTGCAGGATGCCCCGGTGGAACTGGGATGCAACGAAATCCCTAAAAAGCTTAGATGTAAACTGAGTTCCACAATCAGAAACTATAACATCGGGTAACCCAAAACGCGCAAAAACCTCCCGCAACTTTGCTACCGTAAACTCCGCAGTAATTACCTTTGTTTGGAAAACTTCTATTCATTTGGAAAAAGAATCAGTAACTAAAAAATAATAATTACTATCCTTGGGACCCGCGAAGTCGACATGAATTCTTGACCAAACCTTTCCCGTATTTTCCCAGGGTTTAAGTGTGCTCTTAGCAGAATCGGGTCTGACGAACAAACATGATTATCCCTGGCCACCATATATACGAACGCGCAATCGATTTGCTCTTCACTATGCCTAAATGCGAAACGTGAAGACTTTTTAGCATACACGTGCGCAAGGTGCTAGGAATTACAATCCTATGACCCCACATCAATATCTCAGATTCCTGTATTAATTCGTCTTTCCTCATGAAAAATGGTTTAAACTCAACACTCGTCAAATCTTTGAAACTATTCGCCAACAAAATGCCGCTGGTCTCTCGTCACCATTTGGTAATCTATGTGAAATTACGCCTGAAATTCCATAGCTTGATGCATCAGTATTCAAAATTATTGGATACTGAGCATTAAAATGAGCCAAGGTAACTTCGTTCGTAATCTCCCTTCTGATATTCTCAAAAGAAGTTTGACACTCTAAATTCCAATCAAACTGGATGTTTTTTCTTAGGAGCCTATAAATTGAAGACATCTTTTGTGACAAATTTGGTATAAACTTAGGCCTTGGAAAATGAGCTATTGCCTCCATACGCTCCCCTGACTTCGATAAACCGTTCTTTGAAACGGTGTAACCAAGATATTTAATTTCGTCTTGAAAAAACTGATATTTGTCCCTTCGTAACTTTAACCCGGCCTCCGAAAGTCGTTGAGAAACTAAACCTAAATTGGTTATAATGTTCTTCAGTGGTTCTGCCCGTGACTACTATGTCGTCCAAAAAATTGACGACCCCTGGTATACCCAAAAGGAATTTTTCCATTTCATGCTGGAATATACCTGTTGCCGGTTTGATGCCAAATGGCAATCTATTTACTGCAAACACACCCTTGTGAGTACTCCATACGACCAGTTCACTTGATTCTTCGTCAAGTTCAAACTGATTGTAGGGTGCTTCCATGTCCAATTTTGAAAAATGAACTCCCCCTTGCAGTTGGATTCCATGTCTGCTAAAATTGGTTTTGCAGATTTCAATTGTAGAATTTGGTGTTAGATCTTTCAGCAGATCTAATTCGAAAAATCTGAGTAGTGATCAACTGTATGACGTGAACTTTATTAGTCATAAGCTTTCGTAGACTAAACGGTATGAGAACTCTATCATCTTTGAATATGAGACGATTTTCCGTTGATAATTCATTTTTGTATTTGTGGTATATTTTAACGTCGTCTGGTAATTTATGAATTGTTTTCGGCCAACCATTTACAATAATAGATATTAGTTTTTGTAAACTTGACTTCGTTATATGTGCCTCCTGCTGTGAACCACCGGGTAAGAGAGTTTCGTCATAATTCGCACGTGATAATGCGTCGGCGATTGTATTATTTTTCCCTTCAATAAATTCAACCTTGATGGAATAGCGCTGAAGAGTCATAAGCATCAGTTGTAGACGCTTAGGACACTTTAATAACAGCTTCTTGAATATATTAATAAGTGGTTTGTGGGTCTGTTCTGATGTTGCATACATGACCAACAATCATTTGATCGAATCGTATGCAAGCAAATACTATAGCGAGAAGCTCCTTCTCAATCTGTGCATAATTGCGTTCAATGGAAATAAGTGTTCTTGAAGCATATGCAATTACTTTATTGTTTTGAAATATAGCGGCTTCTAATCCGGTACTACTGGAGTCACATTCAATTGTAATTGGTTTAGTGTTGTCAAAATAACCCAACATTTTTATATCAGATTTTTATATCTTCTTCCTTTCCCCATCTCCATGGTGTACTTTCTTAGCGGCGAAAAATGTGTACTGAGATTTTTGATATATCTTGATAAATAAGTCACCATACCAATAAATCTTCGCAACTCACTTTTATTGCAAGGCGATTTCATATTTGCTATTGCTGCTACTTTTGTATTATCTGGTTGTAAACCATCCGTAGTAAGTAAATGACCAAAAATCATTACTGAAGATTTACACAACCTCATTTTTGTTTTATTTAATTTGCAGTTATTTTGTCTCAACCGTATAAATAGGTTTTCTAGATTTCGATTATGATCTAATGTAGCTTCCTCGATCGTGTCGCCACATCTATATATGAGCAAATCGTCTGCAAGAATTTCTACTCCTTTCAAATCGTGAACCAGATGAAACATTTTCATCTGAGAATTTTCCGGAGCTGAACATATACCAAATGGCATGAGAAGCCATTTATATCTACCAAACGGTGTCCAAAAATATGTTAAATCACTGCTGGACTCAGATAGTTTGATCTGCCAGAAATCTTTTTAGCGTCGCATGTAGAGAAAACTCTGGCTTTGCCAAGCTCTGGAAGAATTTCATCCATTGTCGTGAATTGATAATTGGGCTGTTTGAGTTCTTCATTTAGCGGAATTGGATCTAGACAGATCAGATGCTTTAAATCGAGTTTTCCAAGTGATCAGACGTTTGTTTATTTTTCTCTGATTTGAAAATTTTAAAAAATAATTTGAATTCGATTTTGTGAAATAAATATTATAATTTAATATTTAATATTATTAACTATGTACTATGTGTTGTGTAAATATTAGTGTTTGGTGAATAAGTTTTTAAACAGTGTAAATATTAATTTGACAATAGTGTAAATATTAATTTGACATTGCCATTTCTATTTCTTTCTCTTGTTCTGTTATTGTGTTAATATCATAATATGGAATGCGGTAAATGCAGCTTGGCGTTTACTAATAATCAAATGATTAGCTGCTCTGGATTTTGTAGTAACACTTTCCATTATGGATGCGCTGAGGTTGATCGTGTTGCATATAATCTAACTTTGAAATACCCAAATATCATGTGGTTCTGCTGCGATTGCCGTGACCTTTTAAGAAATAAAGCATTTCTTAAATTAATTAAACATAATTTGAGTGATGATAATGCTCAGCATTCCTTCATTGAAAAGTTGCTTGATGAAGTTTCCTCGCTTAAACAAAAGATCGGCATGATTTTGGATTGTTTACCTCAGTTGAGATCAACTAATGTTATTACATCTATGCCTTTAAATTCCTCTGTAGGTGTGAATGAAGATTTAGCTGTGGTTACATCGCCTTTAACTAATGACGACGATCAAAATCCAGTATTTTCCAGTCCTACGAATTTCGGTGCTTCTTGTACGACATTTGCTGAAGTGGTAAAAAATCCTGTAGTTGTGCCTGTTGCAGCATCGAATGCACTTGCTTCTCACAGTGGTGCTCCGGATCAACCAAGCAAATGTATGAATGCTAGTGAAGTTGGAGTTAAAACTCCACAGCGCGTAGTCACTAAATATATTTGTGGTACTAAAAATGTTCCGAATAATTTTGGTATACAAACGGTTACTCCAATGTTTTGGATACATATTTCAAGATTTGCTTCTAATACTCCTGAGGACGACATCCTGGCTATGGCAAAAACTTGTTTAGATACAGATAACTGTAAAATTTCTAAATTAGTCCCAAAGAATCACAATCTGAATGATTTGGAATATGTGTGCTTCAAATTGGGGTTTAAGGAAGAATTGCGTGGTAAGGCTCTGGATCCTGCTACTTGGCCAATTGGTATTTTGGTTAGAAAATTTGACAAAAAAAATTTTCGGGCATCTCTAACTCCACGTGTGAAATTTCGGATACCAGCTGTAATCGACACACCACTTGTTTAGATGACAACATTTTTTTACATAATTATAATATGTATACAGGCTCAATCGATGAAGCTAATCAAGCTGTTCCAGGTGATAATTTGCAGGTACATAACAATTCTTGTTTAAAGTTTGGTCATTTGAATGTGCGCAGCTTGGTAAAACATTTTGATGACATAACTATTATTTTACAAACATATCAATTTGATATTCTTGCCTTGACTGAGACTTTGCTTAGTAGTAAGATTTCTAACAAGTCGCTTCAAATTAATAATTATAAACTGCTACGATCTGAATCGAATAAATAATAATTGGGGTGGAGTTGGGCTTTATTTTTGGGCCACTTTTAAGGTTAAAAAAATATTCTCTGGTTCTTTGGGTAAAGTAGAATATCTAGCATCTGAACTTACTGGGAGTTTTGGTAAAATTTTAATTTTGGTTATTTACAACCCACCTCCTGCTTGTAGTAATGATATTAACAGTTTACAAACAATTTTTGCTGAATACCTAATAAGCTATGAAAAGATTTTCTGCTGTGGTGATTTTAACTTCAATATGATGGATAATAATCAACTAGAAGCTTGTTTGAATTTGCATAATTTATGTTATTTACCTTATAGACCCACTAGGATCAACAGCCTTTTGGATCTGATAATTTTGTTTATTTCATTTGGCCAGGCTGCTGTTCCTGCTATTTCTGATCATGATTTGATTTTTGCATCTTATAAGTTTTCTCGTACTAGGGATCAAATTTCTTATACTGTTGTTCCTGATTATAAAGCTATCAATCACGAGCATTTTGTAAATAATTTCTTTTCGTTAGATTGGTTTAATATGTACAACTATTCCGATGTGAATGACATCCTTGATATATTTAATTCAAATTTCTTACATTTAGATTTAGCTTGTGTACCCCGGAAAAGTATCATTAATAAATGCCCTACTGCACCGTGGTTAAATATTAAATTTAATGAAATGTAGGGATTTGGCTCATAAAAAATATAAATTGTATGGGTTGGATGCTGATTTGACATCTTTTAAATTTTTTAGGAATAAAACTGTTAAAGGCATCAATCAAGCTAAACAAAAATTTTATTTTGAGAATGCTCATAACTCTAAGACAACGTGGAATAATTTAAAAAAACTAGGTGTTTCAAGCTCTACAGGTGATGCAGCCATTGAATTTTCTGCGGAACAAATCTTGTCTGGGATTTGTAATATTTGTGATTCTACTGGGGTTTTGCCTTTACCTGATATTGATTTCTGTAGTTCTGAAAATGATGCCTTTGTATTTGATTGCGTTGATGAACTTATAGTGTTGAATGCGATTCGTGCAATTAAATCAGATTCGAAAGCTTATGATATGGTAGACTTCAAGGTACTAAAATTATTTATTGATCTGTTCCTGCCTCTTAAAACATTCATTATAAATCAATGTTTGACAAAGTCTGTGTTTCCTGATTTATGGAAGATAGCTTCTATCACACCACTACCTAAAAAGGATGTTATTTCTGGTATTGGTGATATACGTCCAATTAGTATTTTGTCTGCTCTATCTAAGGTCTTGGAAAAAGTTATGCAATTGCAGATCCAGGAGCACCTTAATAAATTTGATTTTCTTTGTAAATATCAATCCGGGTACAAATCCGGCTGTAGCACTACTACAGCCCTTGTACACATATTGTTGATGATCTGTCGTCTACCTTAGACAGTAGAAATTCGATGGCTATTTTGGTGCTCTTGGATTTTTCTAAGGCATTTGATTGTGTTAATCATATCCAGTTGTTACAGAAGCTATATTTGTATTATAAGTTTTTCAATTCTGCTATTGATGCATTCGTATTTATGTAATCGTAAGCAGTTTGTGAGGTGTGGTGATGATCATTCTTGTATTGCGGGGATACTTGCTGGAGTGCCTCAGGGATCCATATTCGGTCCTTTGTTATTTTCTATTTATATAAATGATCTATCATGGCGAATCCTAAATTGTCGGTTTCATCTGTATGCCGACGATTTGCAACTGTATATTGGTGGTAACTTATCAGAATTGAATGAAATTGTTTTGCGACTTAATTCTGACCTTAGAAATATTTCTTTATGGGCCAAGAATAATTCACTTTCAATTAATCCAGGTAAAAGTAAAGCATTGTTTCTTTCTAGAAATACTTCTCTTAATATTAGACCTGTGCTTTATTTGGACAGTGATATCATCTCATTTGTTCCAACATTAAACAATTTAGGGCTTATACTGAACTCAAGTCTTACTTGGAACGACCATGTGCGCTCCTTGTGCCAGCGTGTTAATTATAGCTTGTACACGCTTAGGTTGATAAAACAGTTTTGCCCTGTTAACTTAAGAATTTATTTGATTAAAAGCTTGGTTGTACCCATTTTCAGCTATTGTGATGTAATTTATAACAAATGTGATAGTTCCTCAAGACGTATACTTGAGGTTACATTTAATAATTGTACTCGATATATTTATGATCTTAGAAAGTTTGATCATATCTCTGAGTATAAAGATATAATTCTTGGATGCGACTTGTTTCAATTTTACTGCTATAGGACTGCCGTTTTTATGTTTCGTATAGTTAATTCGGGCATGCCATTGTATTTGCATGAAAAATTAAATTTTTCCCAGTCACTGCGCACAAAGAATGTTAACTTGCCTGTTAACAGAACTAATGTTAGGAATAATTCAGCATTGATAAATGCAATTATCACCTGGAACAGCTTGCCTTTGGAGCTAAAATTCATCAGCTCTCTAGGCTTATTTAAAAAGGGTCTGTTTAAATTGATAATTGAACATCGATAATATTTGTAAATATGATTGTTATTCAAAAGCTTCGGCTTATTTAACATTTTAATAAAATATTACACATGAGTATATTACTGATCCAATCAGTATGTTTGTCGATTTTTACTATGATACCATCCGATACTAAATTATCTAATTCCTCCTTAAGTCGCTTACGATAGGCAACAGGAATACGACGAGCATATTGAATTACTGGTGAAATATTCTCATCAATTTCCAATTCAACTTCGCCTGGAATTAGACCATTTCCTTCAAAAATATCGCTGTACTTCTTGACAATTTGGTCCGCGTTTGTATGATTAATGTGTTGATCCAGACATATGACATTATTATCCGTGGAGATTTGCTATAACTCGAAAAGTTTTTTACATTTGAACTATAATGTACCAATTTTAATGCTGAACACGCATTAGATGACAACAGGGGCTGGTGATCTCGTCTAATTATTTGAAATGTAATAATATGACTTTTATTTCTCATTTTACATGGAACAAAAGCTTTTCCAATTGACTCGATCTAGTTTCCATTAAAATCCACAAGACCTTGATTGGTGGATTGTATCTGAGGATTTGATTCGTTCGTTAAAATTTTAAATTGACTCAATCCAATAAGACATGAATTGGAACCTGTGTCTAGCATGTACTCAACCTTTTTCCACACTTTTCCAAATTTTAATAATAAAACTGCTGATACATTGCCCTTGAAATTAGATGAATTAATCTTGCAAATCAACGTCTTCATCAGCATCGTCATCAAGTTTGATTTCTTTAACATTATTTGTCCTTATATTCGAACTTGATTTTTGTTTTTCCTTTTTTTTATATCTGCAACATGCTTCATAATGGTGCTTATAATTGCACACTGCGCATGTGTGACCTATAGCGGAACAAACACCTTTTTCGAACATATGTTTAGTTCCACAAAATAAACATTGCTTTGCTGTCTTACATGACTGACGCGATTTTTCTGTTTTATTTATCCTGTTTACCGGAACACATGATTTGGTTTCGCCACCAGTCGTAGAAATACTATATGTGGCTAGCGGTACATTCGTAGGGATAATAATGCTACTGCCTGTTGCCTGTCTTTCCAATGAACACTCCCATCATGCAGGCGTGTAATTAGGAGGATAATACTCAGAGATTTAAGATTAGATTGCTACGTAAATTACAATTTATAATGATTGAAATAAAACTAATTAAAAGATTTTATTTTATAATGTGGTAAAACCAAACACTTTATTGAGATGCTTAATGGTTCGCTGTTACATAAGAAGAGGGTTAAACATAACCAAAGAAAAACGTTTTGTAACACAAAAATATGTGTCTGCATATATGTAACGCGCGCTGTCAAAACCAACTCAACTAAACAAGACTGCGTTCATACTTTTGTTAAATTAGTATTCTAATACCGCCTCTTAATTTAATAGAAGTAGGTATAAAAAAAATAATTCAAATCACCATGAAATTAAACTAAATTTAAATAAACAAGGTTTTTCCAAGTGCCTTGGTCATTATGTCTGCCACTTGGTCTTCGGACGATGTTTGAACCATTTCATACTTTGCTTGAACATAATCTCGTGTAAACATGTATTTTACATCCAAATGCTTCATTCGTTTGTATTCACTTTTCTCCTCAGCAATTGTGATGCACGATGTATTGTCTTGATGTATTGGAATCGGTTCATTGCAATTGATCTTCAGTTCACCCAATAATTTCTTTATCCATTCGCCCTCACTAACAGCTTCAGATAGTGCAATGCGTACTCAGCTTCAGTCGACGATTTACTAACAGTTGGCTGCTTGCGTCATGACCAACTGACTATGTTTTCAAATAACTTGAACACATACCCAGATGTGGATTTCGAATCATTTTTGTCACCTGCCCAATCTGAATCACTGTGACCAACCAATAATGTCTTTGCTTCGACGTCTTTCTTATAAACCATTTTCATGTCAATGGTGCCACGAATGTAACTCAAAATCAAATGAGTTTCGCCGAAACAATTTTGAAAACGGCTGAAATATCCCGTTGATACACACAAATCTGGTCTGGTAGTCACATGTGCATAAATTAAACACCCAATCAATTCACGATATGAATGATTCGAACATTTTCCATTTTGACCCATATCAACATGTAAACTCTTTTCCATTGGTGTCGATTTAGGTTTACAATTTTGCATTCCAAACTTTTGCAAAACTTTCTCCAAATATCTTGAATGACTCACCGTAATGGTGCCCTTTTTAATGTTTTGCTCAATCTGCATTCCCAAAAATGAGCTCGCTTTATCAACATCAGTCATATCAAATTCATTTGATAGTAGTTTCTTCACAGCTCCAATCATTTTGATATCTCGGCAAAATATCAATGTATCATCGACGTACAGTAGCACATAACATATGATTCCATTTTGCTCCTTCACATATAAACATTGATCTGATTGGCAGCGCTTGAATCCAATTCGAATCATAAAATTATTGAACTTTTCGTTCAATGCACGCGAAGCTTGTTTCAGTCCATAAAGTGCCTTGTTTAATTTACATACTTTATCACCTTGACCAAAACCCTCTGGAAGTCGCATATAAATGTCTTCGTTCAAATCACCGTTCAAAAATGCGCACTTAACGTCCATCTGATGAATGTGCATATATCATAACGATTGGCAATTGACAGCAAAATTTTCATTGTAACTAATTTTGCCACTGGTGCATCATAATCGAATCCTGGCTTTTGAGTAAAACCGCGTGCTACCAATCTTGCTTTGTACTTATCAGTTGAACGAGTTGTTTGTTATGGCACTTCTACCTTTTGGTAAATCGCAAACAGTCCAAGTTTTGTTGTCGATTAAAGACTGATATTCACTATCGATCGCCTTTTACCATTCTGGCCAATCAATTCGACGTTTTGTTTCAGATATCGATGATGGATCATCTTCAACAAACTGTTCAGCCGATAAAGCAAGATTTTCATCCTCTTGAAATTCTCCAGCAATCAATGCAGTGTGAAAACATTCACTCATAGATGCCCATTCACTTATTCGTGGAATTGTCCTGTCGTTGTTACCAATGCAATTTGAACTTGCACCGTTGAAATTTTCTTGGTCGTCACCGGGGTCATCCAAATTGACACCGTGGAACTGCTGCATACCGTTACCAACACAATCCATATTAGTGCTGTGGATTTCTCGATTTTCGTTGCCATCTGACTGCATATCATTACGTTTATCGAATGACTGGTCACTTGCATCACCAAATGAAACGTTCATTGTATCATTCATACCTCGATCATCCGAACTATAATCATTAACCGCCTCTGAATCGATTATCTCAATCAATTCTTTTCGATTTAAAATCGATGACTCGTTGAAAGTTACACTTCGGCCCACTATTTGTTTTTGCTGTTCTATATCCCATAGACGATATGTACCATATGATGAACCATATCCAAGCATAATACATTTCGATGATTTTGGCTGTAATTTTGTACGATTATTTGATGGAATATGATTGTAACATTCACAACCAAAAATACGAAGATGTGACAAATTCGGTTTTTGATCAAACCAAATTTCAGCCGGAGTTTTCGCTTCGAACTGCTTTCCAACTGCACTTGTCGGTGATCGATTCTTTAAATAATTTGCAGTGATGATAGCCTCATTTCAAAATTTTCCATCCAGTTCACTTGCCAAAAGCATTGTTCTTGACTTTTCTTCAAGTGTTCGATTCAATCGCTCGGAAATAGAATTCATTTCTGGATTATACGGAACAGTTAATGACATTTGAATACCTTTTTCATTGCAGTAGCTCTTAAATTCATTTGACGTGTATTCGCCACCATTGTCAGCTCTTAGTTTGGCCACCTTTTTAGCATGAAGTGCTTCAGCCATTGCCACAAAAAGTTTAAACTTTTCCAACACTTCACTTTTCCGTTGAATGCAATAAACAGTGGATGCTCTCGAAAAATCATCATATGCAGTCGTTTGCATCGGACCACATACGTCACTGTGAATCAACTCCAAAACACGTGATGATCGAACATTTTTATTTTTCGGAAATGATGAACGTGTTTGTTTCACAAGCACACATGATTCACACAGCTTCGTATTGTTGTCAATATTTACTTGATTTAATCCATCCGCCATTTTACTTGCCAGTTTCTTCATATCATTTCCATTTAAGTAACCCAATCGAAAATGCTACAAACTTTGAGAAATTTTATGCAAATTCATGTCACCTGTATAATCAGCAAACACATTGTTGTCCAACGAATTTAATTATTCCATTGAATGACACAAATGCTTGGTCACCCACAAACAGTACTTTGTATCCCTTTTTAATCAAAGCACGTATCGACATCAAGTTGCATTTCATATCTTTCACTAATAAAACATCCTTCATCACAGTAGTCAATGTGTTACCATTATAAAATGTTTTCACTGCACGCTTATTCGCAAAAATACTTTGATTTTTCTTTGCAACGGCAATTTTCAACTTATCGATTTCTTCTGCCTTACTAAAATGCTTTTGTTCGTCAGACATATGTTGCGTTGCACCAGAATCCATTGTGTAGAGTTTGATGTAAATTTTTATATTTGATGTTATTGATGATAGATGGGGTTGGTTATAGTTGATGGATGGTCCGCATATGGGAATATGGCGTGGAGGTAATAATAAGAAACTAAGTTCAGTGTATAAAATGTTCTCGAAGGAAATACATATTATAAAGTAATAAAAAAGAGTTTCTTGTGTTTTATTTTCCAAATAATAATAATTTTGAGTTACGACAAATTCAGAAGTGGGATTGAAAGTGAAAGTCGATTATTTACCATATATAATTATTATAATTATTTTGTACGAAGTTTTGTGGAATAATTGTGAACGAAAATTTGTTTTCCCTATACGAAAGGAAACCGCGTGGAACGAAAACCAATTTGGGGCACTACGTCGAAAATCATTGTGAAATAACGGAACGAGTAATAACAATGAATAATAAACAATTAAAGTGTGAGTTGGAGAAGCGCGGATTGCCAACTAACGGGAAAAAGCAATTAATGGTGGAACGCTTATTATCATCGATGCTGCTAGCTGATACAACAAATAATACGAACGATCTCGATGAAGTTAGCGTACAAAATAATTTATCGATCGACCATAAATATGGAAGTACGGAAAATTGGGACAAGAATACCGAAATCATCGAAAGGAATATGATTGAACGTGAAAAGGAGATAGTCAAAAGAGAACGCGAACTGTTGGAAATCGAACGACGTAATTTGATTCAATCAAGGCGAGATAATGTAAAACCCATTTTATCGGCACGAGACGTGATGGAATTTTTACCGGAATTTAATCCAATCGATATCAAATCGTTGTCACCGACCCAATGGTTAAAACGAGTCGAAGCGACTCGAGATATTTACAATATTGACGAGAAATTATTATTATTCGCAATACAATCCAAATTATTTGGACCAGCGAAAATGTGGTTTTCCACTATTCAGGAAAAATGTGACAGTTTCGAACATTTCAAAAATAATTTTGTGCTAAATTTTAGTAGTAAAATAAGTGATGTTGAAATTCATGATAAGTTAAGACATCATACGAGACGATGCGAGCAACATTTACTCGAGTATTTTTATGAAATGTGTGCAATAGGGAGTGAATTATCAGACGAAAGTGTTATCAAATATATTATCATGGGAATTAACGAGTTTAACCTACAAAATTCTCTACGAACGCAAATCGTATCTACGTTAGAACAACTCCGCAAGAATATCGAATGGTACAATAGTATGCCACAAATACAACCAAAGATTAGAAACAATCAACCTATTCAACCTAGTAAATCAAATGTATCGAATATGACGACGAAAGAAAATAAACCGGATTTGACAAATTATAACCAGTCTCAAAAGTATACGTCATATAAACCCCAGCGAAGGAATTTAAATACAACTCAATGTTTTAACTGTTTAGAAGAAGGGCATTATTCTTCAAGTTGTCCAAAGCCACAACGGCGTGATAGATGCGAGCGTTGTAAGCGTGTACACTCGAGAGGACAAACAAGTTGTTTTGAACGAAAAAGTGACGTTGTAAATTCTAATACACCGACAGTTAATCTAATCCATGATGAATTCCAATTAATGTTTTATATTAATGAATTCAAGAGGAACATCTCTGGAATTATCGACACTGGAAGTCCAATTAATCTTCTAAAAGTTGGAATTGTTCCTGAAGGCTATCAAATTGACGATTTCGACGGATTGAATTATAATGGTCTAAATGGTTCAAAGTTAAGAATTCTTGGAGTTATGAATTTAAATTGTAAGATTAATTGTAATATTTTTATTCTCAGATTTTGTGTTGTGCCGAACGAAACAATGGCTTACGATTGTCTTATCGGACGGGAATTTATTCTTCATCCAAATGTAAGTTTTAAAATTTTAAGCAATTACGGAATTAAATCTATGAGTATTCGTCCGAATGTCGAAACCGAACATAAAACTCGCCGCGAACTTTTTAACGAAATCTTAAGTGTTGAATATTACCCGGATTGTAACGAATCGAAACCAATGGTAAAATTTGGACCGTTATACAATACTGCCGCGAAAGATTATGTAGTCAAAGAACGATTTAACTCGATGATAGAAAACTTTTATGCAAAGCCCCCTAAAACCAGTCCGGATGTTAAACAAGAATTAAACATTGAATTAACGAGCGAAAAGCCAATTCATCGATCCCCTAAACGACTATCGGGAAAAGAGGAACAAGTAGTAAATGAAATCTTAAATGATTTGTTAAGTAACAACATTATAAGACCGAGTAAAAGTGATTATTCCAGTAGAATAGTCCTTGTTGCTAAACGAAATGGTTCTTACCGTATGTGTGTCAACTATCGACCGTTAAATCAAATCACGGTTAAGGATCGATTTCCTCTACCAATAATCGATGATTGTCTTGATAAATTGCAAAGTAAAAAGGTATTCTCATTGATAGACTTAAAAAGTGGTTTTTACCACATAAAAGTAAACGAAAAGTCAATTAAATACACAGCTTTTGTCACTCCAAACGGTCAGTTTGAATTTCTTAAGATGCCTTTTGGTCTCACAAATGCGCCAGCAATTTTTCAAAGATTTGTTGTGAGTGTGTTTAAGGATCTTATTACTGATGGCGATGTCATTATTTATATCGACGATATCCTTATCGCGACTGAAACCGTTGAACAACATTTCGAAATTTTAGACAAAGTTTTTAACCTTTTACATAATAATTGTTTAGAAATTCAACCAGCTAAATGTAGTTTTTTCCAAACCAAAATAGATTATCTTGGATATGAGATATCCGAAAACGAAATTCGAATGTCATCAAGGCATATCGATGCAATTCAAGACTATCCTATTCCTTTAAATGTGCACGAGTTGCAACGATTCATTGGTTTAGTTAGTTTCTTTAGACGATTCATCCAGAACTTTTCAATATTAGCGAAACCGTTATACGACCTTTTGAAAAAGGATTCAAATTTTATAATGGGAAAAGTCGAGCTAGAAACGTTTCAATTACTAAAAACAAAATTAACTTCGTCACCGACATTATGTTTATATAATCCAAATGCATATACCGAATTACATACTGATGCGAGTAAGTTAGGATTCGGAGCTATATTATTCCAAAGGCAGGCTGATGAACAGCTACACCCAGTTTTATTCTATAGTAAACGTACAACCGAGCCCGAATCACGTTATCATTCATTTGAACTCGAAACGCTTGCGATCATTTACGCATTGAAACGATTTCATGTTTATGTTCATGGAATTCACATCAAAATTGTTACTGACTGTAATTCCTTGAAATGCACATTGGACAAAGTTAATGCGAATAATAGAATTATGCGATGGACGTTGTTCTTAGAGAACTATGATTATGAAATTGTACATCGGGCGAACAATCAAATGCGGCATGTCGACGCTTTGAGCCGAGCCCCTACAATTTTAATTGTCGAGTGTACTCTTTCACAAAATTTAGCGAGATTTCAGTTAACCGATTCTAATATCAAACTGATTTTTGACCAAATTCAAGAAAATGGAGATAATAAATTCTATGAGATACGTGATAATCTCTTATATAGAAAATATAATGAACGAATTCTTTTGGTAATACCCGATATGTTTGTAGACGAAATTATACGACAACATCATTATGCAGGGCATGTAGGGGTTAATAAAACAGTCGAAATGATACGAAGGAGTTTTTGGTTTTCAAATATGACCGAACGGGTGAATGAGTTTATAAAAAAATGTTTGAAATGTTTAATGTTCGAACCAAAATCTCGTAAGGAAGGTTTCCTTAATATTTTCGATAAATTCGATCGTCCATTCCACACTTTACATATCGACCATGAAGGTCCAATGAATCTAACGAGGAAAGGGAATAAATACATTTTTGCGGTTGTGGATGGATTTACGAAATATACAAAACTTTTTGCTACCAAAACGACTGCAACGCATGAAGTGCTTGTTCATTTAAAAAGGTACTTCAGCCAGTTTAGTGTACCAACCCGAATAGTATCAGATCGTGGAACTTGTTTCACTTCTACATCGTTTAAAAAGTTTTTAACGGAACACCAGGTTCAACATGTTCTCAATGCGACGAATTCTCCTCAATCGAACGGACAGGTAGAACGAGTAAATCGAACTTTGAAATCTATTCTGGCCAAAATTTGCGATTCAGAACCTAGCAAATGTTGGGATTCGCTTTTAATTGATACGGAATTCGTGATTAATAATACCTTAAATAGAACTATTCAAACGACACCTTCGGTAGCTCTATTTGGTGTAAACCAGATTCAGAGTAATGATTTATTAAAACAATTTATTAGTTCCCAGAACACAAATGACGAAAGAAATCTTAGCGAACTTCGAACCAAAATAGTCGAAAATACGTCGACAAATCAAGAAAAATATAAGAATTATTTTGATAAAAAACGAGTTCATGCGTATGAATACAAAATTGGCGACTTTGTTTTGATTAAAAATACGGTTAACGAAATCGGAACATGTCACAAACTCTTACCCAAATTCAAAGGTCCATATGTAGTTACGCGTGTACTGCCGAATGAGCGATATGTGGTTGAAGACATTCCTGGACAGCGTTTATCACAGAAAACATTCCACGGTGTTTTTGCCGCGTTTAATATGAAACCGCTGAATATCGAAAGACAATCAGAGTCGATTGTTTCGTCAGGTACGGCCGAGTTGTAGAGTTTGATGTAAATTTTTATATTTGATGTTATTGATGATAGATGGGGTTGGTTATAGTTGATGGATGGTCCGCATATGGGAATATGGCGTGGAGGTAGTAATAAGAAACTAAGTTCAGTGTATAAAATGTTCTCGAAGGAAATACATATTATAAAGTAATAAAAAAGAGTTTCTTGTGTTTTATTTTCCAAATAATAATAATTTTGAGTTACGACAATTGTGAATTCAATTTTCGATGTGTCATTTACGTTGACGTTATGCCGCTTTGTTTGTGCCTTAAATGCTGCTGACTTACCAACACACTATTCTAAATCTACAAACGCACACATTGTCGATACTTCTTCTATTTCTTCATTTGCTTTGTTAGCACTGGCCGAACCGTTGTTCTTTTTCTTTTTATTTAGAAAACACTGAGACTTTTTATAACCGGGTTTCGAACATTTAAAACAAATGATTTCCATCGATTTTCCCTTTGACATCATTGCACCAGATTTACCTGATTTACTTGAACAATTTTCACCTGTTCGCTTATTGTACTCATCCATCAAACGCGTTTTGACAAAATCCAAAGTTAACTTGTCTGTGTCGATTGTCTTCAATGCCGTTACCAAGTTATCATAGCTCTTTGGTAATGTGAGTAACAAATGAACAACATTTTTGTAATACAAAAATGTGTGTCTACATATATGTATGTAACGCGCGCTGTCAAAACCTTTGGTTGAATTAGTATTCTAATAAATGCAACAGTCTTACCTTTAATTTAGCATCTATAATAACATTCGTGCCATCTATTATAAATATTTGTAAGCTGTAATTTAATTTTGTCGCTTCACTTCACGCAGAACACAAATTTTTTCTTATTAGTTTGTATCAAAATAAAACAAAGTTAGTTCGTTTTGTCATTTTCACCGCAGAACATTCGAGAGGAAAAAAAGAACAAATTAAATCTGTGTTTTAAATACTTTGTGTGTAGAAAGAAATTTAATCTGTGTTATAAATACATTGTGTGTTTTTTATTAAAAGCCAATCATTATATTTGTGTGCTATTTATTGGAAATACCGTCACCAGCCATTACACTTTTTGGTTATCATCAATATCATCATCCAATATTGTTGCCGAAAACATCATCGTCTTCCGCATTCAAACAAATTAAAGCAATCCATCCTACCTTGTGGATGTTTCCCATTGCATGCAATCGATTTGAAATTTCTACTTGAGTAACTCCTAACTGTTTTCCAAGCTTGTAAATGACTGAAACTTATGTCATATAAACAGCAATGACTAAGCTGTATATACCTAAAATGGCGGGTGAATTGAATGCGTTTAAGAGATCTGTCGATTTACACATCTAATAATTTGAGCAGGACTTCACTAACATTGAACATTGAACTGCAGTAGTTTACGCTCTTTAACGATTAGACTATGATGAACTGTATTGTTCTGTTGATTCTTTAAAAAAAATCATTTTCGGAACTTCTCTAACATAACGAATGCGGAATGCTGGTTAAATATAGATTTCCATAGATATTAAAAGCAAGCTAAAGATTTTGAGTTAAATTAACAATTTAAACACTATTATTTATGAATGTGCTGTATTTCTATAAATAGTTTCCGTGCATTTTGAAAAATAATTAGAAATGTCATAATTTGAATTATTAAAATATTTTTTTCATAACAATCAACAACCTGTTCTTGCTTTTCATAAATAGAAGGCAATTAAAAAGATATTTTTAGCCAATATTGTTTGCTTTATTTCGATTGTGTATTGTAGGTTGGTGTTAAGTAACACACATCCAACCCGTCTATAAGGCGGCGGTCACTAAAATCACGGAATAAAATAAGAAAGGATTTCGCATTCCAAATTAAGGCTAATTAACATATAAATGTACAAGTCGATAACGTAAAATTTGGAGGATATTTCACTTATAAACTAATATCTGTATTTAACATTTTGCCCCACGCCAATGCACTCTCCGCATCTAAACACAATATCGCGCACATCGACCGTACATAAAATCCAGCCCATTAAAATTTTAGTGTTTACTTCTCGTACATGATACATGATCTGATTGGGCACGATGCCAATATAAATAAATTGGTCCATGACGATAAAAATGTTAAAAATAATAAACAATACGTTTTACATGGAAATCATCTTCATTTAATTTTAGTTACGATTAATAATTCATCCGAAATGGAACAATCGCTTGAAAATTTAACAAATACGCTTGTCGAACATCTTGAATCGCGTCACAATCCGACCAAACCGTCATGGGAAATAAAAGTGTCGACGGTGAGTGGACGTGGAATTTATGCAAGACATGATATTGCATGCGATGAGATGATTCTCATCGATACACCAATCGTGGTTGTACCACGATTCGAAGTAAATCGTATAATTTGTGTTCAGTGCTATAAAGAAATTGGTGGCGCCGATATTTTGTGTAAAAATGGTTGTACCCTTCCGATTTGCAACGATTGTGAGAGTAGTGCATTGGAACATAGTGACGAGTGTAAAGTGATAAGAAAATGGCGTCCAAAGTTTGATAAAATATCGCGCCCAATTTTTCGTAGTCTATATTTAGTGCGTGCGTTACTGTTGCAAGATAATCGACTTGCTTTGCTACGAATGATGCAAGGTAATCGCTGTCCCATTCAACGTACAGAGATTCTCGAATTTGTATCGGAATTCAATGAGTTTCCAGACGATACAAATCTCATCGAGTTTATGAATCACACTTCGGCCGTCATGAATACAAACTCATTCCATGCCATACAAAATGGTATGACATTACGTGGTTTATATCCACTAGCCGCCATGTTTAATCATATGTGCACACCAAATACGAGATACACATTTAACAGTGATCGTGCAATATGTGTTCGAGCGATTCGTCCAATTCGAGCCGGTGATGAAATAACAATATCGTATTGTAAAACATTAACTTCGACCCCAATGCGGCAGCTCATGTTACAACAGACGAAAAAATTCCGTTGCACATGTGATTTATGTGGCGATCGAACGGAATTTGGTACAAATTTGAGCGCTCTTAAATGTATTGACGAGAATTGTTCTAGCGGTACGCTACTACCGGATGAACCAGTAAATATTAGTACGACATGGACTTGTACGGTGTGCGCCACAAAACATCAGGCGAAAAAAATTTTTATGCTTGAGAGTATGATGTCAAATTTTCTGCGATCACGAATTACTGCCGATCATCATGATGCGCTGTTATATTGTCGTGAAAAATTGGAATCCGTTTTGCCGCCAACAAATCAAATTGCGATTGAATTTAAATTGAGCTTAATTGATAAAATCGATGAGAGTGGTAAGTGACATCTATTGGTGAATAGAAAACATATTTTTTTGTTGTAACTATTTAGCCGAGTTTTAAACCGATTTCGATTTATTTCTAAAAATAGTCAAAACGTTTCGAAATATTCCGTTGGAATTTTTTTGTTTGATGACAGATTAGTAAGAGTGGATTTGTTATTAATAAATAATGTCGTATTTATTTATTTATAAATATTTCACATTTGTTAATATTTGTTTCATTGAATAAAACCAACAGTGGTATATGTATATCCGTACAGTCAACACTCGAGTTCATCAATCGATTAGTAAACTAGGTTAAAAGCTAAAATCCATTATTTGTGATTAATGAGTTTGATCATATTGTTAGGATTTAATTATTCCAATGTTATAAATAAATTTTCAGGTAATCTTTAACACCACTACACATGATAACTCGCGATCGCCTTATAAAATATTTATGTAAAATTACCGATCGTGCGCTATTTGGGTTAAAAATAGTGAGAAAAATTTTTACTTCGATATATTACAGTTTTATTTATTTAGTTGGTATCGAATATTTGTGGGGCACGATCATGTCTGATCTCTACAATTATTTGCTCGAACATCTCGGCGATCTACACGATATTAGTGATCGATCGTGGGAGTTATCGTGTTCAAAAATTAGTGGTCGTGGTGTATTTGCGACTCGTGACATACGGCCGCATGAAGTGATCTTTCGTGATCGTCCGTTAATTTTAGTGCCACGCGTAAAAAAGTCACCATTTACATGCATCTGCTGTTATCGTATGATTGATGTGGAACAGGTGTGTGTGCGAAAATGTTCATTGCCTTTGTGTGATGCATGCCAAAATAGGGTGTCGCATCGTGATGAATGTGATTTAATAGTGGAGTGGCAACCAAAAAATGGAGGCCATGAAGTTTCAGTGAAACTGTTGAATTCATTGTGTGCGATACGCGGTTTTGTGTTGAACGGGAACAGTGCACACATTTTAAGCTTATTACAGGGGAATACAAGTTCGAAAATTGATACAGAAATCGAAAGATTAATTGGAGAGTTTAATAGTTTTCCGGTGGATAATGAAAATTTATTGGAACAGTTGCGGCATGTTCTAGCCGTAATTGGTACAAATGCATTTGAAACAATGCTCGGACCAGAAATTTCGACCGCCAGTAGTTTATGCGGCTTATATCCATTGGCTGGCCTATTAAATCACACCTGTTTCCCGAACACTCGATACTCATTTGATTCGCAACAAATTATGACGATGCGTGCAATTCGCTCGATTCGAAAGGGCGAGGAAATTTTTAATTCCTACTATAAGGTGATGGCGTCCACTTCAATTCGTCAACTCATTTTGCAAGAGACAAAAAAATTTAAATGTCACTGTGATCGATGTATTGATCCAACAGAATTTGAAACAAATTTGGCCAGTTTAAAATGTGTGAATGAATCGTGTGCCGGTTTACTACTGCCTAGTGATCCGCTTAATATTTTTTCAACATGGTCTTGCACCGGATGCAGCGTAGAACATCAGTCACAAAAAATACTTATGCTCGAACGAGTAATTTCGAATTATTTAAAGTCAAAAATGGAAAATGAAACGGTATGGAAGGTATTGCAATTTACACGGGCAGATCTTAAAAATATTTTGCCATCCACAAATCAGATGGCACTGGAATTTAAATCATTTTTGATACGTCAAATCAAGGAACTGGAATTAGCATCGGATGGTAAACGTAAGTTGGGGCGCCAAAATTTATACCACATTTGACGCAGTGCTAACTGTACATACATACATACATAAATAAAACAAATAGCTTGCCTTCCCCTCCCCACTTTAAAATATTGTTTAATGTATTTATAAAATTTGCTTTTATTTGTCTTGTCTGTCGAGTAATTAGTCGTTTGCACGACAACAAATCGAAATGCTGGACGTTTAAGTGTCTGAATTTGTGAGTGAATTTTTTCTTGGCAATGTGTAACGGAATTTTTTTTTTGTTTTGTTTGTTTGTGATTTGATTTAAATGATTCAGATTTTTGTAGGGGCTTGCTAAATTTGCTGCGGATAAATTGGGCGATTGTGTTGGCCAGTTAGATTTGTTGTGTATGGTGGCCCTTTTGTGAGGGCAAAATAATTGAAATTATTGATGAAAATATTTTGAAAGTGCGATTTTATCAATTTGTTTATAGCCAAATGGAGCATCATAGACCTGCAAGACAAGGAAACCTTCTGCCTTGAAATACTCACGGTCTTGGATAAATTGGGAATGCGCGAATCAGTGAAATCAGGCAAATTATATTTTGAATTATTCAAATGCCGCCGTGAATTGTACAAACGTGATGGCTGCACAAAGGTAAGTGCAGAGATTTTCGTAATTTAAGCCCAAGTATAGCGCCTGACTTTTTTTATTTTTTTATATTCATATAGACACAACAAGATGAAAATGAAAATCTATTACAACACAGCTGGAAAATATTGCACGATGATGTCACAGCACCTGTTGATTTAGTCGCATGCATAAAAGAGCGGGAAACTCGTGATTAAAAAACTGAATTTTGTTTTTGCGATTTTTATTTACATAACAAAAATTTAACAATTTTTAAATTTAGTTGTTTTATTTATTGTTGGTGTGACGTTAAAAAAAAGGCAACGACCAAAATCACGATGCATGATCGAGTGTCAAGCACTTTAAAGGTTTGATCGAAGTGTAAAAGTGTATAAACGCATAGGGTAAATAATTTTTCGATTTTTTTTCTTAATTAATTTAATTTTTATATTATAAATGATATGCTGCGCTTCATTAGAGTATGTATCAAATCTTAAAAGACTACAAATATATAATAGTAATGTACTTAGAAATTAATTTTTGGCACACATGTTTGTCTTATATAGGCCTAATATTATAAAAAAATATATTAATTTGTGGAAAGTATTTATAGTTGGTCGGTCTCAGCGGCTGCCTCTGCTGCCCGCTGCTTTCGTACTAAATATCGTCGTATTGGTAGGATGGCGAGTAGTAGTAGCCCACTCATTGCAATATTACTACCGGCTAGATAAAATGCTGGATGATATGATTTTGTTGCGTCATATAGTAGGCCCCCAATTACTGGTCCAATTAGAGAGGCCACACCTTGGAACAGTAGTAACAGTCCAAACGCATTTGTTAGTTTTTCCAAGCCAAGCAGATCGACTAAAATAACTGATGTTAAACCAACGTATGCGCCTGCCGTTACCCCAAACACGGATGAGTATACAGCGAGCGAGGGGAAGTCCACACATAATACCGAGAATAAAGTGCCTGAAATAATGAAAATTATGAATTACTCTTACTTCGAACATTTTCATCGATTACTTACTTGCACCACAAATACATAACATTGTGATGTATAAATATAAACGATTTATATACGGCTTATCCGATAAATAACCTAACATAATACGTGAAATTGTATTGGCAAAACCTATCACAGATATCAAGTAGCTACCATCCTTTTCCGTTAGCCCGAGTGTCATACCCTGAGCGACTAAATACAAATAAGGTATATTGAAACCGATACTGAAACATAAAGCAAACAAAAAAAATTATTAGTACATATTTCAACCACATCATTATGGTGGCGCCACATACCTCGTTAAAAAATTTGACACTGTAAATATAACAAATACTGGATCTTTAAAAAGCGAGAAATTTAGCATTTCGCTAAATATGTCACGGGTCTCGGGAGCACACGGACAGCAGCCACATACTTTTTTGCTAGTTGGCCCCTATGTGTGTATGTATAAAACCAAAGGTTAAAAAAAATCGTTAAAATTTTATGTGTATATCAACCCACCTCAATTTCGTGACTGCTTGTTCGCCTCATTGAACCGTAACGCGATGACTGTGACAGTTCTGAATGTGACCTGAATTGTGGAATATTAGTTAGAGAACCTTGATATAATATGTCTGCTCGATACATTGTACCACTTTCAGAACGGCCACTCTCTTTCATCGACGTGAAATCAGGTGGGCTATGCGCAAGCAACGGCTGACTGGACGCTTGCTTTAATATCGCTTTAATGCCGACAAGGCTTTCTTTACGGATTTCCTAAACATAATACAAAATTCACTAATTATTAAAGATATTGATTGTTAATAACGGTACGCACCCCTGACGAATTTGGTTTTCTAAAATCTTCATGAATACTCTGCGACCTCGACAATTCCTTCTCACTACTATTATTATTGTTTGCATTGCCATTCGGTAGCTCAAGGAAATTCGATTTAACATCACTCGACTCAATCATTTCAATGTTGCGCGGCCTCTTCGTCGGTTTAATCGGTCTAAACATTGCCCCATATATAACACAATGTAGTACTATACCAGATAGTACCAGCATTGCACCCCGCCATCCATATAATCCGATCAGTTTCTCAATGAGCGGTGAAAATATTACAGTTCCAAATCCTGAACCACAAACAGCAATTCCAGTTGCTAGGGATCGTCGTTTTTCAAAGTACATCGTAACACTTACGATCGATGGTAAATAGATGAGGCCAAATCCAAAACCGACACCAATGCCAACGGTTAAAATGAGTACAAAAATATTTTGTACAAAAACACTGATTGCAAAACATGTTGAGGCAAGTATTGAACCAACAATGGTTACAGTTCGACAGCCATATCGATTTACAAACGATGATGAAATTGGTCCGGAGCATAGGGTAACACCGACCAGCACCGATGATATTGTGGCTGTGGTTGCTTTGCTGGCATTAAAAAAATTTGATAATTCAACGAAAAATAATCCAAATGAGTATGTAATGCCATCAGCTGTAAATACACAAAACAAAAAAAAAAAATACAAATTAGTCTAAGTTCTTCATTTACATACTGTACACTAAGCGACATAGAAAATTGAAAATTCCGTGCACGCGAATTATTTTCTGTATTTTCTTTTTGTTGGTCGCGGTCAAAACCGTTTTTGATACGGCCATTGAACGATCAACATACACGGTCATAAACAAATAAATAAAAACGTACGATGACGATCAGCAAGAGCCTATCACAAAAAAATTATTTTATATGTGTTTGGTGACCTCATGCTGATTATCACTCGCTGGTTATAGACTGGGTCAAGTGTGTGGCGATTAATATTCGCGTCTATACGTAAACACGGCGACAGATATTATTTGAAATATAATGGGACATTGTATAGATTAGGTCAGGGATGGATGTGCTCTTCATCGATTGTCAGATTTATACTGGAAAATAACCAATTGAGACGATTACGTCAATTCAAAATATTTATGTTTAAATTCAATAATATTATGTTTCCAATAATAACTGATATGGTCAATTTGATTGATAAACATTTTTTTTAAACAATAAACAACAATAAGTGAATTACACCACTTGACATTTATCAACTGCAGATACAGATCATTAAACTACTACAATATAAAACCCTACTGGATTCAACTATTTAAGCGGCTGTCATATAAAATCATGATGGATAGCATTGGGTATACGCATAGATAAGCTTTTTGAAATAACTGTGATTTAACGTTTTTCGCCGTTACTAAGCCCCACCCGCCTACAATATTTCATAAAATGTTTATGGGTAGCTAAGCGATGTATTAGTTTGATATAAATAAATAAAACAAAATATTTGAATGGGCTGATAAGCGCACAGACCAAAGGTTAAATTCAAGTGAAATTTTTATAACTAGAGCTACTTAAATTATTTGTTTTCAATTAATTGGTGATGTTATCAGAGAGGTTATATTTGACAAATTTGTGGTATTTTATGGTCAATGGCCTTGCTGATTGATGAATGTGCTTTTTAGAGATTGTAACTTTCGATTATTCGTAACAATATGTTAGGTAATATCTGTGATATTTATTTTCTATCAGAAATATTCAATTTTATGTAAAATCTTTGACTCTTGATGTTTGCTCAATTAAGCTTTAAAGTTTGTTGCAAGCATAAAAGTGCTAAATTAGTTTAAACGGATAACGTTTATCTTATTTTGAGAAAAGCTCATCTAAAGAATTTAAGAGGTTTTATATGAGTCAAAGATTTATTTCTTTAAAGGCAAATAAAAATATGAAAAGCCTTGTCATAAATGCTTTTAGAGGCTCTTCCTTTAAATATTAAAAGCAGATCAGTTAAACTTGAAAGCTCGCCTGTGATTAACACTGTGTAGATCTAAATTGATTACAGATAATTAAATATTTCGGAATTTGAAGTTTAACACAAACTGAACCACAGCTTTTCCGAGAGCTTTATTGCTTAAATGCTACAGCTAACTCTGTATTATAAAAGTTTGATGTTATGTTTACTTTTCCTCAATTTTAATGTCCATTAACTAAGATTTATACGTTTTAATAAAAAAATTAAAAACTTAATTTAGCAGCTTTTACTCAAAAGCTTTCTTAAAAAGAGCTAATTTTAAAAGCTCATGTAAAGTGCTTTACCAGACAAATATTTATTTGTTAAATGCTTTTAAAAATATGGAAACTTTAAATCATATACTGCTCTATTAGATAATATATCTGGATTTGATTGTACTAAATCGTTACCAAAATTTGACCAAAAATCCAACGATATATCATTTTCTATAAAAAGCTTTGATTCTGGTTTATTGAGCTTTTGCTTTTTTCCAACCACAAAAAAAACTAGAGTTTAAAATTTCAATAATTTGTAAAAGCTTTTTACAAAAGCTTTGATGTGAAAGCTTTCTAAGCTTAGTTTTCCAGAATCTGAATGATTCATGAAACTTTTAACAAATTGATCAAGCTCCTTTAACTGAAATTCATATGTTTTAATTAAAACAAATTAGAGACTAAGCTTAATAGCTTTTACTCAAAAGCTTCCCTCAAAGAGAATAATTTGCAATTTCTAGAAACATTTCGTCTAATGCTAAATTATTGTAGATTTTACCTGATTTTGAGTAATCGTTTAAAATATTCTTTGCTGCTCTTATTTTAAATACTCAAAACCCATAGCTCTTACTGAAGAATTTGGCTATGATTCTACAGAGCTTTTATGATACCTAAAATTTAAAAAGCCTGAAGTAAAAATTTCACATGTTTCATGTTCAAAAACATAAATTCTCTTATAAATCAAAAATCAATAGCTGAAATGTTAAACTTTTCGGAAGCTTTAAAATTGTAAGATTAATTTATTTACACTTTGTAGAAGTTAATGTCTTCACAATTTTATTCGTTGAGCCTAAAACATGTAAACGGTAGTTTTCAACTGAGAACGCTTAATATTGATAGTGTGTGGTGTATCCACTGAAAAGCTAAATAAACGTGTGTTGATTTTAAAAGCTTAGTCAAATTTTGGAAGGATAGACATTCAAATTAAACTTTAATAAATAATTTAAAACCAAAATTCTTAATGAAAGCTTTTCAGATTCAACTTATGATTTTGAAATATTAACAAAAGACAAAATATTTTGTCTCAATAACATTTTGATGTAATGTAAAGATGTTTGCAAGTTTCATAAAAACGGGCCATCCTAAGCAAACAATAAGAAATAAAATCCGTGGACTAAGCTTAAACATGTTATCAGCTAAAGTTCCCGGATTATTAAAAGTTTTTCTTAATACATCTAAAATCATTACAAAAAGTTTATTGAAAATTTAATTAAGCTTAAAACCGTATTTGAAAAGTTTTTGATCTAAGCTCATAAATCTATTTGTTAAGTTTTAAAGTTGTAGCCCTTGTTTAGTTAAGTCGTTACAAAACATTTAAATTGCCTTATTAATTTGTAAATTAAAAGCGGTCGTAATCTTCCATAATTGGAGCTTTTGTGTTTTTGACATAAAAGAGCTACAACGTTCTAAAAAGCAAAGTTGTAATTGTAAAATTTTAAGTTATAATTAGGAAGCACAGATATTCAATTTAAAATTGTATAAACCACAGAGCTTTTGCCTACTTGCTTTCTCTCTATTTGCTGAGTAAAACATGCTTAAGAGCTCCAAATTAAAATCATGCGACAAAAACGGTTAAGTAAGCAGAAGTCGAAACTGAAAGATTGAATATTTTCACCCTAAAGCTTTCTGGCTTGTTAAAAGCTTTTCTAAATAAAGAAAAGCTTCCTAAATGGTTTGTTGAACAATTAGCGAATATCCCTTAAAATCTTGATGAAAGTTCGTTTTGTATCTTCGAAATCACGGAAAACTAATTAGTGTACTTACAGTAGAGCTTAAAATCTTTATTAATCTGTCGATTTTATAACATTTATTATAATTTCTGTTTTTTTAATGATAGAAATTAAATTTTATATAAAAGCTCGAGTTGTGGATATGAGACTTAAAACCTCTATACGTAATTTGTTGAATGATTTTTTTGTGAAAGCGCATGAAAGCTACCAGCAAAGCTTTAAAAGCTAGAAGCGGTGTGAATAGGGTTTTTGTGTTTTAATCCCAAAGGATATAAAAGCTTACCGAATTTCCAAATCAGTTCGATTCCCAATTTATATCACTTAAAAATAGTGAGAGTAATAAAGCTTAAAGCTTAATTTTATATGGTTTAAGTCATATTTTGAAAGGATATAAATATATTTAACATAACATTTGAAAATGATTATTGTATTGTGTTCAAGAAACGTGATTTATGTGAAAGCTCCAATTGTGGATCTTGTTTAGATCTGCCTCGAACTGAAAGCTCGAATTAGATTGAACGGTTTTCCACAAAAGATTTTTTTTGCCAAAATTAATTGTGCTAAACTTCATTTGAATCTTGATTTCTGAAAATTTGAAGCGAGCGCGATCAGAGCTTTTATACTTTTTTTTCAAGCAACATAAAATCTTACCGTATTTCCAAATTTCTAAAACTGTTAGAGCCATCTCCAATTTATATAACTTAAAGGAGTTGCGAGTAATAAAGCTTAGAGCTTCTACAAATGTATGAATTTTATAAGCTTTAAGTCATATTTAGAAAGAATCGAATTATATTTAGCTTGAAATTTTAAAATTATGATATAATATTCAAAATATTTGCGTGTATTGGAGATTGTGTGAAAGCTTGAGTTGTGGATATTGTAAGCAGAAATCAAAACTGAAAGATTGAATATTTCCACCATAAAGCTTTCCGGCTTGTTAAAAGTTTTTCTAAATAAAGAAAAGCTTCCTAAATGGTTTGTTGAACGATTAGCGAATACCGCTTAAAATTTGGATGAAAATATTATTTGTTTGTCAAAGCTCGTTATCTCTGTTTTGTAGCTTTAAAAACTTTAAACTGGATTTAAGCATTGACTTCTGAAATTTTTTAAATCTTTTCTCTCAAAAAACATAAATCACTGAAAACTAATTAGTTTACTTACAATAGAGCTTAAAATCTTTATTAATCTGTCGATTTTATAACGTTTATTAAAATTTCTAATTTTTTTATGATAGAAATGAGATTTATGTAAAAGCTTGAGTTGTGGATATTCTAAACTCCATGAACTTTAAATTCTAATTAAGGACAATTTTTAACTTAGAGCTCCAAATCACGGTCGTTCGATAAAATCGGTTAACGTTTAATTTGCAAATGTAGATTTAACCGAAAAAACCACTAAAAAAAAGTTTTTTGTGAAAGCTCGTGAAAGCTACCAGGAAAGCTTTAAGAGCTTTTGTGTTTTCATTCCAAAGGGCATAAAAGCTTACCGAATTTCTAAAACTGTTAGATTCCCAATTTATATTACTTATAAATAGTGAGAGTAGTAAAGCTTAGAGCTTCTAGAAATCTGTGAATTTTATAAGCTTTAGGTCATATTTAGAAACAATCGAAATATAATACTCAACTTGGAATTTGAAAATTATGATGTGATGTTCAAAATATTGGCGTGTATTAGCAGAGCACCCTGTATTTTATAGAGCCATAATCAAAAAATCTGAGCTTTTATAAGGGAATTAGAAACGAGGAAAAAACGAAACTTTTCATAGTAAAACACACAAATCATATGGGAAATCACTTTTTTTCCTAAGACAAATTTTTAAATGAAAACGTAACAAATTCTTAATTATGATTTCTGAAATACTTTCATAAATGTTTGAATTTCAACATATATGAATATCGTTTAAGTAAATCGTTTTCATTTTCTTGTAATAATTGATTTATTTAAATCAAAATATTAAAAAAAATTCATAACAACAGCATTCTGGTCAAATTGAAATAAAAGCTTACTACGATTCGTTTGGTTATTAAGTCAATATACGTTACATAGATGGCAGTGATGACCGTAAAAATTTGGAAAAATCGTACCAAAAATTACCACCTGGGGAAATTTCAAGTTCAAAAATTGTAGGAAAAGCAAAACAAATTCACAAAATATAAGAACGTGTGATAATTTTGCGATTAAATAATTTTTTTTCGTATTTTTCTGCAACCATTTTAGACATCTTACGTACACTAGTAAAACTAAAGATAAATTTGGCAAGTATTATTTTAATTTGTCAGAGCCAACTTTGACGTATTTTTCAAAATGAAAGTTCGAAAAAATATATTTTAGAAATAATTTAATTTTAATATTTCTGCAATTAATATTTATTTAATACCAATATGGCCTTCTTGTATATTGTTCTTAAAGATATGTAGAAAACTTTTATATAAACATTTTATAATATTTTTGCTTTTTTCATTGAAAAACTTGAAGCTAAAAAACACCATTTTTACTATGGATTCCTATGGAAATCAGTGAAAAGTTATACCACTATAAAAGCTTCTAAAAAATACGTCATTAAGATTATGGCTCTATACTCTAGAAGGCTCTGGTATTAGAAACAATATTTGTGTGCAAGCTTGAGTTGTAGATATTATTGAGATCAGTTTTGAACTAAAAGCTACAAATCATTCGACGATAATCGATTAACTTAGCTTGAACTGTTTTCCATTTATAGTATCCCAGTTTGTATAAACTTTCCTTTTTTGCCACAGTTTACAGTTCCAAACTTCATTTAGCGCAATCAGAGCCTTTGTGATTTCTCACCGTATTTCCGAATTTCTCAAGCATTTAGAGCAATCATCAACTTTTATCACTTAAAAATAGCGAGCGTAGTAAAGCTTAAAGTCGCTATGAATTTATTAATTTTTAAAACTTTAAGTTATAATTATAAAGGATATAAACTTAATTCAAGTTTGAAAATGATGATGTGATGTTTAAAACCATGATGTTTACCAGAAACGTGATTTATGTAAATGCTCGAGTTGTGAATATTGCTTAAGGCTATCTTGAACTAAAAGCTCAAAGTCTCAACAAATTAAATTAAAGCTGAAGGCAAATTTGAATCACTTTCCATTTATAGCTTCCTAATTTGTTAAAAGCTTTCTGTTTTGTATTCACAGTTTCTGCTGGGTAACTTTTAAACCTCTATCTTATGAGTAAAAACCTTTTTCGTAATTTTCAAAATTTCGAGCTTTTGTGTTTTGACATAAAAGCTCGGTGAAATACTCAGATAATTTTAAGTATGTAAATTTCTTTCATAAATCTGCAATTTAGTACACTTAATAAAGTTAATGTATAATAACAGTTAAAGCCCTCATACGTTTTCAGATTCTAAAGTTTTATGTTTTATTTAGGAAGCAAATACTAAAATTGAATTAATCATGGAGCTTTTACTCTAAATCAAAATCATTTGACAAAAACGATTAACTAAGCAGTAATCAAAACTGAAAATTTGAATGTTTTCCACTTTGAAGCTTCCCGTTTTGTTAAAAGCTTAATATACCGAAAGCTTCCTAAATAATTTGTTGAACGATTAACAAAGCTTTTTGTCAAAGCTCGTTATCTCCGTTTGGTAGCTTTTAGAACTCTAGATTTGATTTAAGTGTTGATTTCTGAAATTTTTTTAGAGCCTTTGTTTCTCCCAGAAACCATAAATCACTGAAAACTAATTAGTATACTAAGAGCTTAACATCTTTATTAATTTTATGATTTTATAAGCTTTATGTTGTATTTAGGAAGGATATTCAACGTAACGTTTTTTAAAATTTCTTAGCTTTACCAGCTTTCACTTTACATTTTAAAGCTTTATACTTAAAAGTACTATTTTTTTGTGAAAGCAAATGAAAGCGATCAAATAAGCTTTAAAAGTTTTGGACATGATTTGAATCTTGATGTCTGAAAATTAGATCAGAACTTTTGTATTTTCTCTCAATGAACATAAAAGCTCATCTTATTTCCGAACTTCTAAAAATGTTAGAACAATCAATAACTTTTAGTTAAAAACCTCACTATTTTTTAGTAAAGCTTAGAGCCTCTAAATATTTGTTAATTTTATAAGTTTTAAGTCATATTTTGAAAGGATAGGAATATATTTAACATAAAATTTGAAAATGATTATTGAATTGTTCAAGAAACGTGATTTATGTGAAAGCTCGAATTGTGGATCTTGTTGAGTTCTGCCTCGAACTAAAAGCTCGAATTAGATTGAACCGTTTTCCACAAAAGATTTTTTTTGCCAAAATTAATTGTGCTAAACTTCATTTGAATCTGGTTTTGTGAAAATTTGAAGCGATCACGATCAGAGCTTTTAAACTTTTCTTTCAAGCGACATAAAATGTTACCGTATTTCCAAATTTCTAAAACTGTTAGAGCCATCTCCAATTTATAATACTTAAAAAAATCGGTGAATTTTATAAGCTTTAGGTCATATTTAGAAAGAATCGAAATATACTCAACTTGGAATTTGAAAATTATGATGTGATGTTCAAAATATTGGCGGGTATTAACAATAAGATTTGTGTGAAAGCTCGAGTTGTAGATATTTTTGAGATCAGTTTTGAACTAAAAGCTACACATCATTCGACGATAATCGATTAACTGAGCTTGAACTGTTTTCCATTTAAAGCATCCCAGTTTATTAAAGCTTTCCTTTTTAGCCTGTGCTTTCAGTTCCAAACTCCATTTCAATCTTGATTTCTGAAAATTTGAAGCTAGCGCAATCAGAGCCTTTGTGATTTCTCACCGTATTTCCGAATTTCTCAAGCAATTAAAGCAATCATCAACTTTTATCACTTAAAAATAGTGATAGTAGTAAAGCTTAAAGTCGCTATGAATTTTACTGATTTTTTAAGCTTTAAGTTTTAATTAGAAAGGATATAAACTTAATTCAACTTATTTTGAAAATGATGATGTGATGTTCAAAACCATGATGTTTACCAGAAACTTGATTTATGTAAAAGCTCGAGTTGTGAATATTGTTTAAAGCTGTCTTGCACTAAAAGCTCAAAGTCTCAACAATTAAATTTATAGCTGAAGACAAATTTGAATCACTTTCCATTTGTAGCTTCCTAAAAGCTTTCTGTTTTGTATTCACATTTTCTGCTGGGTAACTTTTTAACCTCGATCTTATGAGTTAAAAGCTACTACGTGATTTTCCAAATTTGGAGGAAAAATTTGGAAAGTTCGGTGAAATAGTAGTAAAGTTAAAAAAGTTAAAGATCTCATACGTTTTAAGATTTTAAAGTTTTATGTTTTATTTGGTAAGAAAATACTAAAATTTAATAAATCTTGGAGCTTTTACTCCAATTCAAAATAATTCGACAAAAACATTTACCTTAGCAGAAATCAAAACTAAATACTTCAATGTTTTCCACTTAAAATCTTCCCGTTTTGTTAAAAGCTAAATATATCGAAAGCTTTCTAAGTAATTTGTTCAAAGATTAACCAAACTTTTTAGTCAAAGCTCGGTATCTCCGTTTGGTAGCTTTTAGTACTCTAGATTTAATTTAATTTGTTTCTCGAAAAACAATAGATCACTGAAAACTAGTTAGTGTACTAAGAGCTTAAGCTTTCAATGAACATAAAAGCTCATCATATTTCCGAACTTCTAAAACTATTAGAGCAATCATAACTTTTACTTTAAAATCTCACTATATTTTAGTAAAGCTTAGATCCCCAACTATTTGTTAATTTTATATGCTTTAAGTCATATGTAGAAAGAACTAAACTACTCTCAACTTAACTAACGTGTTTCCATTTTTGCCAATGTTTACAGTTCTAAATTTCATTTTGATTTTTGAAAATTTGAAGTAAGCGCGATCAGAACTTTTATGTTTTCTCCCAAAGAATATGAAAGCTCACCGTATTTCCGAATTTCTATAAATGTTAGGGTATGACGATGTGATGTATAAAATTAAGGCGCTTAGTAACTTGAATTTTTTTTTCCAAAAAACTGTTTAGGAATTTGAAACCTCGTAAAAATCTTAACTTTAAATTTAAGTTCCAAATATTTCGCAAAAGCTCATAATTATTTATAGAATCGAGCTTCATTCAATCGATTGAAGGCAGCAGCACACAGAAAAACGAGTTTTATGCAGCTCTTATCACACAAACAGACGATATAATCGCTAGTACAAGTCACTCTCGGCTATTTATTTATTTATATAAAGGAAATGAAACATTTTTTTGTTTTATTTTCTGTAATCAATTTTAGATAGCACAAGTGCCAATGTTCAATTGCTTGTAGCTAAAATTATAACAGAAAGAGCACAATAAAATATTTTTATTAATAGACGGTAAATAATAGTTGACCGATCATGCGAATAAACATTTTCTAAAAAAAAATCACGTGATCATTGTGAGTTCGCGAACTGTACAATAAGACAAAAAATTTTCGCAAATTTATGTGTTTATTACAGAAAAGTACAGTAGCTTATATACATTCATATTTTATCAAGAACAACAATAAGCGTGGCTTAGTCATAAATTATGTCCCATAAAATTTATTCAGATAAACACAGCAACACAGAGCTCGATCGCCTTGGATCGTTTAGTCGACGCACATAAAGAAATAAAATGTGTTAATTACCCTCGTTCATTATTATTATATGATTACCATTGTAAATTATTTACAATTCTTTATTATTTCGATTTTTATATTTAAGTAAATAAGTAAGTACTTGCGCGATTAGAACAGTTGTCAAGTGTCAGGTAATGCGTTTTTTTTTTTTGAAATTTTTTTATAAATAGAAACAATAAACTACTTACTCACTATATGTATTGCAAACGAGGCAAGCACAACGACCCATCCCCATCCACCGTCCGGTGGCACCTGATATTCTTCATCCTCCAGTTCATGATCATCATGATTCTGTATATGATGCTGTTGATTATGTTTTGTCGGTGCTCCGTGTGCCATTTTGTTTTGTGTTTTATTTTATTTATATAAAAATTGTTTGTTATTTTCTAATTTAATTAATATTTTCACTTATTTGCACTTATACAGCCGAAACCTTTTATACATTGTGTAGGTTGGGGTGTAATTGATTTTGTCTATGCGGTTACGTTTGTTGCTCGCTGTCTGTAATAAAATATTTGAAAAAACAAATGATTGATTAAAACATTTTGATTGAAATTAAAATCGCGGAATGTACGATTAAATGCGGTAAAGTACGTATTTGCTTGCATAATAAATAATTACTTGTGACCAACGCAACAAGTTATATAATTTAACATGTTTTTATGATAATCAACGGATGACTATCACAAATTTATATAGCGCAGTTTTTGATAAGAAACTTGTTCATGCTTGTGGTGAATATCATGTAACCGATAAAAATGTGCGGTTTGAGATGTCGTCCGCGTAATGCATTTTACGTGTCGCAAGTATCTTACTAAAGATCAAAATTTATCAAATCTAGTTGGTCGTAAATTTTGAATAAAACCTTCGAACAATTAAAAAGTGGGGCTCTAGATCACCTGCCTGAATCAGATTAGCCAATTGTGGTTCTGCAAGTAGGAAATGCATTTCCGATTTATAGGATTTACTGAATAAAATTGATTGAGTTGAAATGGTTTGACTTTTGGATAAAAAGTGCAATGTAAATGTTTAAAGATAGAGTACAATATTCGATAGTGGTAGTTTGACATTCAATAGAATGAAATCCGGGGTGACATGTTCTACCATCACTGTTCGTAATTAATATGTAATGGGAATAGAATTGCTCCAATGGGATATGGAAATATAATTCCCTCTGTCATTGATATGTGCGTCATTGAATATGCTTATAAAAATATAAAGGGCTGAAACCTCATAAGGTGATCAGAACTTCGGTCTTAAATCAATTCCGAAATGAACCTGTTAAGTCAATCTTCAGCTTAACCTCCAACTCAATGTATAACTCAACTTCTATGTCAATTGCAACACAATCCTAAACGCAATCACCAAATTAACGGCCAAGCCAGCCATCAATTAGATCACCAAATCGAACAACACGCAACTCACTAGCTCGACCCAAATCTCAACCCTTTGCTCAACTCTACACTTATTTTCCAACCCAATCCCAAAATTAACTCGATTCAAAAGCTACTTGACTGTAAGAACTCAACTCAATCTAACCTCACACTATACCCTAAACTCGATTTCCAATTAATCTCTAAACGAACTTCTCTTTCAAATCCAACTCAATTTCAACTCAAATCCTATTCACCATCATAATGGCATAGGTACCGTTGTACCATCATAACCTTAAACAATCATTCCTTCATACCATAATGTATATCTTATCATCAATCCACCACACCTTCATACCATCATACCATCATACTGTCAGACCATGGTATCATTATAGAAGCCAAAAGTCATACATAAATACTGCCATACCATCGTACGTTTTATCATATATACAATCATACCATCCCATCATCATTCAATAATATCAATCAACCACTATATCATTAAAACATCAGAATCATAATATCCTATATACCATCTTACCACGATACCATCGTACCATCGTACCGTCATCCATCATACCATTATACCATTAATACCATCATACAGGTTTTACGCTTCAAATTGATCCTTTTACACTTCAAACTGCACTTTTTACATTTCAAGTAGGACGTTTTATACAAATTATATGAACGGCCAATTAGGATGGAGCTTGGCTATTCCTTAACCGACAATGATCAAAATTGACATGTGCGTTGAAAAGAGATTCTTAAATGATTTTTGAATAAGGTTCTGTAATAGATCAATAAGAATGTAAGCTATGAGTTTCATAAGAGTTCATTGCGCATATTCCAGGACTTGATTTAAAAATCATTTTAGAATCCCCATTTCCAACGCACATGTCAAATTCATCATAATCCGTTGAGAAATAGATAAATTCCATCGTACTTTGCCATATCCTAGAACTTAATCCAAAAATCATTTTAGAATCCGCCATTTCCAATGCACACAGGCAAATTCCATCATACTTGGCCATATTCCAGAACTTCATCCAAAAATCAGTTTAGAATCCCATCTCCAACGTACAAACCAAATTTAATAATCGGTTGAGAAATACGCAATTTCCATCATACTGGGCCATATTCTAGAACTTCTTCCAAAAATCATTTTAGGCAAGTTCCCTCATACTTGGCCATATTCCAGTACTTTTTCCAAAAATCATTTTAAAATCAGATTCCAGAACTTCACCCAAAAATCATTTTATAATCCCACTTCCATCGCACATGTCAAATATCATCATAATCCGTTGAGAAATAGGTAAATTCCGTACTTGGCCATATTCCAGAACTTCATCCAAAAATCATTTTAGAATCCCATCTCCAACGTACAAACCAAATTTCATAATAATCGTTTGAGAAATACTCAATTTCCATCATACTGGGCCACATTCCAGAACTTCTTCCAAAAATCATTTTAGAATCCCATTTCCAATGCACAATTGGTTGAGAAGTAGGCAAGTTCCCTCATACTTGGCCATATTCCAGAACTTCTTCCAAAAATTCTTTTTAAAATCAGATTCCAGAACTTCACCCAAAAATCATTTTAGAAGCCCACTTCCATCGCACATGTCAAATTTCATCATAATCCGTTGAGAAATAGGCAAATTCCATCATACTGAACCATATTTCAGAACTTCAACCAAAAATCATTTTAGAATCCCATTTCCAATGCACAATTGGTTGAGCAGTAGGCAAGCTCCTTCATACTTGGCCATATTCCAGAACTTAATCTAAAAATTCATACACATATGTTCTACCCACATACAAACACTCCATATATAGATTGCTCAACTGCTCACTAAACACTAATCCAACCCCAACTCAACCCCAATTCAATCCGCAAACGACCCCCAACTCAACCCTCTACAAAAACGCAAACTCTGTTTCAATTCAATCCTCAAACTAGCATATATAAAAATTAGCCAACTGCTCACTACATCTTAATCCAACCCCAACTTAAGTCTAACGCAACTTCAACTCAACCCGCAAATTGACCCCTAACTTAACCTTTAACTCAACCCCAACATAAATTCCAAAAGATCTAAATCGAATAAGCCGTTCTCGAGGAAACATGGGACCAACAGACATCCAGACATCCAGACATCCAGACAGGCGGACGGAAATTTTTCTTTTTTTGCTTTTTTAGACTAAGGGACTTTCAAAACGTCGAGATAAATGGTTTTGGACCAACTAAATTTTTGATCATTTTTGACAGGATTTCAATACTTTGGTCTTTTTAGACCGAAGTAATTGTGTATGGAATTGTTTCCAACATAGTCAATATGTTATGTGGTAGATATGACATGTACAAGATATTCATGTCAAGGACGAGAGGTTAAAATTAAATCCGATGGTTCGTTGCAATCCCGCTTTACATGTTGCATCGAATCTTTCCAACCTCCAAATAGTCGACAAAAAAAAGTCCCAACCAGGTTCAGTACCTTCGTCTTCGTCTCAGAACACATCTCAGATGTTATTGCCTACTAGCGTCGATCACTAATAGACAGTAGTTCCCAAAAGATACAATTTCAAACTAGCATCACCATTTCCTCCAGAATTAACGATTTTTGTGCTAATTTCACAAATAATTTACCAACAAACGATACACAAGTTCAAGAGATGCAAACGTCCGAACCGGTTGAACTTGCAGATTCTTCCTTTTTGGAATCAAATCTTGTCGATAAGATATTTGGCGCAGGATTATATCATCATATAGTATTTGGATTTGCTGCTGCTAATTACGACCATGAAACATCTTACAAAATGAATAGTTGCAATACAAACGAATCGAAGGATAATGTCACTGAAATCTAGTTAGTGGGAGTCAATTGCCCCAAGAAACAATTATTTAATTGAAGAAAGACAATGCGAAGAAGGAACAACTTTGAAGAACATTTTGTAAGAAACGTATCTCGCGGTAGCGAAGGTAGATATTATGTGTCATTACCTCTTCGTGATAATAAAGGGTGGCCCATCTAACGTTTGCAATTTAATTTGTCTCTAAATTCAAAGACAAATAAATATTTTTCAAAGCGGTTTGTTTTATTAGAAAGAGTATACATTGCCATTAAGTATGGAACAGAATTTCACTCAAATGACTTCTACGGCTGGCTTTACAGTACCCCAGTTCTGTCAACCCAATTTTTCAGAACATTTTCGATTGTATGGGCTCCATTATAACGGCTCCCCCCTCCCCTCCCAAAAAAGTCCAACGAACTGATGCACAAGACCGATTATTTCGTTTCCTGTGTGTCAAGTTGCATCATTCTGTTGAAACCAAATATCGTGTGTGTTCTCCTCTCGAATTCTGGGTAACAAACATACGTTTATCATGGCTCTTTAACGCTCTCCTTTGTGTGGATTTTCTAAGCTCCAAATGCGACAATTTTACTTCTTGACATAGCCTCCGAGGTGAAAATGAGCTTCGTTGGAAAAGATGATTTTTCGGTAAAAATGGTAATTTTCTTCCAAGCGTTCCATTCGTGATGTTGATGGATGGCCAGACACATTCTGAACAACTATAAATGCATGTGCACGTGTAGGCATTTCATTTCTACTGAATTTTCTACGTAAATTTATTACAACTTGGGTAGTAGTTGTACAAAAAATGTCACGAGCTGTTTGTCATTTATTTTTTGTCAAGAGAAAAATATGTAAGTGGAGACTAGCCATCAAACGTTAAAATACATGTTATGTTATTTTATTTCTCCGCTTCCGATATGAATTTGCATTGAAAAACTAAGATAACATAACATAACATAAAATGTTTGAACTCAGAATAGGTCAGAATAAATATTTCAAGGAGGCGGACATGTTTGTAACATCTGCATTGTTACAAGGTAAATTTTCGTTGATTGTGATACGCCACTGAACATTATTGTTGATTGTTTTGTATTGGTATTGTGCATGAATAGTCTTCGGATGTTATTTTTGTTTTTGCAATTTTACTGTTGCGAATGAACCATCGTACAATAAGCATTATTAAATTTCATTCTGTTATTCTAATTTGTGCATTTATAGTTTTAATTAACTTAAAATTTAATATCATAATTTGTGTAAATTAAGTGTACTGTGTCGTGAAAAGTTATAATTGAAGTAAATAACTGCGCTTATAAAACGGGATTTTATATCTTTTTATTGGCAGAACGGTTACGGTTCTTAAATTTACCAATTTTCATTTTTGTTCTTATATAAAGTTGTGGTAAAGTTTTGTATACTCAACCGTAAGCAACAAAACGATGTACATATTGGAAAAAAAACACGTGGCGGACAAAGTCATGGTTTTGGATTCAAAGCAGCTGATTGTAAGTGTTGAAATTATTAATTGTATATACATATATTTAAATAATTATAACCATTTTACTTTTCCCACTATAACGAAGTTATAGTGGGTAAGTATTGTAACCGCGAAAAAAATTTTGCTCCATATTTTCAAATTTTTCGATGAATTACGTTACCAGGGGGTCAATTCTCAATGAAAAAATGTTTCTATTGTATATATGTATAAGAAAAATCATTGCCACGGAATTATACAATTTTTTGAATACAATTAGTTGCCCTAGCCAAGGTAGAGTTTCGATTTTATCAGCAAATTTCTGGGCCGCTTGCAGAATATCATACTGACCTAAACTTTCGAACATATAAAGTATAAATGATAAGCGACAAACCACTACATATTTAATTAGCCAAAAATAATTTCAAATTTAATTAAGTTAGTATTTTTTGTTTTAATTTTTAATGTGCAAAAACAATTTTGAATACAGATTTATCATCTGTGCTTTCCCCTAGAATTCAAATTCAATTTTTTTTGAAATAAGAAGCTTTATATTTAATTTAATTTATTTATTATTAAAAATTTCTAAAACATTATTATTTGTTTCAATATTAGAGATTTATGTAATTACGTCGCAATGATAATTTAGCTTGTACAAACAATTTTGAATAGGATAGTGTGTGGTATTATTATATTTTAGCAATGTTTCCCAAAGTAATGTAAGCTCTCCCTTAGTGATAAGGGCGGTTAAGAGTTTAAAATAAATATGTATTTGACATTTTAAAAGCAAACGAAATGAAAGATTTAACCGAAAAAACCACTCAAAAGAAAAAAGGTTTTTTTGTGAAAGCTCGTGAAATCTACCAGGAAAGCTTTAATAGCTAGAAGCGGCGCGAATATAGCTTTTGTGTTTTCATCCCAAAGGACATAAAAGCTTACCGAATTTTTAAAACTGTTAGATTTCCAATTTATATCACTTAAAAATAGTGAGAGTAATATAGCTTAAAGCTTAATTTTATATGGTTTAAGTCTTATTTTGAAAGGATATAAAGATATTTAATATAAAATTTAAAAATGATTATTGTATTGTGTCAAAGCAACCTTGATTATACAAAGCCATAGTCTAAAAAACATAGCTTTTATAAAGGAATTAGAAACGAGGAAAAAACGAAACTTTTCATTGTAAAATGCACAAAACATATGGGAAATCACTTTTTGTCCTAAGACAAATTTTTAAATGAAAACGTTACAAATTCTTAATTATGATTTCTGAAATACTTTCATAAATGTTTGAATTTCAACATATATGAATGTCGTTTAAGTAAATCGTTTTCATTTTCTTGTAATAATTGAATTATCTAAACCAAAATATAAAAAATTAAAATAAAAGCTTACTACAATTCGTTTGGTTATTAGGTCAATATACATTACATAGATGGCAGTGATGGCCGTAAAAATTTTGTAAAATCATACTAAAAATTACCACCTGAGGAAATTTCACGTAAAAAAATTGTAGGAAAAGCAAAACAAATTCACAAAATATTAAGTACGAGTTATAATTTTGTGACTAAATAATTTTTTTTCGTATGTTTCTGTAACCATTTTAGACATCTTACGTACACTAGTAAAACTAAAGATAAATTTAGCAAGTATTATTTTAATTCATCAGAGCCAACTTTGATGTATTTTTCAAAATGAAAGTTCGAAATAATATATTTTAGAAATAATTTAATTTTAATATTTCTGCAATTAATATTTACTTAATACCAATATGGCCTTCTTATGTATTGTTGTTAAAGATATGTAGAAAACTTTTATATAAACATTTTATAATATTTTTGCTTTTTCTTTGAAAAACTTGAAGCTAAAAAACACCATTTTTAGTATGGATTCCTATGGAAATCAGTGAAAAGTTATACCAATAAAAAAGCTTCTAAAAAATACGTCATTAAGATTATGGGTCTATACTCTAGAAGGCTCTGGTAAAAGAAGGAATTTTTGATATATTTTGCATTACGCTTTTGAAAATGAACCCGAATAGGGTTCGAAAGCTAAAGCTTTAATTAGTTAAAAAAAAATAAAAAGAGCCCTAAACCAAATAAAAATTGTTTAATTTATTGATAGTTTTGGTCGAAATTTAGTACAAAGATAGATTTTAGTAATAAGCAGCTTGTGTTAATTTTTGGTCCGTTTGAGTCTAGAATAGACGGGGTTGTTATGGAAGAGAAAACTGTCAAACAGATTTTTTCAAGAACGAGACCGTCGATTTTTATATTTTTATATTGATGTTAAATTTAACAATTCATCATCTACCTTTTCACAAAATTTGAAGTCAATTGAAACAATGGGTGGGGATCATTTTAACAAAACGGAGTAATATAAATTGGTTTGATCTGTTTTCCGAGGTAATGTCCCACTTTTCGAAAAAATATTTTTCTACGGTTAATACACCTTCCATTGGCTGCATGAGAGTAGAAGATTTATATTGTCGTGGCCAATTGGCCAATTGTGATATTGGGAAAGGGGAAATGTTTGTAAAATATAAATAGTTGGTTAGGTGATCTTTAACGGACGCGTTGTGGGAAAAGTGTCGTCCGAGCAGTCGGATAGACGTTTTTTTCTCTAATTTTGATTGGTTAATTGATATTTGACATTTATACATCTCGTACATAAATTAATTCGTACTATTTATACGAGACTATTACAATGGTTATACAAGTTACAATACGTCTTTGTATTACGGGTCTCGGTATGACACGTTTCAAACGGCATATGGTACAATACGAAATATTTCAGAACGGCATATTTTAAAATTGGCCATTTCTCAACTGATTAAGATGAACTTTTATTGTTTTTTTTACGTTTACTAAATTATTATAGCTCCAAATTTTTCCATTTAACAATTAAGTTATTATACTCTTATTTTACTGTGGATTTCCCACATATCTTAAACAAAATAACCCTTAAAGAAGGCCATAGAACAATCATTACAAAAATAAAATAAAAAATCGACAAATTAATAAGCGCATTAGCTTGCTAATTATTGATGTTCGTGGAAAATTTGTTCCATCTGTTGACAAATAATTTTATTTAATAAAAATAACCTCTAAAAGCGTTACGACAGAACGAAAAAGCTAAAGGGTTAAATTCAAGTATTTTTAATTTTAAAATTAGATTTATCTATTGGAAAAATAAATTCAATTTTATTAATTGAAGGAAAATTCTGTTAGGTAAAGGTTTAAAGGAAATTATGTTAAATGAAGGAAAATTCTTTTAAGAGAATGAATTTTGGCGTAACCGGTTAAGAACCAGCCAAGTTCCACCCTAATTGATCATATTCTAGAATTTTGTCTAAAAACCATTTTAGAACTATATTTTCGTCGAATACATTGAGTTTCACCGTAATCGGGTAGGATTTTATTTAATACTTATAAACGAGTTTGTACTAGTGATTCGAGAAAAAGTCATTGCTAACAATTATGTTGCTGAATTTAGACGTTGGTATAAAATTGGTTCCTTCCTTGAAGGGCTAATATAAATATTTTTACTTTTAAAATTAGATTTAAATAAAAATTAAAAATTATAGAATATGTTAAGCACTTCCCGATTATATCTTCGTTACCAATATTATGATTTCCGTTGGGAGAATACATTTAATTTAATTAAGCGAAATAAAATTTCAATAGGTGAAGGGCAATTTTAGATAACTTTTTTATTTGATGATTAAAACCATTATAGAGTCCATTTCCAGGGAAGGATACCTTCTTCATAGATTTCAAACCTTATTGGTCATACCCTAGAGCTTCATCTAAAATTCGTTTTCGAATCCCATTTCCGTCAAATATATCGAATTTCATCATAATCTGTTTAGAAACAGCCAAGTTCCATCAAAATTGCCCATATCCCAGAACTTCATCTAAAAACCATTTTAGAATACCATTTATCCTGCCGAATTTCATTATAATCGGCTAATAAATGGCCAAATTCTGTGAAAATTAGCCATATTCCAGAACTTTACCTAAAACTCAATTTAGAATCCCATTTCCATCACAATTATCGAATTTCACCATAATTCCAGAACTTCATCTAAAATCCTTTTTAGAATCAAATTTCAATCTTATTTCTTAAATTTCATCATAATCGGTTACAACATAGCTAAGTTTTGAGAATATGCCATATTGTTCCGTATGCCATATTGAAATATGCCGTCGTATAGCCTTAGTGTACCGTATGCAATAGTGTACCATATGACGTTCTGAAATATGTCTATGCCATATAGTTAGTGTAAATTATGTCATATTTTCATATTCGATTATGAAATATTCCGTTTTGAAATATGCCATTTTGAACGGATCATTGATGAATGCATGCGTGGAAATTTAAGTTAGCCACTATCCGTTAGAGATAAATTTGCTTCATTAGATAATCTAAAAAATTAATCTAACGAATGTTCAATCATATTTTATGATTTGGAATTTTAAACTTCCGGATGATTTTAAATTTACTTGGGCTTTCTAATAGAAATTTTGAAAACATATTAATTTTAAACTCTATAAATTAATAAAAATTTATAAAGTTAGGTGCGTCTAACGCAGGTGTTTATTTGTACTAACAAATAGACAGTATGTATAAGAATTACAAAAGAAAAAATCTCATCGTTGCTCCAAACTGAAACACTGAGTTAAGAATTATATCTGTCAATTCTCATGTTACTCATAATTTTGCACATTGTGCGTACTCTTTGTACGTAGTAATTTAATATCTTCGATGTTGGGTATTTTAAAGCTCATTTGAGGTTTGTTTAGGGTTAAGGTATTTTCGGGATTATTCGGATTCAATTAAGCAAATAGCATTGAGTTAGGTGAAGTTATCGAAATCCGAGAGTTCTGGATTAATATAAATTTTATTCAAAATTATCAACTCTCACCTATTTTTAGTCGACATTGAAATTTTTGAAAGTTATTCTACGGTTCTAAGTTCAGTCCAGATTTTCGGGAATATTCGAAATTTTTTGAGTATATCGAGATTATTCTAAATTTTAAGATAATTTGAAATTATTCGAGCTTTTCAAATTCATTCGATATGTTACTGAATGACATCGATGTCTTCTAATTTGAGATTGGCTTGGTGTTGAGTATTATACAACAGAAATTGTTTGTGATTTCATTATTTTTTGAGATTATTGTAGATTTTCGATATCACTGTAGTTTGGCTTGGATTTCAATTAGCGGAGCACGATCTTACTGAAATAGAAATCTCGCAATTCGAGAACTAGATTTCCTCACTTGAATGTTTGCATCGATGTTCTGGTACGAAGTTATTTGAGATTCTTGATGATTTCTTAATTATTTAAGATTATTGAAGGATTCTAGGTTTATTCGAAGTTTTTCGCTTATAATCAAAATTTTTTGAGAATTATCGTCGTTTTTAGTATTATTAGAAATTTGTAAAGGCTCGAGATGAAGGAAAGGCCATTTAGATATTTTTTCAGTTCCTTTTTGAAAATGCATTCCATTTTATTTACAACCACTTCTATGCGTCGAACCTAAAATTATATTTGTTCATCAATCGTCAGCTTAATCGACCCTAGATTTCCCAAATACAAACTCAACCAGAAAAGGAAAGTTATTGCTTGGAGAAATAATTTTAAACAAATTAAATTTCGTCTGAATTCACGATCCACACATGAATACGCCTGTAGCTTAACTATTGAGACTTACGTGAAGTTTCTCCTCTTTTTCCAGATTTTCGAGAAATTATTTTGAGATTATTTGTAGTTTTTCGAAATTTGCTTTACTATATCATTCTTGAATTTCGAGAATATTCCAAAATTTTCGAATTACTTGAGAACGGGAGCCGTTTAGTTGTGCATATTTCTTGGAGTTGAATTATATCGGGATTATAATTAAACCCACAAATATCTTTATCTCGACAAAAATAGAAATCTCAGCGCCAACGAGATTCTGCATTTTTTTGAACTTAAATTTAAGGTTTTCATGTTTTTGAGATTTCCAAATTTCTAGAGATTTGTGAGAAAAATCGGGAATGGATTAACAACTCAATAACCCTTAATCAGTGAATTCTATATGTTTTAAGTATACTGTGAATAAATAGTCATTCACAGTGAGTTATAAAAGGAATCTGACTGAATGCTGAAAAGAAAGTGAATAGAAAGGGAATAGACCTAGAACAATGACTCTGACAGTGAATACTGTGTGAATAATCCAGTGAATACTGTGTAAAGTAAATGACGAGTGAATAATGAAACAATACCGATTGGTAATTGAATATTGAGTGAAACCAACATACATCAGCGGTGATTATTAGTTTGTGGTGAGTGAATTGATCAGTGAATTAAAAGTGAAAAATCAGTTATCAGTAAATAACAAGTGAATAGCTAGCTAATCATTGAATAAAGAATGGATAATTACCGGAATAATGGAAAAATACTGAGTCAATGATGTATGAATAACGGGTGAATAATGAGAGAATTATATTTACTTGAGCAAAATAATTTTGGTAAAGTTTCTAAACAATTAAAAAATTGAAAATGTTAAAAAAAAATTCCAACGTCGTTGGAAAAAATATTACAATAACGTTTTTGGTTCAAACTAGACAGTTTTTAAACCAAAAGTATCAAGCCTACAAATGACGTGTTTTTGGTTTTCAGATTGTTTGAAAGACGATAGTGAATTTATAAAAGATAGGAATTTTTTCAATTATTCGAGAAAGCGAGCAAAAATATAGAGCGAGAAACAGAGATAGCTTCAAATTAAAATTCTAGAATCTAGAAGTAGAATCTAGAATTGTGCACAATATTCTCAAATCTAGCACTAGAATTCTTGTATTTATCATGTCCCTTCTCAAATTGAGCACCACAATTCTTGAATTAAGCACAGAAAACATTTAATTTTTTAATTTTTTTGGAATCACGAGCTTATAATATGTTAGTTTTATTTAAATCATATAATATTGAAATTTGGTTCTATTACAGATTTCCTGAGTCTATTGAAATTTTATTTCTCAGAATTGTGTTTCTAGCGTTTTGATGCGTAATTTGGTGGCTTATGTCTTTTAATAATTTGTTTGTTTTATCTAAAAGTAGCTGGGCTTAGATTAAGCTAAGGGTTTTCGAACGTATATTATTTTAACCATAAACGCGATGATTGATGGAGCGATCATTCATTTATCTTCAAAATTGATTTAAAGTATGATTACGTTTTTGACGATAAAAATATGCAATCGCATAAATCACTTACGTCAATCTATATTGCAATCAATTGATTGGTCATCGCTCTAATCAACATTAATCACACACAAAATCCCTGCAGAAGACCTCCGATTGGTTTGGCAATCGCTTTGACACACATAAATACACTATACAATTTTATTATTATACGTCACCTACGTCACAATTTCCTGAATTCACAGAGTATTCTCATAAAAACAGTTCTTTTTACAAATAAATATTTATACGGTGTTGTTTGGCGGAATTTTCCTTTCCATTGTATTTCACAAATAAAATTTCACAGTTCAACAATTTTTGGCAGTTGAATTTACCTTTTTTCACATTAGCACAGTAAAACTACTTTTACAGCAAGCAAAAAAATGTTTATTTTTTTATTTTTTGAAAAGCTCTCACACACTATATTATTACTCCAATTAAACACGACAGTAACAATTGTTATACTTGATTATCGAATGAATATTGTATTGGGATTTATATAACGATTAATCTTCGAGCTCAACAAAAAACAAAAAAAAAAAAAAATCCCTTATCAATCGCGTTGAATTACTTAGTCGTCATTCATATACGATAAGACCATAACAACAAATGACTAAACTTTACATACGAGTATGTACATACTTATGTACATCATAGATATTTGTGTTAGTTCAATAAAAATACAAAATAATCGTCTGTAAAGAGGATTATCATCATCCGATCCGAATCATACCAAATAATTATTATTTGAACAAAACTCCGTTCGTAATCTACTCTTAAACAAAAAAAAAAAAAAAATTCTTTAGACTTTGTACAAAAAAAAAAAAAATTAATTGATTAACGCACAAAATACAAATATTTTTGGCGCCAATCACGCAAGAATAATAAAAAAAAAGTTTGGCCCCCATTTTTATTCTATTTGGTACCAATAATCGCGCGGATTCATATATAGATAAGACGGTGAGGCACACACACGAAATATTTGTAATTTGATAAGATTAGAAGAGACGCAGGGACGATGATTTGATTGATTAATTTAAAAAAAAAGTGAAAAGTTTTTTTTTGAAGATTTTAATTAATTTATTGCGGGCGATATCGTATATGTTGTGAAATATTTACTTTGTTTTATATTAATAAGGTAATTGGATGCTCAATAATTTTTTTTTTTTGGTGGAGAACCTGTTATGAACAATTGATTGATTGATTTTGGGTTGTTGAGATATAGGGCAAAAGCATATAATTCTTGACAACATTTTAATTGGAACATAAATCATTACTGTGTTCAAATTTTTCCTTCAAAATATTTTTATGTTATCTAACGGTTAAGACAGTTTTACACTTAGTTTATTTTAAGAAATCGTAAAATATGATTATAATTGGCCTAGAAATAGAGGTAGTTTTTTATCTGGGTTAGCCCCGAATTTTATTATTACTAAAGCAAAATATTGTAAATCATATCTGCCTACATCGCTGAAAATCATTTCGCCGAGAACTACTTGTCAAACCAGGCACATATATTCAACACAACTATGGTCCAAGGTCAACCTAGTCAATTAAAAAACTAAAACTGTAAAACTAAAAAAAGAAAAAAAAACTCGATTCAATCTCCCCAAAGAGATTTAAATTCGGGTCAAACCTATATCAAATTCCTATCAAACTGAAAAGGTTATAGTTGACTTGAGTTTATTGCTTGACATTAGGCTCAAACCCAATTCAAACAGAAAATGCATCGATGATCGCGATATCTGAGGGAAACTAAGCTTTTCTGAATCTTTGGGCAAATTGTTTTATGGATGGGAATTAAAAGTTTAATCAAGTCAAACTATATCTCTCCTACTACAGAGTTCTAAATTCCTATGCCCTTATGGCTATTTTTCTAACGAACATCTAAAGGACAGTAACAATCCAGAAGTTATCAAACCGGTGTGTCTCAGCTGGATATAATTGCTATTCACGTCACCGTGGTGAATATTAATTAGAGTGATGAAAATAATTAAGATGTGTCTAAGCCACACAGAACAAGACGTTTACAATAGAACCATAATGGGGGACGTTGATAACTAACTTCTACCGGAAAAAATTGCTTTTTAATTCACCTTGGTGAACATTTATTTATAGGAGTGGTGAAAAGTTTAGCAATTTTTTGCTTCTCTCAAAAGTGTCACAGCCCTGGATTTGGTAACTTAAGTGCCAGAAATGATATAACTGCACTTTTCAAGACCTTTATAACGGCATACAACACAGTAGTGTTTGGGTGGAAAAATTGATCTTCACCTCACTGTGGTGAATTTTTATATTGGTTATAGTTAATATTTAAATCATATTGGTCTCTCTAGATAGATCTTTCCTCTTTCAAGTCTTTACGACAACTCTGAACGGACATTTTTTGGTTATAAGTAAAATTGGTGTATTTGAGAGATTGAAACAATTTGCAATGTTGTTTCAAAAATAAAAAAAAATCCCAGAATTCCATAGGCCCTTTGATCCAGTTTACCAAATATCTTGACCCCGAATACAATTAGCGGAACACTTTTCAGTGTATACTACTAGCGTTGATCGACAGGCAAGTTTTCTGTCGAAAATTTCTCGATTCATTCGTCAATTTGTGACTCATTTCATGCCTGTCAGCAATCGGATTTGTACACTCAGGTTTCATGGTCGTCACTTTAACATCATATTTATGAAGGTTCATGTGCCACCGAGTAGAAGAAAATAGAAATCAGACCACCTCCTGGTAGTTGCTGGTAATATCAGGGAGCCACCACAAGTCGACATCATCGGATTCATAATATCGTCAAGGCTAAGATGGCTCGGCCACGTGATTCGGTCACAAAATCGGACCAATAAATAGGCCTTGGAGTCGGCACCACCAATCAAAGTAGGACCTCGTGGGAGACCACCTACTTGATGGATGACCTGTTGCGGTGGATCAACCTATTTCGAGGAACATCGTTGAGGGGGACAACTTCCTTCAAAGGATGTAGCGCCAGCGGAAGAAGAAGAAGGAGTTATTTAACTGTTTTTTTGTGATTTCAACGAATAGCTAATTTCAATTCGCCGTGATTTTGAAAGTGAACAACGAAGTTTCTCGGTAATTCCTTTTTATTGGCGCTGTTTTCACTTAAAATGCGACGAAACTCTGGTTAAATATGACGCATTTGATTAAAACTATTGTTAAGTCGTAAACTTTCAGTTTTTCAACAAATTAGCAGGTGGTTTAGGGATGAGGACACCAAAACATCTCACTGTTTGTGGTACTTTTCCTTAAAGCTGTTTAACGACACGAGCCACATTTTGGAAGTGTCAAAATTAAAAATAAAAAACGATTTAATGAATTTTTATTTTTATTTTTGTTGGTTTATTAAAATTGGCAAACAATAAAAAATTTCGAAACTTTGTTTAGCGTTAATGAGAATTGACAACCGTAAACGAAAAAAAAAAAAAAATCGTTCGATAATTATATATACAGAAAAATGTTTTATTAATTTAATCAAATGGAAATTATTGGAAAAATTTAAAATTAAGATTGTACTCATTTAAGACAGTCATCGTATCGCATCACATTGTTGTATGTATTTCTAAATTTGTTAACAGAGAGGCGGCATATGTACGTGTAAAAATTCAAAATATCGTTAACGCATTTCGATACATAATTGCTGATTAGAAGATTAGGAAATAAACAAAATTTTGCGGCAATTAGTCAACGACAAACAAATTATTAATACTCGAAAGTTAATTTCTCATTCACGACACTGTGTGCGATCATTTAACTCAATTAATTTCCACCACACGCAATTCAATCAACCGTTTTAGTTTTACTTATAGTTGACTATTTTATTCTACTCTACTAAGATATGGATATAAATGTCTTAAATGTTCTGCCGTTAATTATTATAAATTACAAAATAAATAAGAAACGTAATTAATCTTGTTAAGTTGATTTTCTTTTGTTTGCACACAAATTATCGCTTAAGTGAAGATGCAAATACAAAAAAACGTGTTACTCATGTTATTTCTGAATTGCATCCGGTCATCAAATTGGTCGGCAATGTTCTAAAGATCATACATAAATTTCTCCTCCGATTTGCACCACTGTAGTAATTCAAATATGCCTTATGAATTTATCAAATCGTTGTCATATCGGATACGCCTAGACAACAATTCGATAAACTCACCAGGTAAATTTGACATTTTGTTGAACATCAGAGATTTTGCTAATTGTGCTTCATTTCGCCCAATTCGCTCCATTGTAGAAATTCGAATTTTCCTTATGAATTTATGAAATTGTTGGCGTATCGGATGCAAGACAACAATTCGATAATCTCACCAGGCAAATTCGTCATTTTTGATGGAATTGGCTGAAAGCTGCGAATTCGCCGTAAGGCAATATCTGATTTTCGGACGAATTTTCGGCGAATTCGCCACACGTGTTCAAAATAGAGGTAAAGGTTCTTTTGAACTAAAATTCAACTGGGAATTAATCTGAATTGATCGAAAAAAGGAATGAGCTACGTAGATCATACGCGGCGAATTTGCCGCAAGATAAAAGCTTTATCATTTCCAATTTAACCTCATCAGCAATTTCTGAATTAGTATAAACAAGAATAAATGGTATAATACGAATTCGCCTTCTTCTCGCACTTAACTTTCGCCTAAATAGTCGATTGTCACGTTTTTACAGCACAGTAAGCCTATATTTAGCTTCTTTCTCTTTTAATAAATCAATGCTTAAAGTTGGTTTTTGATTTATGAATCGAAAGCTACCACTTTGGCTGTGAACTAATTCTCAAAAATGCTGAATTGCAAATACTACACACAGCGAATGTCGATCAACATTATTTTATAGGCTTTTCGGTAGCTGATTGGACTTCCTACATTTATACCCATGCTTCTATGAAGGTTAGTCAACAATTAACAGTTTTAAGTTTAAATTGAATTATTTAATAGGTGCACCCAAATTCGGCCAAATTGTATTAGAACTTAGCAAGCTTCCCTTATTTAATCTGTGGACCTAATAACCAGGTAAAAAAGCTGAGCTAATATATGGAAAGCGTATTTTTCCTTTTTTCTAAGCTGAATATTTCAAAGCTCCATATTGAAAGTGCAGTAATCTATACAATTGGAGGCTAGACAGCTTCCACTCTAAAATATTTGTTTACTGAGCTTTATAATTGGTTAAAGTTTAGTTAACATTTATCTTTATCTTGAAAGTACAGTGACCTTTAAAAGTTTTGAGCTTTCCTGAAAAATTAGCAAAATGTCAATATTAAAAGCTTTAAGCGATCGATTGATTTTGAATCGATTTGAATCCAAATTTATAACGGTTAAATTATGAAAGCTTAAAGTAATTTGAAATTAAGCTTTAAAACTTTTAAAAATATTAACACGGAAAAATTGCTTGACGATAAGCACTATCGATTAAAATCCCAGAATACTACAATTTAATTAAAATATTTAATATTTTGAGAGTAGAAAAGGTTTTGTACTTGTCTATAAATATTTGGAGGTTAGCAAGTTTCAATCAAAATGGAGCTTTTTCCATGTAAATTGCAAAAGCTGAGCTAACTTAAATACGAAAAGGTTAATATTACATTTTTCTTGGTACAATATTAAGGGCGCAGTATTCTTTAAGCATTTAGAGCTTTCGTAGGAATCTATGGTCAAAAAAATGTTGTAAGTTTTAAAATTTTGTATTTTAAAATTTAGCTTTCTAAGAGCTTTTAAAATTTTGATGATAAGCATTACTAATTAAAATCTCTGAATGCTAATTTAGCTTCTTGGCTTAGTTTGACGTTTTGTGAGAAACAATTTTAAAAATGTTTTAGATAGCTTGGAACTTTAAATTTAATTATTTCAGAGTTGTGGTCATAAGTGATAGAAAATGGATTTTATTTAATTGGAGAAAGAGTAACTCAAATAAGACAAGTCAATATTATATTTTTCCAGGCTCAAATTAAGCTCCTTGTTTTGAAAGCCTAGCCTTTTTTTGGTGAAATATTGAATATTTAAAGCTTTAAGCGATTAATTTATTTGGTTGTTCTCTTCAATTTTATTTTTAATTTACATTGGTCAAGCTGGAAATTAAAAATCTGAAGATAATTTAACATTTGGCTATACTAAAGTAATTTTATGAGAATAAAAGCTCATTTACACACAATCTAAAGCTTTAAATTGCGCTCAAGTTTGGTAAATATGTTAAAATGGAGATTATACAATTTGAGGGAAGCAAAATTTTTATTATGGATATTTGGATCAATTAGGAGCTTTCAGTTTTAAAAATTTTTGGGGTTTCAAAAATAATTAAAAAAAACAGAAGCCGTCTATTTGAAGGATGTTTTTCCGATTGAAATGAATTTGAATTATTCAAACTGAAAAATAAAAAGCTTAGGGCTTTCACTCAGGCCACTTGCTCAATTATTGTAGCATTTACGATTAAGGTATATGAACTTCTTACTTCTCTTAGATTTGAAATTTTGAAAACTAAAGGAAACTTTAATATATTTTTCAAATAATTGAAAAAGTCAGACTGATTAAGCTGATAACTGGGTAAGTGAAAGTAAGCTTCACAGATTAAAATTTTTTAATACCACAGAATCTTCTCGAATTCGAATTGATTGAGCTAAGATATCTAAAGCTCAAGCTATTTATAAGTATTTGCCAAGTTTTATGTATTTTCGTTTAGTGTACGTTAGAAACTTTTAAGCCTAATTGTTCTAGATATAGGCGTTTATAAAGAATAAAAGCTCATTTAGCTGTCACAAGAGCTAAAAAAACAATCCGTTAATAATTTTTAGACTTTGAATTTAATTATTGCAGAGGTTCAAGCATGTATGAATCAAAGCAAGTATGAATTAAATTGGAGCTTTCATATGACGCACACTTCTTTGAACCATGTTAAATTTAATCCTAAATTTAGATTGGTTAAACTGAAAATTGAAAAGTTTAAGGTAATTTAAAGCTTTACTAAAGCTTTCAAAAATATTAACACGGATGAATTATTTGAAGAAACTCTGAATACTAAATGGGGTTTTCAACTTTATTAAGATACTTGTAATTTTATGATAATAAAGCTCATTTATCGTACACAAAGTCTAAAGCTTTAAATTTAACTATTTCAGAGGTGCAGTCAAATTTAGGTAAACATATAAAAATAGAGAATATTTAATTGGGAACCAGCAAATTTAGAGCTTTCATTATTACAAATTTTAAGCTTTAAAAAAGAAAGTTGAAGAAATACAGGAAGAATTTAAATCAAAAATAAAAAGTGCCTGCTTTGGCTCAGGCGACTAGCTCAATTATTGTATCATTTACGATTAAGGTATGTGAACTTCCTACTGAAACAATCGGAGTAAATTTAAAGATTTAAAAATTAAAAGAAGCTTTAGGATATTTTTCCATTAACTGTTTTTTTCGAATAATTAAAAAAATCAGACTGCTTAAGCTAATAACTGGAAAAGTGAAGGTAAGCTTCATAGATTAAAATCTTTTAATATCGCAAGAGCTTTTATTCTAGTACTTGAAGGTTTAAATATGCAATGAAGCTTTTGTTCGATCAGATTGATTAAGCTAAAACTGAACGTTTCCTAACTTATTATTAGTTACAAAATTTAGTTTGTTTAAGTACAAGAATGCAATATTTTTTTAGAAATACTATCGAGATAATGATTCGTAGAAATTTCAAGTTTACTGAAAATCTTTGGAGCTCACGATTTCATTCTGCGGTAAAATCTAAAATCTGTAATTAATTTCAGAAAACATTTGCATTCCAAAAATTTTTTATCAACAAACGATCATAATGTGCAAAAAAAAAAAATTAGATATCACGTTTCACGTCATATTGTAATATGATATGACAGTTCCCTTGAATGAACGTAAACACTCAGAATTGCAATAAACAAAAAAAAAAAAAAACTCTTACACATCACAATTGCGTACACACAATGGAAATCAAATTAATTCTATTGGAATTTCATTAAACTCAATAAAGAAACAAAAGAAAACAGAAGTAACCAAAACACAAATAACAACAACAACAAAATCCACTTGTTTGATTCAACACCGCGCGCGCGAATTAAGTCGCGCGCCCGATACGATTAGTCAAATTTGTTTTTTATGCAATTCCTTAACAAAATTTCTCTTATCTATATTCACGTTGGTCTACACATATTTACCTCTTTTTAGATTTCTCACGTTTTTATAAAATTCTAATTTTATATTTATTTATTTTTAGATAAAATATTTAAAAAAAAAATCACAATTATAAGACCCACTGTACACAACAAAATTTTATTGAAATTGCAACACAAAAAATTTGTAGTAAGTTTTCCGTTAAAAAAAAAAAAAAAAAAAAAAACGCGCGCTGTTGCACACAAATAAGGCCACAAGGTTTATTTATTTATAAATTATTTACTTTAAAAATAGTAAAACACTCTCAATTGTCGTAAACGTAATTAAAATTGTAAATTATTTTATGTTTTGTATAATTAAAATATAAATTAAAATCAAAATCACAAAAATATCACAATAAAATAATTTAAAAAAAACTTTTGTTTACAAAATTTTTAATAAAATTAATAAAATTTTCTACACTTTGCGCCAATAAGTTACTGAACTGTCTATTTACAAAAAAAAAACTACTACTGTCGGTTCAGCTATGGGCTGAATGTGTGTATAGAGCTGGCGACGGCTTATGTATAACTAAACCGAACAGATAATTTTTTTTTTTTTTTAATTTCGTCAATAAACCAAAATAATTTGAACACGATAACAGTTTTATATAGAAAAACACAATAAAAAAAAAAAAAAAAATGGAAATGAAATGTATAGGACACAAGAAAAATACTGTCGCGATTTTTCGCGCTCCGAGCTCCGACACTAATCTATTTTGTTCACATATTAAAAACGTTTTATTATATTCATATTAGTTTACTACAATGATGAACACCGCATGTTAGTACGCTGTTGTAGTATGTGGTATTCGGACTTATTGAATCAAAGACACATGGTGTGTATTCAGTTCAACAATTTTATTTTTGTTATCAGTAGAGGATGTTTATGGCCTTTTGTACATTTCATATAAAGATTTTGATTATAGTTCAGTAGTTTAAATTCAATTCATCATCAGTTTTTTTTTTTTTTGTGCACAAGATATACATACCCATATGTAGATAGGGAATTTGTTTATCGTTCAAAAAAATTTAATTGGGTCATCATAACATAAATTATTAACTTATAGTCAGTGGAAACGGAGGTGATACCAATCTTTAAACGTTTGTGGAATAGTAATGTACGTTTTAACTCGTTTCAAATGCGTTCAAACCATTTCAAACTTGAATCAAACTCATTCAAACTGCCTCAATCTACATGAAATTGTAGCCGCTGCTACTTAACAGAAGTCGATTGAGGCATTACGAAACGGATAGGCTCGGTCAAACTTAGCAAATAGCGTTCAAACTTATAAAATTACTCAAAGGTGAATCAAAGGAATATAAATACAAAACTATATTCTGTTTAATTTTACCAAACCATTTACTTCTAGGACAGTCCAACGGTTGTACATTATTGTAATTTTAAACCATTTCAAATTCATTCAAACCATTTCAAACTTGAGTCAAACTCAATCAAACTAATTTAGATGAAAATGTGTGTAATAGTATATTCAAACTTTGTATATATCGTTTAAACTTATAAAAGTTGCCAAAATGTTAGAAATTGTTCAAACCAGAAGTTGAGTTTTAAATTTAACATCGCTAAATAAAAGTTTGGAATCACTTTCCTGGAATTCTTTGGAAAATTTGAGTTGAATTTTAAATTCTTTCGAAACAACTTATTTCAAACTTTTACCAACAGACAGACGATCACGCTGTTGTAGTACTAAGACTTAAAAGTTATTTTAAACCCTTGCAAACTCATTTAAATCATTTCAAGTTGGATTCAAATTCAACTGAATTCTGAATGAAAGTGAACGCATGGGATAAAATGGAACTAGATTGTGGCCTTTAAAATTCAATTACCAAATTCTATCAACAAATTTTCATATTTTCTAACCAATTCGATCAACATTTGAGACAAAATAGTTTTCTGAACTAATTCGTTGAAATTATATCAAGCTCAATAATAATTTACGTAATTTTGTCTATCAAACATAGTGGTATTGTAAACAGATTGTAAGAATGTTAATCATTATTCAGCAGTCCATCACGCGGTTACGATGTTATTCTGTAAAATTTCGTAAAATATTAATACTAATATTAAACCGTTTCAAACTCATTCAAACCATTTCAAACTTGAATCAAACTCAACAAAACAGTGTTAATCTGAATTAAACTGTACATATGGGAGTCAATAAAGGTACAATGAAGTCTGCAAAATCGGCATTTGCATTTAAAGAGAGTTTAAGGAATTTAAGACTTTGAATGTATTTGAACAAATTTAAAAATTTGCGCATTTTACGATTAGACGGATTTGAGGGTTTTATAAAATTATAAAAATTATAGGACTCCGAATAATTTTACAAGTTTCGTAGTTTGAGGGATGATTGATGAAACATTTGAGGAATATCAATATCTACAAGAATTTCACGAATGTGAAAGAAGTTTTCAGAAAATTTAAGGAAATTTGAAAATTTTCAGAATTTCTAAATTTAATGGCTTGAAGAATATAAAAAATTTGACATATTTGATGAGATTTAACAGTTTAAGGAACAGGAAAAACAAAATGTTGCGAACTTCAAATTTTTATTTTCTTGAAAAATTTATGACATTGTCCAAATTTGAATTCAATTTTAAAAATTTTAGTAGTTAATTTTATGTGTTTCAAGAATTTAATGGATTGGATTCACTGTTTGGTTACGTCTTGAAATTTTTGTAACTTGTAATTTTAAGAAATTGACAAAATTGAAAAATGAAGTAAGAAGATTGTACGAATTTTATGAATTAGACAAATTACGAATTTGAAGAATTGAAAGATTTGAGGTTTTTGAGAAATTAGTTTTAAAAATTTTTAGGAATTTTAAATTTTTTGGAATTTTGCAGTTTGAAAATTAAAATAATTGAAAGAATATTAAAAATTAGAATAATTTGAACAGTTTCATCAGACTTTGGAACAATTTGACATGTTTGAAGGATTTGAAAATTTTCAGGGACTCGATAAATTTTACGAATTTTAAAATATGGAAAATTGGAAATTTAATTTTACAGAATTTAATTTTACAGGTATGATAAATTTGAAGATTTCAGGCGTTTGCGTAATTTTAGGTTTTTGAGGATTTCAAAATATTTAAAAAGTAGCAAATTTAATGATTTTCAAGAATTGAACGATTTGGATGGATTACTCTATTCACTCTAAAGGGAGTTAAACAATTACAGAGAATTTAATGTTATTGGAGAATTTTAAAAATTTCATGAGTTCTAAGAATTTGAAAAATTTTAACACGAAGCGAGAGCTGCATTAACACTTCATGCGCCAAAGGATTTGACAACCTTAATGATTTTTAAGACAAATTAGAGCAAATTAACCAAGTTCTTGAAATTGATGAATGTTCAAATTTTAATTCAATTTTAATAGTTTAAATAATTTGAAGAATTGAAAGATTATTTTAAAAATTTAAGAAATTACTTGAATTTGGAGGAATTTCAAAATTTTAACAAATTGAATGAATATTAGGAATTGAACACATTTCAAGAGTTTCAACAAATTGACAAATTATAAAAATATAACCGTTTAAATTTATTTGGAGAACTGGGCAATTTAGGAGTCTAGGATGATCTAAAAATGTATGAAATTGAAATTCGGAATTTTAAGAATTTGGGAAAATTTTAGAAGAAAATTGTAAAAATTTATTTTAAAAATTTGAGAATTTGACAATTTAAAGAACCTAGCATTTGATGATTTAGGTTATTGAACAGTTTGCAAAATTTGACGAATATTTATTTAAAGAATTTGGGAGATTTTTTTAACGATTTTTAAGAATTTTAAAATTTGACGTATTCAAAACAGACAATGAAATTTACCATTTTGCAAGTCAAAAATTTATTTACACTTCAAGAATTTGAGGATTTTGTTGAAACTTGAGTTTTAACATTTTTACGAATTTTAAGAGTTTCAATCATTTCACAAGTTGAAAGAATTTGGCAAAAAAGCTTTTTTGAATTTGAAGAATTTTAACAATGTTGAAATAGTATTAAAGGTCATTTCAAATGTCAGTCGGTTGAATTCCAAATGCCACAGTATTCGATTTCAAACAGTTGGACAAATTAATCCTTAATACGGCTCCTCAATTTTTACTTTTTATGTCTTGCTTGTGTAAATAGTCTTGCTTGTGTAAATTTCAAACAGTTGGACAAATTAATCCTTAATACTGCTCCTCAATTTTCACTTTTTTATGTCTTGCTTGTGTAAATAGTGGTACACACGAAATTAAAATTTACCCTAAATTCGTTTAAGGCAAGTGGCCACACCTCATAAATTGAGAAGTCAGTTCCCAGAAGTAAGAACATACCTTTAAAATAATCGAGGATAAACCTCCAAAACTAAGAACTTTTATCTAGACATCTCATAAGTTGAAAATACTTCTCATAAAGTGAGAACATATAAGTGAGAATTCATTATGAAAGCAGATCACATCTCATAAAGTGAGAACATATTTCATTAAGAACAAATCTTTTTGAGGCAGAAAACATCTCTAGATGTGAGAACACATTTCACAGACTTGTTGACCAGTGAGAACTCACTTAAAACTCAGTAACAACATATTTCATAAAACGATCTGGGATGTCAATTCCAATAAAGTACCAACACATTTTATAATCTCTCATTTTATTAAATGTGTTCTCAATAATTTCATAAAGCTTGTAGAGTTTATAATTTTATGAGATTTGTTCTCACTTTATTAGATGGTTTCATAAGGTGAGAATACAATTTATAAAATGGGAAATCTCCATGAAGTTAGACTACATATCTCATAAAATGAGAACATTTCTTATAAAGTGAGAACACTTCTCATAAAGTAGGAACTCTATAAGCAGTTAGACAAATTCTCATAAAATGAGAATACATCTCATAAAGTGATTTTTTTTTCATAAAGTGAGAAAACATCTTATAAAATGAGAATAACTATAAAAAAATTGCGAACATAACGCATGAAGTAAGAAATTTTTTCATAAAATCACAATCACTTTACATACATTACAGGAATCCATCAAAGTGAGAAATCATTCATTGTGTTTGAACATTTTTGGAACAATGATAATATTTCTTGTCAAGTTAGAAGACACCTCATAAAGTCAGGACCCATATGGCAGAAGTGAGAACACATTTCATAGACTTTATGAAGTGAGAACTCACTCAAAACTCAGTAACAACAGAGAAAAAATTTCATAAGTTCTCATTTTATGAAATGTGCTCTCATTTCATAAAATGAGAACACATTTCATAAATTTCTTAGAGCTTAATGAGTTTATAATTTTATGAGATTCGTTCTCAGTTTTTTAGAAGTTTTCATAAAGTGAGAACAGATCTAATAAAATGACAACACTTCTCATAAAGTGAGAAAACAGATTTTAATTTGAGAATTAAATTGACAAAACATTTCATAAGCTCTTATTTTATTAAAGATGTTCTCATTTCATAAAGTGAGAACATGTTTCATAAATTTCATAAAGCTAGATGAGTTTCTAATTTTATCAGATTTGTTCTCACTGTACTAAATCTTTTCAAACAGTGAGAACAGCTCTAATAAATTGAGAACACTTCTCATAAAGTGAGAACACATCTCATAAACAAGGAATTTGGTAAGAAGTTAGACGACTTCTCATAAAGTGAGAATACATTTCATGAAATGAGAATAGTTATCTAAAACGTATGAAGTGAGAATTTTTTTTTCATAAAATGACCTTACATCACATTCACTTTACATACATTACAGGAACCTATCAAAGTGGGAAATTATTCATTTTGTTTGAACATTTTTGGAATGATGATAAGATTTCTTGTGAAGTAAGAGCACACCCATAAAGTGAGAACCCATATGCCAGAAGTGAGAACACATTACATAGACCTTATGAAGTGAGAACTCACTCAAAACTTATTAACAACAGAGAACAAATTTCATAAGTTCTCATTTTATGAAATGTGTTCTCATTTCATAAAATGAGAACACATTTCAAAAATTTCATATAGATTGATGAGTTTATAATTTTATGAGATTTGTTCTCACTTTATTAGAATTTTTCATAAAGTGAGATCAGATCTCATAAAGTGACAACACTTTTCATAAAGTGAGTAAAGTAGGAACTCTATAAGAAGTTAGAAAACTTCTCATAAAATGAGAATACTTCTCATAAAGTGAGAAAACAGATTTTAAATTGAGAATAGCTATCAAAAAGTGGGAATAAAACGCATGAAGTAAGAAATTTTTTCATGAAATGAGCTTACATCCCTTAAAGTGAGAACACATTTGATTAAAAGGAACTGGTCAAAGTGAGAAATTAATTTCAAAATGAGAGAATTATACCCATTCGATTTTCATTTTGTTTGAACATTTTGGAAACGATGATAAGATTTCTCGTAAAGTAAGAACACATCTCATAAATTGAAGACATATGTATATGCCAGAAAAGAGAGAACACATTCATATACCTCGTCAAGTGAGAACTCACTCAAAACTCAGTAACAACATATTTCTTAAAGCGAAGTGTGAGAAAAATTCTATTAAATTGAGAAAACATTTCATAAGCTCTTATTTTATTAAAGATTTTCTCATTTCATAAAGTGAGAACATGTTTCATAATTTCTAATTTTATCAAATTTGTTCTCACTGTATTAATCTTTTCATACAGTGAGAATACCTCTAATAAATTGAGAACACTTCTCATAAAGTGAGAACACATCTCATAAAGTAGGAACTCTATAAGAAATGAGACAACTTCTCTTAAAGTGGGAACACATCTTATAAAATAAGAATAGTTATCCAAAAGTGGGAACACAACGTATGAAGTGAGATTTTTTTTCATAAAATGAGATTACATCCATTAATGTGAGAAAAAAAAGTCAAAGTGAGAAATCAATTTCAGAAAGAGATTTTCTTTTAGTTGGAATCTTTTGAGAACGATGCTAGGATTTCTCGTGAAGTAAGAACACACCTCATAAAGTGAGGACACATATACCAGAAGTAAAAACACGTTTCATAAATTTCATTAAGCATAATTAGTTTATAACATTCTATTCCATTTTATAAGATGTGAGAACATTCTGATATGACACTATTGAAATAGATTGTTTGGCGCAATAGTTCAGTTTTCTCTGTTGAGAGCTGCATATATTAAATCTTTACGATTTCGGAGTTAGTGACATTTAGGGCTCTATGCTTATTTGAAAAATTTTACGAATTTAAAATATTTGAGTGAAAGAAGAAGGCTTTTGAAAATTTCACTTATTTAGGGATTTCGTTGAAATTTGAGAAATTTTTAAAAATTTTAATAATTTCACGAAAAAATTGAAAATATTCAAAATATTTGGGAAACATTCAAAATTTAGCATATTTGAAAATTTTAACGAATTTTAAAAATTCGATATCAATAATTTTAATGTTTAACTTGAAGAATTTGAACAATTTGTAAAATTTGGAAGATATTTGAACAAATGAAGCAAATTTGATAATTAGGAAATTGCAAAACTTGTAAACAAAATTTTCGGAATTTTACAACCTGGATTAGTAGATATTTGGAATTGAGTGAGTTTTAGCGTAAGAATTTGGGGAATTGGAAATTTTTTTACGAATTTGAGCATTTCAGGTATTTGAACAAAATTTAGAAATGTTTGAAGAATTTTAGCATTTTGAAGTATTTCTCAAATTTTATGAATTTAAAAAATTTGAAGTTACATTGGTTGGACGAAGGGAATTTTAAAAATTAGTTTAATTTGAGGGTTTGGAAGAATTTAAAAAATTTCAGAATTTGAAGAACATTTTTCAAAATTTAAAAATTTGGAAAATGGTTGTACAAAGAATTTTAATGATTTTTTGACGAATTTTTGGAATTACACGACAAATTAATTCAGTTGTTATGAAACACTATTAACGGTTCAACGTTTTTTCTATCTCGTGATTCAACTATGGGTAATTTTGTTGTTTTATTAAATAGGCACGATTAAAATTGCCATTGAATAACAAAGTAAACGTAAACAAAAATTTGTATTACAATCGACATGATTAGCGCTGCTTTGCTCAATCAAGGCGCTATGCGCTATCAATATTCAATAAAATTGTTGTTCGCATAATCTGAGGTCATTAAGCAATAAATCTGATTAGATAATCATTGAACATTATTAAGTCAATATCAACTAGAATTTACAAATACAAAATCAAAACCCTAGAGCGAGCGTATTGTTTTTGCACTAAAAACGTGAATAAATAATATTTCACAACCTTGACAAAATGTTGTTCTAATTACAAATTTTTTTAGCCTGATTATGTCACTATACCTGTTAGGTACATAAAAACTGTTATTTGTGTCATTCCCACACCACCTACATAATGATGCAATGACGTTAGCGTAAGTATTTATTAGCACAATTCACCTTAACAAGCAACATTCGTCAACAAATTTTTCACAAATAAGCAACTAAGAAGAAAACTTTTCAAAAAGCTTCATTAACAAAAGAAGAAGAACAACAAGAAAAAATAAATAAACGAGGAATGAAAACATAAGAGCTTTTATATGTAGGTACACTTCGAAAGCATCGTACACAACGGAAAACAAATTTTTATTTTGCTACATCACATATTCGCTCACCTGTTACAAAAGCAAAAAAAAAACTGAAAAACGCGTTCTGCTTCTAAAGTTTTTCACTTTGCTGCAAATATTTTCTTGTACACTTGCTTTACTCTAATAATTGTTATTCTTGTTTGAATCGATTTGTTTCAAATATCTGCATTATGATAAATACTATACAGTACATACAAATAAACAAAACACACAAACAAAACACGATAAACATCGATAAAACAAAACAACAACAAGAAAATATAATAAAACGCGTGCTCCCCGCATGGGAGCTACGCGATATACTAAAGATAAATGAAATGTGAAAAACAAAAAACTTTTTTTTTTCCTTAGCTTTTGTTTTTATTTTAATTTTCTTCATTTTTTGTATCGTTCTGTCTGTATATGTGTGTTTATCAAAAACTTAAAATGAGAATCAGGACATTTCGTTTTTTGTCGCCTGCATTACGTCATTGATCACATGGCCAATGAATTATGTTGATTTTTGGTTTGAGAAATATTTGTCTAACATTTGGGAAAAGAGCGAGGCGTCTGTATATTGATTTGAAGGGGAAATTTGATTTTTATCTGTATGATTCAAATTTATTAAATGTCCACGTGTTTATTTACAACGTTTAACAACGTGTAACAGCTTCGCGATATATATTCAAATCTTTATGCATATTGTTGGTGTATTAACAGCTAAAGTGTGGAATCTTTTTACAAGCTAAGAGGTACATATTTTACAATTAAGTGGCTTTAGTTATTTGATTATTTAAATTTTTGTGGAACCTGTTCTTTATATTTGTGGCATATATAGCTAAAATAGATGATTATTATTATGTATATAGTATGCGGAAACATCAGTTATTATTTTTTTTGGAATTTGAATTGGTTGCTGAAAAAAATTGTGGAACCTGTTCTCATATTCACAAATATATAACTTGGTGTGGACCTTATTAACAAAAAACGTTTCCAAGTACCATTAAGTCCATTCTGGGTTTCTTTATTATTTATATACAAACTAGGAAAAATATCAAAATATGTGGAACTTGTTTCTATAAAACTCTCAGTTCACATTAGATAATGGTTGTTGTATTGTTTAGTTCTAATTTGAAAAATGATGAATCTGAAAGAAATTTTTCGCGTTATTTTACCTCTAAATACAGAAAATGTGGAACGTGTTCGTTAATAAATAACGTTCGGCTGTAACTTTTGAATTTTTTTTAAGCAATGTGGAATTTACGTTTTCTAATTATAACTGTAAAAATAAATAAATGTTTGTAATTGAACAATTTGTAAATTGAAATATGTGGAACTTAAAAGGTTTTGCTGATTATTTTCTATTTACAGATGTGTTACGCTACGGTATTTTTAGGTTTTTAAGTCAAAGAAATTGATCAAAAATTAGTAAAATTGGGAAGGATCTGTGGAACTCATTGAGTAAAATGTTTCTGGGAAATTTATATAAATTTGGGGTAACTTGAGTCTATTTCTCGAGTCAAAATAATTTAAGGTTATATATTTTGAATCATTTCCATAACCTCTCTTTCTATTTTTAATTAACCACTTGGATTTGATAGGCTTACGTTTGACAAATATAAATTCTTGAATGTTTAGCTTGTGTGGAATATGTTTAATCTAAAATTGTTCGATTTAATTATTATGTGGCTGCGCCATCTGTTCAATATATTGCGATACAGGAAAGATACAGCTGAATAAGGAACTTATTCTTTAATAATGTGGGATACATAGGAAATATTGTTTGTTGCCAACTTACGATTGGATCGTTCATTTGGTAATTTTGGATTACCTGGCCAATAAAGTTTCCACAAATTCTGGCCCAAAAATCTAAAATTTATAAGTGTGCTCCCACTGCGATGCTTGAGGCTTATGTTACGCAGTTTATAGGCAATGGAATTTGACTTCTTTAAGGAAAAATGTGGAACCTTTTTAATTTTAAATTGATTGAGCTAAGTTTCAATCGGATGGATGTCTAGGTAACCATGTTAATCGTGAATCTTGAAATCTTTGAGTTCCTTTAAAAATGTGCAAACACTTGTTGTAGTTATGAACAAACAAATTTTGTAACTATGCCAATATGGGTGAACTCCATCATCCAATTTTTCACCATCCCGCTTTAAACAAATTCTCAAGAAGCTTTTCATGGTTTTAAATTACAAAAATGTATATTTTTAAGCGTAACATTTTTATACATAATCTGAAAGAGGGCTTTAAAGTTTTTTTAGTTTTCGCACAATTAGAAGATCTGAACAGTGCTTTTCTAATTGTTTCGTAAATTAATATGAGCTTTAAAAGATTAAAAGCTTTTTCAACAAAATTATGTTACTTAGAAAAACCAAATTAAAATATTTTGCGTTCGTGTTTCAACCATTTAGCTAAATTTTATTTATTGAATCATATTACTGACTTTCATGAAGCTTTTAAAACTAGGTACCATCTTAAATATTATACTAATTGTGTTAAATATTGCTGAAATATTGTCGTATTATCTGGAGTAATTCTGAAAGAGGGATGAAAGCTTGTTAAAACTTAGCATATAGGTAGGTTCAAAGTACAAAATGTAGAATATGTCTTTATGTGTCTATAATTTAAGCAACAAAGTCTCAAACAGAGCATCAACAATCTCAATAATTTTAATTTTTTTATACGAACCATTTAATTGAGCTAATTGTATCCAACATATTATTTATCACCAAAGGATTGATAATTGTGTCTGGTTTGGGAGGGAATAAATTAAGCTCGTGGGAATATATACTTTTAACTTAGCGATTAATTTTTTGCTCGACTGATCAGAAAATCTGGTGAAGTTATGATATCTTTAGACTAATTAGGAGCGACCTGAGGGAGCTGGAACTTGCTAAGGAGCTTTTAACGGCTTCATTTACAAAACCTAGTCTTCGTCGAAACATTTGAAACTTTAATGTTTTTTAATCTTGAGCTTTTAATTTTTTTAGAGATTTCGGAGAAACTTTACAATTAATTTTACATTCGAAAATAGCTTGAATACTGCCAGTCGTAGATTATGCTCGACCAAGAGAATAACATGGCCCTTTTCAACAGAAGTATTTATTAAAATGTTAAGCTCACCTTAATGAGCTTTCAACTTTAGTACATTTATGAGCTTGAATCTGTATTAGAAAACAACCTCTACTAGTAAAAGTACTTTTCTAAGATTTTAAAATTGAGCTTTTACAAAAGCTTTTTAATTTTTCAAAATTAATCTATTTTTTTTTACAAAACCGGTATTTTGTTTGTAAATTATTGTAACAAAGCTTGTAAAATTAAAATTTTTCGGAGGTTATCATCTAACGCTTTACAACTTTTTTGAATATTTCTTAGTTTGCACATTGGAAAGCTTAAATTTTTATTTTATTTCTGTTTTTGACTTTAAATAAATTGTTCGTTTAAATAAAGTTTTTTTTTTAAAGCTTTAAAATTTAAAGAACAATGAAAGATTTATTTGGTTAAATAGTTTTTGGCTTTTCAGTAAGCTTTTCTAAACTTTGACAATTATATTTATAAATCAATTTTTTGTAGTGGTTGTTTCTTCAATAAAAAAAAAAGATTTTGTGTTTTTTATTAACCCTCTAGACTATAAAAATATTTACTCTGCTTTATTTGCTTGTCTTATGAGCTTTCAATAATAATGTTATTTATTGTTTTTTTTGAAGATCACTAAAGTAAACGTTATATGTGCCGCATTCGTAACAGAACATACTTCTTGAAGGATTTTGGTATTGACTAAACTTCTTGAATTTTGGTTGTAGGTACCTCTACAGTAGCCATAATGTTCCTGCTACAAAGCTCTCCATAGCTTTAATTAAAAAAAATATGAGTCTTAATGCGCATATCATTTGCAAAACATAATCTTCGACGAAAAATTTGGAATTTCAATATGGCTTTTACGTTCTCCTACCTTTCGGGGAAACTGAGTTTCGCTCGGTGAAAAGAAAGACCGAGGTAACCGTCGTCGCTGTCACTTTCAAGACTTATAAAAGTTTTATCAGGAGCGTTCAATGCTTCTTTTCACACAACATTATACGTGCGACGTTCATTTTCAGGTGGTAACAGAACTTTCAATCTATTTTGTCGTTTAACACGGGAAAATGCTACGTACAACATACTGTGATTAAAGACAGGTGTACGAAGGTCGACGCCAACAAATTCGGATGTTTGCCAACACCTTCGTTATTATTTAAAAGATGTTCCGCCCCAGTCAAACTCCCCACCTGGCAGTGTCCTTGAATTGGATCATATCTGAATATGCAGTACAAGTACTATATATTCATATTGATATTTGGGATCTATAAACGTAGTGAGAACCTATCTAACACATAAGTGAATAGATTTTGTAGGCACTTGTTCCATTTGATCAAGTAAGTAAGGAAACAATAAGAGTAGTGGTATTTCATTGTTGATCTAGTAAACTAAATCTCCCACTTATGCTACACCTCTTATGTCTCCTTACAGTGCCAGACTAGAGTCAAGCTCAACAGGGTCTTCTTTCCCCGCTAATTTTTTGAAGCCCGTTCCCTTGGCTGTGGTTTCGCTAGATAGTAGATAGGGACAGTTGGAATCTCGTTAATCCATTCATGCTCCTCACTAATTAGATGACAAGGCATTTGGCTATTTTTTTTTTCTTTTTTTTTTTTATAAATGGGAGGTGGAAAATCTTCAAAAGACACCATGCGATGTTATTGCATGGTAGTGTCAGATTCTTACTGACTAAAAAACTACAAACCCATCACGGCTTTATTTCCTGCTGCCGATTTAGCCTGAAAAGATGTTCTTCCGGCGGGTGCAGGTACCCTAGTAGGATAAACCTACTTATGCTCTTTTCACCATCACTTTTTATCACCCAACTCCTGTTCGTTCCAGTTCAAGGAGCTACCTTGCAACACACTTGTAGTGATACCACTAAGAAGTCGCTTCGATAACCCCAGGCTCAGTAGATAATCAGCTGATCGAGACGACCATATACCACGCCATGAGAGGGTACATGTGGAATAGAAGATATTATTCCTCATAATTCCATGCCGAGATGTTATTTCGGCTGCAATTCCATCATTGGAAGCGTAGTACATTCGTTTTCTCTCATGCGCTTCGTTTATGGACGTCGATCCACTAACTACCTGGGCATCGATTACTGTTGCGTGCCCATCCCTAACGGCAATTATGTCCGGCTTTCTCAACCCAGAGTCGGTACGTATTCATGGCTCTTGGGATGGCAAGACTTCCATAATTCACCCAAGATGTTAAAAGGTTAGTCTTACATGCATCTTTTATTTCCAGCCCATCATTAGACCGGTGTAGGTACTTAGCCCACCAGCCCTCCCTTTCGTCCTTGGTGTTAAGGAACTCACTATCTCGTGTGAGAGCTTTTTGGCTCCAGTTGAGCCTACTACTAACCCAACTAGAGTCCGCGATTTCTCGGACAGCTGAAGAGGTAGAGTGCACGAGGTTGCTTAGTCTAGAAAACACTAAAGCAGGCACTGTTGTGTTAAATGCTGGCAAACCAAGTCCCCCATATTTTATAGATGCATGAAAAAAACCAACCGGTGTATCCGGTGGAAGTCTGAGCCACTTACGAACGTACTGGCAAACTTGTTTATCCATGGCCTTTAGCTTCCCTAAGGTCACGCCAGCCTGGACAAGTTGGTGGTAAAAACCGCGGAATTAAAAAGCAACGAACAATTTGCAGTCGCTGCTGTGGTTTTAGCGGAGCTTTCGTCAGTCTGTCGAACATTGGCACTAAATCACTGCTGGCTTTCTTTTGGCCCGATGGGTCGTAAGTCGATACCAAGGTACCGCCACTCTTGCGAGGCGACCAGTTGTTTTTAGATACGAACCATCCGCTAGTTGAAATTGTGGTTCACTAAGTATTTTATACTTTTTTTGTTTGCCAGCAGGAACGATGAACAACGCTGAACACTTAGTTGTATTTAGTGTTAACCCCACTAACTCCGCTCTCGCCTGGACTCTTGAGAGGGTGATTTTCATGCCAGACACCATAGATGTGACTATAAGGAGGTCGTCAGCATACGCAATTACGTTAACCAACCTGTATGGTGTAACAAGGGCAAAGATGATAGTTGACAAAGGATCAGCTTGTCGGACCACCTCAACACTTTAATGGTGTGAGAACGATCTCTACCAACTTCTAGTACCGTCGAGCTGTTACTTTAAGCCTTATTTATATATCTGACAAACTTTTCCGACAATCCGCGCCGTACCAATGCATCGGTAATAGCGAAGTGGTTGACACTGTCGAAGGCCTTAGCTAAGTCCAGGGAAGCTATATGTAGCTTCCTAAGTTCTCGCCTCGAGTCCTCCAACAATGAAGCCAACATCGAGACGTTCTCAGCGCAGCCAACATCTAGGCATCTCTGCCTGTCATAAACAAGATTAGCATCACGTAACCGTAATGCAAAATTCTTGTGAAGATGACGGACTACAACCGAAGCCACACTGATTGGTCTAAAGTCGCTTCGATGTTCGGCGTTAGACTTTTTTGGTACAAAAACAGTGCGACTTATTAATTGTTTATCGGAAAAGCCCCCAGAGGCCATTACGGTATTGAGAAAGAGTGCCTTAACAGTAGCAGGCACCGATCTCCATTGCCTTGATGTGATTCCATCCAAACCAGGCGCCGAGGAAAGAGGGATCTTGATTGCAGTGACCTGCTCACATGTTACCGGGTGCCAAATTGAGCCAGTATTCTGACTTTGATTCGCACTGCTATCGACAGAACTGCCGATAGTCGTGGAAGGTGGAACTTGGCCGCTGCGCCCATACCCTTACGGTATAGTGTTTGCATTTTGGCATATTCCTGACGACGCTTCCTCCACGCGGGCATTGCGGTATGGCCCACACTACCTGATGTTGTAACTGGTCTGCGCCGAGGTGCTGATGGAAACACCTTGAGCAACCACGTATGGATATTTTCTGAGACATCAACACCCGCTAGACAGCTTTGGGCTGCCAAAACAAGTGAAGATACCTCGTATCCATTGATGTTTTTGGCTACCACAATTAAGTTGTTTATCGCGTTATATATATCACCATACATGTCACTCCAGCTCACAGACGACGAGGGATCAATTGGGTTATAGTTACGGGGCGGAGACTCCGAAAAGCCCGGCCCCCCGTTTGGAGAGATATGGTCGGGGTTATTTGGAAGATTATCACGAGACTCCACATTGCTGTTAGACAATGAGAAAACCTCAAGGTCCTGGCACGCCGCCATGACAAGATCTTTATAATCTTGACGGCGTCTAAGAAAGTCATAGTTACTCCCGCCGTTTACCCCCGCTTGCTTGAATTTCTTCACGTTGACATTCAGAGCACTGGGCAGAAATCACATTGTGTCATCACCCGCTAGGGCCTTCACAATCCTTTGCTTGTGCCAGTTCTGAATTAATTGTTAAATGGTGGTTGTTTAAGAATAAAATAATTTATCCTCATATTTAGCAAGAATATTCCGCAATGGTGACTAATATAATTAACCTTTACTGGAGTCGAGCGTAACTCGAGGAATGTGTACTTCTTGTCCAGCTTTTTCCCCAGTAATTATTTTTTGCTTTAACTACGTTGTTCGAATTAAGAAATTCTGGCGTGAATTCAATAATTCCTTCCTGTTTATCCTTCACAGAATCATGACTTTTATACGATTTGTATTCTCCTGGGAGACGCTCAACGATCTCAGCATTAATATTACTGAATTCTTTGTTCAGCGGCGCGAGAATAACACGTTCCTTTATTCCATCGTAATTTTGATTCGCAAGGCAATTTCCAAATACTTCGATTCGATGCAATTCGAGTAAATGTCATACATTTTACTTTGCGATTTTGGCCACAAAGTAAGTGATACAAGATCTTATATACGAAGGTTTTACCGGTACCGCCTAATCCATCTATGCAAAAACATTTTGTTTCAACATAGTTAGAGTCATTGGCTGCACGTAAAATACTGTCCACAATTTCAATCTGTTTTTCTTGCAGAAGCCGATACATACGTTCTCCAGTAGCAGCTGACTCATCAGAATTTAGAACGTCCATGTTTTGGTCATCTTCGTAATTGTCAATGTCGTCCATACCATATCGTTCCACCCAGAAATGAAAATGTCGACCTTCTGTTGCTGTCGTATTTAACTTGAATGCAATAATACGATAATCACGTTTGATTGCAGCATCCTCAGGACTATTATTTCGTCGTGCTTGCTCAATAAAATCTTCAGCCAACTGATTTTTGAATCTTTCCCAGAGACCTTTTGGAACTTCGGGACATCCAAAAATAAGAATCTGAACGAAGATTATTCGCATTACCGAAGGCATTTTGGACAGTGCTGATTCTTCTAGACCATCTATTCACTGTTTATCGTCGAAGGCGAGGCTATGAGCTAGGCAAGCTTGTTTATATGTCGCATAACGAATGATAGAGAAGTACTCGCAAATGGAAACATTCTGGTTGAGCAACATAATTTACGTTGTGTATTTGACCAATGACACATAATCGACTTACTCGCTTCTAACATTGAACCTTTTTGTCCAATATGTGCCAGATCTTCTTGGGCTTGGTCAATATCTTGCATTCGATATTGACCACGTAAATTAATGTTCAAGCGCGTATTTCGTGGCCAAATAATCGCTAGCATGATTCAGGTGGTGTAATGCAGTGACCTTCCATATAGATGTCTGCTTCATTATAAATCAAACTCCGTTGATTTTCGACAACCTTTATTGAAACGTAATCGTGAACTTTGTAGATGTATTTATATAAATATTTTACCCGACCTATCCTGCCAACATATATTCAACACTGATGTGACATTGGAATTTTTTCAGCAAATAAGCATTATATGTGGCCACATGACGATTATCTCGTGTAACTCGGCGATTATCCTTATCTTTTTGGCAAACTACTACATTGTATGTGATCACGTTCAACTCGAAAGAAGGTATCGACGAGATATTGTTGAAAAAGTCGTCCACCAAAATATAAACCGTTGAAAACTGTTTGACGCAGGTCGTGTGTTAAATTAGTTTGCAAAGAAAGGCTTTTGGCGTGTTCAGGTCGAAAAGCTAAACGATATTGCGCTAGTTCAAGTCGTTCTAGATGTGGTATACCCACGGTATATCCTGACGTTCCGGCTGAATAAAACAATGGGTAGGTAAAGGGCTCCACACGATGGTCAATATTTTTCAAAATGACAACGTTCTTTGCCACGTTGTTTTACAACCATTTCATTTGACTGGAAACTTTGATCGGCGTTAAGCGTAAGAACAACGCATACTTCATTACAAGCAGGAGGGTTGAACTGTCTATAATCCACACCGCCTGGCACTGTAAAAATGAGCTGCACAACAGATCCATTAATTCATGACTGATTCCATAATTTAGAGAATGTGTAAGGCGTTCGTCAACAGCATCATCGGAGTCTAAAAAATACATTTGGCCATATGAAGGTGGTTCGAAATCACCTTGAGTGGTTTGTGTTGGATGTGCCGCCATATTCATTTTGTGATAAACTTGTCCAGCTGCTTTAAAGCTAAAAATGTTACGACTATTGATTGTTCGATCATCGCTTACGTTGAATGAAGCTAAGGCGAAACATGAGTTTAAGTTTCGGTGACGTCGCAAAAAAAGGCAAACCAATCCATTTGGAAACTGGGGAGATGGCGACACAATTCGACCTAGCAAGCAGCAATCTCCAAATTAATCATCTTTATTTGCTACTCTTTCTTCGGGAAAATGGAGGGCTCTGGCGTAGCTTACGGCATCTTTGTAGGTTCGTACTGGATTCTATGCCATAGCTCGTTGCCGTCCAACATTGCGACGGCTTTGTTCTTCTAATCGCAGATTTCGTTGTGCATCATTTTCGTTTGCGATTCGTTGTGAAGATCGGTTTCGGTCTTGTTCCGATTTTTAAAATGTTTTTAAATTAAAATGTGTAGGTAGGTTTTTAGGCTCTGAAGCTGTCAATTTGATTTGGAGAAATTCCTGAAAAAGCACGACGAAGCTTTCAAATTCGAAATTAGCTTCCAACCTTTTGTTTTTTGAATAAATCGGTGAATGCTGCCTATCATAGGTTTGACAACAGAATGACCCTTTTCGACCTGAAATTAGAATATTTTACAGTTATATACAGTTGTAAGTGGTTTAATGTCTTACGGACTCCTCCTTGTGCTTTTCTGATCTTTCCTTTATACAAATTAATTTTTTTGGCTTGCGTTTATTAATTTCTTTCTTTCTCAAGTTCAAGACATTTATTAGCTGAGCTTTCAACTTTAGTAAATTTATGAGCTTAACCCGTATTAGAAAACATTATTCACCATCTCTGCTATTTAGGATATATTTAGTTTGCCCATTTAAAAGCTTACATTTCAACAATATGCTTTATTTAAAATTAACTAAGTTAAAATCTAGAACTTTAAGTAATTTTGCTTGAGAAACTTTAAAGCTCTCATACCATTTGTTAGTTTCAATTTAACCAGACTTGTAAACTTTTCAAGCAAAATGTTCAAAATATGTTCTCACACGCTCGAACACATAATTTCTTGTGCACACAATTTATTTTAAAGTTTGAGAGCTTTTACATAAAAAGCTGTTTATTTTTGAAAGTTTGTAAAACATTTGAACATGATTCCTTTTATTAGAAATAGCTGAGAACAATAAATTGAATTTCAAATCTTTAAGTTTTTTTATGGACGTGGCTATACTTTTAACTTAAAGCTTTGGAAATTACATAGCTCAAAATTCTACAACGGAAAATTAATGAAATACATAAGTTCCACGTTAAGCATATCTTACAGATAAACTAAGTTTTGTGTAAAAGCTGTCAAATTCTGTCACAACATTCTTGGCGTGTAAAATCCTTAAAAGGGTTTATTATAATTGATAAGCAGAAAGCTTATCTATATATATTTCATATATATTTCAAATATTTTCAAAAATATGCTCAGCCTATTCTTAGGCTTCACGTATCTTGGCAAGTCGCAGACAAAGGTTCCATTTTTATCTGAAAGCTTTTCAAATATTCATTTATAATAAATTATTTGGTTTTGCTTCGGGGAAGTTGCATAGAAAATTATAATGTTTTAAAATGAGTGAGAGCTTTTACAATTTAACTGTTTCACATTTAAAACGTTTTCGGAAATTTCCTAAACAGACTTAAAGTTGAAATTTAAACAATTTAAATAGTTACAAAACTAAAAATTGGAACATATGACCGTATTTTTCCATAAATTATTTGAAAGCTCCTATCGGTTTTGGAGAACAATTTTTGCCACTAAAAGCTCTTATTTAGTAAACTAAACTATTTCAATCCAAATTTTAAAGTATTATAGTTATCAGCTTGCAAATAATTTATATAATTTAAACAATTTTCAAAATAAGTTTTATTCAAATTTTAACTAAACGAAAAGCTCATCCATTCATTTTTATATGGAAACTTCCAAAATAAAGTAAGCCAGTTAGGTTTTCCTTTGCTGGTAAAAACAGAATCACTAACTGAAAAAAATATATTCCAAATCCATTTTAACTTTATGTAGAAGCTTTTAGTTAAAAGTGCTAAAACTTTCCAACATTATTGAAAGAAAACTAATACTGTTAAAAATTGTGCGCTTGAAAATAATTTTGTGGAAATGGCGCTTTAAAAATTACTTTTCACTATTCGGAAAGCTTCAGATTTTCTGCCCATGCGAAGTAAAAGCTCTCCTACCATAAACATATTTGGGTTCTGCTATTTGTTAGTCCTAAAGCTGCAAGATCTTGTTGTTTTAAAATAATTCAATGTGGGGTTGGGCTTTATTTCGGAGTTAGTCGATGAAACTTAAAAAAATTTAGAAAACTTTGAATTTAGCAATTTTTGTGAAAAATTTGACTTTTAATAGATCGCCAGTATTTTGTTGAAATTTTACCTTGAGGTTTAAATTTATAGCAACAGGGTTAGTTGTTTCTTGTATGGTGCGGCTGTGTCGTAGAACTGCAAAATGCAACCGACCGTAGCATTGTGAAAAACGGACAATGCAATGCTACATGGCTATGTTGGTAGTAACGATCACAGAAAGTTTATACTTTATTTGTATTCTGTGAACTAGGGGAGAGAGAAGATTGCATTTTCATGTTTTCATACGATCCTTCCACAGCAAAATTTATTTTTTGGTCCAATTTGGGATCATAACGACGACGATACTTTGGTTTTTCATTATGGAAAACCGAAGCTGCATTGCAATTTTCCAACTTTTATTGACCAAACATGTAGCATCTGGATTAAACTCCACTCCGCACGGATTATGAATCATCCAGTTTAACACTAATTCTCGCAATTCAGGGTCGTCGGTATTTGGAATTTCAGCTGAAATTAGATCATCAATTTCTTCTGGACTATGGATTCGATCTTCATGATTCATGATCAACAGCAAATGCATATGTGGTAGTCCACGTTTTTGAAATTCGATTGTTTACACATATGCGGCCACCATTCCAAGTATCTGTTTTTTATCCAAATCATTGATAATTTCATAAAATTTTTGTTTCGCAATTCGAGCGTCGATATCGGGCCGATCTTGAGCGCTGCTTCTTTAATTTCTGGCATATCGGGTTTTCTGATCTTTCATTTAGTATATACAAATTAATTTTTTTGGTTTGCGTTTATTCATTTCTTTCTGTCTCAAGTTCAAGACATTTAAGCTCACCTTAATGAGTTTTCAACTTTAGGAAGTTTATGAGCTTAAACCCGTATTAGAAAACATTCTCCACCATCCGCTATTTTCGATATATTTAGTTTGCCCATTTGAAAGCTTTCATTTCAACAATTTGCTTTAGTTAAAGTTACTTAAGTTAGAATCGAATAATTCATAATGACTTTGAACCTTAAGTAATTTTGCTTGAGAAACTTTAAAGCTCTCATACCATTTGTTAGTTTCAATTTAACCAGACTTGTAAAATTTTCAAGCAAAATCTTCAAAATACGTTGTCACACGCTTATTCGAACACATAATTTATTGTGCACACAATTTATTATGTACTTGAGAGCTTTTACATAAAAAGCTGTTTATTTTTAAAAGTTTGAAAAAAATTTGAACATGATTCGTTTTATTAGAAATAGCTGAGAACAATAAATTGAATTTCAAATTTTTAATTTTTTTTTATGGACGTGGCTATACTTTTAACTTAAAGCTTTGGAAATCACATAGCTCAGAATTCTACAACGGAAAATTAATGAAATACATAAGTTCCACGTTAATCATATCTTACAATTAAACTAAGTTTTGTGTAAAAACTCTGAAATTCTGTCACAACATTCTTGGCGTACTTCTTTAACTCTTTAAACTGGACACTTCACATAAAAGCAATTGTTAAGTTTTAGAGCTATAAATTCTTATTCTTCTTCATTCTAATTGATAAGCAGAAAGCTTCCTTTCATATACATTTCAAATATTTCCAAAAATATGCTCAGCCGTACGCAACACCCCTTAACGCCCAGCTGTGAAAGACTGCGGTGTTGTTTTTTCACGCGATGATCTTCTCAGAGGTTCAGGTGTTTCTACTATAGTTGCTGATGAAAATGACGATGTCTGTAGTTCTTCAGTCGGTTCGAAAGTAGATGATGAGGTTGAAGGCAGTGTGAACTGTTCTATAGATGTAGCAACTGGTTCTGCAGGGTGACTTGGTTCGCTATTTTCTCTGATACTTGTATCCCAATCCAATTGATGCTGCAAACGTCTTCGTAATTGATCTACATGTCTTTTTATAGTTTGACCCGATTCGATTCGAACTTTATATGAAACGGATCCCGTGCGCTCTATTACCACTCCATTTATCCATTTTGGTCCATATGAATAATTGCGGGCCCATACTAAATCGTTTTCCAAAAATTCCCTGGTTGTTTTGATTTCAGGCCTCTTTGTTGTGGTCACGGCAATGGAGTTCGGATGAATTTAATCGAAATATGTTTGAATTTGACGATTATACAGTAAATCAGATGGCGATCGTCCCGTGGACGAGGAAAGAGTTATGTGTTGGCCCATCAAAAACCTTGCAATATATAGTTTAATATCTGAACTATCCGGAAGTTTCTACAGATAACTTTTGGTTGGTTTGGACCATTCTTTCGGCCTGTCCATTTGAAGAAGGATGAAAAGGTGCACAGCGAATATGCCCTATTTGGTTATCTTCACAAAACACTCGGAAAGCTTCTGAGGTGAAAGCGGTTCCATTGTCAGAAACAATGGTGTCCGGAAGCCCATGTGCTGCGAAGAGCACTCTTAATGATTCTGGAACAACGACCAAAAATATTTTATTCTGGAATGGACCAGCGAAATCAATATGAATCCGTGACCAAGGAGTTTTGGTTGATTCCCAAAAATGCATGTCAGTTTTACTAGGATCTGGTCTCGTTTCTTGGCATGGCGTACAAGTTTTGACGACGTGTTCACAGTCAACATCGATGTTGGGCCACCACACGTAACTTCGTGCAAGAGCCTTCATGTAGACCATTCCTGGATGCCCAGAGTGTAAAACTGCAATGATTTTTTGTTGCCCTGCCGGTGGTGATTTCCGTACGCCGTACATAAAATGATTTTAGTGCTTGGTCATTTGCAGATAGTTTCTCTGGCCATCCTCTTGATGCCCAGCTAAAAACTTTAGCGAAAACTGGGTTATTCGATATCATTTTAGCTATATCATCAGCTGATAAAACTGGTCTTGCTAAGTTTTCTATCATAAGAATTTCTTCATGGGTATGCGTTGTTGATGAGTCAGACAATGGAAAACGGCTTAAAAAATCTGCATTACTCATTTTATTTCCAGCGCGATGAATTATCTCATAATCGTATGCTATCAGGGAAATTCTTGTTCTAAGCATTTGAGATGACATGACAGTTGGAATTTGCTTATTAGAATTGAACAATCTCAATAACGGTCGATGGTCAGTGAATATTTTAAAATGTGTTCCTGCAATTACAACTACCGCTTTCCTGTCAATTTGCGAATAATTCCGTTCACTTCTCGACAGTGTTCTTGAATAAAATGAAGTATGGTTTTCACTGCCATCTTCCATTAGATGGCATAACACAGCGCCAAGACCATATGGCGAAGCGTCACAAGAGGGGGTTGTTGAACGATGTTTTGTGATTTTCCGTCCAAAACCATTTTTGATTTTTATCCAATAAACGATGAAGAGGTTCTGCAACTGTCGCTTTCTGTGGCAAAAAAAAATGATAAAAATTGAGCAATCCTAAAAATGATTGGAGTTGCTTTTTATCGGTTGGTTGCGGTGCATTTTGAATAGCTTGGATTTTATCGGATGTAGGCCTGATCCCCAAAGCATCAATTTTAAATCCAAGAAAATTGATTGATGGAACTCCAAATTTGCACTTATCTCGACGTAGACGTAGCCCAGATTTGTCAAAACGATTTTCGATAAAAGACTGAAATATTCCAGGTGCTGACGAAATACCAAATTGAAGACGGGTTACTCTAAACGCACCTTTGTGAGTAACATTTGTCTGAAGTAATGATGACTTCTCGTCGACTGACAATTGCTGATATGCCTGTGCTAAATCTAGCTTAGCAAAGGTTTGGCCTCCGACAATCGAAGCCAATAGTGTTGTGTTAGCTTAAATGGGGAAACAATGCGGCTTTAATGCTTTGTTCAAGGTGGATTTATAATCCCCGCAAATCCTTATGCTGCCATCTTTTTTTTGAACCGGGACAATTGGAGTGGCCTAGTCAGAATATTCCACAGGGACCAAAACGCCCTGCTCGATTAAACGATTCAGTTCAGCTTCGACTAAACCCTTTGTCGCCAATGGTATACGGTGTGGCGGATAACGAATTGGTTGAATTTTTTCATCAATTTGTAGTGAAACGGGCTGACCTGTGTAACAACCCAATTCCTTAGAAAACAAATAAGAAAATTTGGATGTTACGTTTTGGATAGGCGATGCTCCGTTTTCATTTAGGTTGACACCTTGTAAACTTATTCCCAGTGGCGAAAACCAATGGCGAAACCCAAAACATTTGTGCGGATTCCATCTACGATTACGATGGGAAGATTACACATTTCGTTGTATGTTACGTCGACGTCAATTACGCCTACGATTGGTATATGATTTCGTTGGAAATCGACCAGCTGTAATTCACACTTGGCAATATCTGGTTTTGAGGCTGGCCAAATATTGTTATAAGTCTGAGATGACATAATAGTATAGTTGGACCCTGAATCGATTTCAAAATCACAAGGCTGATTGTTTATTATGACTGTGGTTGTCTTCTTCAAATCAACCTGCGGCAATATTTGATTTACACCAAATTTCGACTTCATTTTGCTTTGTTGTTGCTTGTATGAATTGTTCGATAAGGTTGGTTTAACGGCAGATTGGCAAACTCGTAGGAAATTCTCAAATTTGCAATCAATTGAAAGTCTTCTAAGTTCAGCTACGTATGATGCAAGACATTCATCCGGTTGTTGATCCCGTTTGAAAAATTTGTAGAAAGCAGAGATTTCCGATGGGCGAGGTGAGAAATGATCGGTAAATATTTGCTTTATTTCTTTTAAGGTGATCATATCGCTTACCTTTTTTGGTGATGCCAATGAGCACAAGAGGTCATACAATTGTGGACCACATGTTAAAAATATAGCACGTTGACGCTGCTCCCTTTGTACATCAATGGTTAACAGGTACAGCTCGAATCTGGCAAAATATGATGACCATTTATCCGGCTTCGATAAATCAAATGGCTCTAAACATCCCATAACAGACGACATGATATTCCCGTGGTTTTCAGCTTTTACTGTATTTTGTATTGATACCGTTTCAATTTTCACTTCAGGTTTTGACGGCATACAAAAACTAATAACACCCAAGTTCACAAATTCGAATCACTTCACAACGGTAAATTTACTTTTCGCGAACAATATTAAAAAAATTCAATGTCAGAAAAACAAAACTCTGGGCGGCAAATGGTTAATACTAACCTATTTGGATTCCCCTGAATTTAGGCAAATTTAATACAATACTACTGTTCATGATAAAATCAATTCATTTCCATTTTAAATGTTCAAGTCGTTATTAGAAAAGCGAGGCAACCATAAATAATACTCCATCACATTCCAACAATCTCAAGAAAACAAAAAAAAAACAAAAAATTCATAAACAATGTACAGTAGCTCACCAAAATCGTATTTGTTATAAGAATGGCGCCTGTGCAGTAGATAAAACAGAGAATACATTGACACGAGCTCTATATAGGGAAAATCATCAAATATTCAAACCAATCGTAAAAAAATAAAAAACGCTTGTGTACAACAGACATTGGAAAAACACAAAACAATTTTCCTCATTCAGTTGTTATACGTTTTCCGGTGTAGACGTGAATACAATTTTTGTATATTTTGAAGTTTTAAAAGCTTAAAAATAATTTCTGATCAACATTCGGGCGGATCAAATTAAAAGTTTTTTGCAAAACATATTTGCGCGATAGTAAGTGATTGTGTGAAAATTTAGTGTTTTAAAAAATTTAGTGAATATTAAAAGTGATTGGTTTTCTTTTTTGTGAGTGTGTTTCTCTGTGTGTGGGTATTCTGCATAAAACAAACAGTTTATTATTAGTGTAAAGCGGCCGAATACAATGAAAATTATCATCACAATACTTTTTGGAACTATAGCGTTGCTGCTTGGAATTGAATCTCGTGCGGTAAGTGACCTTTCCGTATGATGTACAAATATATATATGTATATCCCGTAAAGACGACAAAAAGCAAACAAAAAAATTCGTTTTGATCGTAATGAAAGATGAGATATTTCATTTTATATTATATTGTTGTGTTATACTGAAGCTGTTCTATATAGAACAGCTTTTCTAAGAAAGTACAAATGGAAAATATTTTTTTTTTTCCGTGAAGATGCTAACAGTAAACATAAAAAACAACCGAAATTTTTGAAAAATGAAAAAAAGTTTGTTTTGTTTTCTCACAAAAGAATTTAATTGTTATAAGTTCACGAGAAATGAGATGCTTTCTGTTTTTGTATTTCGCTGTTTATGCTATACAGATACTGCTGCCGTATACTCAGGTTTCAAGTTGGGAGGGATGAAAATTAAGCAAGAGTTTTACTGGAGGTGGCAGAAAAAGGATTTGTTTTGTAATCGTGGTAAACTTGTCTTTTAATTTTACTACATTATTGTAAGTTCTACAAAGTTGCTACCTTGGGAAATTTGCAAAACAATACATCATAATGTTGCTCTACTAAATACTAATAAAAATGTGTTTTACTAAAACATTTCGAGCACATATAAAAAGTTTTTCCGAAAGCTTTATATATATTTTTAGTCATAGAGGTCTAATCAAATTTGCAACAAGGAACCGAAATATCGACCTTATTTCAACGTCATCTTGAAAAATCCCAAAAAGTAGCTAAATTTTCAAGCTAAACTTTTGACACGTCTGCATCTGCAAAGCTAAAGTAATACAAAACTAAATTAGGTGCGCGGGTTCAAATTAAACTACGTGCTTTTATTACTATGTAAGGTCTGTGTTTCGACTGAACACGATTTTAGCTTTTATGAAAAACTCTTTGTTTTGAAATTCATAAACGAGTTTGAAATTTTTAAATAAAATAAGAAGGAACTTTCTAAAAAGCGATATAAGTTCGAAGTCAATACCATCTAAAAAGCTTGGCTTCGTTTGGCTAACATTTGGTTTTTATAAGCTAAACTAAAATTATTAGATTCATTAACCATTTTCTGTGTTAAAGCTTTTAAAAATACTAAAACTTTATATTAGATTTCGATCCGATTTTTTTAAAATTAAGGTTTTCCGAAAGCTCTCTAAATATTGTTAGGTATAAAGGTACAAGGAAATTTGCTATATTGCACTGTAATACCGAACTTCCTTCAACGTCATCATGCAAAAATGCCAGGAAGTAGTCACATTTTTTAAAAAGCTTTTAAGCTCAAGTAGTACTTAACTTGTCTAAATTTCATTAGCTAAAGTAATAAATAAACAAATAAATTAGTCAAGCAGGTTCAGGTCAAACCACAAGCTTTTATTACTTAAATGTATACAGTTTGAAGCTTTTTTTCGATCAATAGTTTCTTGTAATTTTAAGCTTTTGATTATCTGATGCTTCCATTTGGAAAATTTTATGTTAATTCTGCTTTCATTTCAAAGCATTCGCATCGGAATACAATTTTAGATTTTATGAAAAGCTCTGAGGAGTCCTAAAAAGTGTTAAAAAATGTAAGTTAAAGTAAAATTGGTGATTTTGTTGTTTAGTCCCTTATAATTGAAATCTTTTTTTATATGTGATCAATTAGGCATTTCCTGTGTCAACGCTTTTAAAAATATTAAAAGTTTATATTAGATTTTAGCTATTCTGAAAACTTTTTATTCGACCTTCTTTCAACATCATGTTGAAAAAATGCTCGGACCGGAAGTAGCCAAATTTTTTGAAAGGTTCTAAAGCTCAATTAGTATTTGACATATCTAAATTTCAATAGCTAAAGTAATAAAAAAAAAATATATTAGTCAAACATGTTTAGGTCAAGCGACAAGCTTTTAGTACCAGTGTGTAAACAGTTTGGAGTTTTTAGCAGAGCAATAGTTTCTTGTAATTTTATGTTTTCGATTGTCTAACGCTTCCGTTAACCAAATTTTTGTGTCAAATCATAGTTTAAAATATGTAGTTTGTCTAGTTTTACACATGAAGCTTTCCAGATTTTAGGATTTATGAAAAGCTCATTGTATTGTAATTCTGAAAGAGTTTCAAATTTTTACCAGTTTGCACCATTGTTGAAAATGGGTTAAATAAATTTTCAAGAGAACTCGTGAGAACTGCCCAGCCAAATAAAGTCCGCCAAGTCCGCTTATAAAGTTTGGCGTACATTAGGTATTTATAAACTAAACTAAAATAAATAAAGCTCTTGTAGAGATTTTTTTAATTGAAAGCTTTTGGTTATAAGAGATACATTAAACCGTTCCCATGTCACTTTTAAAAATACTAGAATCTCTTTTCCGAAAGCTCTTAAAGATTCAACCAAATTTGATACCAGGAACTGCAATATCGACCTTCTTGCTACATCATCTTGAAAAAATCTCAGGAAGCAGCTACATTTTTGAAAATCTCTAAACAATTTAAATTGGTTTTGCAGAATAAAGCTCAATTAGGGTTTGATACGTCTGCATCTCAAAAGCTTTAGTAATAAAAAAAGCTAAATTAGGCAAGCGGTTCAGATCAAACCACATGCTTTTATTACTATGTAATGTGTATACAATTTGACGCTTTTAGTTCATTTAACGTTTCTTGTAATTTTAAGCTTTCGACTATCTGGTCATTCGATTAAGCAAATATTATTTGAGATATGGTTTGTCTAGTTTTACAAATAGAGCTTTCGAACCAGAATCAAATTTTAACCTTTATGAAAAGCTCGTCTTAGTATAATTCTTCATGAATTTGAAAGTTTGAACATTTTCCTCTATTGTTTAAAATGGGGTAAATAAATTTAAAAAAAATACAAAAAAACCGTAAGCCCTTTATGTCTTATCAGTCATAAAGGGTAAAGCACTCACTTTCAATCCTTTTAGTTGATCGAGATTTTCTTGTAATTTTAAGCGTTCAGTTGGATTAATCATATTTTGTGTCGTTTAAATAGTTCGTTTAGATGTTTTAATAAAGCTTTATGAAAATCTCCTTGTATTGAAATTTAAAAACGAGTTTGAACTTTTTAAATAAAATAAGAAGGAACTCCCTAAAGAGCGATAAAAGTTCGAAGTCAATACCATCTAAAAAGTTTGGCTTCGTTTGGCTAACATTTCATTTTTATAAGCTAGACTGAAATTAATAGATTCATTAACCATTTTCTATGTTAAAGCTTTTAAAAATATTAAAACTTTATCTTAGATTTCGATCAGATTTTTTAAAAATTAAGGTTTTCCGAAAGCTCTCTAAATATTGTTAGGTTTAAAGTCATCTTGTAAAAATGCCAGGAAGTAGCCAAATTTTTTAAAAAGCTTTTAAGCTCAAGTAGTACTTGACTTGTCTAAATTTCATTAGCTAAAGTAATAAATAAACAAATAAATTAGTCAAGCAGGTTCAGGTCAAACCACAAGCTTTTATTACTTAAATGTATACAGTTTGAAGCTTTTTTTCGATCAATAGTTTCTTGTAATTTTAAGCTTTTGATTATCTGATGCTTCCATTAAGAAAATTTTATGTTAATTCTGCTTTCATTTCAAAGCATTCGCATCGGAATACAATTTTAGATTTTATGAAAAGCTCAGAGAAGTCCTAAAAAGTGTTAAAAAATGTAAGTTAAAGTAAAATTGGTGATTTTGTTGTTCAGTTCCTTATAATTGAAAGCTTTTTATTATATGTGATCAATTAGGCATTTCCTGTGTTTTAAAAATATTAAAAGTTTATATTAGATTTTAGCTATTCTGAAAACTTTTTATTCGACCTTCTTTCAACGTCATATTGAAAAAATGCTCGGACCGGAAGTAGCCAAATTTTTTGAAAGGTTCTAAAGCTCAATTAGTATTTGACATATCTAAATTCTAAATAGCTAATGTAATAAAAAAAATATATTAATCAAACATGTTCAGGTCAAACCACCAACTTTTGTTACTAGTGTGTATACAGTTTAAAGCTTTTAGCAGATCAATAGTTTCTTGTAATTTTAAGTTTTCGATTGTCTGACACTTCCGTTAACCAAATTTTATGTCAAATCATGGTTTAAAATAGTTTGTCTAGTTTTACACATGAAGCTTTCCAGATTTTAGGATTTATGAAAAGCTCATTGTATTGTAATTCTGTAAGAGTTTCAAATTTTTACCAGTTTGCACCATTGTTGAAAATGGTGTAAATAAAATTAGAAGAGAACTCCTAAAAACTGTCCAGCCAAATAAAGTCCGTCAAGTTCGTTTATAAAGTTTTGATGGATTTTATAAAATAAAATAAATAGTGCTTTTGCAGAGATTTTTTTTAAGTAAAAGCTTTAGGTTATATGAGATTCATTAAACCGTTCCATGTCACTTTTAAAAATACTAAAAAATCTTTTCCGAAAGCTCTTAAAGATTCAACCAAATTTTACACCAGGAACTGCAATATCGACTTTCTTTCTACATCATCTTGAAGAAATCTCAGGAAGCAGCTAAATTGTTGAAAATCTCTGAACAATTTAAATTGGTTTTGCAGAATAAAGCTCAATAAGGGTTTGACACGTCTGCATGTCAAAAGCTTTAGTAATAAAAAAAGCTAAATTAGACAAGGTAGCTTTTAGTTCATCGACAGTTTCTTGTAATTTTAAGCTATCGTCTATTTGGTGCTTCCATTAAGCAGATATTATATGAAATCGCGATTTAAGACAGTTTGTCTAGTTTTATAAATAGAGCTTTTGAACTAGAACACAATTTTAACCTTTATGAAAAGCTCTTAGCATAATGTAATCGTGAGCTTGAAGGCTTCAATATTTTAAACCATTGTTGAAAATGGGGTAAATAAAATAGGAAGCAAAGTCCTAAAAACGGTTGTTGCTTTTCCAAAAGTTTTTTATGTATTGTTAGGTATAAAGATTCAATCAAATATGCTGCCAGTACTGCAATATAGACCTGCTTTTAACGTTACATTAAAAAATTCCTAGAAAGTAAACACATTTTTTGAAAAGCTCATGTAATTTTAAGCTTTCAATTATGTGATGCTTCCATTAATTAAATATTATGTCAAATCATAGTTTTAGATTGTTTGTCTATAAATAAAACTTATGAACCAGAACACAATTTAAGGTTATATGAAAACCCTTTTTAGTGTAATTTTTTATGAGTTTGACATTTTCAACATTTTTGCCACCGTTGAAAATGGGGTAAATAAAATAAGAGACTATAAGCTAAGGTTTTGGTTATGTGATGTTCATTAAGCATTTCCTATACCAAAGGTTTTAAACTTATTAAAAGTTTATATTAGGCTTCTATTATAATTAAATAAAAGCTTTCTGAAAAGCTCTTTATGTCTTGTCAGTCACCTACTTTCAACGTTAGCATAATACAAATCTTAGGAAGTAGCCAACATTTTGATAAGCTCTAAACTAAACTTTGTAAATTGTAAATGAATGTAAATGAAATTCAATTAATCTGGCGGGTTCAGGTCAAACCATTATAACAATTCTTATGATCGTGAGTTTTTTGTACTTTTAAGCTTTTGTTTAAAACATTTCGTTTATTGTTTTAATAATGTTTTCCAATTGGAATACGATTTCAGCTTTTATGAAAAGATCGTTCTATTGTAATTCTAATTGAATGCTTTTGGTCAAAACTTTATATTAGATTTCTCTCAGATTTTATTTAAATTTAGCTTTTTCGAAAATTCTCGATGTAGTGTTAGTCATAAAGTTCCAAACAAACTTTTTGCCAGGCACTGCAATATTGACCTAGTTTACGTCATCTTGAAAAAAATTTCTGAAAATAACTAAATTGTTTGAAAAGCTTAAAAGCTCAATTGGTATTTGCTACGTCTAAGTTTCAGTAGCTAAACAAGCTTTTAATAACATGTTTTAAGTTTAAATCTTTTAGTTTACCAATTTTTTTTGTAATGTTGAGCTTTCGATAAGTTTGTACAGTTTTATGTTTTATGGAAACCTCATAATATTTTAATTCTTCATGAGTTTAAATTTTTTACCATTTTTCACCATTATTGAAAATGTGATAAGCAAAATAACAAGAGAAGTCTTAAAAAGTGTCAAGTCAATTCCGACTATGAAGTTTGGCTTCGTTTTGACATACATTTAGATTTTATAAGCTAAACCAAAATAAATAAAACTCTAGCCAATTTCTTTGTTATTGAAGGCTTATAGTTTTATGAGATACGTTAAACAGTTCCCATGTCACAGCTTTTAAAAATACTAAAAGTTCATATTATCTTATAAAATGTTTCTATTCCGAAAGCTCTTTTTATGTCTTGTTAGTTTGCTACCAGGAACTGCAATATCAACCTTCTTTGAACGGCACCTTAAAACAATACCAGAAAGTAGCTAAATTTTTTGAAAAGCTCTACAATGTAAATCGAGTTTTCTAAATAAAACTCAATTAGAGTTTGATACATTACGTCTCAAAAGGTAAAGTTATAAAAAGACTAAATCAGGCAAGCGGGTTCAGGTGAAACCACATGATGTTATTACTAATGTAATGTGACGATTATAACTAACATTAAACACGATAACGTCAGTAGCTTAGCTGGTCGGATGGAAAAAGATACAGCTAAATAGCAGCGGTGAAGACCGATGGTTCGATCCTCATAGAGGCAACTCAATTTTTATTATGGATATTTATTTAAATCGACGACCGAGGTTGATGCGATGAGTTGCATTCGTGAACAAGAACAGATAAAGAAGAAATCAAGAAGGGCGTGGAGAGCAATGATTTGCACGTCATAGATTCCTCTCAAATAAATACACACGCATACTTGGACAATTTTGATCGCAATATGGGAAGGTCGAGAGTTTATTGAACGTGTATATACAATACATAAATGCAAACAAGTTGCAGTGCAGCATAACATCAGTTTTTATCCAACTCGTGAACCACGAACACGTGTTAATAAAGTGAAATAAGTGAACCAGTAAAATTGTAAAATAATAAAAAGTGCTGGAACAACAGTGAAATTAAATTTTAAATGATCGAGAGTTTCTTTAAATTTTAAGCTGTCGGTTTTATTAAGTGAATTTAACATTTTATCTCAAACTATGATCAGTCTTAAAGGCTTGTTTTCGTGTAAAGTTTTCTAATCGAAAGACAATACAAGCTTTTATCAAAAGCTCGTTGTATTGTAATTCTTTCACGAGTTTGAAATTGTTCACCATTATTGGAAATGGCGCAAATAAAATATGAAGAGGAGCCCGAAAAAGTGTTAAACTGATGAACCAATCCCATCTATAAAATGTAGCACTTCTCCTAGCCTCTTTTACATACATCTGAATAACCGTAAAAAAAAGTTGTTGATATAAGAAAGTTTCCATTTCATATCCATCCCATACTCGTATCGATAATGATCATGTAAGTATAAAGACATTGAGATTCACCGTCTCACCATTCGAACAAAAATGTTTTGTGAAAACTTATATCTATTGATACCTCAGATTTCTGTTTTATGTTATACTTTTAAACCTTTTCTTGTCGTTGTTGTTGTTATTTACTATAAAATAAAATGAAAACGTAAAAAAAAATCATGATTTAGCTTTCTCTCCATCACCGTCCCACCTTACCCTCCCCCATAGTCCCCCATCATTTATTATTTATTTTCAATTAAAAAATTTAAGCAAAATACGAATTTTGGTAAAAAATTCACAATCCATTATTACGATACATGTTTACAGGGTCGCCTTGAAGCATTTTGTGCGAAAATCGAGGATGAGTATATATAAGGGGGGAGCCGAGTTCAACAAGGTAAATTCTCAGCTGAATAATTTATTTCTTGGAATCATTAACCTTTTTTAGGATTTGTAAATTTTATATAGACGGTGATGTACAGTAGTTTTCGGTATCGTGATGTTCGTTGGATTTATATTGGTGAAAAAATGTTAAAAGGTTTCTCGTTATTTTCATTTCATTTAAAATTTATTGTTATTTGATTGAAAATAATGATAAGATGTAATTGATTATGATGATGATGCTGATGATGATCGTGATGTGGAAAAGGATTGATTAATTGATTTTCAATATATCCAAAACAAAAAAAAGGCTTTAGTTAAGCCAAAGGATAATCCATCCTCAAATATATTTTCATATATGTAAAGCTTAATAAAGCGTCTTCACCAAAATCATTAGCAAAAGGAAAACCAAAACCAAAATGTCAATCAATATTTTGAAGCTTCTTATTTTGTGAAGAAAATTGATTTGTTTTCCACACATTTTGTTGTTTTATATATTTAGGGCTTTAAAGATTGCACCCCGTTCTCTAGTAACAAAAAAAAAAAAAAAAAAAATCTACGGACGTTTGTTGATTTTACAAATGGAAATCAACTCCGTCTTCATTGTTATTGTATACCAAAATTGGAATCGAAAATTAGGGAAATTATTTATGAAAATAACGTTGTTGTTGTTGCTGCTACTGCTGCTGGTTCTTAAAAAGGTATTAAGACCATTGATCCTTATTGTTTTCGGTGTTTTGTTTGTTTGTTGGTTTCGCATATACATTATAATGGAATTGATGGCCTGTGGTTACTGATAACTCAATTCAATGGAGCTTAAATTTGTGTATACAATACAAATGGGGATGTATAATGTTGCAAAAAAAAAAAAAAAAAAAAAAAAATGAACAAAAATATTTGAATACGTATAAAGATGGATAGGTTTGTTGTTATTAAAGTTGCTTTAAATTTACATGACGCCCGAAGTCAAAAGTCGAAGTTATGTTTGGATTTAATTCTTAGAAATACTATTCGTAAATATTATTTTGAGTTTTTAATGTTTGATTGCCTAATGTGACGTTAATCAGAATTGATTCATCATTGTTTATTTGTAGTACCCGAAATAGTAAGTTTTCTCAGGAATTTTGCAAAATTTCGGATGTTATAAATGAATAAAAAGCTTTTTAAATGTTACGTTCTGATATTGAAAGTTTATTTTATATTATAAATTTGGAAACTTTCAATAATTTACAAGCTGACGATACTCGAAACAATTAATGGTAATACCAACAACTTAAAAGATTTTTGTTATACTAAATGGTACATTTAACATATAAAAGCTTAAAATATTTTTAAAAATTTATTTACAATTCCTTAGAATTAAGTATCGAGTATCTATCAACCACCGCTTTTAAAACATAAAAGCTCTAATCTTAGGTTAACATTAACTTATAAAGCTTTTAGTAATTTTTCTTTAAATTTTAGACGTTTTCACAAGATTAGGTTTTCCAGCCTACAGCAAAAAGCTTACGAAAATAATCTGCATCTGTTAAAAAATTTGCAATATAGTTTGTATTCCAAATAGAAAGCTTTTCCATATTAGATTTTAATGTTTTGTTTGAACATTCCTTTATAAAACTGGTCGCTTTATTTACTTAAGAAGTTTAAAAGTTCAATGTTGAATAGTAAAACTATTAGTTTTGGTTTAGATTTTTTGTGAAACTAAATGAGTTTTCAAATGAATAATTTGGTCTTAAATTTTTTTTTAAACTTAAAAGCTCTTTTAGATATCGAAATAAGCATTTTAAGAAAATTATTCATTATTGATTTACAATGAATCTTAAGTAATTTTTCTTAAGAAACTTTAAAGCTCCCTTATTCTGAAACTTATTGTAATGTTAAGTGAAAAGCTCGATATTTTAAAACATAATTTTTAGTTGAGAATTGGAGCTTTTATAGAAACTTAAAAAAGTCAAAAGACACAAATAATACTGAGAAGGAGTCAGGAAGCTTTCCCAACTATGTTTTAACACACTTATTTAAACGCTTAATAAAATATGATCAACCGAATGAGCGTGCATACATTAATTTTGGAGTTGAGAGCTTTTGCATAAAATCGGTGAATATTTGAAAATTTTTAAAACAGCTCAGACATGATTTATTTTGTTAGAAATTGCTAAATACAAGATATGTATTTTCCAATCATTAAGCTTTTTGTGAACGCGACCCTACTTTTAGCTTTAATTTTTAAAAAATTATTTTCTGAAACTTAATTTTATTTTCAAAATTTATGAAGTAAATTGCACGTTAAATATAACTTTCAGATAAACTGGAAAACTGACTTATGTATAAAAGCACCGAACTTATGTCCCAACATTCTTAGCATATTTCTGTACCTCATAAAACTGAACTCTTATTTAGTATAAGTTATGAGCTAATTATGAGCTTTTGCAAATAATTTATGTTTAATTATTTTCAAAATAACTCTATTTTAACGAGACACCTCATCCTTTCGTTTTTCAATGAAAGCTCTCGAAATAAAGTTAACCAGCTAAGTTTTCGAAATTTTAACCAAACTTTTAGTGGCTGTGCCTGTCGTAAAAATGAAATCACTAAATGAAAAAATGTATATTCCAATTCTATTTCGAACTTCAAGTATAAGCTTTTAGTTAAAACGTGCTGTAACTTAAAAACGTTAGTGTAAAAGTTTTAAAATATTCGCAGTCATAACTTATTTGGTTAGTCGTTCCTTCTGTTAAAAAAGGAGCTTTTTTAGAAATTGAGCTTTTATATCATATATATTTGAATTCCGCTATTTGTAAGTTCTAAAGTTGCAAAATGTTGTTTTTAAAAAATTCCGGTAAACGCTTTTGCTTTATTTAGAAGTTAGACGACCAAACGGTACCAAGTTATACGTAAAAGCTTTGCGATTTAAAATATCACATGTGAAAATTCGAGAAAGCTCTATAATCAGGCTGTAAGAGGTAATTTCTAGTCTTTGAATTTAACATTTTTTTGTGAAAAATCTGACTTTTAACTTATTACCGTTATTTTGTTGAAACTTTTCGTTGAGGTTAGAAGCTTTACAGAAGAAACTGTATATTTTGCAAGGTTACGAGGATGACTAGGCGTCCTATGAGGATTTCTAAAGTGAATAAATGCAATTGATTATAAATTAGGCATTCATATCGATTCACCTTTCTTCAAATGAAGTAAAAGCTCATGTTTTGAAATTAATGCTATGGTTTTTTCAAAAATACTATTTTGCGACTAAAAGCTTCGTAGTTAAAGAATTTAAATTATTTTGATTTTAGGAACTGTTACGAGATTTGTGGTTGAAATCTTATTATCTGCATTTAACAGCTTTCGATGGGAATTAGAGCTTTAAAAATTATTTTATCATGGTTAGGAGCTTTTTTTAATAAAACGAATCCTTGCAATCTAGACTAGTACCGGAATGTTCTTATTAATCTTCTCCATATATGTGTAACTTACAACCTAACCTCAATGATGTTTAAATTAAGTGGTGATATTTGTAGAACAAACCATGGTATTTTGTTGTTACACCTCATTTGAACTGCTAGTACTTTAATTCAATATTTAGGGCCACCTTCAGATGAAGTTCTTTCCTTAATTATTTCAGAGGAGTCCGTAAATCGTCTAATATAAGGAAAAACTCTCTAAAGTTATAGAATGAGTAATTAACTCTGCAAAATATTAATTAAGGAGCTTTCCCGTTAATCTTTGGTTATCTTATAAAAGCAGACACTAATAAGGAAAGCTTTAATCAAATTAGAGTAAAATTTAATTTACAGACCAAGCTCTAGTTGTTGGTGGATACGAATCAAAACTCAGTTGTTTTTCAAAATGTACCGCATCAAAAGCACATTAACACGAAAAATATATTTGAAAGCTTTGAGAATCGAATTCATTTTATCGTTAACTGGCTTAAGATAATGGAGCAATAATTAAGGATCCTAGCTCCTTTTTTTTACTTGATCAAATAGTTTTATTTTTAGGCTGATTACTTTAAATAACCCTTAAAAGCTCAATACTATTAAATCGTATAATGATGTTAAGTTTAATAATGAAAATGTTGGTTACACGATGTTAATGATGGCTTGGTTTTTCCGATTGAACTTTTCACAACTTTTACTGAAATTATAACCTAAATTTTAAAGTTAATATGCACAATCCATACTAAGTATTTCTGAGAAGTACCAAACTAAAATAAATTTTAACACCGTTCAAGATTCGTGATCCCAGAAATTCGATGACATATCAATGGTGGTTGAAAACATCAAATTTACAAGAACCTTTGTCTACATTCAATGTGTTTAGTAGGAAAATTTTGAATGTGGTTTGTTGCGCCTGTGTAAACTAGCGAAACATTAAATAAATAGCTTTTTCAAAGTATTTTGTCTCAGAACTTGCAGATTTTTGTCCAAAATATCTCGTAAAATTATGAAAGCTTACACTTCGAAAGAAGTTTTTTCAGAAAACTTTAATTCCAATATCATTAACCCTCGGGAGCTGGATTGTTCTCTCGGTGAAATATTAAGCTTTGTGTTCTAGGTGGCAAAAGCTCAAATTAAGTTATGTCAAAGAAAAATCAAACTGACGAAACCAATTTAGAACAATAAAATCTATACCAAAAAAGTATATTGGGAATGTTATGTTAAAAAATACAGTCATATCCCAAAGCCTTTTGAATTATTTTTCAAAATGTATCTGGTTAAAAGCTTATTCATGTTAAACCAAAAAACTTGTGTTAGGAACCTTTTAGGATCGAATTTATTTTATCACTAATTAGAATAAGTTAAGGAAACATGAGGATAAGCTCTTGTATCAATTTAAATATATGGATAGCAAAAAGCTTTCGTAGCAAATTCAAAAACTCGATTAGTAATATCAAAATACAAGCTCACCATATAATTAAGGAATAATTTAACCTATCTAATTTAGTAAAACAAAATTGTCTTAGCAACATTTTCCTGACAACCATTTGTTTACCTTTTAAGTTTTAGCAAAAGCTCATTAAATATTTTCCAGCAAAGCAAAACTGTAAAACTTTTTCCTTTCAATTAAAACCAAAAAAAAAAAAAAAAAACTTTATAATTGTCTTTTCCAGTCATCTCTTTCAAATTTTATTGTTGCAATATAAAAAAAAAATCCCCTTCGCCTCATTCACTCATGAAAAGCTAATTATGTTCGTAAAACAAATAAAAATAAAATTTTTTATTATTCGTGTAATTGTGCAAAATTATAAATAAATAATTGCGAATGCCTTCATATAATTAATATTCAACACCACAAACATTTTTTTTTTTTAAATTTAAAACAAATTATGTAAATTTTTTTAATGTAACAACAATAATAATAAATAAAAGTTATCGGGGATGAGGATTTTCGGTCACCCTGAAAAAGGACATAAACTAAACGAAAATCAATACATATTTTTTGGACAATGGCGATCCCAAATGGAATCTCGATTGACTGTTCACAAAGCACAAATTGTACACACACGTATTTGTAGTCTGTCAATACACAAAAAAAAAAAAATGTTGATGGGTGAACTGAATAACATCACAAGGATACAAAAAAAAAGCTTTTATTTGTGTAGCTTCGTACATACATAAATAAAGTATTTTAGAATTTCCAAATAATAAATATCAAAAACATGCAATAAGTGTGTGTGTGTGTGAAGTATAAAAATGCTGGCTTAAAACAACAGCGCACAAAATGGTTTTAATGATAATCCACAAAAAACAAAATCGTATTAAGCTTCTTAAATTTTCTCTATGTTGGTGCTTGCCTCTTAGATATTACAAAATTTAATTTACATCATTAAATTCACATTTTTTCCAATTTTCCAAATGAAATTTATATTCTTCGCTCAGATTTAGATTTTCCATTTTTTTGTTGTTCTTGTTGTTGTTGTTGTGCTTCCGTTCAGACATTTCCATTTTTTTTTTTTTATGTAACTTGATGACTATTTGATTTCCGTTTAACGATTTCTTTTCGGCATATTATTAGGAAGCTTTTTTTTTTATTTTATTTTAAATATCTTTAAGATTTCCGTTTGTTAATACATTTTGGTCTTCTTTGTGTGTATTCCTTTTTTTTGGGTATAATATGCCTCTGGAGAATTTTTGCGATAGCTAAATATTTATACGAAGATAGAGACGAACATTTATGATAGGACCTAAGATTTACAGGATAAATAATAAAAAAAGAAAAAAACTTTAAGTTAATTTACCATTATGTTTCCGGAATGATGGATATAATAAAACTGATTTTAATTGGAGGGGGCATGGTTGATGCGTTTGGGGAGTGAAAACTGTTGTTTCAATGAATGAATGTCGTTTCAATGAATATTCTATTTGCTTTAAAAACAGAATCCCTCGATGTTTGAAAATAAAACTGAAAGCTTATTGAGGACTTTAAGGCTATTGGTGCTTGTACAAATTATTTGCAAAATCAGCGAGATGGAAGGTAATTTCCATTTTGTAAATTAAGAAATAACTAAAGCTACAGTTAGTGCTTAAATAAAATAAGCTTTAGCATTTGCACGTGAAAGTAATATCAATTTTCTCGAAATAACTTCGCTTCTAATTAATTGCTCTATTATTAAAAGCTTTTATTTAATTTAATTTTGTTTGATTGGATAAAAAGCTCAGAGAAATTTTGAAATTGATTGAGTTAACCAATTTTTTAATCGTCCTTATCGTCGAGCTTTTAATCAGTTGGTTATTTTTGGAAATATACTCAGTTTACTTCAAAATAAACCCACCAAAGAGCTTTTGGCTTAAATTTTAACTTGTATTTTGATTTTGGGGTAGAATTCAGCCGGAATTTTGATCACACTTTGTATTTGAACTTGTGCTCTGGAGTGTAAATTTTAACTTTATGAAAACGATTAAAATCATATGGTTTCAGAGACTATCACAAAAACATACAATAAGCTTTCTTGCATTTAAATTTCAGAGTTCAACAAAAAGCTCGAATAATTAACATTTTAGCAAATGTTTGTTAGGAAATCATTAAACTTGCAATTTACGTTAAAGTTTTAGGTTCAAAATAAAAATTGTGAAATATACAAAAAAGTTCTCTCTCGAATTTTTGTCGTTGGTAGGTTCAGTTATTTATTCAGAAATCTTTTTTCAAATATGGGAGCTTTAATCATTTTTCTGAACTATAAACGTTGTATTCTAAATTCTGCGAAATCATTGGTTTCTACAAAATCCTATTTATTGTATTCTAAATTCTATGAAAGTTATGTTGAAATGAATTTTGAAGCTTTTAATGAAAGGTGATGTATAGTACATAAAACCGTTTGTAGCTAGTAGCTAATTAGTTACAGTTAATTAAACAAAACTTAGCTTCAGTTAGCTAACAACAATTTAACAATTTTATTTAAGTGACATGAGAACTTATGCTCCCTTTTTTAAATTTGAATTATAATGTTAGCCTGCGCTTTAAAATGTTTTTTCCTTCTAAATTTAAGCAAAGCTTTATCGGGAATCACTTATAAGCTTTTTTGATTGAACAATTTAGAATAGAGCAAAATATTTACAAATATTTTAAAACAATCTTTTAATTCAAGAGCTTTTGAATTTTTATAAGATATAACCTGATAATTTAAATTAAAAGCTTAAAAAATCTAAACGGTAAGTAAAGCTAGAATTTATAATATTAAGCTTTCACAATTAACCAACATCGCGAAAGCTTATTAAATTTTAAGAGAAACATTTCTCAGAACTGAAGCTATATCTGGTAAGAAACGATCCCATTCCATATGATTTTCACCTAGGTATGACCTAATACTAGCCAATATAGTACGATTGGTTCTCTCTGAAGTATTACAATGAGGTGCGTGTGCGGGAGTTTTTATATGTTTGATTCCGTATCCCACCAAGTGCAACAGGAATTGCTTTCCATTATCTGAAATAATGAATTCAGGAACCGAATAAACGCTAAAGACTTCATTTCTTAAGAAATCACACATCGTGGCTGATGACGCTTCTCTCATTGGTTTAAGGAGCACAAACCTAGAAAAATGGTCCAAAACAATGAAAATATAACCATTACCATTGCGAGAACGTGTATACGGGCCTAAAAAGTCGAGGTAAAGTTGCTGAAATGGTCGGATACTTTCACGGTACTCACCCATGTTTGGATCACAGCTTTTAACATAACTCTGATCATCTTTTGCCATTCCAGGCCAGAAAAAATATCGCTTCAAATGTTCGGTGATTTTCGAAATGCCCATGTGTCCTCCCGATATGTGTGTATGCGCTTTTACGAGGAGCGCTGGAATTGCACGAATAGGTACAACCAATTTCCATTGTCGTAGTTCCATTTCTTCACAGTATCTCCATCCGTGTCCTGGACAGAGGGGAATTTTTCCATTTTCCACTTTGAAATTAGTTAATACATCCGGCGTATCTTCCTTATCCTATCCAAATACTCATCATCTGTAAAATACGGAGAATCCAAGTCAATCGACTCGAATGCAACCCTCGCCAACGATATGTCCCAAGTATTTAATGCGCTTTAACACAAATCGTTTTTTTCCACATTAATGGTAAGATTCGCTTGCTTTAACCAATAACCCACAAAACGCAAAAGCTCGATGTGATCCTCAAAATTAGTGGATGTAATTAGTAGGTCGTCGAGGTATATGAATATCCGATCGTGATATTGATGGGGGATCACACGAATGCATCAAACGACTCATGGTTTGCGGGGCGTTACACAACCCGAAAGGCATAACCGTGAACTGATAAAGAGGTCTACCAGCAACCGTAAACGCAGTTTTAGGTTTAGCATCACTGTCGAGGGGAATTTGCCAGAATGCATCTTTAAGATCTAAACTGGAAATATATTCGGTGTTTTCCAATCGACTCAGAATTCCCTCGATTAACGGTAGCGGATAGGCATCTCTAACAGTCACCTCGTTTACCCTTCGGGCGTCCAGGCACAAACGAACCTTTCCGTTTGATTTAGTTACCAAGGTAACCGGAGAGGACCAGGAGCTATTGGATTCTTCTATCACACCGAGCTCAATCATACGATCCAGCTCAGTGTATAGCAGTTTTTGAATCGCAGGTGAAATAGCGTAGTGCCGCTGTTTGACAGGTCTAGCATTTTGAGTATCGATACTATGTTTGAATAGACTAGTACGGCCTAAACCTAACTTGACAGAAGATGGGAATTGATCTATGATAGCATTTAGTCTGCACTGTTGATTTGGATTTAGATCATGAATTTCCAGTAAGTTATTTGGATTCTCTATATCGGACTCTGACACCATTAACATTAACAAATATAGTATGTGACCCAGAGTAATCTTTCCTTTGACCCGTTCGCAGTCGTAATGAAAGATGAAAAATTGTGTAATCGCACATTATCACTATTGAGGAAATTTAGACAATCTTTACCATGTACAGTAACGTTTGCACCTGAGTCAAGAAGTCCTCGAATCTTTTGGTTATTTAGGTGAACTTCTAGATAAGGGTGATCATCGTTAGGTACATTTTGTGAAATTATTGAACTACAAACAGAATGACGGAGCGTGGAATTTAGGTTTCATTTTAGAATTAGGTTTTGCGTCATTTACGTGACAAAATTTTGAATTTATTGATTCCGACGGAGAATTCGGTACAATTCCGGATCTGTATTTGGGGCAGATTCCGTTGTGATTGGTTTGGTATTCGGGAGTATTTGAGACTGAAGAATTGGTTCCCGAATAGACAAATTCTTCCATTGCGTGTTTCCCTGATGTGAAGTTTTATTACTACAACGCAGACATTCCGCAAATGAGATATCTTCTAATCCACAAATTACGTTCTTTGCTACGACAATATTTGTAAATGTGTCCGTTACACTTGCAGTTCCAACATTTTAACACGGGACGTTCTGATCGTATTCCGGCTGGTTTAGGATTGAAATGTGAACTCTCGCTTCGACTATTAGATGCGTGAAAAGCATTTACGTCAGGATGTGAACTATCCGGGTGAATATCTCCTTGGGACGTATCAATTAATGAATAGTTCTCACCGCCCAATGCTTGAACTGGTGGATAGTAAACTTCCTGTACGTTAAATCTAACTGTTGGCTTGTTCGTAAATATGGGAGTATTGATACCAACCCTGGCCCATATATCTTCTAAGTTATTACACTCAAACGCGAGTTGCCTTGGTTTGCGAGCGGTATTTGCAACTGAGGATCCATGTTATCCTTTAAAGTTGCCAGGATTTTTGAATCTGGAATTGGCGTTATTTGACAACAGCATCGTGGAATTCACCGAACTTTTCTTTAGGCTTCTGTCTTCTGTTGTCCATAGCTCGCTTGATATCTCGATCTGAGCGGAATAGGTTGAATCGTTCAATCAGATCCTGTTTTATCTGATTCCAAGAAAGATGATGAAATTGATGACAGTACCATTCGGAAGCGGTACCACTCAGAATATTACCGAGATGATCTATTAGAATTTTTTGAGAGATGTTAAAGACTTGTGCCAAGTATTCCAGTCTAATCAAAAATCTGTCGACTGGTAAATCATGCATAGTGCCACTAAACTTCAAATTCCAAGAATTTATTATTAGCGAAACTAATGTTTCGCCTGGTCTACCGAATTGGGAATTATCTAATTGAAACGGTCGTGTATATGATGACTGAGCTATTGGAGTGTTAGAAATCTGAGAAATAGGTTCTGGTCGAAGTTGGTAACGGGTTTGGAAATTTTGAGTAGCCGGAATATTCTGATTGATTTCATAAATTGAAGTAGACGGTACCTGTGATTGAATGTGGTTAGTTATAGGTTAGGTTGGATTCTACTTGGAAATGTCTGATTAGAGGATAACATGGTGGGTGTGCCGAATTATTAAAGGGATTGTAAATATTCTCCGTGTATGGTGGTTGTGATAATGCATAAGTAAATTCATTACTTTTGGGTTTCGATTCGTTTGAAAATTGCAAAGTATTCCCCTGGACATTCATATGTACGGATCGCTGTTTTCAAGACTCAAACGACATAAGATGCTTATTACCTTCTTGAGGTATATTGAATGTCTCAAATTTTGTATTTGTGCTTCTTGAATAGTTTTGAGAAGTATCATTGTTAATATCAATGGTAACAATTTTAATAGTGGATGACATAACTCCATCTCCTACACTATCTTTTAATAATTAAATTATCGCACAACATTTAGCTATTAAATCGGAAATTGCTGGGGTTAAATTTTCAATATTTAAATTCTGAAGTCGTTGGAGACGCTCCCGATAATGAATGGCTCTGGACTCTAATACTTGACTCTGTTGTGTCGTAAGTATTATTGAAGAGCTCAGAGGACTATGAATTGGTTGAACTTTCAGTGAACATGGCTTAAGTTCATAATCAGGGTTATTAAGTGCTTTGATATGTGGTCTCAATGATATAAGAACGGGGAACGATATCTGCGAATCTGCGGTGGTGGTGACTCTACACGATTCAGAGACGCACAATTCCGTTGACTATGTTTGTTTTTCCGTTCTCCGTAGCTCGGTTGCACCACGCCCTCGCTTCTCACGTTCCAATTTTTTATCGCTCGATTTCCACTTCGAAATAAAATTCACCGATTGTTTGATATCGGTGTATAATACAGATGCGGTAAATTACACACCATATCCCACTTTAAAACAAGCAGCTATTCCATATCCGAATATAATATTTGTAAGCACAGTATTAGTGAATGATTTCCTGGATTATCCGGGTAATTTTCTCGAGTTGATTTTTCTTTTACGTTGATTTTATTTTTTTTATATTAAGTTTAACTTTATTTTTATTTAACTTTATTTAACCACCTCAACCACTACACACACGCCACACAATTGAAACGACAATTCCACACACAAACATCAAAAACTGCGCCATCTGACCCATTTCACATGACTTACATAATTATTATCGCAGCCTCAAACCCAAAGGGAAATTATCAAAGATGCACATCTTTTATCTTGCCATAATGCATTTTCAACCCATTGGCAGCCATGACTAGGCGCAAGGTCTATTTGTTACAAGCTTTTATCATTTTCTTGAACTATTAACATTTTGGTGAATTCAATCGATATTTCGTAAGATTCAAGGATGTTATTTGGGAATAACAACGCAAAAGCAAAATCATCTTAGCAGAAGTGTTGCACTTTCAAATAGCTTTAGCCATTTTTATAGTTTTCTAAATTCTAACGCAATTTATGTTGAAATGAATTTAGAATAAAATTTGTACTAGAATTTTGCACTTAATGGAGCTTTGAATTAAATGTGATTTATAGTATATAGAACCGTTAGTAGCGCAAGGCTAATTAATTAAATTTGATTAAGCTTAATTAATTGCAGTTTAACCACTTTGACATAACTGGAGCTTTTAAAATCAAACATACATCATTTAAAGCTTTTATCGGGAATCGCTTAAAAGCTTTTTTTAATTGAAAATTATAAAAGAGAGCAAAATCTTTACAAATACTAAAAATAAATCTTTTAAATCGAAAGCAAATTTCATGCCATATATCAGTAGAGCTTTAGCGTTTTTATAAGATATAACCTAACAATTTAAATGAAAAACTGCGAAAATTTACATGTCAAGTAAAACGCTTTAGTTCACAACCATTTAGAAAAATTATGATTAAAACATTAAGCTTTCACAATTAACCGACATTATATCAACTTATAAGCTTTTATACGTTTTTTTAGAAGCTTTGAAACTTGATTGTTTCAGTAAATTTTGCTTTTTCGTTTTAATCCCGTGAGAGTTTAGATTAAATACCATCTGGTTTGATATTAAACCTCCAAAACGTCAGTGTACGACTAGAATTAAATAAAAGCTTTTCCAATGGCAGTGCTTTTAAAATTGTACAGGGCTTGATTTCCGACTCACAACTAAATCCTAGTAGACTAAAAGCTTTTCTCTAACACATTTATTTACGCAAACTAAAGTATTGAGGAAGTTATACTTGTCAAATTAAGCTTTTAGCTCTTTGAAATAAAATTTTAATTAATTTAAACTCTTTACAATACTTCCAATTAGTTAACATAAGAGCACCACAAATACGTTAACGAACCAAACAATGTTTTCAAAGCTTAAACGAGGGAACTTTCCACATCGTTTATCTTTGATGTACCAAACATTATATATAAAAGTATTTTTAGAATCATCGCATACTTCAAACCGCATACCAACATTTTATTTTTCTTGGCAAAACCAAATTTATTTCATTTTGCCAAATAAAAAACAAAAGAAAAGCTTCAAAGCATACAGAAAACTGTTTAACTTTACAAGAACAAAACAAAAAAGAAAATTGTGTGCGGTTTTGTTGTTCACAAACATAAATAAATATGTGTGTTCATACATAAACAACAACTACTAAAATAAAATACTTTAAAAGCTCGAACTAAAAAAAAAAAAAAAATCAGCTCGAGAAACAAAAGAATTCTTGTTTTTTTTTATTATGAGGTTAAAAAAGAAATTTAAAGTAGATTTTCCAATTTTCCCATTTTTTGTTGGTTTTCAGGGTGCATATGTGTGTGTGTGGGGTATGTTTATATATTTGGTTTTCGGGTTTTCCGTACAAAGCTTCTATATAGTATTTTTGTGTTTCGCCTAAAGTTTTCTCTACATCCAGCAAACAGTTAAACGTATATAGAGTACAACAACATTTGTTTTTATGTATTTCGATTTTGAGCACTCAATTAGAAGGTTTGTGATTTTATTGTTGTTTTTGTTTACGTTAATTATGGCGTATATCACTATATACAGAAAAAATTTAATGGTTCAGTTAATTTATTTAATTAAATTAATTTTTGTGCTCAAAAGTTGTCGAGTCTTAATATCTAATCTAAATTTATTTCACAACGTTTACAATTGTTAACTGTCTAATTTATATTCAACCACTATTTCGTAACAGCTTTTAGAACACACACACACATCAAGATTATCATATTTAAAATTCAATTCGTGTATCATTTTACCAAAAAAAAAATGAAATAAAAATGTACAAATAACACAAAAATAAGTGCGAATATGCTAAATCCTATAATGTTAAATTATATTTCCACACCCTTCTCAGCGTGCAAAAAAAAAATAAAAAATTATTTCGATGCAGAGTGAAAACGCCAACTCGAACATAACTCGAATAAAATTTCACATCATTAATTCAATTCATAATCACTTTTGTGTTCTTGAATTGAATAATTAGATTAATTTAACGGAAACAAAAGGGATATAAAAAATCGTGCAAGTTTTTTTTTTCGGGAGCTTTTTTCTTATTTTAATAATATTTGAACCTTATGATTGAACTTAAAGCGAATTTGTATACAAATCTAAATGTGCGCCCGAAGTAAATCTTATATACGTACATACTCTTGGTGTACATGTGTGGGTTTGTGTTTTTTAACTAACGAATATGGATTTTCCTCTCGTTCAAGTTTCATTCTGTAAATCTGGAAAATGGAAAAATCTAGAGACTTTTTATTTATTTTTGTTTTTTTATTTCATTCATTTTGTTATGTTAACATTCAAATCACATAATTTTCATTTTCTTCTTGTTGTGTGTACACAGCATTCATTATGATGCGAAATTTTTTTGCTTTGTATATACGTTGCTGCTTAGCTGACGAGGATGACGACAAATATGAGTTAAATATTTATTTTAACTTAAAGCAATGTTGATGATGATTTAGCGATGTACATAAATAGAGAAGAGTTCTAGTTCCTCGCATATACCAAAGTATCTAGATGTGAATTGAATTTTTAAGTAGTGTTTTGTAGATGTATATAGGCAAGAAAAAATAGGTTTGTCTGTATAATACGAGTGGGAGGTAAACCTGTTTCCTTTCATTAATTGTTTGCGAATTAACTTATTTTGAAAAATTATAAAATTTTGGCTTCATAATGAATCTTTAGGTTAACTATTTCATTTGATGTGTAAAGATAATATAAAAACAGTAAACATCAAAAAGCTTTAAAAATCGTACAATAGCTGTGAAAGCTTCATTCTGAAACTCTTGGGGGATTTAAATACTTTTGAAAGCTTCAAACAAGAACATATTTTAAATCTAAACCTTTATTAATACAAATTTTTAAATGCAACTTTAAAATTATTAAGAGAGCTTTCTGATGAAACTGTTGTTATTATAAGAAACTGGTTTCCTTACAGTTGCCACACGCCCGCGCAGAGATATTTGGTATTAATGAAGTTTTTCGAAAAGTTATAAGAAATAAACTGACAATGACAGCACTATCAGTTAAAGCTTTTAACGACTAAAATAGTTCGGTAAGTTCAAAAATTTGATGTATGAAATTTGATGTATGAAAAAATGAAAAGATTTCTGTTTGACATTCTGCGCTATGGATTATTTGCAAATCGAAAAAATTGATATAAAGCGGTTCCAACTCTTTCAATGGGAGTTTCAGAGCGTTTTTTAGTGTCTCATTGGCCTGGTGGCCAAAAAGCTCCTTGGTTGATTTTTAAAAGCTCTAAACCATACATTGAAATCTATTTGTTTTCAATCAGACAGGTGGAACAGATCGATTTGAACAGTGAAAAATAGCGATGAAAAGGGATACTATTAGGCTGAAAGAAAACGAATTTAGAACGATAAAATATTCCAAATTTATAAAAGACTTTAGAACAATTCATTTGAAAAGAAATCATTTTTAACCCTAAAAAGGGCGAAGCCAATAAAAATATAATCCATTTTCACATTTTAATGAGAACCATTAAGATACTAAATGCAAATTTACCCCCGAAGCTATAATACTAAATAAATTGATTATTGATTAGTATCAAACAACCAGTTGCAGAGTACCAAAAATGGTTTTTAAATGACGTATAATCTCCTAAGGTTAATGAAATTCAACTGCAAAATCTAATCTCCAGATTTTCAAATTCCAATCTAAATACTTTTTATTCATTAATATTTTGAAAAACCAATTACTATATCCAACTCCAAGCTTCCATTTTTCATCTATCGATATAAGCCGATGTAAGAGTAGCTTTAATACTATGCACCATACTGGCACTTTATGAAGTTTTAGTGGTGGCATTTTTTTTTTAATATTTGCCGTCATTGATAAGCTTTAAAAGTTCCACAAAATATACTGAAAACTCCAGTTTTTTTAAAAAAATAATTTTAAACTCATTTTTTATAGTCTAGCCTTTTTAAGTTCCAGTTTTTAAATTTAAAATTTGTTATAGAGCTTTTTCGGATAGTGCTGAAAAACTAAAAAAAATTAAAAAATTTTAAGCTTCGAATGTATTCAAGGCAACTTAAAGCTTAAATTGTACAGAAGTAAATCATAGTTTACTATTGTCTCAATAAAAACTTTTAATTGGAGCTTATTTATGGTATAAAATAGAGCTTTCTACTTGACATTCTATGGTAATTTAAAGCCGTGAAAATTATTTGAAAAAGCTCTATTTATTTAGTACAAAAGCTTTCAAAATATATTCATAGATTTCGAATTCAAAAAGTGTGCTGATTCCATTCAAAAATGTCTTTTTAATATAAATGTTTGATTAAAAGCTTTTTGTTCGATATGTTAATCCGTCCACAGCTTCCTCGAAAAGGGTAGTTCTTTACTACCATTTAATCATAATATTGTGCAAATTGGGAAAGCTTTTAAATTTATAGAAAAACTTTCTGCAATCGCTTTTTGCGTTAAACTTGCCGTAAATTCTTTTAAAAATATTCAAATTATTTTGTAAAGCTCCCGTTTAATGTTATTTTTAATTACGGAGGGTTTTCGGACTAAGATTTTATGTAACATTAATTTATTAAATAACTTCTTATTAAACCATCTTTGTATTGATCTAAAGCTTGGTAAGTTGAAGCTTTTAAATAAATACAAAATAACTTGACATTAGAATTTTCGTTGGACGAATAAATTATGAAGTTGCCTAGGTTGGAAATTCTTATAATGGAATGCTGAAATGATGGAATACAGCTTTACTAATGGCTCAGATTTGTGACAAATCAAACTACAGGAGACCTAGGCATTGTATGTGTTTTTTTGTGAAAAATCACCATTAAAATTATCACGCAAGGTAAGCATTAGAATAAAAGACTTAAGCTTTTCAAAAGTTGTGCTTGTTTAATTCAAAACTTTAAAGTAAGCCGTCTAGACCAGAGCTCCAAAATGATGTGAGAAGCTTAAAGTTGTTTTGAATAGCTTTGAATAAGTTGAAAGCTTTCGCCGCTACCTTTAAATAAATAATTTTCGAATACGTTTTAAAGTTGTGATCGGCCTTACTCTTATTTTTTCATGATATAAGATAATTTTTAAAAACAAAACTTTAAATTTTCTTAATTTTATATTTGTTCAAACTTGAAAGCTAAATTTTTTTTAAATATTCTCTTATTATTTTCAAAAAAAGTCACAACAATACAGCTTTTTTTTAGAATAAATGATGATTATTAAAGGTTTCCAGAAATGATCGAAACTAAAAGTTTACTTATTCATCTTAAGGAAACCCCATTTCTAAAGGATTTAAATGTATTTTGTTGAAAAAAGCTTAAGAGCTTTAGAACCTTCGAAAGCACAAAGAATTGTTTTTTATTGAATAAACTGTTAATTTGTGGCGTTCTTAAACTCTATAAAAAATTTATTTTAATTGTTTATGGTTTTTACTTTTTTGATACACTCTAAATTTTAATAAAAAAAGCTTGATATTTAGAAATCAATCATATCAAATATTCAAGATTTCATATTAATTTTAAATTTTTGAAATTAAAATTCGCGTCATCCAGCCTTGAACTTATTTTTTGTGGAAGCTTTAATTTATTCTTTAATTGAATAGTTTCTCTGAAATATCAAGAAAGTATTTTGAAATTTTTAAACTGAAACGCTTATAGTTGATATTTTTAAGCTGTAAGTTGCACAAATTTCACTTAAAACAAAAAATTTAAGCTTTTGAGAATAAATGATGTTTATTGACCGAATTTTGAGGTAAGAAAGCTTTAATTTTACTATGAATATGTCAGCAATATCTAATGTCTGAAAGTGCAAAGCGTTATAATCCAAATTATTTAATTGAAAACTGTAGAAAACCATTTTAAGTTGTTTAAAAGCTTTAAGATACAAATTTGAACATTTAATCGTACAACTCGTTTCAACGACCGAGCAATTTTGACTAAGGCACCTCGGTCAGTTAAAGCTGCTTTAACAGCTGATAAACTTGGTTCAACTTTAAAAGCCATAAATAGTCAATTTAAAGTTTATATTTTCCAATAAGTTTGCTAACTTCTTTGTCTGTGCTTAATAATTCAATTGAAAGTTTAAATGTATTATTTTGAATGCTTTTATACTAGATTGTGACAATAGCCTTTTTGTATACCACTTTTCCGATCAGCGAGATATTTTTTTAAAGTAGTAGTGGAGTAAAAGTTTATTGATTGAAATATTAAGAAATTAAAAGTTCTGTAAGGGCTTGAAAGCTTAAAAATTATTAAAACATTAGTAGTGTTTGACTTAAAATTTAAACGGTCCAATTCGGCACATTAAATAAAAATTTAAACAGCTTGTATCTGTGGAAACGAGCTAAAATTTTATTACGATATCAGTTCAGTTTTTGTTAACATCCTAGACAAGGACATTTTTTCATTTCAGTACTTATTAACAGATATCACATGTCAGCTGAACTTTAAAATTTTTTTTTACAAAACCTCCCCTATGATTTGTTCGTGTCAGCGATTTTCTAAATTATTTAGATTGCTGCAACCCCTAAATCTCGGATATACGTCAATTTCAATTAAATTCTCAACCATTCTTTACTTCCATATAAAGCTCACTTTCAGGTGAAGCCTTAAATAGTCAACTACCCTTCCACTCCGGTTGAACCACCAACTATTAAAAGTTTTAATTTAGCATATTATACTGAAAAAGCCTAATTTTTAAAATTTTAAATTAAATGTGGTATATTTAGTATAGTTAGCATATTTATTAATCTAGTTTTTTAAAAGCTCTTCGTGAGAAACTATTTTTCTGAATTTATTAATCTAAAGCTCCAGTTTAACTCGCCTTTAAATATACAAATAAAGCTTCAACTATTAAATTTTTGTGGGGGGATTTTAAATCTGAAAAGCTTTCATTTTTTCTAAACTTTAAATAAGTTTAATCTTTGACTGGTTGTTAAAATTTTAAGCATTTTTAGATTATTTGTGCTTAACAGTTTTTAAAACTTAAAATCTAAACGAATATTAAATATAAATATATTAAAATATCTTATTAGCGAAATGGCCCTGCATTTTATTTTAGAAAAAGTTAAAAGCATCTCTAAAAGTGAAATAAATATTTTCCTAGTTGAATAACTTTAAGATTAAGATTTTTTTCCAATTGTTCGTTAATTGTCGATGCGATATTAACATAACTATTAATTTGTTTTATTTTATTTTCGTCAAACTTGAAAGTTCAATTATTTTGAAAAATTACGCGGCAACAAAGCTTTTTAGAATAGATTTTGGCTATTGCACTGTTTTCAGAGAATATGGAATTAAACCCCCTCATATTCATTTTAAGTAAATTTAATTTTTAAAAGATTTAAAAGCTGTTTTTAAACTTGGGAAATTTTGAATAGCAGTGATATTATTGTGTCCAACTTCCTGAAAAATAAAAATCGTTAATTATGTAAATAAATTTAAATTATTAAGAAGGTTATACTTCCCTGTTGACCGTATTGTTACCATCATCATCTGGAAAACAAAATATTAATTTAAGTCAGAAGCTCAACACCATTGAGAGTATCAGTTACATAATTTTCCTCTATTTAAAATAAATTTATGTACTTTGCTCTATTCTCTCAAACTCTCGAAACATTATTCTAATATATAACAATGTGTGTTAGTATTGTTCATCTCATATTTTGCAGTGAATAAAAATTGTTTCAAAAACCGGATTTGGTCAACAGTACATCACACAAAATATACAAAGTGCATCAACAAAATCAAATACAGGCAAAAGTCAGTTGTAAATTGTAAGTACTTGTTTCAATTATTTACTGTGGTACAAACAAGTGTAGTTAAGAGATTTGCGAACAAAGAAACATTTTCTTATTGAAAACACTGTTAACCGGTGACGTTCTTAAATTTAATAAAAATTATTTTAATTGTTTATGGCTTCTACTGTTTTAAAATACACCCCATTGTTTTAGGTAAGAATTTAAGTTTTTTACATATATAAAAGTTGGTCATCAATATCCCAGTTGAAGCTCCACTTCTTAAATATTCGTGTAAATTTCTCCCAGATGTTAAAGTTGAAAGCATGTTTTTGTTGCTAAATTAGCGGTTATAATTTACAATTTGAGCCTTTTTGATGAAAATATCAATATTAAAGCTGTTAGTAATATTAATCAAACAAGTTCTCATTCAAATTCAATTTTGGAATTAAAGGTTGCACATCAGTTAGCCCTGAGCTCATTGAATAGTTTCAAAATTAATTAGTCTCATTTCTTACAACGAACTTAAATCTGATATTATCGATGAAAATATCAAAAAGCATTGTAAAGTTCTCGCCTCTGCTCAGACCTTGTATATTTGATGATTATTAAGATTACCACTGGTGGTGTCTTAATAGTCTTGAAAATTTATTACATTATACACAGAAACAATAAAAGTATAACGTCTAGTAAGCATTTAATATTGGCTTTACCGGAAAAACGGTGTTGTGTGACACAACACAAATAAAGACCAAATTATTTAATTTAGTTATATGACCTGTTGCTATGATTCACGTTATTTAATGAATTGGTAACAACATACTCGCCTGCTTGGTTGTTGTCTAGGTGTGGCGCTATGGTTCGGATTGGAATTCGGCGTATTATTCTAGAGTGTTACATCTGTCGCCAGTTGCGTTGATTGTATTGGAAGTGTTTCCTCAGATCGATCTTCAATTGGTAGTTTGCATAGCATCGTTATTGGCCGCTTGTATCCTTACATTTGACTGTGGCTGTTAGCACTAAATCATCTGTTCCGTCGTGAGTCTGGATAACCCGTCCCAACTTCCATCGCGTGGCAGGTTGTTGCCCATCTTTTAATAGAACTAGATCATTTGTCATTAAATTGGGTTGAATGGATGTCCACTTGTTCCGTTGATGCAGTTGGTGTAGATATTCTGATGACCACCGTTTCCAGTAATCTTGTACTATTTTTTCTACCATGGGCCATCTTGTTCTTAGTGTTGTTTCATCGATGTCGGCGCTTGGTAGCGCCTTGAGGGAGTCCCTTATTAAAAAGTGGCCTGGTGTCAATGCTGTTAAATCCGAGGCGTCGTTGGTGAGCGGAGTTAAAGATCGAGAATTGAGCACTGCTTTGATTTGAGTGACGACGGTGTATAGTTCTTTAAACGTGAGGGTTGTTTCCCTTATCACTCTTTTGAAGTGAAATTTCACCGATTTTATCCCGGCTTCCCATAGCCCTCCGAAGTGAGGGGCATGAGGTGGTATAAAGTGCCAGTTTATTCCCTCACTGGCCAGCATGGCTGCTATATCACCTAGTAGTGACGTCATGGCCGTATAGTAAACTTTTTTGATCTTGGCGTTAGCTCTCTTCTGTTGTTAAATTGCTCACTAATTCAATATTTATAGCCTTTGTCACCATGCATACAAATAGTGCGATGCATCCCTTATACGCCTTATGTCCTCGGCCCTGGGTAGTTCTTAGTTGGATTGGGCCCGCGTAGTCAATTCCCGTTTTTGCAAACAGTCTTCTCGGCCTCACTCTTGATGGTGGTAGTCTGCCCATCAATTGTTCCATGTTGGCTTGTTTGTGCCGAAAACAAGTTATACATTTTTTAATTACTTACCGCCAAGGATCCAGTACTTATTTCTCACAAGTGCTAGCGTCAATTGTGTGCTGCCATGCAACGTCTTGTTGTGGGCCTCCTCGATGATCCTTTGTGTGATTATGTTGTTTTTGCTTAGAATTATGGGTTGTTTGCTGTCTATGGACAGGTTTGAGTTTTGCAAACGCCACATTATGCATAATAGCCCTTTGTCATCATACACTGGGTTTAGTGATGATAGTTTACTACTCTTGTGTAGCTTCTTAGATTTTTTTATGTATGCAGTATCTTGGCCGAAATCTTGCTCTTGGCTTAATTTTAAAATTAATGTCTCCGCTCGCTGCAGTTCTTGCCCTGTTAGCGAACCTTTGTTGATATTTTTGTGCCTGCTGTTGTCGATAAATCGCAAACAATATGCGGCTATGCGCCTTATTTTCTTGTACGCTGAGATCTTGTTAAATACTTCTGAGAGAGGGTGTATATCTTTTATAACGGTCAATAGCGCTACTTTATCTTCCAGTTCTGGTTGCATCTGCTGCTGTACTTCTGGTAGGTTGTCTTCCGAATTGTGGACCAGGGCTATCTACCATTGCGATGTGGTTGTTCCCAGTAACTCTGGTCCGTACCACCATAATTTGTTGTTGATGAGTTCCTTAGGTGTTATGGCACGTGAAGCAATATCCGCCGGGTTGTCTTGAGATTTCACGTGTTGCCATGTCGTTGACGGTAATGTTTTCTTGTTGGTTGATATTCTATTTGCAACGAATGTTTTAAACCGGCTTGGGTCGCCCTTGATCCAGCAAAGTGTGATAGTTGAATCGGACTATGCGTATGTTTTGATGTCCTGAAGTTGCATGATATTTTGTACATGTTTTATTAACTTTGCTAATAATACAGCTGCATTTAGTTCTAAGCGCGGGATTGATAGCTTTGTGTTGATTGGAGCAACTCGTGTTTTGGATATTAGCAGCTGGGTTGTTACTTCGCCGGAGGCGTCTATGGTACGGCAATAGACAGACGCAGCGTAAACGTATTCTGAGGCATCAGCAAATCCGTGCAGTTCCTTTCATCCTATTGTTCTTGTGTTCACCCATCTCGGTATTCTTATATTTGAAATTTCACTTAGTTCATCTTTGTAATTTAGCCATTTAGTTCTTATCTTCTCTGGTAATTGTTCATCCCAGTTTATTCCGGTTATCCATACTTCCTGCATCATAATTTTGGCCAAAATTGTTATTGGTGACAGCCATTCTACAGGGTCGAATAACTTTGATAACTCAGATAGCATCGAGCATTATGTGGGCTGTTTAGTGAACTCCAAGCGGGCTATATTGACTTCAAAAAAATCTGTTTGGGGGTTGTATAAAATCTCCAGAGTTTTAATGCAATCGTTTAGTTTGATTTGAATGTTCCCGTCGGCTCGTTGCTCTTGGGGGATTTGATTTGTTACTTCGGGCGTGTTGGATGCCCATTTTCTGAACTGAAATCCACCTTGGGCTGTGAGCTCTCTAAGTTCTTGTAGCGCTGTTAATGCTTCCTCGACACTGTCTGCCCATGTGGGCAGGTCATCTACGTAGAAGTCTGTCATAATATTGTTAGCTGCTGTGGGATGTGTATTGGCTCCTTCCTGGGCTAGTCGTAATAAAGCTCTTACTGCTGTTATATAATTGAGGTTCTACTGTATGATCAGTATCATCATAATATTGATCACCAATCATATTAATTTGTGATTAGTATAGGTAAACAGCTGTAAATGAAACGATAACATTATTATATAAAATAAATAAAATCATTCTTCTTGATCGAGACGTGAACGAGTCAACATAGCATAAATAAAGATAATATATACAAAATGTTTAATAATTACTAAATTACTAATAAAAATTAAATAAACACGCTAACAAATTTTTAAGAGTTTTTTATCAAACCCAAAGTGAACCTATGAATTCAGAACACTGCTAGATAGCCGCCTGCTGCGGTAGTTCCATATGTTACCGTGTTTAATCTATAAGCTTTTATTGGCTGGGCAGGATTACTTCTCCATAATATTCGTTGGTTGTCTCGGTCTTTTTTACTAATCCATACTTGGCGATACTCCAGATTCCAAGATTTTTTCAATGTCGGCAGTCATTACAAATTTATGTTTTCGCCAATGCAGTAATATATCGGGCAGCTCTTCCTGAAGTTTGGGACCGGTCATCATGATGTCATTTAGGGATAGTCCACTTGTTGTTTTGAAGGATGCATCAAACACTACTCGGAGCTTGGTTGTTGTGCTGTCTTCTTTGATCACACCATGATGAGGTATGTAATACATGTTTTCAGCTAATTCGTCTTCTGGTCTTTCCTGGATCAACTCCATGTGGTTTAACTCGATGTATTCCTCCAAATCTTCTTTCGATTTGTAATAACCTTGCGACGGCCTTTATTCTTGATTCTCCCAATTTACCGTGGTTATCCTTGAATGGAATTTGTACTATATATCGCTTATCATGACATCGTTCTACTGTTCTCTGAAACAGCTCCTAAAACTTATCTTCTTCCTCAGTGGGACTTCGTTGCTCAGGAATGTTGTCGTTTTCCACGAATAATCTCAATTGTTCTTCGATTGATGTGGTTGACACCATGGTTGTTCTGGTTTGCTTTTCTAAATTACCCATGCTTCCAATTATGATCCATCCGAACTCCATGTGTTGTGCCATGGGCTCCTGACACCCGCCTTTTATCAAGTTGTTTTTTATTATCGATGGATAGTAGTCTGCCCCTAGCACAAGATCGATTAATTGAGCTTGGTAGTAAGATGGATCTGCTAAATGTATATTCTGCGGATAGGTCCATTTGCTGGTGTCGACATTTGTCTCGGGTAGTTGTTATGTTAATTTGTCGAATACTAAGGCTTCAACATCTAATCGGAAGTCTCCCTCGAACCTTGGGGCTAGTTTCAGGTTTATTACATGCTTACAAATGCCAGCCTTATTTCCGCCTACGCCAGAAATGTTCACTTCAACCTTCTTCTTTTTGATGTTTAATAAGTTGGCCGCCTTTGCAGAGATTAATTTTGCCTGTGAGCCTGGATCTATTAGTGCCCTCAGTGTGGTGAAATTCCCATTTCCTGTTTCTGCTTTAATTATTGCAGTTGGCAATAATACTGGGCGTTTCTGGTTGACCAGGAATGTTTGTGTCGTACCCTTAGTGATTGTTGATACTAAGTTGCCTCCATGTAGAAGAGTATGGTGAGCTCCTTTACATACCATACAGCGTGTAGTTGATGAGCAGGAATATGGAGTGACGTCATTGTTGGAATGTTTGTTTAAACAACGAACACAGATAGTTGCTTCGCTCACCAATTTTTTCCTATCCAATGGTGACATCTCCTTGAATATTTTGCACTCCTCCAACTTATGACTACCTTGACATCCCTTTAACAGGCACTGATTGTTGATTGTTGCAGCATGTACACGTCTTAGGGGTGGTATATATTGTGACCGAGGGCTGCTTACTTTAGTGTATCCCATCGCCTCTAAAGATTGAAATCTTCTTTCCAAAAAACTAAATAATTCGTTTATTTTTGGAATTTCCCTAGGATTTGGTAATTTTGCTTCATACAGCCTACTGGATTCTGGATCTAATTTTCTGCTTAAGATGAAAGCTATGAATGCATCAAATGGAGCGCTTATATTGAGGCGGTTGATATTGTGGAGCATTTCCCTTGCTGTATCGTGCAGGGCCCGAATTATTCCCGCCGATTCTGTGTGCACTGCTGATAATGATAGCAATAAATTGAAATATTTGGTTGCCAGAAGTCTAGGGTGGTTGTATCTGGCTTGTAATATTTCCCAAGCTTTCTCATAGTTGTCACCCGTTGTTGCAAGATGACTGATTAGTTTTGCTGCCCTTTTCTGAATCTGCGATTTTAAATACGTCATTTTTACCGTATCTTATAGCTGGTTATTTCCGTGGATGAGCTAGCTTCTGATAAATTTGTCGCATCAGAACGTCTTGCCTCTTAAACAACCGTTTTCGTTGTTGCTCTCTGGTATGTTTATTATCGGCGTTTTCGGTGGCCCATTGTTTAATCGTAGCCACATATCATCTAACAGCTGCGTATATGTGTCAGCAACTTGTTTTCTCACTATAAGATATGGATGCTGCGGTTCTAAAGGCGGATCCATCTTTCGGATAGCCTCATCGATGGTTAAGTATTCGCTATATAATGTTTTTAGTTTAGAGATTCTGGTTTTGAGATAGCTTATTGTTTTTCTGCTATCTCCATCTTTGTGGTAATTTGTATTCATTTGAATCAGCTGCTCCTTCTTCTCTTGTTGTTTTTGTAGTAGCTGATCCATTTTGAGCTCCCTGGAAGGAGATTGGATATCCAAATATTTTATTGCAAATTTATTATAAAATTGGAATCTTTTCTTCTTTATTAAGGACCATATTAGAGTTGTTTGTTAAAGAGAGTTGTATTTCAATTCAATTTTATAGTCAAATTTTGATGTTTGAAATTGAGAAACAGTTCAGTTTCAGGAACAAGCTTTTACCTAAATACAATCAATTTTCACGGTTACAAATTACATAAAAATGTTGAACAAGGATACGAAATTTTTACACAATTCAATTTTACAAAAACCACTCGCTAACTCAAATGTGTAATATGACACCTTCAAAAACATTTTAAAATAATTGCAAAATTGCAGCAACTAGAAATTTTCCCATTATATACAAATATAGGTGTGTAGGTATTTTCACAAAAAAAGCACCTTCATTATTATGAATTAACATAAAACATTCCTTTTAACAACGAAAGATTTGTTATGTATGTACCTCGGTACATACGAACCATTCATTCCATTGTCTTCAGACGTACGATGTAGAGAAGAACAAAGAAAAAAGTTACAAATTTTCCACTCTAATTTCCAACAATTTGTCTTTTTAAACAAAAACGTTTTTTTTTGTAATGTTTTATTTTTCGTGCTGGTGCTCCTTTTGTATTACTCCGGTCCGCATATACGGTTGAAATCGTTTTCCTCCACACCATTCACTTTTGTATCATTTCACTTTGTACTCTCTGGCTGTGTGTAATATTACAAATTATTTTATAATTTTTTTGTACAAGTATAACTATGTACATATGTGTATGTGTGTATATATAGATGTAATGATGTTGTTGCCTTGTTTGTTTCCGAACATCGAAAGCTTTTTTCAAGTAACAATGAAACTTTTTTTTTTTTTTTTTTTTTTAAACAAAAAATAAGTCAAAAATTCTACGAACTTGTTATGTGCTCTCTTGTCTAAAAGAATGAAAATCTTTTGTTCGTAGCGATACACAAAAAAATATAGAAAATTTACCTGTTTCAACATATAAGATATAATCGTTACATTTTCATTAGTTTTTCACCATAAATGTTATGTATTTTTAATATAAATGTCTTTATGTAAACGAGATACCTCTTGTATGTGCGGCTTATATCAGGCATCTACAAATAAATCTGAGATTCAAATTGGATGAATTCATCTGAAAGTTAAAAAATAAAAAAAATTCTACAAAAAAAAGGCCAAACAAAGGTTCGATGGAATTTGATTAAAGTCAATCCTTTTTATTAGGATTATTATGCATGTATAACGAGTATACAACGTATATATAGATTTTCCTGTTGACTGGACGAATTTTCCAATTTTAAATTTTCCTTTTCCATTTTATAAATTTATTTATTTATTTTGTTTTTTTTTTTTTTTTTGATCCTGGATTGTGAATCGGTCGGCCGACTTCCCATCCTTTTTTTTTGTTGTTGTATATTTTTTTTGGAGGGTATTAATATTTATTTTAATCTTTGATATTTTTTTCCATTTCATTACAGGTAAGTTTACCATTTCATTTCACCAACATACAAAGCGGCGTTAAAAGGATTTCATCTTTGAACTTTGGAAAAATGTTCGTTAAGGTTTTTGGTTCACTGGTCAAAGTTTTTGGGAGTTTTATTTCGACTTTTATTTTAAAATCGCACGAATGGAAAATGGGTAAGTCTTTTTGATATTTTTAGCGATCTATTAGCTGTTGTTGTGGAAGTTTATTTGGTATAGAAATGTCAAATGAATGTGCCTGCGGAGAGCTGCATTTTCGGAAACAGAAGTAGGTGAGGAATTTTGATAAATTCCTTTTCGATACACTTTAGTGAAGCTTAACATAAATTGAAAGCTTTTTTGAACTTTTGTTACAATTTTTTATGAAAATTCCTACTAAATCGATATAAAATATGTTCAAAACTAAGCAAAATGTTTTGATTTATATTCTTTGAAATATAACTTAATTGAGCTTTTACTTGAAAATTGCAAAAAATTTAAAACAAGAATTATGAAAGTTTGTATTTGGAAAATGATTTTTGAGTATTTTTTAAATTTAAAGATTCTTGCTGAGCTTTCTACTTATCAAAACTTATTAAAATTGAAGCTGTATTCAAATTCTGGAAACTTTGGAACTGCTTAAAAACTTATTGACACCGAAAGTGAGTGTGAATCTCAAAGCTTTTAAAAATTACCAGAAAATTAAAAATGATTGTTTTTAAAATTTAAAAAAAGCTTTTAAATTTTTCTATTGGGTTCTAATTCTGCCTTAAAAAGCTAGAACATTTTTCCACATTTTTTGTCAACTAAATTGGATACTAACTCTGGAAAGCTATAAGTACTTTCTGGAGCGATACATTATTGAAAATCTCACAGAGTTGCATTTGGTTGTAGCTCAATAGCTCAGAAATCTACGACCAAAATTGATCTTTAGGAAGTCTGTAAATAAAGTCCAACTCCGAAAATAAATTTTTAATATGTCCAAAGAGCTCACAATGTTAATATAATAGAATTTTAAGCGCTTACTGTAATTAATTCAAAGAAAGCTCCCATTGCTCGAAAATATGAGCGCCTTATTCTGCTAAATGTCTGCTAAAATACCAAGGCTTACATATTTTGAATTTCTAATTCCAGTTAAAAATTAAATATTAAAAGCACTAATCATGTTATTTTTAATATTTTTTTAAAATAAAATCAAACTCTAAGAATTGAAAGCTTTCACACAGAAAGAGCGTCAAATTATTTTATTAAAATGCTCTTTGCAACCAATGCTCAGATACCTTCTCATCAAAAAATCCAATTGGACAGTTTCTTATCAAATCTATAAACAGAAAGCTGCTGTAAAATTTTAAATTGATAAAATGTAAAAGTTTAAAATTTAAGCATTTCGAGGGTAGTAGGCACAATAATATGTGATTGCTGAAAGTTTGTCCTAATGACCCTAATTAATTTTTGAAAAGGTGCTTATAGTTTGGTAATTACAAAATTTCACCAATAGTCTTTGGGGTTGCTTCAAACTCAATATAAAGTTAATCAAAAATAGTTGTGGGTAAGAAGACATTTTCAAAATATAGGTTATTATATATAGGTAATCTAGGAAGATTATACTTAAATTGAGAAAAAAGCTCAGTTTATCAAAAGTTTGCATACTAAAAATATATGTTACTTACAAAAGATTAAGCTTATTTGTACTTTTGTTACAGTTTTTTATGAAAGTTCCTACTAAATCGATAGTAAATTTGTTCAAAAGCAACTTGTTTTGAATATAACTAAATTAAGCTTTTACAAAACAAAGCTTGTATTTCAAATCAATTTTTGAGCATTTTTTTAATTTAAAGAACTTGCTGAGCTTTCTAATTATTACAAAGAATTAAAATTATTGATTATTTGGGTAGAAGTCGAACTAAATTTGAAAATGCCCAAAAAGTTCACAATTTCAATATCATCGGTTTTTAAGCGCTTGTTGTTTTTTTCAAAGATGAAAACTTTTTAAACTTTAATTTATTAAGCAGATAAATTTTATAAACCATATAGTCGAAAGTTCCCTTTTTTAATGTACACTTTCTTTTTTGACTTTAATTTAACTTTTTATTAGCATGCCCTAGGCGATCTAACGTTTAATTTGTATTTAAAGGCTCTAGATTGGCTTAATTTACTAAGGCCATCTGACTAAATGTTTAAAGAATTGTTGCGAAAATTAAAATCATCTAAATTGAACTGGAATGTCGGTAAAATTTTGACTGAACATTTTTGGCATTTCCAACACTAAATCCTAGCTAGTTTCAGCTTCTGTACATTTTTGTTTGTTGTCCTTTAAAAAGCATTACATAACTTTAAGTCATTACATGACGTAACTAAAACATACAAATGCTTTAAATTAAACATCGTAATTTAAGAACACTACATGGGTATGAACCACCAAGCTTTTTGATTAACTTTTCCTGAAATTTATGGTGGAATTATAATCTTAGAATTGAAGATGAAAACTTGAGCTATTGAGCTTTGGTTCTTAAACCTAAATTAATTGTTCAATTTTTAGAATTTTTTAAACTTTATTTATAAACGGTCAGTTTAACAATATTATAGTTTAATATCGTTCCTTACGAATGAAAAATAGCTGAGAGCAACGTGAATTCAAAAAATTTGAAGTACGATCAAATTAAGCTTTGTAAAAGAATTACATTTTAAATTATTTTCAATTGTTCAAAAGCTACATACAAATTATTTTTTGCCAACATTTTTACATGTTAAGCTTATTTATCCAATTAAGTCCAGTTTCCGATATAAGAATGATTTTAAGCCATGGATCGTTTTAAACTTAAGCGTTGTTCAACAAAATATAAACATGCTTAATAAAGCATGAGCAAGCCAAATATAAATAGCCTAATAAATAAAGCACTAGTTTATTAACGATTATGCGTAAGCTTTTGTACTTCTTCACATGAGCTTTTAATTTTCCAAGCATAAAGTCATTTTACGATAGGTTTAAACTTAAACTCCCCAATACTTAAGCTTGATAAAATTCTTAAAATATTTTGAGAAACATAAAGCTTACCGTAAAGCTTATTTGATTAATTTTTGTTAAATTAAAATTAAGAAATTCGGATTTTTGATATTTTACCAAGCATTTTGTAAGCACAATGAGATGTAGTCTTAAATATCGATTTTGAAGTATTAGGTAGAGCTTTATTTAGAGTTTTAGATAGAGCGTTAACCCATTAAAGGTATTTAAGGTTTACATAATCTATATAAAGCTCTAAGTGGGAAAATCATTAAATTACATAAAAAATTCATCGGAGTTTAAGGGAAAAGCTTTTGTTTTTTAAAGTTTGCTCTATTTTGTCAATACGTGTTTAGTTTATATAGGTTAAGGAACATACCTTAACAGAAAAGTTTGAAAATTTGGTAGAAAAATAAATTCCGTAAATTAATACTCAAGCCATATTAGAGCTTTTGCCAAAGCCCGAAGTTTATATTAACAGAATATCTTTGTAGTTTTTAAAATAGTAAAGTAAATCAAACATTCCTACGCTTCTCATAGTTTAAGAAAAATAAGTTTAACAGTAAGAAGCTTAAAGCTCGCTGTCCGAGTGTCTTGAGAACCTTTTCATAATAACTTTAACTAAATGCAACTTTTGCCTTAAAATAGAGAACTTTTTAATGCTTACAAATTTGTGAAGAATGATTGAAAAGCTTAAAAAGCTTCTATCTTTAGATATCTTAATAAAGCAAGTAAATACGCCTTAATCTTTTTTTTAACTCAATATTAATTTAAGAATTTAAGTTTAAAAGTCTATTTGCGGTTAGGTTCACTGAAGGTATCTGATGCTACTTTCGTAGGACACACTTTTATGACGAGCTTTAATTTTTAACATTTTAAAATAAGGAAAGCTCTAAAATTTCTGAATTAAAGTTAAGCTATTTACTATAGCTTTTAAGACCCACCATGAATAATCAATTTATCAGATAAAAAGCTTTTGAAGCAAAAATGCTTTACAAGGTTCATTCCAAATAAAGCTCATTTTTACAAGTCCTAATTATTCTATTGTAAAATTAAATTTTAATTGTAGTTAAAAGTTTAAATCTAGAAAATAAAGAAAAATAAATGTAGGAGCCCTAAGCTCGACCATAAGTTTATTTAGTCACGATTCCGAGTTTTTATTTCAACATTTCATGATAAAAGCTTAAAATTATCAAATAATATAAATAAAACAAAGTTTTACTACGTAAATATTGAGAATCAGCCATTCAGTGAAACTTTTAATTTTCATCAAGAATAGTCTTCGTTTATTAGCTATAAAGCTTTGAAGCAAAAAAGCTTTAAACAAAAATAATTATTACACGACACAGATTTTTTATTGCAAACATAAACTTTTTTTTAAAGTTCAAAGTACAAATAAAAAGTTTGTGATACTGCATAAGCTTTTGCACTTCTTCATATGAGCTTTAAAGTTTCTAAATTCAAAAGTCATGTTACCGTAGGTTTAAACTTAAAGTACTGAATATATAGTAGCACAATTAAAGCATAGTCACCTAACTGAACATTTAAGCTTCCTAATGTTCCTAAATTTGTTAAACGTGAAGCTTACAGTAATTTTTTTTTGACTAATTTATGTGAAATTTAAATGAATAAGTTCTGAATTTTACTGTTTTACCAAGCATTTAGTAAACACAATGATAAGTAATCTAAAAGCTCGACTTTTGTTATTTGGCACAGCTTCATATTAGTTTTAATATTTTTTAAAAATAAATTCAAACTGTAAGAAATGAAAGCTTTCACACAGAAAGAGCTTTAAATTATTTTATTGAAATGTTTTTTGCAACCAATGCTCAGATACCTTCTCATTAAAAAAATCCATTTGGACGGTTTCTTATGAAATCTATAAAGAGAAAGCTCTCACAAAATTGTGAATTGATAATGTGATTGCTGAAAGTTTGTCCTAATAACCCTAATTAATTTTGGAAAAGGTGCTTATAGTTTGGTAATTACATAATTTCACCAATTGTCTCTATGCTTGCTTCAAACTCAATATAAAGTTAATCAAAAATTGTTGTGGGTAAGATGAAATTTTTAAAATAAAAGTTATTTCGTAAATTATATTCAAATTCAGATAAAAAAGCTCAGTTTATTTATAGTTTGCATACTAAAAATCTCTATTACATACTGAAGCTTTAAGCTTATTTGTACTTTTGTTGCAGTTTTTTTTTGAAAATTTCTACAAAATCGATAATAGATGTGTTTAAAACTAAGAACTTGTATTGGTTTACATTCTCTTAAGTATAAATAAATTAAGCTTTTATACAATTTTAAAAATTTAAAACAAAAATTTTGAAAGTTTGCATTTCAAATCAATTTTTGAGCATTATTTTAAATTTATAGATTATTGCTGAGCTTTATTGATTATTTGGCTAGAAATCGAACTAATTTTTAATATATCTAAAAAGCTCACAATTTCAATATCATGGACTTGTAAGCGCTTGTTGTTTTTTTTTAAAGAAGACAGCTTTTTAAACGTTAATTTATTAAGCAGATAACCTTTTTTAATTATAAAGTCGAAAGCTCTTTTTTTAATATACAGTTTCAAATGGTATGTTTAACGCCGACAAATAGGAGCTTTAGGCTCCTTATTTAGATCAAACGTGTTCCTGCAATTAAAATACCAAGACTGGAATTTTTAATCTTTATTACAAAATAAATATTAAAAGCACAAATCATGTTATTTTTAATATTTTTAGGTTTTAAGCTTAAGGCATTTTTAAAATAAAGTTTGGCTTTTATTTAACTTTTTATTAGCATGCCCTAGGCTAGCTATAGATTGGATTAATTTACTAAGGCCATCTGACTAAATGTTTGAAGAATTGTTACGAAAATTGAAAACATCTAAATTGAACTATAATATCGGTAATTTTTATAACCGGTCAATCACGTTCCTTACGAGTGGAAAATCGTGATCGAATTAAGCTTTGTAAGAGAATTACATTTTAAATTATTTTCAATTGTTCAAAAGCTACACAAAAATTACTTTTTGCCAACATTTTGAGCGTCTTACTTATTTCTTCAATTTTTTCCTATTTCCTTAGCAGAAAAATATTAAGGAAATTAAGTAAAAATTTATTAAATATATTAAGCTTATTTGTCCAATTAAGTCCAGTTTCCAAATAAGAATGACTTTTAACCATTGATCATTTTAAACCTAAGCGTTGTTCAACAAAATATAAACAACCTTTGTTAAAATAAAGTACTTGTTAATTAACGATTCTGCGTAAGCTTTTACACTTCTGCAAATGAGCTTTAAATTTTCAGAGCTTCAAAGTCATTTTATGATAGGTTTAAACTTAAATTTCCGAAAATGGCACTTTAAAAGTTTAGTTACCTAACTGAACTCTTAAACTTGCTTAAATTCTTAAAATATTTTAAGAAACGTAAAGCTTACCGTAAAGCCTATTTGATTAATTTTGAAGTATTAATCCATTAAGGGCATTTAAGGTTTAAAAAATCCACATAAAGCTCTAAGTGTTTAGTTTATATAGCCTAAGGCTTAACAAAAAAGTTTGAGAGTTTGGTAGAAAAATAAATTCCTTAAATTAATTTACAAACCATATTAGATCTTTCGCCAAAGCCTGAAGTTTATAATAACAGAATACCTTTGTAATTTATAAAATAGTTAAGTAAATGAAATATTCCTACCGTTCTCATAGTTTAAGAAAAATAAATTTCACGTTAAAAAGCTTAAAGCTCGTTGCCCGGGTGTTTTAAGAACCGTTTCAAATAACTTTAACTTAATGCTAATTTCGCCTTAAAATAATGAACTTTTTAATACTTACAAATTTTAAAAGAAGAGAGCTTAAAAAGCTTCTATCTTTATAAATCTTTATAAAGCACGTAAATAAGTTTTAATCTTTTTTTCAACTCAATAATAGTATAAGAGTTTCAGTTTCAAAGTCTATTTGCTGTTAGGTTCACTGAAGGTATCTGAAGCTACTTTGGTAGGACATACTTTTATGATGAGCTTTAATTTTTAACATTTTAAAATACGGAAAGCTCTAAAATTTCTGAATTAAAGTTAAGCTATTTACTTTAGCTTTTATGACCCACCGTGAATAATCAATTTATCAGATAAAAAGCTTTAGAAGCAATAATGCTTTACAAGGTTCATTCCAAATAAAGCTAATTTTTGCAAGTTTTAATTATTCTAATGTCAAATTAAATTTTAATTGTAGTTTAAAGTTTAAATCAAGGAATTAAAGAAAAATAAATGTAAGAGCCTTAAGCTTGACCATAAGTTTATTTAGTCACAATCCTAGTTATTCTTCAACATTTCATGATAAAAGTTTAAAATTATCAAGTTCAGAAGTCATGTTGCTTTAGGTTTAAACTTAAAAGACTGAATATGACACAATTAAAGCAGAGTCACCTAACTGCACACTTAAGCTTCCTAATGTTCCTAAATTTGTTTAACGTAAAGTTTACTGGAAAATGTTTTTGACTAATTTATGTTAAATTTAAATAAACAAATTCTGCTTTTTACTGTTTTAACAAGCATTTAGTAAACACAATGATATGTAATCTAAAACTCCGACTTTGATTATTTGGCAGAGCTTTAATCCGAGTTTTAGGTATTTTAATGTGTATTCGACAGCATTTAAGGTTTAAATAATCCACTTTGAGCTATTAGAAGATAAATCATTAAATTTCGTGAAAGATCCTTTAGAGTTGAAAGTCAGTACTTATGTACTACGTGTTTAGTTTATATAGCTTAGGGCTTAACGGAAAACTTTGACAATTTTGTAAAAAGACAAATTCCATAAACTAATCAAAAAGCCGTCTAAGAGCTTTTGCGATAGTCCGAAGTTTTATTAATAGAATATCGTTGTAGTTGGTTTTAACAAAAGATCTTCATAAAGCACGTTAATACGCTTTAATCTTAATTTAAACTCAATATTAATTTAAAAATTTTACTGAAAGTATTTAACTAATCTTATAGCTATTTCCTCTTGTAGGCTTCTTAAAGTCCTTTGGAGATAGGGTTAGTCCATCCCACTACCGCTTCCCCCTGTTCCTCATTGTTTGTTGAAATTGCCTTCCCATTATCCCTCCGCCAGTACTGCTTCTTTAGTCCCTTCCAGAGTTACCTTGGTTGGACATAATTTTGTGATGGGCTTTAATTTTTAACATGTTAAAACATATACGAAAAAGCTCTAATAATTTTTTGTGTTTAAGTAATACAGTTTAGTAAAAGTTTTGAAGCAAAAAAGCTTTGTTTATTCTATTGTTAAAATAAATTTGGCTCGTAGTTTAAAGTGTAAATATAGAAATTAAAAAAAAAAAAATTAGGAGTCTGAAGCTCACAATAAAATTTATTTGTTTCACGAAATTTCGTTTCCGCCTTTAAGCTGCCTCGATTGTAAATAACTGATTATCAAATTACTTTAAAAATACAAAAACTGATAAATGAAAAAAATATAAACTGGATAGCCTTGGTCTATTAGCTAAGAAGCTTTGAAGCAAACAACTTTAATCAAAACTCATTTTTACACGACTCTGATTTAATATTGCAAAAATAATTTTTTTTAAAAGTTCAGAGTACAAATAAAAATTTAAATTTACAAATTAAATAAAAATAAACATTAAGTGCTTAAAGCTCAACACTAAAATTTTTATGTTTAACAAAATATCGTTTTTGATGCATCCTAATATAACGTATATCATACAATGAAATAATAATAAAAGCTCCGGATAAAGCTTTTGCAATTTTTTTTAATATATTTAAACGTTTTGAGTTCTATTATTAGAATTTTAATTGATGGCTGTTCATTCACCTTGCACCGTTTATAATATTTAAAGCTTTCTTTTGTCGTCAGTAACACTTCCACCTGTACACATACATAATTGGAGCATATCAACTCGAGAAACCATACCACAGCGTAGAGCTGTGGCAATAAAAATTGCATTTTAATAGTGTTTTTTGTAATTATTTCGGGTAGCGAAAACGTTGAGTAATTTTTTTTTCTACACTGTATGTATGTATGTATATATTGCAACAAAGTGCTTTTTCGCTGCTTTTCTATTATTTTTTTCTTCATCTTTAGATACTTAAGTTACATATAGCATGTGGATATGTATATGTGTGTTCATAAAACTGAAACATTTTAAATTTTTAATTACAAGAGCTGACAACAAAAAAATAAAAAAGCGAAAGATATAACATTTAACATACAAAAGCTTTGAGAGTTTCTGTTTTGTTACTTTTTAATCATAAAACGAAAGCATTTTGTTTCGTTTATATATGTATGTACATAAAATTCATTCATCCTCATTCCCCTTGGTTTTGTGTATGATCCAACAATGCTATTAAAATGTATATGATATACATTAAATATATTATTATACAAAAACAACAACAACAACAAAAAGTCGTACAAAATTGAATACAAAACAAGTGAAAAAGTTCAACAAGTTTCGATTTTATTTTTGTGTTTGTACAGTAAAAAGCTCTTTTTTCGGTATGGGTATGTGTTTTGTGTCTCTCTGTTTATATATTATTTTGAGATTCTTTTAATTATTTATTCCTGTCAAGTACAAATTTTAATCGTAAACTTTTTACATTTTTTTTAAATTTTATGTGTGATTGCTTTTTGAATTATTTAATTAGATGAGTTCGTTTAGGTATCTGTCTCAGGTTAATTATATCCGATATACCTTCCAGCCTCGTTTTACTTTAACTTTGTCTCAATAATAACTCCTCCCATCTGATCATAATATTTATGTACACAATCGCATCAACACATCTCAATTTATATCTGGCTATGAGACTATAATGGGACGGTGCCAAGACATATTGGAATCGATTTTCAGCGATGGTATAAAAACTTGTGTTATTTTTCATCATCAAGTTTTGTCCTCCGGTCTATTTATATACATTTATGGATTGGTAAATTGTAAAAAAAAACGCGACAAGCAAACAATAAAAAACACGTTTTCAATGTAACCGACAACACATTTGTAGACACTGAAAAAAAAAACACAATAAAATTTGCAGTAAAAGGGAAAATGGAAATTTTCGTACGCAGGTAAATATACCTGGAAACTTGGTTCAACCGAATACAAAAAACCTTAATCATTCATCGGTATGTACAGTATACACAAAACCAACGAGATGAGATATTCGGATGATAAAAACTAATTTAACTCTAGGATGTGAATATTCCGTGTATACGGAGTATAAGGAAGGATTAACTGAATAGATTAAATGAATTGTTTGTGTTACTGACATTTAATTTTAATTCTCATTTGAATAATCCGATGTAGGGAAATTTATCCGTATACTGTAAACTATACCGAGACATATATTATACGTATAGGAGTGCAAGTATCAGCAACGATAACAATAAAAAAAAATGGTACGAGATTTATATGTAAACATTTTTTTTTTTTTGTTTGTTTAAAGGATATGAGATTATAGTCGAAAAGTACTTATCAACCGTATCATTGCCATCTAGGTTAGGTAAAATCGGGTTTGGCAATTAAAGATTTGATTGTTCATTCAACCGATGTACTCAAAATCTGATGAAACGGGCTAGTTTATGAAAAGTTGCTCAAAGTTGCTAAAAAAATTGAAATTTAAAAGAGGTATTTTATGATAAGCTTTCATTAAAAAAGCATATCTGAAATAAGTGAAACCCAAAATTGGGCAAATTTTAAATTTTCAGTCAAATGTAAGGATGTTTTTCTAAAGTTGCTCAAAATCTCTTCAGTGAAATTTTAATAACCATAAACCCTTAAGCCAATTAAAAAATTTTGTTGTATTGTTCATTATGTAAAAATCGAATTTTGAGAAACTTTTTTGATCATTTTGAGCCACTTTTAGTTCTGATCGCAACAATATATGACAACATTTCTTGGGATAAATTCAATAATGTAGTAGGTCTGATTATTTCCGAATAATGTGTCGAAAGGAGGAATACAATTCGTATGCGTTTATTGAAATGATGATTTAAACCAATGTTGGGCAAATTTTCTCTCATATTGAGCTTGATAAGAAATGTATCTACTACTAAAATAAAAAACTCGACTTAGACAATATAATTTTGTTATTGTTATAAGGAACATTTATTCGGGTATGGATCAATCTGATCAAAATTTACCTTTGTCAGTTTGTTCCGAATTGTATTCAACAATATGCCCTTTTTTGATCTGTTTGCTCAAAGTTGCTCAAAATAAACTAACTAACATTGATACGACCAAACATTGATTTAGAATGTTGAAATACTTTAAAACTCGCATTAAATAACTACAGGTTGTCAATACTTGAATGAAAATGTTAATAAATTTGAGCAATGTTCTAATTTACCAGTTCGATGATTGAAAACTCCTATAAAACTGACCGCGCAATTAAAATACAATAATATATCTAAGTTGTTATTATTGCTCAAATTTACCGACAATTTCGAATTGTTTAACAATACAATTCGAATAAAAAAATTTTAAATTTAACTTTTTGGGCTGAAAGTTTGTCAATGTATCACTTTTTTTTCATAAAGATATATTTAAGCTTTTTGGCACAGTTTGACAAGACTTTCTGTTGCTAGATTTACATTTACAGTTGACCGATCCAACCATTATTTTTAAAAATTTGATTTTGGCAAATTCTTTTTCGTACATTCAAGCAATATTATTACCTGAAGCGGTTAACACAGGTCCAATTCATTGCTAAATTATTCACATAATTGAACAAATTTCAAATTTTTACTCAATTCAACAATATTTATTGTGAACATCTCTTTTAAAATATTGAGCTATTTTTAGCCTGAAATTTGAATATGGAGTTTGTTTCACCATTAACGAGGTTCAATTTATTTTAGAAATTTATTAAAAATTTGAGCTCATTTGTGGAATCTAATTTGTTGTTTTTTAGGTGTCATTCCGTGAGGCAGATTAATTTTTAATTTATTGATTGTTTTGTTTGATGTGCTGACATAAATTAATTAAACTTTTGTAGCTTACATTTAGTGGAACCCAATTTGACACCGGTGGAAATTGATGTACTCGAAATTTTTTATTTTTATTTTTTGGTTTTAATCTATGCAATCTGTTTTGGGGCTCAAGGCACTCCCAACTCTTTCACAGTTTACTTTTACCATCCTACTTTACGCTTTAATAGCCAAATCGAGGACGTACGGCTGTAGAGCCGTTTTGTATCAACTACCTGCACATTGGATTGCTTCATGCCAACCTATAGTGCTGACATGAAAGGTGGATCGGCCCATGGATTCTGCACTCTCAATGTCTTCATCACGGATCGTAATCAGATGATGAAAAATCCCTTTTGCATCCCCTTAATCGGGATTTAAACCCGGTACCTCCCGATCCAACCGCGCAGCTTTAACTACTGCGCCGTTTGGTCGGTTCATACTCGAAATTTGATGAAACGGCCAATTTTTTAAAAAGTTGCTCAAAAAATTGAAAATATATTTCTGGAATTTTAATACTTCTCGGGTTTGTGAAATCTCATATGAAGTAACTGCTAGACCATCACAAATAAATATTTTTAACTTATTAAAATATAAAATTTGGCGAATTGACGTTTTCTGAAGTTGCTCAAAAATTTTTCAGTGAAATGTTGGTCTAAATATAAACCATTAAACACCGATTTAAATATTTTGCTGATTTCTTCTTTATGTAAACAGTTAATATTGAGAAACTTTTGTGAACATTTTGAGCTACTTTTGGTTCTAATCGCAACAATATGTAACAAAATTTCTTGGGATAAATTCATCAATGCAGTAGGTCTGGATTTTTCCTAATAATGCGTGGAAAGACTAGGCGCTTATTGAAAGGTTTGTTTATACCAATTTTTGGGAAAATTTTCATTCAAATTGAAAGATATTTGCTTAAAGTTGCGCAAATGATTTCTACTGAAAAAAAATTTGAACAGTTTGAAAAATTGATTATTATATTTCAAAATGAATTTGCAAATTTTGAGCTACTTTTTGTCCTTATAATTTTTCAAGAGTTTCGGTTTTAAAAACTCAATAATTTTGAGTGACTTAGACAAAATAATTTAGTTATTGTTTTGAGCAACATTTATTCAGGTATGGGTCAAACTGAACCTTATTGTTGGATTGAACAAAATATATGTGAAATTAGTTTCATTTACCTTTAACGGTTTATTTCGAATTGTAATTTCAACAATATGCCCATTTTTGGTGTATTTGCTCAAAGTTGCTCAAAAGAAACTAACCAAGAAGCAAGGATTTAGAATGTTGAAATAATCTTCGCATTGGTGCGATTTCGCATTAAATCACTACGGGGGCCACAACAAAATTTATTGATATTTGTAGCGGATTTGGGCAAGGCTTAGCTAGTTGGCTATTTCTATCTTACCATTTCGATGATTGAAGACTGCTGGAGCTATTCGCCCTAATAAATATAAACTTGTAATGAAGTTTGGTGTAAAAAAGCTTGCTCCTTAATTATTGCTCAAATTTACCAAAAAAGCAACCAACTAAATATTCAACAATAAAATTCTAATAAAAAATTTGAAATTTAGCTTTTTGGGCTAAGCATCAGGCTGATGCATTTTTCTGTAGCTAAATTTTGTTAAATTTGAGCCAATTTCTATTTTTCAATTTCTGAAATGGAAACCAGTTGGCTTAAAATTTTATATCGACGTCCTCCTTCATACATTCACACAATATTGTTACCTGAAGTGGCTAATATAAATAGAGCCAATCGATTGGAAAATTATTTACATAATTGAGCAAATTTTAAGTTTTTACTCCCTTCAAATTAGTTTACTTGTATTCAGTATTGAGCTACTTTAAGCCTGTAATTTGAATGTTTAATTTAGTTAATTATTAAGGAGGTTCAAATTATTTGGGGGATTTATTAACAATTTGAGCTCAGTTGTGGAATCTAATTGGTTTAGTGTAGGTTTCGTTTCTTTATTTATTGATTGACATGGGTGGGAACTAATTTTTTTGCTTAAGAACAACTTGTCATTTGATTATATGATTTCAAATGAACTATAGTTTCTAATTTTTTTAATTGGAAATTTTGTGGAATCTAATTCTTGTAAAATTAAATACGTTTAATAGCCATTATTGTAATTCAGTATATTTTAAAAACCGAACCGGCTGTGTGAACTTTATTTATGACTGATATAACATCGATTTTTGGCATATAATTTGTCAAACTAATTCCAAGATTTTTGTTCAGTCCGCCATTTATGTGAATTCTAAATGTTATTCCTTTTTTTAAATTTTTCGGTGTGTAATTTAAAATATTTAGTTACTTTTAGTTACACTGTTACATTGTAAAGTTTAATTCATTTTTTTTTCATTTGGCTGCAGTTGTATTTGTTATTTTATTTTTGTGGAACCTAATTTTTTTATTGAAAGACGTATTTAGTGACGCTAATAAGTCTATTATTAATTGTTTCATTTTATGATAGAAATAAATTAAAATTGTATTACATAATCCTTGTGAACTATTTAACTACTTAAAATTTAGTGGGGTTTGATCAGTGCTACTAAGCCTAATTTGATCTGTCCAAGGAGTCGCCCATAATGATTTCATTCTCCATTCACTTACTAGTCGTTTGTCAAATTCCTGAATAACATGTAATCCCGATTAAAGAGAATTTCGATTATTATTCGTAATAGCCTAAAATTAGCTAAATACACACTGATGATTGAATCTCTAAATCTACCATCAGTAAATTAATAGACAAATAAGATGGTATTTATCGATTGTAGCGTACACAGCACGTATAAATGAAATTATTTTTCGAATTTTGGAAAATTGATTTTCTCTTCACAACGAAATGAATTATGCTATGCTGACGCACCGTCACCACTCTCAATTTTCGATATAGTACGCAGACGACAACCTTTTAACCAAAATTACCCTTATTATGAACAATCAATCTTTCTCGATCTTTTTTTTTTTTTTTTTTTCGTTTTCTTGTAAAATATACTTGACAATTTTTTTTTTCTTCCATAGAATAAAATCGAGATATCATCATTATCATAAAAACTACTTATAATTCATCCACTTAAGTCCCAATATTTATTCTTTCCAATTTTTATTTTAATATATATTTAAAAATATGAAAAACCATATTTTCTTTATTGGCACTGATTTATAATGAAAAAATAAAAATAAAAAAAATCCACACAAAAGATGAAAAAGCACAACCCCACCCTCCTCCTATTTTACAGGTATCATATACCTTTTTATACATATTTAACAAAAATTTGATAGATGATATTGCAAATATACGTATTCAAGCTTTTCATTTAGATATATAAATACATCGGGAGGAGAGCTTTTAATATGAAAATATGAGGTGGAAAAATTGGAAAAAATCGTTTCATTTTCTATTTTCAGAGCTCAGTCATTTTTTATTTAAATGGTTCTCAATTTATCATTTCGTTTTTTATTTTTTTGTGTTGGGTATGTATGTGTGAAGAATACTCTAGCTGTATGTACGTATGTATGAATGTACCCGAAGAAAATCTTTGTAAACACAAAAGGAAAATTTCGAAAAGGCACGAACTTTTATATTTTTTTTGTTTTATTTTGTAACGTGCATAGAGAAGAAAGCACGAAATAAATTTATTGGTTGTCTGCGATTTTTTTTCCATACTTATTGATGAATTCATTATTTAAGCTGCGATTTTGTATTTGGTCTACTTTATGGTTTAACTTGTTTAGTGCTTTGAGTATTATTAAAACATAATGTCAAATAAATGTTATTGATTTGGTGAGCTTAAGATTCGGAATCTATTTGGTATACTCAATTTTTGATGAGTTGCTCAGAATTGCTCATTATATTTTCGCTTAACAAAAACATAAATAAACTTGGGTTTTGAATAATTTCAAAGGTTTCATCTTTTAAATCAATCGTTTTAAATGTTGCTCAAATTTAGCTGAACAATTTATAGATTATCGTTATTTAATTGAGCAATCTAGACTAGTGAATGTTATTCTAATTTACTTATATCCTTTCCTTCGGGGATCAAAATATTTTGACCTACGACCAGTTGTTACTTAAAGTTTAGCTCAATTTTGTAACAAAAATGTATAGCATCTTGCCAATTTTTATTTAATTTCTTTTATTAGATTGAATGTTGCTCAAAATTGGGGTTGCTGAAAATGGTTTACATATTTAATCTTAATTTAAATGGAAACTATCTATAACTATCAAGTCAATAGTTCTTATTATTGCTCAGTTTTAGCTCAAAAATGTCAAGGTAGCAATGCTCATTTTGCTCAATTTTTGTAGCGATAGAATACCTAAAATATATTCTTATTTGCTTCAGGTGTCCTTTAGATATGCATGCAGATAAGTAGATATGTAAAGATTATTCAAAATGGCCTATGATCTTAATTTTATGTATATCGGGTTAGGTTATCCGGAATTTTTTTTTCTTGCTTACGATTTATTATTAGTAAAGCATTGCTCAATTTGCTTCATTAGAATAAAAAATGGAGTTAGCTTTGATTTGAAGTAATGTTGCTCAAAATTGTGGTTGAATGAGATCATGAAACAGATTGATACATGATGACTGCAATACTTACAATAACTCGTAAGATAATTGCTCAATATAATTATATTTTGGACCAAAATTCTTTGTAAAGTTTTGAATTTTTTTTTCATCAATAAATTGCTTAACTCTAAAATGCGGTCAAATTTTGAAGAATCCTTTCAAAATTTATGTAGCTCAGAATCAATTTTGAAATTAGATTGAAATTGCCCAGTTATCTGGATCAACAATGGTTAACACAAAGAAGTTGCTCTCGCATAATTGCAGTCCTCAGGTACTCATATTCTAGAACCACATCTTAGTGTTCACCAGCTATTAGTCGACTCTTTAACCATAGAATGTGCCACAGACGCATTTACTGGTTTATTGGGCTTTAATCGTCATGCAGTCGACTTCGGTCACATACCTCAATGCTATAAACATTATGTTGCCATTTGCCTACAAAGTTTCACGGGTTGTTACCTGATGTAACATTTTAATAAAGTTGATCATTGCAGTGCAAATTGCAACACGTCAGCCACGGTTCAGTATTGCAATGATCTAAGTAATAAAAATATTCATCCACAATTTCATAATGAAAAGGTCGCTGCTGTTTGGAATTAGCACTATCATGGTTGCTATACTCTAGGCAAATGTATGGTAACTTTATAGGCGGCTCTTGGAACTTGACAAGAATTCATCCTGAAGTTTTACTCATTGGAAATTAGGTTCCTCAAAATATAGGCAGCTCAGAAGTTAGATTCCACAACTAAAATTGAATTTCTAAGTGTTTTTATTTGCATCGCAACTTACATCCCACAATATAAAAATTAATTTCTTTTATCATTTAAACATGAAATGTTAATTCAGTTTTTTAAATAGATTCCACAAATCGTCAAATCGTCTGCAAATTTCCAAATAATTAAAGGAAAAAGTTAGATCCCACATTAATACGCCACGTCGGTTTGCCAATTTCTCAAACAACAAAATCTAAGTAATCAAATTAGGTTTCATATTTTGGAAATTAGGTTCCACAAAATAGAAGTGTTACATATTTTTGGGCAAACGAACCTTGGGACGGAACAATGATCTCACCTTTATTAGTAAAGCATTGATCAAATTGCTTTATTAGAATAAAAAATCGAATTAGGTTTGATTTGAAGTGCTGTTGCTCGAAATTGTGTTTGAGTGCGATCAAACAAACAGATTGATAATAATTGTTAAAATTTTGGACCAACATTTTTTGTAAAGTTTAGACTTTTTTATAGCTTTTAATGTAGCTCAAAACCAATTTCAGAAATTATATTGAATTTTATTGAATTTATTTTAGAAATTTGCTCATTTTTTGTTACTATTAAATTGCCTAGTTATCTTGAACAACCATGGTTAACACAAGCAGCCCTTAGATACTCATATTTTAGAACCACGTCTTGGCGTTCACCAACTATTAATCAACTTTTTAAACATAGAACGTATCAAAGATGCATTTACTGGTTTATTGGGCTTTAATCGTCATGCAATCGACTTCGGTCACTTGCCTCAATGGTATAAACATTATGTTGCCATTTGCCTACAAAGTTTCACGGGTTGTTACCTGATGTCACATCGCAATAAAGTTGATTATTAGACGCATAATTTCTACGTAATGGTAAAATGTAGCTTCAAGTGGCGTGAAAATAGCACCACGTCCGCCACGGTTCAGTATTGCGATGATCCAAGTAATAAAAATATTCATCCACAATTTCATAATGAAAAAGTAGCACTATCATGTTTGCTTTACTGTGGGCGAATTAGACGTGACGGAAGCCATTTACAAATTAGGCTAAAGAGCTATTTAATTTCCTTAATTAAACCGAATCTCATTAATGATGAGTTACCACTCCAATTAGATTCCACAAACTCTCAATAAATATCCAATTGATAAAAAAGTAAATAAACAAATTAAGTTTTACTCATTGGAAATTAGGTTCCTCAAAATATAAGCAGCTCAGCAGTTAGATTCCACTACTAAAATTTAATTTCTAAGTACATCCCACAATATAAAAATAGAAATTCTTTGTCATTTAACCATGAAATGGTAACTAATTTTTTTAAATAGATTCCACAAATCGCCAAATCGTCTGCGGATTTCCAAATAATTCAAGGAAAAAGTTAGATCCCACATTAATACGCCACGTCGGTTTGCTAATATCTCAAACAACAAAATCTAAGTAATCAACTTAGGTTTCATTATTTGGAAATTAGGTTCCACAAAATAGAAGTGTTATACATTTTTGGGCAAACGAACCATGGCACGGAACAATGATCCCAAAATTTTGTACACGCAAATGCACCAAGTGACACTAATATATTTTGCATTTCTACATCGTGAGGTGCGGAGCAAAATTGATGCAAAAATACGATTCAAACTAAAGACAACCTGTAATCCTAGGATATTTTAAAATATTTTATTACTCCACATCTTCATTGAAACAAGTGGAGATAAATGGTTAACATTTGAACAAGACAAACCTGATCATCGTCTCCCTTTTCTATGCTGTCCCGGTTCAGGCCGTCGATGGCTGTAAACAACAAATGCATGATGGAAGCGAATTTTTAGTATTTTTTTGCCTCAGTATTGTGTGCGATATATGTTAGTAAACTAATTTGCAACAGTAACGGTTGAAAAGGGTTTTGGAGTATGAAATATTATTATTGCCACTTTTCCACTTAATATTTTGAGTGTTTTTGTAATATTGGCCCAACAGAAGCACCTTCAAAGTTTTGGCGAATGTTCTGCTTTGCCTATTATTGAGACACTTTTTCAAATATGCCTATTATTGAGACACTTTTTCCAGAAAAGCTGCCTCTAGATGGGGATTTGAAATATTGTTCGTAACCCTATTCCATTTAACATTTTGTTCAGATTATTTATCACCCAGCTCGTGCTCAAATTGGAACTTCTATCTTAATACATGTATCTCAATAAAATTTGATATCTAGGCTAGTAAGAAATTTATAAAAAACAGTTCATTCGACAAAAACATTGCATCGCAGACATGCCATTCACATCACGTACACCACCTGGAATAAAAAATTCCAAATTTTTCCAAATAAATTTATATTACCATTTTGAAATAAACGAGAAAAGCTATTTTGTAGCTTTATATGGTACCGAAATATTCATAAGCTTTTATGTAGCACATACCAAAAAAAAAAAAGAATAAAACAAAAAAATTTCATTTCGTTGTTATTCCATTGCAAGAAAAATATAAAAGCGCACACGATATTAAACTTTTACTAAAGTAATAAATTCAAAGTAGTTTTTTGTACCCTACATATACATGTACATATTCATACAGTCATACATAGTTATATAGTTCTAGATAGTTTTTCTTTAGTTCTGCAAATTTAATTACATTTAAAGTTACTTCTACAGTTTATAGTATGTTGCCATTGTTGGAGTCATGCTTATCCTCCTTCTCCTCCTCCTCGCCCATATTTTTCCATTTATTTTAATTTGGAAAATGGGAAAAACTTTTTGTTTTTGGTAAATTTGTAAAATAATTGTAATAAAAAATGTTGCTCAATTCTAGTATAGAATTTATGGAGGTACTCGATAATTTAACACGGTACATGGAAATTGTAGAAAAATTTCCCACCATCATCATCATTATATTTACGAGCATAAGACATCGTATTGTCATTTCCAGATGCTGTACGTACATACGTATATACAAACGATTTATGGTCCATTGATTCTGAATATATGTGTACACAAATTATACATCATGGTGTGGTATATTATGGTTAGACAAATTTCTTTTCTTTTCGGTTTAGTTTTAAATAAGAACAGAACTTACATAAGTACGAGTATGTGTGTGCGGTACATTATCAAGATTTTATAGTTTTAGTTAATATTTTTCTTATGTGGTGAGAATTATGTGGGATTATAAATTTGATTAATTTGCTTGGTAAATTTTTGAGAGGAGGGATCCAAGATGTTGCCAAATATATTCTACTTATTTACAATGAAGATCCAATTGCTCTATTATATACACCCAATACTTATATCCACTTCCCGTTGATTTTCGATTTGATTTTGAAATTTACAATAAAATTCAATTTTCGTTAAAATACAAAAAAAAAAATACTTTGGAGTGTCATGTCATGTACAAACTCGGAAAAAAGGGTTCTTATTTTTATTTGATTACTGTTGGAACGTTAATCGAATTTTTTAACTCATCCTTTCGCCTTTTGAATGTGTCAATAGCGGAAAAGATACACCGTTGATAATGATTCATATCCGTTTGCGATGCAATTTTTTTATATTTCCTTGTCTACCATCACAAACTCATTTATTTATAACGATTATTTATGTCCACAAAATAACAACATAGGTATTACATTGACCAAGGACAAACATAATTTTTAACGGGTCATTAAAAACAGCGCACGCCAATAAATAACCGATGAACAATGTATGTTCTGTGGATGAAATATTGATGGTAATTTAAGAAACTTAATTACCGATTTGTACGTTTTTGTGATGCGTCCTTCTGTACATCATTATTATAAATTATAAAATGCGACAAAGTTGTGGAAGTTTTTTTTTCGTTAAACACATAATTTATTATGTGGAACGCATTATTATGATGTGGAACTTATTCGTCGTTTGTAGTTCGATAAGACTTATTTTGCGTAAGTGTGAAAAATCTTGTTGATTTACGATTAGATAGTCTTATTTCAATGTGGAACCTATTCGTATTTAGCTGGTAACGATTCAAACATTTTTTTTAAATTTTTGTAATATTTTTAGTACCACATAATCAATTGTAACTGGCCAGTTCCTAGCCTCTACACACTAGTTTTGAATATTATCAGCATTTATTGCGTGGAAGCGACTTTATTCGTCAAAACTTGTATTGTATTTTATACTTGTTAACTAATTTGACTGTGGAAGGCAACAACTTTTCTATCACCGTACTTGCATTAGTAGAATTAACCACAACAATATCTACATATTTTGAAAAAGAGTCCACAAAGATTAAAAAAGTTTCACCGGAAAAATGAAAAAAATCCAAATGGACTCGTTCCATTGGATATTGGCTTGGAGTCCACTTTGAGGTTACAATTTCTTTGGACCTATCCTGATTTCCCTGGCAAGAGAGACAAGACTTTACCACTCTTTCGATATCTGCATCAATCTTATCCCACCAGACATAAGATCGCGCTACCATCTTCATTTTAATGATACCTGAATGATTTTCATGAAACAATTTTAAAATTTTAAATTTTAATGTTTCTGGAATTACAATGCGACTATTATAAAAAAGACAACCATCCTCCGTACTCAGAACTGTCGTTTTTGCCAAATTATGTTTGAGGTGCTCTGGTAATAGTTTTGGCCATCCATTCAAAACATATTCATAAACTTGTGACAACACCGGGTCCCTTTGAGTATGATTTCTAACTTTTTCATTATTTATCGGAACTTCGGTCGATCTGCGAAAATAACAAATTTTAATATCTTCAATATTGGTGCTGCCTTGGACTAGTAATCGAGAAAGTACATCCGCATTTGCGACCTTTTGAGCGGATTTGTACTTGATGTCGTACGTGAACATGGATAAATATACAGCCCAGCGCTGCAATCTCGCTATCGCAACTGCTGAGTTCTCCTTTTTTGGGTTAACAATTTGTTGGAGGCAAATAGTGAAATTTTTACCAACCAAAGATTTTTCAAAACGTTTCACCCCAAAAATCACAGCTAGTGCCTCACGGTGTAGTTGGGAATAATTTTTCTCAGCTGGTGACAGTGTGCTAGAGGCAAACATCACCGGTTTTTGCGCTTCATTGACTATGTGCGACATTACACAACCCACTCCATATGGACTAGCGTCCGATGTTAATACGATTGGTTTCTGAGGACACTCCAAAAGGTAACCTAATATACTTAAACAGTCCTTTATGCGTGTTGATTTCAAATATTCCTGTGACTGTTCACTTAGAAGATGTTGCTGGTTATCCTCAACCGTTGGAATTGGATAATGCTCCGTTTGCCCAAATCAATTAATTGTCACTTTGCAGTCAATGCAAAGACGAACTTCACCATCTTTTTTTGGAACGACAACAACTGGACTTGCGAAACGACTATATCGGATTGGAGTTAGAATATTTTGACTTACCAACCTCCCAATTTCCTTCTCCACTTGCTCGTTAAGACGATAAGGTACAGTGTAAGGTGCATGAAAAATGGGTGTTGCATTCTCCCGCAATACATACAAAACTCGTATCCAGTATTTTTGAAAATTTCGATTTAATATAATTTATTACCTCTGTTCTATTCGATTCGACGTCAATTTTATTTAGACCGGAGTAATTTATACTTACTATTGGTTTAAAAAGCAAATTATGTCTCCAGTTTGGTCGCAAAACATCCAGCCAATCCCGGCCCGATAAAGCACGAAATGGGCGTTTACAGATCTCAACAGATAACTTTAAAATGATTGGTTTATTTCCACTAGCAATGTTGTTTATACAATAGAATTGTTTGGGTGAGGATTCATTGAAGCATACCCTGGACGTATGACCTTTTTGATTACACTTATAACAGATCCATTCCACAGCCGGGTAATTTATTTCCTAATGTCTCCCACTACTACCGCATCGACGACAATGATTCGAAAACTTTGAATTTCGAACACGGCTTCCTGAGTTGATACGTTAACCTTGTTGACCGTATTATCTTACTGATACTATACTACTACTTCGACCTTGATTATTACTAGGTGACCTTGCTCTACTTTGGCCTTGATAGCCATCAGAATCACGTGTCACAACAACTCATTTCTAAATTCAAAGCGAGTTCACATGCAGACTCAAAACTGTCCTCTTCCGTTTTAATATTTTATAGAGCTTGAAATATTTTTTCGTCTCTCATTCCAACAATAAAACGGTCCAAAAGCGCCTCTTCTATTAGCACATTCTTAGTGCAGCGTGAGCCTTGTATTTGTCCTTCACTAAAAACCTAGCAAAATCACACGAAGACGCCAATGATTGTAACCTGATTATGAAATCATTTAATGGTTCGCCAACTTCTTGTTTGGCCTTGTGAAATTTTGCCCTTTCTGTTCTGATATTCCGTTTTTTTGAAAAAAATGTTTGCGTAGAAGCGAAAGGCATTCCTCCAGTGTTTTTTCAGATGGTAAATGAGGTACCGTTAACTTCATTAATGTTTCGTACAACCCGGCGCTTATCACCGTAATAAAATTTGCTAACTGTTCATCCTCCGGAATTTTATTTGCCGTAAAATAATTTTTGAGTCTATCTTCATACGCTATCCAACTTGCCCCTTCCACAAATGCTTCAAGTTTTCCGACCATTTTGTAATAAACTTGTATTTCACATTCACAACACTCTACAATCTTTTCTTTCTTAATTTTAAATTTTTTTTCTGTAACCACCATTCACTATATAGCATGGAATAATTTTACCGCACGATTATATTTTCATACACACTGTTACTGCTACAAAATATGTACCTGTATGTAACTGGTTAAATAGTAAGTTTATATATTCCATTAGGATTGTAACCTGTTGTAACGGGTTCCTTTTATATTCAACAAAGTTAAAGTAGTTTGTTTCTTCATAGTTGACCTGTGGAACCTAATTTTTATTTCTAGATTAGGCATTAATCAAAAAAAAATTATCAGAACATTCTTTATAACGATTATTTTAGTTGATAAGATATTTTACGAAAAACGATGTGGAACCTGTTACAAAATTAGCATGATAATTAGTTCTTTCCAATTTATTGATTAATTATGTGTTTGGGTAAAATCATTATTGTAAAAAATAATTTTCTCTCTGTGGAACGTATTCTGTTTTCAGTTTCCGTGTTTCAATTATATTAAGGATGACATAACTTTTGGCTGGCCTTAGATGTGGTACAGTTGTGCAGTTCAAATTGATATGCGACTTAAATTTGTATAATCAGCTGATGTAAATTTATAATTGAAAATTTATTTTAATATATGGAACGTATTATTGTAATGTGGGACTTATTCGTGTTGTCCAGTTCGATAAGTGTTCTTCAGCATAAGTTTAAAATCGCTTGCTGCAACAATAATCTTGATTGTGATAGTTAAAATTAATGTGGAACATATTCATATTTTAGTGTAATTAGCGTATGTTAAAAATGTTTATCAAAGCAACGTTAAATATTTTGAAGTTTTGTGATTAGTAGAACCTATTGTAATTATTTTGTTTTATCAATAATTTTTGGTTGAAAAGAAAAATGTTATGGAGTTGGTTATCGCCTCTTAAAAATTGATTTGTGGGACCTATTTTGAGTTAGGGTTGCATTTTCTGGGGTTATTTTCTGTTCTGTATTGAAGTTGCTATGAAATGTAAGCAAATAAATTATAGAAAATAATTTACTAATTCTAAAATATAATTGAGAAAGAAAGAATTGTGAAACCCGTTCCTCTACACTCGAAATAATGCTCATTTGATTAATAACAAAATGTTAGAAATAATAATACGCAAAATTTTCTGTGAGATGCGCTCCAGAATTATTATCGAATATTGAATTATATTTTAATTAGTGGAACCTGTTTGATAAGCTAACGTTTTATTTTCAATTCAATGTTATATTATCTCGATGACTTTTTACTGTTATTAGATTTGTTATTCCGAAAATAGTAAACATTATGTTCTAGGATGTATTACTATACAACGTGTGGAACTTATTTCATTGAGTATGCAATCGAATATAGTTTAATTTTCATTTCCCTCTCCTTTTACAATATTGTGGGACTTAATTAAATATAATTTTCTTAATTAAAAGGAATATTTAAAATTTGGGCAGGATTGGAAAATGCTTTAATTTGCTAGCAATTAAAATATATGTGGAATATAATTAAAATTGTCCTACTTACAAAATCAGGCACACTTTAGAGAAACTCTTGTTTTCAGCACCACTAGTTCTTTGTTCCCAACAAACCGGAAAAACTCAATTAAAATTGGAATAAACATTTTGATTTCGAACATTTTGCTGTGGAACATTTTTAAAGATGTTAATTGATCATCTAGGTATTCAAAATTTAGGTTTAGCCTGTAACACCACTTTGAATAATTTTTAATAGTGACATTTATTAAGTTATTTAGTTTTGAAGGGTCCAAGTAAAATGAGATTTAAAGTAAATCTAAATAACGGTAATTTTTAAAATACTGTATGATTTATTTAAATATTTGGATCCAGTGTATAGTACTGATTTAATGGAGACTAAATTATTAGGTTCCACACATGAGCTTCCATCCAAAGTTAGTTACAACTAAGTTTACAAAACAATAAAATATTCGTTAACTGGCACCTATCTTGAATTACTTGTACATAAAATGTTAAATTTTAATAATAAAATATGTGGAACACATTGTTTAATTTCAATATTTTGATAAACTATTTATTGTTTAACTGAGCTGTTTGCAGCCAATTGTTTAATCGTAATTGGCCTATATACCACAAATTAGGGTTTATAACTATGGAAAGCAGTGTGGAACATATCGAGATTTGGGTCATACAGGCATCTAAAATGACTAAATATTAATTTTGTGGCTGATGACCACTGACCTTATCAAAGTAATCTAAATACGCTTATTTAAATATGTTATTATAGTGGAACCTATTAAACAATTTTTAGTACCAGTAAATTGTCTAATCTGGAATACTTTCAAATCCAAGGAATTTATTAGACAAATGAAAAAATGTTTGTGGAACCTAAGGGCTATTATATATGCAAATCTGTTTTAAGCTAACTTACTATTTTCGTATTAATTATAGAGAATATTCAACTTGTTGCGATTTGATTAAACCTAAATATGATACTATTCGTGTGTGGAATCTAATTACTTTATATCCCCTTGTTTATTATAAAATAAATTAAAAAATCAAAAAAAAATCGAGACGGTAACTAAATAATTTGTGACTGTAAAAATTTAATTGAGCACACATTGCCCGTCATGGGAATTGACCCTACAAACAAGATTTTTAATTGTTTTTTGTTTGTTTGTTTGCTTTGGTTTAATTAAGTTTTATAATTTCAGTTTTTCAATGTATCTTTGATGTGGTAGTGATGATGTGTACAGTACAGTCCCTACCTGGGGGAATATACTTAATTTGTTTATATATTCTGTGAACATTTTGTGTTTAAAATTGATGACGTGTGCTTGTGCTCACGCACGCAATTAAGAACCTACTTATGCTTTTATATAAATTGATTAAAAAACTTTTCCCCGTGTATATATATGTATGTACAGACAAGATAATGTTGCACATTAAAAGTTTTTTTTTTTTTTGTTTTCTTTCACAAAATAATTTTCTTAACGAAGCTCCCGTACACCACCCGTATTCCCGTTTTGTTGTTGTTGATATAATTTTAAATCATATTTAATCTTAAGAGTGAGAAAAGATATATAAAAGCTTAATTTAACTTTTATGTACATAATATTGGATATCCTTGTTCTGTGTGTGTGTAGATATTTTCTTTATATTTACTTTTCCAGTTCTTTTGTTTGTTGTATCTTCTCTAAATGAAAAACAAAGTACAAAATTAATAAAATAAAAAATAAAAGTTTTCCGTTAAGCTTTTTCCCTCACGATGTGTATTGTATGTGAAACAGTATAATACTAAATTACGACCTCGCACACCAAGTACATATTTTTTTTGTAACTGGCGGAAAATACAACAACAAAATACATAACAAAAATATACTTTGCACGTGATCTGAGTGCTATATAAAATTTGGGAGTTGGATAAAGCGGATGAATTGATGTTTATTCACCAGTATAGGTATATAGACTGATACAATGACGATGAGATGATGTTTTATTATTATCAATTTTTGATGGGGAAGTATGTCTTAAGAAAATATATTAACTTGGATAAAATACAATAGGAGCCAGCACGTGTATTGTGTGCGGAAAATATTTGTTTTTTTTTATTGTTACGTAGATTATGGTTATATATGCGGTTGGTACAATTATCTAGTAGAATAGAAACGAGCAATAAATTTAATAGATTGTTATTTGTTGATCATATTAAGAAAATTATCTATTATTTTCTATAAGATGTATTTGTCCATTAAGCTTGACAATGTGTAATCGGAGTTGATTGATAGTTTAACCTAAATCCACCATAAAATTGGGAAGTTATAATATTATTTGGGTATCTCTCTTAATGTGTAGGACTTATTCATATATAATTTATTTATTCGTTGAATAAATTAAGAGTTTTAATGACCAACCTTTCTTATTGGCATGCATTTCTTAAGGAACCATTGAACGATACGACTGTTTTTAGGCCTGTGGAATCTAATTTATAACTATAATTTATAATGATTATTCTACAAAAAGTCAATATTTCACAAAAAGTCATTAATTTTGGAGTTATATTCCAATACATCTACAATTTTGTGTGGAACGTAATATTACTTTTGTTTAAAAATAAATTTTGCAGAGTCTAAAAGTATAGTTAAAGAAGAAAATTAACCAAATGAATTTATAACATAATTTGGCATATTTCTTGCAATTTGATGGAATGAGTTTTTCGATTTTAATCTGTGGAATCTATTCAAAATTTTAATCAGTTGATTTTTTTAAATCATTGAATATGTAATTGTTTTAATAGACAAAGTCTCAATTTATTTGTATTTCATGTATTCATTTAATAAAAGCGTGTAGAACCTAATCTATATTAAGCCCACAATAATATTTTAAGCATTAAAATATTATAATTATTCTATAGTAGGTTAATATTTCGAAAAAAGCGCATTGATTTCCAAAGTTTTATAGCGGTATTTTGTTTTGTTCTATGTGGAACATAATTTTATTTTCTTTGATTATTTCAAATCCGAAAGATTTACTCAGTTATAAGACATGTTTAAATGAATCTTATAAGAAATAATCTATTTCTCATGTGGAACCTATTTTGTCGTTATCCTATTATTTAAAGAAAATGCTTTTAGTACATTACTTCTGAAGCATTATACAAATCGATCAATATGGCATAAATTAGAGCTAATAGACCATTAATTTTTAATTTTTACTCACTAAGTGTGGAACGTATTTTTTTGGTTTGTCGAGTTAGCTAATTCGGTTCAATATTTTAAGTCTTAGAGTATCTTAGTCGTTATTTTTAATGTAAAATCATATAATTTCTATGTGTGGAACCAATAATTGTCATGCTCCTCGTGCTCATTACGCCCCTCCTCATAAAATAAAGACAAAAAAACATTTTTTTTTTTAATAAATATTTATTTATTTCGCAAAATTTTACTTTGAAATTGGATTACAAGCTAGAAGGGCATTTCCGGTTGTATTAGGTGGACAAAAACATACGGCCGTATGATTTTGTGGATCACAACCAGCACCATCACCACACTGATTGATACACGGATTATGACAACGGGCGCCCAAACAAATTCGTGACGTTGGACAATCATGATTTGTGGCACACTCACCTTTAATACACTCCCGTATTGAGTCACCATAGTAGCCGGGTAGACATGAACAAATTGGAATTAATCCTTTCAATGGATCACGGCCTGGGGAACATTTTGCATTTTTACCGCATACATTTGGTGTGCATAAATCATGTTCGGTAATTGGGCGACATTTTACAAATGGGTCACCGGTCATTCCTTTGGGGCAACTGCATACCGGGACTAAGCCATCACCTAATCGGCAAATAGCATCTATGCCGCATGTACCATTGCACGGATGTTTACATAGACCGTAATAGCAGGCTGGTCGATCGCCACCACAGTCCCTATTTTCGTTACACTCTGGTATGCATTCCTTTTCCGGATGGCCACTGAATCCTTTCGGGCACGTGCACTCGACCGTATGATCACCAGTTTTTTTACATGAAGCCGTCGGTGCACATTTATCACAAGAACGAATACACAGAAATTGTGAACACGCCTTTCCGACTGGACATTCAGCATCGCTTTCACATTGGTGATAGCATCCTTTAATACCAGACCCCTGTAGTCAATAAATGTATTAGCTCGAGACACGTCTCAATGATATGTTTATTTACTCACCAAATATCCCTTTTGGCAGCTACACGTTGGTACATCATTTATCACCTCACATTTTGTGTTTGGCCCGCACGGCGATGGATTACACAGGGATGAATCACTTTCTAGAAAACATCCTTTAAACGGATCACCATTGTATCCAGGCGGACAAGTACACAGTGGTACACGTTCTGGTATATGTTTTATTTGACAATGGGCATTTACACCGCATGCCTTTATACACGGATCAATACAAACACCGCGGATACATGTGTTCTCAGGCCTGCATTGCTCATCAGTTAAACATTCTTGTGGTAGACATTTATCAAACGGATCACCACCATATCCCTTGGGGCATGCACATGACGCAACATTATTTCGTGCAAAGCATATACCATTCGTACCACACGGCGTAGGTTGGCAAACGTTACACGTGGCCATCACGATTATTGAGGCAATTAGTAAAGTTGTTGTGATTAAATTCTGTAAGCATAAAGATAAAAATTTTAAATATAAATCTTTAATGTCTTAAAAACTAGTTATTATAGCTGTAATATGATGACAGGTGTACAATTCACATAACTCATCCACCTTGTATATATACCCACGCTACATTACACACACGTCGAATAATCTGAATTATGTAAATTATGCAGAAACACTATCCGGCTAATGCAAATTAGACCAACCAAGAAATCCAACTTTGTCTACTAAATACTCGTACATTCATTCACAGGCCAAAAACAGCACTGCGGATTTGAAACTAATTTGTGATTGACAACAACAATAACTTGGTTAGTAGCTTTTATAAATAAAGTAAAATGTTCAATGTATGAGTTGATTTGAAATGAAAATCTGGTTACCTACCGTGTCTTTAGAGGAATTTCTAATTTTTCACGATCGAACGATCAAGTAACCGTGATCTCTATGAAGATCTTGTAGGAAAATGATTTCTACTTCTGATCTTATCACATCCGAAGGTATGTTTGTGATTTGAAGATCACTTGATCGAACGAAAAATTCAATGATTTTAATCTTTTAAATATTTTACGAAAGTAAACTGGAAAAGTTGCATTTTACTTAACTGGTCGTGAATTTTCTGTGATCGAACAATCTAGTAATATGCGATCATATTAAATGAATACTAAAGTCAAGAAATAAATTAAGAAAAATGAATTCCTAGTAATAAATAATTCCCTTTTCCTAGTAATGCGATCGTAGGGACAAGTTTTTTTAAAACTTGTACGATCACCATTCTTAAAGATCTTATTGTGCCTACGACACACAATTTAGAAAAGGTTGCTCTACAATGACAGAAGAAAAATCAGAAACAAACTGAACATTTCTAGATCCGATAAACATGATCATAATTGATCAATGAATAAATCATTCCAAATCTCAACATTTTTTATCGTAAAATATTTTTTTTAGAGCTGCTATTTGGATATGAAATCGGGGTAGGATAAAGACTTGAGAATCGATTTCTAATATAACGAAATACGAGGATCAGTTGTGGACATTTTCAATTTCGACAACCGACTTTTATGTCCACAATACAAATGCAATTATTATTTGTTGATCTTTGAATTCAGTAAAAAGGTTTTATGATAATCGACCAGGATAATCCTTCGAATTTAGAACAGTCTGAAATTTAAGATCTACTATAAAAATTGGAAATTTTGACGTGGCGTTCATTTTTCGAATTTTGTGAAAATTAGTTGTTGGTAGAGGTTGAAATTTAAAAATTTGAAAATTTAAATTTTGGAAATTCCTATTTCTGCTTAAATTCTAACCTAAAGATTCTTGAACTAACCAAAAGTAATTTCAGTTTGTTGGTTTGAACATTTTCATTATCTTCCTGAACATAGAATTTTGTTAAACTTTGAAAGCAAAATATCAGAACTGACATTTAGTCGTCGTTACTGTTTTGGCTCAGAGTAAGTCATTATGTACTAATTAACTGGGGGATATTACATGGTGTATCATCGCTATTACCGATTCATAATCAGATGTTGAAAAATCCCTTTTGAATTTGGGAGAGAATTTGCACCCTTTCAAACGAAATTCATTAGACATTGACATTTTTTTTGCATTTTCGGGCTCGAATATTGCGGAAAGTAATATTGGCAGTCGTTTTGGTGTCTTAATCCTAATGGACCGAAGTTAATGTTTGAATTTTACGTTAACTTTAATTTTGGGAAAACTTAAAATTGGCGCCGTAATTATTATTAGCATTTAGATTTGCTTTTAGTTTGGCTTACAGAATTTCAAAATAGCAAACTGTCTGAAAATTTAGAATTTTATATTTAAAATGTAAAATTTAGAAACTTAACGACTAGAATTTTAACCATTTTGACCGTTAGAATTGTCTAAATATAAAATATTTTAGAAGCTTTAAACTTCAGAATTCTGAATAAGTTCGAATAATTCGATTCGGAGTTGTTGCAGTTCTAGGCATTTATACGCTAGCCGAGATACCTGTCAAACCCGTCTATAGTGTCAACCACATCGAATTGATCAGCATAAGTTTGTCTTGCTTTGCCAGAGTATATTGAAATTGCTAAAAATCCGTAGTGGGATTACTTATTGTGTCAGTCATCTTGGTTTAGGTTATCTGACTGGAAATTGACGCATCGTTTCCAAATGCAGACCCATAGATATTTTTCAAAATTTGAACGTATGGTGTATTTATTGGCTAGACAATTATTGTGCTAAATTTGGTGCCTGAGGGCTAAACGATTAAAATTTTGTTCATTATTGTGTGACATATTTCGCCTGGAAAAAAATATTCTGCATTTCGGTTCCTTCTCCAAATGATCTCAAAATTTAACCATTAAAAATTCGAAATTTTCAAATTTTCTGAATAACTCAAAGTTTCTAGATATACTTTATAATTTCAAATGTATAGTTTCAGGGTTCGCTAATTTTGGTGTCTATATGCTCGTTCGTGCATGAATCGCATCAAAATTCCGAAATTTGGTATTTCTTAAACTGCGTAAAAATTTTGAAATTACGGGATTTGTCAAAATTTAAGAATGAAAACATCAGAATGCAATAGATTTGAAGAATTTAGTTTTTGGCTTATTATCAGTAATCGATCGGCGATCGTAACCCCTTCGGTTATTAAGATCCTGTCGTCGGGAATAAATGATAAATTGAAAGTTTCCAAATCGACGAAATCGTATATGATGATCATTGAATATGATTGCTTTGATAATGAATTGTACATAATCATAGTCTTCATGATCGCGATATTTTTTGTTTCAATTCGATCGTTTCGGTAAAATAAACGTTTAAAACGTCATTAATCAATTGAAGGTCTCTCGAATCATGAACAATAGCATGACATTTTGACTGGGGATATTTGGTCCAGAAAATAAGACCAACATTTTTAATTATTGACATAAAATTTTCTTTCAAAATTACCAAAATTTGAAAATTCGGCTTCCGAGTGTTCGTAAAATTTAAAATTTTATTCTTAAATAGTCAAAATTCAATTCTATTGTTTTATAAGTTCTTAGTCAAATTTCTAAATGTCAATGACTGTCAAAAAATTTCATGAAAAATTTTCGGAATTCGATAAATTCTAATTCCAAATTCAGTTTACAAATTGGTTGTGAAATTTTTTGAATTATTGATATTGAATTCATCTTGAAAATACTCAAAATTTCGAAATTCGGCTTCCGAAATTGTTCTTAAATTGTTAACATTAAATTCAAATTTTAACATTTTTAGTGAAATTTAGACCCACAACAAATTTTTAGAATTCGATATTCAAATTTCCAATAGGCGGCCCCACAATAAATTTTTGGGGCAAATTTTCAAATACGATAATTTTTAAATTCAGCTATAAAATTCTTAAAATTTCGAAATTCGTCTTCCAAGTATTCGAAGTTTCTCAATTCTCAATTCTTCTCGTTTCTTCTAAAAATTTGATAAAATCGATTTTGAATTAAGAATTTAGAAATTGGTTAAGCCAAATTTTGATTTATTGACATAGAATTCAAGTTCAAAATTTCGAAATTTGGCTTCCGAGTATTCATAAAATTTAGTATTTTGCTTACAAATTAGATTCAAATTTTCACAAGTTCTTAGTCAAATTTCGCAATGGGTAGCGCCGCAACAAATTTTCCTGGCAGAGTATACAAATTTGTTAAACAAAATTTTAATTTATTGACATAAAATTCGCAAAATTTCGAAGTTCGGCTTCTAAGTATTTATAAAATTGTGAGCGAATTGTCATGAATCACAATCACTTTGGCCAAAAAACAAAACAAAAAAAATGTTTATATTAAACTCTGAAATAATCTGGTTGTCGCTTTTATCCAATTCTGTTGTTCGCATCTCAATTTTAAAACTGACATCTATCACAAATCGGTCAATTGCTTTTGATCATAGAATGGCAAATTCTGAAACGGCCAATATTTAAATATATTTGTCTTGTTCAATAAGATTATTGAGAAGTTTTACGCAGCCGTCAACTAAGTCTTTGTAAACGGAACCACGTTATAGCAATAAAAAGTTAATTTGGAGAGTCATACCTAAACAGTTCCTCTTTATAAATAAATGTCTTATGCACCGTTTCCAAATCCAAATCCAAAGAGAATTTTCAAAATTTGAAGCATTTATTAGTTAAATAATTATTGGGCTTAATTTGGTGCCTGAAGGCAGGACAAATGAAATTTTCTCCACGATGGGCAGACTCACATCAAATTTTCGGGCCAAATTTTCAAAACTCAATAGTCGAATTTCTCAATGGGTAAATTTATAACTAATTTTCGTGACAAACTTTAATGATTCGATAAATTTCATTTCCAAATTCAGGGTTTACAAATCTTTTAAACAATATCTTGATTTATTGACATAAAATTCAGCTTCAAATTCTCAATATTTTAAAATTTGACTCCGGGCTATCCATGTAATATAAAATTCTGTCAGATTAAAATTTTAGTCAAGACTGAGACTGTTGATATATATATATTAAGTCTTAGACCTTGGCTAATCCAATCTAACTTAAAATCTATCACGATATAAAAATTTGGTTCAATTTATGTATCAAATTATTTCTTGTCGTAGTGAATTTTCCAATTCACTAATTTCCCTGCTTAGTACTTACTTTTACTTTTGAGGCAAACGCTTGAAAAAATTTCATAGAGAAGCTTACAGGCTTAAGGTGAACATCGGAATTTTTTCTGAAGAATTTTATACCTGGATCTAAAAAATCCTAGTATAAAATTTCACAGTTGCTCAAAATTAAGGCTGACCACTGGAATATTCCTCACCTCACTAGCGATCATTTTTATTTAGATATAGTTATAGTTTTTGACAATTCTGAATTTTGAGTAATTTCATCGACCTTAGTGGAGCAGAAATTATTTAGCATGAATAAAATTTGTCTAATCGCCAAGATCGCCCTGTGCGAACCAAATCAAGACATTTTTCAAATTTCAAAATACGAATTCGCATGGAAATTACGAAATTTTGGTACGAAATTAAAAAAAACTCAGAATTTCGGAAAAAATTACTCGTTTGGACGCTAGTCAATAGAATTGTTCATTAAAAAATGTTCAGTTTTGTTAACTTTAAAGTCGCAGAATTTACAGATTTTCGATCAATTATTGAGGGTTACCCAGTTTGTAATTAAAAATTTAACCAAAATTGTAAAACTTTTAAATCAAATTTTAAGAATTTTTTGAAAAAAAAACTTTTTTGGAAATTATTTTTATTGCCTCCACTGAGAGTTGAGAAAATTTGAAATATTTCAAAATCATCATTACAACTCATGAATCCGAAGCATGGTCGAAATTGAAATTTTTTGAATCTGTGACGTTATTGGGAATTCGTGATGAACGGTTATGTCAAATTTCTGAGTTTACAAATTTGTTAAGGAAAATTGACATTAAATTCAGCCTCAAAATCCTCCAAATTTCGAAATTCCGCTTCGGAGTATGCTTACAATTTAAATTCTTTTTCTTTAATTTTTAAAATTAAATTCAAATTTTTACAAGTTCTTAGTCAAATTTATTAATCCACCAATAAAATATTTTCGTGGCAAATTTTCAGAATCCGATCAGTTGGATTTCCAAATTGAATGTTTACAAATTTCTTGTCTCAAAATCGTCTTGTAGTGTCTCAAAATTTCGAAATTCGGCCTCCGATTATTCATAAAATTTAAAATTTTGTTCTTGAATTCTCATAATTGGATTAAAATTTTTATAAGTTCTTAGTTACATTTCTAAATGAGTAGATCAACAACTGGTAAATTTTCAGAGTGCGATAAATTACATTTACAAATTCTGTTTACAAATTTGTTAAGCAAATCTTTGATTTATTGACATAAAATTCAACTTCAAAATTCTCAAAATATCGAAATTCGTCTTCTTAGTATTAAAAAAATTAAAATTTTGTTTTCTAATTGTCAAATTTTCACAATTCATGCTCGATCCACAACAAATGCTTTATAAAATTTTGAGTTTACAAAAATGCAGCATATAAGCATAGCGAGTATTAAAATTTTGTTTTCAAATTGTCAAAATTAGAATCAAATTGTTTAAGTTCTTACTCAAATTTCTCCAACAAATTCAAATTCAGTTCTAAGTTTCCACACGTTAGCCGAGACACCTGTCAAACTTCTCTACTGTGTCATTCATGTCAGAAGTTCATCTTGCATACTCAAAGTATATTGAAATTGATAAAAATCGGCTTAGTTTAGGTTGTCTAACTGAAAATTGTCTGGCGGCGGTCAAATTACACAACGCTTCAAAATGCAAACGCAGAGAGAATTTTCAAAATTTGAAAGTATTGTGATTGACTAAATAATTATTGCGCTAAATTTGGCACCTGAGCCAAAACTGCTACTTACAATTGTCTACGATTATGAGTTGTACCTCCAAGTTTGGGTATAAAAAATTCGAAATTTTCAAATTCGTTCAAAGTTTCACGACGTTTAAAATGACGTTTTTTAATTTAAAATGAGTAGTTTCACTAATTTTGGAGTCTCATATTCCTGAATCGTATTAAAATTGAAAGTTGATTTAAAATTTTCGCTTTTAAGCTTTTATTAAACTGTGTACCAATCCCAAAATTCATAATTCGATAGAATTGAAGATTTTTGATTTTTGGCTTAATCCTAGTCAATTAAACTTAATACGATCTTCACTGAACAAGATCAGAATGTAATGATTCGAACGTTTTTTCGTACAACTACACACAGTTTTGAAGTTCGCAAACTTTTTAGTTTTGATTCGATCGTTTCCGTAAAATAACACGTTTTCAGTTTATTGGGACAAGATTTGATCCTAATGTAAGTAATGATTCACAAAAAAATTCGAACTAAATTTTCCGACTATTTGTTAAATTTAATAAATGTTATCAATAAATTTGGAATACCCACCACTATCAGAAAACCACAAATAAGTTTGTATAGTATAGGCAGTTTTAAAATTAGAAATTTAATGTCATATAATCACATTTTAAATTTATTCTATCGAATTTTGAAGTTGCATCTCCCAGATCCAAAAATTGGCTAAACATGAATGAAGTATTGCTAAATTTCAAGTCACAACTTAGAATTTAAGACAACTCTCTAAAGAAAAATTTAAAATTTGTCTAAAAGTTGTTAAGTTTCTGCGACATTCAACTATAGCTTACGATTCAATATCCAGTATAAAGTATGATAAATCGAAGAAAATTCATGAATTTTTTCAAATAATTTATAAGGCTAAGTGGCCAATTTACGTAACATAAAATCTTGTTTCAAAATTCTCAAAATTTGAAAATACAGCCTCCAAGTATTCATAGACTCAAATGTTTTACAAGTTCTTGGTCCAATTTCTCAATGGGAGCCACAACAAACTTTAGTGACGTATTATCAGAATTCGGTAAATTACACTTTCAGAGTTTACAAATTTGTTAAGCAAACTTTTTGATTGATTAACATAAAATTTTGAAATTCGGCGTCTTGGTACTCATACAATGGTAAACTTTCCTCTTAAATATTCAAAATTGAACTACATTCAAATCAAATTCTTTCGTGGCAATTTTTTAGAATTTCTCGATGGCTTTAAAATTCCAAAGTTCGGCTTCCGAGTATTTATATAATGTAAAATTTTGTTCTCAAATTTTCAAAATTGTATTAAATTTTTTTAGAAGTTCTTAGTCAAATTTTTTAATGGTAGGTATTCATAAAATTTAAATGTTGGTTCTTAAATTGTCAAAATTAAATTGAAATTTTTACAATTTTTTAAACAAATTTCTCAATGAGTTTACCCTACAAAATAAATTTTTGTGGCAAACTTTCAGAATTCGATAGTCAAATTTGGATAAATTTCATTTTCAAATTCTGAGTTTATGAATTTTTTAAAAATTTTTTCATTAATTGTCATAAAATTCAGCTTGAAAATCTTCAGAATTTCTAAACTCGACATCCGTGCTAAATTTCTAAATTCAGAGTTTACAAATTTTTTAGGCGTCTACGTATTCATAAAATTTAAACTTTTTTCTTAAATTGTCAATTGTCAAGTTCATAGTCAAATTTTTCAATATATGGCACAACCATGTGTGTATGTCAAATTTCTTAATGGGTAGATTCACAACCAGCTTTCGTGGAAATTTCGTGAGTTTACAAATTTGCTAAGCAAAATTTTGATTTATTGGCATTAAATTAAGCTTCAAAATTTCGAAATTCGGCTTCCGTGTTTTCAAAAATTTAAAATGTTGTTTCTAAATTGTCAAAATTAGATTCAAATGTTTACGAGTTCTTAGTCAAATTTCTCAATCCATCCAGAACACATTTTCGGGACAAATTTTCAGAATCCGTTCTGGAAATTCAATTTTTTTACAAGTTCTTGGTGAAATTTCTCAATGGTTAGACCCACTACAAATTTTAGTGGCAATTGTCAGAGTTTAGTAAATTGCATTTTCGTTGAGAGTTTACAAATTAGTTAAGTAAAATTTTGATTTATCAACATAAAATTCAGCTTCAAAATTCTTCGAAATTCGAAATTCGTCTTATGAGTAATCACAAAAAATATTGAATTTTGTTCTTAAATTGTTAAAACTAGATTTAAATTATCACAATTTCTTTTCAAATTTTTCAGACCCACAATCAATTTTCGTGGCAGATATTCAGAACCCTATAGTCAAATTTCTTAATGAAAAGATAGACCCACAACAAATATTATTGGCAAATTTTCAGAATTGGTTAAATCTTAATTTCATATTCTGAGTTTACAAATTTGTTAAGCAAATATTTTATTTATTGACAAATAATTTGGCTTCAAAATTCTGCAAATTTCGAAATTCAGCTCGCGAGTAATCATAAAATTTAACATTTAATTCTTACATTTCAAAATTAGATTCAAATTTTTTACAAGTTCTTAGTTAAATTTCTCATTTGTAGACTGGCCAATTTTCAGAATTCGAAAGGCAACTTTCTGAGTTTACAAATTTGTTAAGCAACATTTTGATTTAATGTTCAGTTTCAAAACGCTCAATATTTCGAATTATTATGAGTTGTTAGTTAAATTACTCAATGTATCCACAACAAATTTTAGTAGCAAATTGTCAGAATTCGGTAAATTACATTTTCATTCAGAGTTCACAAATTAGTTAAGCAAACTTTTGATTTATTGACATACAATTTTGCTTCAAATGTCTCAAAACATGCCTCATAAATTGTCAAAGTTTGACTACAATTATTACAAGTTCCTGTCAAATTTCTTGAGTTTAAAAATTTGCTAAGCAAAATTTTGATTTATGGACATAAAACTCAGCTTCAAAATTGGATTAAAATAATTGGAATAAGTTTTAAGTCAAATTTCTAAATGGGTGTAGTACACACAACAAATTTTTGTGGCAAATTTTTCAGGTTCGATGGTCAAGTTTCTCAGTTTGTAGACCGACAGCAAATTTTCTGAACAAATTTTCAGAATTCTATAATTTACAGTTCCAAATTCAGTTTACAAATTTTTTAAACAAAACTTTGAATTATTGACATTAATTTCAGCTTTAAATATTGAATTTCGGTTTCTTGCTATTCCAAAACTTTAAAATTTTGTTTTTTAATTGTAAAATTTTCACAATTTTTTAATCTAATTTTTCAATGGGAATATCCACAACAAATTTTTGTGCCAAATTTTGGGAATTCAACAAGATGCATTTCTTTTTATGAAAATTTTGTTTTATTTACATAAAATCATACCTTCAAAATTTTCAAAATTTCGGAATTCGACTTCTGAGTATTCAAAAAATTTAAAATTTTGTTCTTAAATAGACAAAATTATATTCAATTTTTTTGAAACTTCTAAGTCAATCTTCTCAATGGGTAGACCCACAACCAATTTTTTTGGCAACTTTTCAGAATTTGATAAATTGTTTTTCAACCTCATAATTTACAAATTTGTTAAGCAAAATTTTGAATTATTGACATAATACTCAGCTTCAAAATTCTTAAAATTCAAAAGATTGGCTTCCGAATATTTATTAAATTTAAGATTTTGTTCTCAAATTTTTAAAATCATATTGAAATTTTTTAGAAGTTCTTAGTAAATTTAGTAGGTCGGGTAGGTTTAGTAGTAGTAGCCTACAACAAATTTTCGTGGCAAATTTTTAGAATTCGATAAATTGAATTTCTAAATTCAGAGTTTACAAATTTGTAAAGTTTTGATTTATTGAAATAAAACTCAGCTTCAAAATTTAGAAATTCGGCTGCCAAGTATTCATAAATCAAGTTTTCACAAAATTAGATTCAAATTTTCACAAGTTCTTAGTCAAATTTCTCAATGAGTTGATCCACAATAAAGTTTCGTGGCATAATTTTCGGAATTCGATAAGTAAGTTGCGTTTTCAAATTGTGAGTTTTCAAACTAATTAAGAAAAATTTTATTGTATTCTTAAAATTTCGAAATTTCGATTCTGAGTTTTCATAAAATATAAAATTTTGTTTTTAAATTGTCAAAATTAGATTCAAATTGTTATGTTTTTAGTCAAATTTCTCAATGGAAAAAAAAATCGTGATAAATTTACGGAATACATTTACCCAAATTTCTCAATGGGTAGACGACAAAATTGATACGAATAATTTATAAAATAATGCCACAAACGACTTTGATATGGTATCTTATTCTGATATTTGTGGCTCATGATTTTAAAATTTAACGGCTCTTGGCGTACGATGTACTATAATTGTTCGTTCAAAATTAATTCCACACTCCCCAAAACTACCTACTTAAAGTTTCAGATAAATTTGGTGAAGAAATGGTTTGGCGAATTTCCAAAAATTCTTAAATTAAATCTGAAATTCTAAGCTTCGATTCGTCTTTAAATTACTGAATCGTAGGGCAATTATTTTTAAAATCATTTTTAAAAAATTTACAAAATTTCTCCGTAATCAGATCTAAATAAGTGTTCTACAGACGATGTTGGTTGATGTAAAAAGATTTGTCGAGCGTCGATCACTGTGAAACCATTATTGATGATTGTCCTTAAAGTGCTAGATCATAGCCTTTATTGAATTTCAAATTAGGAGGCACGATCATTTCTGACGCTAAATTAAGTCTATGCCTTGTGGCACGAACCAGAGGTCACGAATTAAATCAAACGTCATCTACAATAGGAAAATACCTATTCAACTACTAGTGGCGACAACCATTGTAAACCTAATCTGATTTGTTTTGCATTTCGATCAAATTTGGATCACTTTTCAGGTCTCGATATGTGAATCCTCCACGAATGACACTTTTCCCTTTTCGTGTTCTTTTCCCCACTTTTCACTTTTAATTCTCCAAATTCAGAGTTTTAAAAATTCCAAGAAGAATATCGTAATTAGAAATTCAGAATCGAAAAATTGGCGTTAAAATTCTACAAGAATTGGTTTTAGAATATAGAATTGCATACGAGGTTTTCATAACGAATTATCGAAAATTACGAAATTCGTTGAATTGTTTCAAATTTTAAAAGTGAGGAATTTAGAAACTTAATACCGCTAGGGCAACATATATGAGCATTTGAGCGCAAATTGATGTCATTATGAACAACGGAACCCTGGTTGTACGTTGATCAATTCAGAATTCGAATTGGCAAATTTTCAGGTCTTAAATATTTTCAACAATCTAAATTTTATCAACTTTAATGAAAATTAAGTAAAACTTTCAATAATATTTTCAGATTTTGAAAACTTTCATAAAATTTATGATTTCACACATATCGATCAATGTTTATTGCTTTCGACCACAAAACCACGTTTATTCAAAACAATTTTTTGATATTTTCGAAATACCTGAATATTGTAGCTAATTTTGCTTCTAATGCTTCTAATTACGACTAAATTTCTCTAATACAAAATCTTCTATACCTTCTAATATGAAATAATAGCCGTTATAAATAATCGTCGAATTCCATAATTAAGCCCCAGCCCTCGAGATCAATAGCACTGCTTAGGTGCAAAATGAATGTAGAGAATTGAATTTTCTCACCGATAAGACTGTAAATATTTTAAATTTCAACAAGTGCGATCATTCCTTGGGGTCAATTAATTGTAAGATCTCTACACATCTAACTGACACCAATGGCAAATAACGATCTTGATTTGTTTGACGATCAAGTGTATAGCCACCCTGATAACACAGCGAGGCGATCAAGTGATATACGATTAACTATGATCCTCTTTTCAACTATGATCGTCGTGATCACCAATCAAGGATCACTTGTCATGTCGTCAATTTTTCATAATTCATTACCATTACGATAAATACTGGATATGGCATCATTGATACATCAAATTTATGCAGCAACGATCATAAATAATTTTGCGAAAAAAAATGACCGATCACAATATTTTTGTTTATCTACTAAATCGATAAACGCGATAATCATTGAATATTTATATGAAAGATCGTGACATTAAAAATTCTATCTCTAGCTTATACATATAAATGTATATACGATCAATAAATATCAAGTTTAAGGTTAATTAGCGTTTCATTGTTATTTATTTACTATAAATTGTATTAGTTAATGACGGGACAATAAATTCCAAAACCATTGTCTAATCGATCGTTTAGGGTAAAAATTACAAATTTTTTGAATTAATCATAATTTTACGATCAATTAATCTCAATATAAAATGATCGATATTAGTATATGATCGATGAATTACGACGAAATTTTTTTTTTTTATCAAACCTGCTTTCTTTGCAATGTAAACTTGATCAATTTTGTGTGATCGCTTAATGATCACCTGAGGTGATTTTGTATTAGCTGCGACTTAACAGGCAACCGATCGTACGCATATAGCCGCGTAACGATTACTGGAACTCTATATACTATATAGATAAAATACCAACTTATACAGAATATAATCGAATTGTTGACATTAAAATTGTTACGTGACACAAATATCGGATACAAAATTCTGTTTTGTGAATGCTGTTGTTGTTATATCTGTTATATATGATTGACGTGACACGAATGTAAACAACCCCTAAATACACACACATCGTTCTCGATTTTTTTATTTTTTTTTTATTGTATCGAATACAATTTCGCCCTTATTATGATATATAGAAGGATAGGTCATCGATGTGTCGACACACAAAGAACACGCAGCTACTATATCAAATGAACAATTAATTCAATTATACGAATATTAGACAGTTTGGTCACATCCGATTTATTTACGCACTTGATTATTAACAAACACACACACACACCCAGCATATGTGCCAGACGAACCAATGATGATGTGGTGGTATAAAAAAAAAAACAAACATAAAATTCACAACAAGGAAGTAATCCACCAAATTATCATTTTATTGCGTTGAACCATACATTAGTAACCCGTTCACTTTTGTTTATAACCAAATCAGGTTTTTCTGTTTTTTTTTTGTTTTGTTAAATTAGATCCGCGTCGTCTTCATGTCTGCTTCTTTTATATATCAGCACGATCATACACAATATACACTATACATAAACACTTTGCGCAAACTTACCATGATTAAAACGACAAAATACAAAAACAAAAAAAAATTGAGTGTGGATCTTACACGATCTCAGAATTAACTGGCAAACATTTTATAAAAATCAGTTATTTTATAGTTAGGATGACACTCTTGATACTTGATAATAACGCGCGCTACGATGAAGAAGAAGAAGACCAAACAAACGAAACTTGATTCTGTCTTATAGTGATTATAACAACAACAACAACAGCGACTAATATTGGTAATCCGCACTTTATGTACGAACGTAGATTAAAACTGCGATAATATTGGTTGATGATTTGTATTTTGAGTATATGCCCGACAGTGTGCTTACGATGATTCATTTTGGGTGACTAAAAGCCGGTTTCAGATATTATTTGGGTTAAGTTGCTTTACGAATTTTTTTTTCTTCTGCAATTTTTGCAACAAGTTGATTTATTTTCGACTAATTATTCTGAACGTGCGAAAATAGAAAGGGAGTAGAAGTTTTGCGTTAACAATCAAGGTTCGAATCACGCTGGATTGTGAATAAAATAAACTACGAACCCAAAAATGAATACAACACAATTTATTAACAAAAAATATAAATGGCTGAAACCTCATGAGATGGTCAGAACATCGGTCTTGATTAATTCAACTCCCACATTAATCCCGAAATGTATCCATTAAGTCAATCTTCAGCTCAGCCTTCAACTCAATCGCAACATAATTCTAACCGCAATCACCAAATTAACCGCCAACCAAACCGTCAAATCAACCATCAAATCAACCCCAAATCAACATTCTAGTTAACCCTTAACCTAACTCCAAAACAACTGTGAAATAATTCCCCAACCGAACAACTCACTTAACCCCAATGCAAGTTAACTAAACCCTAATTCAACTTCAACTCAACTTAGCACGAACCAAATCTCAACCCTTTACACAACTCATACCATCATAATAACATATGTATGTACCATTATTCCATCATACAATCACCATACCATCGTACCATCATACAATCACCATACCATCGTACCATCATATCATGAATGTATTGTGAACGTTTCATGTATTAACATTGATCTAAAGTTTGGTTCAAATCGTTTTTAGTAAATTATATGTATGGCCAATTTGGGTGGAATTTGGCAATTTCATAGCCGGTTTTAGTGAAATTTTATATCCATGATTTTTGGATAAAATTCTAAAATATGGCAAAAAAAATATATAAATAAATGAAGTCTGATATGTGCGTTGGAAATGGAGTTCTAAAACTCAGTTTAGAACCAAATTTCCATCGCACGTATCAAATTTCATCATAATTGATTAAGAAATAGTAAAGTTCCATCTTACTTCGCCATATTCCAGAACTTCGTCTAAAAATCATTTGAATATCCCATTTCCATTGTAAATGCTGGATTTCATCAAAATCGGATAAGATATAGAATCCCAATAAAATTTTTATAAAAAAATCCCAAATCCTCACTTTAACGTCCAACGTTTTTGGTCCCGTCGATTTCCGTTGTAGGGAGCTTTCCCCTTCAGCCCCAACTCAACTCTAACTCAACTTTAACTCAACCCGCAAATTGATCCCTAACTTAACCTTCATATCAAGCCCAAATTCAATGCCCAAATCAATATTCAAACCATAAAAAATTGGTAAATATTTCTATAATCAGGTATTTTGTGTCAATTCGTATCGCAGGTACCCGACCCTCTTGATGTACTGGTTCCAAAAGCTTTTCAAATCTCGGTGTTGACCATAAAAACAGATTGGCAAAAAAAAAATCTAAATCGAACAAGCCGTTCTCAAGATACCTTGGGTACAGACGGATATTTTTTTGTTTATTGCTTTTTTATACTCCGGGACTTTCAAAACATTGAGAAAAATGGTTTTGGACCACCAAATTTTTTATCATTTTTGACCGGATTTCAATTCTTTGGTCTTTTTAGACCGAAGTAATTCACAAAATCACTTGTTATAATTTTCGCACAATTTTACTGTTCACTTACAATTTTTATATCTCACCAATTCACTTTTGTAATCACTTTTTAATTCAATTTTTAACACTATCGCTTTCCAAATACTAGTAATCTAATTCGATCTCGTTCGCATTTTATCTATTCAAACCAAAACTTCTAGAAATTTTATAACTTTTCCAGTAAGAATAGTCTAGAAACATTTAGAACAGTTTTATTATCGAAAATTCCATTTTAGTATAGTAATATTCCATTTTAGTACAGTTATTCTATTCTGCCATAGGTGGCACCGTAACAGTGTCAACATTTGTTTAACCATACTTAAGTGAACTACCAAAAGATGGCGCCACTTTCGTATTTCTTCACATTTCTCAGTCCGGTTTAATTTTTTGGAGAGGTGCAGATTTGTTAGGGAGCATTACACGCATTGTTTTATCAAAATAAACCCTCGTGGTATTTGCACTCAAAGAGTATTTCCTTCAAAATATTGTTCCGGATGGGAGAGCATTTTTGTCTCAACAGGGGAATTTTCTTGGAACGAATCATTGTACCGTACTTTTTTTGGAAACTATGAGGGCAGAGATGTTACTGCACCGGTGATTATCACAGAACTATGCTGTGCGAATTTTTAGCACAAAAAATGGACTAAATAGGTGCAAAAGGCCCTGACTTTCAATAGGTTGATGCCACAAAAAAGCTTGGGCTTCATCATTTTGGTGTCAGATGTAGGATGCCATCCATGCTATATAATGAAAACCGGCAATTTTGCAGTTTAATCTAATATGTAACTGTACGATGTTATATGAGCACATAATCTCGGATTTTCCGCACATAACAGGATATCAACAAATGGCGGTATTTACTGTATAGCAGTAGAGGACCAACCTGCATGCCTCCAGTCATAGGATTTCCGTCACTCAAAACGGTTTATAGAAAACCTTTTTGAGCAACCGAAACCTTGTGGAAAGTATGTTGTGGACCGGACGAATTGAGTGGAAGTTGCACTGTCTATCAAAGAATCCTGCCTCTTGACTGATGATGTTCGTATCCGAATTTAATGAAAGACTGGAAGAATTAAATGAAGCAAAACGCAAACAGATGTAAACCATTCCACTTTCAATTAACGCACTTATACATGACAACTCATCTCTCAATGACCGAACAAGATTTCAGTACTTGAAGTTTTCTCTTCGAGGTGTTGCCGCTAGTGCTTTCTCAGCAGTGGAGTTATCAGACAAGAATTATAAGGTAGCCCGAGAGATCCTCAAGGCTTGATTTGATAAGCCAAATTTTATACGTTCACGTATTAGGACTAATTTTAAATTTGCGTTCACTAGAATCGCTTAATAGACCAGTAAAGTATTGGGACGACCTGATGATGTACATCATGGTATCAAAACTGGATCCGGAAACAAATAATAAATGGGATGATGCTGCCCGCGTCTACAAGTCTTCCTCCCTCTTCGAGGGCTCACCCGTTAGAAAGCTAAGCAGAATCGACTCCAAATTCATCTACTCAACTAAAACCATAAATTAAATCCTCTATTCGCTCTAATCGTGTTTCCAACTGTGATGTCACAAGTTTTTACATCTGCCTATTGATCAATATGCCCAGTGACGCTTCGCTGCTGGCACTGCAATTCATCACATCATTCGTTGTTACACAAAAGTGCCAACGAGCAAGTATTCATCGCAAGCTGAGCCGCCGCCTATTGCTTCGAAATTAGAGGGCTCTTCAATATTGGCACACTGCAAGCAGAAGATTAGCAAAACTTCTCTTACAACATCATCGCTTGCTGCTGCCGAATGTAAGACAACTTCGTACCGCACTGGTAAAGACCATTTTGGACAAACGGACATCGGTAGAGCACTTTTGGATTCCGGAGCTCAGTTAAACATACTGAAGCTGTCATGTCGCAACAGTTCCACCAAGATATGTGGAATTGGATCAAAAGTCGTCGCATGTTTCGGCACCTCAACAATAACATTGAAATCACAAACTACCGAATTATGTGCCACGTTAGACGTTCATGTTCTTCCAAAAATAATGAGCTACCGGCCTATTACATACATTGATAATATTGAATCTTGGGCAATCCCGTCAAATATAAAACTCACCGATCCAGAATTCTTTAAGTTCCAAGATATCAACTTGCTGCTGGGTGCAAAAATGTATCAGGAATTACTCACTATGGCTCAAATCAAACTAGATGACCAACTTTTGCCTATGCTCCAAAAGACCATATTGGGTTAGATTATTGCCGTAAAATTGTCGTCCGTTTTGAATTTCAAACATTGTTGAACGAGAGATAATAAGCGAATTGTTGACTCTCGGCGAATCGAAAACACTTGATATACTCGTCTTTTTTATAATTTGAAAAGACGTATCCATAAATCACCAGAGTTGTTCTCCGTTTATTCAAAATTCATTGGTGAGTACAAGAGGTAAGGTCACATGGAACATGGAACTGAGCTGACATTCTACTTGCCGCATCATTGTGTTACAAAGCCCGAAAGTTCCATAAACAAATTGCATGTTGTTTTAAACCGACATCTGGATCCAAGGTTCTGGACTTCTATTACAAAAGGCCACCTTTGACCACATGACGTGTGTCAATTTTATTGGCCTTTTTATATGAAACCACGGTATGGAAGAAGGTGTTCCAAGAGTGCAAGGAGTGTTTTCGGAACAAGCTTGTGCTTGCTCCATCAACTATATTATACATTTGGGTATATAGCGCAAATATGAACATACGGCTGGTCTTCAAATGTTAACCACAGTAAGTGGACATCATGATGAGTATATATGGGGTGAGTTCGGCTCGAATTGAGAGTCGATTTAGAGTTAGCTTGAGTTGATTTGAAGTTGAGGCTTGAATTAAGGGTCAAGTTAGCATTAAGTTGAGTTCATACACTGATATAGTATTCGGAGCGATCAGTTAGAGGTTTAGTTAAGGGTTGGTTTAGGAGTTGAGTGAGGGGTTGAGTTTGGAATTTATTTGGGAAGTTTTTAAGTTTGGGATTTATTAATGAGTTGAGGTTTGAGTTGAAAGTTAGCTTGAGTTGAGGTCAGGACGAAGGGTAGTTGGAGGCTAGATTAACTTGACTTGAGTTGATTCATATTTACAGATAGTTTTTCGAATCGTGTTTCGAGTTCCACATTGGCCATTGAGTTTTGTGTTGAGTAGGAATAGGAATCGACTGAAAGGTTTTGTTATAAATTTATTTAGGAGTATATATGGAAGTTTGGAGATTTTTGATTTTTTGCGCAGAATTTGCTGTTTTATAGTAAGGTGATTTCGTATTAAATGTGTGAAAATACTCAAGCAATCTAAATGCGCATTGGCACAATTATTACAGGTATCGAAACCTTTCTTTAGAGGTACAAAGGACAAACTCTTGTTTTACCAAAATGTTTTCACTAGAAGCTAAAATTTGTCTAAGACAAATCAAGCATTTCGCCCGTGAGTACTTTTGCACCAAAGAAAATCTGACTCCATTCTAACATCCACAAGTTACATTTTTTGAAAGAAGATAAAAAAGACATTATGACGTAGTTGAGAGAAAGTGAGTGTCTTACGTTATCGTGATTATACCTATTAGGTAATTTGTGACAATTTATGACAATTTTTGAGAACAAATAACATTTTGCGAGAATATGTAACAAAAAGTGACATTTTTTAAAGTTGGTCTGATTGTGGGAATGTTTGGAAAATTTCTGACAATAAGATACAATAAATAATTATAAAAGGTCATAAAAAGTGAGAAAATGTGAGAATATATAAAAACTTGCAATTCAGGGTGAATAACAGGGAGAGACAATAAGTGACTTTGGTAATAAATGATAATTTGCGCCAAAACAGTGAGATAATCTGTAAATTTGTGACAATGTGTGACAATATCTGATATGGTATGTCAATTTGTTTGATCAACAGAATAATTTATGTGAGAATACGTGAGAGTTGGCCCAACTTTAAGGAGAAAATGTGGCTGTAAATGGCAATTTTAACAATACGCCATAACAGTACGCCATATTATGTGATATTGGTGTGTCAGACAATATGTGACAACTTTTGAGAGTAAGTGCAAGAAAAATGAGAAAATGTGAGAAAAATAATGACAAATTGTGACGATGCTTCATCATATCTGAAAAAAGTGACAAATTTCTGATCCTAAATAGCTACATTTGTAAATTTGGGTGATTGGATGTGAGAAGAATTTGTGACAATGAGAGGCAATAAATGACAATGGAGAAGTAATACAAGGCTGTTTGTTGCAATGCATGACAATATCATACAAAAAGTGGCATTAAGTGACAATTTGTGTCACAATACCTATGTGACAATTTTTGAGATTAAAAAAAAAAGTGAGAATATGTATCAATCAAGTGACATTTATGACAATATGTAACAACTTTGAAGAAGGACGAATGAAAAGACGATAAATGAATTGGAACAATATTTAACAAAAAGTGGTACATTTACAAATTGTTGAGTACAAATTGTGTGTGGGAATATGTGAGAAATTTTGAAAATGGGAGAAAATGAATGATCGTTTCAATAATAAACGGAAATAAGTGAAAACATGTACCAAATATGTGACAATGTCTGACATTACGTAACAATTTGTGGGAATGTACGGTAAGTGGCACAGACAAACAAACTTAGTGCACACACGAATATCCGTCTGTCTGTCTGAACATCTGGATGTTTTTCTGGATATCTGCACTCGAAAGCTTTTGGAACCTGTATGTCAAGTAGATCGGGCACCTGCCGTACTTTGAATTGACCCAAAACCGGGTGGTTATTTGCGCATGGTACTAAAACGTGATTTTTGATCACTTTGATCAATTTTTTATTATGCTATTTTGAGAATTGAGTTGGGGCTGAGATGACGGTTAATTTTGGATCCGATTTAAGGATTAAGTTAAAGGTTGAGTTGAAGCGTTTAAGCGGAATTAAGTAAATAATCAATAAAACAAGTAGGCAAACTGAGCCACTTTTAAATTTTAAGACTTTCGGCAGTGCTTAAGTGGTATTATTTTGGCAACTACACATTCAAATAATTTTTTTTTTTCATTTTGTATGGTTTAATATTTTATGAAATTGAGCAACGTTTTTGATGTAATAATTACTACATCCAACCATATTGAGCTATAATTAAATTTTAAAATTTTACTGCCTTTAAATTAATTCAACGTGTGAAACTTGTACTAAAGAAGTCACATTACCGTAAATTTAACGATTTTACGTAAATTTAACGGTCGTGACATCAAAACTTAGCAACAATAAGCTCTAATTTAAAAAAAATTCGAATGTTCTATGAAATGTATGGAAATCGTCTGGCAATCTAAATGCGCGTTGGCATAACAATGACAAGCCCCGAAACCTATTATTACAGGTATCAAGAACCGCAATCGCAGGTTATCTACTCAAATCTCCCGTTTCACTAAAATGTTTCACTAAAATGTTTCACTGTTTTGTTGTTGATGAAGATGGTACGTCTCGTCTATTTTTATCGAAATATTTACGACATTTTTAGCCACTTGAAAAAATTCTACAAAAATACTAGAAGTAGACACACCTATGAGTATTTTGGTATCAAAGAAAATATTACTCCGTTCTATTATCCACAAACCAAAGTTTTTGAAAGAAGAGGAAAAGGACTTTGAGAGAACCTTTGACAATTTCTAACAATGAAAACAATAAATAACAACTTTCACCATGAAAGATAATAAAACGTAAGAAATGGTGGCAATTTGTGATGTCATAAGTGAAAATATGTCATTAGTGACTTTGGTAATAGATTATAATTTACGCCAAAAAAGTGAGATAATCTATATGAAAAATTTTAAGAAGATGTAGGTAGGTTTATTGAAAAATATTGGTTGTGAGAATATGTGAGAATTGGTGACAACGAGGCCAACTTTGGGGAGAAAGTGTGGTTGTAAGTGGCAATTTGTGATAATATGTCATAATATGAGATAATAAGTGGCAAAATCTGATATTATGTGACAATTTGTGAACAGACAATATGTCTTAATTTTTAATATGAATTGGCTTTTGTTGACAATTTGTGTGAATATAATGTGACAAAAAGTGACAATTAGCGAAGATAAATGACAAAATGTAAATTGGTGTGATTCTTGTGAGAAAGTGACAGTTAGTTACTGGAGAGACTATAAATGAACCTTTGGCCATAACGATAACACCTTTAGTGAGAAAATATATCAATAAATGACAATTTGTGACGATGCGTGTGACAAATTTGTGACGTTTACTAAAATTTTGTGACAATATTTGACTATAAGTTGCTACATTTAGCAAATTTGAGTGGTTGCATGTGAGAAGATTTTGGAGTTGGTGACGTTGAGAGTAAATGACAACTGAAATATGTAACAATAAAAGTGAGAAAATGTGTCAATAAGTATAGATTATGACGTTTGTGATATTAAGTGACAATAAGCTACTACATTTACAAAGAGTGTATGACAATATCTGACAAAAAGTGACAGATTGTGTCCATTTGTGTAATAATTCTTGAGAATACATGACAAAAGTGACAATAAGTAATAAAATTTGAAAATTGGTGAGGTCGTTTGAGAATATGCGCGACTATTCCTGGCAATGGGAGACAGTAAAAAATAACAATATCTGACCAAAAATTTGTGGCACAGATAAACAAAATTAGTGTACACACAAATGTCTGGATGTCATTTTCGCTAATCTTTTCTATGGTCATGGCGGAGAATTGAAAAGCTTTTGAAAGCTATACGACAGGAGGTTGGGGTACACGCAATACGAATTGACCCAAACCATGTGGTTATTAGCACATCGTGATTTCTAGATTCACGTTGACAATTTTTTTTGTTATGCTGGCTTGAGGATTGAGCTGGGTCAAGGTGACGGTTGAATTGGGACTCGATTTAAGAATTGGGTTGGGTTTGAGTTCGAGTTGAGTTAAGGTTGAGTTGGATTTGGGTTAGTGTTGAGTGAGCAGTTCAGCTGGTAATTTATTTGGGTGTTGAATTGAGGGTTCAGTTAGAATTAGCTTGAGTTGAGTTCTTATTCGCATATAGCGTTTAGATCGTTATTTGAGGATGTGTTGATTTTTAGTTCAAAGTTAGCTTGAGTTGTATTGAGTTAAGTTTATCATGCAGTTGGGATTGAATTGAGATTGAGTGAAGCATTCAGTTGGGGATCTATTTTGAGTGATTGATTTGGTTTGCGGTAATTTTAGAGGTGAATTTGGGGTCGAATTGGAAGTTGAATTGTGGTTGATTCAATTGTTCAGTTAGGAATTTATTTGGAGTTGGATGTTAGCTTGAGCTTTTCTGAAAATTGATTTGAAAATTTCGTAGGGCTTTAAGTTGGGGTTAAACGTTGAATTCAACTAAGAATTGGTTTTCAGGTTGAGCCGATGAATAAGTTGAAGGTTAGGTTAAATTGAGTTTTTCTTTGTCTATGGATTGAGTTAGGCATTGCATTCGGGGTTGAGCTGGAGTTGATTTAGGGTTCGATCGAATGAATGGTTCAGTTGGTGGATTGAGTTGGGTACATGTTCGCACTTAGTTTTCAGAACTGAATTGATTTCGGGGTTGATTTGGCCGCCCAGTTTGGCATTGAGTAGAGTGTTGAGATTCGGCTCCAGCTGGGATGGAGTTGAATTTGAGTTAGCTTGAGTCAGGAGTTATTGGAAGGGAGGGGGCTTGATTTCAGCTGAGTTTATGTACGCTTGTATTGCCATTTTCGAATTAAGGAATTAAGGATTCGTGATGTTCTAGACCTTCTTTATATTTTAAAAACAAAATTATATTTGGTACTTAGTTGCTCAATATTTTTTTCAAACTCTATTTATCTTGACTAATTGAGCAACTTTTATTTTATTAAATGATAGCTGCAAACTCCAGTGTAATCAAATTGAGCAATTTTTTTTTTTAAGATTAATTCGTTAAGTATTCTTACTAGAATTTTAAAATGTGCTAATTTTAGTTAAACCATTCTAAGCTCTAATTTGAACATAAATGTAAGTATAACGAAAATTAAACTGAGCAACAATTAAATTTTAAAGTTTCATTAAGTTTTGTCTACTTAGTTGCTCAACTCAATATTTATACAAACTACTTTAAATAAATAGAATAATGACTTAATTCCATAATTCAACCAATTAAGCAATTGAGCAAAATTAGATTTAGGATTAAACAGTAATCAGTAATTTTTAATTTTGAAACAAAAATATTTCTTGAAATTAAGCAACATTTTTAATTTAAATCGCTCAAGATTTTCCTCGAGCTGGGATTGAATTGAATTTGAGTTAGCTTGAGTCAGGAATTATTGTGGGGAATGGGGGTTTGATTTCAGTTCAGTTTATGTAGCTGCTCAATATTTTTTTTTCCAACTATATTTATCTTGATCAATTGAGCAACATTTAATTTTTTTAAATATTCATGTTATACAGTTTCCTCCACCTATTTTATTAAATGATAGCTGCAAACTCCGGTGTAATCGGTTACAATTTGTTAATTATTGCAACATAAAATAATCAAATTGAGCAATTTCTTTTTAGATTAATTCGTTAAGTATTTTGAATAGAGTTTTAAAATGTGCTAATTTTAGTTAAACCATTCAAAGCTCTAATTTGAACAAAAATATAAATATAACGAAAATTAAATTGAGCAACAATTAAATTCTAAAGTTTCATTGAGTTTTGTCTACTTAGTTGCTCAATATTTATACAAACTACTTTAAATAAATAGAATATTGACTTAATTCCATAATTCAATCAATTAAGCAATTGAGCAAAATTAGATTTAGGATTAAACAAAATAGCGCAATTGAGCAACAATTTTAATTTAATTCGTTCAACATTTTAATTAAATTGACTTTAACTAATTTCAACGTGTAAAACTTGTACTACAGAAGTCTTACCACCGTATATTTAATGATTTATTGTTATGTCGTGACATCAAAATTTAGCAACAATAAGCTGTGGATTTTATTTGCTTTTGGTGTATCGTTAATAAAAAATTAAATTTTTTATTGTAAAATCAATACGTTTTGTGATAATCCTGGAAAATGGTTGTAGACACAGTGCACATATGTGCTGCTTGTATATATTTTCCAAAATTTTTATATCATTATTATGGCAAAACTATTAAATAAAAATAAAACTTGACCTACATTCCAAAATAATAACGAGCAGGTTAACATTTTTGTTATTGTACGAGTATTATATTTGTAGCTATTGAATCAACTTATGTTGTTGTTGTTCTTGTTTGGCCAACCAAAATGTTGGAATATTGCCAGAAATTCGTTTTGTTCAACAAAAACTAATTAAATTTTTTATTTTATTCGTTCGATAAAAGCTTTTTTATAAAAATATATATTTTTACTAGTAGAGCTTTACAAAATGTTATCTTACCGCGGGCTTAATAAAAATATTAACATTTTTTTTGGTCTAACAATAGCGCGCGCGCGCCATGTTATTTAATCATAAATTATGATAAACCGCATTCTTAAAATTCCACCGACACCATTTACCATCATCATCATCGATATTTTTTTATTATGATTACCAGTGTTATTTCTAAGTTAAAATTAAGCTTTTTTGTCGTCGTCGCCACCATCGTTGTTGTTGGCATTCTTGCGGTAATAAATGAATAATATTTAAGGCAACAAAAATTAAGAGATTAAAAAAAAAAAAAAAATTTAAAGCGCTACACATTAAAGTCATAAATTTGAGATGTTTGGTATTTTTAAAATATTTGGCCACCCGCATTGTTACGTTTGTACATAAATGACATCGAAACCATATTTTTGGGTTTCGTCGATCCGAATAATACACATCACAAAAAATTATTATTTTCAAAAGCTATAAATCACCACAAGGTGTTTAGAGAATTCCAAAACACCAAATTATTTTCAAATCACTAAATCAAGAAAAAGCTCTACCACCCCTCTTCCTCTCTTATGTACACACCTTACGTATCATCAAAATTATATAAATTTCAAATCAAAATAAATAAATAAATCCAATTTTTCATCAAAGATTTATATCTTTTTATTTTTTGCCAAGAATTATGACTTTTTTTGTGACTTCTTCCCTTTATTTAGTTTTCTTCATCATGATTTTCCAAAAAAAAAATAAAAATAAAAATTGTGTCTTAGAATATTATTTATTTATTTATTTGGGAAAATTTTTTTGGTAATATAAACATAAATTAATTTATGACACATTTATGATTATATTTCGATGTCACATTACTATAAAGCATATAGCAGGAAGGGGGGGGGGGGGGGGGGAGGCGAAATCGAAAACGAGGCAAAAAACTTTTGATTAAAATTCAAAGTCAGAAAAAAAAAACTTTTTCCCAACCGTAAAGTGTTTTCTCTGCATTGTATCATATTTTCCCTGTTTTCTTTTTGTTTTGTTATGTTTTGTGCTCCACTTCTGTAATGATCTCTTATGTATATACGACGCAAAAATTATTTATATGTTTGTGTTTATCTTTTTTATGCTTTTTATTTTTTTATGTTTACGACAAGAGTGGCAGAGATATGGATTACACTCTTCTACAGCTAAAGGAAGTTGGAGAGGTGCTTAAAGTTTTTTTTTTGTATTTTGTGCGGTGTATGCGGGTGTAAACGAGTAAAGTGTCGCACGAGAGTTTATCATTTGTAATAATTAATGATGGTTATCGAAATGTAATGAGAAATCAATAATTAGTTATAGCACGTCAAAATCGTTGAATGACTAATTGAGAATATTAAAACATCATTAGGTGATTTATAGAAATTTTATTTTTGTCAAAATCATTAAAGAAAGTCATTAAAATTAACTCGTTCAATTAGAGATGTATAACAATATCGATTTGTTAGTGATGAGTTGCTCAATTTATGTAAATAAGTTGCTCAAAAATGATTTAATATATAATAGTTGCTCAATATCATATATGAAGCAATTAAGTTGGGCATGAAATTAAAATACACGGTCTTGCTTTATTAACCTAGCAAATGAAAATATGTTCAAATACACAAAAAAAAAAATTGTTGCTCAATTTTTGAATTTAATTTAATTTTTCCTGCAGTTTTGTTTCCAATGGAAACTTTAAAATTTAAATAAATTGTTCAATTAATTCCTAAAATTTAAATCCTATATAAGCCAATTTAAATATAAAAGTTGCTCAATTTCATATATCAAAGAACTAAGTTGGTAAAGAAGTTAAAATTGTTAAATGATTGGTTAGAGACATTTTTGACATTTTTTTGAACCAATTAACACAAACAGTACAAAATATAAGGAGTTGCTCAATTTGAATACTCATTCAACTTTGTTGGTAATGAAGTGAAGAATTCTAAAATTTAATAAAATTTAATTAATTTGTTCAATTTAGTCCTAAAGACAGCTTTGTTGGTAAAGAAGTAAGGAATTCTAAAATTTAAATATGTTGCTCAATTTAGTTCTTAAATTTAAAATTCTATCCATAAAATCTCTATTCATCAGGTATAGGAAAGCACCATATATAGGAAGTGGGTAGGAATTTAACCGCTTGAAATACTCGTGTTGCATTGCAAGGCATCTCAAAAATTAAACAAATTAAAATTACAGTGTTGCTTAGTTATATAACTGTATAACGGTAAATAATGCCTGAGTAATCGAAATATCAAAAATTGAAAATTTTAATTAAAATTGGCTTAACCTTCCATTTAATTTTTACTTGTAACGTCAAAGATACTCTGGCGTTTAATTTTTATATTTGGTGAACAAATAATAACAGGAAAATCTGCTCTTTGTAAAAACTAGACAGAAGGGGCCGCTCAATTTGATAATTTAACATTTTTGAAAATTTCCGCAACCAAAATACGAACCATTGTAAATCGTACTAAATTAGTTGCTCAAAAATGATTTAATATATAATAGTTGCTCAATATCATCTATGCAGGAACTAAGTTGGACATGAAATTAAAATACACAGTCTTGCTTTATAAACCTAGCAAATGAAAATATGTTCAAATACACAAAAAAAAAAATTGTTGCTCAATTTTTGAATTTAATTTAACTATTCATGCACTTTTGTTTCTAATGGAAACATTAAAATTTAAATAAATTGTTCAATTAATTCCTTAAATTTAAATCCTATATAAACCAATTTAAATATAAAAGTTGCTCAATTTCATATATCAAAGAACTAAGTTAGATTAGATTGATTAGAGACATTTTTGACATTTTTTTGAACCAGTTAACACAAACAGTACAAAATATAAGGAGTTGCTCAATTTGAATACTCATTCAACTTTGTTGGTAATGAAGTGAAAAATTCGAAAATTTAATTAAGTTGTTCAATTTAGTCCTAAAATTTAAAATTCTATCCATTAAATCTCTACTCATCATGTATATGAGGTGGATAGGTACTTAACTCCATGAAATGCTGGTGGTGTACAAATTATTTCTAATGACTTGTTTCAAAAATATCACAAATAAGTATGACTATTTATCTCTCATTCTAAATCGTGCTATAATGGATTGATGGAACATGTAACTTACTGTTGCTCAAATTATTTCTCTCTTAGTTTGCTAAATCATCATTTTAAATCAATTCAAGAGAAATGTTTGATATTTTTTTGCACCATTTAAAACAAATAGTACAAAATATAAGCAGTTGCTCAATTTGAGGAATTCTAGAATTTAATTATGCTGCTCAATTTAGTTCTTAAATTTAAAACTCTATTCATCAGGTATAGGAAACAACCATATATAGGAAGTAGGTAGGAACTTAACTCCTTGAAATGCTCGTGTTGGCCAAATTATTTCTAACTTGTTCAAAGATATCACAAGGATTAAACAAAATTAAATAAACCTATAACGGTAAATAATGCTTTAGTTATCGAAATATCAAAAATTAAAAATTTGGAGTTAAGTTGGCTTAACATTTCATTTAATTTTTACTTGTAACATCAAGGATACCCCGGCGTTTAATTTTTATATTTGGTGAACTAATAATAACAGGAAAATCTGCTCTTTGTAAAAACTAGACAAATAGAAGGAGTTGCGCAACCAAAATACGAACCATTGTAAATCGTGCTAAATTAGATTGTTGGAACATGTAACTTTCTGTTGCTCAAATTATTTCTCTCCTAGTTATCTAAACCATCTATAGTATTAAGCCAATAAGTAGGTAAATAAATAGAATGTTTGACCCGAACTGGTTTACGGGGCTACATGGATATCTATATTGTAGACGCAACCTTATGCCTGTCAATCATTGATTCCAAATATACAATTTTACAGCGTTGGTATAAGGTGGTAAATTCCTTTTATTCTGCCACATTAGAAGTTTAAGATCAATAGGCTACTTTATTTTGTAAAGCAAGTACAGAATTAATTGCTATAATAAATCTAGATCACTCTGCATTATGATTTTTATAAATAAGGTTAAGTTAAAATTCTTAAATGGTTCAACACAAAAATTGTTGCTCAATTTATTACTGTTAAATTTACTAACCAATGTTATTTGATTGATTAGAGATATTTTGGATATTTATTTGAGCAAGTTAACACAAACGGTACAAAATATAACGAGTTGCTCAATTTCATTAGTCATTCAACTTTATTAGTATTGAAGTGAGAAATTTTTAACATTTAATTAAGTTATTCAATTTACTCCTTAAATTTAAAACTCTATCCATTAAATCTCTACTCATCATGTATAAGAAGTGGGAAGGAACTTAATTCCTTGAAAATACTAGTGTTGCACAAATTGTTCCTAACGATAAGTTCAAAAATATCACAAAGATCAGTAAACAAATTAAAATTAAAAAGTTGTTAAATTTGATTATCTTAAATTACCTTACCTTACCTTAAATTTGAATCATGAAACTTACTGTTGCTCAAATTGTTTCTCTCCTTTAAACATGAAAGTGGCTCAATTTCATATATCAAAGAACTAAGTTGGTAAAGAAGTTAAAATTATTAAATGGTTCAATTGTTGCTCAATTTATTATTCTTAAATTTACTAATCGCCATCCTCTGACTGGAGAGATTTTTGATATTTTTTGCACTAGTTAACGTGAACAATACAAAAAGAGTTGCTCAATCTGACAATTAATTTAACTATGTTGGTAATGAAGTGAGTAATTTTAAAATTTTAAAATTTTATTAAGTTGCTCAATTTAAAACTTAATTTATTGTTGATATTGTTACGTTTTTGCCTTGTCAAATAAGGTTCGTATCACTGGATTGTGAATAATACAAAATCAATTCAATTTATCCCCAACGAATTTATTTATGTCACAAAATTTATTACAACACAGTTTATCAATAAAAATTCACAAAATCACTTTATATAAATTATTCTCAAATTTTGCTATTCACTTATAATTTTTATTTCGCACTACAACACTTTTTAAATCACTTTTTAATTACTTTATAATCTTCACACTGTCGCTTTCCAAATACTACTAATCCAATTCGACCTCGTTCGCCTTTTTATATACACAAGCCAAACTTCTAGAAAACTCTCGATTTTTCCAGTTAGAATAGTGTAGAATAATTGTATCATGGAAAATTCCATTTTAGTACAGTTTAACATTGAGCTGTTAATTTAACTTATTCTATTATACACTAGGTGTCACCGTCACAATATCTTAATCGCACCATGAACGCACCATGAGAAGGAATTTAGGCGCAATCACATTTACTCAATTACATTTAACTTTAAACTGTTTTATCAACAGATTCCATAATTTTCTATGTAGCAAATTACACGTTTTATATACGTAGTAAACTTAGTAAGAACTTTTAATTAAGTTCCACAATTGATTCGTATGAACCATTAAAAAAAAAGATTAAGTTGATTATTTCTACAACATACTTGTAAATCTTGAAACATAAATCAATTTTTTGTTAGATTATTTCAACCTGTTCTTAATTTCGATGAATAAGTTCCACATGATGAATTCAGTTTCATTTGAAATTATTATTAAAATAATATTATATTTTTTAAGTAAATTTCACTAATAATACACATCGAATTACAATTATTTCAGTTGAAATTTACCAGTATCACATTTTGGTCCAATTTTTAGTAAGCTGTAAATACACGATAAAAATGTAAGAAGTCGCTAAACTTTTCCATAATTTTTTTTTCTTTAAACTTAGTGAACCTAAACTTCTTTAAATAAATATCACATTATAATCAATGGCGGACTTCTGAAGAAAATGTGAAACCTGTTTTGATATTTCAATTGCAATTATTTCTCTTAAACTCTTCAAATTATACGATTTAACATAAATAACTAACAACGCTAACAAATTTCATCATTAATAAGTTCCACAGTTACTTAAATAATAGAAAAGGGGGTTAAAAATTAAGGCGACTCCCAATGCTGTTTTGTAGTTTATATTTGGCGAGACCGATTGTAACTAGCCAAATACTGAAATTTGTGAAATTTTAGCACAGCTCAAAGTATTCGAACCAGTAATATTAGGAAATCGTTATTTTTACTCAAACTAAGCAGAATAAAAAAAGTTAACTGAAATATTTAAAATTAATTGAGTTGCTTAAATTTAATAGGTTCCACATCGGCACTACGTGTAATATAAAAAAGTTTTAAAAATTGTAAAGCCGTATTACCGCAATTTTGACCTAGTGTTCTATGTTATTTACTTAATTTCATACAATATGTTCCACATGCACAATTTAGTTACAATATAGAATAATTAAAACAAGTTTGGTACAATATATTTGAGTAATGGTTTAAAAAACAAACAAAACTCCTTAACTGCACTGGCGGCTTTCTGAAGAAAGGGTGGAACCTGTTTCAATATTGTAGGGGTAATTAAAAACACATCTTATACACATACATGTTAATTTCCAGGCATTTATTCAGTTTTAAATCAGGTTCCACATGCTCTTCTGATAATTACTTTCTTTGGAATCCAAATCCATAAGCGGTTTAACTAGGCTCAAAACAATAAGATAACTCCAAGTAGTGAAGCTGGGAAGCACAAACATTAGTTGATGTCAACAGTTTACTTGAACCTTATTGCCTTGTTTAACAAATATCATTTTGAACCCCTGACTTCTATAGATGATGTAGAACCTATTCCGAAATGTTAATTTATATTATTTCTGCCGAAGCAAATTTATTTAAGTGGTGACCAAATTATTCGATATTGCAAAGAAATTTTAATAACCGTCAATCAGTTCCACAAACAAAAAAATGTAAATTTCAAATAAATTCCACAACATTAAAAATAGCTATGTTATAACGTTTAAAGTTAGTTTCATTAAACTTTTTGAATTAAATACGCTAATTTAGATTTATTTTGGAGTGTGGAACCTGTTTGATAGTTTAAAGAAATATTTTACGCAAGGAAATTCATAGTCAAAGTCAAGAAAGCCATAGAAAGTCTTTTATTTTCTCATTATGTCGCTGCCAATTTTTATTTTAAATGTTCTGCCCAACCTGATTGTTTATCAGTTAGTCAAGTGTTGCAAAAAACAGTCAAATCAGTTTTTTTTGCTGCAAAATTAATCTTGGTTCTATGAAATTGAGCAATATAAATTAAAACAAACAAATAATATTAGGCAGCTGGCGTCAGTTTATTTAACATTTATTTTAAATTAGAATTACCGATGTCACTCCAAATTCATAGACGGCGACTATCAGACGACAAAAACAACTTTAGATTAATACTAGAAATCTAGATATTTAGTGTTTATTTATATATATGACACCTTTAAAGCTAATAAATTACTTAATTACGGTATAGCACAATAGACTATCATTAAACATATATACGTATGTATATTCCCGGATACATTGAGGTATCCCATAAATTTTATAAATTCTCTGTAGTGTGACCTGTTATTATGAACCGCACGACTACCAAAAATAAAAATAAAAAAACAAATCAGCAAACACATTAAAATGAAACGGGTATGCGACGGATTAAGTCATTAGTTTTCAACAATAATCATTATTAATTATAATACCTTGCTGGCTACCGTATTAATTGGGCGGCGGCGGTGACGGCGGCATCATAATAAAATATTCAAGTTCACATAAAAAGTTGGTGGCCTTACAAAGGAAAAATACAAAAATTTACCGCGAAATTCCGTGTTAACACGATATAAAACCGTCATCAAAAATTAATAAACCGCCAAACGCAAATATTTTGTGTTGTGTCGCCAAATAAAAAGAATTTGGTGCGATACAGTTCCACATACACATAAAGAATTCCGCTTTGATATTTGAAATATTTGTGCTTGAGCATTTATACAAAATACATATAATAGCTTTAAGCTGTTTACAAAATCAGAATTTTATTGATTTTTTGGCGCTGTTAAATTAATGCGCGTTGATTTGCATATAAAACTACCGGATACAAAAGCTCTCAAGTATATACATATAGTTAGTTAGTCACCCCGTGTCCGTCACATAATATTTATGCGTTCGGTCAACTCAACATTTTACTTAAATTATTTAAGCCTCTAAAAGATTTTATCTTGTATAGATTCACAAACAATAATAGAATTTTGTGATTTATCTCGAACGACGATGGAAACAAAAAATTGAATTAAGATTTCAAATCTCCGTCGTTCTAAATATATTATATACGAGGATATGTCTATGTAAAGGAAAGCTTTGGAAAAGTATTAAAAGTATATCAAAGCAAAAAAAAAAAAACTGTCGGAAAATCTTATTTTCGTATATATCATGTAATCCTTATATATCGGATTACAGGACTAAATAAATTTTATTAAGGCTTGTTGGAGGGCGGAGATATAATAGAATCAGGTCACAAATGTATTCCTTTTTCGTTGGTGAGGAGATTTGTTAATAAACTTCCAGTTTCTAAGGATGCCATCCATGTACTTACGTACATAAATAAATTGAGTAACTAGCTCCAAAGACGCCTTTTGAGCAATTGTGCTCCGATTTCGATTATTGATGCCTCTATCAATAGGTATTGAGACCTGTAATTATTATGCCAAATGGCATTTAGATTGCTTGAATTTTTCTACCCATTTCGTAGAAAATTCAATATAATGGAAAATCTCCTGAACTATAGACCAGGAATTTAATGAAAATCTGCAATTGTGCTCCGATTTCGATGATTGATGCCTCTATCAATAGGTATTGAGACCTGTAATTATTATGCTTACGGGCATTTAGATTGCTCGAATATTTCTACCCATTTCGTAGAAAATTCAATTTTATGGAAAATCTCCTGAACTATAGACCAGGAATTTAATGAAAATCTGCAATTGTGCTCCGATTTCGATGATTGATGCCTCTATCAATAGGTGTTGAGACCTGTATATATTATGCCAACGCGCATTTAGATTTCTCGACTATTTCTACCCATTTCGTAGAAAATTCAATTTTATGGAAAATCTCCTGAACTATAGACCAGGAATTTAATGAAAATCTGCAATTGTGCTCCGATTTCGATGATTGATGCCTCTATCAATAGGTATTGAGACCTGTAATTATTATGCTTACGGGCATTTAGATTGCTCGAATATTTCTACCCATTTCGTAGAAAATTCAATTTTATGGAAAATCTCCTGAACTATAGAACAGGAATTTAATGAAAATCTGCAATTGTGCTCCGATTTCGATGATTGATGCCTCTATCAATAGGTATTGAGACCTGTAATTATTATGCCAACGGGCATTTAGATTGCTCGAATATTTCTACCCATTTCGTAGAAAATTCAATTTTATGGAAAATCTCCTGAACTATAGACCAGGAATTTAATGAAAATCTGCAATTGTGCTCCGATTTCGATGATTGATGCCTCTATCAATAGGTGTTGAGACCTGTATATATTAGGCCAACGCGCATTTAGATTTCTCGAATATTTCTACCCATTTCGTAGAAAATTCAATTTTATGGAAAATCTCCTGAACTATAGACCAGGAATTTAATGAAAATCTGCAATTGTGCTCCGATTTCGATGATTGATGCCTCTATCAATAGGTATTGAGACCTGTAATTATTTTGCCAACGCGCATTTAGATTTCTCGAATATTTCTACCCATTTCGTAGAAAATTCAATTTTATGGAAAATCTCCTGATCTATAGACCAGGAATTTAATGAAAATCTGCAATTGTGCTCCTATTTCGATGATTGATGCCTCTATCAATAGGTATTGAGACCTGTAATTATTATGCCAACGCGCATTTAGATTTCTCGAATATTTCTACCCATTTCGTAGAAAATTCAATTTTATGGAAAATCTCCTGAACTATAGACCAGGAATTAAATGAAAATCTGCAATTGTGCTCCGATTTCGATGATTGATGCCTCTATCAATAGGTATTGAGACCTGTAATTATTACGCTTACGGGCATTTAGATTGCTCGAATATTTCTACCCATTTCGTAGAAAATTCAATTTTATGGAAAATCTCCTGAACTATAGAACAGGAATTTAATGAAAATCTGCAATTGTGCTCCGATTTCGATGATTGATGCCTCTATCAATAGGTATTGAGACCTGTAATTATTATGCCAACGGGCATTTAGATTGCTCGAATATTTCTACCCATTTCGTAGAAAATTCAATTTTATGGAAAATCTCCTGAACTATAGACCAGGAATTTAATGAAAATCTGCAATTGTGCTCCGATTTGGATGGTTGATCCCTCTATCAATAGGTGTTGAGATTGAGACCTGTAATTATTATGCCAACGGACATTTAGATTGCTCGAATATTTCTACCCATTTCGTAGAAAATTCAATTTTATGGAAAATCTCCTGAACTATAGACCAGGAATTTAATGAAAATCTGCAATTGTGCTCCGATTTCGATGATTGATGCCTCTATCAATAGGTAGTGAGACCTGTAATTATTATGCCAACTGGCATTTAGATTGCTTGAATTTTTCTACCCATTTCGTAGAAAATTCAATATAATGGAAAATCTCCTGAACTATAGACCAGGAATTTAATGAAAATCTGCAATTGTGCTCCGATTTCGATGATTGATGCCTCTATCAATAGGTGTTGAGACCTGTAATTATTATGCCAACGGGCATTTAGATTGCTCGAATATTTCTACCCATTTCGTAGAAAATTCAATTTTATGGAAAATCTCCTGAACTATAGACCAGGAATTTAATGAAAATCTGCAATTGTGCTCCGATTTGGATGATTGATCCCTCTATCGATAGGTGTTGAGACCTGTAATTATTATGCCAACTGGCATTTAGATTGCTTGAATTTTTCTACCCATTTCGTAGAAAATTCAATATAATGGAAAATCTCCTGAACTATAGACCAGGAATTTAATGAAAATCTGCAATTGTGCTCCGATTTGGATGATTGATGCCTCTATCAATAGGTATTGAGACCTGTAATTATTATGCCAACGGGCATTTAGATTGCTCGAATATTTCTACCCATTTCGTAGAAAATTCAATTTTATGGAAAATCTCCTGAACTATAGAACAGGAATTTAATGAAAATCTGCAATTGTGCTCCGATTTCGATGATTGATGCCTCTATCAATAGGTATTGAGACCTGTAATTATTATGCTTACGGGCATTTAGATTGCTCGAATATTTCTACCCATTTCGTAGAAAATTCAATTTTATGGAAAATCTCCTGAACTATAGACCATGAATTTAATGAAAATCTGCAATTGTGCTCCGATTTCGATGATTGATGCCTCTATCAATAGGTATTGAGACCTGTAATTATTATGCCAACGCGCATTTCGATTGCTCGAATATTTCTACCCATTTCGTAGAAAATTCAATTTTATGGAAAATCTCCTGAACTATAGACCAGGAATTTAATGAAAATCTGCAATTGTGCTCCGATTTCGATGATTGATGCCTCTATCAATAGGTATTGAGACCTGTAATTATTATGCTTACGGGCATTTAGATTGCTCGAATATTTCTACCCAATTCGTAGAAAATTCAATTTTATGGAAAATCTCCTGAACTATAGACCAGGAAATTAATGAAAATCTGCAATTGTGCTCCGATTTGGATGATTGATCCCTCTATCGATAGGTATTGAGACCTGTAATTATTATGCCAACGCGCATTTCGATTGCTCGAATATTTCTACCCATTTCGTAGAAAATTCAATTTTATGGAAAATCTCCTGAACTATAGACCAGGAATTTAATGAAAATCTGCAATTGTGCTCCGATTTCGATGATTGATGCCTCTATCAATAGGTGTTGAGACCTGTAATTATTATGCCAACGGGCATTTAGATTGCTCGAATATTTCTACCCATTTCGTAGAAAATTCAATTTTATGGAAAATCTCCTGAACTATAGACCAGGAATTTAATGAAAATCTGCAATTGTGCTCCGATTTCGATGATTGATGCCTCTATCAATAGGTATTGAGACCTGTAATTATTATGCCAACGCGCTTTTCGATTGCTCGAATATTTCTACCCATTTCGTAGAAAATTCAATTTTATGGAAAATCTCCTGAACTATAGACCAGGAATTTAATGAAAATCTGCAATTGTGCTCCGATTTCGATGATTGATGCCTCTATCAATAGGTGTTGAGACCTGTAATTATTATGCCAACGGACATTTAGATTGCTCGAATATTTCTACCCATTTCGTAGAAAATTCAATTTTATGGAAAATCTCCTGAACTATAGAACAGGAATTTAATGAAAATCTGCAATTGTGCTCCGATTTCGATGATTGATGCCTCTATCAATAGGTATTGAGACCTGTAATTATTATGCCAACGCGCATTTCGATTGCTCGAATATTTCTACCCATTTCGTAGAAAATTCAATTTTATGGAAAATCTCCTGAACTATAGACCATGAATTTAATGAAAATCTGCAATTGTGCTCCGATTTCGATGATTGATGCCTCTATCAATAGGTATTGAGACCTGTAATTATTATGCCAACGCGCATTTCGATTGCTCGAATATTTCTACCCATTTCGTAGAAAATTCAATTTTATGGAAAATCTCCTGAACTATAGACCAGGAATTTAATGAAAATCTGCAATTGTGCTCCGATTTCGATGATTGATGCCTCTATCAATAGGTATTGAGACCTGTAATTATTATGCTTACGGGCATTTAGATTGCTCGAATATTTCTACCCAATTCGTAGAAAATTCAATTTTATGGAAAATCTCCTGAACTATAGACCATGAATTTAATGAAAATCTGCAATTGTGCTCCGATTTCGATGATTGATGCCTCTATCAATAGGTATTGAGACCTGTAATTATTATGCCAACGCGCATTTCGATTGCTCGAATATTTCTACCCATTTCGTAGAAAATTCAATTTTATGGAAAATCTCCTGAACTATAGAACAGGAATTTAATGAAAATCTGCAATTGTGCTCCGATTTCGATGATTGATGCTTCTATCAATAGGTATTGAGACCTGTAATTATTATGCCAACGCGCATTTCGATTGCTCGAATATTTCTACCCATTTCGTAGAAAATTCAATTTTATGGAAAATCTCCTGAACTATAGACCATGAATTTAATGAAAATCTGCAATTGTGCTCCGATTTCGATGATTGATGCCTCTATCAATAGGTATTGAGACCTGTAATTATTATGCCAACTGGCATTTAGATTGCTTGAATTTTTCTACCCATTTCGTAGAAAATTCAATATAATGGAAAATCTCCTGAACTATAGACCAGGAATTTAATGAAAATCTGCAATTGTGCTCCGATTTGGATGATTGATGCCTCTATCAATAGGTGTTGAGACCTGTAATTATTATGCCAACGCGCATTTCGATTGCTCGAATATTTCTACCCATTTCGTAGAAAATTCAATTTTATGGAAAATCTCCTGAACTATAGACCAGGAATTTAATGAAAATCTGCAATTGTGCTCCGATTTCGATGATTGATGCCTCTATCAATAGGTGTTGAGACCTGTAATTATTATGCCAACGGGCATTTAGATTGCTCGAATATTTCTACCCATTTCGTAGAAAATTCAATTTTATGGAAAATCTCCTGAACTATAGACCAGGAATTTAATGAAAATCTGCAATTGTGCTCCGATTTCGATGATTGATGCCTCTATCAATAGGTATTGAGACCTGTAATTATTATGCCAACGCGCTTTTCGATTGCTCGAATATTTCTACCCATTTCGTAGAAAATTCAATTTTATGGAAAATCTCCTGAACTATAGACCAGGAATTTAATGAAAATCTGCAATTGTGCTCCTATTTCGATGATTGATGCCTCTATCAATAGGTGTTGAGACCTGTAATTATTATGCCAACGGACATTTAGATTGCTCGAATATTTCTACCCATTTCGTAGAAAATTCAATTTTATGGAAAATCTCCTGAACTATAGACCAGGAATTTAATGAAAATCTGCAATTGTGCTCCGATTTCGATGATTGATGCCTCTATCAATAGGTATTGAGACCTGTAATTATTATGCTTACGGGCATTTAGATTGCTCGAATATTTCTACCCAATTCGTAGAAAATTCAATTTTATGGAAAATCTCCTGAACTATAGACCAGGAATTTAATGAAAATCTGCAATTGTGCTCCGATTTCGATGATTGATGCCTCTATCAATAGGTATTGAGACCTGTAATTATTATGCCAACGCGCTTTTCGATTGCTCGAATATTTCTACCCATTTCGTAGAAAATTCAATTTTATGGAAAATCTCCTGAACTATAGACCAGGAATTTAATGAAAATCTGCAATTGTGCTCCTATTTCGATGATTGATGCCTCTATCAATAGGTGTTGAGACCTGTAATTATTATGCCAACGGACATTTAGATTGCTCGAATATTTCTACCCATTTCGTAGAAAATTCAATTTTATGGAAAATCTCCTGAACTATAGACCAGGAATTTAATGAAAATCTGCAATTGTGCTCCGATTTCGATGATTGATGCCTCTATCAATAGGTATTGAGACCTGTAATTATTATGCTTACGGGCATTTAGATTGCTCGAATATTTCTACCCATTTCGTAGAAAATTCAATTTTATGGAAAATCTCCTGAACTATAGACCAGGAATTTAATGAAAATCTGCAATTGTGCTCCGATTTCGATGATTGATGCTTCTATCAATAGGTATTGAGACCTGTAATTATTATGCCAACGCGCATTTCGATTGCTCGAATATTTCTACCCATTTCGTAGAAAATTCAATTTTATGGAAAATCTCCTGAACTATAGACCATGAATTTAATGAAAATCTGCAATTGTGCTCCGATTTCGATGATTGATGCCTCTATCAATAGGTATTGAGACCTGTAATTATTATGCCAACTGGCATTTAGATTGCTTGAATTTTTCTACCCATTTCGTAGAAAATTCAATATAATGGAAAATCTCCTGAACTATAGACCAGGAATTTAATGAAAATCTGCAATTGTGCTCCGATTTGGATGATTGATGCCTCTATCAATAGGTGTTGAGACCTGTAATTATTATGCCAACGCGCATTTCGATTGCTCGAATATTTCTACCCATTTCGTAGAAAATTCAATTTTATGGAAAATCTCCTGAACTATAGACCAGGAATTTAATGAAAATCTGCAATTGTGCTCCGATTTCGATGATTGATGCCTCTATCAATAGGTGTTGAGACCTGTAATTATTATGCCAACGGGCATTTAGATTGCTCGAATATTTCTACCCATTTCGTAGAAAATTCAATTTTATGGAAAATCTCCTGAACTATAGACCAGGAATTTAATGAAAATCTGCAATTGTGCTCCGATTTCGATGATTGATGCCTCTATCAATAGGTATTGAGACCTGTAATTATTATGCCAACGCGCTTTTCGATTGCTCGAATATTTCTACCCATTTCGTAGAAAATTCAATTTTATGGAAAATCTCCTGAACTATAGACCAGGAATTTAATGAAAATCTGCAATTGTGCTCCTATTTCGATGATTGATGCCTCTATCAATAGGTGTTGAGACCTGTAATTATTATGCCAACGGACATTTAGATTGCTCGAATATTTCTACCCATTTCGTAGAAAATTCAATTTTATGGAAAATCTCCTGAACTATAGACCAGGAATTTAATGAAAATCTGCAATTGTGCTCCGATTTCGATGATTGATGCCTCTATCAATAGGTATTGAGACCTGTAATTATTATGCTTACGGGCATTTAGATTGCTCGAATATTTCTACCCAATTCGTAGAAAATTCAATTTTATGGAAAATCTCCTGAACTATAGACCATGAATTTAATGAAAATCTGCAATTGTGCTCCGATTTCGATGATTGATGCCTCTATCAATAGGTATTGAGACCTGTAATTATTATGCCAACGCGCATTTCGATTGCTCGAATATTTCTACCCATTTCGTAGAAAATTCAATTTTATGGAAAATCTCCTGAACTATAGACCAGGAATTTAATGAAAATCTGCAATTGTGCTCCGATTTCGATGATTGATGCCTCTATCAATAGGTGTTGAGACCTGTAATTATTATGCCAACGCGCATTTCGATTGCTCGAATATTTCTACCCATTTCGTAGAAAATTCAATTTTATGGAAAATCTCCTGAACTATAGACCAGGAATTTAATGAAAATCTGCAATTGTGCTCCGATTTCGATGATTGATGCCTCTATCAATAGGTGTTGAGACCTGTAATTATTATGCCAACGGGCATTTAGATTGCTCGAATATTTCTACCCATTTCGTAGAAAATTCAATTTTATGGAAAATCTCCTGAACTATAGACCAGGAATTTAATGAAAATCTGCAATTGTGCTCCGATTTCGATGATTGATGCCTCTATCAATAGGTATTGAGACCTGTAATTATTATGCCAACGCGCTTTTCGATTGCTCGAATATTTCTACCCATTTCGTAGAAAATTCAATTTTATGGAAAATCTCCTGAACTATAGACCAGGAATTTAATGAAAATCTGCAATTGTGCTCCTATTTCGATGATTGATGCCTCTATCAATAGGTGTTGAGACCTGTAATTATTATGCCAACGGACATTTAGATTGCTCGAATATTTCTACCCATTTCGTAGAAAATTCAATTTTATGGAAAATCTCCTGAACTATAGAACAGGAATTTAATGAAAATCTGCAATTGTGCTCCGATTTCGATGATTGATGCCTCTATCAATAGGTATTGAGACCTGTAATTATTATGCCAACGCGCATTTCGATTGCTCGAATATTTCTACCCATTTCGTAGAAAATTCAATTTTATGGAAAATCTCCTGAACTATAGACCATGAATTTAATGAAAATCTGCAATTGTGCTCCGATTTCGATGATTGATGCCTCTATCAATAGGTATTGAGACCTGTAATTATTATGCCAACGCGCATTTCGATTGCTCGAATATTTCTACCCATTTCGTAGAAAATTCAATTTTATGGAAAATCTCCTGAACTATAGACCAGGAATTTAATGAAAATCTGCAATTGTGCTCCGATTTCGATGATTGATGCCTCTATCAATAGGTATTGAGACCTGTAATTATTATGCTTACGGGCATTTAGATTGCTCGAATATTTCTACCCAATTCGTAGAAAATTCAATTTTATGGAAAATCTCCTGAACTATAGACCAGGAAATTAATGAAAATCTGCAATTGTGCTCCGATTTGGATGATTGATCCCTCTATCGATAGGTATTGAGACCTGTAATTATTATGCCAACGCGCATTTCGATTGCTCGAATATTTCTACCCATTTCGTAGAAAATTCAATTTTATGGAAAATCTCCTGAACTATAGACCAGGAATTTAATGAAAATCTGCAATTGTGCTCCGATTTCGATGATTGATGCCTCTATCAATAGGTGTTGAGACCTGTAATTATTATGCCAACGGGCATTTAGATTGCTCGAATATTTCTACCCATTTCGTAGAAAATTCAATTTTATGGAAAATCTCCTGAACTATAGACCAGGAATTTAATGAAAATCTGCAATTGTGCTCCGATTTCGATGATTGATGCCTCTATCAATAGGTATTGAGACCTGTAATTATTATGCCAACGCGCTTTTCGATTGCTCGAATATTTCTACCCATTTCGTAGAAAATTCAATTTTATGGAAAATCTCCTGAACTATAGACGAGGAATTTAATGAAAATCTGCAATTGTGCTCCTATTTCGATGATTGATGCCTCTATCAATAGGTGTTGAGACCTGTAATTATTATGCCAACGGACATTTAGATTGCTCGAATATTTCTACCCATTTCGTAGAAAATTCAATTTTATGGAAAATCTCCTGAACTATAGAACAGGAATTTAATGAAAATCTGCAATTGTGCTCCGATTTCGATGATTGATGCCTCTATCAATAGGTATTGAGACCTGTAATTATTATGCTTACGGGCATTTAGATTGCTCGAATATTTCTACCCATTTCGTAGAAAATTCAATTTTATGGAAAATCTCCTGAACTATAGAACAGGAATTTAATGAAAATCTGCAATTGTGCTCCGATTTCGATGATTGATGCCTCTATCAATAGGTATTGAGACCTGTAATTATTATGCTTACGGGCATTTAGATTGCTCGAATATTTCTACCCATTTCGTAGAAAATTCAATTTTATGGAAAATCTCCTGAACTATAGACCAGGAATTTAATGAAAATCTGCAATTGTGCTCCGATTTCGATGATTGATGCCTCTATCAATAGGTATTGAGACCTGTAATTATTATGCCAACGCGCATTTCGATTGCTCGAATATTTCTACCCATTTCGTAGAAAATTCAATTTTATGGAAAATCTCCTGAACTATAGACCAGGAATTTAATGAAAATCTGCAATTGTGCTCCGATTTCGATGATTGATGCCTCTATCAATAGGTATTGAGACCTGTAATTATTATGCTTACGGGCATTTAGATTGCTCGAATATTTCTACCCAATTCGTAGAAAATTCAATTTTATGGAAAATCTCCTGAACTATAGACCAGGAAATTAATGAAAATCTGCAATTGTGCTCCGATTTGGATGATTGATCCCTCTATCGATAGGTATTGAGACCTGTAATTATTATGCCAACGCGCATTTCGATTGCTCGAATATTTCTACCCATTTCGTAGAAAATTCAATTTTATGGAAAATCTCCTGAACTATAGACCAGGAATTTAATGAAAATCTGCAATTGTGCTCCGATTTCGATGATTGATGCCTCTATCAATAGGTGTTGAGACCTGTAATTATTATGCCAACGGGCATTTAGATTGCTCGAATATTTCTACCCATTTCGTAGAAAATTCAATTTTATGGAAAATCTCCTGAACTATAGACCAGGAATTTAATGAAAATCTGCAATTGTGCTCCGATTTCGATGATTGATGCCTCTATCAATAGGTATTGAGACCTGTAATTATTATGCCAACGCGCTTTTCGATTGCTCGAATATTTCTACCCATTTCGTAGAAAATTCAATTTTATGGAAAATCTCCTGAACTATAGACCAGGAATTTAATGAAAATCTGCAATTGTGCTCCTATTTCGATGATTGATGCCTCTATCAATAGGTGTTGAGACCTGTAATTATTATGCCAACGGACATTTAGATTGCTCGAATATTTCTACCCATTTCGTAGAAAATTCAATTTTATGGAAAATCTCCTGAACTATAGAACAGGAATTTAATGAAAATCTGCAATTGTGCTCCGATTTCGATGATTGATGCCTCTATCAATAGGTATTGAGACCTGTAATTATTATGCCAACGCGCATTTCGATTGCTCGAATATTTGTACCCATTTCGTAGAAAATTCAATTTTATGGAAAATCTCCTGAACTATAGAACAGGAATTTAATGAAAATCTGCAATTGTCCTCCGATTTCGATGATTGATCCCTCTATCGATAGGTGTTGAGACCTGTAATTATTATGCCAACGCGCATTTAGATTGCTCGAATTTTTCTACCCATTTCGTAGAAAATTCAATTTTATGGAAAATCTCCTGAACTATAGACCATGTATTTAATGAAAATCTGCAATTGTGCTCCGATTTGGATGATTGATGCCTCTATCAATAGGTATTGAGACCTGTAATTATTATGCCAACGCGCATTTCGATTGCTCGAATATTTCTACCCATTTCGTAGAAAATTCAATTTTATGGAAAATCTCCTGAACTATAGACCAGGAAATTAATGAAAATCTGCAATTGTCCTCCGATTTCGATGATTGATCCCTCTATCGATAGGTGTTGAGACCTGTAATTATTATGCCAACGCGCATTTAGATTGCTCGAATTTTTCTACCCATTTCGTAGAAAATTCAATTTTATGGAAAATCTCCTGAACTATAGACCAGGTATTTAATGAAAATCTGCAATTGTGCTCCGATTTCGATGATTGATGCCTCTATCAATAGGTATTGAGACCTGTAATTATTATGCCAACGGGTATTTAGATTGCTCGAATTTTTCTACCCATTTCGTAGAAAATTCAATTTTATGGAAAATCTCCTGAACTATAGACCAGGAAATTAATGAAAATCTGCAATTGTCCTCCGATTTCGATGATTGATCCCTCTATCGATAGGTGTTGAGACCTGTAATTATTATGCCAACGCGCATTTAGATTGCTCGAATTTTTCTACCCATTTCGTAGAAAATTCAATTTTATGGAAAATCTCCTGAACTATAGACCAGGTATTTAATGAAAATCTGCAATTGTGCTCCGATTTGGATGATTGATCCCTCTATCAATAGGTGTTGAGACCTGTAATTATTATGCCAACGGGCATTTAGATTGCTCGAATATTTCTACCCATTTCGTAGAAAATTCAATTTTATGGAAAATCTCCTGAACTATAGACCAGGTATTTAATGAAAATCTGCAATTGTGCTCCGATTTGGATGATTGATGCCTCTATCAATAGGTGTTGAGACCTGTAATTATTATGCCAACGGGCATTTAGATTGCTCGAATATTTCTACCCATTTCGTAGAAAATTTAATTTTATGGAAAATCTCCTGAACTATAGACCAGGTATTTAATGAAAATCTGCAGTTGTGCTCCTATTTCGATGATTGATGCCTCTATCAATAGGTGTTGAGACCTGTAATTATTATGCCAACGGACATTTAGATTGCTCGAATATTTCTACCCATTTCGTAGAAAATTCAATTTTATGGAAAATCTCCTGAACTATAGACCAGGAATTTAATGAAAATCTGCAATTGTGCTCCGATTTCGATGATTGATGCCTCTATCAATAGGTATTGAGACCTGTAATTATTATGCCAACGCGCATTTCGATTGCTCGAATATTTCTACCCATTTCGTAGAAAATTCAATTTTATGGAAAATCTCCTGAACTATAGACCAGGAATTTAATGAAAATCTGCAATTGTGCTCCTATTTCGATGATTGATGCCTCTATCAATAGGTGTTGAGACCTGTAATTATTATGCCAACGGACATTTAGATTGCTCGAATATTTCTACCCATTTCGTAGAAAATTCAATTTTATGGAAAATCTCCTGAACTATAGAACAGGAATTTAATGAAAATCTGCAATTGTGCTCCGATTTCGATGATTGATGCCTCTATCAATAGGTATTGAGACCTGTAATTATTATGCCAACGCGCATTTCGATTGCTCGAATATTTCTACCCATTTCGTAGAAAATTCAATTTTATGGAAAATCTCCTGAACTATAGAACAGGAATTTAATGAAAATCTGCAATTGTCCTCCGATTTCGATGATTGATCCCTCTATCGATAGGTGTTGAGACCTGTAATTATTATGCCAACGCGCATTTAGATTGCTCGAATTTTTCTACCCATTTCGTAGAAAATTCAATTTTATGGAAAATCTCCTGAACTATAGACCAGGTATTTAATGAAAATCTGCAATTGTGCTCCGATTTGGATGATTGATCCCTCTATCAATAGGTGTTGAGACCTGTAATTATTATGCCAACGGGCATTTAGATTGCTCGAATATTTCTACCCATTTCGTAGAAAATTCAATTTTATGGAAAATCTCCTGAACTATAGACCAGGTATTTAATGAAAATCTGCAATTGTGCTCCGATTTGGATGATTGATGCCTCTATCAATAGGTGTTGAGACCTGTAATTATTATGCCAACGGGCATTTAGATTGCTCGAATATTTCTACCCATTTCGTAGAAAATTTAATTTTATGGAAAATCTCCTGAACTATAGACCAGGTATTTAATGAAAATCTGCAGTTGTGCTCCTATTTCGATGATTGATGCCTCTATCAATAGGTGTTGAGACCTGTAATTATTATGCCAACGGACATTTAGATTGCTCGAATATTTCTACCCATTTCGTAGAAAATTCAATTTTATGGAAAATCTCCTGAACTATAGACCAGGAATTTAATGAAAATCTGCAATTGTGCTCCGATTTCGATGATTGATGCCTCTATCAATAGGTATTGAGACCTGTAATTATTATGCCAACGCGCATTTCGATTGCTCGAATATTTCTACCCATTTCGTAGAAAATTCAATTTTATGGAAAATCTCCTGAACTATAGAACAGGAATTTAATGAAAATCTGCAATTGTGCTCCGATTTCGATGATTGATGCCTCTATCAATAGGTATTGAGACCTGTAATTATTATGCCAACGCGCATTTCGATTGCTCGAATATTTCTACCCATTTCGTAGAAAATTCAATTTTATGGAAAATCTCCTGAACTATAGAACAGGAATTTAATGAAAATCTGCAATTGTCCTCCGATTTCGATGATTGATCCCTCTATCGATAGGTGTTGAGACCTGTAATTATTATGCCAACGCGCATTTAGATTGCTCGAATTTTTCTACCCATTTCGTAGAAAATTCAATTTTATGGAAAATCTCCTGAACTATAGACCAGGTATTTAATGAAAATCTGCAATTGTGCTCCGATTTCGATGATTGATGCCTCTATCAATAGGTATTGAGACCTGTAATTATTATGCCAACGCGCATTTCGATTGCTCGAATATTTCTACCCATTTCGTAGAAAATTCAATTTTATGGAAAATCTCCTGAACTATAGAACAGGAATTTAATGAAAATCTGCAATTGTCCTCCGATTTCGATGATTGATCCCTCTATCGATAGGTGTTGAGACCTGTAATTATTATGCCAACGCGCATTTAGATTGCTCGAATTTTTCTACCCATTTCGTAGAAAATTCAATTTTATGGAAAATCTCCTGAACTATAGACCAGGAAATTAATGAAAATCTGCAATTGTCCTCCGATTTCGATGATTGATCCCTCTATCGATAGGTGTTGAGACCTGTAATTATTATGCCAACGCGCATTTAGATTGCTCGAATTTTTCTACCCATTTCGTAGAAAATTCAATTTTATGGAAAATCTCCTGAACTATAGACCAGGTATTTAATGAAAATCTGCAATTGTGCTCCGATTTCGATGATTGATGCCTCTATCAATAGGTATTGAGACCTGTAATTATTATGCCAACGGGTATTTAGATTGCTCGAATTTTTCTACCCATTTCGTAGAAAATTCAATTTTATGGAAAATCTCCTGAACTATAGACCAGGAAATTAATGAAAATTTGCAATTGTCCTCCGATTTCGATGATTGATCCCTCTATCAATAGGTGTTGAGACCTGTAATTATTATGCCAACGCGCATTTAGATTGCTCGAATTTTTCTACCCATTTCGTAGAAAATTCAATTTTATGGAAAATCTCCTGAACTATAGACCAGGTATTTAATGAAAATCTGCAATTGTGCTCCGATTTCGATGATTGATGCCTCTATCAATAGGTATTGAGACCTGTAATTATTATGCCAACGCGCATTTCGATTGCTCGAATATTTCTACCTATTTCGTAGAAAATTCAATTTTATGGAAAATCTCCTGAACTATAGACCAGGAAATTAATGAAAATCTGCAATTGTCCTCCGATTTCGATGATTGATCCCTCTATCGATAGGTGTTGAGACCTGTAATTATTATGCCAACGCGCATTTAGATTGCTCGAATTTTTCTACCCATTTCGTAGAAAATTCAATTTTATGGAAAATCTCCTGAACTATAGACCAGGTATTTAATGAAAATCTGCAATTGTGCTCCGATTTCGATGATTGATGCCTCTATCAATAGGTATTGAGACCTGTAATTATTATGCCAACGGGTATTTAGATTGCTCGAATTTGTCTACCCATTTCGTAGAAAATTCAATTTTATGGAAAATCTCCTGAACTATAGACCAGGAAATTAATGAAAATCTGCAATTGTCCTCCGATTTCGATGATTGATCCCTCTATCGATAGGTGTTGAGACCTGTAATTATTATGCCAACGCGCATTTAGATTGCTCGAATTTTTCTACCCATTTCGTAGAAAATTCAATTTTATGGAAAATCTCCTGAACTATAGACCAGGTATTTAATGAAAATCTGCAATTGTGCTCCGATTTCGATGATTGATGCCTCTATCAATAGGTATTGAGACCTGTAATTATTATGCCAACGCGCATTTCGATTGCTCGAATATTTCTACCCATTTCGTAGAAAATTCAATTTTATGGAAAATCTCCTGAACTATAGACCAGGAATTTAATGAAAATCTGCAATTGTGCTCCGATTTCGATGATTAGTGCCTCTATCAATAGGTGTTGAGACCTGTAATTATTATGCCAACGGGCATTTAGATTGCTCGAATATTTCTACCCATTTCGTAGAAAATTCAATTTTATGGAAAATCTCCTGAACTATAGACCAGGAATTTAATGAAAATCTGCAATTGTGCTCCTATTTCGATGATTGATGCCTCTATCAATAGGTGTTGAGACCTGTAATTATTATGCCAACGGACATTTAGATTGCTCGAATATTTCTACCCATTTCGTAGAAAATTCAATTTTATGGAAAATCTCCTGAACTACAGTTCAGGAAATTAATTAAAATCTGCAATTGTGCTCCGATTTCGATGATTAATGCCTCTATCAATAGGTATTGAGACCTGTAATTATTATGCCAACGGGTATTTAGATTGCTCGAATATTTCTACCCATTTCGTAGAAAATTCCATTTTATATAAAATCTCCTGAACTATAGACCAGGTATTTAATGAAAATCTGCAATTGTGCTCCGATTTCGATGATTGATGCCTCTATCAATAGGTGTTGAGACCTGTAATTATTATGCCAACGGGCATTTAGATTGCTCGAATATTTCTACCCATTTCGTAGAAAATTCAATTATATGGAAAATCTCCTGAACTATAGAACAGGAAATTAATGAAAATCTGCAATTGTGCTCCGATTTCGATGATTGATGCCTCTATCAATAGGTGTTGAGACCTGTAATTATTATGCCAACGGGCATTTAGATTGCTCGAATATTTCTACCCATTTCGTAGAAAATTCAATTTTATGGAAAATCTCCTGAACTATAGTCCAGGAAATTAATGAAAATCTGCAATTGTGCTCCGATTTCGATGATTGATGCCTCTATCAATAGGTGTTGAGACCTGTAATTATTATGCCAACGGGCATTTAGATTGCTCGAATATTTCTACCCATTTCGTAGAAAATTCAATTTTATGAAAAATCTCCTGAACTATAGTCCAGGAAATTAATGAAAATCTGCAATTGTGCTCCGATTTCGATGATTAATGCCTCTATCAATAGGTGTTGAGACCTGTAATTATTATGCCAACGGGTATTTAGATTGCTCGAATTTTTCTACCCATTTCGTAGAAAATTCAATTTTATGGAAAATCTCCTGAACTATAGACCAGGAAATTAATGAAAATCTGCAATTGTGCTCCGATTTCGATGATTGATGCCTCTATCAATAGGTGTTGAGACCTGTAATTATTATGCCAACGGGCATTTAGATTGCTCGAATATTTCTACCCATTTCGTAGAAAATTCAATTTTATGGAAAATCTCCTGAACTATAGTCCAGGAAATTAATGAAAATCTGCAATTGTGCTCCGATTTCGATGATTGATGCCTCTATCAATAGGTGTTGAGACCTGTAATTATTATGCCAACGGGCATTTAGATTGCTCGAATATTTCTACCCATTTCGTAGAAAATTCAATTTTATGGAAAATCTCCTGAACTATAGACCAGGAATTTAATGAAAATCTGCAATTGTGCTCCGATTTGGATGATTGATCCCTCTATCGATAGGTGTTGAGACCTATAACTATTATGCCAACGGGCATTTAGATTGCTCGAATATTTCTACCCATTTCGTAGAAAATTCAATTTTATGGAAAATCTCCTGAACTATAGACCAGGAAATTAATGAAAATCTGCAATTGTGCTCCGATTTCGATGATTGATGCCTCTATCAATAGGTATTGAGACCTGTAATTATTATGCCAACTGGCATTTAGATTGCTTGAATTTTTCTACCCATTTCGTAGAAAATTCAATTTTATGGAAAATCTCCTGAACTATAGTCCAGGAAATTAATGAAAATCTGCAATTGTGCTCCGATTTCGATGATTGATGCCTCTATCAATAGGTGTTGAGACCTGTAATTATTATGCCAACGGGCATTTAGATTGCTCGAATATTTCTACCCATTTCGTAGAAAATTCAATTTTATGGAAAATCTCCTGAACTATAGACCAGGAAATTAATGAAAATCTGCAATTGTGCTCCGATTTCGATGATTGATGCCTCTATCAATAGGTGTTGAGACCTGTAATTATTATGCCAACGGGCATTTAGATTGCTCGAATATTTCTACCCATTTCGTAGAAAATTCAATTTTATGGAAAATCTCCTGAACTATAGACCAGGTATTTAATGAAAATCTGCAATTGTGCTCCAATTTCGATGATTGATGCCTCTATCAATAGGTGTTGAGACCTGTAATTATTATGCCAACGGGCATTTAGATTGCTCGAATATTTCTACTCATTTCGTAGAAAATTCAATTTTATGGAAAATCTCCTGAACTATAGACCAGGTATTTAATGAAAATCTGCAATTGTGCTCCAATTTCGATGATTGATGACTCTATCAATAGGTGTTGAGACCTGTAATTATTATGCCAACGGGCATTTAGATTGCTCGAATATTTCTACTCATTTCGTAGAAAATTCAATTTTATGGAAAATCTCCTGAACTATAGACCAGGGATTTAATGAAAATCTGCAATTGTTCTCCGATTTGGATGATTAATGCCTCTATCAATAGGTGTTGAGACCTGTAATTATTATGCCAACGGGTATTTAGATTGCTCGAATATTTCTATCCATTTCGTAGAAAATTCAATTTTATGGAAAATCTCCTGAACTATAGACCAGGGATTTAATGAAAATCTGCAATTGTGCTCCGATTTCGACGATTGATGCCTCTATCAATAGGTGTTGAGACCTGTAATTATTATGCCAACGGGCATTTAGATTGCTCGAATATTTCTACCCATTTCGTAGAAAATTCAATTTTATGGAAAATCTCCTGAACTATAGACCAGGAAATTAATGAAAATCTGCAATTGTGCTCCGATTTCGATGATTGATCCCTCTATCAATAGGTGTTGAGACCTGTAATTATTATGCCAACGGGCATTTAGATTGCTCGAATATTTCTACCCATTTCGTAGAAAATTCAATTTTATGGAAAATCTCCTGAACTATAGACCAGGAAATTAATGAAAATCTGCAATTGTGCTCCGATTTCGACGATTGATGCCTCTATCAATAGGTGTTGAGACCTGTAATTATTATGCCAACGGGCATTTAGATTGCTCGAATATTTCTACCCATTTCGTAGAAAATTCAATTTTATGGAAAATCTCCTGAACTATAGACCAGGAAATTAATGAAAATCTGCAATTGTGCTCCGATTTCGATGATTGATGCCTCTATCAATAGGTGTTGAGACCTGTAATTATTATGCCAACGGGCATTTAGATTGCTCGAATATTTCTACCCATTTCGTAGAAAATTCAATTTTATGGAAAATCTCCTGAACTATAGACCAGGAAAATGAAAATCTGCAATTGTGCTCCGCATTATTCGTTTAATTGCCAATATTTTGATCGATTTAAAATTACATACATTATTACAATAATTATATGCCTAATACGATTTGCGCATTTTTTTTTTATTGAGCAAACCAAGAATTCTGAACTACTACCCAAATAATTCACATACTTTTTTATAATATTGAGCATTGTGGTGTTTAGCTTCAATTGGCCTAAAAATTAATTAAATATATTTATTTTGAGCATCTATTTTCTAAATAAAACCGACAAAATTGAGCAACTTATGTTTTAAAGCTAAAAACCGGTTTTATAATATTACAAAATTACTTGTTAAAGTACCAATATTTGGATGAATTTAAAATTTTCACCAATGTGTTTTGATTTTGAATTTTGAGCTACAACCATAAATTATTTCAATCACTAGTTACCTGTTTAAATATAAGTAAATTTTTCTCTGTTCGATCAATTTTTTAATAAGTGAAAATAAAACATAAAAAATAACATTTCGCGAAGATTAAGAATTTAAGCTACTTGACACACAGAATTCATGTAAATTTTTAAAAATTTTGAGCTACAAGATGTGATTGTTTTCATTTGTCTAAATATAGTATTTGATTTGAGTAAGGTTTTTTATAAATCGGAGATTACTGAGCAACTTGTTTTTAGCCACTCTTGCGGTTAACAGTGCTAATATGTTGAAATGTGATGTTATGAGTTAGAGCTTTCATCTAAAACCATTAATTATTAACAAGAAAAGACGATAAGTTTAAGAAACTTAATCTATTGGCTTGATTTTTAATGTTATTTTGATGAACTTTAAAAAATTGCTCAAAAGTGATTTTGGTCTAATTTGAACAATTTGTCCCATTAACCATATCAAACGTAAGTATGTTGATTACTTACGTATGTTTGATATGGTTAAAGAGAAGAATAGTTCAAATTAGACAATGATTGTAATAATCTAGATCTCTTAACGCACTTTCAAAATGCTTCATTGTTTTCATACGTTCATAAAAAATGCGATTTGACGACAATCACCTTACTATAGATCAACCGATTCAAAGGCATAAAAATCCAAATTGCTCCAATTTGATTCTTGATATCTCCAATAATAGGTCTCGAGACCTGTAATTGTTGTGCTATTGTGCATTTAGATTGCTTGATTGTTTCCATACATTTCATAGTAAATTCGAATTCTTGAAAATAGCCAGAGCCACAAAAATCCAAAATCTGCAATTGGGCTCTGATTGCGGTTCTTGATACCTCCAATGGTAGGTCTCGGGACCTGTAATTGTTGTGCCAACGGCCATTTAGGTTGCTTTATCATTTCAATACATTTCATAGAAAATTCGAATTCTTGAAAATAGCCCGAGCCACAAAAATCCAAAATCTGCAATTGGGCTCCGATTGCGGTTCTTGATACCTCCAATGGTAGGTCTCGGGACCTGTAAATGTTGTGCTAACGGCTGTTTAGATTGCTTGATCATTTCCATACATTTCATAGAAAATTAGAATCCTTAAAATCACCTTACTTATAGATCAGCCGAATCAGAGCCACAAAAATCCAAAATCTGCAATTGGGCTCCGATTGCGGTTCTTGATACCTCTAATTGTAGGTCTCTGAACCTGTAATTGTTGTGTTAACGGCCATTTAGATTGCTTGATCATTTCCATACATTTCATAAAAAATTCGAATTCTTGAACATAGCCAGAGCCACAAAAATCCAAAATCTGCAATTGGGCTCCGATTGCGGTTCTTGATACCTCCAATGGTAGGTGTCGAGACCTGTAATTGTTGTGCCAACGGCCATTTAGATTTCTTTATCATTTCCATACATTTCATAGAAAATTCGAATTCTTGAAAATAGCCAAAGCCACAAAAATCCAAAATCTGCAATTGGGCTCCGATTGCGGTTCTTGATACCTCCAATGGTAGGTCTTGAGACCTGTAATTGTTGTGCCAACGGCCATTTAGATTGCTTGATTGTTTTCATACATTTCTTCAAAAATTCGATTTGATGTAAATCACCTTGCTATAGATCAGCCTATTGAAAGTCATAAAAATCCAAATTGCTCCGATTGCGGTTCTTGATACGTCTAAAGATAAGTCTCGAAACCTGTAATTTTTGTGCCAATGCGGATTTAGATTGCTTGATTGTTTTCATACATTTCTTAAAAAATTCGATTTGATGAGAGAGAAGAGAGAGACAACAGAGTCAAAAAATTCAAACTGCAAATTCGATAGATTATCGGACCTACTCCAGGGTGTATTGCTTCAAGTGTTACGACGGTGCTCTTTGAAGCGAGCTGATGTTATGGCGCCAAACATTCTACAACGATAATTTATTTTTTGCCGTCGTGGTGCTGTAGGGTGGAATATTTTATTATTATTATTTGCAATGTTTTATTTTCACCAAATTATTTATTTTTGTTATTATTTTGATTTCCTAATTTTAATTTTTTTCTTTCTCTATACATATAGAAGGCAAAATAATAGAATCTAGAGGAAAGGAAAACTTCAGAAATCAAGAGGCCATTCATAACTTTCAATCAGTAATAGTTTTTTATTAACATTTGCTTTAATTATTTAAATTTTTCTGTTTACATTTTATTTATTATTGTATTAAAAAGAAATTTCTTGTTAAATAAAAATTAAAAAAAAAAAAAAAAATTATTAGGTATGGGCTTTTAGTTTATGCCAAAGACCACGCTACGTTACTTAGCCTGCTGATCAGTGTAAAAATCTTCGTAATTGGAAATCACAACAGGTGCAATAGATTCATTCAGAAACATTGGCCCTTTGAAAATATTTCTGTCTTTGGATTTTCGATAAAAATTTGGTAAATGGTTTCATTCGAATTTATATCGTTGATCTTGAGTACCCTCGTCCTTGAAAAAACTTTTTTTAATAAAGAATAAACCATTTTGCTAGTTATGTCATTATGCTCCACCGTTCTTTATTCGGCATCATGTTGAGCCATTGTTCGGTTTATCCGGATAGCGCTAAATCGGCGATCGTTATATTGAAATATTAGTTGATATTGAACATAAAATAATGTCTTTTAATTAAAACTGTGTGAGAAGCCTTCCAGAGAGAAACACCAAACCAGGATTTAAAAGAGAAGTATTCATTCGACGAACCACCTCAATCGGATTTTGTGGGCTATAGACTTGGTGATGAATTTAAATTCACAAATTATAACAATGAGGAGTCTTTACAAAGCAATAAAATTCATAAATGATAGACTTGAAATTTTTAGTTAAACGAGGATCCGGATGCAGGACTCTACTGCTATAAAAAGGAAATTTTCCACCCTTATTATCTTAGAAAATTATGTTGTTAAACAAAAGGTGCTTAACACCACTATTACTTTAACAGCACTAAGCACATGCTCTAACCGTGTTTTATTTTGAATTTATTTGAGAATTATGAGAAATGGTGATATGGGTAAGTACAAACAAATATTATTGTTGTCATCAATCTAACATCGTTGTCATTGTTTTTATATTTTGGATGCATAAAACGTAGAAATTTACAGTAAGTAGCATAACATGTGATGGGAGAAGTAGTAGCGTGAAATGCTATTGAATCTGAGGTACCGAGTTCGATCCTGTGTAAAATGTATTGAGTAAAAATGTAAATTTGGGTATTTTATTATAAGGTACAAAATATTTCAACACGATCAACGGTAAAATTTCCGAATTGCGGATATTGCAAATAACAAAAACATCCGAAGAAAAGAAAATAATTTTTGGAAATTTTAATGCAATAATAATGTCACGTATTTAATTAATTATTTAAAAAATCGAGCCTCAGATATTTTGTACAAAAGTAAAACACACGCCCTCTTTTAAGCAAAATCAAATATTTCAGCACTTAGCAGAAACACAATGTAAATGTAGTACATATGCCCAAACAGAGATGTCACCATATCGACATATTATAGACACATTTGTTTTGATTGCATAAAACAAACAAATATCTATTGATTTGTATATGATGAGATAGCCGAGGTAGTATGGTGATGGAGTAGAGTGATGAAGGTCCGTAGTTCGAGTCCAAGCAAAGCCAACGAAAAAAATTTGTTTTTAGATGAAAAATTGTGAATTGGGGATAATCCGAGAAGATTATCGGGATCGAGATCGCTCAAAAAAAAAATTTGGTAAAATTCGTGGAAATAAAAAAAAAAATCAAATTTTTGCTTAAAAAAAAATAAAATCGGAAGTTTCTAGAATCGAACTCCAGACCTTTGGCACACCACTCCTTCATCTTACCACCCAACCACTCATCTCTATATAATCGCTACTCAATTTTTCATTTAAATACTGATAAATTTGGACTTAGCGAAAAATCGCATAAAAATTTTTGTTATTTTACCAGGCGAACAGAATTTAAAAAACAACATAATTGTCATCAACGTGACATTATTTTGTATCATAGCGTGCCACTTCAAGTTGTGTGACACTTGAACATACAAGATTAAGTCATATTGCTGACAATTCTACCTTCTTGTAATTTTTGTTCGCCTGTTAAAATGACAAAAAATTTTTGCGATTTTTGATGAAAATTTTTTTTTTTTTTTTTTTTAATTTCTGCTCAACTGGTAAATAAAAATTAACTTTTTTTAATTAAAAAGGCAATCATTACTCATTAGCAACCACCCAAATAGAAAATTTAAGTTCGATCCTCGCGGCTGAAGGATTTTTTTTATTTGTAATAAAAAGCTCCAAATTTTCTATTTAGGTGGTTGATAATGAGTAATGATTGCCTTTTTAATTAAAAAAAGTTAATTTTTATTTACCAGTTGAGCAGAAATTAAAAAAAAAAAAAAAAAAAAATTTCATCAAAAATCGCAAAAATTTTTTGTCATTTTAACAGGCGAACAAAAATTACAAGAAGGTAGAATTGTCAGCAATATGACTTAATTTTGTATGTTCAAGTGTCACACAACTTGAAGTGGCACGCTTTGCTACAAAATAATGTCACGTTGATGACAATTATGTTTTTTTTTAAATTCTGTTCGCCTGGTAAAATAACAAAAATTTTTATGCGATTTTTCGCTAAGTCCAAATTTATCAGTATTTAAACGAAAAACTGAGTAGTAATTATATAGAGATGAGTGGTTGGGTGGTAAGATGAAGGAGTGGTGTGCGAAAGGTCTGGAGTTCGATTCTAGAAACTTCCGAATTTATTTTTTTTTTAAGCAAAAATTTGATTTTTTTTTTATTTCCACGAATTTTACCAAATTTTTTTTTTGAGCGATCTCGATCCCGATAATCTTCTCGGATTATCCCCAATTCACAATTTTTCATCTAAAAACAAATTTTTTTGTTTGACTTTGCTTGGACTCGAACTCCGGACCTTCATCACTCCGCTCCATCACCTTACCATCTCAGCCACCACATCATATACTAAGTAACATAAATTTGTTTGTTTTATGCAATCGAACAGAGCAAAAAAAAAAATGTATCTGTAATATGGATATGGTGACATCTCTGTTAGGGCATACGAACGAAATTTAGTACAGATTGTTTCTGCTAAATGTGCTTACATATTTGGTTTAGGCTTTTAAAAGAGGGCGTGTGTTTTACTTTTGTGCAAAGTGTCTGAGGTTCGATTTTATAAAGTAGCGCATTTTTTTTAAATAATTACTTATTATTAAAATTTCCAAAAATTATTTTCTTTTCTTCGGATTTTTTTGTTATTTGCAAAATCCGCAATTCAGAAATTTGATCGTTGATCGTCTTGAAATAATATGTACCTTATAATAAAATACCAAAAATTACATTTTAACTCAATACATTGCCCGAGGATCGAACTCGGTACCTTAGATTCAATAGCATTTCACGCTACTACTTCTCCCATCACATGTTATGCTACTTACCGTAAATTTCTACGTTTTATGCAATCAAAATATAAAAACAATGACAACGATGTTAGATTGATGACAACAACAATATTTGTTTGTACTTACTTACCCACATCCCCATTTCTCATAATTCTCAAATAAATTCGAAATAAAAACACGGTTAGAGCATGTTAATGAGCTTAGGGCTGTTAAAGTAACAGTGGTGTTAAGCACCTTTTAAACAACATAATTTTCTAAGATACTAAGGGTGGGAAATTTCCTTTTTATAGCAGTAGAGTCCTGCATCCGGATCCTCGTTTAACTAAAAAATTTCAAGTCTATCATTTATGAATTTTATTGCTTTGTAAAGACTCCTCATTGTTATAATTTGTGAATTTAAATTCATCACCAAGTCTATCGCCCACCAAATCGGAGGGGAAAAATCTAAAATCTGCATTTGTGCTCCGATTAAGGCGATTCCTACCTCTAATAATAGGTTTTGGAATCTACAATAGTTGATCCAACAGACGCTAAGATCGCTTGTGGCAAAGTGACTTTCCCATTCGAATAACATATTCTGGGCGACTCTTTTCTTAAAGTTGTTTCTCTTGACTCCCGACTTCTCAAGCGACGTACTTTAAGACAAATTTCAGGTTTATCCAGTATTTTAGCTACTCGTGGGTTATGGCTTTGCAATAGTTTAAGACGAGTTTCACATTTATTAGGTGTTTCAGCCGCTCTTGTGGATTTCACCTTCACCAATTTTGCCATAACTTGTCCAATAGGTTGTTGCCTGAAAACAAAAAGTAAAAATATAGATTAACACGTTTGTAAACTGAAAACATAAACCTAATATAAGAATGTAAGTGTACATTAAAGCAATATTTCACATGAAAAATATTCAATAATGATTATATTGTTCCAACTAGAGTAATATAGACCAAAAATTCAGAGCCGAAAATGAAAAATCTGCAATTGTGCACCGATTTCGATGGTTGATACCTAAATGAAAAGGTGTTGAGACCTGTAAATTTTTATTTTTTTTTCTCTCTCTCTTGTATTGGGGTTGTGTTAATCGCCCCCAATACCACTCTTGCACATGCATTTTCTACTTTCATTAATTGGCTAAAAGCCCCTTTCGAACCATTCCCATACACCCTAATAGCATATTCAATTTTTGAGGATATAAGGGCCTTCCTTAACATATCAGTCACACTCGGATGAGCGCCCCATTTAGGTTTGCTCACCCGTTTAACCACATTTAAACGTTCCTTGCAGTTATCTGCCAACATTTTCATGTGTTTCCCAAAATTCGTACGTCTATCAATCCAAATACCCAAATACCTGTACGCATTTACTTGTTCAATTCTTTGACTATCAACACTTATATTAACATTTGCAACATTTGTTCTGAGACTCATATAAGCACACTTGTTAGGATTCACTCTCAGATTCAACATTTTGTATTAAATCATCTATATCCTTTTGCGCTCTTTCAGCCGCAACATCAATACTTTTCCCTTTTCCAATTGCAGAACGATTTGATTGTCTGCATTGATATGGTGTATCTCACTGGTATATAGGTTGAACAGAGCTGGAAATATTCTACTTCCTTGTAGAAGTCCAACATTTGAAACTCACTCCAACCTAAAACCACTTCCATTCAGAACCATTTTTCTCTCAGTCATGAAGTCTTTTATCCACATACACACATTCCGCTAAAATACAATTTTCGAGAGAATTTGTTGCAATTTCCTAATTTCCTAGTTAAAAAACCCTAATTCATACAGATCGTTCATTTAATAAAAGTTCTGCAAAATTATATTTTGGAAATTGCATTCAACCCCCAAGGGCTAATATCGGCCATTGCCAACAATGATTATAAAGGTTTGACTAGCACATGGAATAGGTCCCTTAATTACCTAATTAAAAAACCCTGATCCATACAGATCGTTCTTTCAACTCGCATTCAACTCCCAAGGGCCAATATCGGCCATTGCCAACAATGATGACAGAGGTTTGGCTAGTACTTTGAATAGGTCCCTTAATTACCTAGTTAAAAAACCATAATCCATACAGATCGTTCGTTTAATAAAGCCAAGGGCCAATATCGGTCATTGCCAACAATGATGACAAAGGTTTGGCTAGCACATAGAGCAGGTCCCTTAATTACCTAGTTAAAAAACCCTAATCCATATAGATCGTTCTTTAATAAAAGTTCTGCAAAATTATATTTTGGAAATCGCATTCAACTCCCAAGGGCCAATATCGGCCATTGCCAACAATGATGACAAAGGTTTGGCTAGCACATGGAATAGGTATCTTAATTACTTAGTTAGAAAACCCTGATCCATACAGATCATTCGTTTAATAAAAGTTCTGCAAAATTATATTTTGGCAATCGCATTCAACTCCCAAGGGCCAATATCGGCCATTGCCAACAATGATGACAAAGGTTTGGCTAGCACAAGGAATAGGTCTCTTAATTACTTAGTTAGAAAACCCTGATCCACACAGATCGTTCGTTTAATAAAAGTTCTGCAAAATTATATTTTGGCAATCGCATTCAACTCCCAAGGGCCAATATCGGCCATTGCCAACAATGATGACAAAGGTTTGGCTAGCACATGGAATAGGTCTCTTAGTTACCTAGTTAGAAAACCCTGATCCATACAGATCGTTCTTTCAACTCGCATTCAACTCCCAAGGGCCAATATCGGCCATTGCCAACAATGATGACAGAGGTTTGGCTAGCACTTTGAATAGGTCACTTAATTACCTAGTTAAAAAACCATAATCCATACAGATCGTTCGTTTAATAAAGCCAAGGGCCAATATCGGTCATTGCCAACAATGATGACAAAGGTTTGGCTAGCACATAGAGCAGGTCCCTTAATTACCTAGTTAACAAACCCTAATCCATATAGATCGTTCTTTAATAAAAGTTCTGCAAAATTATATTTTGGAAATCGCATTCAACTCCCAAGGGCCAATATCGGCCATTGCCAACAATGATGACAAAGGTTTGGCTAGCACTTAGAATAGGTCCCTTAATTACCTAGTTAACAAACCCTAATCCATATAGATCGTTTGTTTAATAAAAGTTCTGCAAAATTATATTTAGGAAATCGCATTCAACTCCCAAGGGCCAATATCGGCCATTGCCAACAATGATGGCAAAGGTTTAGCTAGCAAATGGAATAGGTCCCTTAATTACCTAGTAATCTTAATTACCTAGTTAAAAAACCCTAATCCACATAGATCGTTCGTTTAATAAAAGTTCTGCAAAATTATATTTTGGAAATTGCATTCAAAACCCATGGGCCAATATCGGCCATTGCCAACAATGATGACAAAGGTATAATTGTACTTGTTAATTTTGTATAGGGGTAACTAGCGAATCAGTAAGAATCCGTAAAGAATTTAATAATATAGTGAATATCAAAATTTATTATTTTTATTAAAAGTGTGCTGTAAAAATTTTGATGTATTCTGACATATCCTTCAGTTTGCGCGTTAATTTTCGCTCTGTTTAGTGACAGATGAACGCTGGTCAGTAATATGAACTTTTTTTATTTCGCGTTCTTACTTAAATTTATTATTGACTCGCTGGTTCCCCCATAAGTCGTATTTCAATTCCTTTTTTGCATTAATTATTTCTTCACATTTCGCGGAAAATTCAAAATGATTGAAAATCAACTGAACTACAGCCCACAAATTGAAAGCTCGAAAATCTCCAATTGTGCACCGATTTCAATGGTTGACACCTTTATCACTTGGTGTTGAGAACTGTAATCGTCATACCAACGGCCATTTGGACCGCTTAAATATTTCTACAAATTTTGTGAAAAATTCAATTTTATTGAAAATCAATTGAACTATAAGGCCACAAATTGAAAGCTCGGACATAGGAAATCTGCAATTGGCTCCGATTTCGTTGGTTGATACCTTTATCAATAGACGTTGAGACCTGTATACATACTAGATAACAGATTTGCCTGATATATTAAGGTTTGACCAAAATTTTGTTAAATTTCATCATGTAGGTATATGAGGTACTCTTAACAACCGTTCTCTTTAACAGATTTTGCACTTTTAATCATTCAGCCTATTTTTATATTGAGCAAATCCCTAAATTTCTAAAACAATATATTGAGCAACTTGAAAACCTAGCATTTTGAGCTACAAAATGATATATTTCTTATTTTTTGTAATTTTGAGCTGTTTTTGATTAGAACGACGAAAGTCATCTTTTGTGTTACAACTGAGTTACTATAAGGTGGAACAGATTTTTTTTTTTGCTCAAGTTTATGGTTGGCACTTCCGTTGTATCAGTTGTGTTTGTGGTCTATGGTATTTTTGAAGCCATCGTGGTGGCAGATTTGAATGGTGTTCGTTAAAACAGGTGTTGTAAACGATCGGAACTGGTTTCGATTCGAAAATTGCACAAATAATCGGTTGGACTTTTCTTAATCTTCGAAATGACAACTATAATTTCGTTATTTTGGGCAACTTCACTTTTCATGGAAGATTTAATATTTTCGGCTAAACTTAAACGAGTTTACTTACCGTTAGGAAATATTTGAGCAACTTTGGAAGCTTATAAATAAAAATAAAAAAGACATTTTTGATAATATTTTGAGCTACTAATTATGCAGGTTTTGACCAAACCTACAATTATATTAAGGAAACAAACAAAACCAAAACTACAGCTTCTTTGAAAGAGGGGCACATTTTCAAAGTGACATGCAAAAAAAAATTGAGCAACACCAAGGTTAACAGATTTACTAAATAAATATCTTTGTTAAATATCTATAATATATTCCGCAATCTCAACCCTACTCAGATTTCAACATGCAAATTAAGTTTTTTTTTTTTTTTTTTCACTCACTATTTCGGTAACATTCAGACAAACTAGTTTACCTTATTTATTCTTGTGCTTCCCCTGTACCCAAATTGATGTTTCGTTCCAATATATATATATAGCAACAAAGATAAACATTATTCAAAAAATATTTTTCCCTTACATACATATCCGGATGATCCTAAAAATTTTCACATGATTTTCCTTATGCTTGAATTGAAACGTTTTGGAACGCAAAAAAGCTACATAAACTTTGTTATGTATTATGTTAAGAGATAAAAATAAGAAAATCGTACATATACGTTATATCTCAGAACAAAAATTATCATAAAAAATAGGATATGGCACACATGCGGAGATATCAAGCAAGCAACAAAAACGAAAAGGAAAAAATTTAGGGTTTTCACCTTCTAAAAAGTACTATAAAAATAAACACAACAACAACAGCAAACAAACACCGGAAAAGTAATAAATGTTATACTTCCGTTGATTTGATGTCTTATTATGATTATTTTATTATACAACATACAACGCAATATGTTTTATAAATTTTAACCCTAGCTACACCGTACTGCCATCAGCCCAACCCTAGTTGCACATCAATTTTTAATGAGTATAAAGTAGGCATATTGTTGTCATGTCATATTCGCGAAACAAATTTTTGTTTTTGTTTAATAATGACATTAAAATAAATAAATAACAATTCTGAGCAAAATTGAGCAAATATTGGATATGTACGTACAAAATAAATATTTGTACACATATATTGTTGACACAAAAAAAAAAAACAATTTCAAACGTGTACATGTAGAAAATAAAAAATAATCAGGAGCATAATGATTATTTATCGAGCGACTTGACATGAGAAGAGCGAACATAACCAAACAAAAAAAAAACATATTGCAAACGATAATAATAATAATAAATAATAAAAAGGATAATGAGATTGTTATCATTATTTATATTTTTACGTATGCGTGTGTGTATCAGGAAAAATGTATATGTGAAACGCGAATAACATGTCAATTATAATATTATGTAGGCGTTTTTTTTTACGTCGAATGGCGAAAATACGATTTCGGCGCCCAAAATGAGGCCACGTGGTTTGATTTTTTGCACAATTAGAACATAATTTTTTTGTCAAAATCCTAATTTTAGACTACAATGTTAATATTCAATAATAACATTTTAAAATATATTCGGATTTAACGGGTAATTAACGAAATACACGGTGGCGCCCAATGTGTGGTTAAAATAATATATATATTTTTTTTCTCGTAAAGTTTTGCGCTTAATTGAAACCTTAATTTTGAACGATACAAACGAGTAAAGTTTCCTGTAACCGTATTACATTATTGTAACCGAAATACAATAAAAGTTTGTACTTAATTTTATTGTTTATTAATTACCATTAACTTGTTTTTGGTTATACGTAAGGATGTAGAACGAAATGGGAGCAAACTTTTTGTTTTATTATATTCTATTTATGCCATTTATTTTTCGTCTTAATTGGAAAAATACGGAATATAAACTTTTCTGTTTTTTATTTTTATATTTGGGTTGATGTATGGTTTAGTATGTTGGATGGTAAACGAAATTCGATGCGCTTTTATTCCACCCCATAAATAAATTGAAAGAATTTGTCATCGTGGTAAATATAAATTAACGAGTTACTTAGTGTTAAATGTTTACAACGTTTTTGTGTTAAGACATATACGAGAGTATGAGATACCAGTATCTAGTATTTAAAATTTTCAACATGAAACAATAACATTTTGTCATGATATGCTGGGTACTTGGCAATAACTACAACAACATCCCCAATATTATAATTTTATTATGCAAATTTTTTTTCGTTATCATGTATCATTTTCCAAGAAGGTACACACTAATATACAAATATAGCAACCAACCGTTGTATCCCCTAACCCTTCATAATATATTTCGTGTCTTTGTCTCAATTCAATTCCATGCTTTTATGTATATTATATACATTCAAATATAATAAACTCAAGTACAATTGTGCTTGGGGTGTAACAAGATAATACAGCAACGAAAATAGAATTAAAATCCGGCGTACGTATGTACAAACATTTTTCTCACATGTCTTATAAAACCGGTTCGTGACAAAACGATGAGAATTATCTTTTGATATAACTTTTCTTACCGTGTGCCCATCAACAAATTTTTGCGATATCCGCCACCCCAGTCTAAAATAAACAACAACAAGATATCTAAACATTCTTCTAAAATCTTATTTTGTGTATATAAAGGAGATGACAACAATAAACTTAAGGACTAGTGAATACATAGTAGGAAATGATATGTTTTGTCAACAGCTTTTATTTGATTTAAGAAATATTGTGTGTTGCTGTTGCTGCTGCTGCCAATGATAAATGAATGATTTTTACATGTTTTCGTTTAAATTGTGGCAAATTAGATGTGGGGAGAGTGAAAGTTTTTTTTTTTTTTTTTTAAATATTCTTGCTTAACGTCATCGTCGCACCGCCACCATCATCTTCATCATCATAGATAATACGATACATTACTGAGTGTACATAATTTATCTAAACGTAGTATGTTTAGTCAATGATTTCTAAGGAAGTATTTACTTTGAATAATAAGATTAGCTCAGTTTTTTTATGCGATAAAAAAATAAAACAAAAGTATCAGCATTGAAAATTGCTCTGTATTGATAACTTCTTTTGGTTAAAAAAAAAGTTGCTCAATTTTCAAAGATCAAAATGTGCCAGAAAGTTATAAGCCTATAGAGATTTATGTAAGGTATCTGAAAAATATAAATTTTTCTTAGTTAACATAAGAATAAAAAAAGTTGCTCAATATTCCTAAATCTTCTATAAATTGAAGTTGACCGAATAAAAGGTATTTAAACTAATATCTGAAATAAAACTGTAAATTTTATACGAAGTATTAATAATTTGCTTATTGGGTCTGAATTTCTTAAAAGCGCATTAATTAGATAAGATTAGAAAAATTGCTCAATATTCTTAAATTTTCTATAAATTGAAATTAGTCGAATAAAATATATTTTAATTAAAATGAGTTCACCTCGGAACCGAAACTGGTTTTTAATGAATTTTGAAAGTTGCTCAATTTGTAATTCCTTCTAAGAAAGCTAGTACCTAATTAATAAACAAATTTTTGTGCTTCCATATATTCGATATTCAGCACTCATATTGAGTAATAAAAATTGACTAAGTCATTTTACTAAAGAAAGTTGCTCAATTTTAGATGTCAGAAAGTTGGTGAGATCCATATGTAACAAAACTGTAAATTTTATTCAGTTAATAGAAGATTTAATAATTTCACAGAGGCAAACGCTTTTTCGAAGTAAGTTTTCCCCCGGATAATTCTTGAATTTCGCAATTTGGAAATTGGTCATTTTGTCTTAATTTCTTAAAACGCATTAATATCAAATTAAATAGTGATGCTTAGCGTTTCCATAGATTAATAAACGTTGCTCAATTGGCAAGCAATAAAACGTGTCTAAAAAGTAGTGTAATTTCAAATCTTATACAAATTGATGGTCAAATGGAAGGTATTTAAATTAAACAGGTTTCATGTGTTTATTGGATCTTGATAGTTGCTCAAGAGAACCTCATTAGAAAACAAATTTTGGGGCTGCTAATATATATCATCTTTTTCACGTATATTCAGTAATACAAATTAACTATGTATTCCATTTGAATAATAAAAGTTGCTCAATATTAGATGTCAGAAAGTTAATGGTTCCTAGAGCGTAATAAATGTCTAAAAAAAATGTAAATTGGATAAATATTCGAACTTTATTCATCACATAGAAAAAAACATTTTCTTTTAAAGTTTTCCCAGATTTGTCTGGAATTTCGAAAGTTGCTCAATTTTCATTGCGTCTAATTCTCATAAAACCGCATTAGTATCATATTGAGAGCAAACTGATCGTTTGCTTAGATTAGTAAAAGTTGCTCAATTTTCAAACGCCTGAAAAATATAAATACTGCTTAGTTAATAGAAGATTAAAAATGTAGCTCAATCTTCATAAATCTTCACAACTAACAGCATTCACCACAGAGACAAAAACTGTTCGTTTACAATTTTCTTAAGCTATTATTGTATTTTGAAAAGCTTCAATGTTAGAGATTAGGAATTTCGTTCGATTATTAAAAGTTGCTCATTTTCAAGCTACAAACAACATTTGTAATGCTCAATTTTATTTATTATCGGTTGCAAATGACTTTTGAATTTCGGGTGGCGTTTGCTTAGTTTTTAAGGCGATAAATATTTCAAAAGGCATATTGCCTTATGCAATATTAAATGTAAAGCGTCATGAAAATTAAAATTGTGTTTAATTTAGAGGATTTAAAAGTAGCTCCGTGTCAACAAAATTTTTTGGTAATTGAAACTCGGTAAAGTGTAATGAAATACTGTTCTAATGCGTTTACCACAGTCAAAGACGAACATTTAATCCCTTATTTCATATGAATCACTTTAGTTCTACCATCTGGATTTAAAAATTTGTAGTGGCTCTTACAACATTTAATTGAACCTTAGGGTTTAGTGTAGGATCAATAGGTGTGTTTGGTCCTGTTAAGCTTACATGAAAAAAGTTGCTCAATTTTGTAATAAAAAAAGTCAACAGAAGAATTTTGATTTAATAGAAGTTGCTTATAACTACATGTAAAGTGACTGAAAAATTAAATTCTGAGAAGTTGCTCTATATTCTTAAACTATTACATTAATTTCAAAGTCAAATGAAAATAATCCCATTTAACTGTATATAAGTAACTATGGTCACTAGGGAATTTTGATAGTTGCTCAAATTATCATTCCTTACTGTTTAATTGGTTTAAATCGATCAAGTTATTGAATTTACTTACTACAGTTGCAATAAATCATAATTTTTCCTGATTCAAAATGAAATAAAAGAGAAGTTGGTCAATTTGTTAAACAAAATCAGTAATCACACACCAAAAATGTCCATCATTAAAAAAATGTATATTAGAATATCTGACCGATTAATGCAACTTGCTAAATTTGTCAATGTTGTTTACTATTTTAGTAGGTTATGTGGCTAGTTGCTCAAATGCCCTCCAATCTTTGAATCTTAATATCTTCCTTTTAAAATGTCTTAAACTTAGACTGAACAAGGGTAACAAAGTTCGCCTTAATAATTTAATTTTTGAGCTTTTGACAAATACAATTTCAATTTATCAATTTATATCAGGACCTTTGAGCTTCAAAAATTTTATTTTCTTAACTCAATAAAAAACCTCTTGCTAAACTGAATGCAATAGCATTTAATGAATAATTTCATTTCTTGGAACGTAAAGCTTTATTCTAATCGACAAATATTTTTAAACTTCAATAAAAAGCTGCTAAAATTATATTGTTGAAAACTTAACAGCAAAAGGCTCAATTTGTTTTATCTATAATCATAGAGATATCCTGCTTCTTAGAAGATGTTCAACTCAAAATTTTGGTAATACGCATATCGTCGGCGAGAAATGCAAAGTGTGCAAGTACAAAAACCATTTTATTCAGGAGACAATGAAAACTATTGCACTCTCAGTATTTACGGAGGATCTACGTAATTTTTTATAATATTTTTAAATGGCGATCGATGCACAAAGGAGGACTGTTTCGTTTGATATGCAAAACGGCGACGATATGGTTTTACTAGAATCAGAACTGAATGAAATTTTGGTTAACCTGAACTTAAAAATGTTTTATTATTTGATACTTCTATGATAATGGAGTTTTAGCGCCAAATGTCTTGTAATTTTATAATAAAAGTTAGCTCTTACAATAAGGTTTCAGAATCCTTCTTTTGCTGCAATTAGATAAAGCCTTAAACATTGATGATGATAATTGTGAATTTTAAGTGAAACTCGAAAAATTGATATTACCACTACTTTCAGTTTTAAATAAGTTTTTTTTACAACTCAGGAAAAGCTTCACTTTACAGTTACATCGAGTTTTAGTCACAGTTATTTTTCTCTTAAAATTAGAAGCTCGATTGAGTTTCTTAATTCAGAACTAACTAAACCTGTGCTAAGCGTCTATTCTTTAACGAAAATAGTTAAAAGAATAATCTATTTCAGGACTAAACTTAAAGTTAAATTTAATTTTTTATAATATTTAATAATATTTAATTTAATTCGAGGTTGCCTTTAACCAATTATCTTCGTTTGACCTTTCAAGCTTAATTTTCTTTAATTCGATGGGGATGTGAAAATTACCGCAAATTGCAAAGTTGTTGTATTCGTTGTTCTAAAAATTCAAGAATAAAACATCGAGCTTTTTAAATCAAAAAGCTGATTAGCTTGCGAAAGTTTATACTTTTGATAAAATAAACATCCGAAACGTTTATTAAAGAATCTGTATCATACAATATTGATTGTCATAATAGCAAAATCTTAGAAAAGTTAAGATTTAATCATGAACTAAAAGCTTTGTTACATTCTATTTTCAAATTGTTTTATTAGTTTGATATTTAACTCAAAATCAATTTTAAAATAAAATCCAGAAGCTTCAATCATGAAATAAAATGTTCTATCTCTCAAAAAGCTTTTAGAATGTTTCTTCTGAATTCAATTTATACGGCTTAGCTCCAATACGCTGTACTTGTTTGTTAAGCTTTTACTACCCAAATTTTGAAAGTTTAAAATGTAAAGCTTCTAAAGTTACATTTTGTGTAATTAAAACATTTTGAAAGGAACCTTCAAATTGTACGCTTCCAAATAAAATTTTAAAATTCATTACAAGAAAAGTAATTATTAAGTTAAAGAATTTTACTGCTAATTTTTCGATGAAACTTTTAAAGTTTATTCAGAAAAAGTTGAAAAACAACTTCAACTTTTGACTCAAGACATCACCATCAGCCAATATCTATTAAATTGTACCACGTGTGGAAACACAATCCACCTAAAATGAAGATATCCATTTTCAAATCATCTTAACCTTTTCGACTTCAATAACCTGAAAAAATTTGCAAGATCTACAAATCGAACCACCTACACGCAAAACTTGTTCAAAGCTAATTTCCAATCCACAACTTTATTAAATTAAATTGTCGTATATTAATACAGAGCGTAAAGAACATCACATTTATCTTACGTTTTATTTCTTCCTAGAGTGTTATGTCTCCCGAGATGGCATAAACGTACAGCACAAACAAAAACAACTACCTCGAAAAAATCCTCTTTAATATATTTTTATACCATTTAGTATTGTTGTTTTCGTAAGTCTTATTGATTTTTATTTTATAAATTTTGGATAATATTTTTCTCGACTTCCTGACGCCAAAATAACACATAGCATACACAACCGGAACAACAACAAAAATATCCTTAAAATGTATTACAATTTATCAAAAATCTATCACTTAATATCCTTCAATAATAATAAAAAAAAATAAAAATCATAACAATGTTGTTGTTTTTCCGATTTTTAGGATTTGTTGTTGCTGCTGCTCTCATCGTAATTCAAATCACAACCATAAAGAAAATTGTATTATTTACATTATTTTTCATTTGATTTTGGATTTAATATTTTTATTTTTTCTCTTGTACTGTATACAGCAACACAAGCAGAAGACGATAAAATATTGTTTTTGTAATGTTTTGGAAACCGGAAAATACTTTTTTTTGATTTGATTAAATGTTGCATGTAAAAATAGCTTTTAGTACAAAATTTAATTCATTTAATGGGCATTCGATTAATGTGTTTAGTAAAAGTTGCTCAATTTTTTTACCTACCCCAAGTGTCTATAACTAAAGAAACACTTTATCATTCAAATAATTCTTATTTTGTAGAACTAATTAAATGTTGCTTAATATTTCAAAAATCAATAACAGCTAAATCTGTTTACTATTCGTTTAGCAATACGATTAGCTACTTATTAATAGCCGTTTCGGACTTATTTTTACCAAAGAAAAATATTGCTCATTTTTCTACTCAACATTAGATTAGACTTTAAAATTTTGGTCCAGAATTTGTAGACTATAGAAATAATCGCGCTGTCTAAATGTTTTGTAATAGAAGTGATATAAAGTTGCTCAATATTTTCAATCCTACTACGGCTTAATCGTTCAACTGTGTACCACAATCGGAGCACAATTGCAGGTTTTGGATTTTTTTGGGCTCATAATTGCTGATGTAAGAAGATTTAAAAAAAAATCGAATTTTCTTTGAAATTTACGGAAAAAGCTATGAATAAATTCTGGAAAAAAGCTTTCTCTATAAAATTCTCTTTAATTTGTGGTGCCGATAAAAGTTGCTCAATTTGTCAGTTTTGCTTAAATCCCGACCTAAGGTTTTTAGTCGTTTTGGAATTAAAATATTGAGAACAGTTGAAAACTTATTTTTGCTCAACATGAAAATATATACAGCAGAAGCAAGTGAGGGAATACAAATTCAGTGTTCGACCAAATGACATTCGGTGAAACGTTCTGCGAACAAATGCATAAAATACCTAAAAATCGATTATACAAATTATTTAATTAATTTATTCACATAAAATTATTATGTCTTTGGCATAAAACCAACATTCAATATGTATACAATTTAGTATTTGTATCCCTTTGAGATGTTTTCCTTTATACTAAAAATATGGATGCACTGTACATAATAAATTCAATAAGCAACACAATTAAAAATGTATAAACTAATTAAAAAATTATGAAACAGAGCTTTTTTCATTTTATTTTCCTACGAGAATTAAACAATAACACAGGAATAACAGACAGCAGACATTATGTTTAAAACCAACAGTATTACGTAACGTACTCGTATGTATGGTATATGGATTTGCCTGCAGTAAATTTATTTGTTGTTGCTTGTTTTGCCACCTCTCAGAGGAAAACATACAATAAATTGTATAAGCCCTGAATAATATATAGTTTAAGTCTAGTGTTGTACGAGCAGAGTAGTCTTGTACATAATATTTGTAATCTAGAACTGACAAGTTTTTTTATTTTTATTTTTCCATTTCAGGTGAGTTTTTGGTCCATATTTTTCCTATTGGAGATTTGAGGAGTCTGAGTAAGCAACAAAACATTAAACATGGATATCTCATTTTATTAAATATTCCATAACCATGTTTTTATACATTTTTATGCCAGCTATACAGCAACCGAAAGACACAAAAACAAAGAAAACATAATTTATTTCCTTTTGATCTAGATTCATGATAACATCCTTCTTAAATTTGTGTATTTCCTTAACTCACAAAACAAAAAATCGTATATTTCCTTTTAAATTATCGTTCCTTGTTTTGCTAGTTACAAACAAACAAAAAAAAAAATGTAAATACCTAATGGTTAAATTAAATATGTATAGGGTTCAAATCTTATATGTATGTATGTTTAACTCGATAAAAATCATCCAATTTTCAGCATTCTCTTAAAATGTAGAAATTTTCGTTTTTGATGCCAAACGTAGAAATTGTGTGGCTTGTGCGATAATAAAGCGAAGTAAAATTGATTTATAGTCGCCGTAAAAAATTAATTTAATTAATTTTTGTAAATTGACTTTCAAGAATTTAAAATTGCATGGAAAAAATCTAGAATTTTAATTTTAATTAATTTTGAAGAAAATTTAAATTTGGTGAGTGATCCAATATTAGCAAAAGGGTGAGCTTTTGTGTCATATTAGGTTAAACTAAAAAAAAAACGTTAAAATTCCAGATAATCAACAATTTCTAAAGATTAAAGTTTTTAGTTTTCGATAAATTAGTTTAAACTAGTAATTACTTCATAAGAAAAGCTCTATTCTCTTGAAGTTATTTCAACTTTTGACGTTTATTTGATTTACAAAAGCTTTGAGTTTTCGTGGCAAATTTTCTTTAAAAATATGTTAAACATAAGAATTTTAAAATTTTAAAATTTTAAGAAATTTGTGCTTTATGTTTCAACTTTTATGCACCTAAAAAGCACTTATAAATTAAGCTTCTAAGCTCTAATTTACATTTGGACCGCTATCGATTGGTTAAAATTAAAATGGAAATTTAAAGTTAAAAAAGCTTTTAAAGGTTAAACTGTATTAAATTTACCAAGCAAATTCTTAATCTAGTGTTTATTGTGTCCAGCTTTAAACACATTGCCATTGTAGGTAGAATTTAATTTTAATCGTCGTAGAAAATTAATTTAATAATAGCTTGGATTTCGATGTTTGGACATTTTCGTCAAATTGTCTTGGAAGCATTTAAAATAGCCGCATTCTGCGAAAATCTAGAATATATATCTACTAATTCGCTGTTTAAAATAAAGTAATTGTAAAGAAAATTGAAATTAGGTGATTGATCAAATATTAGCAAAAGCAACGAGCTTTTGTGTCGTCATTAAGCTCTATTATCTTGAAAGCAAGTTAATTCTGCTTCGACGTTTATTTGATTTAAAAACCCTGTGATGTAACACGTTAATAACCCAAAAGTTTTGAGCTTTCGTGTCAAACTTTCTTAAAAAATATTTTAAATACCTAATATTTGAAATGTCTACTTTATGTTTCTAAATTTTAAAGCACTGAAAATTTACAATGAAAATTTTGTAGTTAAAAAGCTTTTGTTTCATCTAGTTTTGTATATATTGTTATAGCAGATAGAATTGTATTTTAGTCGTCGTAAGAAGTTAATTCATAGTCACCTTGAATTACGTTCATGAACAATTTTTAATCTTTAAGAAAATATAAATTCCCTAAGGTATAAAAAATTAGCGAAAGCCGTGAGTTTTCCATCATATTACGTTGAACTAAAAAACAAAACATTAAAAGCTTCAATAATTTAACAATTTCTATAGATTAAAGCTATAAGCTTTATTCAACCTAGTTCAACTTTCAGAAATATGAAATGTTTCCAGGCAAAGCTTAGGAACACGCAATTTTCGATATATTATTTGAAAAACGGTAATGTAATCCAGTTTTCTTAAATCAACTAAAAAGCTTAGCGCTTTCGTATCAAACTTTCTTAAAAAATATTTTAAACTTAAATGCTTTGCTCAAATTTTAAAATATGAAAATTTAGAGATAATAAATTAAGCCTGTAAGCTCTAATATATATTTCAACTGTCGTTTGGCTGAAATATGTCTGAAAAAGCTTTTAAAGCATTAACTTTTACTAAATTTACCAAAACAAATTTTCAAAATTGCTACCTCTTTTCCAGAATATTCCTTTCAGATTAAGACTGAATAACTAACTATGATAATAAGTAACTGCTTTGCGAATCTTTTAAAGAGCTTCAAATTTTTATAAATTTGCTTACACACTGTTGTTCAACAGGTTAGTAAACGTAAATTAATAGTTTAAAAGTTTAATTTTCTGTAGTCGGAACTTTAATTTCTTACAAAACTTTAAAAAAACTTTCATTCCCGGTAAATGTCAACAGTTAAAGAACGCTTTAAAATAGAAGTTAGCAAATAGTAAATTACCTGGCAGTCAACCAGTAAAGCTCAAAAATAACATACTTTATAAATCGTTGGAATAGTCAGGCAAAACAGAACAGTAGTTACAGTTGTGACAGTTTAGATCGTGGCGTACTGGGCTCGAATCCCGACAGAAGGGGTCAACTCACCTTTCATGTCAGTGCCGGTGGTCTATGCAAAATGGGCTTATCCTCGATATGGCTACTGTATAAGGTAGGGCGTTAAAAGCGAACTGTGAAAGAGTCGGAGGTGCATTGAGCCCCAGGATTGATTGCAAAGAAAAAATAAAATAAAAGAAGACTTTTGATGTTAAGCTTTTGAAATAAGTTTTCATTATTTACTCTCTTAAATATTATTTCCTAATTTAAAGCTTTCAAATTAATTATAGAAACATTTAAACAAATTGTTGAACAATTAGTTTTTCATCGGTGAGATAAGCTCAATATTCTGTGAACCTAAAGCTCTTATAAATTTGATCTAGAATACAAATAAGGAAAAAGAAAGCTTTAACAAAATGATTTAAATTTTTTCAGTTTGGTAAAAATGGTTAAAAAAAATTAAAAGCTTTATTTCGAAAAATGTATAAGAAACCTTGTAACCCTTGTATAAAAGCTTAAAATGAAAGTTAAAATTACATAACCATTTTACAAAAAAGCTTTATCGGCAGGTTTACAGTTTTATAACTTTACGATGCTTTTTCTTTAAAAGGTTTGCATAAATTTGAAAAGAACTTTAAACTTTTCTAAGGTTTCTTTGTATTTGATGGACATTTAAAAACACTTCTATTAAAAATTGAAAAGCTCCATATTTTACTAAATATTAAAGATTATTGTTTGTAAAAGCTGGACAGATACCGCTTAACACCACAAGCATCACTATTAACAAATAAAATAATGTGTAAATGAAGTGCTGACCTTGAGCTTACCGATACATAAGCAAAATATGTTTTGATTTTTAAGAAACAACTTTAAATTTTGCAAAATATTTATAACTTTGATTTTTTTTTTTAAATACGAGTATAATACAAAACGACAATACAGGTTCTGAACTTTAAACGTAAACAATAGTGATTTCCGGTTTAAAGTTATTAAGTTGAATAAAAATTATTAAGAAATTTACTTCATTTAATATTAACAGATGATAAATGTAATATTTTTTAAATCGATGTACCGTAAAATGCTGAAGATATAGATATTGGAAGAATGTTGAAATTGTTGGTGTTTGGAGGTAGTGGTAGTGTATTTTTAAAAGCAGTAACACATCCTTTTAAAAATATGGCATGCCGCTGCTACCTTCGGTATACTAACAATTTCAACACTCATCCAATATTTTGCCCTGTTATTATGATCAGCGCTTTACGGTACTTCGAATGATTTTCAAAAGCATGCCTTTAAATTAGGTGACACAGGTTTAGGTGATTTTAGTGATATTGATTTAGGTAAGAGATTGAAAGCTTTATTTCGCCAATAACACGTATTATTGTTGCTTATCAAAACTATTCTAGCTATTTTATAGCTTCTTTCACATGTGACGAACAATTACAAACTTTTCCAGTTGAAACATATTTTCTGTACATTTATATAAAGTTGAGCTTTCACGCCAAAAAATAATTTCGATAATTAATTTATAACATTAAGTACTTTTAGAAATTTGAATACAATTTAAATTAGAAAATCACTAAAATGGACATCAGACACTAAAGCTAGTTGGCTAACAAAAAATATTTTAATGTTTTAAAATATTTAATGCTTCCAATTTATTAGAATAAATTTCCATTCTACTTAATTAATTTGACAAGTATTAGAAAGGCCACAGCTTTTAAATTCATATATAAAACACTAAACTTAGTTTGAAGCTTTAAGAGCTAGAGGTTTCCAAATGTAGCAAAAAATATTGACGTTTAACAGCAATAAGCTTCATGAATATATGTACATCAAGTTCCAACAGCTTGCTTTCTACATTGCTTATGGGCAGCAAACAATGATGCAAAAACTTTAAGGTTTAATTTAAAATTATTTGAAACATAACGTCAACACTAATCCATTCATAAGTTCATATTTACCAAAAATTGTTAACTAAAATTGGTGTTTTTATGGCATGGCGGACCATATCTGTCATCTAAGATTTCTAACAAAAATTGTTATTTTTAAACATTTTTTTTTTTAAATCTGGTACCTTTTGGACAGAACTTTTAAATTCTGATCTCAGATTCGCGATAACCGACCCCAAAACCCCTAGATCATGTTGTAATCGACTTTCATAAACGTTGAAAAATTTACCTTTTATAGCGGCCATCTTGGGTCCGCAGTCTAGAACTTTTAAAATCTGTTTCCACCATTTTGGGTCAGCTAAAATTCTGACCTCAAATTCGTGATCAGCGAGCCTGAAAACAACGTAGGACATGTTTCTATCAATCTTCATGAAAGTCGAAAAATGTGGCACTTTTAGGGGCGGCCATCTTGGATCCCAAAAAACTGATAAAAAATTAGTAATCAGTAACTCCAAAAAGACAGAGTTAAAATTACATTTTTATAACGTTATGGTCCGCCATTATGAAAATTTAACGACGCCACAAACACGCAAATTTAAAGTAAGCTTGTTAACGAAAATTGAAAGCCCTAATAAGTTTATGAATCTCAAAAATTGAAATGCGCAGGGTAGCCGATTTTAGAGGGATGTCCCATATAAGTATATAAAAAGCTCCACCTAAATCTGTTGAAATTGTACCTATATTTGAGCTTCTTTCAAAATAATTTTGAACTATCCTTGATTAAATCACAAAAACTTTAAAATCGTTAAAAATTTGAATATCGTTGCTTAAAGAGTTAATTTTATAAAGACCGAATTTGCAAGCTAATTAGCTTTTAACGTCACTTTAAGTCACATGTTTAATACAAAAATTGTAAGGTCCAATGTGTAGTATCTCGAAAGCTTACTGAAATTTGACAAGCTTTCACTTGTTCCTTTCTTATACTGCCAAAAAACATCAATGTCTCAAAGGTAAAATTCTATCAACATTAATTTCGGGCTTTTAAAATTAAAGCTTGCTCAAAGTTTCGTTTAAATTATTCCCAGATTACTAACGTCTATTTTAATTGCAAAATTTAAACTATGGCTTTAGCTAAAAACCTCAAAAAAACATTTAACATTTTCTTTTATATCTTAACAAAAGAAATTCATTTTTTGTTAATTAAGTATCTTACGCTTTATGAAAAAAAATTACTTTATAGTTTTTACTAGCAAAAGAAAGCTCTTAAGTTTATTTTCAAAAGCTTTTTTGTTATAAATAATATAAACGCTTTCTAATTAAATCGTCAACTCAAAGGTAATTAAACAGCATTTATACCAACATCACGTAAAAGAAAATCAGATAAGTGCATCTAATTAAAGCTTTCCACCGTACAAGAGGTAAAATTAATTAAAAGCCTTTATATAATATGTACACGTGCTCGTGAAACATTTTTATCGATTTAATTTAGTTGAATACATATTGAAAACCCTGAAGGTCGATTTATTTTGTTGTTGTTATTGTAACAAAAAGGGGATAAAGGAAAATATAAGTAAGGAAACGGAAAAGAATAGACAGAAAGTTTGTTAAAAGAAAATCTAAATAAAAAAATGTATTTTGTTAAGGAAATAAAGACTACAAAATATAAAAGAAAGCTTTTTTTACGAATTGTTTGGCAAAACTCTACCCTTTTGCCTCGAAATTGGAATATTGTGTATCTATGTAAAATTTAATATAATTTATACGGAATCTGATTAGAGCTTTTAATTTATATTTCCGAATGAAAGCTTCAAACCACATTATAACTAAATATACAAGCTCTATATACACTTAATAGAAAAATAAAATGTAATAACTATGCAATAAATAAAAATAAACAGAAATGAAAACCTCAAACAACAGTATATGTACACACACACACACTTAGAAGTAGTTCGGTATTAAAAACAACAAACTTTTTTGTGGGGTGGTACACTATATACAAACAAAAACATACAAATTTTCCAAAAAGAAAATCAACTAAACAAAGGGTGTAACCAACATAACTTTAAAAAAATTAAAAAAATAAAACGTTATGGAACTTCAGCAGGAGGATTGGGGACGAGTAGAGCTTCATTTATGGTCGAAAACATTTTTACGATTTTTTTTTTTTTTTTTGATTTCTTTTTTTGTACATAAAGATTGGGGTTGAGGTTTACACAGCAATCATAAAACTGAGAGAAATGAACCAAACCGAAAAAAAAGCAAAAACAAAATCAGGGTGGACACATAAAACCAAAATGTATAGTTTCAAGTGGAAAAATAAGGCGACAAATTTATGATGGTAAAATATTGAATTTTTCCATTCATCGTGTCGACGACTAGGAGCAAAATGAAACCAAACCGTCCTGGGACATACCAAAACAAAAAAACAAACAAATATGTTTGGTGCTGTGGAACTTTATTTAAGACGATTTTTGTTTTGGTTTCCTATTAAATTAACTTTTTTTTTATATATTTAGTGAGAGCTTTCACGAAATTAACTTTACGTCTTTTTTTTTTTGTGTTGGATGATGCCGCAGGTATCAAAATTATATTGGGACAATTTGCAAAGTCATTGTAAAAATCAAGGGTCGATTTTATTTACCAGTTTTGCTGGATAATCGATATATAAAATATAAATCGGGAAAGTTTTGTCATAATGACGGTGCAAATTTTTATTTTTTATTTTTATTAATAGGAAGTAAATAAAATTAAGGTAGATATGATGATGATTTGGCCAAAAGCCGAAATATTTGTGTACTGTTTGGTTTTTAATAAAAAAAATGTTGATGGCCAATAGGAGAACTATGAATAGGATTGACTCAATATCTTACATCTCAAATATTACTAAAATCCATCTACAAATGTGCATGTTATACTTGAAGATGCAGATGGAGAAAGTGGTCTGGATTGGATAAGTATGTGCAAATAAATTAGACGGAATTAATGCGTCATTGCGTCAGAAGATGTGACCAAATGACTTTCTCAGACCGTTAATAATTCGATTTTATATTAGAAAGTACTTATAAAATCTACCTAATACCTCAGATATAAAATTTCATTAAAATCCAACGACAAATGTGTGAGTTCCATTTGATTTTGGAGACGAAAAAAAACAGTCTCGATTGGATAAGTATATAAAAAAGAAATTGACTAATTCAATTTTTTGAATTTATGGTATTGGCCAAAATGTCATGGTCATTAGTAGTTTCGCAATATTTTTTTTTTAAATTTAGGCCACATTTTATTTTCGAAATCCGATCCCAGCCTCAAAGAGAATTTCTACGTATATGCACCAATTTCGTAATCAACGTATTTAAAAATGAATTAATTTGTTGATGTACTTCCGGGGATGCTGAATCAAATCCGTTGAACAATCAATCGTATTTAAAATCTTTCTAGAAACAATTTTTCATTGTAATAATATTTTATGGCAGTCTAGTTCCTCCAAGCAAATTCAGTCCTACTAACTTTTACCCAAAAATCTGCAAAACGAATAAATAGCTGAGTTTCATACTGGAAGCCTTATTCAAACCGTCAAACATTTATTCGACATAAAACCATATATATTTTAAACGAATTTATTTTGTGTGCATCACGATTGCAATCCAACTAAAATATTCTATTTGAAATTACAATCGTAATTGCAATCGTATCACGTTAGGTTTGAGGTTAGCTGCCAATTTCACAAAAACGCAGGGAGTAAATTTGAACCAGATGGGGATATGGGCGCTCTTCTCTTAAATTATTATCATACCCTAAGGAATTTTTCAGAACGTGAATAATTCGATTTTTTTTTGAATGAACTACTTAAGCAATCGATATAATGTTTCAGATAAAAAATTTCATTGAAATCCTTCGACAAACGTGCGAGTTCCATTTGGTACTGGTAACAGAGAAAAAAAACCTTCGATTGGTCAAGTATGTTAAAATTGAACTTTGTAAGTATACTTTTTGATTTATGATATCGACAGAATATTTTTAGTAGTGTTGCGCAATATTTTTTATTTTTTTTTATTTTGGACCGTGCTTTATTTACGAAATCCGATCCAAGCCTGGAAATGGAACTTCTACGATTGTGCACCAATCAAAATGTAATTTGATGTGTGATATAATCAACTTATTTGAATATTAATGAACTTGTTGTTTCCTTCTTTGTTAGAGCTTTTCAAGAAGTCCGCCCACCAGAGTTAAATTGACAGCTTGTTGTATATCCGACCTTGAATTAACACAATTTTTATTCCATATTAAAAACAAAACGTAATAGTAATCATTCTTTACACATTCCATATAAGAATCCCCAACAACAAAAAAAGACAAATTAGCGTAATAACATTCTTTCAAAAAAAAAAACTAAAACAACAACATGAAATTGTACAGAAAAATTATGAATAAACAAACCAAAATGTATACATATAAATTAAACTGGAATACAAAAACCAACATTTAGGCGAATATTACAGTTGAGCGATTCCAATATAAAATGTACAAAGAAAATAAAATTTAAATATGCAAGTTAGCAAAATAAAATATAGAACATTATAACACATTAAATTACACAAACAAAAGTCACAATACATTGAATTACACCAACAAAACATAAAATATATTGATTTACAAAAACAATTATTCGAACGCATCAAAATTATGAAACTAAAAATTGAATTTTTTAACAAATTTCACGAAAATATATTTTTTATCAAAATATGTCAAAAATCCAAAATACTGAAATAGCAAATTTTTCCAAAAGTCAATACCATCAAAATTGTTAGTGTAATTAATAACATAAAATTTGCATATAAACTGAACGAATTTTATTTATAGAGATAGTAAATTTTAAGAAAACGTACAACGCAGTCATTACGCCAGTTAGAAAAAAACCAATATCTTCTCAAAAAGTTAACAGTAAATATAGTATCTTTAAACTTAATCAACGCAAAATAGTATCTGAAAATCGTAATTGGTGTACGGCAATATAATATAAATATAAGTACCAAATTGTAATATTAAAAGTCATAATTCAAAATAAATAAATCAATCAGAAGTAGAACTAAGGAAAAAGAATTTCAAACATTCAACCCAGAGAAGAATAGCTGTCAACTCATCATCCAAAACTATTCGTAAGTATAACAACCATCCCTCAACCTACTAACACTTATCAACAAAGGTTCGAAGGACATTTAAGCTTAATCTACGCACGGCAAAGCGTAGAGGGTGATAAAAAAGTGCGTACGCACATACTCACCCATGACTTACTTGTCTCTTCGGATATCCGAATAGTCATTACTAATATCGTGCAGAAATCTGCATTCTCCTACTAATAAGTCGAACGAGCAATAGTTTCGGTAATAGCCCCCACCCGAGGTAAGCTCGGAACTATTGCATGATTCGATAAAAGACAGATAACGCACTAAAAACAATAAAGCACAGTAAATTGACTAAATAAAATACAACAACCTTTGTTTGTTACTCGACATGAACATACATAGATATAATGTAATTTTCGTCACAGTTGGTCGTTGAAGTAACTTAAGACTGTACTGTAATTATGCCCAAATGTGTAAAACACATGGCCTAACAGGTGAACATAGTTCACATGTGTTAAATATTAGTACTCCCTGAGCTTCTTAATCCGCTTCCATTATGTGCTAATCAGACTCGTGTACCAGTGTAGAAGTACAAAATATCGAATTATGCAGCGAGCTATTGGTTTGATATTTTTTATTCCTATAATTATTGTTCAACAATTAAATATTGGTTTTAAATTTGAAGAAATATTTTTTCAGATCTTTAAGTTGAGAACGTCACCAATAAGAAGTTCTACGTGCAGTTTTAGTATAGAACCAAATTTATAAATTTCAAGCAGCGAAAATGAGTTTGTGCGATTTACATTCATGCAAATCATGTTTAGTATCTGTTTTATTAAAGATCCTGCTCAGTTAAAAATCTGTAAGCTTTTATAAATAGCGTTTTTCAAAATGCATGCAGTTTACAAAAAAAAAAAAAAATTAGGTATACGAGAAAATGAATGCATAATTTTTAGTATAAAAGCTCATGTTACTTTACAATAATTTGAGCTTTTATTAGCACTCCAGAGATTTAAAGGGTTTGTTTTGTTTGTTTTATAATTATTGACTTTCAAAGAAATTTTCTTAAAAGCAATAATCAAATTTCGAGAAAATATTGGGAAAAATAAAAATAAAAACTTTAAGACGATGAACTTCTACCATCGATTGCGACTATATTGAATTATTATTGTTTAACATAATGCTAATATTATTTTACTCAAATGTTTGGTCTGAGATCAATACAATAGAGTTGTATATTATGCTGTGAACTTTTAATTAAAAAAGTATTTTGAAACTTTAGATTATTGTTAAATTATTAAATAGTTTTGGAAAATTGCTAATTGCTAATTAGCTTTTGCCAAATTTTTCAATTAATAATTGATTAGTAGAAGCTGATTTAGCACTTTAAAGCTTTCAGAATAAATTATCAATATAAATATGAAATATTGGAAATGCAAGTCAAGCTTTTATAGAGAATCATTTCAACGGATAAGAATTATTCCTAGATTAGGGCTGTTTGGTGTGGAACCTGCGTGAAGCACATTACCTGGACAAAAACTTTAATAAAACAAATTAACATATTGATTCATATCGAAACAAATCGTAAAAATTAACATTTCTGTACGTAATTGTTTTGAGAAAATTGAAAAGAGTGAGTTTTAGTGCATTTTAAAGGAACTGGCGAAGGAGGAACATCCGAAATCGGTCTTCCTAAAAATATAAAACGTAAAAAATTATTTTGTTTTTTTATATCACGATAAGAAAGTTTTTTAAATTGTTATTTGTTAGCGTTTGTGAAAAAGTTTTTTATATAAATAAAATAAATAACAAATATATATTGTAATAAAATATTAAAAATAAGTATTTTATTATCATAATAATCTAAAAATTGTTTGATGCTTTATACAAAAACGTTACATCAAATTAAATAAACGAAATTTTAGTGAGCCCAACATCTTTGTGCGAAATCTTTTTAATCATTAGGCGTTTCGACATCAAGCGTGACCTTTATATATTAAAACGGGAAGAGGTTAATTTAGTTTTGTATTACAAAAATAAAGCAATTTGCAAGATATACATCGCGATACAATTCATGTCCGATCTTTTTAATAACCGAATCAGAATATAAATATGCTTCAAAAATATGTTTTTTATATAAATATGTATTTTGGATCAGTTCAAATTCATTTGCATCATGGACTTGAAATTTATAATATTGATTTTGACTATGCGAAATGTGTTCACCGTACATTTTTCAATGAAGTTTGAACGAATGTCTTGTAAAACATCGGGTGAAATTACGATCAATATGTGTATGGTAAAACCTAGGAATCGTACGTTGCGGACTGTAGAATTCAATGTAAATTTTACTGAAACCGCATATCTTAAAGTAAGTTGTAACCACTATGGCACTTTATTGTTGTGAAGTCTAATAAAATGTATTTGTATATTTTATATAGATTGATTATGAAATATTTTATAAGTTTGGCAACGTGTTTAGGAGTTTTGGAATAAAAGGTACCGAAGATTGTTGTGCATATTTGGATGACGGGAAAGCAACGTTCCTTTTAAATGTAGTTGTACCTGCGGCGAGACAATCAAATCCATTGTCATTCCCAACAAAGTGTCCAGTTGATCATTTAGTTGTGGAAAAAATGCGGGGAGATACACAAATAATGAAACTACCACCCATAATACCTGAGGGCATTTATAAAGTAGAAAGTACAATATACAGTAAAAGATTTGTTCTTAATACCACAGGAATCGTTGAGATCCGACCAATTAATGCCGCACATGTGTTTGCAATGGGGTAAAATGTAATATTATTTGTTTCGGAAGGTCTCCCTAGCAAGGTGGCAAAAACCAATATTTTTAGTAGTTTATTAGTTGTGGAAATTAGCAGACATCTCTACGATCTGGACGCTGCCTTAAAAATAAATTTATTTTTCTACCTTGAACGATGTAGTTATAAAACCTGTCCAATCGCTATGACTATCAAAAAAACATTTTTTTTTTTCTAAAGCCCACCAGTGCTAGTGATTAATTTATTAAAAAAACGACAATTTCAGTTAAAACAACACTTAAAGTATATGTTTTATATATCCATTTTATCACTTTTTTGTGTAGTTTTATCACGATTTTAATATTAAAATAAAAACTTTAATGTTTTATAATAATATTTTGAATTTTTATTATTCTTCCTTATTGTGTTAATATTGAAGAATTTGTATTAATGTCTTTTTTATTGATGTCGTTGATTTGTTCTTTATACCTTGTTTCAAATTTTCTACCAGTCTGGCCGATGTAATATTTGGGGCAGTCATCACATGAAAGTTTGTATAAACCTGTGTCGATTACTGGAGTATTGTTTAGATTTCTGAGTTTTTGTTCTAATTTATTGCTTTTTTTGTATGCTGTTGTATATTCAAATTTATTAAGTGTTTTCTGTATTGCTTTATGAGTTGTTCTATTCTATTCTACGCTGATGTATTTTACGTCTTTATTATTGTCCTGTTTTTGCAAAGTGGTTAGTTGTTGTACGTTGTTTCTTGCTAAGTTTCTTTTATTGAGTTGGTCTATTAATGATGGGTTGTATCCATTTCTTCTAGCTATGTATTTTATTGTATTAAGTTCTTCTTCGTAATCTATTTTGCTCATTGAAATGTTATTCAGTCTGGTGATCGTATGATTGTAACTTGATATTTTATGTTTATAAGGATGATGGGATTGTATATGTATTGTTTGGTCAGTCTGTGTAGGTTTTCTATTTACAAAATGTATGTTTTGAGTTATTATTTCTAATAGTTAAGTCCAAAAAATGTATGCTATTTTCTTTTTCTATTTCTAGCGTGAATTTTATGGTGGGTTGTTGGTTGTTTATGTGTTGGTGTAATTTGTCTAATTGCCTTTTCGTTCCTTTAAATAATAATAGTATGTCATCTACGTATCTATACCAATAAATTATATTATCCCTGTATATGTTATTCATATTATGTACGTATCTGTTCTTAAAGTTGTTTAAATATATTTCTGCTAAAGTGCCAGATAGTGGGTTTCGCATCGGTAATCCCTCTGTCTGTTTGTAAAATTCTTTGTTATGTGTGAAATAATTTTGTTTTGTTATTTCCGTTATAATATTAACTATTTCTTTAGTTTCTATTGTTTTTATGACGTTTTTTAGTAATACATTCTTGGTTATTGCTATTGTCTCGTTTATTGAAATGTTCGTGTACATGTTGGTGGTAATGTCGAAGGAGGCTAATTTTGCGTTACGTGGTATATCTATTGATTTTATTTTGTAGGTGCTCATGTAGGTGCTGTTTGTATTAAAACTACGCCAAAATAAAATGAACTTACATTTCAATAAAAATTGCAAAAGACATATAATCATCCCAAAATATATAAATGTAAAAATATTAAGCTAATCAAAACCAGCACAAATAGCAAAACAAAAAGCAAAAACATTATGGTTAGCAAATGCAATAAAACACTACACAAGTATGCTCAGTTTTTACCCATTGTGTTTTACATGTTTTGGTCAAATTACAACTTGCTATCTTGAAGATTTCATATCGAAATATGAAAAAAATTTCACTATAAAATGAAGCGAATTAAGAGGCTCGAAGAATACTTTTACTTTCGATATTTTAGCGCAATTATAATATACTTAAAGTAAGTACGACAATCTACGAGCGCATGGAAAAATTCTTCAGAGGTTTTCGCAGATTTAAACTAAAAACTAATTCAGGCGGAATTGGTTTTGAATTTTGAAGCACTTTAGGTGAGGTCTTTGTTGAGTTTTGATCATTATTTTACAAAACCGATACCAAATGGTGCACTAAGATACTGCTGGTAGTTTCTTAAATGTCGGATTGTGAATGTTGATCCGACATTTGTTCAACTCAATTATTAATTGATAGGCAACATTATTAATTATAGCAACATCACCATTTATAATTTCAAATTAAGTAATTTAGTGACATTGTAATCACGATGCGGTAATTGAACAAATGATTAATTCGTTTTAAATTACAGTGAATTACATAAAAAAAATCAGAAATTTTGATGGATTACGCAATATTCGGTTTACAGTATGCTCATTAAGTATGTTTTCGCTTCCAGATAGTTTTGTTGGTGCAGGTTATATCCAGCCCATTAAATTATATCATATGCTCGGATTACGTGCAAAACGGCGAATAATATTACATTGAATTTGTATCTGCTAAGGTCAAAGAAATCGATAAAATTGATGAGTCAATGGCTTAAAGCACTTCAAGTGGGCAGGAGCTTTAAAAAAATATACTTACAACGATTCCATATGAAAACGTGCGTTTTTTATTAATTTATTTTATTGTTAAACTCATATTTTGAAAGTGCTCGTTCTCAAAAACTGCTGAACCGATTTTAATGATTTACGGTTCATATGAAAGGGAAAATACTTTTCATTTTTCGTTAAATTATTGTCGAAGAACAGTAGGATTTATTGAAAAATTTCACATTTTAGTGACCCTCTCCACAAAGGGTCACCATTTTTTAGATTCTTTCCAAAAACTTTTAGTTGGATAACTAAATTCGCCAAAGTCAAAAATAAGAGTTAGTTGGGTATCTAAATTCGTGCGGTACACTTTACTAATATTGTACCAAAATTAAAGTCTAAGAAAAAATATTGGGGTGGAAGGTCCATGACCAATAAGGGTACCAATCAAATTTTTAATTATTTTATCAAACAGGAAAATATCAGAGACCTCTATGATTCCAAATGTACCATTGTCCCTACGATATAATATTATTCAATTCCCAAATCCTACATAGGGAACGAGAATATTAATGAAAAATATAAAATTTGATAATTGTTTAATTCTTTATACAAAAAGGTCAAATAAAATTAAATAAAGGAATTTTTTTGTGATCACAATGTGAGTTACAATATTTTTTTTAATAATTTCATCATCATCATTTTATTAAACGCTTCGACAGTGAGCATGATCTTTATCACTTTAAACGGAATGTTGTTAATATAGTTTATGTCTTATGTTTATATGCCTGCTAAAATTAAGTAATTTGCGAGACAGACATCGCGATACAACTCATGTGTATCATTTTAATAACCGGACCAAATTTGTATGGTAACCACCGCTCGAGGGATGACCGCTTTTTATGGATCAGTTCAATTTTATTAGCATCATGAACTTCAAGTATATATAGTATCCATTTTGACCATAATAATTGTGCGGAATTTGTTTACCGCACATTTTTCAATAAAATATGAACGGTTTTCTTGTAAAGCGATTAGTGAGTACGATTAGTGAGTGTACGATAAAACTTCGGAATCGTACATCGAGGACTATAGAATTAAATATAAATTTTACTTCAACCTCTATTGTAGTGGAAGCTAAAATATTTTATTGGTATATTTTATGTAGATAGATTATGAGAGTTTTGGAATAGTTTTAAGAGTATTGGAATAAAAGGAACTGAAGATTTTTGTGCATATTTCAATGGAGCCAAATCATCCCACATTTTGAATTCAATGATACCGACGATCAGAAATGTAACGTGTTTTGCAACAAAATGTCCGATGGATCATATGATTGTGCATAACTTTACGGCAAATGAGGTTGAATGAATCTTCCACCTATAATACGTGAAGGTATCTATAAATGCGTATCTGTATTATATAGCGATAAATTTGCCATTAATAATACAGTAATCAGTGAGATTCGGCCAATGAATCGTTTACACGTATTTGCAATGGGCTAAAATGTAATATTATTTGTCTATTGAATAAAAATATAAATTTAAATCATTTTTAAAGGTCTCCCTAGCCAGATATTTTTAGTTGTTTAATATCGAGTGAAGCTAGCAGACGTCTCCACAATCTGGATGCAATATTAAACACAAATTTAGGTTTTGTATTAAACGATGTAGTTATGGAACCTATTATCTGCTTCCCTTCCAAATATTATTTCCCAACAAATTGGACTTCCATGGTTTCACATTATCGAAATATTAAGAGGGATAAATGTAACCAGTGGAAATTCAAAATTAATAAACTCACATCCTACATTTTCTCGGAAAATTATCAAGGTTTCAGGCTCAAAGGGTACTCACAAAATATAAAACCAAGGATTTTTCATAATGCAGCCATTGTTGGAATTTGCTATTTCCATTTTAGCTTTGAAACATTTCTTAACAAATTATTGATAACCATTGAAACTGATCTTGAAAAGTTCCTAGTTGAATGAAACTCGTATTTTAAAAAAATCAACAACTACGACTTAGTCCATTTAGGTATTAACATTTTGAGAACAATATTTGAGCATTTCTAATTAAATGTAATGCCAAAACTCTTTTCACTTATGTTGTAAAGCTTGGAAAAGACATCTGTGATGCCGCGAAGCTTTCATTTTAAAAATGTATTAAATCAAATTTTTAATTGTTTTGCTACTTGAGTAATTAGCACTTCTCAGAAGTATTTTAGATGTTTGCATCTAACACGTAAGAAGCTTTTAGTCTAAATACAGCATTCAAGCTTTTGACTTCCTTACTTTTATGGAATTAATTCAATAAACAATAAGTTCAAAATGAATTAATCAAGTTTTGTGAAAATGTTTGGGAAACCGTCGAGCTTTTATCATCTGGATGCAATTTTGGATACATTTTGTGTCACTTCAATTATTTTCAAAATTTTCGCTTTGCCGATAAATGTACGGTCCAAACGATTTATATAAAACCAAAAAGCTTAAGGGAAGTACGGAAAGTATAAAAGCATTGTTTAACTTCACTCTCAATTCTCTGTAGATCTGTTGTCCAATAAAACCTAAACAGGGTCTTTTTATTGACTGTTTGGATGACAATTTGTGTTGTAGAACCAAACAATTAATAAAATAAAACCAGAACAGCTCACAAAAAGTTAAAATTTTTGGAATGTTCAGCATCTATTTTGAATTGTGCATCTTTGTAATTATTATAACACTTAAATCTATTTTAGTCGCACAGATAAGTTGCAAAATTGAAAGCTTTCAAAGTTGTGACATTCTGACAGTAAACCTAGTAGTGCCTTTTACCAATAAAAAACTTTACGCTTAAAGTGTCAGTATGTTTATATAAGAAAAATAATTCAAGTGATCAATTAGAATAACAAGCTGCCAAAAAGCTTTTAAGTTTCAATAGCAATGCTTTTATTAAACCAAGGTTCTTTGTTTCTCAATAAACTTATTGGTACAATTTGAGCTATAGCTAATTTTAAAATCTACTTGTTTTACTACTTGCTTGCTTAGATTCTTTGAAATAAAAAGTGATGAAAAGCTTTTACGTTTCAATAGAAAAGCTTTTCAAATTTGGTATTTACCTCTGCAGAATTAATTTTTTTTGTTTTTTTGGTTAATATTTAGTTTAAAAATCTCGCAAAATTTGTAAAGCTCTTTAATTTTCTACATCTGCTGATTTAACCTTCATTGTAATTGTGACAGAAATTCAATCTTTTCTTTCCGTCGCACAAAACCACTGTTCTACATAATAAAATCAAATAAAACTTTCGATATACGTTTTCAAAGTTCAAAGAAGGAACATAAAAAGGATTTTCGGAAGTCGTTCCGGGTTTTTCACACCATTAAAAAAAAATTATACCTTAATTGCCCACGTCTGGGCCAGTATTAAAACTAGTTTGCCATTTAGAATATCTACTAGATAAATAATTGTTTAATGTATCGCCTTCAAATGGTGCAATATAAAAAAAGGAAAACAATTCTTTTGGCCAAGAATACTCTGGGATGAATACTCGTGAACGGTGTTTTTGCAATTGTAGAGACCTCTGGAAACTTCCTGCACTATAAAATGATTAAAAATATTTTTCTTTCCCATCTTGCTTTTAGGACCTTCCACAAAAATAATTGTTTGCTAAATTTTATTTTTCTTGCCATCACAATATACTTAAAGACGTCCGTCCCTGCAACTGTAATAAACTTATTACATATCAAGTTAATCAAACATTCTCGAATTATTACTTCTAAATTGATCTAATGTTCCGCTGGAGGCTCATTTAGTTGACAGGAAGCAAAATTAATCAAGAGTCGTACATTTCCAAAAAAATCAACTCAAATGATTATTTTCACATGAATTTTTTTTGACTTCTTGGCAAAACTGTCAGAGATTTTGTCAATCTCACCAATTTCAGTCTAACTATAGACTTTAAATAAATGTTGACTAAATTGGCAGCCAACTTCTAATAATATCACAATGAAAAGTAATTTCAGTTACATTGCCATTACATTACAAATCATATTTATTATTTCAAAATAAAGTAATTTATTGAGATTGCGATCACGATGCGGCAATTGAACAAACAATATTTAATTCATTTTAAATAACCACGAATAACCAACAAAAAAAAATTATTTTGTATTTTATAAATTGCCTTCAGATTGATTACCAATATTATTTTATGTTTGGTTCATAGTATATTTGATACTTTAATTGATTTTTTAAACTGAAAGCTCCGAGCATATATACGCTTTTAAGATAAGATTTATTAATGTAAAATGAAAAAGGCGAATTTCGAGAAAAAAGTATTCACAAACTATTGTGTGAGTTTTAAACTGAAAGCTCTAGGGTTTCCAAATATTTTCTCGAATCTTAATTGGTAAATTTCTCAAGAATAGTTTGCCATGGAATCTACCTAAATGGAAATCACTTGAAGATTTGGAAATTACCAAACGAACATAAATGATTAAGCTCTAAAATACAAGTAAAATGCATTAAACTTAAAATAATAATTACTTGCGTCGCAGTATCAGTTGGATAAACACTTCTGATATTTCTGACGTTAAAACATTTTTAGCAATAGAACAATATATTTTTTACAATAATTCGTTGAAAAAGACGTGAAAGGAACAATTCGTTCCTCCTAGCAATAAAGGAAGGAGAAACGTTTTTGATTATTTTATGCCGCAGGAAGTTGAAGGAGACCTCTACAATTCTAAAATTATCATTCATCTGCCAAATTACAATATTAAAACAAAGTTATTGTTAGCATGTAAGCCCGATTTGGCATTAAGATAAATACACTGTTATAAAACTTGACTTTTACCGATACTTAAGCGTGATGTGTAACTACGGTGGTGAGAGAACTGAGGTCCAAGAAAGACAAGAGTAACGGTACAAACCAGAGCTCACCGACTAAAATCGTGCTGTATTCTTTCCGATATTGGAGTAAAAGTAAAGTTTAAGAAAATCGTTCTGGAAGTTCCTTCGATCAATCTGCAATCAACCAAGGGCGGGCGACCTACTTAGGTAAAACTATTATTCGTCAGAGAAAAAAAAACGTTTTCCCACACCTTATACTTAAAATTTCTTATCGTCCTAATCTTTATCTCATTTTTGCTCTATCAGCCATTGTTAAGATTTTTCCGAAACAGATTTTTAAAAAAATATGAAAGAAAACATACTTTATTTATCTTATGATTAACATTCCTAGATAAAAGAGTTATTGAAATGAACCCAATTAAGTGTAATATAAAAAAAATTATGAATTTTTTGAATATAACAACAAACATTTAAAATAGTTAACAATTCTCATCACTTACCTAATTTATTGATATCATTTGCTTTCGTAATTACAAACCTCTTTAATCTGAAAAAAAAAAAAACTGGGTGGTTAATAGCAAAATCGAGAGATCACGTCAAAAGTGTGTCAAAAAATGTATTAACCCAGTCAAGTTAAAAGGACTGTATATTATGCCAAATCACACTCCAATTTAAAATCAAAGTTTCTTGAATAGTGGTTAATGAAAACAGCAGTTATAATTCCTTTATTCAAAAAGGGGACATAAGCTGCTTAAAGATAATTATCGACCTGTTTCTTTAAGGCCTACAATTATGAAAATTATGGAAAAGATTTAAATTTATACGTTGATGTTTTCCTCTCAGTCAGATTTAACTTAATTGTAGGCTAAATTTTCTGCTGAACTTTTGATGGAATCTAAAACTGAATTTTGGTCTGTATTTAAACTAAAAATTAAAGCTTTTAAATTTTGGTTCAATTTTACGAAGAGTTTTGTTCTAAAGTATAGCAGGAATAGTAAGCTGCAGTTTAGGTTGGATTTAGGGTTACATTTTGGCCTGAATTGAAGGCAGAATTGTTAACTGAAATTTTGGATGAATTATAGTTTGAATTTAACGTTAAATTTTAAAGTGTGTTTACGCTCCAAGTATAAGGGCGTATTTCAATTTAATCACAATATTTGTTAATGCCTCAAAATATTGAAAAAATAGTGAAAAATAATCGGCGAAATTTTAGACAGAATTTAATGGAGAATGTCGGTCTTCGATTTAGGCCGAATTGTTCCCTGAATTTAAGGCTGAATTTTGGTTTGAATTTTACGCTGAAAATTTTCCTGATTTAATTTGCAGGGTGAAAAAATTTCAGCACTTTTTCGGCCTTTTAAAAGCTCACTCGCATTTTGAAAAAAAAAAAAAGTAGGAATTATACAGAGACAAATGAATAAGCATAGATACATTTTTTTGTTTTTACCTCGCCCCCTTTCCAAATAAACTGTTATAGGACCTGCACAATCCAATTCTACTTCAGAGATTGGTCGTGATAGTAATACCCTAGTTTTTGGAAGACTGCCCGCGATGTGATAATGATATGAGTAATGAAGCACCGACATGTAGATTTGATTCGTGAATATCCTTTAAAATCAGGTAAGTGACATAGAGTAAGGTATATTATATTGATCCAGACGACCGCCAACGCGAAGAACTCCATGTTTATGAACGAACGGATAGGGAAACTGAAGTGAGCTTGATTGTTTGAGTGTGTCTTTTCGGAGTAGTGCCGCGATTTCTCTAAGCAAATACGAATCTCGCGTGAGCCTATATGTTTATGACACAAATTATTGATGTACCGTAAGATAAACCTAGTTACCCTCAGCAATTTTGAACATGTTTAGAATCTCCGTAGTAAATTGTCAAACCATGAGTTACTAAGACCGATCGCGCTCTTCTTTACACGTCCCGTACGAGGACTCCCGTTCAGGCCACATATCAACTGGCTTAAGCAGCCATTCTGGACCTGTCCATCAAAGTTTGTCATTTTTCAATTCGTCTGGAGTCATGCTCCTGGATGGGCAATCAACTGGACGGTTCCCAAAAAACATACTCCACCGCCTTGGATGACTAGAAAGCGGTCAGTCTTACTCGATCGTCGGATTTTAGTACGCGTTTCGAATTTTAGTATGCTTATCAAATTAATAACCAATAATACAGCTAACAATTCCAATCGAGGTATGGACAATTGTTTCACGGCACCTAACCGGAAGCGACTCGAAATCTTGTTTTCCAAAATCTTGTTTTTATTTATAACTACTTTATAAAAGAGAATAGATTCTAATAATTAATTCAAATTTCGAGAAAATATTGGGAAAAATAAAAACTTTAAGACGATGAACTTCTACCATCGATTGCGACTATATTGAATTATTATTGTTTAACATAATGCTAATTTTATTTTACTCAAATGTTTGGTCTGAGATCAATACACTAGGGTTGTATATTATGCTGTGAGCTTTTAATTAAAAAAGTATTTTGAAACTTTAGAATATTGTTAAATTGTTAAATAGTTTTGGAAAATTAATTTAACAAAAAATACCTTATATTGGAGAAATGTTTGTGAAACCTTAGAGCTTTCGGGTAAAAGCTTCATTAATAGATAAGTTAGCACTTTAAACAAGTGGTCCAGGGCGAAATTGGTGAACAACACAATGTATTTTTAAAACTATTCCACTAAAGCTTTTTGTCTGTTTAAAAGCTTTAAGCTTTTCACACTAGGGTCCAGAAATTGTACATAAATTCAATGGAAACTGTCCAAAGATTTTCAAAAATATTTGAGCTTTCATTTTAAGTCAAATACTAAAAAGCACAAGCCTTTCATGTACGCAAACCTTGAAGTTCAAAAGAGACAATTAAAATGTAAGCAAACGTTTCTTTTGTTATTGGTAATTTCTTTTTTGTATTCATGAGTGAAGTTACTAAAATTGGCTTTAGACTGTCTATCAGTGTAAGAAATACCTAAAGTTTAGCATAAGTCAACCACTACCGCTAACAATAGCAAATGTTCATGATTAGTGTACTTAATAAATGTTATGAAAATAACATAAAACTAGTAAAACATATTTTATAAATCGCGGAGCTTTTACCTTTAAAAATACTCTTAAAATAATTATTTTCAATTTTTTTTTTTTTTTCATAAGTTAGTGTTAACTATTAGTGTTTCTGAACAGTAATTTAGATTTTAACAATTAAAACAATTTGAATACGAATAAAACTTTTCATAAACAATGCCTAAACACACAAAGCTTTTAGTTAAAAAAAAAAAATATATCAAACCGAGAAAATCAGTTCCCATTTTATGTTGAGGCAAATAAATAGTATTAAAGAATGTATTGAAGCTTATGTTACGTTTGAGTGAGCTTTTATTGCACTACGGAGCTTTATGCGCTTGATTTTAAAATTATATTTAAATTCAATGAAAAGATATTTTTAAAATATATTAATCAAGTTTTGCGAAAAGATGTTTTAATCTGTGTAGTTTAATTAAGCAAGTTTAAGACGGCTGTATCTACTACTCCAGATAATACATTTTGGATATCTACAATTAATTTTCTGTAATAAAGTTATATGAATACAAATGTAAATGGCATTGATAATTACTCGATTATATTGTTCATGTGGAACGAAACCAAAATCAAAGTTAAATGCACAAATTAACTAAAACAAAGAAATTGGTATTAAGATAAAAATCGCGACACGGTTTGTTTGAGCTTTTGCCAAATTTGTCAATTAATAATTAATTAGTAGAAGCTGATTTAGCACTTTAAAGCTTTCAGAATAAATTATCAATAAAAATATGAAATATTGAAAATACACGTCAAGCTTTTATAGAGAATCATTTCGCTGATTATTCTTGAAAAAATCAGTAGAGAAAAGTAAAGTTCTTAAAGCAGTTTAATTTAACACGAGCTTTAGTACAACGAACCTTAGTACAACTAAAAATAATTGTTGTCTGCCTTGCGCGCCTTTGCCGGTAAAATATTGCTGATATTTTAGTTGATTTTTAAAACTAAAAGCTTCGTACTTTTTACGATAATCTCCACACAAATTACTCTTTTTAAAAATGGTTAAAATTCGCTTTCAACTTAATAGTTTTGTAGGAATGCTTACTGCAAAATAACTGAAGTAAAAACAGTGCGAAATAATATTTTTGATGTGAAAACATATTTTAGTAACAGTAGGAAAACGTTTCTGATTATTTTATACTGCAGTAAGTTGAAGGAATCTATTACCTGCCATTAACCCGTAATTAAAAATTAAAAATTTATTAATAAAATTTGGCGTGGAATTTTTGACAAGAAATCGAGCTTTCAGTTATATCGTTAAACTATAGAATTAATCGTTCTTATAACAGTAGATACATATGTATGAATATCACGTAAAAATACTCTGAAATTTTAAACTTTTGGAAGCATTTTACGTCTGAAAGTGGAACAATACAACTACTAAAGTGGAATGTATAAAGAGAAGAGTACAGTGGCTAAATAAAATCTGTTCGAGAAATATTCGAAGTATTGTACAAAAACGTCACATCAAATTAAATAAAAGAAATTTTAATGATCCCATTATCTGTGTGCCAAATCCAAGTCATTAGGCGCTTCTACGTCAAGCGTGACTTTTATATATTAAAACGGAAAGAAGTTATTTAGTTTTGTATTACTAAAATAAAGCAATTTGCAAGATAGACATCGCGATACAATTCATGTGGATCTTTTTAATAACCGAATCAGAATACCATATAAATATGCCTAAAAACTATGTTTTTTTATATATTTTGGATCAGTTTGAATTCGTTTGCATCATGCACTTGAAATTTATAATATCGATTTTGACTATTTTAATTGTGCGAAATGTGTTCACCGCACATTTTTTACTAAAGTTTGAACGATTGTATTGTAAAGCATCGGGTGAAATTACGATCAATGTGTGTATGGTAAAACCTAGGAATCGTACGTTGCGGACTGTAGAATTCAATGCAAATTGCACGCCAACCACATATCTGAAAGTAAGTTGTAACCACTATGGCACTTTATTATTATGAAGTCTAATAAAATTTATTTGTATATTTTATATAGATTGATTATGAAATATTTTATAAGTTTGGCAACGTGTTTAGGAGTTTTGGGGTAAAAGGTACTGAAGATATTTGTGAATATTTGGATGACGGGAAAGCAATGTTCCTTTTAAATGTACTTGTACCTATGGCGAGACAATTAAATTTATCGTCAATCCCAACAAAATGTCCGGTTGATCATTTAGTTGTGGAAAAAATGTGGGGAAATACAGATTTAATGAAACTACCGCCCATAGTACCTGAGGGCATTTATAAAGTAGTAACTTCAATATACAGTAAAAGATTTGTTCTTAATATTACAGGAGTCGCTGAGGTCCGACCAAGTAATAGCGTACATGTATTTGCAATGGGGTAAAATGTAATATTATTTATTTCGGAAGGTCTCCCTAGCAAGGTGGCAAAAACAAATATTTTTAGTAGTTTATTAGTGGCGGAAATTAGTAGACATGTCTAAGATCTGGACGCTGCCTTAAAAATAAATTTATGTTTCTACCTTAAACGATGTAGTTATAAAATCTGTTAGAGCTTTACGCTTTTCATGATTAAAACGCTTATTTAAATTTTAATGTTTAGCATAATTTTGAACTTCTTTAACCATCATAAATTCTAATTAATGTTTCAAATAAAATGTTGTAAAGCCACAGAGCATTGAGAATTCTTGAAATTGTTTAGTTTCAAATGGATTTAAGCAATAATTTTTTTTGTGGAGTGATTAAAGCCCGCAGTTTTTCATTTTAAAAACAATTAAAATATTGTATTGTGAAATGGGTGATTGTCCACTCTTTATATCAGAATCAAGAGAAGTATAATTTTAGCTTTATTAAAGCTTTCGAATAACAAATATATATATATATCAAGAAGTGGAGCTTTTAGGTTTAAAAAAATCAATAAAAACCAGATAGAGATTTGTAGCGAAACAAATAAATATTTCTATAAGTTTTATTAAGGCTTCTGCCTGGTTAGAGGTTTTTTAAGCTTTTCTTGCTAAACGGTATCCATGTATCAAGAAATATTTTAATTGTTTGCAAAATCAATACGTCCGAAGATAATTGTGTTCCTCAATATACGCGGTCTACTTAAGTGGACAATGTAATGTGTGTAATATTAATGTGTCTAAGATAACGTAGTTTAATCTGCCGGTGCAAAATATTGAACTAAATAATGTAAGTTTTATTAATTAGTATTATATGGGGGTTTTTATTTAATCCATTTCACTTTTATGTAGCACATATAATAGTGTTTAAATAAGTTAAACCGCAGGGACGCGTATTATAAACCCCGGAGCTTTCAATTTAAAAAATCAATGGATTTGTAATTTTACACGAAGAACTTAAGAAACGTTTTAGAACATCAGGGAATTTAAAACATTAACTAGGCTCTTCTTAAATAAAAAAGCATAAGACAAATCAATTTAATTGAACACAACCTAAAGTAGGCAAAATATTTTACCAACTAGAAGATATCGCGGCAACTAGATTAGCAGACTAGATTAAAGCACTTTAACTGGGCAGAAGCTTTAATAAAACAAATAAACATTTTTTTTATTTGATTGTTTAAACTGAAAGCTCCGTAGTTCTAGACGGTTTTAAAAGTTTTATTATTCTAAAATGATGTAATAGTATGATGGTACGATGGTATGATGTTACGATGATATGATGGTATGAACGGTTGGTGACGGTTCAACATAACTATGGTAAGATGGTATAATTGTATGATGGTTTAATGGTATACTGACATGATGGTTGATGGCATTTTGGAATAATGGTATGATGGAATGATTGTTTAAGGTTATGATGGTCCGACGGTATGTTTTATGATGGTGATAGGGGTTGAATTAAAAATAAGTTGGATTTGAGTGCAAAGTTCGGTTAGGGATTAATTTGGGGTCGAGTTGGAGGTTAAACTGAATATTGACTTCAGAGGTTCAGTTAGAAGTTGATTTGGTAATTGAATTAATTTTCAAGACCGAAGTTATGATCACCTACTGAAGTTTCAGCCCTTTATTTTTTCAGGGTTGGCAATTAAACGTTTTTTCTAGAGAATAAAAACTGCCATAAGGCACTAAAAGAAGAAAACCCCTAAATTTTCAAGATTTTGCCATAATTTTCCTCACATCAGTTTTTTCTTCTAATGAAAGTTTATTCCGGGAGAATTCACTTCCTCGATTAGCCAAAAATGTTCTATCTGACTATTTATTTCTTCAAATGGGACATGGAATGATAGTAAATAGTTGTCAACATAAGTAATTTGAGAGCTTTCAAGTCGAATGTCACAAACCAACTAATTTTTTCGTGTTTCATAATTTCCGACAATTTTTCCATTTCCGTGTTTGACAATTTTTTTGGGATTCATTTTAATTAAATTTGATTTTACTGTACCAGATTTTGATGTAAAATGGAAACCGAAATTCGAACAGAATTTAGATTTACTAATTTGTGCCCTTTGGTTCATAGTAGAAGATCTTCTTTCTTGAAGATTGTTTTGACTGAAATGCAATAAGGTGTGATGTTTTTGCGAACAAATTAGGACAATGGTGGACGGAGTTGTACCCGGTTTGTAGTAGATTGATTGGTCTGGGTAGTTAAACAGGAAGTTATTGTGGGATGCTACAAGGCTACGGTATTTCTGCCAAAAATATTATTGCCGGTTTGAGGGTTTTAACGATGCCTTCGAAATTCACTCTTTTTGGGTTGATAGAACGCGGATTACATAGCGTACACTTTACAATTTGTGGAATTGTATTTATTACCTAGTTGAAATTGGAGCTGTTGAGAGCTAATGCTGCTAGCTGTTGTGTTTCTCCTGATTTTATGGCTTGAATTGTTTTGTTGAATCACTTGCCAAAACTTCTTTGGTATCCGCTAGTTTTTTCCAAAGGTTCATGGATAGAGGTTCGCTTGTTGCAACTGTGGCTTGAGCGTTTTCTGATATTGCTGAGATAATTTGATTGCCTTGAACTCTTGCTATTTACTGCAACCTTTATAGTTGGCTGCATAACCTCCTCGCAATTTACACATTTTCCAGCCCTTTGGATGAATCACCAAGGCATTTTATGCAACGACGATTCTTTCTGCAGTTTGCTCCAGTGTGTATTTAACGGCGGAAGAAAATTGCTGCCATGTAAATGACACAATGGCACAATTTGCCACACCATTAGTGCATTACAGGATCTCATAAACTTTTTCAAGGCAGTCAACTCGAGATACTCTTTAGTTTTGATTTTTTCAAAGCGTTTTTCGTCTGAAAGTGGAACTATACAGGTACTAAAGTCTAATGTATATCAAAAATAAATAATAATGGTTAGTTGGGTAGTTAAATTCGTGCGCTATCCTTAACTTATATTTTAGAAAAATTAAAATCTCACAAAAATTTCGAGCTGAAAGGTCCTCCGACCAATATGGGTAGCAACCAAATTTTTAATCATTTTAGGGAACAGGAAATATCTAGATACCTCAACGACTACAAATATACCATAGCCCCTACCAAATGACACTATTCATATCCCAAACTATATAGGGTACGAGAATATTAATAAAAAATTAGGAAAAATAATTTTTCTGATAGGTAGATCGGTAATCAAATACATTAAAACTAACATTAAATTGTCGAGAGATAGTCCGGATAACAGCATTCATGTCAAATGCAGTAGATATCTTAAAAATTGTTTGATGCTTTCGATAAAAACGTCACATCAAATTATGTAAACAAACGAAATTTTTGTGCTCGCAATACCTGTGTGCAATTTGAATGGTTTAAATAATTTAATACAGTCGCAAGTTATTAGAAGCTTCCACAGGAAGCGTTTATGCTTCATATTTATATGGATGTAAAATAAAGCAATTTGCGAGATAAACATCGCGATGTAATTCATGTGGATCTAATGGATTAATAATCAAATGAGAATATAAATTTGCCTAAAAATATTTTTTTTCTTTAGTTTGAATCAGTTCGAATTCATTTGAACATGCACTTAAGGTATATAATATCAATTTTAACTATTTTAATTGTGCAGAATGTGTTCACCGCACATTTTTTAATAAAAATTGAACGGATTGCGTGTAAAGGATCGGGTGAAATTACGATCAATGTATGTATGGTAAAACCTCGGAATCGTACATTGCGAACATTCGAATTGAATGCAAATTTTACACCAACCACATATTTTAAAGTAAGTTGTACGCTGTTGGCACTTTATTGTCGTGGAACCTAATTTGTTTAATTTCTATATTTTATATACATAGGTTGATTATGAACTATTTTATAAGTTTGGAAACAGTTTTAGAAGTTTTGGGATAAAAGGCACAGAAGATATTTGTGAATATTTGCATAATGGAAAATCAACCTTCATTTTGAATACTCTGATACCTATGTTGAAACGATTAAATTCATCGTCACTCAGCACAGCAAAATGTCCGATGAATCATTTAGTTGTGGAAAACATGTCGTTAAATACAGATTTAATGAATCTTCCTCCTATAGTACCTGAAGGCATTTATAAACAAGAAATTTCAATGTATAGTAAAACATTTGTGTTCAATGTTTCAGGAACCGTTGAGGTCCGACCAAGTAATCCCGCACATGTATTTGCAATGGGGTAATATTATTTGTGTATTGAATAAAAATTAAAATACAAATTTAAATCGTTTTGGAAGTTCTCCCTAACAAGATACATAATATTTTTAGTTGTTTAACATTGAGAGAATATAGGAGAAGTCTCCATGATCTGAACACAACATTAAACAGAAATTTAGGTTTTGCATTAAATGATTTAGTTATGGCACCTATTTTGGTTAATTTCCAAATAATTTTTCCCGATAAATTAGACTTATGCAAATATTAAGAGCGATAAATCTAACCAGTAGAAATTCAAGCATTTTTCGATTGTTATATGCGTTTCATAAAATCTTTATAAAAATTCTTATTAAATTAAATTAAAAATGTTTGGGAAATCGTCGAGCTTTCAGTTTACTTTCAAAATAGTAAATTTAGTTTTGTAACTACATCTTAACTTTTAACCCTTTAGCAAATGAATACTAATAAAACTGAACTTAAAAAGCTCCTAGTTGAATGGAGCTTTAATTTTAAAAAATCAACAACTACGACTTAGTCGATTTAGTAAATATAGTGGTAAAATGTTTTTTTTTTTTAATTTTATTAAAAAGATTGCAGAAGGTATTTGTGAAGCCGCGGAGCTTTCATTTTAAAAATTTAATCACGTAATATTTAGCCAAGTTGTTTCAAAATTTAACTATTATTCGCATTTCTATTTTTTCAACTTTTCTTAAAATACGTCTAAAAGCATGGAGCTTTTAATTAAAACATAAACAATAAAGTTATTGTAGAAACAAATGAGCATTATTACAATTTTTGCTCTACTATATAGACAAATAATTATTGTGAGTTTTATCAAACCTCCTGACACGTAAAATATTTTGAGCTTTCGATGCCAAAAGAACTAATTCCAATCCAAATCAATACACCTGGAGACAATTTTGTTTGCAATTTATGTCAGTTCGAGTTATTCGCCATTTCCACTTCATCTATAAATCTCCGACCTAAACGGTTAGGAAAGCTTTAATATTTATAGATATCTCAAAGCTTACACCAAGCAAAAGTTATTTCGTACTTATAATTTTTATAAAAATTTGTCTAGAAGCTTTCAAATTATGACAGCAAAGCTTTTATCAAACTGGGGTTTTTTGTTCTTACAATCTGAGCTGGACAATAAATATTATAAAATTTACAGATCTTCTAAATAATTAAACTTATAAGGTCTGTAAATAAAAGAGCTTTTTCTTGGAATCTTAAAGCTCCAAAAAAATGAGATTTACAGAAAAACAATTCTTTTGTCGAAAAACACAAGAGAGATTTACTTGTCATATCTGATAAATTCCCGTGTTAGGTATTTTTAGAATGGTAGATTCATCTGGTAACTTCCGGCACCATAAAATGATTTAAAATATTTGTCTTTCCCATCTTGCTTCTAAGACCTTCCACATAAAGAAATTGTTACTACGTTTTTTTTTTCAGTACAATATACTTGAAGAAGTCCCTACTACTGTAGGAATATTAAAGCCACTGAAAGTATCCTCAGCTTTTACCCATTGTTTTTTACATATTTCGGTCCAATTACAACTTGCTATCTTGAAGATTTCATATCGAAATATGAAAAAAATTCCCTATAAAACGAAGCGAATTAAGAGGCTCTGAAAATACTTTTAATTTCGATATTTTGGCGCAATTATAATTTGCTTTAAAGTAAGTACGACAATCTGCAAGCGCATGGAAAAATTCTTCAGAGGTTTTTGCAGCTTTAAACTCAAAACTAATTCAGGTGGAATTGGTTTTGAATTTTGAAGCACTTTAGGTGAGGTTTGTGTTGAGTTTCGATCATTATTTTACAAAAACGATACCAAATGGTGTACTGCTGGTAGTTTCCTAAATGTCGGATTTTTCAACTCAATTATTATTTGATGGGAAACATTATTAATTATAGCAACATCACCATTAAATTACAAATCATATTTATAATTTCAAATAAAGTAATTTAATAGATAATTAAACAAATAATTAATTCGTTTTAAATTACAGTGAATTACAAAAAAAATAGAAATTTCGATGGATTACGCAATATTCGGTTTACAGTATGCTCATTAAGTATGTTTTCGCTTCCAGATAGTTTTGTTGGTGCTGGAGTATATATATCCAGCCCATTAAATTATAGCGTATGATCGGATTACGTGCAAAACGGCGAATAACATTACATTGAATTTGTATCTGCTAAGGTCAAAGAAATCGATAAAATTAATGAATTTTGAGGGCAAGTCAATGGCTTAAAGCACTTTAACTGGGCAAAAGCTTTAATAAAACATACTTACAAACGAGACCATATAAAAAATGCGTTTTTTATTACTTAATTTTATTTTTAAACTCAAAATTTGAAAGTGCTCGTTCTCAAAAACTACTGAGCCGATTTTAATGATTTACGGTTCATATGAAAGGGAAAATACTTTTCATTTTTCATTAAATTTTTCCCAAAGAACAGTACGATTTTCTGAAAAATTTCATGTTTTGGTGACCCTTTACACAAGGGGTCACCATTTTTTAGATTCTTTCCAAAAACTTTAAAAATAAGAATTAGTTGGGTAACTAAATTCGCCAAAGTCAAAAACAAGAGTTAGTTGGGTATCTAAATTCATGCGGTACACTTTAATGATATTGTACCAAAATTAAAGTCTACGAAAAAATTTTGGGGTGGAAGGTCCATGACCAATAAGGGTACCAATCAAATTTATAATTATTTTATCAAACAGGAAAATATCAGAGACCTTTAGGATTCCAAATGTACCATTGTCCCTACGAAATAATACTATTCAAATCCCAAAGTACCTAGGGAACGAGAATATTAATTAAAAATATAAAATTTAATAATTGTTTAATTCTTTATACAAATAGGTCAAATAAAATTAAATAAAGGAACTTTTTGTGATCGCAATGTGAGTTGCAATATTTTTTTTTTAATAATTTAATCATCATCATTTTATTAAACGCTTCGACAGTGAGCATGATCATTATCACTTTAAACGGAATGTTGTTAATATAGCTTATGTATTATGTTTATATGCCTGCCAAAATTAAGTAATTTGCTAGATGGACATCGCGATATAATTCATGTGTATCATTTTAATAACCGGACCAAATTTGCATGGTAATCACCGCTCGAGAGAAGACCGCTTTTTATGAATCAGTTCAATTTTATTAGCATCATGAACTTCAAGTATATAATATCGGTTTTGATCATATTAATTGTGCGGAATGTGTTTACCGCACATTTTTCAATAAAATATGAACGGTTTTCTTGTAAAGCATCGGGTGACGTTACAATTAGTGAGTGTACGATAAAACTTCGGAATCGTACATCGAGGACTATAGAATTAAATATAAATTTTACTTCAACCTCCAATATTAAAGTAAGGCGTATGCACTTTGACACTTTATTGTAGTGGAACCTAAAATTTTTTATTGGTATATTTTATATAGATAGATTATGAAATGTTTTATCGATTTGGAAACACTTTTAAGAGTTTTGGATTAAAAGGAACTGAAGATTTGTGTGCATATTTCGATGGAGCCAAATCATCCCACTTATTGAATTCAATGATACCGGCGATCAGAAATATAACGTCTTTTGGAACAAAATGTCCGATGGATCATATTATTGTGAATAACTTTATGGCAAATGTAGATTTGATGAAACTTCCACCTATAATACCTGAAGGTATCTATAAATGCAAATCTGGATAATATAGCGATAAATTTGCCATTAATAATACGTCAATCGCTGAGATTCGACCAACTAATCGTTTACACGTATTTCCAATGGGCTAAAATGTAATATTATTTGTCTATTGAATAAAAATATAAATTTAAATCGTTTTAAAAGGTCTCCCTAGCCAGATATTTTTAGTTGTTTAATATCTAGTGAAGCTAGCAGACGTCTCCACGATCTGGATGCAATATTAATCACAAATTTAGGTTTTGTATTAAACGATGTAGTTATGGAACCGATTATCTGCTTCCCTTCCAAATATTATTTCCCAACAAATTGAACTTCCATGGTTTCACATTATCGAAATATTAAGAGGAATAAATCTAACCAGTGGAAATTCAAAATCGATAAGCTCACATCCTACATTTTCTCGGAAAATCATTGAGGTTTCAGGTTCAAAGTGTACTCACAAAATATGAAACCAAGATTTTTTCATAATGCAGCCATTGTTGGAATTTGCTATTTCCATTTTAGCTTTGAAACTTTTCTTAACAAATTATTGATAACCATTAAAACTGATCTTAAAAAGCTTCTAGTTGAACGAAGCTCTCATTTTAAAAAAATCAACAACTACGACTTAGTCCATTTAGGTATTAACATTTTGAGAACATTATTTGAGCATTTCTAATTAAATGTAATGCCAAAACTCTCTTTTTCACTTTTTTTGTTAAAGTTTGGAAAAGATATCTGTGAAGCTGCGGAGCTTTCATTTTAAAAATTTATTAAATCATGTTTTTAATTGTTTTGCTAATTGAGTTATTGGAACTTCTCAGAAATATTTTAGATGTTTGCTGATTCAAACAATTTCCAAAGGGTTTTAAAGCATAACGCGTAAGAAGCTTTTAGTCTAAATACAGCGTTCAAACTTTTGACTTGCATAATTTTTATGGAATTAATTCAATAAACAATAAGTTCAAAATGAGTTAATTAAGTTTTGTGAAAATATTTGGGAAACCGTCGAGCTTTTATCATCTGGATGCATTTTGTATCACTTCAATTATTTTCAAAATTTTCACTTTGTCGATAAATGTACGGTCCAAGCGATTTAAATAAAACCAAAAAGTTCAAGGGAAGGTCGGAAAGTATAAAATCATTGTTTAACTTCAATCTCAATTCATTAAACAGGGTCTTTTTAGTGACTGTTTGGATGACAATTTGTGTTGTAGAACTAAACCATTAATAAAATAAAAGCAGAACAGCTCACAAAAGCTAAAATCTTTGCAATGTTCAGCATCTATTTTGCATTGTGTATCTTTCTAATTATGATAACACTTGAATTTATTTTTACTCGCACAGAGAAGTGGCAAAATTTAAAGATATCAAAGTTGTGACATTCTGACCGTAAACCTAGTAGTGCCTTTTACCAATAAAAAAGGTTATGCTTAAAGTGTCAGTATGTTTCTATTTGAAAAATAACTCAAGTGATCAATTAGAAGAAAATGATGCCAAAAAGCTTTTAAGTTTCAATGGCAAAGTTTTTAATAAAGCAAGGTTCTTTGTTTCTCGATAAAATTGTTGTAACAATTTGAGGTAAAGAAACAAATATCAAATATTATAAAGTTTGAAAAGCTCGTACATTTTGTGGAGCTTTTCCATCTGAAACAGCTGTTTTAAAATAATTAAAGAGCTTTTAAATTTTTTAAATCTCAAGGCTCAACCGCAATTTTAAAAAGTACTTGTTTTACTACTTTCTTCCTTCGATTCTTTTAAGTAAAAAGTGATGAAAAAGCTTTTAAGCTTCAATAGAAAAGCTTTTCAAATTTGTTTTTTCCTCTCCAGATTTTTTTTTTTTTGTTGAAATTAAATGATAAAAATATTTAGTTTAAAAATCTCGCAAAATTTGTAAAGCTCTTTAATTTTCTACATCTGCTGATTTAACCTTCATTGTAATTGTGACAGAAATTCAATCTTTTCTTTCCGTCGCACAAAACCACTGTTCTACATAATAAAATCAAATAAAACTTTCGATATACGTTTTCAAAGTTCAAAGAAGGGACATAAAAAGGATTTTCGGAAGTCGTTCCGGGTTTTTCACACCATTAAAAAAAAATTCTACCTTAATTTCCCACGCCTGGGCCAGTATTAAAACTAGTTTGCCATTTAGAATATCTAATAGATAAATAATTGTTTAATGTATCGACTTCAAATGGTGCAATATAAAAAAAAGGAAAACAATTCTTTTGGCCAAGAATACTCTGGGATGAATTCCCGTGAACGGTATTTTTGCAACTGTAGAGACCTCTGGAAACTTCCTGCACTATAAAATGATTAAAAATATTTTTCTTTCCCATCTTGCTTTTAGGACCTTCCACAAAAATAATTGTTTGTTAAATTTAATTTTTCTTGCCATCACAATATACTTAAAGGGGTCCGTCCATGCAACCGTAATACACTTATTACATATCGAGTTAATCAAACATTCTCGAATTATTACTTCTAAATTGACCTAATGTTCCACCGGAGGCTCATTTAGTTGACAGGAAGGAGGATTTTGCTCTCGGGTGGATGATAATCAAGAGTCGTACATTTCCAAAACTTATAAGGTCTATAAATAAAAGAGCTTTTTCTTGGAATCTTAAAGCTACAAAAAAATGAGATTTACAGAAAAACAATTCTTTTGCCGAAAAACACAAGAGAGATTTACTTGTCATATCTGATAAATTCCCGTGTTAGGTATTTTTAGAATGGTAGATTCATCTGGTAACTTCCGGCACCATAAAATGATTTAAAATATTAGTCTTTCTCATCTTGCTTCTAAGACCTTCCACATAAAGAATTTGTTACTACGTTTTTTTTTCAATACAATATACTTGAAGAAGTCCCTACTACTGTAGGAATATTAAGGCACCTGAAAGTATCCTCAGCTTTTACCCATTATTTTTTACATATTTTGGTCCAATTACAACTTGCTATCTTGAAGATTTCATATCGAAATATGAAAAAAATTCCCTAGAAAACGAAGCGAATTAAGAGGCTCGGAAAATACTTTTAATTTCGATATTTTGGCGCAATTATAATATGCTTTAAAGTAAGTACGACAATCTGCAAGCACATGGAAAAATTCTTCAGAGGTTTTTGCAGCTTTAAACTCAAAACTAATTCAGGTGGAATTGGTTTTGAATTTTGAAGCACTTTAGGTGAGGTCTGTGTTGAGTTTCGATCATTATTTTACAAAACGATACCAAATGGTGTACTGCTGGTAGTTTCCTAAATGTCGGATTTTTCAACTCAATTATTATTTGATGGGAAACATTATTAATTATAGCAACATCACCATTAAATTACAAATCATATTTATAATTTCAAATAAAGTAATTTAATAGATAATTGAACAAATAATTAATTCGTTTTAAATTACAGTGAATTACAAAAAAAAATAGAAATTTCGATGGATTACGCAATATTCGGTTTACAGTATGCTCATTAAGTATGTTTTCGCTTCCAGATAGTTTTGTTGGTGCTGGAGTATATATATCCAGCCCATTAAATTATAGCGTATGATCGGATTACGTGCAAAACGGCGAATAACATTACATTGAAATTGTATCTGCTAAGGTCAAAGAAATCGATAAAATTAATGAATTTTGAGGGCAAGTCAATGGCTTAAAGCACTTTAACTGGGCAAAAGCTTTAATAAAACATACTTACAAACGAATCCATATAAAAAATGCGTTTTTTATTACTTAATTTTATTTTTAAACTCAAAATTTGAAAGTGCTCGTTCTCAAAAACTACTGAGCCGATTTTAATGATTTACGGTTCATATGAAAGGGAAAATACTTTTCATTTTTCATTAAATTTTTCCCAAAGAACAGTACGATTTTCTGAAAAATTTCATGTTTTGGTGACCCTTTACATAAGGGGTCACCATTTTTTAGATTCTTTCCAAAAACCTTAAAAATAAGAATTAGTTGGGTAACTAAATTCGCCAAAGTCAAAAACAAGAGTTAGTTGGGTATCTAAATTCGTGCGGTACACTTTAATGATATTGTACCAAAATTAAAGTCTACGAAAAAATTTTGGGGTGGAAGGTCCATGACCAATAAGGGTACCAATCAAATTTTTAATTATTTTATCAAACAGGAAAATATCAGAGACCTTTAGGATTCCAAATGTACCATTGTCCCTACGAAATAATACTATTCAAATCCCAAAGTACCTAGGGAACGAGAATATTAATTAAAAATATAAAATTTAATAATTGTTTAATTCTTTATACAAATAGGTCAAATAAAATTAAATAAAGGAACTTTTTGTGATCGCAATGTGAGTTGCAATATTTTTTTTTTAATAATTTAATCATCATCATTTTATTAAACGCTTCGACAGTGAGCATGATCATTATCACTTTAAACGGAATGTTGTTAATATAGCTTATGTATTATGTTTATATGCCTGCCAAAATTAAGTAATTTGCTAGATGGACATCGCGATATAATTCATGTGTATCATTTTAATAACCGGACCAAATTTGCATGGTAATCACCGCTCGAGAGAAGACCGCTTTTTATGAATCAGTTCAATTTTATTAGCATCATGAACTTCAAGTATATAATATCGGTTTTGATCATATTAATTGTGCGGAATGTGTTTACCGCACATTTTTCAATAAAATATGAACGGTTTTCTTGTAAAGCATCGGGTGATGTTACAATTAGTGAGTGTACGATAAAACTTCGGAATCGTACATCGAGGACTATAGAATTAAATATAAATTTTACTTCAACCTCCAATATTAAAGTAAGGCGTATGCACTTTGACACTTTATTGTAGTGGAACCTAAAATTTTTTATTGGTATATTTTATATAGATAGATTATGAAATGTTTTATCGATTTGGAAACACTTTTAAGAGTTTTGGATTAAAAGGAACTGAAGATTTGTGTGCATATTTCGATGGAGCCAAATCATCCCACTTATTGAATTCAATGATACCGGCGATCAGAAATATAACGTCTTTTGCAACAAAATGTCCGATGGATCATATTATTGTGAATAACTTTATGGCAAATGTAGATTTGATGAAACTTCCACCTATAATACCTGAAGGTATCTATAAATGCAAATCTGGATTATATAGCGATAAATTTGCCATTAATAATACGTCAATCGCTGAGATTCGACCAACTAATCGTTTACACGTATTTCCAATGGGCTAAAATGTAATATTATTTGTCTATTGAATAAAAATATAAATTTAAATCGTTTTAAAAGGTCTCCCTAGCCAGATATTTTTAGTTGTTTAATATCTAGTGAAGCTAGCAGACGTCTCCACGATCTGGATGCAATATTAATCACAAATTTAGGTTTTGTATTAAACGATGTAGTTATGGAACCGATTATCTGCTTCCCTTCCAAATATTATTTCCCAACAAATTGAACTTCCATGGTTTCACATTATCGAAATATTAAGAGGGATAAATCTAACCAGTGGAAATTCAAAATCGATAAGCTCACATCCTACATTTTCTCGGAAAATCATTGAGGTTTCAGGTTCAAAGTGTACTCACAAAATATGAAACCAAGATTTTTTCATAATGCAGCCATTGTTGGAATTTGCTATTTCCATTTTAGCTTTGAAACTTTTCTTAACAAATTATTGATAACCATTAAAACTGATCTTAAATAGCTCCTAGTTGAACGAAGCTCTCATTTTAAAAAAATCAACAACTACGACTTAGTCCATTTAGGTATTAACATTTTGAGAACATTATTTGAGCATTTCTAATTAAATGTAATGCCAAAACTCTCTTTTTCACTTTTTTTGTAAAGTTTGGAAAAGATATCTGTGAAGCTGCGGAGCTTTCATTTTAAAAATTTATTAAATCATGTTTTTAATTGTTTTGCTAATTGAGTTATTGGAACTTCTCAGAAATATTTTAGATGTTTGCTGATTCAAACAATTTCCAAAGGGTTTTAAAGCATAACGCGTAAGAAGCTTTTAGTCTAAATACAGCGTTCAAATTTTTGACTTGCATACTTTTTATGGAATTAATTCAATAAACAATAAGTTCAAAATGAGTTAATTAAGTTTTGTGAAAATATTTGGGAAACCGTCGAGCTTTTATCATCTGGATGCATTTTGTATCACTTCAATTATTTTCAAAATTTTCACTTTGTCGATAAATGTACGGTCCAAGCGATTTAAATAAAACCAAAAAGTTCAAGGGAAGGTCGGAAAGTATAAAAGCATTGTTTAACTTCAATCTCAATTCATTAAACAGGGTCTTTTTAGTGACTGTTTGGATGACAATTTGTGTTGTAGAACTAAACCATTAATAAAATAAAAGCAGAACAGCTCACAAAAGCTAAAATCTTTGCAATGTTCAGCATCTATTTTGCAACACTTGAATCTATTTTTACTCGCACAGAGAAGTGGCAAAATTTAAAGCTTTCAAAGTTGTTACATTCTGACAGTGAACCTAGTAGTGCCTTTTACCAATAAAAAACCTTACGCTTAAAGTGTCAGTATGTTTCTATTTGAAAAATAACTCAAGTGATCAATTAGAAGAAAATGCTGCCAAAAAGCTTTTAAGTTTCAATGGCAAAGTTTTTAATAAAGCAAGGTTCTTTGTTTCTCGATAAAATTGTTGTAACAATTTGAGGTAAAGAAACAAATATCAAATATTATAAAGTTTGAAAAGCTCGTACATTTTGTGGAGCTTTTCCATCTGAAACAGCTGTTTTAAAATAATTAAAGAGCTTTTAAATTTTTGAAATCTCAAGGCTCAACCGCAATTTTAAAAAGTACTTGTTTTACTACTTTCTTCCTTCGATTCTTTTAAGTAAAAAGTGATGAAAAAGCTTTTAAGCTTCAATAGAAAAGCTTTTCAAATTTGTTTTTTCCTCTCCAGATTTTTTTTTTTTGTTGAAATTAAATGATAAAAATATTTAGTTTAAAAATCTCGCAAAATTTGTAAAGCTCTTTAATTTTCTACATCTGCTGATTTAACCTTCATTGTAATTGTGACAGAAATTCAATCTTTTCTTTCCGTCGCACAAAACCACTGTTCTACATAATAAAATCAAATAAAACTTTCGATATACGTTTTCAAAGTTCAAAGAAGAGACACAAAAAGGATTTTCGGAAGTCGTTCCGGGTTTTTCACACCATTAAAAAAAAAATTCTACCTTAATTTCCCACGTCTGGGCCAGTATTAAAACTAGTTTGCCATTTAGAATATCTAATAGATAAATAATTGTTTAATGTATCGACTTCAAATGGTGCATTATAAAAAAAAGGAAAACAATTCTTTTGGCCAAGAATACTCTGGGATGAATTCCCGTGAACGGTATTTTTGCAACTGTAGAGACCTCTGGAAACTTCCTGCACTACAAAATGATTAAAAATATTTTTCTTTCCCATCTTGCTTTTAGGACCTTCCACAAAAATAATTGTTTGCTAAATTTAATTTTTCTTGCCATCACAATATACTTAAAGGGGTCCGTCCATGCAACCGTAATACACTTATTCCATATCGAGTTAATCAAACATTCTCGAATTATTACTTCTAAATTGATCTAATATTACACCGGAGGCTCATTTAATTGACAGGAAGGAGGATTTTGCACTCGGGTGGATGATAATCAAGAGTCGTACATTTCCAAAAAAAAATCAACTCAAATGATTATTTTTCACAAGAATCTTTTTTGACTTCTTGGCAAAACTGATATTGATATATAAACGTGTCCATAAGGTACCGGTCAGAGATTTTGTCAATCTCACCAATTTCAGTCTATAGACTTTAAATAAATGTTGACTAAATTGGCAGCCAACTTCAAATAATATCACAATGAAAAGTAATTTCAGTTACTTTGCCATTACATTACAAATCATATTTATTATTTCAAAATAAAGTAATTTATTGAGATTACGATCGCGATGCGGCAATTGAACAAACAATTAATTCATTTTAAATAACCACGAATTACCAACAAAAAAAAATTATTTTGTAATTTATAAATTGCCTTCAGATTGATTACCAATATTATTTTCGTATTGGCCAACACTACGAAAAATGTTTGGTCCATAGTAGTGATAAGGTAAAACACGCATTTTCTATATTTGATACTTCAATTGAATTTTAAAACTGAAAGCTCCGTGTATATATACGCTTTTAAGATAAGATTTATTAATGTAAAATGAAAAAGGCGAATTTCGAGAAAAAAAGATTCATAAATTATTGTGTGAGTTATAAACTGAAAGCTTCAGGGTTTCCGAAATATTTTTTCGAATCTTATTTGATAAATTTCTCAAGAATTTTTTGCCAAGGAATCTACCTAAAGATTACTAGAAGATTGGGAAATTACCAAACCAAAATTAGTGATTAAGCTCTGAAATACAAGTAAAATGCTTAAAGCAATTTAATTAATTGCGAGCTTTAATAAAACTTCAAATAATAATTACTTTCTGACGTTAAAACATTTTTAGCAATAGAACAATATATTTTTTACAATAATTCGTTGAAAAAGACGTGAAAGGAACAATTCGTCGAAAGGAAGGTCCTCCTAGCAATAAAGGAAGAAGAAACGTTTTTGATTGTTTTATGCCACAGGAAGTTGAAGGAGACCACTACGATTCTAAAATTATCATTCATCTGCAAAATTACAATATTAAAACAAAGCCATTGTTAGCATGTAAGCCCGATTTGGCATCAGGATAAATATACTGTTGTAAAACTTGACTTTTACCGATACTTAAGCGTAATGTGTAACTTCGGTGACGAGAGAACTGAGGTCCAAGAAAGACAAGAGTAACATTTCAAACAAGTTTTCAGAGACTAAATTCGTGCTACATTCTTTACCGATATTAGAGTAAAAGTAAAGTTTTAGGAAAATGGTTCTGGAAGTTCCATCGATCAATCTGCAATCAAACAAGGGCGACCTACTTAGGTTTTGCCACACCTTATACTTAAAATTTCTGATCGTCCTAAACTTTACCTATTTTTTGGTTTTTCAGCCATTGTTAATTATTTTCCGAAACAGATTTTAAAAAAAATTTGAGAGGAAACATACTTTATTTATCTTATGATTAACGTTCTAGTGCTTGATACGACTAATTTAAAGTAAAAAAGTTATTGAAAAGAACCCACAAGTGTAATAAAAAAAAATTATGAATTTTTTGAATTTAACAACAAACATTTAAAATAGTTAACAATTACTATCACTTACCAACTTTGTTGATATCACTTGGTTTCGTAATTAGAAACCCCTTCAATCTGCAAAAAAAAATTGGGTCGTTAATAACAAAATCGAGAGAACACGTCAAAAATGTGTCAAAATATGAATTAATCGAGTCAAGTGAAAAGGACTCCAATTTATAATCAAAGTTTCTTGAAAAGTAGTTAATGAAAACAGCAGTTATAATTCCTTTAATCGAAAAGGGGCCATAACCTTATGGCTAAACAATTATGAAAATTATGGAAAAGCTTTAAAGTTACACGTTGATGCTTTCCTCTCATTTAAAGAAAAAATGGACAATTCTTTAAGCTTGTCATTTAAGGCAGATTTAACTTAATTGTAGGCTAAATTTTCTGCTGAATTTTAGATGGAACCTAAGACTAAATTTTGATCTGTATTTTATGTTTAAAATTAAAGCTTTTAAATTTTCGCTCAATTTTACGAAGTTTTATTCTAAAGTATAGCAGGAATAGTAACCTACGATTTAGGTTGGATTTAGGGTTAAATTTTGGCTTGAATTATAGTTTGAATTTAACGTGAAATTTTAAACTGTGTTTACGCTCCGAGTATAAGAGCGTATTTAAATTTAATCACAATATATGTAAAATAGTGAAAAATAATTAGCGAAATTTTAGACAGAATTTAATGCAGAATTTCGGTCTTCGTTATAGGCTAAATTGTTCCCTGAATTTAAGGCTGAATTTTGGTTTGAATTTTACGCTGAAAATTTTCCTGATTTAATTTGCAGGGTGAACAAATGTCGGCACTTTTTCAGCCTTTTAAAAGCTCACTCGCATTTTGAGAAAAAAATTAGAATTATACAGAGACAAATGAATAAGCATAGATACTTTCTTTTGTTTTTACCTCGCCCTCTTTCCAAATAAACTGTTATAGGACCTGCATAATCCAATCCTACTTCAGAGATTGGTCGTGATAGTACCCTAGTACCCTAGAACCCTAGTTTTTGGAAGACTGCCCGCGATGTGATAATAATATGAGTAATGAAGCACTGGCATATACATTTGATTCGTGGATAGCCTTTAAAATGAGGTAAGTGACATACACTTGGGTGCAAAAAAATCGAACATTGCTCAATTTTCCACAAAAGTGCAAAAATATCAAAAAAATCCAATATTTGTTTAATTTTTTTTAATACAGATTCAAAGTCTATTTCAATACCTATCCAGTGGTACCTTTTTTGTATTTATAAGTGCCATCAAACTGATTTTTGGGGGTAAACATCTGAGGTATACGTTTTTGTGAATTTGTCAGCGTGAAATTAGTAGTAAAAATCGAATTAAAACATGGAAATCAGAAAAAATATTTTTAGTAACGAGTATTCCCTCCTCTGGCCCGAATGACAGCTTACATTCGATGAAACATTGATTTCACCAAAGTTTTCACAAAATCTTCAGATATCGCCTCCCATTCCTCTACGATCGCCTATTGCAGCTCCTGGAGACTCGTTGGAGCAACATCTCTGGCCCGAACCCTTCTTTTCAACTCGTCCCATATATGTTCGATGGGATTGAGGTCCGGGCTTCGAGCTGGCCCCTCCATAACAGACACATCCACCTCTTGAATGTACTGGTATACTACACCAGCCGTATGCGGGCTCGCATTATCCTGCATGAACAGAAAATTTTCACCAATAAAACCGGCAAAAGGTACGACATACTCCTCGAGTACTTCCTCAATGTACCGTTGAGAAGTCATTCCTCTTGACCGACCGCCAGTATTGGCTCGGGTGATGAATACAAGATCTGTCTTCGCCTCTAGTGATATGCCTCCGCAGAACATGTACGATCCACCGCCATACGAGACACGTTCTTGGATGCAACATTGTGCATATCGCTCTCCTTGTCTTCTGTATACTCTTCTGCGTCCATCGAAGCCATATAAACACATCCTGCACTCGTCAGAGAACAGGAATCTTCTCCATTCTTCTTCTGTCCAATGCAAATGCTCTCGAGCGAACTCACGACGGGCTCGTCGGTGGGATGCGGTCAATTTTGGCCCGTTTGCTGGTCTGTGTGCAGTCAGATTAACTTCTCGAAGTCGTTTTCTAACTGTCCACCGACTGACTTCGACTTCACAAACTTCTTGGAGCCGCCGTCCCAGTTGAACCGCATTCATAGGACGATTTCGCAACGAAGTTGTTACAAGAAAATGGTCATCACTCTGTGCTGTAGCACGAGGTCGGCCAGATCCTTGTCGCCGTCTGAAGCAACCAGTTTCCTATCTCTACTACACTCGAAGAACGGAGAATCGGCTCAAATTTAGTTATCGAGCCACTTCACTTTGGTTCTGCCCCGCATCAATCAGTGCAACCACTTGTGCGGCTACCTCTGGTGTGGTATCCATTTCTTTGCTCCGGTTGAAGACGTAATTAATATACTGCCGTTCAGACTAAGCGTCGATATGCGAATGATGACAATTCCGAGCGAGATATTTCATGGCATGCTATTGTATTGATCTTGTTGAATTATTTTTAGAATTTAATTCGAAAGCCTGCTGTATGCATTTGACAAAAAATCACTTTGTTGGCATGGTACAAGTACAAAAAAGGTACCACTGGATAGGTATTGAAATAGACTTTGAATCAGCATTAAAAAAAATTAAACAAGTATTGGATTTTTTTGATATTTTTGAACTTTTGTGTAAAATTGAGCAATGTGCGATTTTTTTTACATCCAAGCGTAGAGTAAGGTGTATTACTTTAATCCAGACGATCGCCAATGCGAAGAACTCTATGAATGAACGGATGGAGAGACTTAAATGGGCTTGATTGTTTGAATGTCGCTTTTCGGAGTAGTGCCACAATTTCTCTAAGCAAATACGAATCTCGTGTGAGCTTATATATGGTATTTATGACGTAAAATATTGATGTACCGTAAGATAAACCTAGTTACTCTCAGTAATTTTGAAAATGTTTAGAATCTCCATGAGTTACTAAAACACAAATTGATCGCAAATACCGTATCGCGCTCTACTTCAAACGTCCCATACGACAAGTCAACTGGCTTAAGTAGCCATTCTGGACCTGTCCACCAAAGTTTGTGATTTTGCAATTCGTCTGGAGTCACGCTCCTGGATGGGCAATCAGCTGGACAGTTCCCAAAAAACGTACTCCACCGCCTTGGATGACTAGAAAGCGGTCAGTCTAACTCGATCGTCGGATTTTAGTATGCGTTTCGGATTTTAATACGCTTATCAAATTAGTGACCAATAATGCAGCTAATAATTCCAATCGAGGTATGGACAATTGTTTCACGGTACCTAACCGGAAGCGACACGAAATCTTGTTTTTTATTTATACTTTATAAAAGAGAATAGATTCTATATAATCCGTTCCTATGCGGGGCACGCAGTGCGACATGTTTGCTGATCCCGGCTCCTACGTACCCCGAAGTAAATTCCCTATTCTCTAAAATTTATATTTTTGGTTATTTTCGTTTCGTAACCGAAATCCCCATTTTCCAGAATTTATAAAAAAACAGATTATCGAAAAAAAGATTTCGTACCCAACCCCACCTAACAAAGTTTTTGATATGACTAGGTAAACTTCAATGCGGCCATTTGGATGCAAAATACGAAAATAGACGACACGACACCGAAAACTTTTAAAAAGTTTATATTCTGCAGTTCATTTCTAATGGTTGACCCGTCAGTAGCGAGTTGTTCATGTAAAGGAACAAATTTAATCACCACCGGAGACACGAAAAGACGACTAGAACCTGCCGGTATATTTCGTTTACAGCAGTATGGATGTTTCGGTAAGTTTAACAGAAAAGTAAACTCATCACCATTAGCATTCCACGAGATACCCAAAACTTTGGCTGCTTTGGCCTTCTCTTCATTGGTAATAAAGTTGATATCTTTATTTTTTTTTCTGTCTCGCTTCTTCTGGGATATTTTCAAAAATCTCGTCATGATTTGATTTCCACGTTTTTGATGATAACCCATATTTCGCCATAACTTTGATTAATGAGTGTTTTAATGTAATTGCGTCGCTTCAATTGTCATGATACATTTTCTGCAATCTGCGCATGGATTTTATGGCCATAAATGGAGCTGAAGCAAGGTCATAGGTACAAACTTTCGTTTTCTAAATCGGAGAAGTATACTGAACAATTTTGGTTGTATGGTTGGTTCCACTAGAACTTGTTTTAGCGGAATCATCGAATACTACTTTGAGACTAGGTTTTGAGTTGAGATTTCGTTGCACTCCATAGTGAGGCAAATAGTATCCTTTCGTTGTTTCAGTGGCTGGAACTTCTTTCAGTTGTTTAAAACTGGAATCTGTTTTCAAATCTCTTTTCCAATGATTGTAATCCTGCTGGTGCTTGCCCGAACGAGTAGCTGAGATTTCCTACTGGCTTCACAAAAGCTAATCGGACCTCCAAATGTGTTCGCTTGAAACTAATTTTCACAATAACGTTCCTCTGGTGATAATTGACTCATACTATGTGGTACGGACTCCACTTCCCAAAATTTTCTTATAAGGTCATTGAGTTGATCTGAAGAATCGTGTATGTCTAGATATGCAATCATAGTCATACCCGTTCAGATTCGTTGCCTTTAATAGTGCCAGCTACTAACCAACCAAAAATGGTTTCTTGTAATACCGCTTTGATGTTGTTGATCAATCTCACAAACGGTAATATCCGACTTACTTTTCTTGAGTTGCAAACGTTGGTTGCAGTTTTCAGTTATAAGACTCACTTGTGACCCAGAGTCTAGCAAGGCTCTGCCCTTCACTAAATTATCATACCAATCCATAACATTAACAATAGCAGTTGGAAGCAATGCGGCGATTGAATCAACAGAGGAGTCACTTAACAGGCAAGCACTTAGTGTTTTACTACCGGTATTAAGATGGATGTTAGGATCGTTTTCATGATTACTTCATGGTGTCTTTGATTGATCGGTTGACACAACATCTATATGTAATAGGTCATGATGCTTTCTATGGGAAACTTGGCAATTATATTTGGATTGACAGTGTTGAGCATTGTGCATTTGACTTAAGCAACTAAACCATCGATGTTTTCCCTATATACATTCCTTTTCATCTTCCACCCCAAGCTGGAGAAATATTAAATATCAAAAAATAATCTAAAGTAGGCTCATCTTTACCTGAAGAGTATTCTGCTCAGGCTGCCTTTGATTTATTGTCAATCTTGCTAAACAAGATTTGAATTAACGAAGCATCTCTTAATTCTGCGTTTCCGCCAAATGCCTTCAAACCCCTAATTATTTCATCTGAGGTGTCCATGAATTTTGTTTAATTTACTTCGGAATGCGCTGCTGTCTGGGTAACGGTATTATCTACCGGGTAGGTTCTCGCAAAACCTAAGTTATTTTCGCCTTGGTTAGAAAATACATTTCTTTCACTTCAATCTCCATCAATTCAAGAAATTCATTTTCAAGTGAGTTATGCACTGAAAGAAATGATTGCTCATATTGATTACAATAGGTATGAAATTGAGCAAAAAAGCTGCTTAAATATGCGCTAAGCAAAGTTTGTCTCATTTAGAGAATAATTTTTAAAAAACCTTGATAATTCATGGTTTACAAAAATGCTAAAATTGAGAAGTAAATGTATAATCGAAGTAAAGTACGATTCTTCATTTAAATCTAATACTCTTAATATCAAAATTTTGTAGTTTATAAATTGTAAATGTGTTCAAAAAAGTAATCTCAATTCATGAAAGTCTAGCTTGTTTTTAAGAATAAAAAAATTAATTTAGGAATAATATGTTTGCAAATCATCAATAGTTTTTATTACGTTTGCTCAAAATATGAATAATTTTGTAATAATTGAGACTAAAGTGATCAAGATTATATTTTTTTTCTGCTTGATTGATGAAAAATTATATTCATGTTGATGTTAATATTCATAAATGATAAGAAAATTCTCTTGATAAGAAATCATTTGAGAACAACTTTCATGTCATTTGAGCTTACTGTACATGACTTGAGACTAAAATTCACAAAATTTGAGCGAGTGAGTTTTCATTTGAGACGAAAAGCAGTAATATTAAGAAAAGTTTCCTCAAGTTGAGACTAAAAATTTGACAGGATATGGTATCATTTGAGATGAAGGGCGATGTTATTGAAACTACTGTTCTCAATTTGACATGTTGGATAAGGTTTGTTTTGAGAATACAGAAGATGTTATTGAAACCAGAATTCTCAATTTGAGATGTTGGTTGATTTTAGAATACAGTAGAAATTATTTGAGACTCCACTTCACATTTTGAGACTATGATTTCCATTCTCGTATGCTTGTATCAGAAATATTGACGATTATTATACGGTTAGTAATTCTCCATTTAAGAATTAAATATTTCCATAGTGAGTGTTTAAATGTTAATAAAACTAAATAAAATACTTGATTTAATTAATTTTTTTATTATTTATTTATTAAAATAAAATAAATTATTTATTATTATAATCAAACATAGCGTAATCGATCTATCGACCTGGAAAAAAATTACTATATTATTATAAGTAAAAATTAAATATGAAAATATGCCCCTTCCTACCAGTCTAAACCCTTTGTCCGATTTAAAAAGGCTCCACTCGTTCAGAAAACTAGTAATTTTTAACGATGGCGAGATTAATCTGTGTAGTTCCTCTCGTCTTCCCACAAATGTTGACTGCCACTTCAACTCGACGGCTTCCCACGGTTCGTGAAAGCAACTTAGCCACTTCTTGTTCGCTAAATGCGTTTCACTTACCTTAACTTCACTTGTAAATTTTGATGACTCGTCTGCCAAATAAATTTATTTTAATTAATTTTCATAAATTTTAAAATTTTTTAATTAGGTATTCAATATTCAGCTGATGATTTAGAACTTCGGCGTTTACGGCTGTTAAATATACCTCACTTTAGATAATTTTTTTGAGGTTAGAATTTTTTTTTCTTTTTTAAACCCCTAACGATATCAAAAACTAGACTTCTTGACGAATTTTTTCGTGTGCTCAAAAATTTTTTTTCCCCAAAATTGAAATGAGCAGAGGAGAGGGGGTGGCCGATTTGAAAAAGAATTCCCCATATATAAAATATTTTTTTAACACACGTCTTCACTGATTGAATTCTTCAAACAAACTGAATGAAAACAAGAGATAAATGTAATTGATATGTTGTTCCAACGATAGTATGAATAGTATTCTCAAAAACATAAGATAATTCAGTTTCAAATAATTGATGTTATTCTCAATTTAAGGATAAGGCATGAAAAACCTGCATGAATGTACGTATTTAGTTTCATATTGATATTAGTATACATCACTGGAGTATATAATGTATTTATATAATTCATTTCATTGGATATGTATCATCTTAAACTGAGACTACTACAGTCAAATGTAGTAGTTGTAAACTGTTGATTAAATTAAAATTATGAATAATGCTAAGAAATGAAGAATTAAATTCTTGATGTGATTCTAGTTATGCATACCTATATGAACACGTTTCTTTATACAGATTGAGCAATGCTGAATAACAACTATGAAAACCATCTGTACTTATTTATAATTTAATGATTAATTGGCGCATATGTAAATATATGGAATATGTTGTTCCTAAATCACTATGCATATTATAATTTTAATCCGTTTATGTGATTTTTACCATTATCTATTTCACTACAAGCGATATGAGTGCAGTTTCAAACAAAACATTTCAATGGCTTCCATTGCCGTTCTGCGGATTTCGATATTGAAACCATTAATGGAAATTGGCCAGTTGTAATGAATCACATCAGTTTCAATAGGTGGTGAATCTCAATGTGACAATTATAGTATCTAAACATTCATTCCATTTTTCAACTTTACTTGTGAATTAGCTTATACAAAATGTATGCATAGTAGCAAAGCAACCTTGATTATACAAAGCCATAGTCTAAAAAACACAGCTTTTATAAAGGAATTAGAACCGAGGAAAAAACCAAACTTTTCATAGTAAAATACACAAAACATATGGGAAATCACTTTTTTTCCTAAGGCAAATTTTTAAATGAAAACGTTACAAATTCTTAATTATGATTTCTGAAATACTTTCATAAATGTTTGAATTTCAACATATATGAACATTGTTTAAGTAAATCGTTTTTATTTTCTTGTAATAATTGATTTATTTAAAGCAAAATATAAAAAAAATTCATAACAACAGCATTCTGGTCAAATTAAAATAAAAGCTTACTACAATTCGTTTGGTGATTAAGTCAATATACATTACATAGATGGCAGTGATGGCCGTAAAAATATGGTAAAATCATACCAAAAATCACCACCTGAGGAATTTTCAAGTAAAAAAATTGTAGGAAAAGCAAAACAAATGCACAAAATATTAAGTACGAGTGATAATTTTGTGACTAAATAATTTTTTTTCGTATTTTTCTTTAAATATTTTAGACATCTTACGTACACTAGTAAAACTAAAGATAAATTTAGCAGGTATTATTTTAATTCGTCACAGCCAACTTTGATGTATTTTTCAAAATGAAAGTTTGCAAAATATATTTTAGAAATAATTTAATTTTAATATTTCTGCAATTAATATTTACTTAATACCAATATGGCCTTCTTGTAAATTGTTATTGAAGATATGTAGAAAACTTTTATATAAACATTTTATAATATTTTTGCTTTTTTCATTGAAAAACTTGAAGATAAAAAACACCATTTTTACTATGGATTCCTATGTAAATCAGTGAAAAGTTATACCACTAAAAAAGCTTTTAAAAAATACGTCATTTTGATTATGGCTCTATACTCTAGAAGGCTCTGATAGTAGCCCAGAAATATACGTAAATATAGTTGAGCATTCAATAATTGGTCGAATATCGAAAAAAAAGTGATGTTACAAAATCCTAACGCTCAATTGCTCCTAAAACCTTCATACATCATACTACTTTTCAAATCAATCTGACAGTGGTTAATAAAGAGTAAAGTACTTTTCACACCAAGCGCCTCGGCTTTGAGCTTCAAAAATAAAAATTCTTTATTTCATTTTTGAACCATGTAAATTTGTTTTATTTGATTGACAACGTTTAATTTTATATAAATAAATTCAATTTGTTGAAAAATAATTTATTTTTATGTGATACTTTTAAAAAAATCAAAGTATATTGCAATGCAGTTATCTATAAAGCCAAGGCAATGCGTTCCACACTCGTCTGCGAAATTTTAAAGTAGTACAAAGCGAGGTGCTTTGTCAACATAACCTACAAATCGTATTTTTTGCACAATTGTTTCATACTTAGCAAAAAATCTAGCTCATATGTACGTTACAAATTTAGTATATCTCAGTTCTTGCTATAATTCACATGTAAAATAGACCTAAATAAAATTTTTTATAGCAACCGAATGTTCAAAGCCAACGCCACCGGTATGAAACGGTCTCAGCTTCGCATTTGTGGTAACTAAATATTTCGAGGCGAGGCGCCTGGTATGAAAAGTACTTAAATGCATATACGGTGCTGCAGTATGAGGTATACACGCTATTTGGAACTTTATAATTTATTAAGAAGGAAAATATTGTTACTGCGTCTAATTTAATTTACAAAAATTTTAAATGAACCCTTATACCCTATACAGTATCAACACAAAACCCGTCATTATGGACTCAAAGTTCTGGTCATTGTTTTGTTGAAGTAATAAATTGTCAAAGCGTATACTGAGAAACTTATGATTATTAAGGAAAACTAAATAAATTAGGCCAGAAATGCCATATTATTCATTTGTGGCTAAACTGATGATGATTTAATCATAAAATAGAAATACGTTTTTAGGAAAACGTTCACAGTTGTGCTATGTAGCAATGCTGTAAACATGATTCGCCAAATATTGAAAGACATGTTTTCTTAACTTGATTTTAACAGTTTGGCAAAAACAAGAATAATGTTGCATAATTTCTAAAATTCGTGACGTTTTGTTTAAATTATTAATTGACAATGGAATTTATTTGAGAATAAATGATTCAAACCAAAACTATATTAAAATGGCCAATCAAGAAAACCAATTTTCTCAATTTAATTTCAAATTTTTTACTTCAATCGTGACTAAATGCTGCATAATTTTATAAAATTGATAAAATTATCATTTGAAGCATACAAGTCTCCAATTCAAATTGGTAATACTCTACTACGGCGTACTAGTCTTCAATTATGTATTTTTGCATCCTGTCAAATGGAGAATATAATAATCAATTTGTAAAAGCACGATTGTGTAGAAAAATTGGCATTTCGTCTTCATTTGTGCATACAGATCTTGATGTGATGAATTTTAGACTTGAAAATTGTTAAATTTTTATTTTGTGCATTTGAGTATTAGATATTCTTAATAATAGAATACGATTTCTCTCAGTGTGAATGGGTCCATAATTGATTTACAAAATATTGTACCGTTTCAAAATATTAACTTTTAATGTATACAGCTAGTGATAAGTTTTAAGATGGCTGAATCACCTCAACTCCTGACCATGTGATTGGTTACGCTATGTCACTGACGATGTGGTTGCACGATGATTTTTTGTTCCGTTATACTTTGAACACGTCGTACTACTATTTTGCACGATGTATAGCTCGAATCGAGTATCCGGCTGGAAGGATCATATGGACCAAATGCTATAGATCTTTATTGATTCTTTCACTCAATAAATAAAAAACTTGCTCAAATACAGCAAATACAACGATCAACTTTTTATTTGTTATCAGTTTATCACAATTAAAGGTAATCTCAATGAGCTCTATCTGCAGATATTCTGATTTTAATTTTTTAATCTACTTTGACAATATAATGCAAGCGTAGAAGTACTGATCGAAAAATAAAATTGGTCGAATTAAGACTGGTTACCAATTACTCATGTAACTAACATAGCGACATATAGGGGTACCAGTAAAAAATAATAAATACATAAATTAGGTTATTAGGTTTAAATTAGGTTGTTTCACATGGTATGTCGCAACAGAATTCATTCGGTAAAACCAAAACTTAAAAATTTATTAATCAATCTTTGTGAAATTGTTTGGAAACCATTGAGAATTCTGTTCCATCATGTCAAGTTGTTTCAAAATTCGGAATTTTTCGATATAAAATAAAACTTTTCTCAAAAAGCGCCTAGTATCTCGAAGCTTTTCAATAAAATTATTAAATACTGAAAATGTGTGTTTCTACAGGTTTATCTCGACACAAATAACTATTTTAGAGTTATTTTAATGCTTCTGACCAATTAAAGCTTTCCATATCAAAATGAAATTGGTTTGTGCAATGCTTTTAGTCAAATAAGCTTAACTGTTCCACAATTGGATTAATTTTTTTTTTACCATTTTATACCGTTCCTCAACTGATTAATGAACAAAGCTAGAAGTTGACTTGTTGTGATCATTTGAATTTTCACATGCAGAAATCTGGAACCTAAAGCTTATTACCGTGGGAAAGATATTTTTGAAACCTTAACTGTATACGATAATTTCCAGTACTAATTTCCAGCAGTAAATTACGAAATTAGTTTTAAGTAATCTGCAGACAAAATCAAATTAAATTAAAAAATGAATCGTCATCTGAGTACCGAAGAAGATAAGCATGAGAGGGCTTTCGAAAAAAAATACAAGCTGTTCTTAATAATTGAATGGTGACTCTTTGATAGGAAGCGTAATTTCTATAAGAAAAAAAAACAATTTTGCGAGATAGATATCGCGATACAATTCATGTGCATCTTTTTAATAGCCGGATTAAGCAGAATATAAATTTACCTCGCAACCGACACAAAACAGATTTTTTTTTTAATTTTTTGGATCAGTTTCAATTCATTTGCACTACATGGTGAGCTTCAACTATATAGTAGTATCCATTTTGGCGGCATTAATTGTGCGGAATGTGTTCACCGCCAATTTTCAAGTGAGGGTTGATCGCCTTATATGTAAAGCATCGGGTGAAATGACGATCAATGTGTGTACGATAAAATTTCGGAATCGGACGATGCGAACATTAGAATTCAATGCAAATTTTACGCCAACCACAAATATTAAAGTAAGTGTACGCTGTTGCCATTTTATTGTTAATTTACTTAATGCATTTTATTTCTATATTTTATGTAGATAGACTACGAAATATTTTATCGATTTGGCCACACTTTTAAGAGTTTCGGGGTAAAAGGTACTGAGGATTATTGTGCTTATTTGGATGGAGGAAAATCATCTCCCTATTTAAATGCATTTATACCACTGTTAAGACGATATAATGTATCGCCACTACCATTGAGGTGTCCGATAGACCATTTTATTCTAGGAAACTTGTTTGGAAATATAGATTCAATGGTTCTACCACCTATAGTGCCTGAGGGCGTTTATAAACTGGAAACTTCAGTATATAGTGAATATTGCCGTCTTAATATAACAGGAGTCGGTGAGGTACGACCAACTAATCGATTACATGTATTTGCAATGGGTTAAAATGTAATATTAACAGATGTTAAATAAAAATTCTATCTGTTTCGAAAGATTCCTCAAGCAATTAAGGAAAGCCAGCTATTTTTAGTTATTTAATGGTGGAGGAAGTTAGATAGGATTTCCACAGTCAATAAGTCTTTCAGAAATTTGTGGTAACTGTGAAAATAACATTTGAAACATTTCAACCGTTAAGTTGTTAAAGATTTGTTCAATTATATCTTTTCAATTATTGTGGAAGAATAGCTATTCATTTAAATGAAACTAAAATCTATAAGGGATCTACCCCCTGAATGTTCTACTGGTGGACTGGTTACCGTCTCCAGTTTAGACGCTTAATGTAATATAAAATTTCGCAAAGCGAGTATGAGTTTAGAGAGCTTTCATGGAGGAACCACTTCAAATACTTACTTACAATACACAAACGTTAAAACAAATTTGAAATGTGGGAGAAACGTTCTTTTTTTGGAAAATTGCATTCTGAAAGGTCCATCGACCAATTTATGAAGCAATACATTTTTTACATATTTTATGGTGAAGGAAGTTACTAAAGGTCCTTACGATTCCAAAACTACTATTCAACAACCCATAATAATATCTTTTGCACCTAAATTGTAAAACGTGTAGCGACTATTAATAAAAAATTAAATTTTTTATTTCGTTAAAAGTGTAAATGGCAATGTAATATATAAAATATCAACAATTACGTGATTTTATTTACAAAAATGAAGATAAGAGTCAAAATTATTAAATTCGAATAAAGGTATTAAGATAAAAATCGCGCAATACGCGCAGAACAAATAAAAAACAGTTTGGTTGAGGTTTTCAAGCAGCTTACACTTTAGGTACAACCTGAAAGCGATTTTATGTAACAAAATTTTGTTTTAGAAGGTTTTTGAGCAATACGGGAAGGCTTATAAATAGGCGTCAAGTTTTTACGGAAAGTGTAACCAGTTCAATATTGTTCGCACGTCGAACCTACACGTTTAATCCATTTTATTTGTGTACACGTTAAATCCATTTTGGTGAAATTGTTGATGAACTTTAAAATGTCAAAACTCTAAATCTGTGAAAAATGTTAAGAAAGCGTTTTAAGTTTAAGGGCCTTATTCCCATAGTCGTATTCTATAAACCCTATATGGTTGCTATAGAAAACATCGCATTGCACTGATTTTTGACGACAATTAGGCCAACTGATCCTCACTTGAAAATATTTCATGACCAGAAAAGTAATTTGAAATGATTATTGTCGTAAAAAGTTAGTGCAATACGATGTTCTTCATAGCAACCATCTAGGATTTATAGAAGGGATACTAAAACTTGACTGTTATTTGGCATAACAAGCGAAACGACTATGGGAATAAGGCCCTAAAAATAAGAAAATGTTGTTTATTACACCTTTTGCAATAACGTTACCAATTTTCACATTTACCCAAAGCTGCACTCGTCTTTCCAGTTTAATTAGAGCTTTTGTTTTTATTTCCTTTAGTTTGTAAAACAGTTAAGAAATATTGAGCTTTCAATATTTTGAAAATTACTAAGAACTTAAAGCTAATATTTTAATAGTGTGACCTAAGCTTTAGGAATCAGATTTTGCTTCATTTTTTACAAGTCATTCAATACCTTTTCACCAAACCGAATGCATAATTGGCAATTGGTTAAACATTCAAATATTAAATTTATGGACAGAGTTTAAGGTCTCTTAAATTAACTATAATTTGAAAGCTCTCTGAAATGTCCTATAGGTATCAATATGGAATGCTTTTCTTTGAATTTTTGACCGTTTTAACACTTCAAATTAATTTTTTTGTTACTTCTAACATTAGCTTCAATCTATCATTATTTAGAAGCTTGTAAAGTTAACCGGCTAATCAAATCAAAGAAAAATTTTCAAGATTATCTACTTCAAATATTTACTCGACCTAAATTAAACGAAAATTGAAATTTGGCAGATTTTTTTTTTTTATAATGTCATTCGGGAAGGTCTTTCGACCAATATGTGAAGCAATAAATTATTAAACTATTTTATGGTGCAGGGGGTTAATTCAATGAAAAGTGTTTTCAGTGAGAAATACAGATTTCCGATTCATGTTCTTATTTTCATATGAATTAAAATTTCTCACCGACCTTTCCAACCTAAATTTGTATTTTTAGCATTAAATGTTCATTGAAACTATAATATAATGCACTTTGAACTTAACTAATAAGTAAACCTATTAAAAACTATTCCGTTTATTTAAGAAAAGTCTCCAAATAATAATTTAGTTAAGTTGTAAAAATAATTTGGTCATTTTTATAATTTTTTTTGATATTTTGACAGGTAATGAAGAAAACTGATTAACTAAATCTACTTTATCATTTATTTAGCTAATATTCAAACCAATTGCTGTATCCTCTAGCAGAAATCTATATGAAATCGGATAAAATGTGTGTTTACAGTGTAGCTTACTATGAAAGCAACTTATTCAACGTTTTTCACGATTCTTTTTCATTTGGACCTCGAGAATTGCTTATTGTCGTTGTGTGAAATTGAGTTTTTACATGGAACGAGAATTGACCCCCAGGAAGCTGGTCGAAATGTTATAACCATTATGTGATTTAGATAAGATAAAAATCGCGAAAGTTAGTATGAATTGATAACCAATGGGAGCAAGGCCAGCAAAAACAAAAGCAGTTTCATAAAAATGTGTTGAACAAATTAATTTGTGATATCGGTTAGGCTACAACCATCTTCCTCTATCATTAAACGATTTAAAATGTTATTCAAAGTATTGCCCATTATTAGTTATACATTATTCCCATCTTTCCGGCAATGCTTGAATGCCACGCCAAAAAAACTGTTCTTCTTTTGAGGCAAACCATTTTCGTACATTTTCGTAGAAAGTGAAGTGCTCCTTAGGTTTTCCTTTCTGTGTTGGTTCATTATCATGAAGCAAAATCACTTTGTATTGCCTTTCATCAAATTCTGGTTGTTCTGGCGTTTAGAATTTATGGTATCATCAGGTTTTAGTAGCTCAAAATAAATCACACTCTTCTGATCCCACCAAATACAGAGCATTGTCTTCCATCCGAAGCTATTTGATCGATGGTTGTCCTAGATCAACCCAAGAGTTTTTGCGCTTTGGATTCTCAAAATAGATCCATTTTTCATCGCCAGTTTCAATTTGACGGGAAAATGACTTCGCAAGTGGTTCTTCGATTTTCCTGTTGTCTTTCATTCAATTTATGCGGAACCCATCTTTCCAGCTGTAGGATGTTTCCCATGGCTTCTAAACGTATGGAGACTACTTCTCGTGACACATTCAACTGATCGGAGTAAATCCAAAATTATGGTTGCTGCCGCTTTTTCTCCTTATCATCCTCCCCGCCTTGAACTCCATGGGTTTCAACATTTATCGGCAGTACAGCCATCTTCGTGATGGATCGAGTGAACTCACCGGCCGCTGTGCGGATTGTAGCGACACGCACTAAACCATTTTTGCCTGGATGAACGGCCGTCACGCTCCCGAATTTCCATTGCAATGGTGGAAGATTTGAACCTTGAATAATTACAATCATACCGATTTTGATATTTGGTGTCTTCGCCTGCCAATAATTTCGCTTTTGTAACTCGCACAAGTATTCGGCAGCCCATCTTGACCAGAAAGTTTCGTAAATTTTGTTAACCTGCTCCCATTTTTGATTATAGGTTCCTCCGTCATCAAAATGTGATGCCTCAGGTATCGATGTAAGGGGGCTTCCGACCAAAAAATGTCCCGGTGTAAGCACTTCTACTACATCGTTCGCAAGCAGGGGAACAATCGGCCTTGAATTTAGTACACTTTCGATTTGCTTCATAACAGTTGTCATCTGTTCAAATGTGAATTCAAAGTTGTGCGTAACCCGCTTCAGGTGAAACTTTGCAGCCTCTACAGCCGCCTCATTAATACCGCCAAAATGTGAAGAGCCTGGCGGCGCGAACTTCCATTCGATTCTACTCTGTGTGCACCAGGATTGTATTTCATCGTCCAAATTGGTACTCATCAATAGGTTCGCCAATTCGCGTAATTTGTTGTTGGCGCCAATGAAATTGTCCGATGCTAACTCCAGATGCACTGCTCTCGTGATGCAGCAAACAAACACCGCCAAATAAGCTTTCGTAGGAACCTTCCCTCTTATATTATAATTACGAAATTGGCCCACAATAATCGATTCCTGTGACATGAAACGGATATGACACCGTAACTCTGTACTTAGGCAAATCACCCATAAATTGCTGCAACATTTTTTGTTTTGCACGGCTGCAGATGACGCAGTTGTTTATCACAGTTTTAACGATTCTTCGTCCAGCGATCGGCCAGTATCGTTGACGAGTCGCAGCCAATAAGGCCTGAGGCCCCACATGCAGGTGTGTGTTGTGAATAAAATTTACGATGGCTTTTGTTACAAAATGATTTGCTGGCAAGATCCTATAGTGCTAATTCTCACGCTAACGGGCATTTAAATCGCTCGAATATTTCTGCATATTTTGTAGGAAATTCAATTTCAAAGAAAATCAACTGAACTATAGCCCACAAATTCAAAACCGAAAATCGAAAATGTGCTCCGATTTCGATGGTTGATGGCTCTACTAATAGGTGTTGAGACCTGTAATTCTCACGCTAACGGGCATTTAAATCGCTCGAATATTTCTGCATATTTTGTAGGAAATTCAATTTCAAAGAAAATCAACTGAACTATAGCCCACAAATTCAAAACCGAAAATCGAAAATGTGCTCCGATTTCGATGGTTGATGGCTCTATTAATAGGTGTTGAGACCTGTAATTCTCACGCTAACGGGCATTTAAATCGCTCGAATATTTCTGCATATTTTGTAGAAAATTCAATTTCAAAGAAAATCAACTGAACTATATATAGCCCACAAATTCAAAATCGAAAATCGAAAATGTGCTCCGATTTCGATGGTTGATGGCTCTACTAATAGGTGTTGAGACCTGTAATTCTCACGCTAACGGGCATTTAAATCGCTCGAATATTTCTGCATATTTTGTAGGAAATTCAATTTCAAAGAAAATCAACTGAACTATAGCCCACAAATTCAAAACCGAAAATCGAAAATGTGCTCCGATTTCGATGGTTGATGGCTCTACTAATAGGTGTTGAGACCTGTAATTCTCACGCTAACGGGCATTTAAATCGCTCGAATATTTCTGCATATTTTGTAGGAAATTCAATTTCAAAGAAAATCAACTGAACTATAGCCCACAAATTCAAAACCGAAAATCGAAAATGTGCTCCGATTTCGATGGTTGATGGCTCTATTAATAGGTGTTGAGACCTGTAATTCTCACGCTAACGGGCATTTAAATCGCTCGAATATTTCTGCATATTTTGTAGGAAATTCAATTTCAAAGAAAATCAACTGAACTATAGACCACAAATTCAAAATCGAAAATCGAAAATGTGCTCCGATTTCGATGGTTGATGGCTCTATTAATAGGTGTTGAGACCTGTAATTCTCACGCTAACGGGCATTTAAATCGCTCGAATATTTCTGCATATTTTGTAGGAAATTCAATTTCAAAGAAAATCAACTGAACTATAGCCCACAAATTCAAAACCGAAAATCGAAAATGTGCTCCGATTTCGATGGTTGATGGCTCTACTAATAGGTGTTGAGACCTGTAATTCTCACGCTAACGGGCATTTAAATCGCTCGAATATTTCTGCATATTTTGTAGGAAATTCAATTTCAAAGAAAATCAACTGAACTATAGCCCACAAATTCAAAACCGAAAATCGAAAATGTGCTCCGATTTCGATGGTTGATGGCTCTACTAATGGGTGTTGAGACCTGTAATTCTCACGCTAACGGGCATTTAAATCGCTCGAATATTTCTGCATATTTTGTAGGAAATTCCATTTCAAAGAAAATCAACTGAACTATAGACCACAAATTCAAAATCGAAAATCGAAAATGTGCTCTGATTTCGATGGTTGATGGCTCTATTAATAGGTGTTGAGACCTGTAATTCTCACGCTAACGGGCATTTAAATCGCTCGAATATTTCTGCATATTTTGTAGAAAATTCAATTTCAAAGAAAATCAACTGAACTATAGCCCACAAATTCAAAACCGAAAATCGAAAATGTGCTCCGATTTCGATGGTTGATGGCTCTACTAATAGGTGTTGAGACCTGTAATTTTCACGCTAACGGGCATTTAAATCGCTCGAATATTTCTGCATATTTTGTAGGAAATTCAATTTCAAAGAAAATCAACTGAACTATAGCCCACAAATTCAAAACCGAAAATCGAAAATGTGCTCCGATTTCGATGGTTGATGGCTCTATTAATAGGTGTTGAGACCTGTAATTCTCACGCTAACGGGCATTTAAATCGCTCGAATATTTCTGCATATTTTGTAGGAAATTCAATTTCAAAGAAAATCAACTGAACTATAGCCCACAAATTCAAAACCGAAAATCGAAAATGTGCTCCGATTTCGATGGTTGATGGCTCTACTAATAGGTGTTGAGACCTGTAATTCTCACGCTAACGGGCATTTAAATCGCTCGAATATTTCTGCATATTTTGTAGGAAATTCAATTTCAAAGAAAATCAACTGAACTATAGCCCACAAATTCAAAACCGAAAATCGAAAATGTGCTCCGATTTCGATGGTTGATGGCTCTATTAATAGGTGTTGAGACCTGTAATTCTCACGCTAACGGGCATTTAAATCGCTCGAATATTTCTGCATATTTTGTAGGAAATTCAATTTCAAAGAAAATCAACTGAACTATAGACCACAAATTCAAAATCGAAAATCGAAAATGTGCTCCGATTTAGATGGTTGATGGCTCTATTAATAGGTGTTGAGACCTGTAATTCTCACGCTAACGGGCATTTAAATCGCTCGAATATTTCTGCATATTTTGTAGGAAATTCAATTTCAAAGAAAATCAACTGAACTATAGCCCACAAATTCAAAACCGAAAATCGAAAATGTGCTCCGATTTCGATGGTTGATGGCTCTACTAATGGGTGTTGAGACCTGTAATTCTCACGCTAACGGGCATTTAAATCGCTCGAATATTTCTGCATATTTTGTAGGAAATTCAATTTCAAAGAAAATCAACTGAACTATAGCCCACAAATTCAAAACCGAAAATCGAAAATGTGCTCCGATTTCGATGGTTGATGGCTCTATTAATAGGTGTTGAGACCTGTAATTCTCACGCTAACGGGCATTTAAATCGCTCGAATATTTCTGCATATTTTGTAGGAAATTCAATTTCAAAGAAAATCAACTGAACTATAGCCCACAAATTCAAAATCGAAAATCGAAAATGTGCTCCGATTTCGATGGTTGATGGCTCTATTAATAGGTGTTGAGACCTGTAATTTTCACGCTAACGGGCATTTAAATCGCTCGAATATTTCTGCATATTTTGTAGGAAATTCAATTTCAAAGAAGATCAACTGAACTATAGCCCACAAATTCAAAATCGAAAATCGAAAATGTGCTCCGATTTCGATGGTTGATGGCTCTATTAATAGGTGTTGAGACCTGTAACTCTCACGCTAACGGGCATTTAAATCGCTCGAATATTTCTGCATATTTTGTAGGAAATTCAATTTCAAAGAAAATCAACTGAACTATAGACCACAAATTCAAAATCGAAAATCGAAAATGTGCTCCGATTTCGATGGTTGATGGCTCTATTAATAGGTGTTGAGACCTGTAATTCTCACGCTAACGGGCATTTAAATCGCTCGAATATTTCTGCATATTTTGTACGAAATTCAATTTCAAAGAAAATCAACTGAACTATAGCCCACAAATTCAAAACCGAAAATCGAAAATGTGCTCCGATTTCGATGGTTGATGGCTCTATTAATAGGTGTTGAGACCTGTAATTCTCACGCTAACGGGCATTTAAATCGCTCGAATATTTCTGCATATTTTGTAGGAAATTCAATTTCAAAGAAAATCAACTGAACTATAGCCCACAAATTCAAAACCGAAAATCGAAAATGTGCTCCGATTTCGATGGTTGATGGCTCTATTAATAGGTGTTGAGACCTGTAATTCTCACGCTAACGGGCATTTAAATCGCTCGAATATTTCTGCATATTTTGTAGAAAATTCAATTTCAAAGAAAATCAACTGAACTATAGACCACAAATTCAAAACCGAAAATCGAAAATGTGCTCCGATTTCGATGGTTGATGGCTCTATTAATAGATGTTGAGACCTGTAATTCTCACGCTAACGGGCATTTAAATCGCTCAAATATTTCTGCATATTTTGTAGGAAATTCAATTTCAAAGAAAATCAACTGAACTATAGCCCACAAATTCAAAACCGAAAATCGAAAATGTGCTCCGATTTCGATGGTTGATGGCTCTACTAATAGGTGTTGAGACCTGTAATTCTCACGCTAACGGGCATTTAAATCGCTCGAATATTTCTGCATATTTTGTAGAAAATTCAATTTCAAAGAAAATCAACTGAACTATAGCCCACAAATTCAAAACCGAAAATCGAATATGTGCTCCGATTTCGATGGTTGATGGCTCTATTAATAGGTGTTGAGACCTGTAATTCTCACGCTAACGGGCATTTAAATCGCTCGAATATTTCTGCATATTTTGTAGAAAATTCAATTTCAAAGAAAATCAACTGAACTATATATAGCCCACAAATTCAAAATCGAAAATCGAAAATGTGCTCCGATTTCGATGGTTGATGGCTCTACTAATAGGTGTTGAGACCTGTAATTCTCACGCTAACGGGCATTTAAATCGCTCGAATATTTCTGCATATTTTGTAGGAAATTCAATTTCAAAGAAAATCAACTGAACTATAGCCCACAAATTCAAAACCGAAAATCGAAAATGTGCTCCGATTTCGATGGTTGATGGCTCTACTAATAGGTGTTGAGACCTGTAATTCTCACGCTAACGGGCATTTAAATCGCTCGAATATTTCTGCATATTTTGTAGGAAATTCAATTTCAAAGAAAATCAACTGAACTATAGCCCACAAATTCAAAACCGAAAATCGAAAATGTGCTCCGATTTCGATGGTTGATGGCTCTATTAATAGGTGTTGAGACCTGTAATTCTCACGCTAACGGGCATTTAAATCGCTCGAATATTTCTGCATATTTTGTAGGAAATTCAATTTCAAAGAAAATCAACTGAACTATAGCCCACAAATTCAAAACCGAAAATCGAAAATGTGCTCCGATTTCGATGGTTGATGGCTCTATTAATAGGTGTTGAGACCTGTAATTCTCACGCTAACGGGCATTTAAATCGCTCGAATATTTCTGCATATTTTGTAGAAAATTCAATTTCAAAGAAAATCAACTGAACTATAGCCCACAAATTCAAAACCGAAAATCGAAAATGTGCTCCGATTTCGATGGTTGATGGCTCTACTAATAGGTGTTGAGACCTGTAATTCTCACGCTAACGGGTATTTAAATCGCTCGAATATTTCTGCATATTTTGTAGGAAATTCAATTTCAAAGAAAATCAACTGAACTATAGCCCACAAATTCAAAACCGAAAATCGAAAATGTGCTCCGATTTCGATGGTTGGTGGCTCTATTAATAGGTGTTGAGACCTGTAATTCTCACGCTAACGGGCATTTAAATCGCTCGAATATTTCTGCATATTTTGTAGAAAATTCAATTTCAAAGAAAATCAACTGAACTATATATAGCCCACAAATTCAAAATCGAAAATCGAAAATGTGCTCCGATTTCGATGGTTGATGGCTCTACTAATAGGTGTTGAGACCTGTAATTCTCACGCTAACGAACATTTAAATCGCTCGAATATTTCTGCATATTTTGTAGAAAATTCAATTTCAAAGAAAATCAACTGAACTATAGCCCACAAATTCAAAACCGAAAATCGAAAATGTGCTCCGATTTAGATGGTTGATGGCTCTATTAATAGGTGTTGAGACCTGTAATTCTCACGCTAACGGGCATTTAAATCGCTCGAATATTTCTGCATATTTTGTAGAAAATTCAATTTCAAAGAAAATCAACTGAACTATAGCCCACAAATTCAAAACCGAAAATCGAAAATGTGCTCCGATTTCGATGGTTGATGGCTCTATTAATAGGTGTTGAGACCTGTAATTCTCACGCTAACGGGCATTTAAATCGCTCGAATATTTCTGCATATTTTGTAGGAAATTCAATTTCAAAGAAAATCAACTGAACTATAGCCCACAAATTCAAAACCGAAAATCGAAAATGTGCTCCGATTTCAATGGTTGATGGCTCTACTAATAGGTGTTGAGACCTGTAATTCTCACGCTAACGGGCATTTAAATCGCTCGAATATTTCTGCATATTTTGTAGAAAATTCAATTTCAAAGAAAATCAACTGAACTATAGCCCACAAATTCAAAACCGAAAATCGAAAATGTGCTCCGATTTCAATGGTTGATGGCTCTACTAATAGGTGTTGAGACCTGTAATTCTCACGCTAACGGGCATTTAAATCGCTCGAATATTTCTGCATATTTTGTAGAAAATTCAATTTCAAAGAAAATCAACTGAACTATAGCCCACAAATTCAAAACCGAAAATCGAAAATGTGCTCCGATTTCGATGGTTGATGGCTCTACTAATAGGTGTTGAGACCTGTAATTCTCACGCTAACGGGTATTTAAATCGCTCGAATATTTCTGCATATTTTGTAGGAAATTCAATTTCAAAGAAAATCAACTGAACTATAGCCCACAAATTCAAAACCGAAAATCGAAAATGTGCTCCGATTTCGATGGTTGATGGCTCTATTAATAGGTGTTGAGACCTGTAATTCTCACGCAAACGGGCATTTAAATCGCTCGAATATTTCTGCATATTTTGTAGAAAATTCAATTTCAAAGAAAATCAACTGAACTATATATAGCCCACAAATTCAAAATCGAAAATCGAAAATGTGCTCCGATTTCGATGGTTGATGGCTCTACTAATAGGTGTTGAGACCTGTAATTCTCACGCTAACGAACATTTAAATCGCTCGAATATTTCTGCATATTTTGTAGAAAATTCAATTTCAAAGAAAATCAACTGAACTATAGCCCACAAATTCAAAACCGAAAATCGAAAATGTGCTCCGATTTCGATGGTTGATGGCTCTACTAATAGGTGTTGAGACCTGTAATTCTCACGCTAACGGGCATTTAAATCGCTCGAATATTTCTGCATATTTTGTAGGAAATTCAATTTCAAAGAAAATCAACTGAACTATAGCCCACAAATTCAAAACCGAAAATCGAAAATGTGCTCCGATTTCGATGGTTGATGGCTCTATTAATAGGTGTTGAGACCTGTAATTCTCACGCTAACGGGCATTTAAATCGCTCGAATATTTCTGCATATTTTGTAGAAAATTCAATTTCAAAGAAAATCAACTGAACTATATATAGCCCACAAATTCAAAATCGAAAATCGAAAATGTGCTCCGATTTCGATGGTTGATGGCTCTACTAATAGGTGTTGAGACCTGTAATTCTCACGCTAACGAACATTTAAATCGCTCGAATATTTCTGCATATTTTGTAGAAAATTCAATTTCAAAGAAAATCAACTGAACTATAGCCCACAAATTCAAAACCGAAAATCGAAAATGTGCTCCGATTTAGATGGTTGATGGCTCTATTAATAGGTGTTGAGACCTGTAATTCTCACGCTAACGGGCATTTAAATCGCTCGAATATTTCTGCATATTTTGTAGAAAATTCAATTTCAAAGAAAATCAACTGAACTATAGCCCACAAATTCAAAACCGAAAATCGAAAATGTGCTCCGATTTCGATGGTTGATGGCTCTATTAATAGGTGTTGAGACCTGTAATTCTCACGCTAACGGGCATTTAAATCGCTCGAATATTTCTGCATATTTTGTAGGAAATTCAATTTCAAAGAAAATCAACTGAACTATAGCCCACAAATTCAAAACCGAAAATCGAAAATGTGCTCCGATTTCGATGGTTGATGGCTCTACTAATAGGTGTTGAGACCTGTAATTCTCACGCTAACGGGCATTTAAATCGCTCGAATATTTCTGCATATTTTGTAGGAAATTCAATTTCAAAGAAAATCAACTGAACTATATATAGCCCACAAATTCAAAATCGAAAATCGAAAATGTGCTCCGATTTCGATGGTTGATGGCTCTACTAATAGGTGTTGAGACCTGTAATTCTCACGCTAACGGGCATTTAAATCGCTCGAATATTTCTGCATATTTTGTAGAAAATTCAATTTCAAAGAAAATCAACTGAACTATAGCCCACAAATTCAAAACCGAAAATCGAAAATGTGCTCCGATTTCGATGGTTGATGGCTCTATTAATAGGTGTTGAGACCTGTAATTCTCACGCTAACGGGCATTTAAATCGCTCGAATATTTCTGCATATTTTGTAGAAAATTCAATTTCAAAGAAAATCAACTGAACTATAGCCCACAAATTCAAAACCGAAAATCGAAAATGTGCTCCGATTTCGATGGTTGATGGCTCTATTAATAGGTGTTGAGACCTGTAATTCTCACGCTAACGGGCATTTAAATCGCTCGAATATTTCTGCATATTTTGTAGAAAATTCAATTTCAAAGAAAATCAACTGAACTATAGCCCACAAATTCAAAACCGAAAATCGAAAATGTGCTCCGATTTCGATGGTTGATGGCTCTACTAATAGGTGTTGAGACCTGTAATTCTCACGCTAACGGGCATTTAAATCGCTCGAATATTTCTGCATATTTTGTAGGAAATTCAATTTCAAAGAAAATCAACTGAACTATAGCCCACAAATTCAAAACCGAAAATCGAAAATGTGCTCCGATTTCGATGGTTGATGGCTCTACTAATAGGTGTTGAGACCTGTAATTCTCACGCTAACGGGCATTTAAATCGCTCGAATATTTCTGCATCTTTTGTAGAAAATTCAATTTCAAAGAAAATCAACTGAACTATAGCCCACAAATTCAAAACCGAAAATCGAAAATGTGCTCCGATTTCGATGGTTGATGGCTCTACTAATAGGTGTTGAGACCTGTAATTCTCACGCTAACGGGCATTTAAATCGCTCGAATATTTCTGCATATTTTGTAGGAAATATTTCAAAGAAAATCAACTGAACTATATATAGCCCACAAATTCAAAATCGAAAATCGAAAATGTGCTCCGATTTCGATGGTTGATGGCTCTACTAATAGGTGTTGAGACCTGTAATTCTCACGCTAACGGGCATTTAAATCGCTCGAATATTTCTGCATATTTTGTAGAAAATTCAATTTCAAAGAAAATCAACTGAACTATAGCCCACAAATTCAAAACCGAAAATCGAAAATGTGCTCCGATTTCGATGGTTGATGGCTCTATTAATAGGTGTTGAGACCTGTAATTCTCACGCTAACGGGCATTTAAATCGCTCGAATATTTCTGCATATTTTGTAGAAAATTCAATTTCAAAGAAAATCAACTGAACTATATATAGCCCACAAATTCAAAATCGAAAATCGAAAATGTGCTCCGATTTCGATGGTTGATGGCTCTACTAATAGGTGTTGAGACCTGTAATTCTCACGCTAACGGGCATTTAAATCGCTCGAATATTTCTGCATATTTTGTAGGAAATTCAATTTCAAAGAAAATCAACTGAACTATAGCCCACAAATTCAAAACCGAAAATCGAAAATGTGCTCCGATTTCGATGGTTGATGGCTCTACTAATAGGTGTTGAGACCTGTAATTCTCACGCTAACGGGCATTTAAATCGCTCGAATATTTCTGCATATTTTGTAGAAAATTCAATTTCAAAGAAAATCAACTGAACTATAGCCCACAAATTCAAAACCGAAAATCGAAAATGTGCTCCGATTTCGATGGTTGATGGCTCTACTAATAGGTGTTGAGACCTGTAATTCTCACGCTAACGGGCATTTAAATCGCTCGAATATTTCTGCATATTTTGTAGGAAATTCAATTTCAAAGAAAATCAACTGAACTATAGCCCACAAATTCAAAACCGAAAATCGAAAATGTGCTCCGATTTCGATGGTTGATGGCTCTACTAATAGGTGTTGAGACCTGTAATTCTCACGCTAACGGGCATTTAAATCGCTCGAATATTTCTGCATATTTTGTAGAAAATTCAATTTCAAAGAAAATCAACTGAACTATAGCCCACAAATTCAAAACCGAAAATCGAAAATGTGCTCCGATTTCGATGGTTGATGGCTCTACTAATAGGTGTTGAGACCTGTAATTCTCACGCTAACGGGCATTTAAATCGCTCGAATATTTCTGCATATTTTGTAGGAAATTCAATTTCAAAGAAAATCAACTTAACTATATATAGCCCACAAATTCAAAATCGAAAATCGAAAATGTGCTCCGATTTCGATGGTTGATGGCTCTACTAATAGGTGTTGAGACCTGTAATTCTCACGCTAACGGGCATTTAAATCGCTCGAATATTTCTGCATATTTTGTAGAAAATTCAATTTCAAAGAAAATCAACTGAACTATAGCCCACAAATTCAAAACCGAAAATCGAAAATGTGCTCCGATTTCGATGGTTGATGGCTCTATTAATAGGTGTTGAGACCTGTAATTCTCACGCTAACGGGCATTTAAATCGCTCGAATATTTCTGCATATTTTGTAGAAAATTCAATTTCAAAGAAAATCAACTGAACTATAGCCCACAAATTCAAAACCGAAAATCGAAAATGTGCTCCGATTTCGATGGTTGATGGCTCTACTAATAGGTGTTGAGACCTGTAATTCTCACGCTAACGGGCATTTAAATCGCTCGAATATTTCTGCATATTTTGTAGGAAATTCAATTTCAAAGAAAATCAACTGAACTATAGCCCACAAATTCAAAACCGAAAATCGAAAATGTGCTCCGATTTCGATGGTTGATGGCTCTATTAATAGGTGTTGAGACCTGTAATTCTCACGCTAACGGGCATTTAAATCGCTCGAATATTTCTGCATATTTTGTAGAAAATTCAATTTCAAAGAAAATCAACTGAACTATATATAGTCCACAAATTCAAAATCGAAAATCGAAAATGTGCTCCGATTTCGATGGTTGATGGCTCTACTAATAGGTGTTGAGACCTGTAATTCTCACGCTAACGAACATTTAAATCGCTCGAATATTTCTGCATATTTTGTAGAAAATTCAATTTCAAAGAAAATCAACTGAACTATAGCCCACAAATTCAAAACCGAAAATCGAAAATGTGCTCCGATTTAGATGGTTGATGGCTCTATTAATAGGTGTTGAGACCTGTAATTCTCACGCTAACGGGCATTTAAATCGCTCGAATATTTCTGCATATTTTGTAGAAAATTCAATTTCAAAGAAAATCAACTGAACTATAGCCCACAAATTCAAAACCGAAAATCGAAAATGTGCTCCGATTTCGATGGTTGATGGCTCTATTAATAGGTGTTGAGACCTGTAATTCTCACGCTAACGGGCATTTAAATCGCTCGAATATTTCTGCATATTTTGTAGAAAATTCAATTTCAAAGAAAATCAACTGAACTATATAAAGCCCACAAATTCAAAATCGAAAATCGAAAATGTGCTCCGATTTCGATGGTTGATGGCTCTACTAATAGGTGTTGAGACCTGTAATTCTCACGCTAACGGGCATTTAAATCGCTCGAATATTTCTGCATATTTTGTAGGAAATTCAATTTCAAAGAAAATCAACTGAACTATAGCCCACAAATTCAAAACCGAAAATCGAAAATGTGCTCCGATTTCGATGGTTGATGGCTCTACTAATAGGTGTTGAGACCTGTAATTCTCACGCTAACGGGCATTTAAATCGCTCGAATATTTCTGCATATTTTGTAGGAAATTCAATTTCAAAGAAAATCAACTGAACTTATAGCCCACAAATTCAAAACCGAAAATCGAAAATGTGCTCCGATTTCGATGGTTGATGGCTCTACTAATAGGTGTTGAAACCTGTAATTCTCACGCTAACGGGCATTTAAATCGCTCAAATATTTCTGCATATTTTGTAGAAAATTCAATTTCAAAGAAAATCAACTGAACTATAGCCCACAAATTCAAAACCGAAAATCGAAAATGTGCTCCGATTTCGATGGTTGATGGCTCTATTAATAGGTGTTGAGACCTGTAATTCTCACGCTAACGGGCATTTAAATCGCTCAAATATTTCTGCATATTTTGTAGGAAATTCAATTTCAAAGAAAATCAACTGAACTATAGCCCACAAATTCAAAATCGAAAATCGAAAATGTGCTCCGATTTCGATGGTTGATGGCTCTATTAATAGGTGTTGAGACCTGTAATTCTCACGCTAACGGGCATTTAAATCGCTCAAATATTTCTGCATATTTTGTAGGAAATTCAATTTCAAAGAAAATCAACTGAACTATAGCCCACAAATTCAAAACCGAAAATCGAAAATGTGCTCCGATTTAGATGGTTGATGGCTCTACTAATAGGTGTTGAGACCTGTAATTCTCACGCTAACGGGCATTTAAATCGCTCGAATATTTCTGCATATTTTGTAGAAAATTCAATTTCAAAGAAAATCAACTGAACTATAGCCCACAAATTCAAAACCGAAAATCGAAAATGTGCTCCGATTTCGATGGTTGATGGCTCTATTAATAGGTGTTGAGACCTGTAATTCTCACGCTAACGGGCATTTAAATCGCTCGAATATTTCTGCATATTTTGTAGGAAATTCAATTTCAAAGAAAATCAACTGAACTATAGCCCACAAATTCAAAACCGAAAATCGAAAATGTGCTCCGATTTCGATGGTTGATGGCTCTACTAATAGGTGTTGAGACCTGTAATTCTCACGCTAACGGGCATTTAAATCGCTCGAATATTTCTGCATATTTTGTAGGAAATTCAATTTCAAAGAAAATCAACTGAACTATAGCCCACAAATTCAAAACCGAAAATCGAAAATGTGCTCCGATTTCGATGGTTGATGGCTCTATTAATAGGTGTTGAGACCTGTAATTCTCACGCTAACGGGCATTTAAATCGCTCGAATATTTCTGCATATTTTGTAGAAAATTCAATTTCAAAGAAAATCAACTGAACTATATATGTATAACCCACAAATTCAAAATCGAAAATCGAAAATGTGCTCCGATTTCGATGGTTGATGGCTCTACTAATAGGTGTTGAGACCTGTAATTCTCACGCTAACGAACATTTAAATCGCTCGAATATTTCTGCATATTTTGTAGAAAATTCAATTTCAAAGAAAATCAACTGAACTATAGCCCACAAATTCAAAACCGAAAATCGAAAATGTGCTCCGATTTCGATGGTTGATGGCTCTACTAATAGGTGTTGAGACCTGTAATTCTCACGCTAACGGGCATTTAAATCGCTCGAATATTTCTGCATATTTTGTAGGAAATTCAATTTCAAAGAAAATCAACTGAACTATAGCCCACAAATTCAAAACCGAAAATCGAAAATGTGCTCCGATTTCGATGGTTGATGGCTCTATTAATAGGTGTTGAGACCTGTAATTCTCACGCTAACGGGCATTTAAATCGCTCGAATATTTCTGCATATTTTGTAGAAAATTCAATTTCAAAGAAAATCAACTGAACTATATATAGCCCACAAATTCAAAATCGAAAATCGAAAATGTGCTCCGATTTCGATGGTTGATGGCTCTACTAATAGGTGTTGAGACCTGTAATTCTCACGCTAACGAACATTTAAATCGCTCGAATATTTCTGCATATTTTGTAGAAAATTCAATTTCAAAGAAAATCAACTGAACTATAGCCCACAAATTCAAAACCGAAAATCGAAAATGTGCTCCGATTTAGATGGTTGATGGCTCTATTAATAGGTGTTGAGACCTGTAATTCTCACGCTAACGGGCATTTAAATCGCTCGAATATTTCTGCATATTTTGTAGAAAATTCAATTTCAAAGAAAATCAACTGAACTATAGCCCACAAATTCAAAACCGAAAATCGAAAATGTGCTCCGATTTCGATGGTTGATGGCTCTATTAATAGGTGTTGAGACCTGTAATTCTCACGCTAACGGGCATTTAAATCGCTCGAATATTTCTGCATATTTTGTAGGAAATTCAATTTCAAAGAAAATCAACTGAACTATAGCCCACAAATTCAAAACCGAAAATCGAAAATGTGCTCCGATTTCGATGGTTGATGGCTCTACTAATAGGTGTTGAGACCTGTAATTCTCACGCTAACGGGCATTTAAATCGCTCGAATATTTCTGCATATTTTGTAGGAAATTCAATTTCAAAGAAAATCAACTGAACTATAGCCCACAAATTCAAAACCGAAAATCGAAAATGTGCTCCGATTTCGATGGTTGATGGCTCTACTAATAGGTGTTGAGACCTGTAATTCTCACGCTAACGGGCATTTAAATCGCTCGAATATTTCTGCATATTTTGTAGAAAATTCAATTTCAAAGAAAATCAACTGAACTATAGCCCACAAATTCAAAACCGAAAATCGAAAATGTGCTCCGATTTCGATGGTTGATGGCTCTACTAATAGGTGTTGAGACCTGTAATTCTCACGCTAACGGGCATTTAAATCGCTCGAATATTTCTGCATATTTTGTAGGAAATTCAATTTCAAAGAAAATCAACTGAACTATATATAGCCCACAAATTCAAAATCGAAAATCGAAAATGTGCTCCGATTTCGATGGTTGATGGCTCTACTAATAGGTGTTGAGACCTGTAATTCTCACGCTAACGGGCATTTAAATCGCTCGAATATTTCTGCATATTTTGTAGGAAATTCAATTTCAAAGAAAATCAACTGAACTATAGCCCACAAATTCAAAACCGAAAATCGAAAATGTGCTCCGATTTCGATGGTTGATGGCTCTACTAATAGGTGTTGAGACCTGTAATTCTCACGCTAACGGGCATTTAAATCGCTCGAATATTTCTGCATATTTTGTAGAAAATTCAATTTCAAAGAAAATCAACTGAACTATAGCCCACAAATTCAAAACCGAAAATCGAAAATGTGCTCCGATTTCGATGGTTGATGGCTCTACTAATAGGTGTTGAGACCTGTAATTCTCACGCTAACGGGCATTTAAATCGCTCGAATATTTCTGCATATTTTGTAGGAAATTCAATTTCAAAGAAAATCAACTGAACTATATATAGCCCACAAATTCAAAATCGAAAATCGAAAATGTGCTCCGATTTCGATGGTTGATGGCTCTACTAATAGGTGTTGAGACCTGTAATTCTCACGCTAACGGGCATTTAAATCGCTCGAATATTTCTGCATATTTTGTAGAAAATTCAATTTCAAAGAAAATCAACTGAACTATAGCCCACAAATTCAAAACCGAAAATCGAAAATGTGCTCCGATTTCGATGGTTGATGGCTCTACTAATAGGTGTTGAGACCTGTAATTCTCACGCTAACGGGCATTTAAATCGCTCGAATATTTCTGCATATTTTGTAGGAAATTCAATTTCAAAGAAAATCAACTGAACTATATATAGCCCACAAATTCAAAATCGAAAATCGAAAATGTGCTCCGATTTCGATGGTTGATGGCTCTACTAATAGGTGTTGAGACCTGTAATTCTCACGCTAACGGGCATTTAAATCGCTCAAATATTTCTGCATATTTTGTAGGAAATTCAATTTCAAAGAAAATCAACTGAACTATAGCCCACAAATTCAAAACCGAAAATCGAAAATGTGCTCCGATTTCGATGGTTGATGGCTCTACTAATAGGTGTTGAGACCTGTAATTCTCACGCTAACGGGCATTTAAATCGCTCGAATATTTCTGCATATTTTGTAGGAAATTCAATTTCAAAGAAAATCAACTGAACTATAGCCCACAAATTCAAAACCGAAAATCGAAAATGTGCTCCGATTTAGATGGTTGATGGCTCTACTAATAGGTGTTGAGACCTGTAATTCTCACGCTAACGGGCATTTAAATCGCTCGAATATTTCTGCATATTTTGTAGAAAATTCAATTTCAAAGAAAATCAACTGAACTATAGCCCACAAATTCAAAACCGAAAATCGAAAATGTGCTCCGATTTCGATGGTTGATGGCTCTATTAATAGGTGTTGAGACCTGTAATTCTCACGCTAACGGGCATTTAAATCGCTCGAATATTTCTGCATATTTTGTAGGAAATTCAATTTCAAAGAAAATCAACTGAACTATAGCCCACAAATTCAAAACCGAAAATCGAAAATGTGCTCCGATTTCGATGGTTGATGGCTCTACTAATAGGTGTTGAGACCTGTAATTCTCACGCTAACGGGCATTTAAATCGCTCGAATATTTCTGCATATTTTGTAGGAAATTCAATTTCAAAGAAAATCAACTGAACTATAGCCCACAAATTCAAAACCGAAAATCGAAAATGTGCTCCGATTTCGATGGTTGATGGCTCTATTAATAGGTGTTGAGACCTGTAATTCTCACGCTAACGGGCATTTAAATCGCTCGAATATTTCTGCATATTTTGTAGAAAATTCAATTTCAAAGAAAATCAACTGAACTATATATGTATAACCCACAAATTCAAAATCGAAAATCGAAAATGTGCTCCGATTTCGATGGTTGATGGCTCTACTAATAGGTGTTGAGACCTGTAATTCTCACGCTAACGAACATTTAAATCGCTCGAATATTTCTGCATATTTTGTAGAAAATTCAATTTCAAAGAAAATCAACTGAACTATAGCCCACAAATTCAAAACCGAAAATCGAAAATGTGCTCCGATTTCGATGGTTGATGGCTCTACTAATAGGTGTTGAGACCTGTAATTCTCACGCTAACGGGCATTTAAATCGCTCGAATATTTCTGCATATTTTGTAGGAAATTCAATTTCAAAGAAAATCAACTGAACTATAGCCCACAAATTCAAAACCGAAAATCGAAAATGTGCTCCGATTTCGATGGTTGATGGCTCTATTAATAGGTGTTGAGACCTGTAATTCTCACGCTAACGGGCATTTAAATCGCTCGAATATTTCTGCATATTTTGTAGAAAATTCAATTTCAAAGAAAATCAACTGAACTATATATAGCCCACAAATTCAAAATCGAAAATCGAAAATGTGCTCCGATTTCGATGGTTGATGGCTCTACTAATAGGTGTTGAGACCTGTAATTCTCACGCTAACGAACATTTAAATCGCTCGAATATTTCTGCATATTTTGTAGAAAATTCAATTTCAAAGAAAATCAACTGAACTATAGCCCACAAATTCAAAACCGAAAATCGAAAATGTGCTCCGATTTAGATGGTTGATGGCTCTATTAATAGGTGTTGAGACCTGTAATTCTCACGCTAACGGGCATTTAAATCGCTCGAATATTTCTGCATATTTTGTAGAAAATTCAATTTCAAAGAAAATCAACTGAACTATAGCTCACAAATTCAAAACCGAAAATCGAAAATGTGCTCCGATTTCGATGGTTGATGGCTCTATTAATAGGTGTTGAGACCTGTAATTCTCACGCTAACGGGCATTTAAATCGCTCGAATATTTCTGCATATTTTGTAGGAAATTCAATTTCAAAGAAAATCAACTGAACTATAGCCCACAAATTCAAAACCGAAAATCGAAAATGTGCTCCGATTTCGATGGTTGATGGCTCTACTAATAGGTGTTGAGACCTGTAAAACTCACGCTAACGGGCATTTAAATCGCTCGAATATTTCTGCATATTTTGTAGGAAATTCAATTTCAAAGAAAATCAACTGAACTATAGCCCACAAATTCAAAACCGAAAATCGAAAATGTGCTCCGATTTCGATGGTTGATGGCTCTACTAATAGGTGTTGAGACCTGTAATTCTCACGCTAACGGGCATTTAAATCGCTCGAATATTTCTGCATATTTTGTAGAAAATTCAATTTCAAAGAAAATCAACTGAACTATAGCCCACAAATTCAAAACCGAAAATCGAAAATGTGCTCCGATTTCGATGGTTGATGGCTCTACTAATAGGTGTTGAGACCTGTAATTCTCACGCTAACGGGCATTTAAATCGCTCGAATATTTCTGCATATTTTGTAGGAAATTCAATTTCAAAGAAAATCAACTGAACTATATATAGCCCACAAATTCAAAATCGAAAATCGAAAATGTGCTCCGATTTCGATGGTTGATGGCTCTACTAATAGGTGTTGAGACCTGTAATTCTCACGCTAACGGGCATTTAAATCGCTCGAATATTTCTGCATATTTTGTAGGAAATTCAATTTCAAAGAAAATCAACTGAACTATAGCCCACAAATTCAAAACCGAAAATCGAAAATGTGCTCCGATTTCGATGGTTGATGGCTCTACTAATAGGTGTTGAGACCTGTAATTCTCACGCTAACGGGCATTTAAATCGCTCGAATATTTCTGCATATTTTGTAGAAAATTCAATTTCAAAGAAAATCAACTGAACTATAGCCCACAAATTCAAAACCGAAAATCGAAAATGTGCTCCGATTTCGATGGTTGATGGCTCTACTAATAGGTGTTGAGACCTGTAATTCTCACGCTAACGGGCATTTAAATCGCTCGAATATTTCTGCATATTTTGTAGGAAATTCAATTTCAAAGAAAATCAACTGAACTATATATAGCCCACAAATTCAAAATCGAAAATCGAAAATGTGCTCCGATTTCGATGGTTGATGGCTCTACTAATAGGTGTTGAGACCTGTAATTCTCACGCTAACGGGCATTTAAATCGCTCGAATATTTCTGCATATTTTGTAGGAAATTCAATTTCAAAGAAAATCAACTGAACTATAGCCCACAAATTCAAAACCGAAAATCGAAAATTTGCTCCGATTTCGATGGTTGATGGCTCTACTAATAGGTGTTGAGACCTGTAATTCTCACGCTAACGGGCATTTAAATCGCTCGAATATTTCTGCATATTTTGTAGAAAATTCAATTTCAAAGAAAATCAACTGAACTATAGCCCACAAATTCAAAACCGAAAATCGAAAATGTGCTCCGATTTCGATGGTTGATGGCTCTACTAATAGGTGTTGAGACCTGTAATTCTCACGCTAACGGGCATTTAAATCGCTCGAATATTTCTGCATATTTTGTAGGAAATTCAATTTCAAAGAAAATCAACTGAACTATATATAGCCCACAAATTCAAAATCGAAAATCGAAAATGTGCTCCGATTTCGATGGTTGATGGCTCTACTAATAGGTGTTGAGACCTGTAATTCTCACGCTAACGGGCATTTAAATCGCTCGAATATTTCTGCATATTTTGTAGAAAATTCAATTTCAAAGAAAATCAACTGAACTATAGCCCACAAATTCAAAACCGAAAATCGAAAATGTGCTCCGATTTCGATGGTTGATGGCTCTATTAATAGGTGTTGAGACCTGTAATTCTCACGCTAACGGGCATTTAAATCGCTCGAATATTTCTGCATATTTTGTAGAAAATTCAATTTCAAAGAAAATCAACTGAACTATATGTATATAGCCCACAAATTCAAAATCGAAAATCGAAAATGTGCTCCGATTTCGATGGTTGATGGCTCTACTAATAGGTGTTGAGACCTGTAATTCTCACGCTAACGGGCATTTAAATCGCTCGAATATTTCTGCATATTTTGTAGAAAATTCAATTTCAAAGAAAATCAACTGAACTATAGCCCACAAATTCAAAACCGAAAATCGAAAATGTGCTCCGATTTCGATGGTTGATGGCTCTACTAATAGGTGTTGAGACCTGTAATTCTCACGCTAACGGGCATTTAAATCGCTCGAATATTTCTGCATATTTTGTAGGAAATTCAATTTCAAAGAAAATCAACTGAACTATAGCCCACAAATTCAAAACCGAAAATCGAAAATGTGCTCCGATTTCGATGGTTGATGGCTCTATTAATAGGTGTTGAGACCTGTAATTCTCACGCTAACGGGCATTTAAATCGCTCGAATATTTCTGCATATTTTGTAGGAAATTCAATTTCAAAGAAAATCAACTGAACTATAGCCCACAAATTCAAAACCGAAAATCGAAAATGTGCTCCGATTTCGATGGTTGATGGCTCTATTAATAGGTGTTGAGACCTGTAATTCTCACGCTAACGGGCATTTAAATCGCTCGAATATTTCTGCATATTTTGTAGGAAATTCAATTTCAAAGAAAATCAACTGAACTATATATAGCCCACAAATTCAAAATCGATAATCGAAAATGTGCTCCGATTTCGATGGTTGATGGCTCTACTAATAGGTGTTGAGACCTGTAATTCTCACACTAACGAACATTTAAATCGCTCGAATATTTCTGCATATTTTGTAGAAAATTCAATTTCAAAGAAAATCAACTGAACTATAGCCCACAAATTCAAAACCGAAAATCGAAAATGTGCTCCAATTTCGATGGTTGATGGCTCTACTAATAGGTGTTGAGACCTGTAATTCTCACGCTAACGGGCATTTAAATCGCTCGAATATTTCTGCATATTTTGTAGGAAATTCAATTTCAAAGAAAATCAACTGAACTATAGCCCACAAATTCAAAACCGAAAATCGAAAATGTGCTCCGATTTCGATGGTTGATGGCTCTATTAATAGGTGTTGAGACCTGTAATTCTCACGCTAACGGGCATTTAAATCGCTCGAATATTTCTGCATATTTTGTAGAAAATTCAATTTCAAAGAAAATCAACTGAACTATATATAGCCCACAAATTCAAAATCGAAAATCGAAAATGTGCTCCGATTTCGATGGTTGATGACTCTACTAATAGGTGTTGAGACCTGTAATTCTCACGCTAACGAACATTTAAATCGCTCGAATATTTCTGCATATTTTGTAGAAAATTCAATTTCAAAGAAAATCAACTGAACTATAGCCCACAAATTCAAAACCGAAAATCGAAAATGTGCTCCGATTTAGATGGTTGATGGCTCTATTAATAGGTGTTGAGACCTGTAATTCTCACGCTAACGGGCATTTAAATCGCTCGAATATTTCTGCATATTTTGTAGAAAATTCAATTTCAAAGAAAATCAACTGAACTATAGCCCACAAATTCAAAACCGAAAATCGAAAATGTGCTCCGATTTCGATGGTTGATGGCTCTATTAATAGGTGTTGAGACCTGTAATTCTCACGCTAACGGGCATTTAAATCGCTCGAATATTTCTGCATATTTTGTAGGAAATTCAATTTCAAAGAAAATCAACTGAACTATAGCCCACAAATTCAAAACCGAAAATCGAAAATGTGCTCCGATTTCGATGGTTGATGGCTCTACTAATAGGTGTTGAGACCTGTAATTCTCACGCTAACGGGCATTTAAATCGCTCGAATATTTCTGCATATTTTGTAGGAAATTCAATTTCAAAGAAAATCAACTGAACTATAGCCCACAAATTCAAAACCGAAAATCGAAAATGTGCTCCGATTTCGATGGTTGATGGCTCTACTAATAGGTGTTGAGACCTGTAATTCTCACGCTAACGGGCATTTAAATCGCTCGAATATTTCTGCATATTTTGTAGAAAATTCAATTTCAAAGAAAATCAACTGAACTATAGCCCACAAATTCAAAACCGAAAATCGAAAATGTGCTCCGATTTCGATGGTTGATGGCTCTACTAATAGGTGTTGAGACCTGTAATTCTCACGCTAACGGGCATTTAAATCGCTCGAATATTTCTGCATATTTTGTAGGAAATTCAATTTCAAAGAAAATCAACTGAACTATAGCCCACAAATTCAAAACCGAAAATCGAAAATGTGCTCCGATTTCGATGGTTGATGGCTCTACTAATAGGTGTTGAGACCTGTAAATCTCACGCTAACGGGCATTTAAATCGCTCGAATATTTCTGCATATTTTGTAGAAAATTCAATTTCAAAGAAAATCAACTGAACTATAGCCCACAAATTCAAAACCGAAAATCGAAAATGTGCTCCGATTTCGATGGTTGATGGCTCTACTAATAGGTGTTGAGACCTGTAATTCTCACGCTAACGGGCATTTAAATCGCTCGAATATTTCTGCATATTTTGTAGGAAATTCAATTTCAAAGAAAATCAACTGAACTATATATAGCCCACAAATTCAAAATCGAAAATCGAAAATGTGCTCCGATTTCGATGGTTGATGGCTCTACTAATAGGTGTTGAGACCTGTAATTCTCACGCTAACGGGCATTTAAATCGCTCGAATATTTCTGCATATTTTGTAGAAAATTCAATTTCAAAGAAAATCAACTGAACTATAGCCCACAAATTCAAAACCGAAAATCGAAAATGTGCTCCGATTTCGATGGTTGATGGCTCTATTAATAGGTGTTGAGACCTGTAATTCTCACGCTAACGGGCATTTAAATCGCTCGAATATTTCTGCATATTTTGTAGAAAATTCAATTTCAAAGAAAATCAACTGAACTATATATAGCCCACAAATTCAAAATCGAAAATCGAAAATGTGCTCCGATTTCGATGGTTGATGGCTCTACTAATAGGTGTTGAGACCTGTAATTCTCACGCTAACGGGCATTTAAATCGCTCGAATATTTCTGCATATTTTGTAGAAAATTCAATTTCAAAGAAAATCAACTGAACTATAGCCCACAAATTCAAAACCGAAAATCGAAAATGTGCTCCGATTTCGATGGTTGATGGCTCTACTAATAGGTGTTGAGACCTGTAATTCTCACGCTAACGGGCATTTAAATCGCTCGAATATTTCTGCATATTTTGTAGGAAATTCAATTTCAAAGAAAATCAACTGAACTATAGCCCACAAATTCAAAACCGAAAATCGAAAATGTGCTCCGATTTCGATGGTTGATGGCTCTACTAATAGGTGTTGAGACCTGTAATTCTCACGCTAACGGGCATTTAAATCGCTCGAATATTTCTGCATATTTTGTAGAAAATTCAATTTCAAAGAAAATCAACTGAACTATATATAGCCCACAAATTCAAAATCGAAAATCGAAAATGTGCTCCGATTTCGATGGTTGATGGCTCTACTAATAGGTGTTGAGACCTGTAATTCTCACGCTAACGAACATTTAAATCGCTCGAATATTTCTGCATATTTTGTAGAAAATTCAATTTCAAAGAAAATCAACTGAACTATAGCCCACAAATTCAAAACCGAAAATCGAAAATGTGCTCCGATTTAGATGGTTGATGGCTCTATTAATAGGTGTTGAGACCTGTAATTCTCACGCTAACGGGCATTTAAATCGCTCGAATATTTCTGCATATTTTGTAGAAGATTCAATTTCAAAGAAAATCAACTGAACTATAGCCCACAAATTCAAAACCGAAAATCGAAAATGTGCTCCGATTTCGATGGTTGATGGCTCTATTAATAGGTGCTGAGACCTGTAATTCTCACGCTAACGGGCATTTAAATCGCTCGAATATTTCTGCATATTTTGTAGGAAATTCAATTTCAAAGAAAATCAACTGAACTATAGCCCACAAATTCAAAACCGAAAATCGAAAATGTGCTCCGATTTCGATGGTTGATGGCTCTACTAATAGGTGTTGAGACCTGTAATTCTCACGCTAACGGGCATTTAAATCGCTCGAATATTTCTGCATATTTTGTAGGAAATTCAATTTCAAAGAAAATCAACTGAACTATAGCCCACAAATTCAAAACCGAAAATCGAAAATGTGCTCCGATTTAGATGGTTGATGGCTCTATTAATAGGTGTTGAGACCTGTAATTCTCACGCTAACGGGCATTTAAATCGCTCGAATATTTCTGCATATTTTGTAGAAAATTCAATTTCAAAGAAAATCAACTGAACTATAGCCCACAAATTCAAAACCGAAAATCGAAAATGTGCTCCGATTTCGATGGTTGATGGCTCTATTAATAGGTGTTGAGACCTGTAATTCTCACGCTAACGGGCATTTAAATCGCTCGAATATTTCTGCATATTTTGTAGGAAATTCAATTTCAAAGAAAATCAACTGAACTATAGCCCACAAATTCAAAACCGAAAATCGAAAATGTGCTCCGATTTCGATGGTTGATGGCTCTACTAATAGGTGTTGAGACCTGTAATTCTCACGCTAACGGGCATTTAAATCGCTCGAATATTTCTGCATATTTTGTAGGAAATTCAATTTCAAAGAAAATCAACTGAACTATAGCCCACAAATTCAAAACCGAAAATCGAAAATGTGCTCCGATTTCGATGGTTGATGGCTCTACTAATAGGTGTTGAGACCTGTAATTCTCACGCTAACGGGCATTTAAATCGCTCGAATATTTCTGCATATTTTGTAGAAAATTCAATTTCAAAGAAAATCAACTGAACTATAGCCCACAAATTCAAAACCGAAAATCGAAAATGTGCTCCGATTTCGATGGTTGATGGCTCTACTAATAGGTGTTGAGACCTGTAATTCTCACGCTAACGGGCATTTAAATCGCTCGAATATTTCTGCATATTTTGTAGGAAATTCAATTTCAAAGAAAATCAACTGAACTATAGCCCACAAATTCAAAACCGAAAATCGAAAATGTGCTCCGATTTCGATGGTTGATGGCTCTATTAATAGGTGTTGAGACCTGTAATTCTCACGCTAACGGGCATTTAAATCGCTCGAATATTTCTGCATATTTTGTAGAAAATTCAATTTCAAAGAAAATCAACTGAACTATAGCCCACAAATTCAAAACCGAAAATCGAAAATGTGCTCCGATTTCGATGGTTGATGGCTCTATTAATAGGTGTTGAGACCTGTAATTCTCACGCTAACGGGCATTTAAATCGCTCGAATATTTCTGCATATTTTGTAGAAAATTCAATTTCAAAGAAAATCAACTGAACTATATATAGCCCACAAATTCAAAATCGAAAATCGAAAATGTGCTCCGATTTCGATGGTTGATGGCTCTACTAATAGGTGTTGAGACCTGTAATTCTCACGCTAACGGGCATTTAAATCGCTCGAATATTTCTGCATATTTTGTAGAAAATTCAATTTCAAAGAAAATCAACTGAACTATAGCCCACAAATTCAAAACCGAAAATCGAAAATGTGCTCCGATTTCGATGGTTGATGGCTCTACTAATAGGTGTTGAGACCTGTAATTCTCACGCTAACGGGCATTTAAATCGCTCGAATATTTCTGCATATTTTGTAGGAAATTCAATTTCAAAGAAAATCAACTGAACTATAGCCCACAAATTCAAAACCGAAAATCGAAAATGTGCTCCGATTTCGATGGTTGATGGCTCTATTAATAGGTGTTGAGACCTGTAATTCTTACGCTAACGGGCATTTAAATCGCTCGAATATTTCTGCATATTTTGTAGGAAATTCAATTTCAAAGAAAATCAACTGAACTATAGCCCACAAATTCAAAACCGAAAATCGAAAATGTGCTCCGATTTCGATGGTTGATGGCTCTACTAATAGGTGTTGAGACCTGTAATTCTCACGCTAACGGGCATTTAAATCGCTCGAATATTTCTGCATATTTTGTAGGAAATTCAATTTCAAAGAAAATCAACTGAACTATAGCCCACAAATTCAAAACCGAAAATCGAAAATGTGCTCCGATTTCGATGGTTGATGGCTCTATTAATAGGTGTTGAGACCTGTAATTCTCACGCTAACGGGCATTTAAATCGCTCGAATATTTCTGCATATTTTGTAGAAAATTCAATTTCAAAGAAAATCAACTGAACTATAGCCCACAAATTCAAAACCGAAAATCGAAAATGTGCTCCGATTTCGATGGTTGATGGCTCTATTAATAGGTGTTGAGACCTGTAATTCTCACGCTAACGGGCATTTAAATCGCTCGAATATTTCTGCATATTTTGTAGAAAATTCAATTTCAAAGAAAATCAACTGAACTATAGCCCACAAATTCAAAACCGAAAATCGAAAATGTGCTCCGATTTCGATGGTTGATGGCTCTACTAATAGGTGTTGAGACCTGTAATTCTCACGCTAACGGGCATTTAAATCGCTCGAATATTTCTGCATATTTTGTAGGAAATTCAATTTCAAAGAAAATCAACTGAACTATAGCCCACAAATTCAAAACCGAAAATCGAAAATGTGCTCCGATTTCGATGGTTGATGGCTCTATTAATAGGTGTTGAGACCTGTAATTCTCACGCTAACGGGCATTTAAATCGCTCGAATATTTCTGCATATTTTGTAGGAAATTCAATTTCAAAGAAAATCAACTGAACTATAGCCCACAAATTCAAAATCGAAAATCGAAAATGTGCTCCGATTTCGATGGTTGATGGCTCTATTAATAGGTGTTGAGACCTGTAATTCTCACGCTAACGGGCATTTAAATCGCTCAAATATTTCTGCATATTTTGTAGGAAATTCAATTTCAAAGAAAATCAACTGAACTATAGCCCACAAATTCAAAACCGAAAATCGAAAATGTGCTCCGATTTCGATGGTTGATGGCTCTACTAATAGGTGTTGAGACCTGTAATTCTCACGCTAACGGGCATTTAAATCGCTCGAATATTTCTGCATATTTTGTAGAAAATTCAATTTCAAAGAAAATCAACTGAACTATAGCCCACAAATTCAAAACCGAAAATCGAAAATGTGCTCCGATTTCGATGGTTGATGGCTCTACTAATAGGTGTTGAGACCTGTAATTCTCACGCTAACGGGCATTTAAATCGCTCGAATATTTCTGCATATTTTGTAGAAAATTCAATTTCAAAGAAAATCAACTGAACTATATATAGCCCACAAATTCAAAATCGAAAATCGAAAATGTGCTCCGATTTCGATGGTTGATGGCTCTACTAATAGGTGTTGAGACCTGTAATTCTCACGCTAACGAACATTTAAATCGCTCGAATATTTCTGCATATTTTGTAGAAAATTCAATTTCAAAGAAAATCAACTGAACTATAGCCCACAAATTCAAAACCGAAAATCGAAAATGTGCTCCGATTTAGATGGTTGATGGCTCTATTAATAGGTGTTGAGACCTGTAATTCTCACGCTAACGGGCATTTAAATCGCTCGAATATTTCTGCATATTTTGTAGGAAATTCAATTTCAAAGAAAATCAACTGAACTATAGCCCACAAATTCAAAACCGAAAATCGAAAATGTGCTCCGATTTCGATGGTTGATGGCTCTACTAATAGGTGTTGAGACCTGTAATTCTCACGCTAACGGGCATTTAAATCGCTCGAATATTTCTGCATATTTTGTAGGAAATTCAATTTCAAAGAAAATCAACTGAACTATAGCCCACAAATTCAAAACCGAAAATCGAAAATGTGCTCCGATTTAGATGGTTGATGGCTCTATTAATAGGTGTTGAGACCTGTAATTCTCACGCTAACGGGCATTTAAATCGCTCGAATATTTCTGCATATTTTGTAGAAAATTCAATTTCAAAGAAAATCAACTGAACTATAGCCCACAAATTCAAAACCGAAAATCGAAAATGTGCTCCGATTTCGATGGTTGATGGCTCTATTAATAGGTGTTGAGACCTGTAATTCTCACGCTAACGGGCATTTAAATCGCTCGAATATTTCTGCATATTTTGTAGGAAATTCAATTTCAAAGAAAATCAACTGAACTATAGCCCACAAATTCAAAACCGAAAATCGAAAATGTGCTCCGATTTCGATGGTTGATGGCTCTACTAATAGGTGTTGAGACCTGTAATTCTCACGCTAACGGGCATTTAAATCGCTCGAATATTTCTGCATATTTTGTAGGAAATTCAATTTCAAAGAAAATCAACTGAACTATAGCCCACAAATTCAAAACCGAAAATCGAAAATGTGCTCCGATTTCGATGGTTGATGGCTCTACTAATAGGTGTTGAGACCTGTAATTCTCACGCTAACGGGCATTTAAATCGCTCGAATATTTCTGCATATTTTGTAGAAAATTCAATTTCAAAGAAAATCAACTGAACTATAGCCCACAAATTCAAAACCGAAAATCGAAAATGTGCTCCGATTTCGATGGTTGATGGCTCTACTAATAGGTGTTGAGACCTGTAATTCTCACGCTAACGGGCATTTAAATCGCTCGAATATTTCTGCATATTTTGTAGGAAATTCAATTTCAAAGAAAATCAACTGAACTATAGCCCACAAATTCAAAACCGAAAATCGAAAATGTGCTCCGATTTCGATGGTTGATGGCTCTATTAATAGGTGTTGAGACCTGTAATTCTCACGCTAACGGGCATTTAAATCGCTCGAATATTTCTGCATATTTTGTAGAAAATTCAATTTCAAAGAAAATCAACTGAACTATAGCCCACAAATTCAAAACCGAAAATCGAAAATGTGCTCCGATTTCGATGGTTGATGGCTCTATTAATAGGTGTTGAGACCTGTAATTCTCACGCTAACGGGCATTTAAATCGCTCGAATATTTCTGCATATTTTGTAGAAAATTCAATTTCAAAGAAAATCAACTGAACTATATATAGCCCACAAATTCAAAATCGAAAATCGAAAATGTGCTCCGATTTCGATGGTTGATGGCTCTACTAATAGGTGTTGAGACCTGTAATTCTCACGCTAACGGGCATTTAAATCGCTCGAATATTTCTGCATATTTTGTAGAAAATTCAATTTCAAAGAAAATCAACTGAACTATAGCCCACAAATTCAAAACCGAAAATCGAAAATGTGCTCCGATTTCGATGGTTGATGGCTCTACTAATAGGTGTTGAGACCTGTAATTCTCACGCTAACGGGCATTTAAATCGCTCGAATATTTCTGCATATTTTGTAGGAAATTCAATTTCAAAGAAAATCAACTGAACTATAGCCCACAAATTCAAAACCGAAAATCGAAAATGTGCTCCGATTTCGATGGTTGATGGCTCTATTAATAGGTGTTGAGACCTGTAATTCTTACGCTAACGGGCATTTAAATCGCTCGAATATTTCTGCATATTTTGTAGGAAATTCAATTTCAAAGAAAATCAACTGAACTATAGCCCACAAATTCAAAACCGAAAATCGAAAATGTGCTCCGATTTCGATGGTTGATGGCTCTACTAATAGGTGTTGAGACCTGTAATTCTCACGCTAACGGGCATTTAAATCGCTCGAATATTTCTGCATATTTTGTAGGAAATTCAATTTCAAAGAAAATCAACTGAACTATAGCCCACAAATTCAAAACCGAAAATCGAAAATGTGCTCCGATTTCGATGGTTGATGGCTCTATTAATAGGTGTTGAGACCTGTAATTCTCACGCTAACGGGCATTTAAATCGCTCGAATATTTCTGCATATTTTGTAGAAAATTCAATTTCAAAGAAAATCAACTGAACTATAGCCCACAAATTCAAAACCGAAAATCGAAAATGTGCTCCGATTTCGATGGTTGATGGCTCTATTAATAGGTGTTGAGACCTGTAATTCTCACGCTAACGGGCATTTAAATCGCTCGAATATTTCTGCATATTTTGTAGGAAATTCAATTTCAAAGAAAATCAACTGAACTATAGCCCACAAATTCAAAACCGAAAATCGAAAATGTGCTCCGATTTCGATGGTTGATGGCTCTACTAATAGGTGTTGAGACCTGTAATTCTCACGCTAACGGGCATTTAAATCGCTCGAATATTTCTGCATATTTTGTAGGAAATTCAATTTCAAAGAAAATCAACTGAACTATAGCCCACAAATTCAAAACCGAAAATCGAAAATGTGCTCCGATTTCGATGGTTGATGGCTCTATTAATAGGTGTTGAGACCTGTAATTCTCACGCTAACGGGCATTTAAATCGCTCGAATATTTCTGCATATTTTGTAGAAAATTCAATTTCAAAGAAAATCAACTGAACTATAGCCCACAAATTCAAAACCGAAAATCGAAAATGTGCTCCGATTTCGATGGTTGATGGCTCTATTAATAGGTGTTGAGACCTGTAATTCTCACGCTAACGGGCATTTAAATCGCTCGAATATTTCTGCATATTTTGTAGGAAATTCAATTTCAAAGAAAATCAACTGAACTATAGCCCACAAATTCAAAACCGAAAATCGAAAATGTGCTCCGATTTCGATGGTTGATGGCTCTACTAATAGGTGTTGAGACCTGTAATTCTCACGCTAACGGGCATTTAAATCGCTCGAATATTTCTGCATATTTTGTAGGAAATTCAATTTCAAAGAAAATCAACTGAACTATAGCCCACAAATTCAAAACCGAAAATCGAAAATGTGCTCCGATTTCGATGGTTGATGGCTCTACTAATAGGTGTTGAGACCTGTAATTCTCACGCTAACGGGCATTTAAATCGCTCAAATATTTCTGCATATTTTGTAGAAAATTCAATTTCAAAGAAAATCAACTGAACTATAGCCCACAAATTCAAAACCGAAAATCGAAAATGTGCTCCGATTTCGATGGTTGATGGCTCTATTAATAGGTGTTGAGACCTGTAATTCTCACGCTAACGGGCATTTAAATCGCTCGAATATTTCTGCATATTTTGTAGAAAATTCAATTTCAAAGAAAATCAACTGAACTATAGCCCACAAATTCAAAACCGAAAATCGAAAATGTGCTCCGATTTCGATGGTTGATGGCTCTATTAATAGGTGTTGAGACCTGTAATTCTCACGCTAACGGGCATTTAAATCGCTCGAATATTTCTGCATATTTTGTAGGAAATTCAATTTCAAAGAAAATCAACTGAACTATAGCCCACAAATTCAAAACCGAAAATCGAAAATGTGCTCCGATTTCGATGGTTGATGGCTCTACTAATAGGTGTTGAGACCTGTAATTCTCACGCTAACGGGCATTTAAATCGCTCGAATATTTCTGCATATTTTGTAGGAAATTCAATTTCAAAGAAAATCAACTGAACTATAGCCCACAAATTCAAAACCGAAAATCGAAAATGTGCTCCGATTTCGATGGTTGATGGCTCTACTAATAGGTGTTGAGACCTGTAATTCTCACGCTAACGGGCATTTAAATCGCTCAAATATTTCTGCATATTTTGTAGAAAATTCAATTTCAAAGAAAATCAACTGAACTATAGCCCACAAATTCAAAACCGAAAATCGAAAATGTGCTCCGATTTCGATGGTTGATGGCTCTACTAATAGGTGTTGAGACCTGTAATTCTCACGCTAACGGGCATTTAAATCGCTCGAATATTTCTGCATATTTTGTAGGAAATTCAATTTCAAAGAAAATCAACTGAACTATAGCCCACAAATTCAAAACCGAAAATCGAAAATGTGCTCCGATTTAGATGGTTGATGGCTCTATTAATAGGTGTTGAGACCTGTAATTCTCACGCTAACGGGCATTTAAATCGCTCGAATATTTCTGCATATTTTGTAGAAAATTCAATTTCAAAGAAAATCAACTGAACTATATATAGCCCACAAATTCAAAATCGAAAATCGAAAATGTGCTCCGATTTCGATGGTTGATGGCTCTACTAATAGGTGTTGAGACCTGTAATTCTCACGCTAACGGGCATTTAAATCGCTCGAATATTTCTGCATATTTTGTAGGAAATTCAATTTCAAAGAAAATCAACTGAACTATAGCCCACAAATTCAAAATCGAAAATCGAAAATGTGCTCCGATTTCGATGGTTGATGGCTCTATTAATAGGTGTTGAGACCTGTAATTCTCACGCTAACGGGCATTTAAATCGCTCGAATATTTCTGCATATTTTGTAGGAAATTCAATTTCAAAGAAAATCAACTGAACTATAGCCCACAAATTCAAAACCGAAAATCGAAAATGTGCTCCGATTTCGATGGTTGATGACTCTACTAATAGGTGTTGAGACCTGTAATTCTCACGCTAACGAGCATTTAAATCGCTCGAATATTTCTGCATATTTTGTAGGAAATTCAATTTCAAAGAAAATCAACTGAACTATAGCCCACAAATTCAAAACCGAAAATCGAAAATGTGCTCCGATTTCGATGGTTGATGGCTCTATTAATAGGTGTTGAGACCTGTAATTCTCACGCTAACGGGCATTTAAATCGCTCGAATATTTCTGCATATTTTGTAGAAAATTCAATTTCAAAGAAAATCAACTGAACTATATATAGCCCACAAATTCAAAATCGAAAATCGAAAATGTGCTCCGATTTCGATGGTTGATGGCTCTACTAATAGGTGTTGAGACCTGTAATTCTCACGCTAACGGGCATTTAAATCGCTCGAATATTTCTGCATATTTTGTAGAAAATTCAATTTCAAAGAAAATCAACTGAACTATAGCCCACAAATTCAAAACCGAAAATCGAAAATGTGCTCCGATTTCGATGGTTGATAGCTCTACTAATAGGTGTTGAGACCTGTAATTCTCACGCTAACGGGCATTATATCGCTCGAATATTTCTGCATATTTTGAAGGAAATTCAATTTCAAAGAAAATCAACTGAACTATAGCCCACAAATTCAAAACCGAAAATCGAAAATGTGCTCCGATTTCGATGGTTGATGGCTCTACTAATAGGTGTTGAGACCTGTAATTCTCACGCTAACGGGCATTTAAATCGCTCGAATATTTCTGCATATTTTGTAGGAAATTCAATTTCAAAGAAAATCAACTGAACTATAGCCCACAAATTCAAAACCGAAAATCGAAAATGTGCTCCGATTTCGATGGTTGACGGCTCTATTAATAGGTGTTGAGACCTGTAATTCTCACGCTAACGGGCATTTAAATCGCTCGAATATTTCTGCATATTTTGTAGAAAATTCAATTTCAAAGAAAATCAACTGAACTATATATAGCCCACAAATTCAAAATCGAAAATCGAAAATGTGCTCCGATTTCGATGGTTGATGGCTCTACTAATAGGTGTTGAGACCTGTAATTCTCACGCTAACGGGCATTTAAATCGCTCGAATATTTCTGCATATTTTGTAGAAAATTCAATTTCAAAGAAAATCAACTGAACTATAGCCCACAAATTCAAAACCGAAAATCGAAAATGTGCTCCGATTTCGATGGTTGATGGCTCTACTAATAGGTGTTGAGACCTGTAATTCTCACGCTAACGGGCATTTAAATCGCTCGAATATTTCTGCATATTTTGTAGGAAATTCAATTTCAAAGAAAATCAACTGAACTATAGCCCACAAATTCAAAACCGAAAATCGAAAATGTGCTCCGATTTCGATGGTTGATGGCTCTACTAATAGGTGTTGAGACCTGTAATTCTCACGCTAACGGGCATTTAAATCGCTCGAATATTTCTGCATATTTTGTAGGAAATTCAATTTCAAAGAAAATCAACTGAACTATAGCCCACAAATTCAAAACCGAAAATCGAAAATGTGCTCCGATTTCGATGGTTGATGGCTCTATTAATAGGTGTTGAGACCTGTAATTCTCACGCTAACGGGCATTTAAATCGCTCGAATATTTCTGCATATTTTGTAGGAAATTCAATTTCAAAGAAAATCAACTGAACTATAGCCCACAAATTCAAAATCGAAAATCGAAAATGTGCTCCGATTTCGATGGTTGATGGCTCTATTAATAGGTGTTGAGACCTGTAATTCTCACGCTAACGGGCATTTAAATCGCTCAAATATTTCTGCATATTTTGTAGGAAATTCAATTTCAAAGAAAATCAACTGAACTATAGCCCACAAATTCAAAACCGAAAATCGAAAATGTGCTCCGATTTCGATGGTTGATGGCTCTACTAATAGGTGTTGAGACCTGTAATTCTCACGCTAACGGGCATTTAAATCGCTCGAATATTTCTGCATATTTTGTAGGAAATTCAATTTCAAAGAAAATCAACTGAACTATAGCCCACAAATTCAAAACCGAAAATCGAAAATGTGCTCCGATTTAGATGGTTGATGGCTCTACTAATAGGTGTTGAGACCTGTAATTCTCACGCTAACGGGCATTTAAATCGCTCGAATATTTCTGCATATTTTGTAGAAAATTCAATTTCAAAGAAAATCAACTGAACTATAGCCCACAAATTCAAAACCGAAAATCGAAAATGTGCTCCGATTTCGATGGTTGATGGCTCTATTAATAGGTGTTGAGACCTGTAATTCTCACGCTAACGGGCATTTAAATCGCTCGAATATTTCTGCATATTTTGTAGGAAATTCAATTTCAAAGAAAATCAACTGAACTATAGCCCACAAATTCAAAACCGAAAATCGAAAATGTGCTCCGATTTCGATGGTTGATGGCTCTACTAATAGGTGTTGAGACCTGTAATTCTCACGCTAACGGGCATTTAAATCGCTCGAATATTTCTGCATATTTTGTAGGAAATTCAATTTCAAAGAAAATCAACTGAACTATAGCCCACAAATTCAAAACCGAAAATCGAAAATGTGCTCCGATTTAGATGGTTGATGGCTCTATTAATAGGTGTTGAGACCTGTAATTCTCACGCTAACGGGCATTTAAATCGCTCGAATATTTCTGCATATTTTGTAGAAAATTCAATTTCAAAGAAAATCAACTGAACTATAGCCCACAAATTCAAAACCGAAATTCGAAAATGTGCTCCGATTTCGATGGTTGATGGCTCTATTAATAGGTGTTGAGACCTGTAATTCTCACGCTAACGGGCATTTAAATCGCTCGAATATTTCTGCATATTTTGTAGAAAATTCAATTTCAAAGAAAATCAACTGAACTATAGCCCACAAATTCAAAACCGAAAATCGAAAATGTGCTCCGATTTCGATGGTTGATAGCTCTACTAATAGGTGTTGAGACCTGTAATTCTCACGCTAACGGGCATTATATCGCTCGAATATTTCTGCATATTTTGTAGGAAATTCAATTTCAAAGAAAATCAACTGAACTATAGCCCACAAATTCAAAACCGAAAATCGAAAATGTGCTCCGATTTCGATGGTTGATGGCTCTACTAATAGGTGTTGAGACCTGTAATTCTCACGCTAACGGGCATTTAAATCGCTCGAATATTTCTGCATAGTTTGTAGGAAATTCAATTTCAAAGAAAATCAACTGAACTATAGCCCACAAATTCAAAACCGAAAATCGAAAATGTGCTCCGATTTCGATGGTTGATGGCTCTATTAATAGGTGTTGAGACCTGTAATTCTCACGCTAACGGGCATTTAAATCGCTCGAATATTTCTGCATATTTTGTAGAAAATTCAATTTCAAAGAAAATCAACTGAACTATATATAGCCCACAAATTCAAAATCGAAAATCGAAAATGTGCTCCGATTTCGATGGTTGATGGCTCTACTAATAGGTGTTGAGACCTGTAATTCTCACGCTAACGGGCATTTAAATCGCTCGAATATTTCTGCATATTTTGTAGAAAATTCAATTTCAAAGAAAATCAACTGAACTATAGCCCACAAATTCAAAACCGAAAATCGAAAATGTGCTCCGATTTCGATGGTTGATGGCTCTACTAATAGGTGTTGAGACCTGTAATTCTCACGCTAACGGGCATTTAAATCGCTCGAATATTTCTGCATATTTTGTAGGAAATTCAATTTCAAAGAAAATCAACTGAACTATAGCCCACAAATTCAAAACCGAAAATCGAAAATGTGCTCCGATTTCGATGGTTGATGGCTCTACTAATAGGTGTTGAGACCTGTAATTCTCACGCTAACGGGCATTTAAATCGCTCGAATATTTCTGCATATTTTGTAGGAAATTCAATTTCAAAGAAAATCAACTGAACTATAGCCCACAAATTCAAAACCGAAAATCGAAAATGTGCTCCGATTTCGATGGTTGATGGCTCTATTAATAGGTGTTGAGACCTGTAATTCTCACGCTAACGGGCATTTAAATCGCTCGAATATTTCTGCATATTTTGTAGGAAATTCAATTTCAAAGAAAATCAACTGAACTTATAGCCCACAAATTCAAAACCGAAAATCGAAAATGTGCTCCGATTTCGATGGTTGATGGCTCTACTAATAGGTGTTGAGACCTGTAATTCTCACGCTAACGGGCATTTAAATCGCTCAAATATTTCTGCATATTTTGTAGAAAATTCAATTTCAAAGAAAATCAACTGAACTATAGCCCACAAATTCAAAACCGAAAATCGAAAATGTGCTCCGATTTCGATGGTTGATGGCTCTATTAATAGGTGTTGAGACCTGTAATTCTCACGCTAACGGGCATTTAAATCGCTCAAATATTTCTGCATATTTTGTAGGAAATTCAATTTCAAAGAAAATCAACTGAACTATAGCCCACAAATTCAAAATCGAAAATCGAAAATGTGCTCCGATTTCGATGGTTGATGGCTCTATTAATAGGTGTTGAGACCTGTAATTCTCACGCTAACGGGCATTTAAATCGCTCAAATATTTCTGCATATTTTGTAGGAAATTCAATTTCAAAGAAAATCAACTGAACTATAGCCCACAAATTCAAAACCGAAAATCGAAAATGTGCTCCGATTTCGATGGTTGATGGCTCTACTAATAGGTGTTGAGACCTGTAATTCTCACGCTAACGGGCATTTAAATCGCTCGAATATTTCTGCATATTTTGTAGGAAATTCAATTTCAAAGAAAATCAACTGAACTATAGCCCACAAATTCAAAACCGAAAATCGAAAATGTGCTCCGATTTAGATGGTTGATGGCTCTACTAATAGGTGTTGAGACCTGTAATTCTCACGCTAACGGGCATTTAAATCGCTCGAATATTTCTGCATATTTTGTAGAAAATTCAATTTCAAAGAAAATCAACTGAACTATAGCCCACAAATTCAAAACCGAAAATCGAAAATGTGCTCCGATTTCGATGGTTGATGGCTCTATTAATAGGTGTTGAGACCTGTAATTCTCACGCTAACGGGCATTTAAATCGCTCGAATATTTCTGCATATTTTGTAGGAAATTCAATTTCAAAGAAAATCAACTGAACTATAGCCCACAAATTCAAAACCGAAAATCGAAAATGTGCTCCGATTTCGATGGTTGATGGCTCTACTAATAGGTGTTGAGGACCTGTAATTCTCACGCTAACGGGCATTTAAATCGCTCGAATATTTCTGCATATTTTGTAGGAAATTCAATTTCAAAGAAAATCAACTGAACTATAGCCCACAAATTCAAAACCGAAAATCGAAAATGTGCTCCGATTTCGATGGTTGATGGCTCTACTAATAGGTGTTGAGACCTGTAATTCTCACGCTAACGGGCATTTAAATCGCTCGAATATTTCTGCATATTTTGTAGGAAATTCAATTTCAAAGAAAATCAACTGAACTATAGCCCACAAATTCAAAACCGAAAATCGAAAATGTGCTCCGATTTCGATGGTTGATAGCTCTACTAATAGGTGTTGAGACCTGTAATTCTCACGCTAACGGGCATTATATCGCTCGAATATTTCTGCATATTTTGTAGGAAATTCAATTTCAAAGAAAATCAACTGAACTATAGCCCACAAATTCAAAACCGAAAATCGAAAATGTGCTCCGATTTCGATGGTTGATGGCTCTACTAATAGGTGTTGAGACCTGTAATTCTCACGCTAACGGGCATTTAAATCGCTCGAATATTTCTGCATAGTTTGTAGGAAATTCAATTTCAAAGAAAATCAACTGAACTATAGCCCACAAATTCAAAACCGAAAATCGAAAATGTGCTCCGATTTCGATGGTTGATGGCTCTATTAATAGGTGTTGAGACCTGTAATTCTCACGCTAACGGGCATTTAAATCGCTCGAATATTTCTGCATATTTTGTAGAAAATTCAATTTCAAAGAAAATCAACTGAACTATATATAGCCCACAAATTCAAAATCGAAAATCGAAAATGTGCTCCGATTTCGATGGTTGATGGCTCTACTAATAGGTGTTGAGACCTGTAATTCTCACGCTAACGGGCATTTAAATCGCTCGAATATTTCTGCATATTTTGTAGAAAATTCAATTTCAAAGAAAATCAACTGAACTATAGCCCACAAATTCAAAACCGAAAATCGAAAATGTGCTCCGATTTCGATGGTTGATGGCTCTACTAATAGGTGTTGAGACCTGTAATTCTCACGCTAACGGGCATTTAAATCGCTCGAATATTTCTGCATATTTTGTAGGAAATTCAATTTCAAAGAAAATCAACTGAACTATAGCCCACAAATTCAAAACCGAAAATCGAAAATGTGCTCCGATTTCGATGGTTGATGGCTCTACTAATAGGTGTTGAGACCTGTAATTCTCACGCTAACGGGCATTTAAATCGCTCGAATATTTCTGCATATTTTGTAGGAAATTCAATTTCAAAGAAAATCAACTGAACTATAGCCCACAAATTCAAAACCGAAAATCGAAAATGTGCTCCGATTTCGATGGTTGATGGCTCTATTAATAGGTGTTGAGACCTGTAATTCTCACGCTAACGGGCATTTAAATCGCTCGAATATTTCTGCATATTTTGTAGGAAATTCAATTTCAAAGAAAATCAACTGAACTTATAGCCCACAAATTCAAAACCGAAAATCGAAAATGTGCTCCGATTTCGATGGTTGATGGCTCTACTAATAGGTGTTGAGACCTGTAATTCTCACGCTAACGGGCATTTAAATCGCTCAAATATTTCTGCATATTTTGTAGAAAATTCAATTTCAAAGAAAATCAACTGAACTATAGCCCACAAATTCAAAACCGAAAATCGAAAATGTGCTCCGATTTCGATGGTTGATGGCTCTATTAATAGGTGTTGAGACCTGTAATTCTCACGCTAACGGGCATTTAAATCGCTCAAATATTTCTGCATATTTTGTAGGAAATTCAATTTCAAAGAAAATCAACTGAACTATAGCCCACAAATTCAAAATCGAAAATCGAAAATGTGCTCCGATTTCGATGGTTGATGGCTCTATTAATAGGTGTTGAGACCTGTAATTCTCACGCTAACGGGCATTTAAATCGCTCAAATATTTCTGCATATTTTGTAGGAAATACAATTTCAAAGAAAATCAACTGAACTATAGCCCACAAATTCAAAACCGAAAATCGAAAATGTGCTCCGATTTCGATGGTTGATGGCTCTACTAATAGGTGTTGAGACCTGTAATTCTCACGCTAACGGGCATTTAAATCGCTCGAATATTTCTGCATATTTTGTAGGAAATTCAATTTCAAAGAAAATCAACTGAACTATAGCCCACAAATTCAAAACCGAAAATCGAAAATGTGCTCCGATTTCGATGGTTGATGGCTCTATTAATAGGTGTTGAGACCTGTAATTCTCACGCTAACGAGCATTTAAATCGCTCGAATATTTCTGCATATTTTGTAGAAAATTCAATTTCAAAGAAAATCAACTGAACTTATAATAGCCCACAAATTCAAAACCGAAAATCGAAAATGTGCTCCGATTTCGATGGTTGATGGCTCTACTAATAGGTGTTGAGACCTGTAATTCTCACGCTAACGGGCATTTAAATCGCTCGAATATTTCTGCATATTTTGTAGGAAATTCACGCACTATGCTTACACGCATATGGTAATTTTGTGAACTTAAGGCGCCCACCAACGCGTAACAAGCCTTTTTCGTCCGTAAAGCCATCTAATGAACGTAAATATTTATTCTTTAATTGATAACCCCCTTTGGATACATATTTTACTTCGTTACCAAAGGTGCTTAACTGCACAGCTCGAATTAAAGCATCATGTCCCGCAGCCACTTCTGCCAGTGACAACTAACCACCAAATCGCGCATGACAAAACCGAAAGTACATTGCAATGTCATGAACGAATTTCGGTTATGTAAACCCGAAAGCATATCGCACGGGACTTCTACTGCTGTAACATTGGCTGCGTTATTAAATACTTTTTCTGTCGGTAGAAAAAGACAACTCCACTCTTTGGGATCCTGCAATAAATAATCCGGACCATTCCACCATAAACCAGCGGAGATTAATAGCGAGAGTTTCATTCCTCGCGAGACGATATCGGTCGGATTGGCTTTTGAATCAACATGCCGCCAGCTTTCCCTCAATGATAAAGTATGAATAATCTTGATTCGATTTGCAACAAACACGTCTAGGTCGTCAATTGGTGTATTGATCCAGTGTAGCACAATTGTTGAATCACTCCAGAAATATAACTCTTCCACTGGATAGTTAACAATTCGCCTGTATTTTGCAGCCATTATTGAAACTAGCTATGCCGCGCACAACTCGAGTTTCGGTAAAGTTTGCCCTTTAGGTGCTATTCTCGATTTGGAACAGACTAGTCGACAAATTATTTTATTGTTGCATCTAGTGCGTACATAAATGCAGCCACTATAAGCTTTCTCACTTGCATCGGCAAAAAAATGTAACTGTATCTCCGTAGGATTAGCACATCCACCAAAAAGATGTCGAGGAACGCTCAAATTATTTAATTCGGAGAGCTCATTTTTGGAGGTTAATCACTCATTATGAACCTCTAATGGTAATTTTGCACCCCATCCCACTTTAAGTGACCCCAATTGCTGCATTAACATTTTTGCTAAGACCACGACAGGGGCTATTAATCCCAAAGGGTCAATTATACACATACGTTCAGCAGCTTGCGGAAATTCATCTTGATATTGTAGCACCAACTCTTGCAGGCATCTGGTAGCCACGTACGACGCCGGACCTAAACCGTAAGTAACCGTATTTAACTGGTAGGTCTGAACTGGATCACCGGAATTAAATCTCCAATATATATACTGAAAGCGACGGTCTTCCTGATGAATTAAAAACTACTGAAACATTTTAACAATATCCGTGCTAAACACCCATGCGTATGATCGAAACCTTAACAAAACGGATGCCAGATCGCTTTGAATTACAGGTCCAACCATTAATATTTGATTCAATGACATACCACTAGTTGCTTTGGCAGAGCCGTCAAACACAACCCTTAATTTGGTGGACGTTGATTCAGAGTAAACTGCAAAGTGCGACAAGTAGAAGTTACTCTGTGGCACATGCCTCACCAGCTCCATGTGGCCCAAATGTAGATACTCGTCCATGAAGTCGCAATATAATTTCTTTGCCAATGCATCCCGTTCCAATTGTTTTTCGATATTTAAAAATCTTTTTAACGCAAGTTTCGCAGAATTACTAAGTAACTGGGCTGATTTAGAAAATGGTAACCGCAAAATAAATCGTCCAAACTCATTGCGTTGATGGGTGCTAAGGAAGTGCTGTTCACACGGATTTTCTTCCTTCCTAGTTAGGTGGCAACTTTATCAACTCTTCGTCCAAATTCCAAAAACGCTCAATTTCTTGATTCAATAAACTAGCGGTACAGACTGAACTCTCATTTCTACTTCCCGCCGAGGCGTATCTGCCAGCCACAATCCATCCCAGAGTAGTGTTTTACAACATAATTCCATTTCCCAGCTGTAAGCGACCATCCAAATTGATGTCGTATACCAGCTCATTTCCGATTAGCAAATCAATGGCCCTCGGCTCATGGAATGAAGGATCGGCCAATTCTAAATCATTTGGTAGACCCAATTCCTCTCGAGCAAATGCGATTGATGGTTGATCGCTCGTTATTCTAGAGAGAACGTTAACTTCTAGGTCCGTCGTAAAATTTCCAATTCGGGATTGCATATTTATGGCCGCTTTTTCTCCTTATCAATACTCATTTCTCACTGGTTGATCGAAAAAGCATCGTATTTAACTCGAAAGTAATGGTTATTACTCATTCGCTTATGAGTAATAACCATCATTACGCACTCGTTGAATAATGTACTAGTTTAGTGGTGCAAAACAAATGGGCGAAAAATCAAAAGTATTCAAATAAAATTAAAATTTAAGGAAAAATTTGTTTCTTGAAGGCCATACGAGGAATACGGATATCAATCAAATATCACATGTATTAATCGAACAGGAAACCAGTAGATATCTCTAGAATTCCAAAAATACCGTTTACCGACTACCTGGGCACCGATGAACAAGAACATGATGGGAGATTTGGAAAAAATTATTGCGGGCGAAAGCTCTTTTCATCGTGATTTCAATGATATTATTATAAATCCAGTTCATGCGTAAATTCCTATTAATATTAACAAAAAAAAAAGCAATTTACGAGATAGACATCGCGATGCAATTCATGTGCATCTTTTTAATAGCCGGATTAAGCAGAATATAAATTTGTCTCGTAACCACCACAAAACAGATTTTTTTTTAATTTTTTGGATCAGTTTCAATTCATTTGCAGCATGTACTTCAAGTACATAGTAGTATCGATTTTGACGATCTTAATTGTGCGGAATGTGTTCACCGCCAATTATCAAATGAAGCCTGATCGACTTATTTGTAAATCATCGGGTGAAATTACGGTCAATGTGTGTATGATAAAATTTCGGAATCGGACGATGCGGACTTTTGAATTTAATGCTAATTTTACGTCTACCAGTAATATTCACGTAAGTGGTATACCCAATTTGGCACTTTATTGTTGTAGAATTTAATATATTTTATTTGTATATTTTATGTAGATAGGTTACGAAGTATTTTATCGATTTGGCCACACTTTTAAGAGTTTCGGGGTAAAAGGTACTGCGGATTATTGTGCTTATTTGGATGGAAAAAAATCATCTCCCCTTTTAAATGCAGTTATACCAGTGATAAGACGATACAATGTATCGCCACTACTGTTGAGGTGTCCGATAGACCATTTTATTTTGCAAAACATGATTTGGAATATAGATTCAATGGTTCTTCCACCTGTAATACCTGAGGGCGTTTATAAAGTGGAAACTTCAATATATAGTGAATATTGTCGTCTTAATATAACAGGACACGGTGAGGTACGACCAACTAATCGTTTACATGTGTTCGCAATGGGTTAAAATGTAATATTATTTTTGTATTGAACAAAAACAAAAACTAAAAAAAAATACAAATTTAAATCGTTTCGGAAGGTCTCCGAAGCAACAAAGGAAAAACAATATTTTTAATTGTTTAGTAGTGTCGGAAGTTACTAGACATCTCCATAAATTTGGATTTTTAGTTATGGTACCTATTATCGGCATTCTTTCCAAAATAATTTTTGTCATTAAATCGGATTTCGAATCTAATCGATGAATCTATTTACGATTATTTTATTTATTTCATGTATAATGTTGAGCTTATTTTTTGCAAAGTTATAAACGAATTTATGTTAAACAATTCGAGCTTAATGTTACGACTAAATGTTGACTAAAAATTGTGCTTGACTCGGAAAGACCAGCTACTTTTTGTTATTTATTGGTGGAGGAATCTAGCTGGAATCTCCAGAGTTAGCAAGTCTTTCGGAAATTTGTGGTAACTCTGAGAATAAGGTATGAAACATTCCAACCGTTATGTTTTTAAAGATTTGTTCATTTATATCTTACTTTTCCAAAATAAACTATATCGAATTAAAACCATCGTTTACATTAACAATTCTGAGTTTACACATTTTGCCTAGCATATTTGATTATAGATCAAACAATCGAAATTTGGAATTATTTTCTTTGTAAATTTCATTCTGAAAGGTCTATCGACCATTTAATGAAGCAATACAGTTTTGATATATTTTATTGTGAAGAAAGTTAGTCCAGGTCCTTACGATTCCAAAACTACCACTCGACTACCGATACTAATAAATTTTGAAACTAAATTGTTAAAGGTGTAAAGACTATTAATAAACCATTAAAATTTTTATTTCGTTAAAAGTGTAAATGGCAATGTTAATGTCAAATAAATTTGACTCGATTAATTTGTTTTATATCAAACGCGACGGATGTTAACAATTTATGTGATTTTATTTTCAAAAATGAAGATAAGAATCAAAATTATTAAATTCGAGTAAAGGTATTGAGATAAAAATCGCGCGATTCACGCGGAACAAATAAAAAATAGTTTACAGTAAAATTTGAAAGCGATTTATATGTAATAAAATTTTCTTTTAGAAGATCTTTTGAGCAATATGGGAAGGCAAAATATTGATCATCATTTAATGGTGGAGCAAGTTACCAGACGCTTTTACAATTCCTCAAGATAGTGGTATAGTTTTGAACTGGAGATGAAACAAATTAATTCATAGTTACATACAAAAAAAAAATGTCAGAATGATTATTTGGTTATGAAAAACTTTTAGGAAAGCACAGATTTAATGAGGTCTCTGTTTGTGGTTGGTTGATATGGTGAATAATTTATTCTACATCAATCATTGTGATATTGTGCAAATAAATTTGCAATAGTGTTAAATTTAATAATTTTGAGTGTGTTAATTAAAAACAAACAGATTTTAGTTTTAAATATTATTTTAAAAGATCATTCAAGCAATATAGGAAGACACAATATTTTCGGTCATCTTTTGTGGTCTTCAGAGGAAGCAACCAGACATAACTCATAAGTTGCTTTCAATTTAATGATAGTCAAAGCACTTACCTAATTAATTTAATATATGAACAAGAAAATCATACTAATTTCATACATGAGCCACTTCCAGTGTCAGCGAAACAGGTCTTGCTGATTAGTATCCATCACTGTTAGATTCTACTAAATCGGTACTAGTGAGTCCATCTTCTCCGGAAATAGGCCTCCAAGAGTAAGTATTCGAACAAGAAGGAAACAAAAATTGTACGTCTTTGGGTACTTAGAAACAGAATCTTGATTTTTAATAAGATGGCAACTGGCAGGTAACAAACGCACTACATAAAGTTTACGGCTCAATTTTATCCAGCCAATTGGTCAATTTATGAGGATGAAAGCACGGCATTTGATTTAAGTTGACAAGATTTTTTCTTAAGTTAAAATTGTATTTCAAATCTAAAAGTTTCTAACCAAAGTGCTTTTATTTTCTATTTATAATTTAAGCTTTCATTTAACGATTTAATTACGAAATAAAAAGATTTATTTAATGCACAATAGAATATCATAAAAAAATAAACTTTCATTTGGTTAATACAAAATAGCAAAATTTTAAAAGCTCATTACGACAATATGAAACTCAAGTACATACTTTCGTTTCTGACCATTTTAATTGTGCGATATGTATTCACCGCCAATTTCTGTATGAGTGTTGAAAGGATTGTTTTGTACATAATCGGCTAATATTACGTTTAATTTGTGTTCGTTAAAGTATCTGAATCGTACATTACGTAGTTTAGAACTTAATGTTCATTTTATGCCAACACGAGATCCTAAGGTAAGTCGTAAATTACATTCGACGTTTTGTATTATATGTAGTGTACACAAATGAATACTTGGAAGGTTCCACAAGCAATTATGGAAAACGAATGATGAAAGAAGTTAGCTAGGATCTCCACAGTCAATAAGTCTTTCAGAAATTTGTGGTAACTCTGTACTCGTAAATAACATTTGAAATATTCCAACCGTTAAGTTGTTACAGATTTGTTCAATTATATCTTTTCAATTACAGTGTAAGAACAGCTATTCGTTTAAATCATATTTGGTTATAGGTTAAGGTTTAATTCTTAAATAAACATCAAAGCCTCTTGTTCTAAAAACTTTGTAAGGGATCCCCTCCCTTAATGTTCTATTGTAATAGCCTTCCAGTTTCTCGCGCAAATCATTACATTTATTGTCCTGCGCCCAAATTCCGGTTCGATGAAAAATAATAATGAGAAATGAGTTCATTTTTTCTTTCAACTAGTACATTGCATTTTTATTTAGAGTAGGCGAAATGAAAAATAAAGTCATTTCTCATTCTCATTTGTCAAATATCCGAAATTCGGGGGCTGGTCGACCGGTTACCGTCTCCGGTTTAGACGCTTAATGTAATATCAAATTCTACGAAGCGAGTTTGAGTTTAGAGAGCGTTCATTGAAAATGTGAAGAAATACTTTAAATATGATCGGAAAAACGACTTCAAGTTTACGACTCCAAAAATTAACTTGTAATAATACGAACATTAAAACAAATTTGAAATTTGGGATAAATAAGTAACGAAGTTCTTGATCCCTAAGATCCATAAAAATATTTATTGTGACCTTGTATGGTTGAGATCTCAAGCCAAATGATTTAAGCGTTAGTTCATATTTTGTATTTCAAATTGAAAATTACATTTTGCAATCAATCGAAATACTAAAGAGCTTTTATTATGTATTTTTAGTTTGAGCTTTCCAGTCACGATTAAATTTCTAAATATACATATAAATTTCTTGAACACATAATTACGATCACAAAATAATAATTTTCCATTTAGGTAATAAAAGCTCATAAATGAGTGTCAACTTCTTACAAACATTTAACCAGTTTCAATATTGTTCGCTCATTAAAATTATGTATTTATTACAATATATTTTGATAACTAAAATTAAAATTGACAAAGTTCCATAGGTCTGAAAAAAATAAGGGAAAGCTTTTTGCAGCTTCAAAATTCAAAATTATTTATTAAATTCATAAAAGCTTATTGAGGTTTTTGCAACGAAGTAGCACTTTTTACATTTTATTTTACAAAACTTTTGAAAAAAAAATTGTGAGCTTTCCGAAATTTGTTTTCACATTTCACATCTTTCCAGTTCAAATAGAGCTTTTGTAATTATTTTCTTAAACAAACTATTTTCTGAAACAACTTTTCGACAGTGAGCTTTTTGGAATGAAGTTAGATTTAAAATATGTAAAAGATGAGCTTTCTACTTTACCGGATGATTGGCACGGTGTAAATACATATAAGCTTAATTGCAAATTGGTTAAACTTTCAAATATTAAATATTTTTGGAAGGATGCTTTTGTTTCGCGATTTTGACAGTTTAACCGCTTCAAATTATTTTTTAATGCTTTTAAGGATCAAATAGTTTTGGCATCAATTGTACTCGGCTAATCAGCAAATTTGTGGTGTATTTAGATTGCTTGATTATTTAGAGACACTTCATATAAAATTCGATATTTTCTTTAAATCTCCTTACTGTAAATCAGAAAATTCTGAGCCAAAAAGTCCAAAATCTGCAATTGTGCTCCGATTGCGGTTCTGATACCTCTAAAGATACGTCTTTCAATTTAATTTTGGGATTACTGACAAAAAATTTTCCCATGTGTCAGATGAAGCGTGCTTCGAGAAAAATGGGGGACCCATACTTTTGGATGTTAAGGACGAACGGAAAAAAATTGAATGAAACTAACTTAACTTGAAATCGACCTTCTGGGTGTTCTAGGTGGGTTCAAAAATATTCGCATGCCTTGAAATTGAGATTGATGTATGTCTTACCTCATCGAGATTTTTCTTCCAAATTTCAAGCCTGGATCTGAATTTGTTTTTCATATTTTAAATGTGATCGTAGCTTTAAATGAAAAATTACATTATTCAAATATTTACTCTATTACGATATACGGTATCATTCGGGAAGGTCCTTCGACCAATATGCGAAGCAGTAAATTGTTTAACTATTTTATGGTGGAGGAAGCTAGTAACTTTCTCTGTGATTTCAAAAATATCACTCACCTAACTACAGTAATATCTATCATACCTAAATTATTAAAGTTTCCCGACTATTAAATAAAAATGAAAAACTCTAACCAAGTGTCAATGACAATATTAAATCCAGACAAATGTGACTCGGTTAAGTTTTTTATTGTAAAATTGGGGACGGATGTCATAATAATTATGTGATTTTATGATGAGAATGAATAATTGAAAATTAAAAAATTAGCGTTAAGATAAAAATTGCAAAACGGATTATGAACTGATAACACCGGGAGTATGGCCCACAAAAATCAGTAATATATATAAGTAAATTTTAAAGGGGATTATGGTTATTGATATAAATGTGTCGAAGAAATTCGTTTTTTTAAAAGCTCTTCGAACAATATGAGAAGTTAAACTGGTTTTGTTAATTTATTGGAGAAAGTTACTAAAGGCTTCTATGATTTCAACCGATTCGAAAGGAATATTCGACAAATATCAAATTCAAAATTGCTCTGAAGACCATCTAAAATAACTTCTCGTCATTTAAGCAAGAAAAACCATACCAATATTTAATTAAGATAAACCTAATTGAATGATTCTGGTTGAATTACGTTATGTGTATATGTTGAATGCGAGCAATTTCACCGACATCAATTTTAATAACCGGATTAGGATAAAAAATAGTTTTTATCAGTTAGATCATTTTGCAGTATCCATATTGGAAGGCGTTTCGAGCAACACGGGTAGACAAAATATTTCAAATTATTTCATTGTGCAGGAAGTTAGCATAGATCTACGCTGAGCAATTAACGACAATGTGTATATTATATTATAAATTTTGAAACGGCTGCGTGTAAAAAATCAGGTGACGTTACGATTAACTTGTTTATGTTAAAATATCGAAATCCACGATGCGAAGTGTCGAATTTAATTTAAATTTAAACCAGACGTACAGATCATTTCTAATGAAAGGTACCGGTTACGTGCGCGGATAGTTTAATAAAAATAAAACGGGACCAATTTTTAATGCAAATATACCGGCGATAAAACACACGAATTCATTGTAAAAAATTATTGCGACCATATAAATGGCGCAAATATATTTCCGATTAGGGAAAAAAACATTTCGATTTTTTTTTGTATTTATGCCTCCGGAAGGTCGTTCAAGCAATGTACGAAGGACCAATATTTTTAGTAGTTTTATGGTGAAGGAAGCTGGCAGACATTCAGACGATCCCAAAAATATTATTTACTTGCCAAATTATACCAATAAAATGTAAATACCGATACCATCTGCAATCGCCTTACGATATACTTTTACGATTCAATAAATCAACCAACTTTATATCACTTTGTTTATTTCGTGCACCTAACCAAACGATAATTTAACTTAATACAAATTAAAATAAAAACTCAAAAATTAATTGTTTGTAAATATGAAAAAAAAAAGGCAGAGAGCTCATTCCATATAACATACAAAAAAGCAACATTCTACTTACAATAATAAAAATTATACTCATTATTTCTCTTCTAATTGCTCTAATGATGGAAAATTTGTAATTTTATGTTATTACATCTTTCTACTCTACATTCTTTTACCATCATTAGAATGAAAAAATAATTTCAACACCATGTTCTCTATGTGTGTTGTACTCTTGCTAGAAAAAATCTTTTTCCGTTACGGTCTAATTATCCACTTTGAGTCTATTATACATAAATATACCATAAGAAAATTGTTCAAAAGCAAAAAAAAAAAATTAAAAATGTTAATAATAACCATAATAATAAATAAACTACCTTGCTCCCTATTTTCCCCATTTTGTATCCCAAAAAATCACATTTTTTAAATTATCGTTGCTTAATGAGAAGTTATATAAAAAAATAGCGCGCGCGTTTCAAAATGATGATGAACTCAACCATCTTGAAATAATATATATGCGACTATTAGTCGAGATATGTAGGCGCTCCAAAAAAAAAAAAAAAAAATCCCCCCCACAAATTACAAAACAAACCAAAAAAAAAAAACAACGGGTGCAATTCTAAACGATTATCGTTACGACACTCTTTGGTCCTAATGATGATTTCGTTCGTATTTTTTTTTTACTATTATGCTCAATCAACATAATATGTATACTGTTTTGATTTTTGTCTGTCTATCTGTATGTCATTACTAAAACATGATTATTTGTCAACAATTTTTCCTATTCAATATAAAATCAATAATAGATCGAAGTAAAATCCACTTTACTTGTCTCGAAAATATTTTTCGTTTCCAAAACGAACAATAACATTGAAGAATAATATCACAGAAAGACTCAATAGACAATGAAGAGTATATGGAATCTTAAAGAAATTGTGTATGTTGTATAGAGCGCGTATAACAATCAAGAACATGAAATCAGCAGAAAATCATTTTTTTTTTTTGCGCAAATGTACAACAATTTTATGGTGTTCAAGTGCAAAAGGTTTTCATCAAGTGATTTATTTACTGAGCTTTTATTTTTTTTTAGAGATATTTTCCAGTCGCAAATAAAATGAAAACCGAAAAATAGATTAAATCACGGAGGTATGGATCGAAAATGGGTGAAATATGTTGAAATTTGAGGAAGATAATTTTTTTTAGGGTAGTAGCATTTAAAATTTAAGTGTTTGGAGTTCATTTTAATGTTTATTGCGCAAAGAAGGATAAAAATAATTTCTACCAGCATTGTTTAAAAAAAAAATTTTTTCTAAATGTCCTCCAACCAACATAGAGGTCAACCATATTTTAAAATATTTTACGTTAACGTTAAACCAAAAAAAGTTTATTTATTAAATTCGCCTGAATATATGCTGCCAAGTCAAAGCCCAACTTTTCAACGCATAAAAGGAAGACGCCACTTAAAATGATCAATTATTTATAAAAACAACAAACTTTTATATTTAACCTTGATTTTTATGAATAAAACTTTTCTTCCCTTAATAAATCGAGGAAGTCTATTCGAGAAGAACAAGCACAAGGTCTAAACCTATTGATAAACGTATTAACCATCGGAATCGGAGCACATTTGCAAATTTTAAATAATTGCTAAGAACTGCTTGATAGGGTACTTGTCCTGAATAGATGGTTAATTTGGTTTTCTTCTTCGTAGGTGGCAGATTATGAACATGATGAAAGCGCTGGTTCGATACGCTCCTTTCTTTCTTTATTAGACTAAGGAAGCTAGTTAGTAGCTTCAACTTAGGTTTCCTAAGTATGAGGAGCTGCTCGACTTGAGTTGACGAAGGCGTTACAAATTGCTTCGCCTGTCATAGACCTGGAGTTCAGCGCCCTGCCACTACTTTAAGGTGGCCCTTAGTGACCCCGTAGAAGGGCCCTGGCCCAATAAATGGAGAGGCAGAACCAGCGCGTGCAAGGCCATCCACAGCCTCATTTGATGCTCTTGCCTTATTTGTGGCCGCCAGTTGTTGAACTATAGTTAGACAGTCCCATACCATTCTTGACTTAACGGTAAAGGATTTGAGAGCATTTAAGGCCGCTAGGCTATTTTACCAAATGTAGATCTTTGCTTTGGCGCAGAGCTCTATAGCCAGCATTTTTCCTTGAAACACAATAGCATACTACTGATGCATATGTAACCATGGACCTGATAATTGTTAAAATGGCCAGTAATATCATCTTTGGTTGTAGCCACCAAGTTCGTCCGTAGAGTCTCCGACATGCCCAGAAGACTTTAGTAGCTCTATTATAAATTTTAAGTACATGTTGATGATGAGCTGAACTCCAACCCCTCAGGGGGACTATATGTGCCCCATAATTGAGAGCATTTCTGATCGGAGAAATGCCTTATATAAGCCCCAGTCGGTCAGTTTCGGCACTGAAATATCATGCCTCTGCATGGTATCGGCCGCTTTATCAAATCTAACATGCATGTGATCTTGCCTATTCGCATCTCTGTAGTTGCAGCCTCCTGTTTGCTCCTTCCCCCAACACTTCTACCAATACCGCCACCAGGTCGCTAGAGATGAACACTGAGCCAACCATTGGCTCTTGATAAAGCCAAGTAGCCGATCCGTTGGTACCACTGCGCTAATCAGGAAGGTTCCAAAAACCATCTGGCCCGAGGCAGGTTCCGTTCTCTTTGACTAAGGGTTTTCTCCAGGTTTGCGCCTTTAATGCGTACTTTAGCCTTCTATTAAAAGACAAACAGTTTCCGGTAGTCTCCACGCGTACGTAGAACATCGCATCGTGTCATTGAATCTCTAAACGCCATCTTTATCATCGCTTGTTGTGGGATTTGAAAATTTGTATGTATTCGAATTGAAATTTACAATAAAACGCAAATTTGTCCAATAAATTATAAACATCTAGGCGCACAATTAAACGAATTTCATATCATTTAGGCGAATTCAAATAAAATCTTATCACATCAATGATTCTAAAGCTAATTATATTATTAATTATCATAATATATTCAATTTGAAGCTGAATCTGTGCTAATGTTCTCTTCTCTCTGGCCCCAAAATGTTGTTTTATTACTTTATGTAGAATTTAAACAATATTTAGGCGCACAATAGAGTATTTATGACTTCATTCAGGCAAATTTTAAATCACAATAATCCAAATTTATGTAAGCCACTATCACTTGTCGCCCTCGGTATAGGTAGAGCCTTTTTTTGCAGCTTCAGGGTCTCGTGTTCGTGGTTCCGTCTTGAAAGGAATTTCCAACAATTGGGTGCTGTTTATGTGAATGTAGTGTTACTAGGTTTCCCTTCAGATTACAAAAAAAAAACATCTAGGCGTACAATTTCGTGAAGTTCAAGCATTCAGGCAAATTCCAAACATTAATTATATTATTGGTCTACCATCTGGAAGCAACGTGCTTAACCTTTAAAAAATCAGATTTTTATGGTTCTTGTTGTTGTCAAGCCAACAATAGTAAAGCTTACGCCAAAATATAGAGCTTTTACTGTATTTTGTAAGTAACAACATTTAGGCGCACAATATGGCAAGATTTTGTAAGCCATTATTAAATTAAAAACATTTTGGCGCATAATTTAGTACGAATTAAATAAAATCTGTCGCATTAACGATACTGACGTTAATTATATTAATGTAATCGTAATATTTGATTTGAAACTTGGTCTATGTTAATCTTAAAAAATGTATTCGAAAATAAATCTCAAATAATTTTTAACCGGTTTCACAATTTGGAAGGAACTTGTTTAAATTCAAAAAACGACAGAGTTTAATGGTTGTTAATATTGTCTAGCAACCAATAGTAAACTATGCCCCAAAATGTTGATCTATTCGTTGGCCATGCCTGCATTGCATGCAAAATTCTCAATACAAAATATATTAACCAAAAATTTCGAAACACTTTGAATTAACAGAATTCTATCAAAATTTGAAGAAATCACCAGGAACCTCGAATAACTTAATTCCACATGTTTTATGCCAACGTTCAATTTCTGTGTCTAGACTAATCGGAAAACATCAAAATCTCTTTTCTGTAAGGTCAGTTGACTCAGGGATATGCTTAATTGAACTCTGAAGATAACGTCGAGTCATATCGAAAATCTCCAATACTCTCAAAAAATATTAAATAATAGCAAAATAAAAAATTAAATGTGTATACATTTATTTGACTTACCTGGACCACTTCGTCCCACGAATCGCAAATAATTAAATTTGCATTTTACAATATTTTTCATCGTTACCGGCGCACACTGTCCCATCAACAATATCACCTAGGGCGACAACTTTAAATGCTATCGGTAAGGTTTTATTGGATCGCCAACATATTGGTAGCGCTGAACAAAGGAAAACAGTAGTTTGTACTGAAATTGAAAGAAAAATAAAAAAATCATTTTTTAGACAGTTTGATTATGTGGCGAAACAATTTTTTATATACGTGTCATCGTGATGATGATCTCCTCAGTGCTATCAATATCGCAGATGAGATTCAGTTACATCCGATTCAAATTTTTTCATTTTCTACCACACACTGAGAGCTTTTAAATTTAAACATTTGAACAATACAAACCATCCCACATTAAAAAAATATTTTTTAAGTTCAGGTATTTGCACATTTTGCCACCGCCTTTCATTTCAAAAATCATACAATAGTCCCATTAATAATAATAATAATGAAAAAAAGCATCACACAGAGCAACGAAAATAAATTTTCCAACATAAAAAAAGCTCCCAAACAAAAGGCTACAATAAAATCAAATTAAAGAACAGGAATTGAAAAAAAAATAAAAAATGTTTACGTCTATAGATGGATTGGAAAATGTAAATGACTCTTTCTTATTTATTTAAACGACATGGAATTTCATTATCATCGCAATCATATACGACATCCTCTTGTCTACTTTCTTGAATGGTGATGGTTGGAAATTTGAACACAATACAAAAGCACCATAAGTCATACAAAAATTGAGAAAAAAACGGAAAAACAAAAGAAGTAGTCCTGGATATTTTTTTCCTTTATTAAATTTACGAGAAAAACAAGTCGACGAAGTCAGTTAATATTGATAAAAGATTGCTTTTCCACATAGCAAGCACACACACACACACACACACACACACACACACACACACACACACACACACACAACACACGACCAAACCGAAAATTGTAATAAATGATAAAAATGATTTTCCCATATTTTGTCATGTTATCATTTTTTTTTTCTATTTTTTGCCGATGTAAGATGTTGATAGATAAAAATGATTTTTATATTAGGTATCATTTGGAAGTTAGATTAGATTTTCTATTATCGTCGTCCGTTAACAACTACATAGTTAGTAGTAAATATTTGCGTTGTCATTTCATCCCTTTTTTAGTTTTATTTGATTTATAATGGGTTTGGTGTAGCCTCCTCCCATCCACTCGGTATATAACTAAATCCGAAAAAATTCTAAATTCAATTATGTCCATACGACGAAGTACATACCATCGATGTTATCCCTCATCAAACATTTTTATTTTTTATTAATTAGGTATGACACTTAAACTTAGTAATTAAAAATTGTAAATCAATTTTAAATAATTGAATTTTTTAAAATTTTCATCAACATCATCGCATCGAATTGATCAAATTTATTACATGATTGATTTTTTGGCAACAACAATAACTAAAACCACAACAACCCAAAAAAATAAAAAATAAAAAATCAATAAATTCCGGATAACAGCATCGCACAAAATAATGTAAATTAATATAGATTATGGAAAAATTTATTAATTAAATTATTAATTAATTTATTTTTATATAGCATTATGTAACTTATGTATATCGAAATGTACACGATAAATTGACTGGATACGATAAGTTAACATACCTACAGCAAGAATTAATTATTAATTATGTTATGGAAATTGATTTTATAATTTGTAATTAGATTTTGTGATGTTGGATAAATATAATTGAATTTTTACGATCCTACTCGTATTGGTTGATGTAAGCTAATAAAAATGAGAACTCTTACCAGAAAGAATAATCGTTTTAATTACGATTTTATGATTACGTAGAATGTTTTGTAACGTATCGTCAAAGCTTTCGTATTTTTAAGTAGTCTAATCATATCATATTCAGAGTCGTAAAAAATATATTTAAAAGCTTCTATATCCAAAAAGCTTAATGTTAAAAACAGCTTTAGAATAATTTTTGTCGACCACCATAATTTTTTAACATCTTACACAATCATTTTTTCGACATGATTAAAGTCAATGTTAACTTAGTTAAAAGCTGAATATTTAGAAATAAATTCCAGCGTCACAAAGCTTTCTTAAGGAATTATTAAAATTACAAATTTGGAAAACATTTAAAGGTTGTTTACAAATTTCGTATAGGTAAAACTCGATTTACAGTTTTAAAGCTCTATATAAATTAAAAGCTTTAAAAGTTTATCCAGACAGCTTTATATAAAAGCTTATTATTGTTAGTTATTTTAATATAATTCAAAAGCTCGATAACAATTTGTTCTATGTTAATTGAGATAAATATCGAACATTTTCTTTTTCGTATTAAAACCTATGAATAAACCCTAATTAGTCCAAATCAGCTTCTTCTCAATTTACGGATAATTTAAAGAGAATTTTGTGAAAAAGCTCGATTGTTTAAAGTTTTTAAAAAGATAACTTTGTTAGGCCTAGACATTATCTTGCACATTATTTTAGTGAAAGCTTTCTAATATCTATAAAATCTCTTAAGCTTTTTATTAAGCGAATCAAAGCTTAGTTCAAAATCTAGATTTAAATTTGTTCAAAAAGCTCTCAAATAATTTGTTTAATCGCAAAATAGATTAATACTGAGGTTTAAAGCTCCTTTTAAATCGAGCAATAAATAATTGTGTAACTAATTTGTTAAAACATTTATCGGCCTAGAATTTTTCCCAATTGAATTTCAAAATATTATAAAGCCCGAAAAGTTAGCACTACCTAAACGAAAACCTATTTGAACCAATTTGCATTGATTTACTAACATATTCATTTACTAAAAGCTTTCAAGTATTGTTTCGAGATAATTAGGTTAAGACGGTTTAATAAAAAGTCAGTTAACGAAATAATTTTGTTCGACTATTGATATTGTTAAAAGCTCTGGGAAATAAGTTTAACAGGCTCAAAGTTTTTATAAAATAAAAACCCGTATTAAGTTGTACGGAATCATTTAATATTGTTACTAGTTAAAACATTTTAAAGAAAATGCTTTTAACGTTACAATAAATAAAAGCTCGTTTACTTTTTTAGCATAAAACGTGTGAGCTTAGGATTGCTTTAGAAAAGTATAGGCTAATTAAGATAGACACAGACAGAAAAGTTCGTTAAGGAAACAGTTGAAAGCTTAAAGTAGCTTTAATTAGTAAACAATTTGGAAAATAGCTTAGAAAATGTACATACTCGCAATATACAATCACTAGATTTGGTCAGTAAAAATTTCACCCCAAAAGGCTAGGTGAATCATTTTTAAGATATATTAAATTAAAAGCTCAAAATTTTAATTTTTTCAATTTTTTTGCACAAACTTAAATAAGTTTCACTATGCCCAAACAAGAATAGCATATGCGTTTTTACCAGTCACTTAATTTTTTAGTCTTCAGTTATCCACTAAAATTTTATGTTTGTACCCAAAGCTTTTAAATTTTCGATTTTTAGTGTTTTGGTTTCCATTAAAATTTATCTCAATATTGTGATTTTCAATCGTCGATTATGATTCGCAAACTTACTTTATTTTTGCTATTTCGTCAAATAAATAAACAAAAAAGCTTTCGAATAATTAAATTGGGATAACAACATTTTGGTTTAGTAAATTCAAACCAATTACAGCGTTGTAGTTCGTCTAAATATTTATTCGGGAATAATTTAGAAAAGCTTTTAGAGCTTTTCATTGTAAATAATAGTTTTAATTTTAATGTTCTACACAGGTTAATAGTTTTTTTTTAGTAATTTTGCTTAATAGTTTTGATATAATCTGACCAGATAACTACGAGTAATTCGTAATATTTTTGTTGTTGTCAACATAATTTGTTATTGTCATTTTATAATAATTACACAACATTGACCATATATCTTACGTATTCTTAACTGTAATTTGTATAGCTAAGCAAAAAAGTTTTTTCAAAACAAAGTTTATTACTTTTCACTATAAAGCTCTTGAAAAAAAAAAAATTTCGGCAAATTCTCAACAGCAGACGGGTCGATTTCGAAAAAGGACGATATAGTTTTGTATAAAGAAAAGTTTTTAAAAAGATAACTTTGTTAGGCCTAGACATTATCTTGCACATTATTTTAGTGAAAGCTTTCTAATATCTATAAAATATCTAGGTGTTAAGCTTGTTATTAGGCGAATAAAAGCTTAGTTCAAAATTAAGATTTAAATCTGTTCAAAAAGCCCTCAAATAATTAGTTTTAATCGCAAAATAGATAATTACTGAGGTTTAAAGCTCCCTTTAATTAGAGCTCTTACACAATTAGAACCTTCCAATAAATAATAGTGTAACTTATTTCTTAAAATATTTATCCGCCTAGAATTTTTCCCAATTGAATTTCAAAATATTATAAAGCCTGAAAAGTTAGCACTACCTAAACGAAAACTCATTTGAACCAATTTGCATTGATTTATTAACATATTCATTTACTAAAAGCTTTCAAGCATTGTTTCAAGATAATTAGGTTAAGACGGTTTAATAAAAAGCCAGTTGGCAAACTAAAGTTATTACTAAAAGCTCTGGGAAATAAGTTTAACAGGCTCAAAGTTTTTATAAAATAAAAACCCGTATTAAGTTGTACGGAATCATTTAATATTGTAATTAGTAAAAATATTTTAAAGAAAATGCTTTAAACATTACAATAAATAAAAGCTCGTTTAATTTTTTAGCATAAAACATTTGAGCTTAGGATTGCTTTATAAAAATATAGGCTAATTAAGATAAACACAGACATAAAAGTTCGTTAAGGAAACAGTTGAAAGCTTAAAGTAGCTTTAATTAGTAAACAATTTGGAAAATAGCTTAGAAAATGTACATACTCGCAATACACTATCACTAAATTTGGTCAGTAAAAATTTCACATTTATATTAAGTTAAAAGCTCAAAATTTTAATTTTTTCAATTTTTTTGCACAAACTTAAATAAGTTTCACTATGCCCAAACAAGAATAGCATGTGCGTTTTTACCGGTCACTTAATTTTTTAGTCTTCAGTTATCCACTAAAATTTTATGTTTGTACCCAAAGCTTTTAAATTTTCGATTTTTAGTGTTTTGGTTTCCATTAAAATTTATTCCAATATTGCGATTTTCAATCGTCAATTGTGATTCGCAAACTTACTTTTTTTTGCTATTTCATCAAATAAATAAACAAAGAATCTTTCGAATAATTAAATTGGGAGAACAACATTTTGGTTTAGTAAAGTCAAACCAATTACAGCGATGTTGGGTTGTAGTTCGTCTAAATATTTATTCGGGAATAATTTAGAAAGCTTTTAGAGCTTTTCATTGTAAATAACTGTTTTAATTTTAATGTTCTAGACAGTTTAATAGTTTTTTTTTAGTAATGTTGCTTAATAGTTTAAAAAATATTTTTCGGCAAACTCTCAACAGCAGACGGGTCGATTTCGAAAAAGGACGATATAGTTTTTTAAAAATAAAACTTTAGTAAATGATTGATTTTTAAATCCGACAAAAAATATTTAGATTTTCTGTCAGTAACTGGTTTAGAAGCTTGATCTGGGGTGAAGTTTTAAATCTTTTCAATAATACAAAATAAATCATTTGAAGATAAATGAAAGAAATTTATTATGAAAATTATTTGCAACGCTTTTTAGATATTTACGGAATTCTAGAAAAGCTAAAACGCAAGTTTAAAAAATGTTTAAAAGCTTTTCAAGGTGGTCTTTAAGATAAAGTATAAGATATAAAATAGCTCGCTTAAAATTCTAGTTTGTTTGAAAGTTAAATTAATTCATTTTTATAAATATAAATATGTGCTTTTAAGCTCGTTAAATAAATTTTTTTCAATATTATTGTAAATTCGATCCTAAAACTTTCTGTTAATTAAATGTTTCCGATTTTCGCTTTGTTAATAATTTTAAAAGCTGAACATAACAGTATTTTAAAATCTTAGATTTTCAAATAAAGCTTTTTAATTTTCATGAAATACAAATTTTGCTTCGTTTTTATTTGATAGTCGTATTTATTCATAAACCATGGTTTTCCGTTCAATCAGATATTCAAAATTAAAAGGCTTTCAATTAATTTCATTACAAACGAACCAAAGCTCATTTAAACCAATTTTCTTTCATTTCTAACATTACACAGCTATCATCAATATTATTATTACTATTTTTGCTACTAAATTGCAGATGGAAAAATAATGCAGATTACAACTTTTTTTCCCAATGCACTAACATTACGATAAAAATCAATATTGTGGAGTGGGGGAGAGATATAAACCCGAATTGGAATAAGTTTAAATGATAGTAAAAGCTACATTTTTTATTTGATTTAGTTTTGGATTTTATTTAATGTTTTTGTGATACAGCATAGTAAAAAAAAAAATTGAAAATCTCAACTCTATTGAATTATTCATAATTTAATTAATATTCGAAGCAGAACAACATGGATTTTATATGTAGACTATGTATGTTTTATGTATGGAATATTGCTAACTTTTAAAGTTTAATTTGCAAAGTTTATTTTTTTATTTCAAACTAAAATGATTATGTACCGAGATTAATTGCAGTCTGGTGTTTGTATATTGCTATGTAGGCAGAAATCCTGGCACCAAACTAAACACATTGAAACTTTAATGTATCAACAAATTAAAGTTTTCATATTATTACGTATAGTCTTTAGTCTCGTGTGCACACACAAATATCTATACATATATTCCCAAACAAATACTCAAAGCTTGGGAAAAATAAATAAATCTTTAAAGGAAACGAAAAAGAAATAAGAAAACGTCTTCCAAAAAAAAATTTAGTGCTTTCATTTTTATTTATTCTCTAAAGATAAATATTTGGTTCGATATCTCTAGAGAAGATATAAAATATTCCAAAAAAAACTTCCACCCCTTATACGATGTATTCAAGAAAATATAATACACCCAGGCAAATTGAAAAACAGGAAATTCCATTTTTTTGTTTTTTTTTTTTTTTTGGATTTTAAATTCGTACTTTTCCAAAATAGCTATTTTCAACCAATTGGCAAACGGCACAAGCAAAATTGTAAATATTTTATTGAAATTTTGTGAATGAAATTGAAATATTAATGTTGAATGTAACGAGAAAATAAATATTGACAAAAACAACAAGTACTCCTACATACTTATGTATGTGTATGGGGAATACATATTCGGATTTTTCATGTATATATACATATGTATGTATGTCTAGCGGGAAATGACTCATTCTATAACACCACCGGTATATATACATACATATATATATATTGACAGTTTTGTACCCATTTTTTATGCTGTTGCTGCACCAAATTTATTTATACAATATTGCATCTCGTATGCACTCGTATATATTATGTAAATCGCATTTAAATCATAAACATGATTATATCAGTTTTATCGATTTTATTATGGTTACGTGATAAAATTGAGATTGGCATCAGATTCGTTGGAATGACGGATTTCAATTAAAATTTGCCTGAATGAAGTGAATAACTATGTTATCTCACAATAGAATACTTTTGACTTTATCCATATGAATTAAACGTCACAAGACTGTGGCCACGGATTCCTAAAAACATATTATTATTGTTATAAATTTATAAATCGTAATATCGTTGGTACATTTAATTGTTTCTACTTCCTATAGTGTCAATGTAAATCAAGTAAAACCCTTCACCTCCAACGATCTCAGAGCTGAAAATCAGATCTACGGCACTTTTTTTTTTGTATTTAAAATTTTGTTCTAAGTTGAGTTGCGGTCGAATTAGAGAAATGTGCAAAAATTTTCATTTGTGATAAATTTAGAGTAGTCAGTAAAGAGATATAATCTTAAAAATAGCTGTAACACTGGTTGGATCATTTGAAATCTCTATTCATGTTATTAAGTGCTTTATATAGCTTTTATTAAAGCATTTCACCTAAATCACATACTTATAACCCGATTAATACCAATATTTTTTAAATTTTAATGCTTTCGGCGAAATGAAGACAGAATACATATTTGAATGTTTATTTTTATAGAAAGATCAGAGTGATAATTTATTTGATAATAAACAAACATATTTCTAGAGTTCGGGCCCAAACCTTTTCGATCTAATCTAATGTACAAATAAGAATCGTTTTAAAGAGGCAGTCGACCAGATTTTTGAATGAATCTAACGTGCATGTTTATCTAGATTCTAACAAACGAAACAAAATTCAGGCGTGTTCCGCTTCGATTTTTTTTTTTTTTTATTAAGAAATTGTTTCTAATCTGAAAGGCTACAGGATGAAGTCGACCAGGAACAGTTTTTCTAATTTCATTATTCTGAATTTATTCGGTCTGTAAGTGTTATGTTTTAAATTTCATTTTCCTTATCAATTTAATATGAAACATTTTAATTGCCTTTTTTTTGGTCCAATTCCCTAATTTAACATGTTTTGCATGGTTTCGAATAACATGGAATTTTGAAGAATCAATCCATAAATAGAGTACGTAATTTTGTTTTCTAGTTTCTTTTAGGAAGTTCTAGCCAAATTTAAATTTTTGTTGCGCAAATATCGGTGCGAATCCATTAGTGTCATTCAAAGAAGTAATGTTTTGTTGTGTAAAATATGGTGGGTAGCGCTCGGATTCTCCTGTTATTGCTAGCTTGAGTAGGGTCCAGATTTTCCTTAATCTACAGACGTAGACGAACGCGATAAGTAAAAACGAAATTTAAGAATTTATCAAATTTAAATATGAATTTTTGTTATTGTGCAAAAAAATTAGAACGAAATGCTTTGATAATTTTCATAAAGCCTATACCAAGTTGAAGAAGATCATAAAAAGCTATTTAGATTCAAATATTTTTACTTATGAACTTATAATTTTTAAGAAGGGAAAATAAGTTTGATAAATTTTACTCTAGTTCACCTGTTTTTTCAGTGACAAGAAGTTTATGTTAAAATAATTTTATCAACTTGTTTTATTCAGCACAGTGTATTAATTCGGAATATGAACTATATTTATATAAACAAACAAACACAAATACAAACAAATTAAAAATCAATCTTGTTGGGCAAAATACCATGAAATGATTCAGTACGGGCGATTTGAGGTATTTTAAGGAATATTCATCCCTCACCCAGCCGAGGCTGAGTCTAAAGCTCTGGAATGTGACGAGATGTATTATTCAGCCATTGAAAAACTCAACACGCGCATACGAGATATTCAGCAGAAAACACCATACCAAGATATTTCTTTAGCCATGAATACCGGTCATGCTTCTGCATCATTCAATCAACCGCGCAGTGAAACAAAATTACCACGTCTAACGTTACCAACGTTTGATGGAAATTATCAGGAATGGCAGTCATTTCATGATATGTTCATGTCGACCGTTCATGATAACCCGGCTCTGACGGGAGTTCAAAAATTGCAATACGTGAAAGGCGCATTAAGGGGAGAGGCTAGTGCATCACTGCGACACTTGGCCATAACTGAAAGCAACTACATAGAAGCATACCAAAAGCTAGTCAAAAGGTACAGTAAGAAAAAACTAATCCTAACCGCTTTTATTAAAACGTTTGTTAGTCAACCAATAATCACCACTTTATCAGCTAAGCATCTTCGTCAAGTATGCGACACTTCAGACGAAATAATACGTGGTAGAAAGAAAACCGCGATCCATGGCTGATTTATTTAGTTTTAAATAAATTAGATGAGGACACTCAGCAGCGTTGGTTAGATGAATCATCAGAAATCGAATACCCTACTTGGCAATCTTTCGTAGAATTTATAAACAAGTGAGCCGATTCCTTCGAGAATTGCATACCATCAAATAAAAAACCACAACCACACCCAACTAACATCCGAAGTTTTACCGTAGCTATCAAAACTTGTCCATTATGCAACACAGTCCACAACCTATATGAATGCACCAAATTTAAAAATATGGATGTTAATGCAAGACGTGTTTTTGTGCAGGGGGCGAATCGCTGTTATAATTGCTTGTGTGATTCCCATTTAGTATCGAGATGTAGATCAAAAAAATCGTGTTTAAAATGTCAAAAACGCCACAATACCTTACTTCATTTATCATACAACGCTAATATTCAGTCAGAACCTACCCCAACAACAGAGAAAACCACAATAACCGAGAAAACTCCAACAAGGTCAGTATGTCTAATCCCTTCCACCAAATTGGATTACTACAAACAGCAATGGTAAATGTAAGAGGAGTAGATAATGTTCTCTATTCCTGCAGGGCGCTTTTAGATTCTGGAAATCTGGCATCATTCATAACCGAGTCATGTGTTCAAAAGTTAGGGCTTCCACGGAAAAATCAACGAACCATAGTGGAGGGCCTAGCATCAACAAGAGTGGGAACTTCAAGGGGGAAGGTGACTATGGAGGTATTTTCACGGCCTCGACCAGACACATTTTTTAATATTGAAGCTCTTGTTTTGTCGTCAATTACATCCATTCAACCGTAGATTCACATAGCCAACCAACACTGGGATGAATTTAAAAATTTGGAGTTAGCAGATCCGTTGTTCTATTTGCCTGGTGAAATCGAAATTTTAATTGGGTGCGATCAGTATCTGTCATTAATTCTTCCAGGCCACATTGAGAGTAAGAAAACCAAACTGATAGCACAAGAAACCATTCTTGGTTGGATAATTTCGGTGTCATTGAGTGAGAGAGAACGGGAAAAAATCGTGACATTATGCACCACCATCATCAATATTGACTAAACGCTTACTAAATTTTGGGAAATGGAAGACATCAAAAAACCGATTAGCCAAACACCTAAGGAAGTTCAATAAGAAAATAATTTTCTAAACAACTATGTACCAAAGAAATTCTGATGGTCGATATATCGTAGCTCTACCGTTTGACCAGGAAGCTGTGCCACTAGGGGAATCGAAAACACAAGCCATCAGAAAAATCAGTTGAACATCGACTAACAAGAAATTCAGAGCTAAAAGCAGAATATACATTAAATTTATGAAGGAATACGAAGGTTTAGGACACATGGAGCTTATACCTGACACCGAAATAGCCATTGCACCAAATCAGTCCTATTATTTACCGCACCACTCATTCTATAAGGAAACAAGTACCACGACCAAGTTACGAGTCGTTTTTGATGCTTCGGCGAAAACCAAATCAGGCAGATCATTGAACGAAAATTTACTAGTTGGGCCGTCAATTCAGCAAACCCTACAACAAATTCTTTTACGTTTTCGTTTCCATAGATTTGTTATGACAGCAGACCTGGAAAAAATGTTTAGGCAAATATTGATCACTCGCCCACATACCGAGTTCCAACGAATTTTATGGCGGGAGGAACCAACAGAACCAATTCGAGAATATCGTTTGCTTATTGTCACGTATGGAACTGCATCAGCACCATTCCTATCAACTCGTGTTCTAAAACAGATTGCTGAAAACAACAAACAATCATATCCATTAGCAGCATCAATCATTGCTAGAGATTTTTATGTCGACGACCTAATGACCGGGGCAGACACCTTAGAACAACTCTTCACATTAAAAAAAGGAAATTTCTACAATAATGAAGACATCAGGATTTAACCTTCGTAAGTGGCTATCCAATTGTCAACTAACGATGAAGTTCCAACCAGTAACAACAAACTAATTGAAAACGACAAAGAAGCACAATACTCCAAGGTGCTAGGTATGTATTGGAATACAAAAAATTATTTTTTCACCTACAGAGTTTCATTAGACGAAAACCCAATGCTTACCAAACGGGACATGCTGTCAGAAGCATCTAAGATTTTTGACCCACAAGGTTGGCTAGCCCCTATTACGATTTACGTGAAGATCATTTTTCAAAGCACATGGGCAAAATGCTTAGATTGGGATGACCTACTACCAAGGAATATTTCAGAAGATTGGTGCAAATTCCGGAAAGAGCTAACAACTAATTGAGTTCGTCACTATACCAAGATGGCTCAAATTTTCATCTCACCCAATAACGTTGCATGGATTTTCGGATGCGTCCCAGAATGCCTATGCAGCTGTCGTGTATGCTATATGTATCAATGAGAATGGTGGAATAGAGGCGACAATTATATCTGCCAAAACCAAGGTGGCACCAGCACAGAAGCAGATTACAATCCCTAAACTGTTTAGTGGATAGTGTACAAGATCTCTTAATAGACCGAGAATCCAATATTTACATGTGGAGTGATTCAACGATAGTTTTGTCATGGCTGGAAACAGTACCTCGCTCACTCGACTTATTAGTAGGAAACCGAATATCCCAAATTATCACCAACTATTCCAGGAAATATTGGCAACATATAACGACGAAACATAATCTAGCGGATTGTGCCTCTAGGGGCATTTTACCTTCAGAATTATTGAACCACAACCTTTGGTGGACAGGACCACAATGGATTAAGTATCCTGTAACCGAATGGCCAGTAAAACCTGTAGTCATTTGTAACCTAACATCATTTTCGTCCCCGATCCAGCTAATTGTGTCAAAATATTCAAATTTTAATAAAATTATTCGTGTTAGCATATTGTAAACGGTTTATTAAAAATTGTAAGTTGAAACCAGAAGAGAGACCTAAAACATTTCTTAATTGTAGTAAATTGAACGAATCAAAATTACTTATAATAAAATTTGTGCAAGGAAATCACTTTCAATCCGAAATAAAAACATTAAAACATAATTTACAATTGCCAACCAAACATAAACTAATAAACCTTAATCCCTTCCTAGACAAAAATGGTATACTTAGAGTAGGGGGGCGTATAGAACGAGCAACCGTACCACTTGATGCGAAACATCCGATATTATTACCAACCGAAGATGTCATCTCTGAAATTATTGTTCGTACAGCACATGAACAATTACTTTGTGGAAAACATACACAGTTGTTTACAACACTTAAGCAAAATTATTGGATTTTGAACTTGCACTTTAGTCCGGCCGTTCTTATCGACAGGTGTCGATTATGCTGGACCGATATACGTTCGACCATCAAAACGAAGGTGATTAAAACCGGAAAAGTCGTACATTGCAGTTTTCATATGCCTTAGCACAAAAGCAATTCACCTTGAATTAGCTGGGGACCTAACAACCAATTCATTTATTGCGGCTTTTCGGCGTTTCATTTCACGTCGTGGTCTTTGTCGTGAAATAATAAGCGACAACGGCTCAAACTTCATTGGGGCCAAAAATGATCTCAATGAACTTTTTAAACTCATCAATAACGTTGCGATTTCTAACTTTCTTTCGCAGCAACAAATTACATGGAAGTTCAACCCGCCAACTGGCTCTCATTTTGGTGGGATATATGAAGCAGCCGTCAAATCAACAAAGTATCATCTAAAAACAACATTGTCAGAAGCGCTACTTACATACGAAGAAATGACCACATTGTTGACGCAGATTGAGGCGATCCCTAATTCGCGGCCACTTTGTATCAGCTCTGATGACGACATAAATCCGTTGACGCCGGCTCACTTTTTAATTGGCCATCCATATACTTATTTACCACAACCAGATATTAGCCACATTAAATTAAACCACCTTACCAGATGGCAATACCTACAACGACTACGGCAAGAATTCTGGAAAAAAAGGCATTCAAATTATTTGACATCTTTACAAAAAAGAACCAAATGGCAAAGTAACTCCCCAGCAATCAAAATAGATGATATCGTCATAATACGGGAAGACAACACACCTGCAAATAAATGGAATCTGGGACGAGTCGTTGCAGTTCACCCAGGAGAAGACCACGTAGTACGAGTAGTTACTGTGAAGACAGCAACTGGACTATTGAAGCGGCCTGTTGTCAAATTATCAGTGGTACCGATTGACGAATAATGCCAGCATTTTCTGTGAGATGGGAGGATGTCTATTTTCATCTTGGACCATATTTTTATATTATTATTACTAAAGACCCCTTTTTCATTTATAAACAGTTCAATTTCGCCTTAAGCACATTTATATTTTATAATTATTTATATTCAGAATTCAAACCATTTTATAGTAAGATCATTTTTTAATTGGTATTATATAAATAAAACGCCGTCGTTTACCTTATGCCATAGTGCGGTGCTGAAATATGCTATTTTAAAATCTTCTGTAACGCACCATATGCTATAGTGTACCATATGCCGTTTTGAAATATGACATTTTGAAATATGCCAAAGTCTACCATATGCCGTAATGTACCATATGCCGATTTTAAATATGGCATAGTGTACCTTATGCCGTAGCCTAACATATCTACGGCTTAATCTGCAAAAACGCCAACTCCAATTTTAGTCGAAATACACATTTTATTACCAGCATCTAAATGACAGCAGCCGTCACAATTCTGAATAAGCGACCAAACAAGACAACTCCGTATCTACTGTCATCTCGAATAAATTACACAGTTTTATGCCGTCGTTGTGCCGTATTGAAATATGCTATAGTGTACCATATGTCGTTTTGAAATATGTCATAGTGTACATTATGTTATATTTTCATGTTGAACGGATCCCACCATACACATATTATGTCAAAACGATCCAGTCGAACACTGACAATAATTAAAAAATGCTACAACTCTGGCAGCGTAATAATTAATGCTCGTATATTATAAACAAAATGAATCATTGCTAAGAAATTTTACAAAAAATCGATGAAATTGAACCACAAAAAACGAAATTAAAGATTATCGATAAATGTTGTGGAACAATCGACAGTTTTGCTTTCTTAATTCGCAACTGGAGTATCATCAAAAACTCTCTGAAAATTCCAACACTAACTTCATCACAATGTATAGTAATTTCTCGTAATCTGAAAAATTCTCGTATAATTCTCGGAAAATCTTTGTAAACTGTATATTCTGTGAGCGCCAAAAAACTTTGTCGGTTCTTCTTTTTAATTATGAAAATATTGACAATAATTCTCAATTATTCTGGGAAAAAAATTAAAACGAATAAAATTTTTTGAAAATATCGAATTACCTGAACAAAAGATTTACACAAAGAGAGTTACTTAACTTCACATCTTTATTCCACTTACTAATTCTCTTTCCATTTTAAAGAACTTCCCTTTGCGCTTATATTATCACAGGGACAATATAGGCTTATGTCCAGAGCGGCAACCTATTTCAAGGTTGCTGTACATCTACATAAAAGCAGACGTACGCCATCTAAAATTTTTAATTAAATTTGAAATTAAGTGAAACAGTAAAATCATATTCTATACCAATCAAGTTTATTTGTTTATTAAATAATATACAAACATCATAAATGATTAATAAATCGACATTTCCATCATGGTGGGATGGACTTCTAATACCGTAACTGAATTTGGTTTAGGATATATGATAAAACGAGTTTGTGATTTACGAGAAACGCACTGTGTATTTTTACCAATGGGTTCGTATTTCCATTCGATTGTATAAATGTAATTAGGATGAACACGGATTGATGCTCCCAAACTTATGACAGCACAATTCACGTCTAATTCTATATCATTTATATTAATTTCTGATACCTTAATCAAATCGAGATGTTGGCAGGAAATTGTGATGTTCATCCGCTTGACATCCTCATTAGGGCATTGTTTCCCAAACGTAAACCCACGCAGCATCATTTCAGAAGAAACGAAAAACTTGGTTTTAAATACAAATCCACCTGGATAGGTCTTCCATTCATTTCGAGCTAGGTACTCCATTCTTGGTGATGAATCCCATATTCCGTCATCGCATTCAGCTCCAAAAATTTTCTGCTTGGCCAGTTTCATTAAATCATTTTCCATTAATAAATTTGGATATTTCGTTTTAATATTCCGCAGTTCCTCGCTGGACATCGTTGGAAACCGTATCAATTGAATCAAGTTATTAAACTTTTTGCAGCACTCGATAAATGTTATTTGGTTTTCCTTGCAATGATTATTCATCCAACGGACCAAAGCATCAAGGATATATGATTCAGTTACGCCCTTCTCGATTCGATCAAATTTTAAAACTTCTTCTACTGTATCTGAATGTATCGATGTAAATGTATCAAAATCCAAATAGAATTTTAAATTAGTAGCTACACCGTTCTTAATATACTTTCTATTTAATTCAATTTTGCAGTTTTCCGTTCTATACCAATCCAACTTTTGCAAATCACTGAAACTTTCATTCATCACGTGATTAATCAATCTTATCACATTGTAATGTATCGCCAATTTCAAAAAAATTTTCTTATCGTCATCATCTGCTTGATCGGTGTATATAAATTGAATGAACTGATAAAACACTTCATATTTATAATCAGTTATCGGTATGATTTTCTTTTCGCCTAATGTGATTTCTAACTGCTTTTGAAATACGTTGCTACGCACCATTAAAATCAGTGAGTGCGCGTAAATCTTCTTGCCTTCGACAAGAAATGTTACATCGGACAAATGTTCCGAATTAAATAGTTTAGCAGGAATATCTCTCATTAGAAGAGGCGTTTCGTTGATTGTGTATTCCATTTAATTATCTATCAATATTTTCACAGAACTTATTTCACTTTAGACGTTTCACTAGGTAAGACAAACTGAAATTTTACTTGGTCGAAAATAATCTTATCTTTTGAGCGAATATTGATAAGTTTTTTTTTTCTCAATTTATTTTATTTTACAAGTATGAATGACGGTCACCTGATATAATCTATTTGATAAGTAAATCGTTATGACATAAAATGATTAAACTTAACTTTTTTGTGCAACTATGGTATTTAACTATTGTAATTCCAAATCTAAATGAATCCCGAGCGCGCAGAATTCAATTAGATTAGGGATTTCGTCGAACCGCTATTTTCTGTTTGGCAAATTTCGTAAAATCACTTTCCATTAATGAATCCGGATTTCCTTTTAATTCGGCGGAATTCCAACATTGTTGGAAAACGTATTAGGTGAACTAAGCAAGCAATTTTTCCAATTTCTGCTTTATACAATTCTAGCTTAAGCAATTTGCTAAAATGCTTAAGTCGCTGTATGTAAATTGAATGATCTGGTCCCTTACAACTGCCTTTGAAGTAAGTTAATCTTCTTGCCTTCGATGAGAAACTTTGTATCCGACTAATAATTCAAAATTAAAAAGTGTGGCTGCAATTTCTTGCATTTTGAACGGATTCTCGTTGATTTTGTATTCCATTTTATTATTTTTCACTACCCAAAATTTTAATTCACTTGCTCACTGTTTTACTAGATAAGACAAATCTAATTTTTTGTGGTTTGCTTACTCGGAAATATTCTTATCTTTTGAACCAATACTGATAATTTTTTCTATTTAAGTGTTTACTGAAATATTTTATTTCATAAATATCCACAAGTAAATCAATTTTTCATTGTCGAAAAATCCTAAATGATACACTATGTTAACTATAATTTTGCAGTGTTTGGATAAGAGTCTGTTTCAGCATTTGATTTTAAGCATTTGCTTCAACTTTAACAGATCTGTGAAAGAGGCCGCTTTAGTGGAATAGCTGCCCATCCCGAAAGACTGACGGAATGAAACCTGTTGTTTCTCAATTGTTTGTTATGTTGGCACACAGCAAGAACTCAGACACAAGCTTTATAGACAATGTGTTCTTCAAAATTGCTTGAAGCGACTTGAAGCCTTTGGGGTAGATACAAATTCTATTGATATATGTTTATCAAACGTCACATTCTTTGTCCTAAGATGTGATAAAGTGATCATATTCATACCTCAAACGTCTTCGATTTTCTCTCAATTTCATAAATTCGTAAATCGAAACGCATCCTTCAAATCTATGCTTGAGATAAAATTTTCAAATCGTCCCAGAAGTCCGTCGATCAAATCAGGATTATGTACGTAATGATGTGACGCTCCATATACCGTACCGTCCTAATGCAGGGAAAATACAAACGAAACCAATTCTTAGTAAAATTCAACAATCTCCCTTTGGAGCCATTTACTGGAGATAACCGGCGGAAAATTATGAAATTGAAGACCGCAGATTGCCGAATAAATTACCCGCACCCTATCCTAATTCGAGGTTTTCACTGATTCCCAGATTTTACGATGCGATTGGTTTTGACTATGAAAATATTTCTAAGCTCCAGATGGCTTAATTGATGCCTTTAGGAAAAAATTAGTATATTGAGCAATACCTTGCATCAGTTTGAAGAATAAATATCTGCTTCTATATTATGGTATCTCCCTACGAATCATATTATATTGAATCGATTTTTGGGCTATTTGAGCTTTGCAAAAATTGGTCTACATACATATTTTAGTATTACCCCTAATCAACTTATTGGATCATTTTTTCAGCAATTTCAACTTATTTGAAAATGTGTGTACTAAATAGAATTTAAAATTAATTCCAAAACTACCAGACTTTGTGAATTTATCTAATATCTAGCATGTAATAAAAATAATTGAGCAACAGTTAAAATGAAACAAATAATTGACTCAAAATTCACTAAGATTGATAACTTCGAAATATCAACTGTTCACAGCCCGAACGGTTTAATTAAGCATTTCGTATATACAATGTTGTAGCGAGCAAAACCTAATATTAATTTGACTACTGAATTTTGAGCTACTTGTTCATTTTTGCATTGAGTTAATATTCAACTATGGCTAAACGATTTAATTATTGAAAAACATTATTTATTAAGCACCACTTAATAAAGGCTTTTTCAAAATTTGTTTGGGAATTAATTTTAAAATTCTGGATTTTCCAGTATTGGGTGGTCTATCATTAAGGAGTTAATTGAAGAAAAAAAATTATTAGCGTTAAATAAATGAGTGACTCAAAATACACTACGGTTAATTCAGTCTGTGCACATTTCGAATGGCTTAGTTGACCACAACGAAAATTAAGTCGAAATTGAGCAACACCTGATATTAGCTTGAACGGAAGTAATTATATAATTTAAAAAATATTGACCAACGGTTAAAATTAAATAAATGACGGACTCAACATAAACCACGATTAAACAAGTCCTGCTATCATTTGACCACTGGTTGAACGACTTAAATGCTGAGTTTAAAAGTATAGCATACATTGAGCAAAACTTAATATTAGTTCGAGCTATGAAGTTTGAACTACTGGATTATTTTAGTAATTAAAAATCCTAGATCTCTTGTATTGGAAAGTAATTTGAAAAAAATAGAGCAAAAATTAAAATTAAACCTGTCTGCCACACATCTTCATTCGGAACAGCTTAATTGACTAGATAGCCTGATTGATAACGGACGCTCTAAAATCTGTCTGATTACGGTGGTTTTTACCTTTAATAATAAGCTTTGGAACCTGTAATACTTAAACGTTTCAGTTTAAACTTTTTAATTTTTTATTGGATTTATTTTTATTTTCACTGAATTATAATGACCTTTTTAATAAGTTTTTGTGAAAGTGGACTTAACAAATGTATTAATGACGTTCAGAAATAACTAACATAAATAATTGCAAATTAGAGATTTTTTTTTTTTTTTATTAGGCCTTGACTCCTACAAAAATTAGAGCCATATTGCCAAAAATTCAAATTTGTACAATTTTTATTTACATCGTTTTATTTCATAATTCAATTTTAACCAAAAAATGTTTAATCTTTAAAATGGATCCGGATTACTCCCTACACATATTCTGTCAGCTACTGCTTATTTTGTATCATATTGCTATTCCACTCATCCTAATAAATTCATACATTTCCTTATAAGCCAAAGAACCACCCTCATTCATTAAATCACTTAAATTTCTTGCATTTCGAAGGATGTTGAACTTAGTCTTGTATTGGTTGTATCTCGGGCAAGCCAATATGAGATGTTCAACATCCTCCACACTTTCACACAACTCACAATCTTTGTCCTCACTCAAATGACGTTTCCACAAGCATTCCTTCCAGTTTCCATGGTTCAGCCTGATTCTCTCAACCGTTCGCAACATTCGCGTATCTACTTTGAGCTCCTTAAAAAAACGGAATTCTCAAAGGAGTACCACGGAGCGCTCTGTACTTCATTCCTTTCGTTAGACTTTTCTCATTAAACTCACTCTCCCATTTTCTCCACAGATTCATCTGAAGCATTCGAAGTACGTCTCTTACATCCTTCCTTTCGTACTCCTGAACCATGTCATTCAATGTACCTTTTTTATGCTAACATATCGGCTCTTTCATTCCCTTCGATCTGTCTATGTGAGGGGATCCATTGTATGGCCACATCACGTTGACAGTCGGTTCGTCCCTGGAGTGGTAGATTTTGGTCTATCTAACACCCTCAGGAACTCTCCCCATTCATACTTACAATCCATTCTTTCATTTCTACTCATTCTATCAACTTCATTTATTACATTCAAATCATTGCTTACATTCAACATCATTCTTACAAATTCTTCATCTTTTTCTCTGTTCTCACATACCACATTGCTCACATTAAAATGTTTACCATTCACTCTATTAAACAAACTCCATACATCCTTAGTTGTGGTTCTATGTAACGATCTGTATGGATTAGGGTTTTTTAACTAGATAATTAAGGGACTTAACGTGGTAATTAAGAGGGTATGTGCTAGCCAAACCTTTGTCATAATTGTTGGTAATGGCCGATATTGGCCCTTGGGAGTTGAATGCGATTTCCAAAATATAATTTTGCAGAACTTTTATTAAACGATCGATCTGTATGGATTCGGGTTTTTTAACTAGATAATTAAGGGACCTATTGCATGTGCTAGCCAAACCTATGTCATCATTGTTGCCAATGGCCGCTATTGGCCCTTGGGGGTTGGATGCGATTTCCAAAATAAAATTTTGCAAAACTTTTATTAAACGAACGATCTATGTATATGGATTAGGGTTTTTTAACTAGGTAATTAAGGGACTTATTCCCTGTGCTAGCCAAACCATTGTCATCATTATTGGCAATGGCCGATATTGGCCCTTAGGAGTTGAATTCGATTTCCAAAATATAATTTTGCAGAACTTTTATTAAACGAACGATCTGTATGGATTCGGGTTTTTAACTAGGTAATTAAGGGACCTATTCCATGTGCTAGCCAAGCTTTTTTCATCATTGTTGGTAATGGCCGATATTGGCCCTTGGCAGTTGAATGCGATTTCCAAAATAAAATTTTGCAGAACTTTTATTAAACGATCGATCTGTATGGATTAGGGTTTTTTAACTAGGTTTTTATGGGACCTATTCCATGTTCTATCCAAGCCTTTGTCATCATTCTTGGCAATGGCCGATATTGGCCCTTGGGAGTTGAATTCGATTTCCAAAATATAATTTTGCAGAACTTTTATTAAACGATCGATCTGTATGGATTAGGGTTTTTAACTAGGTAATTAAGGGACCTATTCCATGTGCTAGCCAAACCTTTGTCATCATTGTTGCCAATGGCCGATATTGGCCCTTGGGGGTTGGATGCGATTTCCAAAATAAAATTTTGCAAAACTTTTATTAAACGAACGATCTATATGGATTAGGGTTTTTTAACTAGGTAATTAAGGGACTTATTCCCTGTGCTAGCAAAGCCTTTGTCATCATTATTGGCAATGGCCGATATTGGCCCTTAGGAGTTGAATGCGATTTCCAAAATATAATTTTGCAGAACTTTTATTAAACGAACGATCTGTATGGATTCGGGTTTTTTTAACTAGGTAATTAAGGGACCTATTGCATGTGCTATCCAAGCCTTTGTCATCATTGTTGGCAATGGCCGATATTGGCCCTTAGGAGTTGAATTCGATTTCCAAAATATAATTTTGCAGAACTTTTATTAAACAATCGATCTGTAAGGATTAGTGTTTTTAACTAGGTAATTAAGGGACCTATTCCATGTGCTAGCCAAACCTTTGTCATCATTGTTGGCAATTTCCGATATTGGCCCTTGGGGGTTGAATGCGATTTCCAAAATATAATTTTGCAGAACTTTTACTAAACGAACGATCTGTATGGATTAGCGTTTTTTATCTAGGTAATTAAGGGACCTATTCCATGTGCTAGCCAAGCCGTTGTCATCATTGTTGGCAATGGCCGATATTGGCCCTTCGGAGTTGAATGCGATTTCCAAAATATAATTTTGCAGAACTTTTATTAAACGATCTATCTGTATGGATTCGGGTTTTTTAACTAGGTAATTAAGGGACTTATTCTATGTGCTAGCGAAACCTTTGTCATCAGTGTTGAGTGCGATTTCCAAAAGATAATTTCGTAGAGATTTTATTAAACTAACGATTCGTATGGATTAGGGTTTTTTAACTAGGTAATTAGGAAATTACAACAAATTCTATCGGATTTTGGATTTTAACAGAAAGTATGTATGTGGATAAAAGACTTCATGACTGAGAGAAAAATGGTTCTGAATGGAAGTGGTTTTAGGTTGGAGGGAGTTGCAAATGTTAGACTTCTACAAGGAAGCAGAATATCTCCAGCTCTGTTCAACCTATATACCAGCGAGATACACCACATCAATGCAGACAATCAAATCGTTCTGCAATTTGCAGACGATTTTGTAGTAATTGGAAAAGGGAGAAGTATTGATGTGGCGGTTGAAAGAGCGCAAAACTAGATGATTTAATACAAAATGTTAAAATGTTGAATCTGAGAGTGAATCCTAACAAGTGTGCTTATATGAGTTTCAGAACAAATGTTCCAAATGTTAATATAAGTGTTGATAGTCACAGAATTGAACAAGTAAATGCGTACAGGTATTTGGGTATTTGGATTGATAGACGTATGAATTTTGGGAAACACATGAAAATGTTGGCAGATAACTGCAAGGAACGTTTAAATATGGTTAAACGGGTGAACAAACCTAAATGGGGCGCTCATCCGAGTGTGACTGACATGTTACGGAAGACCCTTATATCCTCCAAAATTGGATATGTTATTAGTGTGTTTGGGAATGGTTCGAAAGGGGCTTTTAGCCAATTAATGAAAGTAGAAAATGCATGTGCAAGAGTCGTATTGGGGGCGATTAACTCAACCCCAATAGATACTTTGTGGTATGAAATGGGTGATTCACCTCTTGATTACAAGAGAGAGTGGATCACAGTGAGAGAGTCGGTGAGAATGATAACTAAGAAAAATGAGTTTTGGAATGAGATGATAGTAAGATTACAAAGTAGGGCGGTGTACAAACCGACTTATCGAACTAGTGTTGCAATTGAAAAGTTGAACATGTTTCTGAGTATAGGCAATGCTGGTCCGCAATCCATTCCTAATAATCTTACTGTATGTTTGAATATGAAGGAATTTAATAAGGGAATGAATGAAGTTATCGCTAAAATTATGTTTGGGAAAATCAGTCAGCGGTATGTGCAAAATGATATCGTTTATACAGATGCTAGTGTGAATGAGAATGGAGTGGGTGTTGGTGTCTTTATGCCTGGTAAGAATGTTGAAATGTATTTTAAAGTGGACAAAAGCATCTGTATAATGAACGCTGAACTGATTGGAATGTTTGAAGGAATTAAACTGGCTGTGAATGAAGGGGAAAGGAAAATAGTAATATTTTCCGATTCCCAGAGTGGTTTATGTTTGCTAAAATGTGGAGGTGGAAGGGAAGGCAATGTGTATGTTGATCTTATTTTTGAATGCGTTCGAGACTGTCAACGTGATGTGACCATACAATGGATCCCATCGCATAGACAGATCGAAGGGAATGAAAGAGCCGATATGTTAGCAAAAAAGGGTACATTGAATGACATGGTTCAGGAGTACGAAAGGAAGGATGCAAGAGACGTACTTCGAATGTTTCAGATGAATCTGTGGAGAAAATGGGAGAGTGAATTTAACGAGAAAAGTCCAACGAAAGTAATGAAGTACAGAGTGCTCCGTGGTACCCCTTTGAGAATTCCGCTCTTTAAGGAGCTCAAAGGAGATACGCGAATGTTGCGAACTGTTGAGAGAATCAGGCTGAACCATGGAAACTGGAAGGAATGCTTGTGGAAACGTCATTTGAGTGAGGACAAAGATTGTGAGTTGTGTGGAAGTGTGGAGGATGTTGAACATCTCATATTGGCTTGTCCCAGATATAGCCAATATAGATCTAAGTTCAACATCCTTCGGAATGCAAGAAATCTAAGTGATTTAATGAATGAGGGTGGTTCTTTGGTTTATAAGGAAATGTATGAATATATTAGGATGAATGGAATAGCAATATGATACAAAATAAGCAGTAGCCGACAAAATATGTGTAGGGAGTAATCCGGATCCATTTTAAAGATTAAACTTTTTTTGGTTAAAATTGAATTATGAAATAAAACGATGTAAATTAAAATTGTACAAATTTGAACTTTTGCCAATATGGCTCTAAATTTTGTAGGAGCCAAGGCCTAATAAAAAAAAAAAAAAAGATTATATTAAAATACTGCATTCCTCGTTGACAACAACAAATCACAGTGACAACAACAACATTATAACGAATAAATTGTTTCTTGAAACTATTTAACAAAATAATTTGATACTACATAAAACCATCAATGCATGAAAACAAAATATTATTTTAAGCATCATCGAAAAGCTTTAAAAGTTTTAAAAAAAATTAATCCATGAAACAACATTTAGGCGAATTTCCTAAAAATTATATTCATATTCTTTCGAAAACAACTTAATTTACTTAAACTAATAAATTTTCCATTTTATGAATATTTTAATTTCACCCAAAAGTGATTAAAAGCTTTTTCAAATATATTCGGCGAAAAAAAGCTTTTAACATTATTACTAAACATAAAAGCACACACATTTTTTTTTTATATAAAGAGAGATTATTTACCTACTCTACCGTCGTCGTCACAATTTACCATTCTAGGTATAATCATAAATAATAATTTTTACTTTTCTGCCTTAATCACAGTGCACAGTACAGTACACAAACAAACAACCCGAATTTATATCTTTTGATTTACCGTGTACGAGAACTTTCATTATGTACACAAAATCCTAATAAGGTTTTTTTTTTGTTTTTGTTCTCGCGCAGAAAACCGAAAAAGTTTTCTTTTTTCTTAAACATACTTCTTCTTCTTGTTCATTTTCGACTTGTTTTTTTTTTTTGTTTGTGTGTGTGCGTGTATTTGTGTTTACGAGTTCGTTGTAACTTTTAATTTAAATTCACTCGGTAGATAATATACAGTTGGTTTACTAAATATGAAATGAAAATATTTATTTTTCAGGAAATATAAATTATTTGGGAAAAATTCTGTGGAAAAACCTTCACAAGAAGAAGAGGAAAAAGAAGAAAATGTTTCTATAAATTTTTTTAATTTAATATAATACAAAAAAAATAAAAGAAAATTTTATTCGGTTTGTCGCAAAATGTCACGCCTTTAGTGAAATTATGGAAAGTACACACACACTTTTGAGGTCAAAAGAAGAAACAAAAAAGTTTTTTTTATTTTATCTTTTGTATATCTTATCATGTTTTTGGTGATCTTTGGCCGGAAGGTTAATTCATCTTTAGATATATATTTACTCTGTTTGTGTGCATGTATATATTGAAAAGATTATACATATTGTGAAATTGCCTGTGCTACCCCGTAGGATGTACGTAACTCTATATTCTCGCACAATGAGAAAATTATTTTTTTAATATTTTTCTCTTGTAATCATTTTTTGTTGTTGCTACTGTTTACTATAATAACATTAAGATCAATCCGCATTATTGCGATAACGATTGAAAGGAAAATATGTATTTTACTTTATTATTATGGTTATTGATATCGTTTATCGATTAATGACACGCACAATATTGAAAAAAGAATTTTAGTTATTGTATTTAGTTAGAAAGGGATGAGCTTTTTTGGTACGTACAAGGAAATTTCAAACACGTTAAGGTATTTGTGTTAAAAATTTGAAATATTGTGCTCAACCTTTAGAAATGTTCACCACAAATAAAATAATAACACAAAAATTAAGTGTAATTTAGAAGCTTTACTAAAAATGTGGTCAAGACACAAAAGCTCACAAAATTATAGCTAACTTCAGAAGCTCACTCATTATTTGATATAAACTACTGAGTTTTGGGAGGTTTCAAAAGCTTCTAAAGTGACTCAATTAAAAAATTTTAAGTGAAAAGCTCTAACAATTTCAATTTTTTGTTGTTGACATTTTTTGATCTCTAGTATTACTTTTAAAAATAATAATAAAAATGATTTTATCGAGCTTTTTAAATAAAATAATCCAGATTCGTTCTATAATAAATGTAAAATTCTCAAATTTAATTTTTTTAGATAAATTAGGTCGAATTTAAAAGCTTCACTCAAAATGTGGCCAAGCTTTTAAATTTTCGGATGACACGAAAGCTCACGGAATTTTATCCTACTTCAGAAGCTTCAGAATTTGTGACACGATATCTGCGACCACATTAATAAATTTTTACTTAGGAAAGGCTACCAACCAAAGTAACGGTAACTCTGATTACAAATATTTGCTTGGATTTACATCAAGTTTGGTACATTTAATAAATTCCAAATGACCCAAAAACATATTTAAATAAGGCAAACGCGGCATCCGCGATTTTATCGATTGCTGTTATCTAAAAGTTTTATTCTTGCCATTAATGGTTTCAAAAGTTTTAGAAGGCTTGAAACTGACAACATTTGAAAAGAAGCTGAAACCTCAATTAGAATTTTGAGCAAATTTAGAAAATATTTTGAGCAACTGTAACATTTGTTTGCTGATCCTAAAATACGATTCCAAACAGAACCTTGACCTCCACAGGACCTTAATACTTAATTTCAAGGCCATTAAAACAAACAAGATCTTACTTCTGACTGCAGTACTAAATGTCGTGATAGTTTACCACAAAATGTATCTATACCTCCAATTAATTTCAAAGAATCTCAACTGAATTTGAGATTATTGGACTTAGATCATGACGAGTAAAGTTTTGATGTTTACATAATGCCAGAAGAACAGCTAACTACAGAAAGCGTAGAAAAGAAAAATTAAATTTCAATGTTGAGATTCAGAAACCCTGTTTTTTAGAAGAAGAAAAAAATTATTGGCCGGGAAACTCTAAGATGCCTTTAAAGCAACTGCTAGACAGCTTCAATAGTGGAATCATTCAACTAAGTTCTTGATGGTTCTTGAATATCGTTAGTCAATAAAAAAGACAGACTGCAAAAACTGAGCTACTCGTACTTATCTCACCTCTTGCACAACTGATAAAATTTAACATTAATAAATCATCAAGCTGCGATTCAGGTCAATTTTCCGAATTCTATATATTTTAAGAAGAGCAAAATCAAAATATTTATAACAAGTTGCTCAATTATTTTAACTCAATAAAATTTAATTTTGGACTATCTAAGCTACTTATTTCAATCTAAAAAACAGCCACTACATAACCGATAAGTTGCTCAATTTTCACAGTCATTGCAGCTCAATTTTCACAAATAGACAAACTAGTTGCATAAACTCCTCAAAAGAAATGATTTTTAAAAATACATCGCTATCAATAATAGAGGTTCGATTTTACACAAAACCGTTCTGTTATGAAATGACGAAATCAGAAACGAATGTAGATAATAATGACTTCGGAAAAAATGTATATTCTTACATATGGTAGTAATCGTTTTGGCGAAAACCTTCATGTTATATTCTTCGAGATTGGAAATTAGATTCCCCAGTTTCTCTAGAAGTCTAGCTAGATGAAATAGGTTGGTGAAAAAAAATGTTCAACTAACTACAACAGAATTACGTAGCCATATTCAATGAAATTTTTAGTTGTACAAGAAAATGGGGATGAATCAATAGAAATAAAACTTTAATTTTATTGAAACTTGAACACAATCCCTTCAAAATTTGCTAGATGTTGTCCTAGTTTAACAATTATTTATGGAAATATCAAACCATATCAAACTCTTATCAAACATTTTCATAACCTAATAAATGATTTGTTTTAATTCGATCATCTTACTATTAAACTGTAGCAATAGTTTTTTTTAGATTTTAACAATCATACTCGTGATTACTACTGAGTGGAAACACTTTGAAAAACTTTAAAAAAGTTTTAAGTTAAAAGCTCCAACAATTTCAATTTCTTGTTGGCATTTTTTTATTTCTAGCACACATTTAATTAAGCTTCTATATTTTACTTAATTAAAATGAACCCAAATCTGTATCCAACTAAACAAGCATAATTTTAGAAAAGCTCTCAGCAATTAATTCACTTTCGAGATTCTTTGAATTACTATTAAATAATTTAATTTAGCATAGAGCTTTTGCATAGTTGAAAATTGAAAAGATTTAAAATAGACATGCTACAAAATATGATCTATAGCTCCAGTAAGATGATTTAAAAAAAACGAATTCCCTATGAAATGTATGGGAATATACAAGCAATCTAAATGCACGTTATCACAAAAATTACAGGTCCTAAAACTTATCTTTAGGAGCACAATTACAGATTTTGGTATTTTCTGGCTCAGAATTCCTTAGTAAGGTGATTTTCAAAAAAAGTGAATTTTCGATAAAATGTGTTGAATTAATCGAGCGATTCTAGGTGCCTGTTGGATCAACTATTAAAGGTTCCAAACCCTATAATTAGAGGTAAGAACCATCGTAATCGGACCACAAATGGCGATTTTAGATTTTTAGCGTCCGGTTTTGTGGCGCATTGGTGATTTTCGAGATGGGGAATTAGAAAGCTTTTAATTTAAATAAATTTAAGAGAACGCAATTTTGCGTTGTTGCTCAACATTTTTATTTTTTAACAGGTTTGTCCCTCAAAATTTTGAATGTACCCCAATAGCCCTACCTATGGTTTAGTCATATTCTAGTTGCTCAAAATAGTATTCATCTTTTCCGGAATGGTGTTTATTGAAGAGATCCCCTCAGTTTAAATATTGATCCAACAATTACAAAGTTTCTCGTTGCTCAATTTTTATGAAAATTTTTATAAGAAAATTAAATTTATGTTGTATGCTATTGCACTGTGTGTGTGTGATTTTTACGACGAATTATTAAAGACATTAAAGCTTGCGGATATCTTTATAAGTCAATAAACATGAATAATGTTAATTCAAGAATTCAAAAGATTGTGTCCACATGTTTTATTCTTAGCTTTCAATGGTTTTAAGGTGAGTTTCACACTGTCTAAACATTAAAGATGTTGACGTTAAGGAAGAAAAACAAGAGTCCAAACTTCTAACACCAAGTAAAATAACAAAAATTAACTAAGCTGCAAGAAAAAGTAAATATAGAGAGGTTTAACTAGACGTAATTTAAAATCTGTTTTCGTCTTAATTCGTTTGAACAAGCTTGTAATAAATTATTTTTTCTCTTTTAATTTAAAAAAAAACTTTCGAAACGTTCTGCTAAGATATTTGCTTAATATGCCAGCCAATTTAGGGTACGAGTAATTAATACTGTAAAAAAATCTAAATAAGATAGACTTAATTCGCCGAATAAGCTTTAAAGCTTTAACTTTTTGTTACAAAAAGATTATTTCTCACATTAATTCTACTTCAAATAGTCTTTAAAACTTTCCTTGCAATATTAATTTATTATAAGTGCTTGTTACATTAAAAAAAATAAAGCTTTTTCCTAAAAAGCTTTGTACCTATGGTATTAAAATTTCCGAGCTACGGGTGTTAGATTTGTGAGTTTTTAAAAATTATACAATCTTAGAAATTAAATTTGCTGGAATAATTTTTTATTTGAGTGACATAGCTTCATTAGTGGTAATCTTATTCATGGTGATTTCTTATCTCATGTGTCTGTCTTATCTCATCTATCTTAAGCAAATAAATTTAATTAGGGGTTCAATTTTTATTGGCTTACAAAATTATTTGAAAGCTGTAAAACCTTGCTAATTGAAAACTATGGATAAATTTTATTTATCTTCATGATGCCTTCATAAAACTAAAAGCTCTTATCCAGACTTTGCATTAATTTTTACTAAAATTCTCCATAATTTAGTCTTTTTATTTAGCTCTTAAAACTTCACAACTGTGAATTTATTCCGAAGCGGAATATTATGCTCCTCAAAGTTTGTAAGATTTTAAAAGCTTCTACCGAAAAGCTTATTTAAGAGAAACATTAAAATTCACCATTTGTAACATTCATTAGACACCTTATCATAAGAAATTAAGGTGAATGTTAAACTTTTATTTGCTATGAAAGGCCCTGAAAGCTCCACAACGAATGTAGTGAAGTGTGACGATTGTATTTTGCAATTTTAAAAAAAATTGCTAAATTCTTGATTTGGAGTTTGTGTTATCATCGCGTCACCTTAAAATGTTATATTATTTGGTGTTGATTACTGTTTATTTAGTGTATTTGAAAGCTTTAAACACCATAATCATATATGTTGTTCTTAATAGAAAATTAAGATTAATTTAAATAATAGGCTATTCGCCTTCATTACTCCACAAGAACGGACATTTTTTATAAACTTAAAAAGCTTCGTAATAATTGATAGATCGTATCAGATAAAGTAATCAATAAAAGTAATCAGATAAAGTAATTTATTAAAATATATCATAATACTAACAATAGAATAGCTTTGGAATGTGGATTATCCAGCTCTATTATAAAACTATGTTAAGTTTGATGTTTTAAATGTTTCTTTAAAGCTTAAACGATTCATAATTTCCTTTTATCTACGTAGCTGTGGGTGCAATTTGTATGGGTGCAATTGCACCCACAAATTTGTAGCGGAATGTTAAAACACTAACAGTTGGTAACTAACTTAATTAAAAGCTTTCATTAAAAAGCTTAATTAAAATAAACACTCAAATTTTATAATTTGAATATGCATTATCCAGTTTATCTCAAGAAATTTGTATCTATATTCTAAATTAATTAAAAAGCTTTAAAAGCTCCATCATTCAAACCTACCAAACATTAAAATTTCTTATAGAGTTCACCGCAAATCAACATACCAACACCAAAAAATTATTACTAGATGTATAACAAAAAGCTTTAAGCTGTAATAAACCAAAATATTTATTATTATTATACTTCATACATACAAATTTCGTGTTCTACGACACTTAGTTTAAAAACAAAATTGTTATCATAATTTACGTTCTCATTAGATTTATCAACTTGAACACAAACTACAAAGCCACACACACACAAATCCGATAAAATAACACCCAGACATAATCGTACAATATAATATACAAAAGAGTGAAAATCTGGTGAATATAATTTCCATCATTTTCCAATTATTGTTATCCTTGAACTTGACGTTAATTCCGTCTTCCTTTTGCAAAGTATTAAATTATAACGTTTTTTTTTGTTTTTATGAGATATTATCACGATTTCTCATGAGTCCTATTATTATTGTTATCATTACTATTTTTCATACCAAAAACGAAAAAAATAAAAAATTAAAACAGAGCTTTTTTGTTTTCTAATTTTAATTTTTTTCTTTTCTTTTTCTTTTAAACCAGGCGCACAACAAAACAATAGAAAAACCAGAAATATTTTTTAATGTCTTATGCTTTTTTTATATTATTTCTAAGGAGTTAACGAGTGATTCCAGAAGGTGGGTTGTGTGTGGTGGAAAATGAAAAATTAAATGTTAAAATGATAATTTTTTGTATTTCTTTTGCAACTATATCTATATGGTATGTCTATAAACTAGATTAAAAGATGGTATAAAATGATTATTTGACAATAAAATAGGTTCATTTATCATTTAGTAGAGGTTATTGTATTAGTTGGATAAAGGGGTGTTAGATAGCATAAAAAGGGTCGTACGACATTCATTTTGAATGAGTTCTTTATTATAATGATTTCGGTTGTCAAATAAATAAGAATTAAGATTGAATACAATATATTTACAAAATTAGGAACAGATCGTAATCAAACCGGATATCCAAAATAAAATATCATTTAATCGCTTTGCTATTTGCCGATTTTATCTAGCTTGATTTTAAGTTTTGTCCACCAGACCGAGACTACTAAACATAGACAACCAATATTTGATTTCTAAACAAAATATTGCACGTACATCAAAATGAGTTTTTACTTGATTTTATTCATGCAGATGGTGGTCTCGATGAAATATGTGATTTCGTCGAATCAATATTTATTGCGTTATGAGCGAGCTGAATGCCTGTCGAGCGGTGCTGTCAAAATTATTACGTGCGAAGCGAAACGGTTTAATCGGACCATAAAAACATTGGAACTTGAATTTCGATTTAATAAAACTAATGTGCTGTCTGTAAGTTTGTGTATTGAATGTCAGATTTACAAACCAAAAAAAAAAAATAAAATATTGAACAACTTTTTATTTCAGTTCCAATACGAGATGTTCTATAAATATGGACACATTTTTAAAACATTTAATGTGAAGAGCAACGACGATGCATGCGGTTTTATAAATGGAACCGCTCCATCGGTACTTTTGAATAATTTCATACCGATACTAAGGCGGACATATTCCGACTTGTATAACCATCCATGTCCAATCGATTATTTTATTGTGCGTGAATTTTGGGGTGATGTGGCTGGTATGAATTTGCCACCAATTGTTCCGGCGGGACAGTATCGCATCATAATGTCACTGTACAATCGCCATTTTAATGCGACCACCATAATGTTGTTGACGATCAAACCAGTTGGAGCTAATCAATTATTGATGGGATAATCAGATGCTTTAAAAAAAATTATTATTTTAACCTAGGTTCCAAAATATAAAATATTTTTCCTTTTTTTAATTTTAAAGCATATAAAGTTTATGGTGGCAATAAAATTTGACGGAAAATCAATGTTCAAATATTTTTTTTTGTGAACGGATGTTACCTCGACACAAAAAATGTTGAACAACAAACGAAAAGAATGTTTTTGTTTGTATATATTTTAGAAATCCACAATCTTACATGGTGTTCCGGGAGACCTTGTATTTAGTACTCACAACTTTTCATAACCAAAAATATTATTCCTGGAAATTTGCACAAATCGTTCATACCTATTTGTGGCAAATACATAAATTCAAAGGGACACGGGAGAAAGTTAGGTTGCTGAAATTTCTGAGCTAATTAATGCTAAATCATTGAAATGAATATTTTGAGCAACTAAATATTAACTTTAAATTCGGCACTGGATGTAGGGCTTGCGAATGAATTTTGCGCTATACCCATTTTGTGCAACTATTATCCGCAATATTAGCACCTCTTAATAAAAATTTTGTTAATTAGATGATTACTTTTAAAACCCCAAAATCTCTAACGCTAAAAATTGAGCAACTCACGATAGTTAGTATTTAAACTTTTGGGTAACTCAAATTTTGAGATAACTCAAGCCTATAATACTTCAAGCAACTATTTAAACATAAACAAAAATTAAACAAAATTTTGAGAAACTGAAATTTTGAGCAACTATTATACAGAAGCTTTCTAATTATTCCTTAATAATATAAATATTTATTTTGAGCAAGTATTGTAACTAAAGTTCAAATCGAAAATCAGCTATTGAAAGCTCTTCATAACATAAAGGCAATTATCATTCCTTTAAAACATTTATTTACCCAGGTTTTCCTTCAATTACAAATTATGATTTATTAATAACCAATAAATTTTGATAATACACACAGACAAACAAGTTTTCAATGCAATCAATTCTCAAGAATATTTTAAAAGCCTAAATCTCAAACCCAAATTTAAACCCAAATTCTTTATAAATTTTATACGAAACAAGCAAAAGTTGAAAACATTTCTTAAATTACTAAAAAAATTATTCATGGGTATGCAAATGACAAGCAATTTCTAGAAAAACTATTAATGGTAGCTTTAAAAAATCTAATTTCTTAAGAAAAAATTTTAAAAAATTTTTAAAAATTGAAAAATTCGTACGCTAACAGTTTGAGGTTGATCATAAATCAGGCTTACACCCCTATTACTTAGTGGTCACATTTCAATAAACTGGATTCGTAACTTCGTGCGAATATTTTTTAGATATTTTTACAAGAAAACTTTAGGCCGACCTTACAAAAATTGTTTAAGTAAAGACTTAGGCTTTTTCCACATAGGAAAAGACCACAAATTCAGAGCTCTAAAAACGAAAAACTGCTATTTTGCTCCAATTTTGATGATTGATACCTCTATCAATAGCCGTTGAGACCAGTAATTGTCATGCCAATGGGCATTTGGATTACTTCGTAGTAAATTAAATTTTATTAAAAAGCACCTGAACAACAAATTCAGAGCTCAAAAATCGAAAATATGCAATTGTGCTCCAATTTGATACTTCGACCAATAGGTGGAAAGACCTGTAACTACCATACCAACGGGCATTTGGATTGCTAGAATACATTTTGAAAGTAATTGTTATAAAAGTTAACATGTTAAACAAGGATTATATACGCTTTCCAGCTTTAAAAAAAACTCTTTAAATTTCTTAGTGAGCTTTATTTTTCGAATATAATTACGTTTTTGATTAGCTCTTAATTTTGAAAATTCAATAATTGATTTAAAAGCTCTCCAATAAAATACTTTTTTGCAAGCTTCATCACGTCTTAAATTGTTGTAAATTCAGTTAACACAAGCTTTGCATATTCGCTTTAATAAAACTCTATGGTGACATTTAAGCTTTTAAACTTAAATACCAAATACAAAAACAAATCTTTTGCAACCAATGAAATTCGTCTTACTGAATAATAGATAAAATCTCAAAACGCTTAAAGCTTGAAACTATCTTAAAACGAATCTAAGACCGAAAGAAATTACTAAAAACTCATATTATAGTAAGTTGAAACCTTTCTTTCTATAGAGCCTTAAATGCGTTTTGAGAGCAGTTGCTGGAAAAGTTGGTAGGTCGCATTCTCATAATAAGGTTTAACTTTAAAACACAAATTAAACATTAGATTAGCCAGATCTGGGCTTCAAATGTTCCAAAGTGGTTTCATAATATTTGAAAATATTTATAAAACCTTTTTGAACATAACAGTAAAACTTAAAATCTTGGTTAACAACATCGATTTTCTAGTAAAATTCTGTGGAAACAACTATGAACCAAATTAAGCATTAAACTTTAACTAATAACGTTAAATAAGAAACACATTCGATTTGACAAGGCTTTCCTTGTTTAATTACTAATTGCTAATTAATAGAATTTCGACTAATCTCAAAGCCTTTCATTCAAAAGTATATCTTTAATTTACCATTTTAAGTAGAAAAATTAAAAATAGTTTAGCTTTTAATTTAAATTTAAGGACAAAAGCCCAATAAACTAAAGTAAAAAAATATTTGAAGCTTTATGTACTAAATCCTTTAAAGTTCGTAAAATCCTTAATTGTTAGGAAAATCAGCCCCATGAAATATTTAGAATTTATATTTTATTGCTATAAGTATATAAAAGCTCTCCAAAAGAACATTCTATTGTGCACAATACTTAACTTTATTGAGCAATCGATCTGATATGTCGAAATTAAAATAATAACCAATTTATTAAAAAAAAATAAAAATTATTATTAGATTGTACGATAAGACTCAAACAAAGGCTTATTGTGTAAACCCACAAAAGTATCTTAAAAATACAACAAGAAAAAAATTATTTCTCCCCAAACTGTATTATTAAACTTTAATTAAACTATTAAACAATTTATCTTCTAGTCTTATAGTTTTTTGTTTGTTTGCATCCTTCCTCCTTTTGTAACGAACAGAGAGATATTGGATCATTCTTTTGTGTATTTAATAATATTTAAAATAATAATAATTCTCTACAGTATAAAAGTTTTAAAAGACACAAAATTTTCGTCATCCACCCACAAAAAAAAGCAAGCCAACAGGATTTTTTTTTGTTTCCTTTTTACCAAAGAACGATACCGAAAGCACAAAGTAAATTTATCGAAAATTATTTTTGTGGTTGACAAATTTACTGGAAATAAATTTAATATTAAAATTTATATGTGTGTATATTGTTAACAAAATAAATCTGTGTGTGGGTGTGTGTGTGTGTGTGTGTGTGTGTGTGTGTGTGTGTGTGTGTGTGTGTGTGTGTGTGTGTGTGTGTGTGTGTGTGTGTGTGTGTGTGTGTGTGTGTGTGTGTGTGTGTGGGTGTGTGTGTGTGTGTGTGTGTGTGTGTGGGTGTGTGTGTGTGTGTGTGTGTGTGTGTGTGTGTGTGTGTGTGTGTGTGTGTGTGTGTGTGTGTGTGTGTGTGTGTGTGTGTGTGTGTGTGTGTGTGTGTGTTTGTGTATGTCTGTGGTTGTTTATAGTCTTTATTCTGTTACACCTTGATACCTTCCGATCGGCACCAATTTCGGCAAAAAAATTAAAATAATTGTTTACATTTTCAAATCTAATTTCTAATTTAAAATAAAAATTTTTTGCTCCATAAAATAATTTATATAAATGTTATGTTATCAAATAAGGGGAAAAAATTGTTTGTACTTGTATTTATATATTTTGGGAGCTTTTTTATTGTTTTTTTTTTCTTTTTTCAAAAATAACATAAATTGTATTTATAAAATTTTAATCTTTGTGAATACAAACCAAAAAAAAAATTAAATAAATTAAATTTCCATAATTAATTTTATCAAAAAATAAATCGTTATTTATTTATAAATTTACTATCAAAAGCTTTTGGGGATTATATTTTTTGGTTTTGAACTGAGAGGATGGATCATTAAAATTAATTTGATTTAATTAACCATTTTTGGAGTAGGCGTTAAAAAATGTTTAATTTACACTTTGAATTCAAATTTTGTTGTGTACAAATAGAAAGCTTTAAGCTTTTTTGATTGATTAAAATTTTAAATAAATTGGTAATTTCAAATTTAGACAAAAGCTATAGCACTACGTTACTATTTGCAAGAGAATCTATAAAAAGCTCCCTATTTTTCCCATACTTTTATTTTCAATGTTTTAAGCTTCTTAAAGATACTTTATCAATTTACTTCAAAGCAAATAAAAATTTAATTATAATCGAATTTATGAGGTTTCCATGCTTTTAGGTTTTTAATTGCACATCAATACATTTTCTTCAAATTTGTAATATTTATTCTGCTACGCTTTACAGAAACTCAGACAAAAAATGTAGGCCAGTAAATTAAAAGGTCAAAATTACTAATTCACTTAACGTATCTTTATTTTGTACAGCAAAGAATTTAGATTCTTATTTGTCGATGGTTAATTTTTGTTTGTCGGCGAATAATCGTTAAAAACTAGGATATCTGTAATTTTATTATTTTTCGGGAGAGCTTTCAGCTAAGGTGAAATAAAACTTTAAGCTTAAAACTTTCGGAATCGATAATTACAGAGACTTTTAGAATTATTATAGAAAAAATCATTCAGCTTTCATTAAATAGGCTAATTATTATGAGCAAAGCTTTAACAAAACATTCTGTTTTATAAACTTTCTAAAGGCTAAATTTAGTTAGAAACTAATTGCGTTTGTCAAATCAATTAACACAGTTTAATAATAAAAATCATTTGTAATTAAAGGAAAAGCTTCAAAAATTTAAAATTTTGAAATATTTAAAACTTGTTCCACTGAAAGTTTTCAAAACTTATAATTAAATTGTTGACACTTGAAATAACAATTCTACAATATACTTTTAGAAAAGCTCGTATCCTAATTTTAATATTCTAATAAAATGTTAGGCTTTTTAGTATTTTGGTTAAAGGTCTAAAGAAGTGCATTTTAAAGCTTGGGTATTACTGTTAATTTCAAAGTAAAGCTCATTTAATTTTGTCAAAAATGGTGTCTTAGAGCTTTTGGTCAAAATTTCTTAACTTTAGAAAGATAGTTTTTTTCCATCTTTCTTTCAAAAGTAAGGACATTTTGGTGTAAAGCTCTAAAACATTATTTTTCGGTCGGGTGTAGGTACGCTTTGTCTTAAATTTGAGCCTCCGAATTTATAAATAAAATTAAAAAAAATGTTTGAATTAGTGCTTCAGTGTGGCCCAACGTGCTTTCTTAAAGGCATTTTTTTTATTTAAAATGTTGACAGCCGACCTAAACTGTTGAAACCTTTTGAGAAAACCAAGAAATTTAAATCCAAAAGGCTTCACTTATTATTTTTAGTAGGCCAACGAAAAGTTTTTAATGAAAGATTCGCAAGATTTCACAAGTTCCAAACTTTCTCACAAGAATTTTTAAAATTTACTGCAAAATTGTGGATAATTTTGAACGAATTTCAAATTTTGCTTGATAGTTTTAGAATAACAGCTTTTAAAATAACAAAAAAATCCAAATCTTTTAATATATAAACTTTCTCCTAATAATTATGTGATTTGAACATCAAACATTAAAAGCTTTACATATCAAAATTGTTTAAAGCTACCGAATGTGAAACTGAAAGCTTCTGAATCTGAACGAATTCATTGGAAAGTTTAGGTATTATTATAAATTTCAATATAAACAAAAATTGTTTTTTAAAATAATGTGTAAAAGCTTCACATCAAAATTTCTTAACTTTAGAAAGATAGATAAAACTAAAAGTTGGTCGGTTTTAAGGTTTGTCTTATATTCGAGCCCTCAACTGTTATAAATAAAACTCCAAAAAATAATTGATTTGGTGCTCAAATGAACTTTAATGTTGAAAGCTTTTGAGAAAGTTGGTAACAAACAAATAAATATTTTTTTAAAAATTAGCATAGTTTTCTTTCTATAAAAACTTCTATCTAACTGAATCAACTAATATTGATGTTTAGCGTTGAGATTTTAAAATCAAGGAAGTGATGATCTGCTGGAATCAAAATAATTGAAAAAAATAAAGTTTGTAACGAAAGCATTTCAAAAGTTCAATGTATTTCGCTACATTTCCGAACTTCCTCACGCGAATTTTTAAAATTTACTGCAAAATAGTGAACAATTTCTATTGAATTTAAAATTTTGCTTAAAAGGTTTAAAATAGCTTAATTAGCAGCTGAAAATTTTTTTAAATAACTCGCAAATCCAAACCTTCTAACTAAAAATCGTTATTTTCTAATAATTCGAATCACATTAAACATTAAAAGCTTTAAATATTAAAATTGTTTAAAACTACAGAATATAAAACTGAAAGCTGTAAAATGTTCCTTAAAGCTTCCACTCTACAAGATTGGATGATCAGTTCAACCCTACAAAAGTGTGTTAAAAGCTTTTGAGTAAGCTAGGGAAAGTCTTTAGTGTTCTAATATTTTACAAGATCATTGGTTGTTGATCTTTTCTTTTTAGAATTAGAATTAAAAATGAGGAAATAAAAATCGTTTATGCTTAAGCATCTGAAACATGTATATTAACTTCAAAATTTTCAAAGCTTCTAAAACATTTTAAAATCAAAAGTTTGTCAAATTTTCCAAACATTTTTGGAAAGTTGCAACAAAATCTATGAAAATCTATTTGATTTCAGAGTAAATTAAAGTTTTAAAAGCACGTATAAAAAATAAAGCACAGCTTTCATAATAATTTTACCATCGGTTTACGCCACAAAGAAGATATAATTGAATTGAAATACCTAAGCTTATCGTTGAATTTAGAAAAATGGAGTTAAAAATTTTATTTGGATTAAAAATAGTGTTAAAAATATGTTTCCTCTTAACTTCCAAAGAAGAGGAAGAGATTCTAACTTTCTGAAGAGGTTTACAGATTAAACAAACTTAAAGTAAATTTGACTAAAACAAATTTGGTTGAGAAGATTTTAAAAAGTTTAAGAGAATTAGCTTAACGGTAGGAAGTTAGAAAGGTCACAACTCCATATAAATGATGACATAGTACTTTAAGCTTCAAATTATCACTAAGTTACTCATTATTAAAAAAAACTTGAAAATATATTATATTTCCATTCATATTTTAAACTGGTTCAAACAGCTTTAAAAATAATTTAGCAATGCTTTTATTATTTATATTTAAAACTACATTATGAGTGCAAGAGAAGCCGTCCAAGAAAATTGAAATAAGAAGAATAGCTTAGTTCATAAGAAAATATTTTTAAGTTTGGCAAAGCTTATTGCTTGGTTTAAACCCTTTTCTGAAGTAAGCTGTAATTATTCTTTTGGGGGTTTCGCGAAAATCTAGAAAAGCTTTTTGAAATGTCGCAATCTTACCTAATTCAATCAAGAATCTTATAAATAACCCTATCACATAAATTTAAATACCATCCCCCAGTATATTTTGATCAAAGCCAGTTTTCAGCCAATTTAAATTCATGTTTTCAGCCAAATCAAAAAATTTGTTTTAATAAAACCACATCTTTCTCAGATTTGCCGCACTACAACCAAATTTTAATTGTTTATTGAAACAAATAAAAATAGTTTGTGCAACCGAACAACAAAAAAACTGCATAAAAGCTCAAAACATTATAATATTCCAATTGGAAAGTTATTTTATTCGAGATGACGAGAGTCAAAGACAACAACAAGTATAATATTTTGCAAAACTATTTTTAGTACCACCAAAGATACATATAAAATTTTGAAATTTCGATAAACTTTTATGTTGTTATTTTACATACAACCAAAACATTTTAATAATAATTTACATGAAAGATGTTACAAACTTATCATGTACCCCCATCGTCATCCGCCCAACAAACAACACTCAGACAACAATACTAAGAACAGCAAAAATGCAAACAAGTTTTTTTTTGCCGTAGTGTTCTCCGGATGGTGAAAATCAATAGTGGATGCAAAACAAAATTTTCAAATCATTGTTATGATTTTATTAAAAAAGTTTCGTTGTGTTATTGCGCGTCGACGACGACGACGACGACAAAACTATGTACAGACAACATCTAGTGGCATTATGTTGTACATAGATATTCAAATTGGAAAAGTGTTTTACTTTTGTTATTCGAGTTTTTTACTTTTCAAATAGTATGTGCTTTTCAAATAATTTTGAATATTAGTTTGGAGTCACTGTTTGTTTTGTTTGTGCGAGAGCTTATGGCGCACAAACTAAAAATCAAGGAACTTCATAAATTATTTTTAGTTGTTATGATAAAAATGTCGATAGAGACGGACAGACAGACAGACAATGGAAAACATATTACGGATGAATACTAATAAAAGTTTTATTATTATTATTTCAGGTCAACATTAGCAATACATGGACATTGCCGCAAGAAGGATTCTCCGTTTTTTATCGTTTCTTTCGCGATAAAATCTCATGGTTTGAAGCAGACGCTGTATGCCAATTTCATCATGCTAATCTTGTCACAGGTAATTTCATTTATATATACATGGATACACCACATAAAATATTTTCCGCCTCGTTAACATTTTATAATGCTATTTTACTATTTTTTTTTGTAAGTGTGTCTATCTTTAGAAATGTATATGACAACGTTTATTTTCGGTTTAACGACAAAAGCTTATTTACAGTTTTTTTTAGACGCGAATAATAATAATATAATATGAAATATGATGAACAGTTTTAAAATAAATAAAAAACGGAATGATGACAATTTTCCTCGCCATTTAATATTAAATCGTTGCCATATTTCTAGTTGTTTTGGCTTTATGAACGATTTAAATAGATACAGAAAAGGTTAAGATGCCGCTTCCATGACTTTTAATTATATCGATTCACAAAATCGTATGAAAATCGTGAATATCTCAAATCTGCTCAGTGTTGCAGTTTAAAAAATATATGATTTTTTTTTGTTTTCAATTTTTAATAGCTCAAATTTTGTACCAATATTCAACAGATGGCGAGTAGTTGGTGTTACCCTATAATTTTTGCTCTAACAAAATAAGTTTCATTATCAAGTTGGATAACTATCTTAGAGATAATATCTTCTGATATTGGCCTGTTCAAATAAATGAGCTTTGAGAAAGTTATCGAGCTTTTGTTTGAAAATCGCTCAAAATGTATTATGTTTAAAAGCTGTTTGGCTGAATTTTATTGTATTTATTTCAGGCGCCATTTCTTTACAAGTACATTTTAATAAGATGACAGTTAAGCGTTTAAGCTTTGAAAAGTTTAAATTTGAAAAGTTTTCAAAATAAATTTTCTTTTAATAGACCAGTAAATATACGTACATTTCAATAAATTTGAAGCTAAAAATAAAATTTTAAAAGTTTTTCAATTAAAAAAGCGCGGGAAGCTTTAATTTTTTTTAATTAATTCACTTCAAAAATGTAAAATTTCAAATTGTTTATTAACCCAATTTTAAAACAACTTTTATGAGATTTTTATTTCTCAATCGACAAATAAAATGTTTAATCGTTTGGTGCGATACAATATAAAATACCTGAACTTTTAAAATGAAATAGTTTCAAATAATGGAGCAATAATGTCACAAGGTGGCTACACAATTTATGAGTGAGATTAACAATGTTGATTAAAATTATATTTCTGACTGAAACAAATACAGAAACATATTTCACAGTTTTCATATGTTGTTAGAAATGTGCGATGTGGAATTTAATAACTGTGTTTGCTTAATTGTTGGTTGCGAAATATGTAAATGAGATAACATTGAGTGTGGGAACTAACTTCACCGTTTTTTGTGTGGAGCATAATTTAGTGGAATACATGTTTAATTATTATAATATTAATTAAATATTAAAATTGCTAACCAGATATTGGTAAAATTATTTATCTAATCTAGTAATGTGGCACGTGGCTATATGAGACCTAATTTGGCAAATAATCTTTTATTCATTTAATTTGTAATATTGGTTGGGCACCAAGACTATTAAAACTGTATGGACCTTATTGTTGTTTAATTTAGCTTCGTAGAATTTTTTAATGAAGTTTTTAAACAATTGAAAAACAGGTATCAGAAATTACCATGGATGAACAAATTTCTCCAAATTCTATGAGGAAAGAAATCTGTAAGCGGCTGACATGCAAAATGTTCGGCCATTTCGAGAAAATTCTAAAAAATTTGCATTCTTTGGCTAAATAAAAAATGTTATTGTTGTAAATTTTTGATTATTATTGTTGTTGTCAATAAATAGTTTTTTATGGTAATGGGACATAAAATTCTAGGGGATTTTAATTTTCATTTTGTACGATTTAGTGCTGCACGATTTTTTTGAATTTGCAATAGCTTGCGAAATTTCCTTAACTATAAAATAGTGTTTTCTAAAGCTTACATAAGATTAGAATTAATTTTAGCCCAACTTCTGTAACTGAAATGTATTTAGATTTGTCATAGCTTTTTGGGAGAGTATTTCTTACACTTAAACAACTTACATACTACCAAAATTCAAAGCATTGCTCAAAAAATGTTTAAGTATTCCATGCAAGTTTCAATCCCTTGCTCAGTTCAAGTAAAGTTACGAGTTGCTCAATTTCCATTTCAGAATAATGTTCAAAATAAAAAACAAGTTTAAATAATTATTGGAACCTGAAAACTACTAACAATTAGAATTTCAAATAAGTTGCTCAAAATACAGCGTTACATAAATTACAAGGCCAGTTTTCTTATATTATTAGGTAATAATTAAAATAATGTTACTCAGTTGTTTACTCAACCATTTATTTATTATTTTATTTAGATGAAAACAAAATTTTGAGCAACTAGAGATAAAAATCTGATTAAAACAAAGTCCAATAAATCTTTTGTAAATTTCATTAGAAAAAGTTGCTCAATAATTGTTTCCAAAACCATTTAGTTTTATATTACCTTCGTTCGTCGAGTGCTTCGTTCGTTGCAGCTCATTATTTGGGTATCTCTATTGTAAAATATTTGACTATTACCCATATGACTTTTCCACAAAATCTGCTTTAAACTGTCTAGTAAAATAATCAAATTCGTTGATCGTTTTTGTTCAAAATATATCAATGTGGCTCAAAATTACCAAAAATAATAAGAGTAAAAGTTAGGCGGTTAATTATACCCATTAAATATTAATTGACCTTACATTCAAATACACCAGCTTTTTGTATGCGGTTACATATACAAAGTAGGTATAAAAATGTTTATTCAAAAATTGTTGTTCACATTTAGCTCATAAATCAAATACCTCAAATTTAATGAATCAAAACAAGAAATATTGTAAACCATATATACGAGATATAAATAATACCTGGTAATATTGGAAAAAACCTATAAATATATTCACATATCGAAACTAATTAAATTTATGGTTTTGAGCTTTTGATTTTGCCATGCTATTGATGATTTTAATTAAAATCGATTTTATTTTATTTTATTGTATTTGTGTAAATTGATATGTGTCTTCTTATAGTAAATTAATGTACGCCAAATAAATAAAATAAAAAATTACATAGTTTCTCTGTACGTACGTACCAAATGTATAATGTGTGTTCGTGTGATTTCATCTGTATGTTGGGTGCTTTTCCATTTGAAATCGTTTGAATTATGGGTGGGTAATAAATTAAGTCGAATAATTTGTGATAGTTCATTTAACAACAAACACGAACGAACAATAAATAAATTCCAATAATGTCTATTAACTTTTATTTTGTGCTTATTTGATAAATTATTGTAATGCCGAAGCAAATTTGAAAGCTTTGTACAGTATTAACGGGCAGTTAGCTTAATTTTTCAAAACAGAACGAACTGACAAAGCGGTAGTAATATTTGAATTAAATAAACGTAAAAAAGAGCTTTCAATAAACAAGAGCTTTTATTGTTTTATTAAAACCTTTAAAGATACGAGATCAAATTTTATTTTGATGGTTCCTGGAACTCACGTCTCTCTTCAAATGCATTCGTTGTAGCATGGATTAAATTAATTAGAGTTTCAGCATTTAGCAAGAGAATTTCACTTTTTAAGTGACATGCTTAAAAACTTTAATTGCAGAAAGTTCAAATTGTTTAATATTTTGTTTCGTTTAGAAACTTGAAATGAACATCTAGCTTTTGAAAGCTTTTTGCAAAATATGGAGTCAAATTATTAATCAAAATATAAATGAAAGTAAACTAATCTAGCAGCAAAGGCAGCATTAAGTTCCCTTTCCAAAGCTCATTATTTCCATTAGTAATTAAAAAGCATTATATGAATTAGCAAAACATTAGAATGTAAAATAGGATTAAAATCAAATAATTTTGTTTAATTTCGCAAGTGCTTTGTCATTTGTTAATAAAAGATTTAAGTGCAAGAAGTTTAAACTTTATATACTGCATATTTTGGCAGTTTTTGAATTAAATTGTTTGCTTAATAATTCAGTATATTGAGCAGCTAGAAAAATACAACAGCTTTTAAAAGCTTTCCTTTGAAGTCTCTCACCTTTTAAGTGAAATGTTTAGTACCTTTAGGTACACAAAGATCAAATTTATCGCCCCCCCTATTTTAACGGCTGTTTAAATCTACGAAACTGTTTAACACTTTCGATAATTTAGAAAACAGGTTCAACGAGTTTTTATAAGCTTTATGCATAAAATGCTTTAAAGTAATTAATGTGGAGATAAACTAACGTAAACTAATTCGAAAACTATCAATTTAGTTCAAATATTAAATAACTTCCGCACACAGACAGCTTTAAGCCCTCAAAGCACTTTTTGTAATTAGGAACTACCAGGCCTATTTTTTAAAACATACTAAAATACATTACACTAATAAAGAACGATTTAAATCAAATGGAAGCTGCTTAGAATGTAATAAGAGCTTTTTCAATTTTAATAAAAGCTTTCAGTACAGAAGAATGAAACTTTATCAACGTCATATTTTAGCGGCTTTTGGAACTAATTGATTGCTTAATAATTTAGTCATGAATAACAAGAAACAAACACAGAGCTTTTAAAAGCCTTGCAAATATAATTGTGTAAAAGTATTAATCTGGGTATAAATTTAGGTCTTAAGGTATATATTTTTTTAAAAAATCAGTAGGCAGTTTATGGGTTCTGGATTGGTAACTAAAATGTAAGCTGCCCTTCCTTTTCAATTTTTGGCGTCTTAACATTGCATAAAAAATTGTGTAAAATTATTAACTTCCGCAGAACAGCTTTAAGCATTTTTTTTTAAGTATTTTTCCTGTGTAAATTTTTTCCGTATAACCTTTATGTGGAACATCAACTCTAGTGTTAAAAACTAAAATGAATTCTTCAATTAAAACTTCAGAAAGTTCACAATTACCTTACTAGCATTTTCATAACAATTAATACTATTTTACACATTATAACACATTTCTCCGTTGAATTTTCCGGAGTAACATGAACTTTTGAGCAAAATAAAAAAGGTATTTTGTTTACATAGATACATTTTAACGGGATTAACAGATACACCTAGTTGCTGTAGATTCTATTCGCTTTGTAATATTTTTGTTTTGTAGGACGATAAATTTTACATAAATTTTACATCTCCCGCGACCCTCATTCTTTCCACCCTTTTTGTTTTTTTTATTTTATTTTAAACACAACATATTTATTTACATTTTATAAAAGCTCTATGTGCTTTATGTGCTTTTCGTGTATTTTCTTTGGGTGTGTATGTGTGTGTGTATGTGTGTTGGTTTATGTGCGATATTTATATTTATTTACAGAGACACAAAATGCAAAGTGGATTATAAATGAAAAATTTATAATTTTTCATCATTATGCACATATAAGTGTATGCATACGAGTATATATTGTACGTGAAAGAGATATATTATGATGCTGGATATGCTACTGACAACAACAACAACATCAACTATAAATCAGCATAAAATATGCATAATGAATGAATGTAACTAAGGTGGAATGTACCTACATAGTTGTGTAACGAAATTATTTATATCAAAAAGCTCTATAAATAAATGATGTCTGGGATTTTAGTACTCCCCGTATATAAAAAAATTACAAGCTCTAACCTAAATTTATTTAATTACAATCAAGCTGTGTGTTGTGTTTATGCAAATATTATGCATGTGAAATCCATTTCCACACCGCCCTCCCCACAATATTTCGTTCTAAATTATCCACTCAATTTATTTTCTTGTGTCGAGTATTTAAAGAGCTTTTTTCCGTTTTATTTGATTTTATTTTATGTTGGTAAATTAATTGTTGGCTTTTTTGTGGGTTCCAGTATACAAAACAAAAATGTGAAATATAAATTGAAGAAGCTTAATGCGAAAAGAAAATCATTTATATACATAATGTGATTTAGATGAATTGGGATGTATGTTTTTGAGGATGAATTTAAAACTTTACCCTTTTTCAATGCGCGCCTGGACAAATAATGATTTTTTAATTAAACTTATCATTATTCTAATTTATTTACTTTAATTAAGAAAAAAGTTCCGTCTTTGTGATTTTGTAAAAGACCGGGGAATGGAAGAGAAAATTAAATATTTCTTAATTTATCCAAGATAAATCACAACATTGAGATAGGCATGGAAGCAACAAAACTAAAACAACCGAAGGAAAATTGTATTCAAAATGGGGTTGGTCGGTGGGAAAAAAGAATCTTTAGAATAATTATAGAAACAATACATAAATGTGTCCTTGGCAGTTACACCAAAGATTATTGGGATTGATTCATTTAACTGGGATTAAATGAAACATAAGACACCAAGTAAATTTTATTAAGCAGAAATTTATTGAATTGGTCTAAAAATGTTGTTATACCACTTTGAAACCTTTTGAATAGAATTTAATATTTAGTTTAAGCTTGAGTTTTTGAGCCACCTCTCCAGTCAGCCAGAACAAAATCAACTCTGCTGTAAAAATCCATTCTTATTAAACTCCTGTAAACGTTTTAATGTCGAAAGCTCGTATCAATATTTGAATCCATTTGTTTGGAGTAATGGTCGAGCTTTCTAAAATGAATTCAAAATAAACATTAAAACTGTTTAAAATATGTCCGTTTTATGATATATTTTGTGCTTCCAAAAGTTTAACGCCATTTAAAAATTATTTCCAATCAATTCACCAGAGAGGAGAGTCACGGCCTTTTTATAATTATCAAATTTATAGGTGATTACCAAAATTTCTAAATTTGAAGTTCTGATTTTGATCGGTGTAAAGTATAAATTTTACTTTAATTTACAAAATTTGGAAGCATCATTATTTTTAAGCCTCCAGAGGTCTTAACAATAGCTCTCAGATTATATTGAACATTGATTGGTTCTGTTGAAAATTTGAACAAAATTGTTAAAAAAAATAAACCGCTGTATTAATTGTAATATTAAATGTTAAAGCTTTCAGTAAATTATGTCTTCAACTTTGCTGACTCTTTGTTTAAAGCAAACGTTGAAAAGCATTCCAATCTGTGCTCCAAATAGTATATTGCGAAAATATCGTTAGAAGGAAGCAACAGGTAATTCATTATGGAAACCTGCAAGCTTTGGGAACTTACACAGCGCTATACAGCGCTAAATATATTTTATTGGTATGTACAAAATTTAATATCCAAAAAAGGATTTTAGTTAAAGACTATTCATGCTCAATCGACGGGGTTACATAATCACAATACACATTCCTAAAAATATTGATCCAATGAACGTTGAACTTTTCAATTTTTTACCAATTTATTTTTTTTTTAATTTATTTTTTTTTTCTTTATGGTGAACAAGAATTTTCGTTTTTATATGTTTATACAATCTGAGAGTGGGAGAGTGGATTAAAAAATTCGTATTCAGTTTAGAAACGGAATTTCCCATGGAAATACAAAAATAAAATAAAAATAAAAACATTTGTGAAAAATGGAAAGTTGATTTTCTTTCGAAACTAATTTCGACTTGGTTGTAAATACGTACGCTTACATGGGAATTTCCAAAGTACTAATGTTGCACTCATCGGCAATATAAATTATTTACAATGCGGCTGATTGTAAAAAATTTCAGTAAGATCAGGAAATTTCACGTCAGAATGCTTGTCAAATTATGGAAAGTAAGCTTTAGATAATTAAAATCAGAAGAGAATTATATTGTCAAAATATTGGGATAAAATGGGCAAAATGAATCTTTTTGTAGATTGATACTTGGTATCAAAGGCAGAAACATTGCTATCTTAACTAAGACGTGTATCATGAAAAAAAATTGCGAAAATGTTGCTCAATATAATAATAAAACGAAAAAATATATATAGGCTTAGTATTTAAAAAATGAAGAGTTTCTGATCTCCACAAACTATTTAGTAAATACGTTTCCTGCCTTGCACACCATGCAAAACTGGCAAAGCTTTCAAAGCTTTGGTATTGCATACCAAAACTCTTAATACTACACAGAGTGTGAAATAATTTCTTTACCACAACATCATTTTTTAGTACAAATGTACACATGTTAAGTATTTAAAAGCTCATATAAATTTTGGGTTCACCGGGCACGCATGCAACATCCGGGGCCAAAAATTACCCTACTAATCTATTCTAAATATAATTAAAAAAAATTTAAAAAAATTGTGTTGTTATTGTTGTTGGTATTCACATTTTATTTTTCTCACCATTTGGTTGAATTATTAAAATTATAATTAAATTCAACAACATGAAGAAAACGGAGGGAGGTTGGGGGAATGCTACAAGAAGAAAAACGGAAAACAAAATACAATTATTTTTGTTATTTTTTTGTAAATTATAATTATAATGAAAATTGAATCACGGATGGTTGGTGATGATATTAAAGAGATGGGTGGAAGCATCATGTACAACAATTTAGTAATAATATTATTGTTGGGTGTTCGATAGCGGTGACGGTGACGGGAGTAGAGAGATGGAAAATTGGAAATATAATTTTTTTTAATTAATTTTTTATTTTTTTATTATTCTAAATTTACAAAAACAAAATACTAAAATAATAAAAGTTTTCTTGTACTAACCGCACACAAAATGTAAACACAACTGTGTGTCGAATAAAATTTGTTTTTTTTTATTATTTTAATTTTAATTTTTGGCTTTGCAAATTAAGTGATGAAAATTTTCATCTAATTTTTTTTGATAAAACATGATTACGACTTTGTCTTTTTATGTATACGATTTATATATTAATAAAAAAAAGCTTTATCAACATATTTTTAGCAACATTTGTACTTATGCTTACAATTTGATTAATACATTTTGTTTTATTTAAATTTTGTCGTATCACTTTAAAAGCTCAAATGTTAAAGAGAATAATTAATGTGTTTATGTTTGTGGCAGGCTAATTAAAAAGCTCTTCCGTAAAATATTCGTATGTATTAATTAAATTATCAAAGTTTATAATACACGAACGGATACACCCAAATCATATATGAAACAATAACAATTTCGTGGCTCTCTTCGAAACACGGTTCCCCCTCATCAATGATTCAACGGCAGGGAAAACAAACAAAAAAAACGGAAAAATCGATGGGCAAATATTATTCCACCAACAAATGTATGATGGCCTGCGGGAATCATTTAATTTTTATTAGTTTGCTTCATTGAATCATTCCGCCTGGAATATGGTCATAAACTATTCAATGGTGAAAATTTCAGTTTGTTCATATAAAAAATTCATAAGAGATACTTAAAGATGTTGAATGCAAAAATGAACTAATTCATGAGATACAATGGATTTACACACAAAAAGCTCATAAATATTTATTTAATTTGTAGTAAATACAGGAGCTTTCACATAGATAGATGGAATCACTTTAATTTGTATGTTGCAACATGAATACTGTAAGGCTAGGCAATTGGTTAAAAGATCTAGAGAGCTTTAACAAATAATGTGAAAAGCTTTTAGTTTAAATTATGTATAAAGGTGTGCAAAAAAGCAGAGGTAGAATTCATTTCCAACCACAAACTTTTCAATACAAAAAGATCGTCCATTTGCACTAAAGTTTAGCCAAGCACATGGTCACCCGCAAAACCCGCAAAAGCTTTAAGCTAAAGAGCTGAGAAATCGGTTGCAAGAGATAATTAGTTGCCGCACGAAAAATTGTTTCGAAGGAGTGATGCGATTTCCATTAAGTTAGTTGAAATGAAAGCTTTTATTTTTTGTTAGCCATCTTAAGTTTTTAAATAAAAAAAATTATGTGGATAAGTGTAATCTCCCAAGGTTAACACCCATTTTAAAGTCTAGAAACAAGCTTTGATGACATCTGACTTCTGATTTTCCGACTTCTGAAACTATTAAATTTGTTAAGTTTCTTGCAAATTCGGTAAAAAGTTCAATTTATAGAACTAAAGGAAACTAGGAAAATAATTAACATGATCACGAGATAAAGAGTATTTTAAACCATCAGAAACAGAAAGCTTGCATCACTTTATAATATAAAATAAAAACGTTTAAGATAAAATGAGCTTTTTGACCAATTTTAATAAATAAAATAAACAGGTTTGCTCGCTAACTGGTTGCGACAACTTTTGTTCCATAAAATTGATAATTTTGCAATTGTTTAATGACTTCTTACAAGCAAACTATATTTTGCCGCAGCTCAGATATTTAATCTGATAACTTGTTGCAGGCTTGAGAAATTTCCAAAAACGGCCAAAATTAATTGTAAGAAACATTTGTCAATTTTTATTTTGAAGCATTCCAATAATTATCAACGTTGTTGGTAAATTGACTTTTACAAAAAATGTTGGAAAGCTTTCTTTTTCTATGTCGTAGCTTTGCTTTCGAAATTAAAACTTCGTTTAGCCATTGTTTCAAAATGAGACATAAATGCAGAAATCACTTTTAATTATAAAATGTTTTAAAATGAGTTAAATTGTAAAATGCTTTTGATTGTTTAAAAAATCCTTAAACGTTAATAGCAAGGCTTAATAAAAAATAAAATTTTCCAAAGTCATTGCAAGCTCGTCACAAGTTACCTTAACTTTGTGTTATTCGGTAAACTTTAAAACCCAGGCGACCTTTCGAGTAAATTCTGAAACATAGAAAACATTCGGATATATACACAATTAAAACTTTCAAATCCAAGCATTTTTAACAATTAATTGTTAAAAAGCTTGTAATTATCATACAAATTTTAAATTTACTAATGAAAGTTTTAAATGAACTATTTATTTATTATTTTCAAGCGATTTAAAAAAAAGTTAAGACGAACACTCAACAAAAGCTCTTTTTCGTTTAGAGCTTAATAAAATAAAAATATGTCCCTGGTTAGTAGGACCAATATTCTAGCCTAACAATATTCCTTTCACTTTTCTATAATTTAATCATTAAAAAAACAAAAAGCTTTCAAGCTGAAAATTTCAGTGAAAGCTTTCTCTGAGTAATCTCAAATTATTATTCAAAAATATTAAATTATTTGTATAACACGGAATCTTAAATTTTTTAAAATAATAATCATTTCCATACTTCAAAATATCTCATTCTACTCAAACCTAATTGTAATAATATTGTAATGAAAGCTTTCATAATTTTCTTGTTTATGTTGATAGATAAACCGTTAATATTTTAAGTGGCCTGGGAAAAAAATAATTTCATACACACGAAATCATCAAGCTTTCACATTTCCCAAAAAATGAACATTTAATGATCAATTTCCCATAAATCAATCCATAATCAACTCATTGATAAATCTAACATAAATTTCCTACTCAATTACTAATTAGGTTCATAAAATATAACAAAATCATGTACATAGAAATAACCTGTAAATAACAAGACAATTATATATATATATATATATATATATATATATATATATATATATATATATATATATATATTTTGAGGTTACATACAATATCCATAAACTTAAAATGATGACAAGTGACCTTTAACATCTCCTTCTACACTGAATAGAGTGTATAAACAATAAAAAAAAACTTTTTCCTAAACACAATATAAAATTTATTATTTATTAGACAAGGAAATATGAATGGGTTGGTAAATAGGGTGGGGGATATCCTATATAATAAAAATAAATTAGTTTGATGAAAAACTTTATAAAAAAAATTTTGTTTTTATAAATTTTCACCAGCACAAACTTTACGATATTGGCTAGCAAAGAAACATGGATAAAATATATACATTTTTATCAAGGGGTTTGGCCCCCCACATGTTTAAAAAAGGGTTGGTTTGCTTCTAAAAAAAATATGATTAATTGATTTTGTTGTTTTTTTAGTGCTTTAGTACATCTAAGTTTTTTGTTTTGTATTTTCGAGATAATTACATATTTATTCATTTTGATTGTGTTAAATTTTGTGTACATGCATCGAGGGGTGGAGAGCATATAATTTATGATTACATGTAAATTAGTTTACGTATGTAGTTTTAAGGTATAAAATAAAACGTCATAAATTAATAATTTTCCGATTCAAGAAGATCCTCATATTCGACGATAATACAAAACAAATCGATAATTTATTATATATGTACATATATAAATTTGGTAGAGGGTATTTTTGAGCAGGATTATACTCGTATTATGTATACATATTAGTCATTCATATAACTGTAATAAAATTCATAAGTCAAAAATTTATTATTATAATACGGGATGGATATTTTTTTGGTTTATTTGAGGTAATATCCGTAACATTTTGTTGTTTTTAAATTACCATAAAACTATTTTTGGTCTTTATATGGACCTATTATAACGCTTATATGGCATAGCATTAAGCGCTGTTGCTGTGATTTTAATATTACAATTTAATGTTTTTAATCTGAATAATGAGTTTCGATGTTTATGTGGTCATAAAATTTGGTGGAATGACAATGTTATTGCGAGAGCTTACATTAAAAAATTCTATTATTTCTAAATTAAAAAGCTCTTGCGTATATTTTCATAATCTAATATATCAAATCAAAGCCAAAATTTGTTGAAGTTTTAATTTACAAGATAAAATTTGGAAAAGCTTTAACATAATTTAATTTTACAAAATTCAAGTGAAATTATTATTTTCAGCTTTAAAAACTTAAAAGGTTACATTTCAAATTTAATAAAGCTTTCAAAACTAATAGTCTAATGTAATGTAATACCAGATCTTCTTGATGTAAATAGAGCCGGCATGTGAAAAATGAACTTAAAATAAGGGACATAGAAAACACTAAAAAATAATTTATTTTCATAGAGTTTGTATGAAAAAACGGTATTTCGATTGACGATAAAATATGAATTAAAAGTTAAATCAAATTAAATAATTTTTACTGAAATCGCTAAGAAGCAACTCAATGTTTTACTCATTTAAAACACAGATTCTCAAATTGACCTATTTTCCAGCAATAATCAAAAGAAAATAAGGGAAATTAAATTAAAAAACATTCTACAACAATAAAAATATGAATTACCAGAGCCTAATAAGGCGCTTATTTAGCCTCCGGTATCGACTGTATTTTTTAATAAGCTTAAAATAAGGTATATACTATTTTTTCTTTCCTATGAAACTATATGTCCAAGAAATTTATATTTATTTGCAAAAGCTCCTTAAATCAGAAGCTAAAAATATTATTTATTATAAGTAGTAAACATGTCTTTGACTTTAAATTGTAGGGCTCTTATAAAAAACTAAGGATATTGTTAGGAAGCTTTCTTTCGAATGTTAAAAGCATTAGGGCGTTTTATTCAGATTAAAGCTGCTGTTGTTTCTGTAGAAGTTGCTTCTTTCATTATAAGAGCTTCCAATACAACAAATTATTAAACTTTCTTTAACTTCAAAGCTCAGTAAATCAATAGTGATGTTTTACTTAAAACTTAAATAAATGTTGTTCTTCTCTTTATAATTTAAGTAAATTCTCAAATTGGAATCCAAATTTATCCCGCTCAAGCTTAAAAGCATCGTAGAATAGCACTATAGCTGAATCTGCTTTTCTTAAACTTCTTAATATCGTCTCTCTTGTTATTTTATATCCGAATAAGTCAATAGAATTCAAAAGCTCACAAAACAACGTTACAATTTTTGTAAATCTGCAAAACCTTAAATTGAGGTATAGATTTACAGCAAATATTTCAAACTACACTACATATCGTTATTCCAATAAACTTCAAGCTCCTTAAACTGCTTTAAGCCTCAATTGATAAAATAATTTCAAATCTAAAAGCTGCCCATAAAATAATTTAGCAATACCAGATTTTTTCTTATTATAAAGCCATGAGCTTTCATACAACATTAACTTGAAATATGGAACAACAAAAAAATTATTTCATTCAGACATTACCGGTCTAGTTATCCAGGTGAAAAAATTGCCAGTTAAATTATCTAAAGCTTTTGAAGCTACATTAAACTCGCTTTTGTAATAGAGTTAGGTTTCAAGTCCGAATTGGTTAATTTTTTGAAATTAAATATTTCTTTCAGTCTAATTATTTAAATTATATTTGTGAGCTCTCCGAACAGGTTTTAAAGTAAAACAATATTTAATCGGAATTTCCAAATCCTAAAGCTAACAATGGCTTACTAAATGTTTATTTGATTAAACAATTACATTTTTTAAAATTTTAGCTTTTTGGCAGCTTTCCACAACATTTTTGAAGCTTATATTTCCTCGTAAAATGCGTTAGTTATAAATACATTCCAAAGCTCCAAATATTTTATTTTGCAGGGCTTACTGTTAACGCATATTTAACGTTTGGTCAACATCAATGTGGTCTTGCAGTTTAAAAGCTTGTAAATAAAATCTCTTACCTTAAAAATAAATAAGGTGCTACGATCATTTAATCTAGATTCTAAAACATTTGCCGTTTCTAACAAAAAAAAACAAACATTCTGAGTCATCATCAAATAAGCTCCTAAAAAGCGTTAAAGCTCCAAATAAAAACACTTCATCTATATCTATAAATCTTCATCCAAATTTAAGACGAAAGCTGTTCAAATATCCGTAAGCTTTCAAAATTTATGTATATGAAATATTAAGCGAGGACAAAATAAATTTAAAAAAAATTGTAAAGCTTTTAACTTAAAATAGGGGAAGTTTAAAAATCTGCCAAACCTCAATGACTATGGTTATAAATCATGAAGAATCCGACTAAGCTTTAAGTCAAATCGTTTTAAAAAAAATGTAAAACTAACATGACATTTATTTTTGGCTCCAAATCAATGTTCGGTCCCACCTGTAAAATAACCGTCGAGTATTAGTACAGCTGACTCATATTGAATGTAAGCCAAATTTACTGATAACGAAACAAACAAAAAAATGATTTTGCGATAAAAATTGTACAGTGAAGGAAATAATTATATTTCCATAGGAATACGTTAAAATTTTTTACGACACCGTAACCATCTCCAAATATTTTATCATCAGCAATAATCAGTTGATTATAAAATTGTATGTTCAGTTGTAAAATAATACGCGTATTTGTTAGAAATAATAACAACCAATGTCCGAACCCAATCAATACACTTTCGAATATAATGGCAATACGCCTGATGTGCTTTTTGTAGTGGAACGTACGAAAAAAATATACACACATTCCCCCGTGTTAGTGATCAAAAGTAATGCATTTTGTCGTGATCTAATCGAGCACAAATCGATTACAGTGATTGAATTGTACGACGATGACAAGTATATCGAATTTTTGGAATTTATCAAGTACATCTATGGTGAAGATGTGCCCATTACATTGGATAATTATAAACATTTAATGAAATTCGCCCAACGGTACGAAGTGATCAATTTGGAAAATACTATTTTAGAAGCAATGGAAGGTTATTTATCCCTAAAGTCCCTAAATCAAACCCGGCGATTGGTATGCCTGGAAGTGTTCGAACTCTGTATAATGGAAGAGTACTCTTTATTAAAGAGCCGAGCGCAAGAATACCTACAAAAACACATGTGGGATATTGAAAATATTTGCTGTTTAATTCAGACCGTAAATATTGAAACAATGCAGGAGATTGTCAAATTTAAATATATCGGCAAACCCAAGATGGAATACATGTTTGCCGAGTGTGTTGTCTACTGGATAAAACACTACTGCCAAATTAAACAAATCGATCCAAATTTCGAAATGCGTCGCGAAATTTTAAAAAATATTATTAAACACATTCGATTTCCAGTGATGGCGGCCACCGAATTTTCCGCTTTTCTAAACAGTGTCGGCAAGGACAATAATTTTTTGTACCCAAATGAAATTAAGGCAATCGAAAATTGGATTTTAAGAAAAACACCCATCGATAAGAGTTTTAATTTCTGCATTGAAGCGCGTCAACTTATGATGAACGATTATATGATGAGCTTTGAGAGTGTGCATATACTACAATTTACTGTTGGTGGTCATATCATATTGGATGGGATTTCAATTAAAATGCCGATCCGTGTTACCCGGCAATATATTGAGTCAGTTACTTTGACGAATAGAAATGTTGAAACGTTATTGCGGTTGATTGATATTAGGAGGGAAAATATTTTGTTGATTAAGTTTGACAAATGCATAGTGCTAAAACCTGGTGACGAATACAAATTTGAAGTAATTTATTCGCCTTTTATTAATAAGTTTTGTTCGCACAACTATAAACTACAGGGTACAGTGGAAAATGCTTGTGGCATTCAAATACATTACCAGTGTGCTAGTCATGTGTTCAATCAACTGTTCTTCCGGGAGTTTATTGAGATTTGTCGATAGTGAAATAAAATTGTAGATATGGTTTATAAAAGTGTTTTTTATTGTAATTGGAAAGGTTATCGAGCTTTGAACAGTGCTAGTTACAAGTTGTTAACTTCCCTAAGAAATCGTCTCTCCTACCAAAAATCATTATAATTCCAAATTATTCCAAGAGATATTACAAAAAATTCGTTGGGAAGTATTGACAGATTTATAGTATTTATAGTATTGATTTTTTGTGACTTTAGAGCTTTCCAGTCTAATATATGTTCTGCGCTGTTAATAACTTAAGCTTAAAGCTTTTTTAGCTTTACTTTCAAAATAATCAACAATTTACAAATATTTGATTCTAATTTATTTCTAAAGACAATAAAAGACATTTTTGTTGCAGCTTTTAATAATTTTGTGAGTTAAAACAGAGCACCCTGTATTTTATAGAGCCATAATCAAAAAATCTGAGCTTTTATAAGGGAATTAGAAACGAGGAAAAAACGAAACTTTTCATAGTAAAACACACAAAACATATGGGAAATCACTTTTTTTCCTAAGACAAATTTGTAAATGAAAACGTTAGAAATTCTTTATTATGATTTCTAAAATACATTCATAAATGTTTGAATTTCAACATATAGGAATATCGTTTAAGTAAATCGTTTTCATTTTCTTGTAATAATTGATTTACTTAAACCAAAATATTAAAAAAAATTCATAACAACAGCATTCTGGTCAAATTGAAATAAAAGCTTACTACGATTCGTTTGGTCATTAAGTCAATATACGTTACATAGATGGCAGTGATGGCCGTAAAAATTTGGAAAAATCGTACCAAAAATTACCACCTGGGGAAATTTCAAGTTCAAAAATTGTAGGAAAAGCAAAACAAATTCACAAAATAAAGGAACGTGTGATAATTTTGCGATTAGATAATTTTTTTTCGTATTTTTCTGTAACCATTTTAGACATCTTACGTACACTAGTAAAACTAAAGATAAATTTAGCAAGTATTATTTTAATTTGTCAGAGCCAACTTTGATGTATTTTTCAAAATGTAAGTTCGAAAAATATATTTTATAAATAATTTAATTTTAATATTTCTGCAATTAATATTTAACTAATACCAATATGGCCTTCTTGTATATTGTTCTTAAAGATATATAGAAAACTTTTATATAAACATTTTATAATATTTTTGCTTTTTTCATTGAAAAACTTGAAGCTAGAAAACATCATTTTTAGTATGGATTCCTATGGAAATCACTGAAAAGTTGCACCAATAAAAAAGCTTCTAAAAAATACGTCATTAAGATTATGGCTCTATACTCTAGAAGGCTCTGATATTAACCGTTTGGTCAACATCAATGTGGTCTTGCAGTTTAAAAGCTTGTAAATAAAAGCTCTTACCTTAAAAATAAATAAGGTGCTACGATCATTTTATCTAGATTCTAAAACATTTGCCGTTTCTAACAAAAAAAAACATTCTAAGTCATCATCAAATAAGCTCCTAAAAAGCGTTAAAGCTCCAAATAAAAACACTTCATCTAAATCTATAAATCATCATCCAAATTTAAGACGAAAACTCCTCAAATATCCATAAAGCTTTCAAAATTTATTTATATGAAATATTAAGCGAGGACAAAATAAATTTAAAAAAAATTGTAAAGCTTTTAACTTAAAACAGGGGAAGTTTAAAAATCTGCCAAACCTCAATGACTATGATTATAAATCATGAAGAATCCGACTAAGCCGTAAGTCAAATCGTTTTAAAAAAAATTTAAAACTAAAATGACATTTATTTTTGGCTCCAAATCAATGTCTCACCTGTAACATAACCGTCGAGTATTAGTACAGCTGACTCATATTGAATGTAAACCAAATTTACTGATAACGAAACAAACAAAAAAAATGATTTGGCGATAAAAATTGTATAGTGAAGGAAACAATTATATTTCCATAGGAATACGTTAAAATTTTTTACGACACCGTAACCATCGCCAAATATTTTATCATCAGCAATAATCAGTTGATTATAAAATTGTATGTTCAGTTGTAAAATAATACGCGTATTTGTTAGAAATAATAACAACCAATGTCCGAACCCAATCAATACACTTTCGAATATAATGGCAATACGCCTGATGTGCTTTTTGTAGTGGAACGTACGAAAAAAATATACACACATTCCCCCGTGTTAGTAATCAAAAGTAATGCATTTTGTCGTGATCTAATCGAGCACAAATCGATTACAGTGATTGAATTGTACGACGATGACAAGTATATCGAATTTTTGGAATTTATCAAGTACATCTATGGTGAAGAAGTGCCCATTACATTGGATAATTATAAACATTTAATGAAATTCGCCCAACGGTACGAAGTGATCAATTTGGAAAATACTATTTTAGAAGCAATGGAAGGTTATTTATCCCTAAAGTCCCTAAATCAAAACCGGCGATTGGTATGCCTGGAAGTGTTCGAACTCTGTATAATGGAAGAGTACTCTTTATTAAAGAGCCGAGCGCAAGAATACCTACAAAAACACATGTGGGATATTGAAAATATTTGCTGTTTAATTCAGACCGTAAATATTGAAACAATGCAGGAGATTGTCAAATTTAAATATATCGGCAAACCCAAGATGGAATACATGTTTGCCGAGTGTGTTGTCTACTGGATAAAACACTACTGCCAAATTAAACAAATCGATCCAAATTTCGAAATTCGTCGCGAAATTTTAAAAAATATTATTAAACACATACGATTTCCAGTGATGGCGGCCACCGAATTTTCCGCTTTTCTAAACAGTGTCGGCGGGGACAATAATTTTTTGTATCCAAAGAAATTAAGGCAATCGAAAATTGGATTTTAAGAAAAACTCCGATCGATAAGAGTTTTAATTTCTGCATTGAAGCGCGTCAACTTATGATGAACGACTATATGATGAGCTTTGAGAGTGTGCATGTACTACAATTTACTGTTGGTGGTCATATCATATTGGATGGGATTTCAATTAAAATGCCGATCCGGAAATATATTGAGTCAGTTACTTTGACGAATAGAAATGTTGAAACGTTATTGCGGTTGATTGATATTAGGAGGGAAAATATTTTGTTGATTAAGTTTGACAAATGCATAGTGCTAAAACCTGGTGACGAATACAAATTTGAAGTAATTTATTCGCCTTTTATGAAAATGTTTTGTTCGCACAACTATAAACTACAGGGTACAGTGGAAAAGGCTTGTGGCATTCAAATACATTACCAGTGTGCTAGTCATGTGTTCAATCAACTGTTCTTCCGGGAGTTTATTGAGATTTGTCGATAGTGAAATAAAATTGTAGATATGGTTTATAAAAGTGTTTTTTATTGTAATTGGAAAGGTTATCGAGCTTTAAACTGTGCTAGTTGTTAACTTCCCTAAAAAATCGTTTCTCCTACCAAAAATCATTATAATTCCAAATTATTCCAAGAGATATTACAAAAAATTCGTTCGAAAGCTTTCAGGAGCTTTGTGCACAAGTCTTATTGACAAAAATAATATTTATAGTGTTGATTTAACAAATTAAAAAATTTAGAAACTTTGTGACTTTAGAGCTTTCTAGCCTAATATATGTTCTGCGCTGTTAATAATTTAAGTTTAAAGCTTTTTAAGCTTACTTTCAAAATAATCAACAATTTACAAAAATTTGATTTTAATTTATTTCTAAAGACAATAAAAGACATTTTTATTGGAGCTTTTAATAATTTTGTGAGTTAAAATCGATACACTAAGATAAGCTTTGCAAAACGTTTTTACTTTATTTAATAAGGTTTTTGATCCTAATGGATGCTTTTTTGAGCCTCTAAGGACCTTTCAAGAATTTAAAAAAGTCAAAAGATTCCAAAAATTTACCTTCGATAAAAAAAATGATCCCACCCAAAATTTGTATTGAAAAATAGAGCTTCTAGCATAGCTTCTAAACTTTTAGGTAAAATCTTCAAAAGCTTAGACCAACATTCTATTTTTGATATCATAAATAATTAAACTGAAACCAAATAGTCTTGAGATAATTGGAAAACAAGCTTTAGATAAATCTTTAACTTACGTCTTTCGAAAGCTTTCTTAAGGCAAACATATTAAATAAATCGCATGCTACTCCAAAAAAATTTGGTGTAGAAATGTGATATTTAAAAACTTAAGACAGTTTAGAAATTATTTAAAGCAATTTGGTTTGAAAAACTTCCAAGATTTCCCCCATAACCATTAATTTAATGCTAGATGAGATCATCACATATTAGAAATGCTAATAAATCAAATTAATTCACAGGGCAAATATCTAAAGTTTACTCACTAAAACTTGTTTTAAAATTTTTACATCGCTGCTGGCTTCATCTTCTTGTTTTTGAACGTGAATTTAAATATGTACTGTGTTTGGAAAGAGGTTAGGATTAATTTTAAAAGAATTTCTTTAGTCTAATATGAAACAAACAAACTTAAGCAAACAATAGAAGAAAAAAATTAATTAACCCAAAACCATTAAACGGAATTAATTAAAATTTCAACACTTACATAAAAATCTAAGTCCTAAACGATTTTTAACAACACTAACAGTAATCTACACAAAAACCTAATAACAATTAAGAATACTAATTTAAGGTACACACATATATACTAAACTACTAACTACTACTTAGACGGTATATATACACAGATTAACCAAGTCATAAAACATAACGTATGTACATATGTTGTGTGTAGTTAAAAAAAATTTTTTTAATGTTCGATAATAAAAGTTGTGCTTTAATTATATTTTTTAGACACTAAGTATGTGAGTATGCGGAAGACAGAGGCGGCAGGTGGTATTAAACATCGATTAGCGTAAGTGATATATTGTCATACTGGTACATGAGAATTATAACTAATTTTTTGGGTATGCCAAAAAAATCCCGTGTTCACCTCATTTTGCCACCCACCTCAACCCGTTTTCGTAGTTCTGAGAAATAAACAAAATGTATTCATATACTATATTTAAAGTTTTTGTTATATGGCACAAAAAGGATATTATTATTTTTTTTTTTAAGACTATTAATATTTAATTTTAATATCCTTTTTGCTTGTATCCAGTTGTTGATGAGGTTATTCGGGGGGAAAAAGAGTTATTTGTATAATAACCTTACATTATACATCATGAACAAGACTATAAATTTAAATAATTTTGTTTTTTTTATATATTACAGTCGAGAATGGGGTGGAATTTGATGCGACTCGAGCTTTTTTAAAAGAATTGGATGTTACAGAACCGGTGTGGATTGGTTTAATGCGACCACAAAATTCGCAACGATTTATATGGACGTAAGTACCTAAGATGTAATTTTGTCTAAAATAATAATTTTAATTGAAGCCCCTAAATGACTCTTAAGTTATAATGTACCGGAATTAGTATCGTAAAAAATTAATTATTTGGGCAAATAGAAAATTGTTTGTTTGTGTAAATTGCTGTAAAATAAAGGACGATTTTAATTACTCTGCTTTTGTCGTAAAAATGTGTAGCACATTTTATCCTACACTAGCTGGGGTTTGTTTCCTGTACACCTAAATATCGATAATATGGATTAAAGACAGAATGTTTTTGCCAGACAGAATGTTTTTGAGCCAGTTTCAATACTGGCGAACTACATCGATTTTACCATTAAAAATATAAAAGCTCCGACTGCAAGCATGAACGCTTTTGTTAGAAAGTCATTCATATTACTGCTCTGTCAATAAATTTGATTTATTAGCAGTGAAACGTAGCTTTATGTTTAATAGCTTTCGAAATTATAATAAACTTTTACTTTCAGCTATGGATGGAAAACGTTCACAACGACTTATTTATAGAATAAACATTTGGTAAACTCTTATATCAAATCTAGACAGAATAATTTGCAAACTGAAAAGCTCTATATAATCTTAAGTGAAGCTTTCTGAAACTTTCGTCTTCTAAAAGAAAAATTCTCAAATTGTAGAAAATGTTTCTACTTTTAATCCAAAATATTTTAAATCGGAAAAGGCTTTCTACTCGAAAATTCTTAGGAGCTTAGCGCTTTGAAAAAGTTTTCCATTCAATTTGTATAATCGTTAAAGGAATTTGCGATATTTTCAAAATTCGACCACCTTCACAGATATTGAATTTCTCAGATCTGATATGCCAATAATTAGGACCTTTTAATGAAAAAAATTATTTTAACAACTTTTGAATAGCACGACTTTACGCTCAAATTAGCACAGTTCTGTTCTAAACGACAAATGCCGCATGATAACTGATTTCGTAAGAATATATCAAAATCATCAGCTTTTTGAGTCTAACAAAAAGACAATTTGAGCTTTTGTTTTAAAATAAATCCATGTTTGTTTAAAAGTCTGAAAATCTAAATTAGCCAAATGGTCAATGGTATATAAATATTTCTACAAACAATCAACTTTTCGGGAGATTTTTGGGTCTAAATGATAAACGCGTTAGATTAAAACGTCTGCTGAAGCTTTGAGATAAATAAAAGTTCAAATATACAAAACAGGTTTTGATAAATTATAATTTTCATTTCTACGGGGTTTTCCTGGCCAATCAATCTTACATGGGTCGCGTTACAAAAGATTGATTGAACAGTTGGTAAACTCCTGTATCAAATCTAGACAGAATTGTTTTCAAACCAAAAAGCTTTCCATAATTTTTAAACCAAGCTTTTTTTTCAGCTTCTAAAAGAAAAATTCCGAAACTGTGAAAAATGTTTCTACTTTTAGTCAAAAATATTCGAAATCGGAAAAAGCCTTCTATACTCGAGGATTATTCTTAGGACTTTGAAAAAATATTCCTTTGAAGTTGTATAATCGTAAAAGAAATTTGCGATACTTTAAAAATTTTACTATCTTCACAGATATTGAAGACATTCAAATTTAACGATCAAAGTCAAATGTCTTGTGATAACAGACTTCGTAAAATTTATACCCAATCGTGAGCTTTTTGAGAGATTTTTGTTTGTCAATTTGAACTTATTTTGAACAAAATGATCAATGGTACAAAGCTTTTCAGAAAATTTTAAAACATCTCAAAAGAATGTTAAGGCCATTGCAATTAATTAGCTTTCACATTTTTCTTAAAAACGTTTGCAAAGTAGCTTTTCAGAATCTTTTTGTGTCTAAGTGGTAAACGGGATAGTAAAATAAAAGTTCAAATGCACATCAAAGATATTGATAAATTATTATTTGTATTTCTACGAGCTTTTCTGGCCAATCAATCTTACGTAGTTCGCGAGTCGCAAAAACCTCATAATTTATGATCGAAATAGGTATAAAATAAACAAAATTACAATTGAAAGCTTTTAAAAAGTTGTTCAAGGGCTTTTGCAAAGCATTCTTTTTACAGTTGCTTTCGAGAGCTTTATGTAATATCAAAAATCATGCAGTCTGCAGAGGTTTTTAAATGTTCCATTTTATATTTGGACGTACAGCGGGCTCGTCCAGAACTGGTCTTAGCACTGCTAAAGAAAGCTGATCCAAACCATATGAATAGCCCAACCGAACAATGTAGTCGCAATGTTTATTCTCAATTAATCAAATAAGCTTTACGAGAGCTTTTCGCTTCTATAAGCTCAATGTAAAGCACGGAATCGAAATTTACTTATCTAAGAGATTTTTTTCAATCAAATTAAGACTTTTGCTTATTGCCTAACGTAGACGTTGTTATGACTAATGAACCTTCTGTCGTTGCCCTTATGAATTTTACTAATAAAAGCACTCAATAAATTATTCATTTTAAAGTTAAAATGTGTATTTAGAGTAAGGCTTTAAAAATAATTAGATGAAAAGTAAAAAAAGTCGCCCTCGGTGGTATATTGGGGAGATCTTTGCTCTGCAGCGTGTGGTTCCGGGTTTTGAGCGGGTGTCGCTTTACAAGTTGTTCTGGAAGAGTTAACATTACATTAAAATGTAAAAAAACGCTTAGAGCTTTTTGACTGTACAGAATTTGTTTTGATTTTGCTTTAATATTGATTTAAATAAAAATGGGTATTCAGGTTGGAGTAAGACAATTAAATTAACCTTTATATTCAGATACGCTTAAAGAAATCGTATTTAGGAGCTTTTGCAGGAGCTAGTTTGCTTAAGTTTTAATTTAGAATATGGCAAAGCTTTTTAGAAGCTTTTACATAAATTCGAAAGAAAAACAAGAGTTTTGAATAAAACATTGAAATTTTGAATAGTTTCGAGTTCTAAATTTCGAATTTCTATTTTTGAGTTTCGAAGTAGATTTTTGAGGTATTCACAAATCACGATAATTCTAAAGAGAGCTGTTCTGAAAACTGTTTCATTACAAATTGTGAAAAGTCGAAATATTTTTTAAAATCCCATTTGACAACTTAAGGATTTGGTTTTATTCAAATCTTTATCAATAAGCTGTTTCAAAAGCAATTGAACAGCGCAATATAACAATCAGAGGTGAGCACAAATTTTTCTTTTGCCATAAATAATTCGATAAACAAATTTCATTATAACTTTATCATTCAAAAAAGCTTTTCGAGCTTTTCGCATCTATGAACGCAATGCGGGGTTCGGACAGAACCAAAAATTTTAATCAATCTAGAAGGATTTAAACGTGCTCAACATATGTTTTTCAGAGCTTTTTAAAGTGTTTTTCTCTGTCAACTATGTAGTTTGGAGCTTTGACTCATACTTATTTTAAACTACGAATACATCACTAAAACATACGAAACCTTTTTCAAACGCCTACGAGGTTTTTATTAAATTTAAAAAGTGAATTGGATGAATAAATCGTTTCAAAAAGTTAGACATAGTAAAGCATTGTAGATTATGACCTTCTCCGTTACGATTTGTTGGAAGGAAGACTAACAAACACACTTTACGAAACCTTTCCAATTACATTAAAACTATTGCTTCTAACAAACCGAAAACAGTTTCGAGCTTTTATTGATGATCTTGTACATTTTATTAACTAAAGCTTTTAAATTAATTTAATTATTTAAAATTTAAGGTTTTATTTATATTTAAATCTCAAAACTAATCAGTTTTAAAATTATTAACAAATAAAATAAGAAAGTTGCCTAAATGATGTCATCAACTAATGAGCTTTTCGATAAAATTGTTCAATTTTCTAGATCTAAAGGAAATTTATTTAAAAAAAAACTATAAAATTCTTTTATGCAATATATAATAGAAAATTCGAAAAATTTAAAAGCTGAGTTTTGAGTGCTCGTTGAGTTTCAAGTTTTGAGTGTTTGACGTTTCACTTTTAAGTTTTGAAGGTTTGACGTTTGAATTTTTACCTATGAGTTAAGAGATTTGTGTTTTGAGTTTCAAGGTTTGGGTGTTTGAGTTTTAAGTTTTTGCTTTTTAGGCTTTGAGCAGTAAAGCTGAAGAAACTTGAAGTTCAGAGAATTAGTCTAATATTTTCCCAACATCTTGTAAATTCCCCGCAATACCAATTAAAGGATGCACAAACTGAAATTAATTCTATAGGCATTTTTATTTACAAATTAGTAAGCAAACATGTGAAATATGTAAACGATAAAACCCAAATTAAAAAACAAGCAAAACATTCAAATTTATCTTCGCAAAAGGGGAAAAAGTGTCATCAGTTTTCCGCACCCGACTAAATATCAATAAAATTTATTCATCAACAATTTAACTCAGTTAACGTAATTAACTCGTTTCGTTTAGGAAAGCATAAAAAAGGCAAAACGCAAAAACGAATTTAATTTTTCACATTTTTGAGTCATTTCCACTTTCTATGGAAATTCAAAAAGTTTTTTTTTTAGATTTGCACACAGACGTACCGCATACCGCAGAGCTTGGTTGATAAACGAACAAAAAACGACAACGACGACGACACAAAATAACTTTGATGATAATGCTGATGACTTCATTAAAAGCTAATTAAATTAATTTTCATGAACAATTTTTTAATCGACACACAAAAAATTGTTGCGTCTGTATTTATATGTGTGTGTATGTGGTTGCGCCACACGTATGTGTATTTAGTTCTTAGTTTTTCCGGCAAAAATATTAATTATCTTATTTACATTATATCGTTTAATGATGTTGATATAAAATTTGTTGATTATATGTACAATAGGCGCACACACATACCAAAAATCATTCCAGAATCATGCCCCCGTCCATTATCCAGTATCTGTATAGTCAAAAAATTGTTCATCAATTTTCCACAATTTGTATTGTGTTGTGTACATACTCGATAAATAATTGATATGAATATATACACACACACATATGTATATATACAAAAAAAGGGGTTTTCACAAAATTTTCCAAAGTATTTAATTGTTTGATTGATGTTTTAGATTTTATTGAGTTTTGTACATGTGTATGTACATACAAGTAGATGAGAAGGGTGATAGAGTGGAAAATTAGAAAAATTGAGGCAAATCGATGATGATATTTTGTTTTATTCAACATGTGTTAAGGTTATTGTTTGTTATCGATTTGTGTTTGTTCTTTTTTTAAGAGCTAAATGCAGGAACCGATTATACAGTCAATGAAATTAGTCCAACCGTCGATCATTGTAGTTTTTAAACAAATTGCGACCTCTGAAGTAAATAATATTTAGCATTAAATGTAATAAAAGTTCGAAAGATTCCGGATTAAACTTAAGTTAAATTTATAAAGTTAATTCAAATCAATTGAATTTCATATTTTAGTGAATCTCTACAATAGCGGAACAGATAAAAAAAACCTTAAAGCTTTAATTAGGTTTTATAATACCCAAACTAAACTAAAAATGCAAACCTTTAGGTATCATTCCTATTTTTTTTAAAAAAAGCTTTTATAGACTTATCTAGTACAGTTCAATGCCTTCAGGAATTCAAACCAATTTATTCAGACTGATTAAAGTGTAACTAAAAAATATCTAAACAATGTTTTACCATAAAATGTTTTAATTTCACATAATCAGATCCGTGAGCCTTAGATATTCGTTGTTTTAGCTTCAGGAAGCTATTTGTCTATTTAAAAGCATAGCCCTTTTGAGATTCCATTTGATTCTACACAAAAGCTTTAATTCCTCGCAAACTTTGAGACAATCTCTACAAAACTTCATATTTATCTTCATTTCATATTTATTTGTGCCTTTAAGAGAATAGAGCTTTTAAACTCTTGTATCGAGATTTTCCTAATTAAACACACCACACCAAAAAAGGTTTAAGAAAATCTAGTTGTATCAAAACTTGTTGCCAGTTAACTTTTGTAGTGTTCACAAAAAAGCAAAAGCTTCTAGAGTTTTCATTTTCTTTTTAATTCACTTGCTTTAAACACAAATATATTTTTTAATGTGAAAGCTTCATGATTTTTAACTCCGTTACTAAAATAATTAGTGAAAGCTCTCATGCAAAAAAGATTTAAGAACAAAATTTTACAACTTAAAATATAAAAAATTTGCAACTAAATAAAGCTCACAAGCCTCTAAAGTTGTACAATTTAATGTGAGTTAGAGTGAACTTTGACCTTGAAAACAGAAAAATTATAATTTTAATGTGAAAGCTTATGTCGAATATATTTTTTTGTGAAATTAGGCTACAATACGCTTAAACTTTAAATGTTTAACTCGAGTTTAACCGATAACGAATCTTTGGTTAAATACTTAACCGTAATCTTATCTAAATATTGTTGAAAAATCGGGCCTTAGATATAAAACTTAAAGCCTTAATGTTAGGCAAAACTCATGAGACGTACATAAAATGCGGTTTGGAAGCTTTCGTTGTTCGCAAGTTAATGTGAAAACCGTTAAAAATCAAATGCGAAAGCTGTGAACTTGCAACTGCATAAACCACATGATTTGTTCCAATTTATCTTGAGAAAAATAGGTTTCGTAAAAATTGTTTGAGAATTCTTAAAACCGCGTGCTTGTACGTAATCACTATTTATTTGACTTTTTATAAAAGGATGTTACTTGTTAAAATGAGAAAATCTCATGTCAATGCCACCTCTTTCAACTATCGTCCCCTTTTAAAGCGGCATTTGCAGTTTACCATTTTTAAAGAAAAAAACTCTTTAAAATTGGCCGAAAATGTCGACTATCCAAAATAAGTGTAAATGTTACGTAAAAGCTTGGAAAAGTTTAAATAATACATAAACTGGCAAGATACTCAATAAATTGTACAAATTAAAGCTTCCATGCACTTGCACAGAATTAAAAACGAATTTGATCCAAAACTGAAGTATTTTAAAAATTAATTTTATCGATAACTGATCAATTAACCCAGTTTATAGGTCAACGTTTCAAAGCTCACATGGTAAGCTTTTGCTAAGGCAATTTGGTAATTACTGCTGAATTATTTAGCGAAAGCTCGCAACTAATAGATGATTATTTTTCGTAAAGACTGAAAGCTTTACATAACTTAATATTTGTGTTAAGTTGGTTGTATTTTCTGTTCTATTACTTTGACAGACAATGTTTTGTGAAAACTAACTCTTATATAATTCAAATAGTTCTATAAACTATTAGAGTAGTTCTATAAACTATTAACTCATTCACTTTGCTAAGTTTACGTTCTATGGCCACTTTAAACCAACAATCAATATAAATGTGCATAATGTGATGGTAAAGCTTCCCTAGAACTCCTTGTTACATTTGGAAGTGTTCGAAAACGACCGAAAGCTTCCCAATTTTAATTGTTTTATTAAAATGTTAGGCATAAAATTAATTTATTTTGCGAAAAAAAACTCTCAAAATAAAAAATTGGGGTTGGGAAATTTATTAATTAATTTGTTCTTTAGCAGGCTGTCTTTTCCCATCATTATGGTTATTCCCATCATTAATGGTTTAATCCTAAATAAAAAATTTTACAATATTTGCAAGAAAAGCAAGCACAAGTTAGAACTTCCAAGTAATAAATTTTTAAACGTCATCCAATAATCGGATTACATATCTAAATCCGAAAGCTTTTCAAAAAATCACTATCTACTTTCCCTATTTTTGTCTCATATAGTAAACTGCACAAAGAGAAAATCATACAAAGGAAACATGAAATTACAAACCTGTAATGCCCCTCCCCCACCAAACCAAAAAATCAAAAAACCCCAAAAAATTAATTTACAAGAAGGAAAAAACTTAAAAAATTCAAATTTGTTTTTGGTACTCTCTTTTGGTATTACCAGGAAGGTAGCATGAAGATGATATTATTGTGCTGCTACTCGGTAATTATATATTTGGTTCAGGATTTTCACTAAACCTTTTTTTTTTTGTGCATTTTCCATTTTCCGGCTTTATTTTTGCCGGTTTTAAATATTCAAGAAGTATCATCATCATCATCATCTTCATCAAATAAATTATAATTCCATTTTGGGCACAGTTTTATTCTATTTAGTTTATTTTTGTTTTGTTTTAGTCCTTCCTCCCACCGCATGATAACAAAAAAAAAACAAAAGTAGAAGAAAAATCTTAACTTTGAAGACAACAACAATTTTACTGGAAAATTCCCTAACAAAATTAATGCGGTAAAAATTCTAATTCTCTGTGTTACATATATATATATATATGTATAAATTTACCTGTGGTATGTGCATACATACGTATAATCGTGGCACTAAAAAACTTTTATAAGGAATATTTAAGTTTTTGTTCAGTTTGTGCTTTATTAATATTCGTAGAATATTCGATTATATAAATACCTACAAACATAGTGAATAAATTGTCAATGAAATTCAAGTTTTAATTATTTTCCAACTTTGTTTGTTATCGTTTTATAGAAACCGATTATCTCTATTCTGATTTATCAATTTATGGTTTAAAATAACTTGAAATATTTTATAAAATTATGCCATAGTTATAAAGTATTTGTTTAGAATTACTTAAAACGATTTATATCAGTGCTTTCAAGCTTTATACTTGCTTAAAATTATTTACTTTAATTATTTACAATTTTTTATAATTATTTACTGCTGTTTAGAACTATCTGGCATATTTTAAGTATTATATATAGGACAGACGGAAGAATAACGGAAGTAAAGAAATAAAGCTTATTTTTACACATATCTCTTGTTCAAGTTAAGTTTTACCAGAATCTGGAATTCAGGAATAGTACCGAAGGGCTCTATATCGGTGATTGGTTTATTTAATTTTATAATGGAGGTCGCCTGAATTTGAAACTAACTGTTGTTTGTACGATCGGAGGTCTTCTGGCAGCCTGAACTACTACAAAGACTGCTTCTGACTAAGCGAGATGTGCCATGTATCCTCGTATTCTAGATTTAAAGGTCGAATTTCATAACCTGTCGCTTTTTTCTTTTTATACAGATTCTCAATTTATTTAAATATATTTTATAAAGTAAATACATTTGATGACGTTGTTAAAATAATAAACCTCGCTATTTTACATTTTATACATTCGTGTGAAAGAACAGTGTAATTTACACAGTATAATTACGCCCAACTACAAAACAATTAAAGTAATATACATGAGGTGGTAGAGTAATGGAAAGTCCATTTCCAGAGTTCTCAAAAACTAAAAATATTCCATTAATATTCTTTGTTCCAATGGCAGCTGATTATCCAATGAGCTGATTCTTTCAGCGGGTTCAGCGACGAAGCTAGAGCTTTAAATGAGGAAACCTCGAGACGCAAGTAATTTATGTACAAACCATACTTATTTGTCTATTTAAATCGAAAGCTTCATAGATCGAAAATTTCTCCTGTTACGCTTTTTCTAGTGGACAGCTAAATATTAATTTTAATGAGATGCAAATTTTATTTTCTCAAGGTAGCAAATTGTCTCGAATTCCAACAAAACTTCCAAAATCGTTAATATTAGGAGCCCACTATATTGAGTGTTTTCCTCTAAAGTAATCAAATTGTTGAAAGCAAAACTTTTGGGTTAAATTAAATCTTTTGAGCAAACAACATTTCACACTGATAAGATGTTTATATTTTTTAAGACTAACTGATGACAAATACCTATATTTAGGTTTCACGCAGTTAAATTGCCTATCAAATTCTGCAATAATAGATTCCGCTGAATAGAATGTTGCATCTTGCTTTAAAAAATCCAAAATTTATAGTGAAGACAACAAGCAGATCTAATCTACTATATGTTTGATTAACCTTGAATCTCAATTCTCAGACTATTTCCCGGCAAATTTCGGTAAATTTTTAAGGGCTGGAAACTTTTAGAACTACACCAAATTTATAAATTTTCCATTTGTTTCAAAAATTTCAAGAATTTCACGAGGAAATAAATATTTTAAGAATTTGATTAAATCAAGGATTTAAGTTTTTTTTTAAAGTGGAAAATTCTGGGAAATTTAATAATTCCAACAATTTCAAGAAATTATAAAATTTAATTTAATTTTAAAAAACCAAACCAGTTTCTTTGAAATCTAATTAATAAGATTTAGCTAATTTTCTGATCCTAAGGGTTTTAAGAATTGGACCATTTTTAGAATTTCATCAAATTTATAAATTTTGGATTTGTTTTAAGAATTTTAAGAATTTCAGAAGCGGAAGTACACGTTTCAAGAATTTGATAAATTCAAGTTTCAAAAAAAATTTAAAATTATCAAATTTAATTTAATTTTAAAAGTTTCAACAAATTACATGGAAAAATTAGGAGTTAGCTAATTCCAAACGATCCAAAGAATTTTAAATATCGGAAAATTTATAAATTTGGGATTGTGACGGAATTTCAACAATTTAATTTTATTTTTTTTAAGTTTCAACAAATTAACAAATTAAATTAATTTCTTTGAATTCTAAGGATTTAATTAATTTTACGATTCAAACAGAATTTGAAGAACTTCAAAATTTCTTGAATTATATATATTTTGAATTTGTTTTAAAAAATTTTTAAAATGTCTGTAGCGTCAGCGAATATGAAGAATTTGAATAAAGTCCAACAGTTCTTAACAAATTCAATTTAATTATAATAAATTCTATAAATTTCTTTGAACTATAAGAATTGGAAGATTTTTTAAATTTCTTGAACTTTGAAAACTTTGAAATTGTTTTAAGAATTTTTCTTGAAATCATTAGTGACAGGGAATACATTTTTCAAGAATGTTCAATCAATTCATTAATTATTGTAATTTGATGATTCTAAATATTTTAAGAATTTTATGAAATTTGTAAGTTGTAAGTTGTTTTATGACCTTCGCGGAATTTCAAGAAATTAAAGCCAAGGAATACAAAAATTTCAAAAAGTGAACAAACTTCTTTGAAACCTGAGATTTCTAAGAACACCGGAATAAGGACGGAACGAACTGTGAACGAACCAAAATGTTACACAATTTAAAAAAAAAATTGCAAAAAGAAAATTTACAATAACTGAGAAATGTTTTTTATTTTCTGATTATTCGGTGAATACTCATTCATTATTCACTGATGAATCATAATTTCACACATTATTCACCTTTCATTCAACATTATTCACTTAATAGTCTCTAATAATTCATTGATGCTAAAATTCACACAGTAATGAAACCACTCTCACTCTCTATTCATTCATTATTTACACATTGTTCACATAGTGATCTCTCATTATTCACTGATACTAGAGGAATAATGAAATCCCTCATTATTCACGCATTATTTTCTAAATATTCAGTCACTATTCACTCATTATTAATTATATATATACAATTACTCACTTATTATTCACTTACAATTCAATCATTATTCACTGGTTTTTCAATAAGCGATAAGTAAATAATAATCAGTAAATAACGAGTGAAGAATATGTGAATAATGGGTGAATATGAATGTGTAATGTAGTGGATTAATTAACACTGAATAGTCGTCCAGGCAGAGCCGCCTTAACTTCCTTTCGCAACGTGTAACTCCTGTTACGTTACCTAGGGGTTATTTCAGTGCCATTCGCGAAGACTTCTTCTTTCATAATGCAGACATTTTCGGTAGGCTTATTGGGATTTTTTGTTTGAATAATTGGAGATGTGAAATTGTATTCAAAATCATCATTCTATTATTATTTTTCAGTCAATTTATTATACAATTTATCACAATCAATTTTATATAAGATGGATCGTGGACATTCTAATGTCAGTCTGTACAAGGTAGGTTGAAATCCCTCAAAATGACAACCGCTCTTAAATCAGTTATAGACCTTTTTGGCTCTTTTTTAGTTTTTCAATTGAATACAAAAGTCTGATACACAATTTTCGTGACACACACAATTTTCCAAACACCCCATTAAAACAAAACGAACGACTTACTCTAATTACGTCAAAAAATTCCTTTCCTTACTATGACGGAAAATCGCAGAATAGCACAGAAAAATTAGGTCAATTCCATTGAGCCGGAACTTTAGGTAAGTTCAGAAAAGTTTCAAATAAAATGAAACGTTAAAATTCATGATGTGCCAAATGGCACACAGATGATTAAAATTAGTGAAGCAATTGCAAAATTTGTGTATAGAAATTAATTTTAACGTCGTTTTATTCCAAATTGAGTTCCCAAAAATAATTAATCTATTCATTTTAAAATCCTCAATGACGGACAAATGTCCATTCACAGAAACGAAAAAAAAAATTAAATACGACGTAACAAATAAAGACCATTCGCCTTCTTTCAAAATACTTTTTCCTGCCTTCCTCTAATTTACATTCATTCGCATCAATAAAAAGACCAGCCAATAAATAATTACATGAGGACCGTACATTACTCAATTTTACGAATCCCTGCACAATTACAATACATACAATTATTTGCCTTTTTTCTAATGGAGGCTGGGGGGTTAATTAATTGGCAGCGCATGTTTAAAAGGCCGTAAACCACATACATGTGCAGACGATATATCGATTATGTTGCCGACTCGCTAATTAAAACCCCAAAAGCAAACAACAAAATCAATTAAAACAAAAAATTGTTAATTACAAATATTATTTTTGTTTTGTTACTTACTCATCGAATGTTTTTTAATTTATCTCTTGTTTGTTTATGCGGGGCGATAATTATTTTAGGATATAATTCATTTAATTAATATAAATGTTGTTTTAAAAATAAATATAATTATTTAGCCGGTCATGGTCCACTTAATTTTTTTTTTTTTTTGTTTTGTGTAGGAGTTTTGATTGGTAAACCCAAAAATGACCGCACCACCACATTATGTAACCATTTTTTTGTATTTTACCTCCATTTCCAATTTTCAATTAAATTTATTTTTTCCATGATAGTGTTATATTTGTTATGTGTGTGTGCCTGAATATTTATTTTTATATTATTATATTTAATTGAATAAGTAAATAAAATAAATCATACACACGGTATAACGAAATAATTATATAAAATAAATTAAAAAAAGGGGGAAGAGGAGGGGTGGAATTACTCTGATAATTTACATAATGAGTTTCACAGGTCAAAAGGTTAACATTTTGTTGGTGTTGGAACGAATGTGTTTTTTAGCAGTTTGGTTTTAATTGAAAAACTCGCCTGGAAATTCATTAATAGTGTAGTGCGGCAAGGATAAAAAGCTGGACTGTGAAAATGCACTCATTTTGAAATTAGGAAAATCCGGTGGAATGATATGACATTAAAATAATATTCAAATCGAGAACATGTGAGCGTGTAGCTGAATCTAACAACTTGGTGACGATGTGATGATTTACATCTCTGCCCCAAACACACCGTCTTATATGTATTAAACCCTTGAACTCACCCAAAGCATCGCTATAATTTACAATAGAATCTCCCATTCGGAACTTTCATAATATGTCGTAAAATGAAGTTTCTAGGGTTTACCTGTTCTTAACGCAGTTTACCTTTTGTGGAATAATAACTTCCCAAGATTGGCTGATCATTCCGCTAGTTTTAATATGTTATGAGTTCTGCGCAGACACCAATGCCAAAGGGTTCCGAATTTTAGTGCAAACCGAAATGATTCTTAACTTTAAGAAATTGAGGGAGACTGCCCCAAACTAAGACTTTGTTGATTTTTTTTATTTTTGCTCCGTCACTTTTCACAAGTTCGTTCAGCATTGAAATGTGATATTATGACGTAACAAGAACCATTAAAAACCATATTCATCAGTCCCGAAAAAAATGTCCTTTAAATATTTAAAAATAGCGAGCCTTATCTGGATAAAATATTATCGGTACCGAGGTAAATATTCCGGCTTCTTGGATCAACTGTTGAGTCATTTTTGAACAAGGATTACATTTAAAAAAATTATAGAATTTAGAGAACTTTTAAAAATATCCATGAAATTTAGGAATTCTGGAATTTGAAAAAAAAAGAAAAAGAAATTTGGAATTATTTTGGAATTAAATTAAATTTTAAACTTTGAAATTTTTGAATAATCTTATAGGCTAATTAGGCTCCAGATAATATGTTTTACCTATTGGGAACCCCACACACCACTGTGGTGGAAATTCGCTATTTCAGTTAAATGAAGAGAATTCTGAGAAGGATTATTAAATACTAAAATAATCTGGAAAATTTCTGTTCTCATTTTAAAATAAAACCTTTCTTTTCCAGCTCTGCGAAGGGAAGATTTAATTTTAAAATATTCTGGAAAATCGAAATTTCTATTCCAATTGTAAAACTAAATTCCTATTTTCCAGAATATTTCGAAATAAGGATGGAAATCTCCGTTTTTACAGAATATTTTGAAGTTAAATCCTGCTTTTCCAAGTTTTCTGGAAAAAGATAATTTAATTGTAAAATATCATGAAAAATGAAGATTTTCAATCCAGTTTTAAAATTAAACCTTCGTTTCCTAGAATATTTTAGAATTAAAAATCTTCCTTTTGCAGAATATTTTAGAATAAAAATGGAAATCTCAGTTTCCCCAAAATATTTTAAGATTCGATTTTTCATCATTTCTGGAATTTGAGTTATTATGGAAAAGGAAGATGGAATTTTAAAACAATCGTAAATAGAGGTTTCTACTCTAATTTTAAAATTTTAACTTGTTTTTTCAGAATTTCTGGAAAGGGAAGATTTAATTTTAAAATATTGTGGGAAAAGGAGAGTCCGTCCATTAAACTTCCATTTTTCAGTAGATTTTAAAATTAAATATTGTTTCTCCAAAAATTCTGCTTAAAGCTTCCTTTTCCGAAAATTCTGAGAAAGGCAGATTAATTATTATTATTTTTATTTTACATTATTCGAGAACATGAAGATTTTTAATTATAAAATTAAATCTTCATTATCCATAATATTTTAAAATTCCAGAAATTCTGTAAAAGGAAAATTTTAATTTTAAAGTTTGGAAAATGGAGATTTCATTTTAAAATAACAAAGGAAATCGCCATTTTCCAGAATATTATAAAATTAAATATTTTATGCAAAATATTTTAAACTTTGGGGAAGGAAAATTTAATTTTAAAACTAGATCTCCATTTGCCAGATTTAAAATTAATTCTTACTTTCCAGAAATTCTAAATGGTGTTTCTTTCCATTATAATTTTAAAATAAAATCTCAATTTCCCAGAATATTTTAAAATAGAATCTGCTTTTACCAGAATTTCTGAAATTTTAAAATATTCTGCAAAATTGTATTCTGGAAAACGAAAATATGTACGAGTATCGTCCGCAACTCCTAGCATATTGTAAAGCTTTCAGCTTAATAAATATTTTCTAGTATCTAGAATATTCTCTAACATTACGTTGTACACTCATCATTCATTTTATATTTTGGTACAAATAAAATCTTTTCTATGGAAAAGGTTTATTCATTAAATTGTTTTTGAATGATTTCAGAATTTTATATTAGTTAACTAACTTTACATTTTTCACTAAGTAATTTTAATTGTTATGTCATATACATAATATAATAAGACAAATAATTGTAATTGAATTTATTCATGTTTTTGATTGGCATCCACCTTAGGGTGCATAAATTTGGCCAAATGTATTTATCTATATGTTCTACACCCCCTACTACATAACGACATTAAATTTTAACTTATTTCAATTTTCAGTAAGACTTATACACAGAAATCATATTATTTTATATTCTAATCTTATTATCAGTATAAATAAATATATCAGACACTTGCCTTCATTTCATTCGATTCGGTTCATATGCGATGATGACTGTTATTAGTATTAGACAGTATATTGCTGCTTCTGCTGATGTTATTTGTTATTTCATTTTTAATTCAACGAATATATTTTGAAATAAATTTCCATATCAGTCAGTTAAAATAAATAAAAAACGAAATTTTCATGCGGAAAACAACAAATATAATAAAGTCTACATCAAACACAATAACAACAATAAAATTACGCCTGTCAATTATAATTATATGAAATAAAAATATATATTTAAATAACACAACAAAAAGTGTATAAAATACGAAATTGTGTATAATAAATAATGTTACGTAACAACAATAACAACAAAAATAATTTGATTATGAAGCTTTCGTTTATTTTATGTGTTTGTGTGTTTTCACATATGCCTGCTGCTTGTATGATGTTTTATTGATAAAAGATAATTTATTTGAATTGTTCATGTCGGTTGGTGGGTAAATTTTATTATTTGTCAACATTATTAATGAGCACAAGATCGTACATCGATAAATATTTGTAATCAATAACTCATTGAAACCTTATACCATACACTTGCCGAAAAATTGTTCGTTATTGCTTTAAAGCGAACTTAATTGCTTTTCCATATTTAACACCACCTGTTTCAACTTTGTGTCACTGGAAGTTCTCGAATTTCTTCTTTAATTTAAGGGAGTTGAAAGAGTTTATCTAAATGAAATGTTTAACCGAAAAAGCTTTAAAACTAAAAACTGTGTAAGAAATCAGTCTACAACAAAGCAAAAGTTTAAATTGAAAGCTTCCTATATTTCAAATAACTTAAAGTTTTGCGAGTTTTTACGCTTAAATAACTTAAACCACCAAAAGAGCTTAAGCAACTAAAAGCACAGTTAAAAAGCAACAACTAGCCACCATCGAATATTTGCTGGGTTGACAGATAATCCTGCCAGTACAATACTAAGCTTTGGTACCCAGAAAGTCAAATTCAGCTTTATAACTGATTGTTCAATTTACATAAAATTATATATTTAAGAATATTAATTGAGAACTTCAGAAGTTTTTATTTAAATAAAAAGATTGAAGCTTTTGAAAATGATTTTTGGAGTACAGTATTGTATTTAGATTTAGCGTTCTAAAAATATTCAATGAAAGCTTTTGCTGTAAAACTAACGAAATTGTAAAAGTTCTGTTGTAACTAAAGCAAGCTTTCTATTTAACCTATCAGCCGATCCATTTTAGAAAAAATTGATTATTTTACCCAAGTTTAGGCCCAAAAAGACGCTATGTTAAGCTTCAGAACTTAAGCTGTTTTAATAACAATGAATGACGTCAATTGAGTTCCGAGCGGAGAGGAATATTTGGAAAATATCAAGTCTATTCTTGGATTACACAAGTTTATTTGGTTACAATTGTAATAATTTTTTAAACTATTACATGTTACTTTAAAACTTCCGCAATAATTAAGGCAATTTTCGGAGCTTTTGACCAAAAGTCACTGAATGAAATTAGAAAACTTGTATAACTCAAATCTCTACTAATTTACGTAACAATTTTCAAAGAAACTGAAAATTAAATTGTGCTTTAAAACTGTAGAAGCTTTTAATAATAAGTAAAAGCTTATAAAATAAAATAAAGAATATTCCTTATTTTAAGCACCTACAATATTTATTAGGGCTGAATTGATGTGTCCGCACCATTTTACTACAAAAGCTCTAAACTTTCGACTGCAATTTTAATTTTAGCCACTAATTGATTATTTTCCGAGCGGACTCTAGTATTTTGAAACATTTACTAAAAAACTCATTCGAAACTGTTACTATAAAACTCATATCACTCTTTAAGTTCTCTCAAAACTATCAATCGATCGAATTTACAAACGGAATGTCGAGAGCTTTTGTCCTGACGGAGAAGGAAATTTAAAAACTTGTGTAACTCACACCTCTACTATTTTACGTAATAATTCTCATGGAAACTGATCTTTAGAACTGTAAAAGCTTTTAATAATAATTAGAAGCTCTTAAAGTATAATCTAAGAATATACCTTATTTAAAGCACCAAGAGGCCCACCACCAAGACCACCAAGGTTAATTTACCTCACATTGTTTTCCTTCAATTCCTTCATGGTTTTGAACTTAATATTTAAAGTCAGCAAATAACTCAATTATAAAAAGATGTTGAGCCCAAAAAGCTCGAATGGAATAGAGATTTAATGTATTTTGTTATATTTTTTACAAATTTGTACAAAAAATGTCTTAACGATTTTTTATTTCATATACCCCAAACGAATCTATTTAAAGTTTATGTTACCTACTCAATACCGCATCGTGACGCATGTTAAACACGGATTTCTCATCCCCTATTAAAACAAATATACGCTCCCTTAACTCATTACATTTACGAAATCTGAATTTCTTCCTTCGTAGGACTCCGAAAATTGGTCAATAAAATGTACACAAGACGTGAAGAAGAATTCCTGGAAAACCCCGGAAATCCAATAATATACAAAATATCAACAACAACAACAACTGGAAATACCTAAATTTTCATACATTTCACCTCATACAAAAACACACACACACACACACACACACACATATATCAGACTATAAAAACGGAATATTGTGTACACAAAATAAAATTGGGATTAGGAATAAAAACGGAAAAATAATGAAATCGACAAAAAAAGCTACAAAAATGTTTACCTACATATACAAAACATTCTGAGCGAACGACGAGCGCATAAATAAAATGAACAAAAATTTTGTGGAAAAACTATTTTTGTTCGGTACCGGGAAAATATAGCGAACGAGACGAGTACCAAAAAAATACAAATTAAATAGATGAAAACGTTACCTTTTCCATGTACCGTAAAATTCTATTTAGTAGTTTGTGTTTAGTATATAAACATGCCAACCATATACATACGTATATACATTCAGATGAACAACAAAATAATATGAAGAGCATAACAAAAAATGCTTTTAAAAGCTCTACAACATTTATATACATTATATTAGTATAATAATTTTAGGAGGTTGAAGCATGTACGAACATGCATTATTCATATTTGAAAGCTTTTTTTTGGTGTTGTGTAGATTTTTTTGGAGTTTTCGCTAAAATGAGTAGAATAAATTGTTATTGATGTAATTTTAGTTTTGTTTGTGTTTTGGCTGTAAATTAGTTAAATGATAGCAATAGTAACCGTGTTTGATGATTACAAATATGTCGAGCGAGAACTAATAATTCGGGATTACACGATTTATTGTGACATCTGTGATATGCGTCAAATTATTTTAAAGTAAAATGACCTACCTACACCCACAACATATCGAGCAACAAAATTACAAGTGGTTTTAACATTGTTCACAAATAAAAACTGTACATGTTGTACTACAGATATTGAAAAATAGTGCTCTACTCCAAATTAAAAGCTCTCCAAAAGCTTACACCGTCAGAAAATGTTAACAAAATTAGTTGATCAATTGTTAAGCACTAGTTTTTTAGAGGTGATATATCAATTAGCTTCACTATTTCTAAACTTTTCAAAGAGCTTAAAATAGTTAAAAACACTTCAGTGTCAAAATCTGAAAAGTTACAAGATCAGTTATCTAGTGTGCACATTAGAAAATTATATTCAACATTAAAACTTTTTAGGATTTTGTATATATCTTTCAATAAGCTTCATTAAATTAAAATTGTACCCCAAAAACAATTCTCATTTGCTGAGCTTGTTAGTTCAAAATAAAAAACTCGTAAATTAAACGGTTTTTGGCTTCGACATCTAAAAAAGATTAAAATAAGACATTCAGCACTTAAAATATCTCAGCTTGCAGGATGTGACATTTGTCAAATCTCAATAAGATTGTGAAAGAGCTTAATGTACTTTAATTGAAAAAAATTTCTAAAAGCACATTTCGTTGAAAAAAATTTACAAAATTAGTTTTCACATTGGTATAACAACAGTTTAGTAGGATATGACATTCATAATATCTGAATAATATTCACCATTTTTAAGCTTTTGAAAGAGCTTGCAATAGTTCAAATTGAAAATCTCTTAATTTAAAGTATTTTATTGCGAAATCTCTTAAATGACAAATCCAGTCTTGGAAAGCTCATTTGTTAAAATTCATCTCACGACACTAAATTTGTCTTTAGGGAAATAAAATTTAAATTGAGCTTTACTGCATTCAGATCCTTTGATTAGCTTTACTATAAGAAGCTTTTGTAAGCTCACGTTAAATTTGTTGGAAAAAATATCAGATAACACAAGCACATCGTAAACAGAAAAGTTTCAACTGAAAAAAATCTCTCTCCTAATTAATTAGTATAACAATACTTTGTAGGATGTGATGAAAATTAAAATGCAAGTTCAGTTGTTTAGTCCTTGTATTAGAAAAACATAGTCAACTCAACTTCTCAATTTCTCACGTCATATTTACTGTTCATCCATAATTAACATTTCAAAATTACCACTTTATGACCATACTTAACATCCAATAAGCTTCATTAAATCATAAATTTCAACTCAATTTATATCCTCATTTGTTGCATTTCCACACAAAAACATCAACAAAAAATCGATCAACACAAATAGAGCACAGACAGAAAAGTTTCAACTTTGATTACATATATATGATTCGATACATTATGGCAAAACCCTTATCAAATCATCAAACTAAACCATTTCCCATGACATAAATTTAATCAAATTAAGTTTATTTTTGGTACATAACCTTTTTTGTTCGACTCCCCATTCGTACATTTACATCTGGATCTGGATCTATACAACCCCGATGACCAAAACAAAAATTTCCATTTCAATTTGAACAAAAATAAAAATAAATCAACAAATTTGGTGTTTGTTGCTGCTGTGATGTTATATGTATGTATGTATGAGAAGGGGAGAGGGGGAAGCAGTCAAATAAAATTCAATACACATATACATAAATGTAGAAACCATACTGATCTGGGACTTTGAGACTTTCATCAAAGCATTTTTTACGTTTTTTATTTGGTATTGTTTTCTGGCAACTGGTAGCTAAAGCTATATACGAGTACGAGTTTTCAGAAGCTAAACGAACAATAAAATTTATTCGATTTTTTTTTTCTATTTATATGTGCTCTCCACTTGCCTTATATTAAATCTCTTGACTCTATATACATATATACATAGACAGTTAGTGAGTCCTTTTATTGTTTTTTATATTGTTTATTGGTGCGTCCTTTGGGATGATATTGAATTCAATTTGTGCTGACGAGCTTCTTTTCAAGTAAAAATGATAATTTATTGAAAGTATGTATGTTTGTAAGTAGGTATGTATATAGAGCAATAAATGCATCATCTCTATTATATTTTTTTTTTTAAAAAAGCTTTCATACATTAACTTACTCAAAAACCATTTACAATGAAAATCAATCAATAAACTCATCATCCAAAAAATCAACAAAAAATTCATTGCTTTTAGTTTACATCGCAGACGAAAAAAGCTTTTTATAGTTTTTTATTTCTTTATCTTCTTCATACTTCTTCATACATACATAAAAAGCCTGTTTTAAAAAATAACAAAATTTAAATTTTTTATCATCGATAATCGACAAATTTACCAAATTTTATGATCCAAAAATATTTTACTGACAATTTGAATATGTTTTACCCTCGTATGATGTTGTAGGTGAGGGTGGTAGAATGTGAGCTTTTTATTTAATACTACGTTTTCAACATTGGTTAAAATTTTATATAACAATATGGCATTGTTTAGTTTGTGTGTTTGAGCTGTTTTTGCTGCTGCTGCCGTTTATTACAATAAATTACATATGGACACCACCCGACGACCAATGTTCTATTTAGGTACAAATAAATATTGAATAAAATAGTTTTGTTTGGTTTTTGTGGTATAGTTGGCAGCGTTGCAAATTTGTTGTTGCACAAGTATTATTTACAGTTTTGGTTAAGTTTTTGCAATATATAAAAATGGTAATAATGTAAATAAATGGAATAGAAAAAATTTATTGTGGATTAGGTTTAGTGTACAGTGGAATAAAAAGGTGTAGGTTACCAAATATATCTTAAAGCTCTTAAAACACTTCTTCACAGAAATTTACAAATGTTTACAAATTAATTATAATCTAAATGTTGGCCAAGTTACTAATGAGAGCTTTTAGTGCGTTTATTAAAAAGCACGATTTTAAACGAGTAGTTTTAAAATATTTTGGCTTTTAATAGACTACAAAATTCAAATTTTTCGTTCTAAAACTTTGTGGAGCTTCAAAATCAAAATTTTAATTAATGAAATAAATTATTCAAAAGCTTCACTGGCTGACTATTTGCAAAAAAGCTTATTTCAAATAGAAATTTTAATTATTAAAAAATGTATATCAGCTCATTGCCGATACTAAAAGTTTAGGAAGCTTTAAAAATATTGTCCAAAATTAGCATTTTCTAAAATTACTAAACGTTAAAATAAATAGATCAAAAATCACAACGATATACCACGTCTAAATTAAGCTTTTTAAATTCATTTAAATTCATTGCATTCGAACTAATTTCAATATTATTTAGTTTAAGGGCTTACATTTGAAAATTAATAAAGTTAAAATAATTAGAGCTTTTATTACAATAACACTTTTGAAATTCACAAATATTTAGCAAAATTTCAAAGTGAAAAATTGTAATTTTTGCCAAAGGGGCTCCTTAATAACTTATTAAAGCGGTCAACACATTATTCAAAAAATCCTTAATAACCGATCTTTCAGAACTGTATGGTGACTTTAAGCTCTTAGTGTTAAAGACGTGTTTAAACGTATAAGCTCCCATTTTAGAATAGATCAATAGGCTTTTAACTATTACTGACTTTACTGAAGAGGGTAGGGCTGTAAGTTACTTTACTGTAGAGCTTTTGAAATTTCAAAACTGAGAAAATACACATTTGGGGCTTTAAGCATCCTAAACTTTATAAAAACTTTGATAATTACACTAAAAAATAGTATTTTAAAATTTAGTTAGAATTTAAAGTTCTTAATTTCAAACGATTGACAGCGAAGTGATAAAAAAAAATCAAAAACCTTTCATTCGGCTAACCACTCGAAAACTCAACGGAAAATAATATCTTCCGCTTCAATAAGAATCGCTCATTGATCTTAAATACTAATATTAATTGATAAAGTTTAAAAAGTCAGAGCTTAAAAGTTTTGAAATCCAATTTCAACGTTTGACGTTTGTATCCTTTCTGCTTATTAAACAAATCCGCTGTCGAATTTAAACTGGTAAACAGCTCTGAAAATGTAAACATTTAGTTTCCAATTCATAAAAAGCTTTGAAGTTCGCAATCAATTTTTTGATCACAATGTTTTAACTCAACGAAAAAATTCAATGGTGGAATGATCTAAAGCTTCAATGATGGAATAATGTCTTTTGAGTGATGTGAATGTGGCAAAAGGGTTCCTAGCAACTTTGCGATTTTTAATGATAAAATTTACGATAAATTATGCGTTATGATAAAACTATTCATTTCCTAAATAAAGCTAAATAAAATTTGTAGCTGGAAGATGCACTAAACGAATAAGTTGAATTTAATATATATGTTTAATATATATGTTTCTGTCAAAACACCCACTTGAAGTTTCGAGCTTTCTGAAATTTAGAAAAATTTAAACAATTATACTCAAAACAATTTCAAAATTTATTTATAACCTTGGACCTTAATTTCAATAGTTAGATAGTTAAATGATTTAACAAACCAAATAGCCTACATTCGACTAATCATTCGAAAAATTAAACAGCTTTTATTATGCATTTAAAATTAAGTTTCCGTTCAACAATGTTATAAGTATCCAGTTTTCAAATTTGGAATGGCAAATTTGGATGGTAAACAGCTTTTAGAATTTAAAAGTTAATTTCCCAATTCACAGAAATAGCAGTTAAGTTCCCAATTCACCGAATAGATCAATAGGCCGTTAACTGTTACTGACTTTACTGGAGAGCTTTTGAAATTTCGTAACTGAGAAAATACACATTTGGGGCTTTAAGCATCCTAAAATTTATAAAAACTTTGACAATTACACTCAAAATTAGTATTTGAAAATTCAGTTAGAATTTAAAGTTTTTAATTTCAAACGATTAACAGCTAAATGATAAAAAAAATCAAAAAGCTTTCATTCAGCTAACCGTTCGAAAACTCAAACAGCTTTTTTTGTGTAAACGGAAAATAATATCTTCCGCTTCAACTGGAATCGCTCATTTATCTTAAATACTAATATTAATGATGCTTTAAAGTTCAAACTAATTTAATAACTAATTTATTGATAAATATTCCCGCTACACAATATTTAAGCAGCCTAGAGCTTTGTCAAATTTTAGATTATTTTTAAATCTCTCAAATTAAGATTATAGAAGCTTAAGTTCGACTGATCTCAGTTAAGCGATATGCTTCATTTCAATATCACATTAAATAAAGTTTTCAGTTGATGATCGATCTGACAATAAAATTAGTTAATCAAAAAAATTAAAAAAATTTGAAGCTTTCATTAATTTTGCCACTAGTAAATAATGAAATATTCCGGATAAGTTTAACAAGATTTGAAAACATTTATATAAAGCTTTGAATAGTCGAAACCTTTTATTTAAGATTGTAGCATTCCCACTACTAAGCTGTAAAGTTAAAAATTACAGCTTTTAAAGTAAATAATACTTAAGGATTTATTTTAAAACAATCGACGCAAAATTAAAAAATTAACTCATATATATATATATATATATATATATATATATATATATATATATATATATATATATATATATATATACAGAAGCTTTTTATGAAGTTAAAAGCTCTCAACAAAATTTATTTTGATTAAGAAAAACATAAAGCCCTAGAAACCTTAAAAATAATTGATGCATTTAGTGTTTCGAATAAAGTGCACACTACAGGGTACTAATGGATACATTTACCAGAAAATCTTCATCGCTTTATCGCCTCAAAGAGCATTTATTAACTTATTTTGCAATTTGGTAAGTTAAAGATAAGTGAATACGATTTTTTAAGAGTTTGCATTATGTTGTGAGAGCTTTTCATTTTCATTGAGAAATAAATTCAGAATATAAATGTATATTTTAATATTACCAAAATAACTAGACCAAAAAATGAAGTAAATCGCGGTTAGAAGAGCTTTATAGATTTTGCAATTTAATAAATAGCTAATATTTTAATTAAATTTTAAAGTTCTCCACAATTTCAAAGTGTATAGTTTCAATAGCAATCACAAAATATTTACCACTGTAAGGTTTTAAATAAACTTTTTATAAATAAAGCTCCACTAGAATTTTTATTAAATAATAAATGATAAAACATTTAATGGTTTTTAATGCCTGAATTTAAAAATTGAGTTTTGAAAATATCAAGCTTTAAGCTCTATAATTTAAAGTTGATAAGCTTAAAAGTTCTAATTATACGATTAAAATTAGTTTAATAATCAACATTTCGGAAGTAACATTTTTTCCTTAAATACTTTAATTCATAAGCTTGATATAGCTTAATCGCCTCGATTTAAAGCTTTGTTGCAGGATTAATATCTTTGAAGAGAAATTTTTAAAAAGCTTGTTTTGGTGAATTTAGAAAATATTTAGCGATGCTAATCTTAGCTTCATTATCACCCCACGTTGAAATAAAGATCTTGTAGTTTTTTTCATTTTTCGGTTTGCGATCGTAATGTGAAAGTTTGGAACTGGATTACATTGCAGCTTTTTCCTCTAAGTAGTAGTAGTATAATTTAAAACATTTATAAAAATATTGTAAATAAAGCTCTCAAATAACTTTCTAATTAGACTCAACCAAGTGTTTTAGAATTTGAATTTTTAGGCTTATAGATTTGAAGTTATAATTAAATGGTTTATTATGTAGTTGAAAATAGAGCTTTTAAAGTAAATACTCAGTAACAAAATACATTTTTAAACACAGTTAGTCAATTTCCTAGAAATTTGCCTATTAGGGAAGCGAAAATTAAACAGTTAAGTACCCATATCTCGCTATTTCTACTCTAATGAACAATAAACCTGTACGTAGACCATACCACTAGATATCTACATTCGTTTTGCCATAATAAAAAATTTTTGTGATAAAAGCTTTGCATGTACATTTGTAAACAATAACGCAAATATAATTTTAAGAGATGAGCAGTGCAAAAATGTTTGTAAAATTTTCCAATTTTTATTTCCACCCTTCCTTTGGCTCCTCGGCTCAACTTCGGCGGTGAATTTTATCGAAATAAAATAAAATAACACAAACAGCACAAAACAAAAAAATTGATTTGTTTGTTTGAAATTTTTCTCAAACTCAGCATATAAAAAAAAAAATGTTTTATTTTTATTTATTTTTTTTTTGGCCAAGATTAAAATGTTACAGTGGATTAAAAATACGTTGACATAATACTATTATTGCATATATAGAGAGAGAGAGAGAGAGGTAAGAAAATGATGAAAATTTATGATTTGTGACCGATGATGGTAATGATGAAAAATATTCTTTTACTTTCTTTTACTCTAGTAAAATAAAGTATAGTAATCATGAAAATTTTGGACCTTGAGATTTTTAGAGATTTATTTGTTTTGAGGTCCCCTGAGTCCGAAAAAGTGGGTTTCGAAATGGTGTCTGTCTGTCTGTCTGTCAGTCTGTCAGTCTGTCAGTCTGTCAGTCTGTCAGTCTGTCAGTCTGTCAGTCTGTCAGTCTGTCCGTCTGTCAGTCTGTCAGTCTGTCAGTCTGTCAGTCTGTCAGTCTGTCAGTCTGTCAGTCTGTCAGTCTGTCAGTCTGTCAGTCTGTCAGTCTGTCAGTCTGTCAGTCTGTTTGTGTCCTCTCTACAGCCCAGATGGTTTAACCAATCGAACTGAAACTTCAGATTTAAGCTTTAATGATAAATGGGGAGGTCCCAGTGAATTTTACTCCAAATCGGCTAACCGGAAGTGGCCACTCCCTTGGTCCATAAAATTTATTTTGCAAATATCTTAAAAAGTATAAGGTTTACAAAAAACTACTTAATTCAAAATGTTTCCAAAAATTAAAAAAAAAAAATTAAAAAAAAAAAAATTAAATTTCTCAAAATTCTCTGTTCGTAAAACAAAGTCGTGTGTTGGCCACACCTCCATTTTTTAACTAGGTATTTGAGGGACCTATTCTATGTGCTAGCGAAACCTTTGTCACCATTGTTGGAAATGGCCGATATTGGCCCTTGGGAGTTGAGTGCGATTTCCAAAAAATATTTTTGCAGAACTTTTACTAAACGAACGATTCTTATAAATTAGGGTTTTCTAACTAGGTAATTAAGGGGCCTATTCTATGTGCTAGCGAAACCTTTGTCATCATTGTTGGCAATGGCCGATATTGGCCCTTGGGAGTTGAGTGCGATTTCCAAAATATAATTTTGCAGAACTTTTACTAAATGAACGATTCGTATAGATTAGGGTTTTTTAACTAGGTAATTAAGGGACCTATTCCATGTGCTAGCGAAATCTTAATCATCATTGTTGAGTGCGATTTCCAAAAAATAATTTCGTAGAACTTTTATTAAACGAACGATTCGTATGGATTAGGGTTTTTTAACTAGGTATTTGAGGGACCTATTCTACATGCTAGCGAAACCTTTGTCATCATTGTTGGCAATGGCCGATATTGGCCCTTGGGAGTTGAGTGCGATTTCCAAAAAATAATTTTGCAGAACTTTTACTAAACGAACGATTCGTATGGATTAGGGTTTTCTAACTAAGTATTTGAGGGACCTATTCTATGTGCTAGCCAAACCTTTGTCATCATTGTTGGCAATTGCCGATATTGGCCCTTGGGAGTTGAGTGCGATTTCCAAAAAATAATTTTGCAGAACTTTTACTAAACGAACGATTCGTATGGATTAGGGTTTTTTACTTTCTTTTACTCTAGTAAAATAAAGTATAGAAATCATGAAAATTTTGAACCTTGAGATTTTTATAGATTTATTTGTTTTGAAGTCACCTGAGTCCGAAAAAGTGGGTTCGAAATGGTGTCTGTCTGTCTGTCTGTCAGTCTGTAAGTCTGTCTGTGTCCTCTCTACAGCCCATATGGTTTAATCAATCGAAATGAAACTTCAGATTTAAGCTTTTTTGATAAATTGGGAGGTCCCAGTGTTTTTTACTCCAAATCGGCTAACAGGAAGTGGCCACTCCCTTGGTCCAGAAAATTTGTTTTGCAAATATCTTAAAAAGTATAAGGTTTACAAAAAACTACTTCATTCAAAATGTTTCCAAAAATTAAAAACAAATTAAAATAAAAAATAAAAATTAAAAAAAAAAAATTAAGAAAAAAATAAAATTTCTCAAAATTCTCTGTTCGTAAAAGAAAGTCGTGTGTTGGCCACACCTCAATTTTTTTATTAGTACCGTCTAGGTAATATTTGCGCTGATATACTGCTTCGGTAATTCACTTTCATATCGTTAATATAATATCAACATAAAAATATTGTTCGATAAATTTACTTAACCGTTGTTATTATTACAATAGAATAGGTCGGGTGAAAATTTTTTTGTTCTTACATGAAAATTCATTTTCCAATTTCTTTTGTGTGCCAAGACAAAAAAAAAATCTTGTCGCATAATTAATTATTCAATCATTAAAATCCTATAAAATGCTTCATTGCATCGTAATATTGTTGTTGAGGTCATAAAACCCTACCATGAACTTCGTCATTTATATTTATCACGGCATAATTACACCGTAATCAGTCTAAAATGATGAGCTGAATAAAATGCGTTGGTTTTATATACGCAGATGATTGCAGAATAAAGTAATCAAGCTAATTTTAAAGGAACGAACAACAAATTTAATTCTATACTAAGAAAGCTTGCTTATCCATTAATAACAACGACGACGACGATGACTATATAACGATGAGTGTACGAGATAATATTCTTATCGTAAGAAGAATTTTAATTAAAAGAAGAACAAAAAACAGATTTTTACCATCTTTCTGTGTTGCGAGAATATTTTCATCATTAAACACACACACACACACATAACAAAGATCTAAATCGCGTATCTATGCTTTTGAATTAATTTTGACAAGAAGATGGATGAAAATTTCACCATCCCCTACGCTATATTCGTATACCCCGTTTTTATATTTTAATTTAATTTTTGGTATACACGAGTATATGTATATGGATGTGCGGTTTGCTTGTGAACACTTCAAAAAGTGTCGATTCTTAAAAACTTTCACTAACGCGATTCTAATCGTTATAACCTTTTCTTTTTACTTTTCTTCTTTATTGTTGTTGAGTTGATAATAAGAACGATGTGTGTGCGAATAATAATAACAATAACCGGCTGTCTCCGATTTTAAGTACATATCGAATACAACTGTAATGTGTAGATGGTTAGACAGCGATACCACAGCATAATAAACAAAATACAATAGATTTTTTTTAGCCATAAGATATCGCCTGTTTGCACCCTCCAACAATTCCTACCACGCTTAAATTTCTTTGTTTGTTTATTGTTGTATGCGATTTGGATGTGTTTTGTATTTAACACATTGTTGGCGACATGAAGGGTAATTTATATCGTGAGACGAATGACAGATGGATATGTTGCTTGAGAGATGAGAGATCTACTTGACTTTATAAATAAACAGTTGAGTGTTTCTTTTTCCTTTGTCAAATTTGTTATAGAATATGCGATATTATTTTTATATATCTTATAAGAAAGCAAAAGCTTTCAAGTTTGCGACCGAAAAAGTAATGCTTACATCTTATGATTATATATAATATCTCTTACAAGCCTAGATCAAACCTCAAAAATTAATGGCAGGTCTGTTTAAACGGTGAGCTTCTAGGTTTAAATATTTTTAAGGCTTAAAAGTCATGTGTAATTTCTGTGTTCCCTAAATCAAACAAAACTGTCAGTTTATACGCACCTTATTTTATTCGACTTTTAAGTATAAAAGCTTTCCAACAAAACCATTATATTCATCGTTCAATAAAATTTCAAACAAAAGAGCTTTATTGTGAAAACTTCAAACATTCATTTTATCATAATATACCAGACACCACTATTAAAAATCGACTATAGCTTTGAGGATAAATTTGCACTTGTCAAAATTCTTTAAAGGCAGAGTTGACTTTTTTCGCTACACTAAATCCATAGTGTGGCATTATTTATGCTAAAAAAAGTTTTAGTCAAGAGCAAGAAAAATTACTAATGCTTTGCTTACAGGCTAAGTATGAAATCTTTCATAGCATTTCTAAAATGAATCACTATTAAATTCTGCATGATTCTTAAAAAAGTTGTTTTAGTAATTATCAATTTAAGAAAGCTCTAGAAAAAATAAAAACCTTTTAATATTACAACACTAACTCCAAAACCGTTTTATTTTGCAGTTTAATTTTTATGCAGTAATACGCTGAAGAGCTTTCGAAAAATGTTATCATTGTCATAATTTAACTAGCGCAAGATTTCTAAAGTTCTTTGATAAAAGATCATAAAATTCTTTGCTTTGCTAACCAAATTGATTTATTTCAAGCCCTTTCAAAATACAGAGTTTTACTTATAAAAAAAATAACCAAACCACAACTTTTATAAAGCTACAATAACAACTAAAAACGCTATTTAATTTTTCAAAAAAAATAAGGGTTTCGAGCATTTAATTAAAACCTACAAATATAAGCCAGTAGAACCAAGTTGAATGATAAATCCAAAAAACAGCTTTATTTTATAATTTCAATTGAGAGCTTTCATACAGTTGCCATAAAATGAAACCCAAATAGATTAATGAATTTTATCTTTAACATGTTATAAAAACTTTTCCCTACTCCGATTTTCGAAAAATCATCTAAATCTTAGTATAATCCTTCAACTTTAGGGTTTAATTAAAAAACCAGCAAATAAAAGAAAGCTTTCAAACTGGACAAATAAAATAATAAGTTTATAGTGGAAGTACGCAAAACGTTCTATTTGATTTTCTAAATCAAAGTTCAAAAGCTTTTCATTAAAATACTAGCGATATAATTAAAATTAGGAAATCATATGTAATATAAAATTTTGAGCTAAAAGCTTCAGTTTCATTAATCAAAAATATGTTTAATTTATTTATAAGCATGAAAGCTTTCTTACATATTTTGTACCAATCCTTTAGAATTCTTAATACAAATAGTTAAATGTTTCATAATTCGTGCAAAAACCATTTTTAGGGTATACGCGTTTGGTTCAATCACTATTTAAACGTGAAAAAGCACAAAAAAATGACTGAAACTTTTCAATTTCATTTTAACCGAAACCCCAAAAATCACCAAAACTTTCGCTTTTTCGCTGGACATTTCCGTAGTGGTTGCCTCTCAGAGCTTTTCAGACATTTTTAAAAGCTGTCATGGTTTTCTGGTAAATATTTCCTTAAATTAAAGCTTGATAAAAATGAATAGATATCGTACAGCTTACGATTTAACTATCAATTTGATTAAACTTAAGCCAAAGCTTTCTGTTTCAAAATTTATTTCATTAAACATGCATCGACAGTATAACTCTAATTTGAGGTCGCCTATTCAAATGTCTGAAAAGGGGCGGTAAGTTTGCGCATTGCCAAATATTTCTTAGGGTTAAGAGCTTTTACATCACAACCTTTTAAATACAAAGAATGCTTGTAATTAGTAAAACCTTTAATATATTATTCAAAATATAACATAAAACACACTTTCCGAAGAATGGAAAAAGTTTTAATTAAGCTTAAATGCTTTTACTTATTTTCGGTTTAATTTCATTAAGTGTGTATACAAAAAATTGTTCAATTAATTACTTTACATAACCTATAGATACACCAATATCAAAAACGTCCACGCACACCACACAAATAAAATACCGAAGAGCTTTAAGTTTTGCTCTAAGAAAAATTAAATTTATCAATTAACAATTATCGGTAATTTAATTACGTAGTTACATCTCGATACATATACACACACACACACACACACACACACACACACACACACACACACAAATAAAATACAAACTTTAGGTTAAAATTTTTGTTTTTAGATATTCAGTTTATTTTGTTTGCGTCGAATGATATGAAAATACAAAATAAAATAAAAAGGAAAAACGAAAACATTTTTGTTTTTCATTACAAAGAGCTTTTTTTGGAAACGAAATATAAAAAAGGCATCCACCCTCGAATATTAAGTATTATTATTTAGGATCGATGTACAACCTCCGTATATACGGATTGAATAAAAGTTTAATTCTTAATCATCACTTTTTGTTGTTTGTTATTGTTGTGATGTAAGTAATATGTATGTGTATGTATATTGGTGTGTTTGTAGGGAGTTTTCGTTTGAAATAAACAATAACATAAAACGTAAAAAAAGAAGGAAAATTGAGTTTTATTGTCTATAAAATTGCTTCAATAATACACAAAATAATCGGTTTCTTTTGTTTTTGTGTCTGGAGGCTGATTAGTATTCGTTTTTTTTTACGTCTTAAGATGAATAATGGATTATATAAAAAGGGATCTAAACTTATTTTCGAAAATTTATTTTTTGTTTGGCTTGGTTCACAAAATGGTCAATAGTGTTGTGGGATGTTAGTTCGTAATCATTCCTCAAGCATTTTCTTGTTAAATTACAAACCTACAATACATTGACCTTAATCTGGTATTAACATACATATATAGTATGTACTTATATAAAAACAATTTAAATCTCTTTCATTTCCCAACATTTTATTATTTTTAACCGATAATACAAATTTAATTTTCTAATTTTCCATTTAATTTAATTTTTTACATTTTTTTTACAATACAAAAATAGGAAATGAATTTTCCATTATATACCCATATAAATACACGTACATACTTTATAACCGAATAAGCTTTTGTCATTAATTTTTCTCGATGGGAACATTTTTCATATATTATGCGCGCGATTTTAAATTAAGACATCAAGAGATTAATCATTCGCATCGGTGGAAAATATTATATTTTACAGGAGATGTGAACGAACATATTGAATGATTTATTGGAGTACAGGATTTCAATTAATTTAAAAGCTTTCGTGGTTGGGTTTTATAATTTTAATATTTTACGTTATTAATTTGATGTTTTAGCAACGTTCTTGAGACGTGAATAAAGTGTTTAAAATATATGTGAGGATATGAAAGCTTTCACTTTATAATGGTAAAACTTTGGATTGATTACAAAAAAAATTTCAGTGCATTGGAATTGAACAACTAACTGAGCTTTCAGTTTAAAAATTCAATGGTTTTGTAAACAGTAATAAGACTCGAGATGTTTTCAGTTTAAAATTGTAAACATCAATATTTCATGGGAAACTTGGTAGAATGAAATGAGAAGATTATTATTGCACAGTGTAATTTATAAATGATAAAGTTTTGCAACTTCATGTAATTAAAACTTATAATCAATGAAACAGTTTGTTATAAAATATAAAAATTATGATGCACGTAAATATGCGGTGTAAATTAAAAAAGTTTAGTTTGTTATTTTAGATTAATTAAAGCACAATTTAGCCAAAATTAAGGTCATTCAATTTTAGAAAATAACAAAGCTTTTCTTTTAAAAATCACAATAATTTAAAACGTGTTGAAAACTGGTCAAAATTTTTAAACTAACGACAAGAATCCTTGGTGAATTAAGCTATTAAACCATTTAAAATACAGAAGCTTGCAGTTTAAACGTGTTAACTTCCTAATGATTACGTAGCAAAATATCTTTAATGGTAAATATCAATTAAATATAGAAAGCAATAGAATACAGAATTAGTTAATTTAGTTTAATTGACTCATAAATTCGCAAAGCTTTAAGGATTCCAGTTCGATATTAAGGAGTTTAGTCTAAGCTGTACAAAAAACAATACGAACTAATTTTAAAAAATAAATAAGGCAAATCGAAAGAGACTTCGAAACGATTGGCAAAAGTTTCTAAAAACCAAAAGCTTTTAGTTTTGGAAGTTTTATTAAAAAATTAAAATCTCCACTGGAAATTATCACTAGATAAATCAACTTGATCATATTTAGAAAAATATTTTAGTACAATTGCTTTAATTAACCCCGAAATTTGAAGAGCTTTCAATATAAGAATCAAAAAACTACAAATCTTGACAAAAATCTGTGAAAAAATTAAACAAAATAATTAACATTGAAAGCTTTCACTTGAAAATAATTATAATTAAAACCATTTCTCATCATAAGGCCATACGACCACATAAAATTGGGAAGCTTCTCTTGAATAAAAACCAAATTTTAAAAGAAAAAGCTTGTAATGATTATAATATATAAAACTGTTTAGAAGCTTTAGACTAAATAGTTGGGTTAATCTAAAAATGCAAACAAAAGTTGTAAAAGCATAAAAGCTTTTAAAACTAACTATCAAAAGTTGCAAAATATTTTTGAAACCGTGTTAAATCTTATTTATAATTTTTAAATCTTTCTCTTGGTTGATAATTACCTAACAAATAACCATCACTTAACTTTTCGAAGCTTTTATCTATTAAAAAACATTTTTAAATTTGTTTCATAAATGGTGCTACCGACACAAAGGCATCACTCAAAATTAGTTGACAGGTTGATATTAAACTAGCTTTCCAAGCTTTCCTTTAGATGAGCTTTTTGGAATAATGCATTTGAAAGCATTTTCGAAATGTTGCTCATTCCACACTCAACGTTCGGCATAAAAAATTTCTAATGAAATGCCAAAAACGAATGGTTTATTTTTCAAGGAACGAGAGCTCATATTCTATAGGGCAGAAAGCTTTGATGGTTTTATGTTAATGGTCCGTATATATTCTATATAGTTTAAAAAAATTAAAAATTTAGTAATAATTACTATAAGCTTTCAGGTTATAAGTTGAAGTAACTTGGTAAGGATTATTAATGAAACCTTTCATCGAACTTTCGATTTAAACTTTGTCCATTGTAATTAAAGTGCAGCTTTTTATCGAAAGATTCCAGTTTAAAAATTTTTTAAAATGTTGTATTGTAACTACTCTAATTAGAACTTAACCAAAGTTTATTCAACTAATCCAAAAGTCGCTGGTGAAATATTAGTGGCTGATTTGTAATTTTTTCAAATTCCTAGATCAAAACTTACATGCTAACATTTAAGCTTTTACTTTTCTTTTCTCAAATCAAATAATTTATAAGCTTTCAGTATTATCTTAACAAAATTTTAAGATTTAAATCCCTAACAACATTATTAATATCTACTAAAAGTGAAGCTTTTTACAGAATCACTAGTATATTTGATATTAATTTAAAATACTTAACTCAATCAAATTTCTACATTAATCACTCTTTATAGTCGATTCTTGACGTCCGCTTAGTTTCTTTTCAAAAAAGTTAACAACGGCGGAATAGAAATATTCAACTTTTGATCGCGAATTATTGGCAATTTATTCATCAATAAAACAGTTCAAGTATTTTATAGAAAGTCAGGTTTAGCTGATCATAAGCCGCTGACCTCCGCCTTAGATTCAAAAACGAACAGAAGTCCGAGGCAAACGAGATAACTCGAGTATATCGCGAGCGTTCACCTTAAATATGGTTGCAGAAAAGAGTTCTCGAACTGAAGCTTCGTGCACAAATTTTATTGTAGACACTGAAACTTTATCAAATTTTGAACAAAATGATGAAAAAGCACTTATAAATAAATTTGAATCAAATCAAATGTCAAATAGATAAAAATTTGAATTTCTTTCTCCTGAGAGATGACCCTTCGAAAATTTGGTGTGAAACCTCCAAATTCCAGTCGTCCATCTGTCGCAAAACCACACAGAAAAGTATGAATAGATTCAGTTTACTGGAGTAATTGTAAGCAAAACAAAATTTTCAGACATACCAAAACATGATTAAAACATTTCAAATCATGTTGACTATGATATTGTTGGCCCTCTTATTTGGGGGTACGTCTAAGAATGACAACCGATAAGAACCTTCAATTAGAGAAAATCTTTTAAACGGCCTTATACAATTCTTAGGAATCCACAGAATTTGAATAAGTCCGTATTACCCCAAGGGAAAACACGGTTTAAACGAATAATTGGAGTGATCAGCTGCCAACGGTATTTTTAGGAATACGAACAACATTCAAGGAACTTCTTAAATGTAGCCCTGCGCAAACAGTATACGGATAAACCTTAAGAATTCCAGGCGAAATTTTTGTTCCTACTGATAGTACTACCGATGAACCAATTGATTTAGTCGGTCAATTAAAGGAAACAATGAGAGCTGTAATTCCAGTACCTCCGAAATTACTTAAAACTAAAACAAATGTTCCAACCTCACTAGATATATACTTTCAATTACGTTTTCGTAAGTGTAAATAAAGTCAGGACTGGTCTTAGGCAATCATATGACGGACCATATAAAGTAAAGACGATCTAGACACAAACACAAATAACAAAAAAGTTAAATTTAAAATTAATATTTTCTTGTTTTATAATTTAATGTGGTTATGTACTCGTAATTGGTAATAGATGTAATTATAAATTTTTAATTATATATTAAGCCGACACCACAACCTGTTTTTAATTTTAAGACAGCTAAAAACTTACTCGAAATTATTTTAAAATGTTACCCATGTTCTGGAGAACATGTTTCAACATGTCTTGTACTAAACAAACTCGCCTCCTACAATTTAATATGATTTCAAACATTTTCACTATAACCAAACATAAACTAAAAAGTTAAAAACTTTATTTTAATTATTTGGAACATTTTTAAATCGCAATTAAAATAAAAATGGAAATTTACATTTAATATGAATTTAATTACGTGTGCACAACATAACTTCACAAAACAAACGAACGTTTTGACATTTCAAATATTATTTGATCTAGTACATTTAATTTTTGTGTGTTCATTAAAATTTTGTATAACAGTTTGAATGTTGTGAGTACTTTTTTTTTGACGATTGGAGGCGTGATTTTAGACAAAATAATTTTCGGCTACTCGGCTTCAAAAAATGTCCACTATACCAAATTTTAGTTGTTCTGCGAGCGCTGATGCTAATTTTTGATCGTCGTTACAGCTTTTTTGTCCAATCGTCAATAGGAAAATGCTTAAACGAATTGCAACTTTATATCTGCGATACTGTTATTACAGTAGAGAGTTTCATTAAATCCTATTTAAACTTGTCAATTATTTGGTAAATAATTTAGTGAACGATTTTTCATGTTACAATAAACTGTTATACATTCTTCGATAGGTCCGTTTGTACTGTCAAATTTACAAATATGTAGTTATATTTAGTTAAGTTTGGAGCAAAAAAGATTCTTTATTTAAGAAACTTAATTAAATTACCTTACACAACTATGTAAATCAATCATCAACCTTTCAATTCGAACAAAGCACAAAAATTTCTATCATTCTATATTGTGTCACCTTGAATTCCAACACACAAATCCTTTCCATAAATATTTTTTCTCACTACTTTTATTACCGATAATATTTACTCATCTCGAATTTGGGTGTCGACTCAACATAAGCATTCTAGAAATATATAAAGCACAAAAGCACACATACAAAAAAAAAAAATATGAAAAATGAAGTGAAACAATTAACTTAAAGTTTTTATTTTCCCTATTTGTTGTTGTTGTCACTTTTTTGCTTGTCTCCTAAATTTTTTTTTATTGTTGTTGGATCTACGTAAGTGTATAATAGTAGATGATATATTAGTAGAAAAGTGGTTTTTATGTATGTCGTTACGTATTTAAACAAAAAAAAAAACTTTGAAATATCTTAAGACAGAATAAAAAAAAGCTTTATTAAGTGATAGGAAAAGATGTTACAATAAGGATGGAGAGGAGTACACAAAAGATTTGAATGAAGGTATGTGTCACACACTAATCGTTAAAATAATCAACATTTGTTTATTTACGACGACGAGAATGTATCCAGGAATGGGAACTTCTCGTATTTATCTACATACATAATGAGAAAGCTTATTTTAATTTTTTTTTTTTTTTTTTTTTGAGCTTAATGTTATTTTTATTTTCTACAGAGGTTTTGTGTTGTTATTGTTATTACCCGTAACAAATTACAATTTTTATTTAATCTTGTGTGCGCGCTAGAAAACTTTAATGATGGAAGAATGATAGAAATGAACGAATGAACGAACGTGCACAGTTAAGAAATAAAAAAAAAAAATTAAAGCACTGAAGCTACATACATATATTAAACACACACACACGGAGAGATAAAAGCTTAAGAGAAAAATTGCTTTATTTGTTTTTGGAATTTAAAATTAAAATAATTTATTTCGGTTCTTCTTCTTTTTACTCGTCTTCATCTTGTTTCTTGTCTGTTCATCATACAGAGCTTTATGTATACATATATACATACATATATACAATATATTCAAGAAAAGAGATAAGCCAAAAAAAGGAGTTTTTTGTTAGAAAGTTTATGTTGAAGAAAAAATTGTTTCTCTTTCTTAACAAAAATGTGAGATAAGGTGTTGATGTTAGATGGGAATTATAATAACAATGATAGTAGTAATAATAATGTATATACATATAAGAGGAAAAAATTAATTTTTTATGTTATAAATTATGTAAGAAATAATGTTATTTTAATTTATTTTTTTATCTATTCTTGATTTTTATTTTTTAACTTAAATTAGATTTTAATAATGTTGTTGTTGGATGGTTGTGTGCGATTATAAAGAGTATTTGGATGTTTTGTGTCTGGAACAGATTGTGTGCTGATTAAATTTTTTACAGGGATTTAAATTTTAAAATTTTATTAAGATAATGTTGAAAGCTTCTAAATTATTTGGTTAGAAAAAAGAAAACTAAAAGCTTAAAGTTTCTCGCTTCATTTTTATTTCAGTAATATTTCACCAGAGATGTGGATTAGTTGGTTAAACTTTGAATAAGTTCTAATTAAGCAGTTACAATACAACCTTTAAACTGGAAACTTTAGATAAAAAGTTGTACTTTAATTTCAATGGATAAGCTTGATATTAAAAGTTCGAGAAAAGGTTCCAATATTAATAATATCTCTTTGATATAATTCAATATATAACCTAAAAGCTTCCTTTTCCTTTCTTAAACTGAAAGCTTCGATGTTTTAAATTAATAAAGAAAATGTACGGGCGATTAATGTAAACGCTTTAGTTTATCAACTAAAATATTTTCGAAATAAATCAAAATTAAAGTTTTGTCAAAGCTTTCAGCCCTACTGATTAAATAAATCATTAGTTTTTGGCATTTCATTATAAATTTTTTATGCTGAACGTAAGCACATTTCGAAAATGCTTTCAAATGCATGATTTCAAAAAGCTCATCTACATCGAAAAAGCTACTCTATTGATTTGTAATGGCTAATTGGAGAAAAATTGTTTCCTGAAGTTTGTGCAAAAATGAGGGAATAATTCTCTTAAAAGCTTTATGATTTAAGATTTGGATAATTAAGAGCATTTTTTTTTTGTTTAAACTTCAATTGAAAAAAGAAAGCTTGGAAAAGTAGTTTAATATCAACCAGACAAATTTAAAAATATTTCTCTAAAATTGAAAGCTTCTCTTTAATAGTAGATGAGTATTTATTTAATTCCCTTTAATAGTAGGTTTAATTCAAGAAAGATTCTGGCCGTTTATTTTAATATTCACTCATTGTCAGTGAATATATTATTCAATTAAAATTGTTACTAATTTTATTTGGATATATCTCTGTTTTGTGAGCTTTTACGAATTTCGTAAAGAACATGTGGTAATTCTTTTGAGCTTTCGGTATTTTAAATTACTATTAGTTATAACGTGTTTCGAATGCTCTGTGAAAGGTTGCTGTAACGATATGTTAAGACATACGTTATGCTTTATGTCACGTAGTGTTAAGCAACGATAATTATTGTACATGTGGCAACACTCATTGTATTTTGTATACCAATATGAAAATAATAAATATAGTCTTGATATGAAAACGTAATACAACACACGTAGTACCGGAGATGTCTGCAATAATTGGACAGATTGGTTAAGAACATTTAAATTCCACGCTACAGCATCTGAACTGCATAAAAAGGATGCAAAAATACAGGCAGCAATCTTCATGACCGCAATCGGACAAGAGACAGGTAAGATTTTTGAGGCTTTTCAGCTGAAGGAAGAAGAACCTACTTATGAAACATTTATAGCAAAGTACGAATCACATTTTAAACCAAAAATAAATCTTACTTATGAACAATTTTTGTTCAATAATTTAAAGCAAATAGCTGAAGAAAAATTTGAGGACTACTTAACAAGACTCAGATTACAATTTTTAAAATGTGATTTTAATAATCTTACGGTTGACGAACGTAAAATAGCACATTCGATTAGAGATCAGGTCAAAAAAGAACTTGACAGAATGGAAGAAATGAACGTTATTAAGAAAATAACAGAACCAACTCCAGTAGTGTCGCTATTAGTAGTGGTCAAACAAAAAGGCAAACTGAGAATTTGTCTTGATCCATCTAATGTAAATAGAAATATATTAAGGAGACACCATCCACTACAAATATTAGAAGAGATCTTGTCAAGAATAAATAACTCAAAATATTTTACACTACTTGATTGTCAGAAAGGATTCTGGCAAATTAAAGTTACAGAAAGAACACAGAAATACCTAGTGTTTGCCATCCCATGGGGTAGATACACTTGCCTAAGAATGCCATTCGGATTGGCATCAGCCCTGCATTGGATGGAATACCAAACGTGGAATGTTCAATGGACGACATTTTAATTCACGCGGAGACAAAAGAACAATGTGAAGAGATAACGAAACAAGTAATGAACCTAATTATGAAAGCAGGATTGAAGATAAATAAAGAAAAATGTCAGTTCAACAAAAACTCGCTAACATTTTTGGGACACGTAATCTCACAAAGAGGATTAGAATTGGATCAATCAAAAATATCAGCGATATTTGACTTAGAAACGCCAAAAACGCTCAAACAGGTACAGAGATTACTAGGCATGGTCATATATTTATGTCTCAAAATGTATACCTAATTGCTCTAATCTAACTGATCCATTGAGGAAACTAATAAAGAAAGGGACAACGTTCATATGGGACTTCGAGCAAGAAGAAGCTTTTAATAAAATAAAGAAAGCTTTAACGACAGCACCAGTACTGCGGTTCTACAATCCTGAAAAAGACGTCAAATTATCAGCTGATGCAAGCAAAACAGCCTTAGGAGCAGTCCTGCTTCAAGACTGTCCTGTTTAGAGGAACGACGAGCACTGAAGGAATTACGTGCAAATGAGAAGAAGAAAATTCTCGAAGAAAGAATGCGAGGATTAAATGAGCAGCGGGAACGTGACAAGTATTATTTAGAGGCAAAGGGTTTTTGGAATTTTCAGACCGGTGTAGCAGCATTACGGACGAAGAAAGTCTAAAACATAGAGTGCAACGATGAGTTAATTCAGGAGAACAGGCTAATGAGGTGCAAGGTGTAGACAATAACAAAATGGTGTCTTCAGCCGATGATAAGACAAACAAAAATTTCGGGCCTATTCGAGAGGCGCAGCCAAGATTAGAGAAGTTGCAACCTATCCGACAAAAGAATGCTGAGAGAGAACCGTATAGGTATGAAGAGCGGCTACAATCCCAATTTAAGGCGGTAGCTGAACAGCTCATTGGCGTGACGCAAGCAAATTAAATCGAGAATCTGCTGATTATAAACAAGTGCGGTTTGCAGATCAGGTGTCAAGAGGAATTTACTTTAATCCAAATTCAGTAAATAATCAAGGCCAAATAACCAGCTGTGATCCAGATTATGTTAAAGTGAATCAGCAGAAATCGGCTTACCATTTAAAGCCCGATAATCAACAGCAGCAATACTCGTCGTTATCCAGGAAAAGTGCGAACGAGTCAAGACAATATCTGAACAGCTGTCCGAACAATTCAAATATAAGTAAGACAGACTGGGACGATCAACCTGAAATGAAAATGACAGGTCATTTCAAAGGAGCTGCCATTATTCTCCGGTAGTCCGTCAGAGTGGCCTATGTTCATATCAACGTATACACGCACTACACAACTATGTGGGCTGACTGATGACGAAAATTTGGAACGTTTAAAAAAATGCTTACGGGTGACGCAAGGGATGTGGTGAAGGCCTATTTATACTTTCCACATAACGTACCTCAAATTTTAAAAACATTGAAAATGCTTTTTGGACAATCTGACGTCATGCTTGACTTGATGATAACGCAGATTGAATCAGGACCACCAATCCATCCTGAAAGTTTAGAGGCATTAGTTAAATTTTCAATGAAAATTCAATACCTATGTGCAACAGCAATAGTCTGCCAGGATGAGGAACATCTGAACAACCTAACACTTATGCGAAAGGTCGTTCATAAATTACCGGCTCAACTAAAATTGCAATGGGCCGAATTTAAAGCAAAGTTGCCATCGGTCAACCTACATACATACGTTTGGCGATTGGTTGGGCTCAAAGGCGGAAATGGCAAGCACAGTAGTAACAATGTCTTCAGCACAAATACAAAAGTTTGATAGAACGGAAAAAAGGCAGGGAAATCAGAATAAACAAAAATATGTCAATACCATCCAGATGGAATCTAATGTTACGAAAGATGGCCAGGTCAAGTTCGAGAAGGCGGTAGATGAAGACAAAACATGTAAAGTAGTTAAAGCAGCCGATAATAATCAAACATGCGTTCTCAAATGTGAATCTGTACACCTACTGGCGGAGTGTCCTAAATTTAAAAAGATGAAAGGCACTGAGAGGTGGAAGACAATATTAGCAAATGGTCTGTGTAGAAAGTGCTTCAGAAGACATCGGTTTTGGACATGCAAACTTGATGTAAAATGTGAGATAGATGAATGTAAGGGAAGCCATCACCAATTGTTGCATAATGCCGTAGTAAACAAAAACTACAATTCATCAAATAAGGTTACTGCGGAATCAACAGGTGTGGTTGAGATTCATCAACAGCCACAAATAAGCAAACTGCTGTTTCGAATAGTACCGGTGGTACTACATGGACGAGAAAGTAGCGTCAAAACATATGCTTTCCTGGACGAGGGTTCCAGTGTGACTCTGCCAGACGAGGAAGTGGCGAACAAGTTGAAGCTCGATGGCCCACAAAGGAGTTTGAAGCTAAAATGGACGGGAAGTATAACCCGGAGAGAAAAGCGCAGTCGTCTAGTCGAGCTGGAGATTTCGGGTGTTTCGAATAATGACGTATACAAAATATCGGACGTCTACACGGTTCCACGCCTCGATCTTCCAGAGCAAACAATGAAAATTGACAATAACACTACCAAGTTCAGTCACCTACGAAGTATACCGTTTGTTTGCTACGAAAACGCTAGACCCAGAATCCTAATTGGGTTACAACACTTGCACTTAGCAGTGCCACTGCAGATTCGAGAAGGTCGTATAGGGGAGCCAATCCCTGCCAAAACACGTTTAGGATGGGCAATTTTTGGCAAACTAAATCAAACCCAAACTGGGTCCAGCGACGAGCATTCGGTGTTACATATCTCAAGCCAATTCGATGAGAAATGTATCCAGCCTTTAATTCTGGAAAAGCGATTACATAACGCGGATGACGATCTCTCTATCGCGGAGCGATAGCGTTACATTTCCAAACAGCTACCTTTGGCGGCGCGACGACTAGCTTGTTTGGAAAGGAAACTGGAGAAAGAACCAACTTTAAATGCGACAATCAAAAAGAGGCTAAAGGATTACGAGAAAAAGGGGTTTGTGCGGAAATTAAACAAGAACGAAGCTATGGTGGTTGACGAGCGAACGTGGTACTTGCCTACATATATTTACAGTAACCAATCGGAATAAGCCAGGGAAGATTCGTTTAGTGTGGGATGCGGCAGCAGAAGTAAACGGAACATCGTTAAACTCCGTTTTGCTCAAAGGGCCGGATTTATTAATTCCACTGCCGCACATCATAATGAGATTTCGTCAACGACCCGTTGCGTTAACGGGTGACATAAAAGAAATGTTCTTTAATGATGGTTTTTGATCCTTGTGTATGTGAAGATTCTCCTTCAAGTTATATAGAGAACAGCAATCAAATGGGATGACCCGATCACCGATGAGCAGGAAGTTAAATGGAAACGCTGGACTAACGTATTGCCAGAACTAAGGAAGCTAAAAATACCAAGGTGCTACATCAGAACGGGATTTAAATCACTTGAACTCCACGTGTTTGTCGACGCCAGTGAGGCTGCGTATGCAGCTGCAGCATACTTCCGTGTCGAATATGAGGATGGTGTTCACTGCGTGTTGGTTGGTGCAAAAACCAATGTCCATTCCTAGATTGGAATTACAGGCGGCCCTGCTCGGCGCTCGTATAGCGAGTATGATATGTTGCGCTCACACTTTGAAACCAATAAAAAAGTGGTTCTGGTCGGACTCGATGGATGTGCTTTGGTGGTTAAGGTCAGACCACAAACGATATCGCCAATATGTCGCATATAGAGTGGGTGAAATACTAGAATCAACCGATGTTTCACAATGGTGATGGGTTCCAACTAAAAGCAACATAGCCGACAACGCTACAAAGTAGAAATCTGAGCCCACAGTGTCACCAACGAATAGATGGTTTGTGGGACCCGAGTTTTTATATGGATCAGAAGCTGAGTGGCCCATTCAAAGACTTCCAAATGAAAGCAGCAATGTCGATGAAGAATTGAGACCACATTTTCCTCATAATATTGACGAACCATCGGTATTAATTCCAGATGTCGAAAGATTCTCTAAATGGTCGAGATTAGTACGAACAATGGCATGGGCACTGAGGGCAATCAATAACATGAAGGCTGATCGACGAAAGATCTCCGGGGAACTAACTTGTGATGAGACTCAAAAGTGTACCCCGATGAAATTTCATGCTTAAAGGTTGATCCAGCAAAACCATTGGATAAAGCTAGCCCACTTTATCGGCTCACACCATTTTCGGATAAAAATTCGATTTTACGAGTTCGAGGTAGAATATCAAAGGCGGAAGGAATTGCATTCGAAACAAAAAATCCGATTATCCTACCGAATAAACATCGTATAACTCATCTCATCCTAGCCGAATATCACGAACGGCTGCATATCATCATAACCACGAAACAGCAGTAAACGAGGTTCGACAAAAATATTACATCAGCAAACTTCGAGTGGCATTGTAGCGAGTCAGAGCAAACTGTCAAAAATGTAAAATTGAAAGAGCAAAACCGAACGTTCCAGAAATGGCTGGTCATCCTTCAGCAAGACTTGCATCGTACACTGCTCCATTCTCGTTCGTCGGGATTGATTATTTTGGGCCAATGGAAGTTACCCAAGGACGTCGTACAGAGAAACGTTGGGGTGTTTTATTCACATGTTTAACGACGCGTCCTATCCACTTAGAAATAGCACATACTCTGGATAAAAGTTCGTGTCTTATGGCAATTCGGAACTTTATAGCACGTCGAGGAACTCCACTAGAAATCCGAACGGATAATGGGACAAATTTTCACGGGGTAAATAATGAATTAAATCAACTAGGTGAAAGCTTACAGCCGGATGAGCTACGAAGTAAATTCGATAAGATACGATGGAAGTTCAACCCGCCAGCATCCCCGCATATGGGCGGATGTTGGGAACGACTGATACAATCAGTTAAAAAATATTTAACAACGGCAATGCCAACACGGAAACTTAACGATGAAGTACTCCGACGTTATCTGATGGAGGCGGAGAATACCATCAACTCAAGACCGTTGACCTACATACCGATTGAACCAGGTGAGAATGAGGCTCTCACCCCCAACCACTTTCTTCTGGGATCATCGAGCGGTATGAAGCCCATTCCGTAATATTTAAAGAGCGATGTCTATTTCTTATGCAAAGATTGGAAAATGGCTCAATTGATGGCGGATCATTTTTGGCGCCGATGGACGCGAGAATATCTACCCGATATTACTCGGGGAACTAAATGGTTTCAAAAGGTTAAGCCCATCGAAATCGACGACGTCGTCATAGTGATGGATGAAAGGAAACGGAACTCATGGGTGAAAGGAGTAGTAATCGACGTCATCAAATCAAAGGATAGTGACCACACGGTTGAAAATTTTAGTATGATTATAATAAGATTTTTGTATTCATACAAATCCATAAAAAAATCGTACAAATTTTATATATTCTGTATTTATAAAACTAATAAGTAAAAAATATTAAATTGATATGTTATTCTTATAAAATAAAATACTATGACGTCATTAAATTTAATATGATGCCGGTGTAATTTTTATATGATTATTGGTATAACCTTTTTATATGCTTCCCTTATTAATTTAATAATTGTAACTTATCGAAATTAATAAGACTATTAGTGTAAAATTAATATGAGGACTATATAAACTTTTTATAAGGTAACCGTATGCATTTTATAATTTTTAACTTATTCCCAATTAAATAAAATAAATGTATAGATTTTATAAATATACCAATATAAAATAATTTATATATTTATATTAATTTAATGTTAATTGTATTATTAAAAAATTATATACAGTTATAAGTCTTCCTATTTATAAATATAATAAGAAAATTTGCGTCGTCAATAATAAAACACAAAAATTAATTTTAATACTTTACTATTTGTTTACATACGAAACAAAAGTAATTCATTTTTTTATTTGAAAACTATAAATAATAATTACCAAATCATATTTTATTATATCGTTCTTAACGATGATATTTCCTAAGGATTAAACTCCCTTATTAATGTCTCTAGGTTAAGGTAAACTTCTTTAATAGTTGCCGATATATGGCAACTGAATTTATAAATGTAATTTTGTAGAAAGATCCAAAATAGTCGAAGATTATTATTATATTTAATTCCACACAAATAATGGATTTTAAATAAATAGTCTATTGCCGAAATTATATTTGTGTTTGGCGGCAATGGTATCAAATTTGAATCAAGCACTACTAGATACTGGATTATTTCCGCTTTATTTTGTCCCAAAGCTACTATATAAGGAGCTTGATTCGCAGACCCTTTGACGTACTCAGCATTAGTTTGTCCGGTCTGGGAATATAAATAAGTAAAATTATTATTTACATTATTTTGAAAGCAAAATTATTAAAAAAATGTATAAAATTTCTTACATGAAAAAATCGAATAAGATTTTGAACAGCTTGTTCATCTGAGGATCTACTTTGTTTCTGTCTGCCGGATGGTGAGGGTGGTAGCAATCGAATCAAATTTAGGAATGTTAATGTAGAGGTATTCCAATCTGAAATGAAACAGGAAATGTTTTAATTAACTTATATGAAATTGGTCAATACATAATTCAATATTAAATTTTAATTTGCAACATTTTATTACTCGTAAGTTTCAAAATAGATACATAATTATCAATACTTAATTATACTCGTATATGAAAACAAATTTTATTTTGATTTTTGGCTCTTTCTTATTGTGATAGTTTTTTATTATTATTAAATTGAATAATCGCTGATAAAAACGTAATATTTTTACTTATTAGTTTAAATATTAAATTGAAATACGCGTTTCGGATTTTAGTCCTTCCTCAAATTTCTAACAAACACTCCAACATTGAGTGTTTGTTAGAAATTTGAAGAAGGACTAAAATCCGAAACGCGCAATTTCAATTTAATAATAATTAAAAAATATCACAATAAGAAGGTGACAAAACCCAAAAACATTTTGTTTTCATATATAATTTTCAAAAGTGATATTATTAGTACACGATACACACAAAAAATTTTAAGTATCGATACTTACCTAGATTTCGGTCGAACTCGGTATATAAAATGGATTTTCCCGAATTTCTTACAGCTGTTATTATATATCCCTCGTATTTACTCCATGCTTCAGATAAGCTAATGTGGCATTGGCATTGCAAGCATAAATTAAAATCAAATAAGATCTGAAAAAATAAACCAAATTCAACAGCATTGCAAAAGTAATTACTTACTAACTTTTAAATGTTTACCAATTCTGGATGTATAAAATAATAAGGGCTGTCAGATTTAGGGTGGTAACCGGCTTTGATCCGCTGTTCTTTTCTAAAATTTACTGTAGCTTTTAGTTTAGCTTTTACTAAAAGGATTTCGTCTGGCAAGACGGCAGAGTTAATTATCTGTAAATATCGTTTCGCCGTTTCGTCGTCAATAACTGCCTCTTCTGGCTCTTGTATTTCAATTGAATCAGAGCTAAAATGGGATTCCAATTTCCTTTTTTTCACTCGGTCGTTCTTTAGTTTTATTTGGAGAAAACCAGTAGCTTCACAGTTAATTAGGAGATCCTAATAAAAATAATAATGGAACAAGATTGAAATATGTTCAAATGTTTTTAGTTTTCAATAAATTTAATTAAAAAATAAATTAAAATCAGTGATAAACTAACCAATTCGTTTTCTCCGCGACTTTTTAGACATGGAAATAAATTAACACATGCTTTCGCTGCAGCAGTTTGTTGTTCTCTTGAAGGCTTAAATCCAAAGCTTTCTTGAATGTAGTTGGCTAATATGGAAATTATTCTTCGCCTTTGATTCTCTGTTAAATATTTATTTTGCTCGTGTTCGGTTAAAATGGTTAGTCCTAAAGGAGTGTTATGGATGTAAGTTTTTAATGCCTAAATAAAAAAAATTATTTAGTATTAGTAAAATTTTTATATGCTTACAAAGGTTTTATTATTACATCGAAGGTTACCACAATCCCTGATCCTATAACCGCATTTGATTTTCGTAATATTCCATAATTTTGTATATCACGATATTGATGGTTTAATGAGTTACTATCTTCATCTATATAGTTTTTTGTTTTAACGCTTAAAATAAAACTGGGATGTCGGTAATAACATTTTAGATAATCAATAAATATTTCTTTATTAACTTCAGCTCCGTGAATATTCTCAAAGTGGTCAAAGTCTTCAATTGAATAAATTGTATTTTGTAAAGCTGTATTAATCGAAAAAGTTAAAATGTAAAATTAAATATAACAAATTACGAGATTAGTATTTCTGCTTGTACAACTAAAAATATTTTTTGTATGAATGTGTAATAGCTTACCCGATAAGACAAAATCCAGGTACATCAATTCACTCGTTTCATTGACACAGTATTTATTAATTTTTGAAATTTTAGGTTCACCGTTTATATCGAATGTAATAAATATATTTTCTTCGGAATTCATGTTGAACGAAATACAAATAAATAATAATTAGCTATAAAATACAACAGAACACAAATGTTCTAGGTTCACTCACTGACAAGAGTCTCCTTAAAACTGTTATTAAATTATGTTACAGGTGTAAGAAGAATTTTGCCAGTTTTGTTGCATATGTACGTTCAAAGATACATAATAATATAATAACTAATTTTTTTAATGTTAATATGTTTCACTGCAGCTTTCAAACTGTTTATTTTACTGCAAATAGTCGAATTTCGCTTAACATTCACGAACCATGAAAAACAGGCACACGCGTTTACATTAATTTAACCCAGTCACAGTAAATTCAATTGGCTTTAATTTAAAGAATTTAATAAACTAATTGTATATTATTATACACTATTTTAATTTATATTAATTTATTTATTTATTAATATATTTAATTTATATTGATTTCACGTCAAATTAATAAACTTAAATTCACTTTGAACTTATTATTAAATTTTATTATTGAAGTATTAGATAAATTAACGTCCACTCGAAAACAATATTATAATTCTTATGTAAATTATTGTATATTTGTAAAAAGGAACACGTTATTTCCTGTTCTAATTATTTTAGATGAAATCGTATGAAATTTATAATGTTTTCGTATCAATGCATGATTTTTTGGTTTTTAGTTAACGGTAATTTTATATTTCATATTATTTTTGTATATAATTTATATATTTTTCATATTAAAAGATATATGAATTTGAATAAGAACTATACTGTTGGGATTTAAAAAATTGTTTTATACGAAGTGGGCTTATACTTAATACGAATATTGTGTAACCTGAATTTATAAATTATTTCTTATGGTTTTTAGACAATATTATTATTAGATTTATATGAAAGTCGATTTAAAGGTATTTGATTATTTTATAAATTCCAACGATAAATTGAATCTTATGAAAATTTAGACGAAAATCCGTATAAACAAGTTTTATAAGAAAAATTTATTATTTATTTTTGGATAATTTTCAACCGTGCAGATTAGACAAGTAGTGGTAAGGACAGCCGAAGGCACATATACCCAACCGGCAGCTAAAGTAGCAGTTCTCGATCTCAAAGTGGATGATAGTAAGCAAGATTCGCCTGGCGTATCCCGTTACCAGGGGGAGAATGTTGAGACTCGAAACTGAGTTGAATTGATGTGCTAAATTTATTGTGTTTCGAATTCGAATTTCGAAACTCATTAGTAAAGTAATTTGAAGTGTGAAGTGAAGTTTTTTTTTTTTTTTGTTTATTGGGTTTTTTCTCGAGGTGAAAAGTAAAAATGGAGTAAAGCGAGTAGGCATAGAGAGCAAAACAACAAAGAAAATAGGGCGAAGCCGAGTTGCATAGGCGATTTGAGTATCAAAGCAACAGTAAATGTTTCATTGAGTCAAAGTTTGTCGCATTGCTCAGTAAAAAAACTGAAAGCTTAAGTATTTAAATATTAAAATGTTGTTAAGATAATGTTGTACGTTTATAAATTATTTGGTTTGAGAAAATCAAAGTAAAAGCATAAATCTAAGTGTGTAATTTGATCTAGGAATTTGAAAAAATAATAAATCAGCCAGTAACTTTAAAAAGAAAGTTTGATGAAAGGCTTCCATATTAATAATAACCCTTGGTTCTATTTCAACAAACAACCTGAAAGTTTCCAGTAACTCACTTTTCATTTATTAGAAAGTTTATAATATTTTTAAACTAAAAGCTTCGGTGTTTGAAATGAATATAGAAAATATACGGGCGATTAATGTAAACGCTTTACTTTAACAACTAATATATTTTCGTGTAAAAGCTTTCAGTACTATTAAGTAAGAGCTTTGGTTCCGTTAAAAACTCCTTAGTTTTTGGCATTTTATTACAAATTTTGTATGCCGAACGTTAAGTCTGCTTTTAATGCTTTCAAATGCGTGATTTCAAAAAGCTCATCTACATCGAAAAGCTACTATAGCGATATTGATTTGAGTTGAAATGGCTAATTCGAGAAAAATTGTTTTCTGAAGTTGGTGCAAAAATATAACTCGGAAGTTTTTGTACCTTTTTCTTGTTGAGCGAATAAATTTCTTAAAAGCTTCAAAATTTAATATTTTGTAAACTACTAAATGGCGGCGAATTCACACGTACGCATAGGAAGAGAAGAAAGGAGGACGCCATGCTTTTCGAATCATTCTTTTGTTAGCATTTATGCTATGCTAATTTATTGCTAATTTCGAAATCAGCTGTTGTTTCAATTGATAATTTGCAACATTCTGACGACTTTACAACTTCAGCTGTGGGATCAGAGCAAATATTGAAATTGTGAAGTTAATTGTTTGCGGTACATTGAGAATACGAAGACGAGAACGAAGAAAAAAAAATCAGTGGACGATTAATTTTGGAAAACTATTATTTTGTGGACGGAAAATTGTTTTGTTTGTTTCTTGATTTATTTTTTACCGTCCTACCTTACGCCTGGAGTAGCCAAATCGAGGACGGGCGGCTACAGATCCGTCTTTGAAAACCACCTGCACATTGCATTGCTTCATGCCAACCCGTAGTGCTGACATGAAAGGTGGGTCGGCCCATGGATTCTGCACTCTCAACAGGGGGTCATAGATGTGTTCATCTTCATCACCGATCGCAATCAATGATGAAAAATCCCTTTTGCATCCCGCCCCTATAGGGATTCGAACCCGGTACCTCCCGATCCAACCGCCGCAGCTTTAACCACTGCGCCGTTTGCTCGGTGACGGAAAATTGAAGTGAAAAATAATTTGTGTGAATTTGGGAAACGAACCACGAATTAGTGGCAAACCGGTTGGTGAATTCGAAACTATAAACGACGAATAGTGAAATATTTTGTTTCTTGTGGAAAAAGAAAAAAAACTAAATCGGCATGGTTTTGGATAGATCACCGACACGCCGTGTGCAACGATTAACACGCGATTTGATGATGGAATTGTTGAACGAAAACGAGGTGGCACATTCGTCGCGCGCATCGCGCGCCGAATTCTTGCAATTATATCGAGGTTTACCAGTGGAAATACGAAGCCAATTCGAAGTGCTGAACGACGTGTAGAGGATGACGAATAAAATATTTTTGATGCAGTGCAACAAGTGGAAACTAAGGCTATCGAAGAAAATGTGGTTGCGGTCACTGGGGAAAATGAGGTCAACGAAGGCGGTGCACATATAGAGGATTGGAATGCGGACGAGGATGAGGACAACGAGGAAGTTGGTACAGTAAGTACATTACCAAATTCAGTACAAGAAGCCGACGCAGAAATTGCATTATTACGAAAACAAGAGGAAATTTTGACTTTGCGTGAGCGAATCCGCGGAATGCGGGAACGAGAAGAAGTCGATAAAATTGAGGCACAAAGACGTTCAGAGGCCAGATTGGTAGAAACTATTGCGTCGGCTGAGGCTGTTATGGCTTGTGCTGAATCACGGGAGCGTGCGACCTCCCGCAGCCGGAATATTTCGTACCATGAACTTGAGGCAAATCCGATATTGCTGCCTGAAGGGCTACGCACTGTGCCGTATCATAATCGTCCCAATCCTGTGTCGCTGATGTTGAACGAGCAATCATCAAGTTTTCGGGAGAGGATCCCACGTATGACGTTCGCATGTTTTTCCAAAATTTTGAGGACATTATTGGAACAATGGAGCATGACGATCGTGTAAAAATATTGTACTTGAGACAATTGCTCACTGGCGCGGCAAAAACGTTGTTGACTCACAAAGATGTGGGAACATACGAATTATTGAAGAAGCGGCTACATGAGGAATTTGGCGACAAAAATACAAGTGCAGAAATAGAAGCAGCCATGCGTAGTCGTAAATGGCGACTTTCAGGTGAAAAGAAGGAGACATTGCACCATTTTGCATTGGAAATGGAAAGTTTCCATCGCCAAATGGGCAAAGGGCGGCTAACAGATGCTCAAATTGTCGACATTGTCATCGATAATATGAACCTACCGACGCGAGAATCGACGCGTTGATAACACCATACAAAGCGAGGGACCAGAACAGGTGTTACAATTGCGATCAAATGGAACATCATTCGAAACAGTGCAAAATGGAACTTCGTCCGAACAGCGTATGCCGAAAATGCTGGCAGCCGATGACGCGAGAACCATTGCGCAATGCGGCAAATTGTACCAATAGACGATACATCCAGAAGGTGAAACCAGAATTCCAACACTTGGTAGCAGCTGTGACACCAGAACTGGACATTGAGGATCCTGATGCTGGGGCACGAGAATTGGCAAACATAAATTTGGTAAGTGTCGCATTTTTGAAGAATTTATATCAGTACACGGGGTACAACGAATACGTTTCTCTTTTCGACACTGGCAGTCCGAGTAGTTTCGTGCGGAGAGCGGCGATACCATTTGAGGTCAACGAGGCAACTGAGGCAAAAAGAATAAGAGGCGTTGGCGGCGAGGCACTGAGGACCCATGGGATCATTACTTGTAGAATTAAATTTAACAATAGAGTTCATTTGATAAATTTGATAATTTATTGCCAACGAGGCAATCAGCATTAACATAATTTTAGGAAGAGATTTTTTGGAAATTTTTAATATCAAGCTGGTCCAGTCGAAGACAATAATGTATGACCGATTGAAACTTTTGCTTTTAAATAAAAAGAATCACAAGAAGCTTGCACAAATGAATGTTTTGAGGCCAATTAAGCCAGTGATGGAAAAGGCCGCACCGCAAAGAAATCTCGGGGATAACCTAAGTCTTACTTTTATTGAGGAGGGTCTAAGCCCTGAATTCGATTTACCACAAATATTTGACGTTGATATTGTTAGAGATGAGCCAATCCTAGAAATAAACAAGAGTTTAGAGGCGATTGATTACGATGAGGATAAATAATCGAGGAGAATTATATGGTACCAAAGGATATTGAGGTAGAACCGTTCGACTATGAGATGGATATTCATTTGACTTCAGATGTACCGTTTCACCACGCACCACGACGTTTAGCTTATGTGGAAAAGATTGAGGTTCAGAAGAAAATTTGCGATATGATCAAAGAAGGGATAACTACGCCAAGCGATTCACCATATGCGTCAGCAATTGTGCTTGTAAAAAAGAAGGATGGAAGCACCAGAATGTGCGTAGACTATCGCACTCTTAACAAATTAACGATAAGGGATAATTATCCGCTGCCTTTGATTGATAACTGCGTCGAATATTTAGGGGAAAAAAAATATTTTACGTTGCTGGATTTGAAAAGCGGGTTTCACCAGGTACGCGTGTCACCACGATCGCGTAAATTCACCGCTTTTGTAACACCGCATGGACAATACGAATATCGTCGCATGCCATTTGGATTGAAGAATGCGCCAGCGATCTTTCAACGATTTATAAATATACGACGAGGTTTACTACTAAACTTGAAGAAATGTCAATTTTGTTGTACGGAAATCATTTACTTGGGGTACTCTGTTACTTCGGAAGGAATAAGACCAAGTGAGGCACACATTGAGGCAATTAAAAAATATCCGATGGCGAAAAATGTGAAGGAACGCCCGATGCAAAATCTGTTGAAGGAAAACGTTCCTTTTATTTTTGACGAAAAATGCCGAGAAGCATTCGAAAAATTGAAGAAATTACTGATGACTGGCCCAATACTAGCGATTTATCATCCGGAGCGAGAAACTGAATTGCACTGCGACGCCAGATCACATGGATTCGGAGGGGCATTGATGCAGAAGCAAAATGACGGAAAATTTCATCCGACGGCATTTTATTCGAGGGCTACTACGGCGGCAGAAGCCAAATATCACAGTTTTGAATTAGAAACATTGGCCATTTTATATTCACTGGAAAGATTCAGAATATATTTGGAGGGCATACAGTTCACAGTGATAACTGTGAATCCGAGGATTGCCAGATGGGCATTGAAATTTTCAAAATTCACATTTGAGACGAGACATAGACCAGGAATAAAACATGGCACATGTAGACGCACTAAGCCGATGCCACACAAAAAATGAGGAGGAAATGGGTGGATTCACTTTGGCCTATTACCGGCACTCGTGAACAAAAGGAGGCATGTATTAGTCATTGTGGATGCTTTTACGAAGTGCGTTAAATTATTTGCGGTAAATTCAACGAGCACGAAAGATGTGATGTCATCTCTGGAGAAATATTTCACATTTTATAGTCGACCATGTAGAATCATTTCGGATCGAGGCACCTGTTTTACGTCCTTGGAATTCGCGGAAATTTTGACGGGAAATAATGTGGAACATGTGAAGGTGGCCACCGCATCGGCCCAGGCCAATGGCCAGGCCGAAAGGGTTAATCGGATTTTGAAGGCCGCTCTGGGAAAATTAAGTAATCCCATCAATCATGCGGACTGGTCACAGAAATTACAACAGATCGAATACGCAATTAATAATTCGACGCATGCCACTACGAAAGAAACACGAAGCAAATTATTATTAGGTGCAGAACAACGAGGAAAAATAGTGGACGAACTGTCAGAATATTTAGCTAATAAGGAGACACCTGAGGCACCAAGAGATTTGGCAGAGTTGTGAGCAAACGCTCACAACAAAATCACCAAGAGGCAAGAATACGAGAAGAATCGCCATGAGGATCATCAAAAAGCAACGAAACGATTCAATGTTGAAGATTATGCGGTAATTCGAAACGTAGATATAGTCGTAGGATCAAATAAGAAGCTCATTCCAAAATACCGCGTTCCATATGTGGTTCATAAAGTTTTAGGAAATGGTAGATACGTTATCCGAGACATTGAGGGTTGTCAGCAGATACAAATTCCATACGATGGAGTTGTAGAAGCGAATAAAATGCGTCGGTGGATACCACCGTGTACGGCCGAAAGTTCAATTGATCAGTCAAGCGAATGCGATACTGACACTGACAACGCTGCGAATTCAGGGGTTAACTTAAAAATATTTCTTTTTTTTTTTCTTAAAGAAAACTTTAAAATTGAAAGCTTCTCTTTAGTAGTAGGTTTAATTCAAGAAAGATTCTGGTCGTTTATTTTAATAATAACTCATTGTCAGTGAATATATTAACTGAAAATTGTTACTAATTTTATTTGGATATATCTTTGTTTTGTGAGCTTTTACGAATTTCGTAAAGAACATTTTGGTGATTCTTTTGAGCTTTCGGCATTTTGAATTACTATTAGTTATAACGTGTTTCGAATGCTCTGTGAAAGGTTGTTACCTCTACAGTATACTACCGTTGATTTATTGGTACATATTAATGAGCTTTCACGATATATCTGATATACCGATTGTTTTTTGGGTGTTTGTTTCTTTTTTTAATAAAACTTTAGAACTAAAAGCTTCGTATTCTTTGAATTAATATCAAATGCGCGAGTGATTAAAGTAAATGTTTCATTGAGTCAAAGTTTGTCGCATTGCCCAGTAAAAAAACTGAAAGCTTAAGTATTTTAAATTAATATCAAATATATGAGTGATTCTGTAAAAAAGCTTCACTTTTAGTAAATTCTAATAATGTTCGTTTATATTCGCTCATTGTCAGTGAATATATTAACTGAAAATTGTTACTAATTTTATTTTGATATATCTTTATTTTGTGAGCTTTTACGAATTTGTGATTCTTTTGAGCTTTCGGCATTTTAAATTACTGTTAGTTATAACGTGTTTTGAATGCTCTGTGAAAGATTGCTATCTTTACCGTAAGGTACCTATGATTTATTGGTACATTTAAATGAGCTTTCACGATATACCTGATAGAACGATTGTTTTTTGGGTGTACAGTTCTTTTTTAACAAAACTTTAGAACTAAAATGTTCGTGCTCTTTGAATTAATATCAAATGTTGAAGCACTCCACCCACTGCTACATTAGAAGCGTCGCATGTAATATGGATAGGTGCTGATGGATTCAGAAAAATCAAGAAGGTTGCAGATGGAAGTTTATTTTTGAATTTTTTAAATGATGGATCACATTCTTCGGACCATGTGAAATCAGACATATTTTTCTTGTTTACAGGGAGTTAAGTGCCTGTGAAGTGAAAAAACTTTGTAACTGGTTTAATTGTAGCCCGTTGTGGAAAATTTGATATTGCTCCCAGTCTTCTTATTGAAGGAAGTATGCCTTCAGCCGAAATTGTATGACTTAAAAAATCGATTTCTTCTTTCGAAGAGTGACTTTCTTCATAAACCGTTCGAAAGTTGGAGCTGCATTCTTCAGGCCGAATGGCATCCGAGGAAACTCAAACAATCCAAACTGGGTGGTTATCGCAGTTTTAAAAATATTTTCTATCTGCTATGCTACCGGTATTTGATGGTAAGCTCAAATAAGATCAATTTTTGAAAATATTTTGCAACACAATAAATTTTCAGAAAAAATTATAGCGTTCAACCTACGATAATCTCCGCAGGGCCGCCAGTCTGCTGAATTTTTTTTCTGCACCATAAGTAATGGTGACAAGACTGAATAAGAAGATTCACGACAAATTCTAAGGTCCATCGTGTGATCAAACTCTAGTTGCGCCGTTTCCACATACGTGGCGAACGGAATGCTTAATAGGGTGTTGGAAATTGAGAGGTTGGACTAGGGAATCGAACTCTTTTAATATTGTGGCTACTATATGAAGCTATTATTAAACCAACTATTTTGAAGTATTATTAAGGTTCCGGCGGAAGAAGTAGAAACCTCTTTAATAATATTGCAAAAAGCTCTCACAACAGTGCGGTTCAGACTCTACAGGTTTCAATAAAACCACAAAATGCTCATTTAGCTCAAGAGAATATTTTATTTTTGATTAAGGTAAAAAACTTTGTGAAAATGCAACTCCAAAATAAAAGCTTAGGGTTTAGAACTTTCATTTAGAAGTTTTATTTTACAAGATTGCTGAAAAAAAAACAAAAGTAGCTGCTAGAAATAGATTATTAAAATTCAGACTGAAGAAAAAGCTTTCATCTTAGGCACGGCAAGGCGTCCATAGCTTTCAAAAATCTCATCAGGGTCAACATAATTTTAATTTGCGGTGAATATAAAGAATGTAGTGTTTAGTGGTAATGGAACCTCAAAAATAAAAGCTTGCAAGCTTTTATAATTATAAAAGCTTTCTTATACTATATTGTTAAAATTTTGAAAATTGGCTCCTATTAAGCCGAACTAAGGATATATTTGACAGCTTTGGTTTGGAGCTTTCGTAACAAAGCCATTTGTTTAGTGAAAAAGCTCTTAAACTATTTACAATATTGCATAAGTGCTTTTCTTACTGCCGAAATTCTCTTTAAATTCCTAACAAAACTTAGCCACTTACAGTTTGGAGTTTGATAAAAAAAGTTTGGTCAGGGACAAGCAAATTGTGTTTCATAAATAAATCATACGCCTTTAATTTAGATCGCCAGACATCCCCCATCTATTTCACTGTACACAATCAAAATGTTTATTGTGTAATCTACATCAATAATGATAGTAAATTACCTTAACCTATCATGTTATAATACTCTACAACGAATACAATACAAGAAACATCTACAACTCACGCTAAATAACAATAAATATTTTTTTGTAATTTGTGTGCCAATTATCGGCACGCAATCCTCTCTCTTTTATATATAAATTTATTTTGATAATTAAATTATTTTTGTCTTTGTTACAGAAATACCAAACCTTTGGATACATCATCTGGATACTGGGCCGAATCGATACCCGTCTTGGAATCACCATTATGTTCCGTTATCGATCCAGTACGTGATTTCCGTTGGCATGCACTACGATGTGGGGGACCTGAAACAGCTGCCTTTCTATGTGAAATGAATTTACCTGACTGGGCACAGGAATGCACAATTAGCTCGTTACCATCGTTAACTGTCCAGTATATGAGCGACAGTGGTACTATTCAATTGTCGCGTGATTGCGGTGAAGAAGGTACAAGGCACATCTTATGCAAAGGCAAACAGGATCGAAGCACGATATTAAAAGAGTTGGTATGTCTAGATGAAAGTAAAGATGCTGCTGTTTCGGATAACGCTGTAATCGAGACGACCACAGATAGTGGACGAAAACTTCCTACCGAATTACTTACGCCATTGAGTGAGATCGAAGATAATCATATCCATTTGAGTCAGGAAAATAATCGTATTGACCTAACCATGTTGAATACGAATAAAATTTATGACAGCATGCAAGGCGATCAGCCATTTAAATCAGAAGAAGAAACAGGCGATGTTGATTTGAAAAAGAAAATTGAGCCAAATGCAAAGAAATCGACTAATATATATAAGAAAAAAGGAAAGGCGGATAAAAAATCGAAAGATAGTGAAGAAATGATGATGGGAGATCAGCCCATACATCATCATATACCCAATGTTGAAGAGGTGCCAGATGATATACAGCCAGAATCATCCGAGGTAGAAATTTTACCACACGAGAAAAAAATGCTGTCACAAGATTTAAGGACACCTGAAGAAATGAAGTCAAGTATTCCGGTACCTGTTTCGACCGAGTCAAGTGAAATTATAGAACCATTGACGGCAGATACAACGATCGTTTCACAATCAACATTTGTACCAACATCCGATAAAGTGGAAATTGATACCGAAACTGATGTGTCTAGTAAGCAGACTACTTACATTACATCAACAACCACAATGGTAAGTACAACACAGGATCAGCGACAGAGGCGACGAAGTGGATTGGAATTGGATTCGACCACCGTCGAATTAGAGTCGACTACAGAGAATTCGGTGCCATCAAGCACTACAGAAGCTACACAAGAAACGTCACCCGATGATGTTGAACACATTAGTGAGGGTACCACAACAACTACCGAAATTCCATTGACAACAACAACTTTACCACCAATGACTACAAAAATGCAGAAAATAAATGTGCATGAAGACGGACGATTTGGTAGCGGACACCCAATACACATTCCAAAAAATATTTTAACTAAAAATGATTTAATCACCACCTCATCACCATTCGCCTCATCGACTAGCCACCCAATTCCAAAACCAACTCAACGACGTGATTTAAGCGAAGAACATTTTATTCCACCAATGCTTCTTGTCAAGGCACAATTCACATCAACTAAATCACATGATGTCGCGGCAACTACGATGGCCACCGAAAATTTAAATTCAGAAACAACAATAAATGTGGCGGCAAGTACTAGCTCCGCAACGGTTACAACATTAAACGGATCAGAACCAACTGAGATTATAGTGAATGAAAAATCATATTCAATGGTTGAAAATGGATCGGTCGTAGATGTGGTCGAATTAAGCGAAAAATTAAATCAAACGGAACAACCAATTGAAACACTTGGAAGTAGTAGTACAGTAATCATTTTAACAGAATCTCAAATTGTAACGACACATTTACCATCGAGCATCGAAGAAATTTTGGTAACCGAAAAGATTACACCTGAACTAATTTCAGGTACTGATGAATTACCGATTGTAACAAGTGAAAATATTGTTCAATCATCACAATTAAAATTAAATGAAATCATATCGCATTCAACACCAGGCGATTTAATATTCAACAGTGTCAATACAATTACTAATAATAATAATGAGCACAGTGATGAGCAGCAGTCTGGTGACCATTTAAATATGACCGATCATGAGAAGTATGAAAATAAATTTTCAAATGTTGAAAATTTTCAACCGTATCGTCCGAATCGTCATCGATCCCTAACAAAACCGGAGACACAGTCAATGATTAAGAAAATTTTAGGTTAAAATTTAATTAAACGTCATAATTAACATAAATTTATTTATTTAATTTTCTATTTTTCTAATTATTTAATATTTTGAACACAATGCAACAACAAACGATTGATGAAAATTTGACAACAACAATTTTTTATGTTTTTTATATCTTGGATTATATTTTTCTCGTTTTTATCTCAAACTAAGCTTAAATTAAGACGTAAGACGAACAAATCTAATCAATCATATTTTTTGTTTTTTTTTATATTAAAATGAAGATGCCAACTATAAAGATGTTAAGTAACAGGATATAAATCGATATTACGATTATAATCTATATCTGTGCTGTGAACACCGTCTTAAATGTTTGGCAGATCTATATATAAATATTTGACTGAAACTGAAAATTATTTTAAATGTTATTGAAATCGTCAATTTTTTTATACGAACCAATAAAAAAATTTAATTAAAATTATAAACTTAAAAAAAATAAAAAATCCAAATTTCTGTCAAATTTAAAATTAAATAAATTTCCACGAGTCTAAATAAATAAAACTAATTTAAATAACCAGAAGCCTTTAATTTTTTTGTTTTGTTAAAATATTTAAGAGCACAATTTTATTAGAAAATATTGAATAATATTTAATTAATTTGAGTTTAGCGGTAGAGTAAATTTACAATATGGCGCAGACTACTGAACAAGATGGCGGATTAGCGCACGTGTGTCAATTGTAAAAAAATAAGGCGCAATAAATCATGAACATTATTCTAAAATATTCATTATATTATTAACCAAACATTCTATAATTTTAATTTAATGTAAGTAAGAAAAATTAAAAATATAAACGAATAACAACGATCAATTAAATTAAACAATATGAGGCATTCTTTGTCAACGGGAGGCCCTGCTCTGCCCAAAAATTGTTGAGGTTTTTTTAGGACTTGAAGCCTATCATCTTTAGTTTCTGAAGCAGTGTGGAAGTTTTTGAAAATGCACGACGGCGGATCAATATGACGACTGCAAGGCAAAGACCACCTCTTGAGATGTAGTCTTATCAAGAACTGCAGCTCGAACAAGTTTTAATAAAATTCAACATCACTTTTGGCTATAAAAATTTAATTTAATGCCTTAGGTGGCAGCGGATTTAGAATTCTAAGATGGATGGTTGTAGGTGGCTACTCAAAAAGGGACATAATGATAGATGTTGCAGGTCATAAAGATTCTGATTTTCGATATTTCTCCAAAAATCAGAAACGATAATTTCCTTCCTTTCCTTCAGATGCAAAAATATGTAGTAAGTGTAGTAAACACGATAGAGAGACATTGGATGAACTCAACTCCGATTCATATAAAAATTAATTAGGCGATAACATTAATAAGGATATCAATGATTCTTTTAATTCTAATACTGCTGCACCTTCTTCACCTAAAGTTGCCGTGCAGAGTTTGGTAAATGATGCAGAGTTTGGTAAATCATTAGTATACACAACAAAATGAATAATGATCATTTCTATGCATTAAGTATGACATGTATGAAATAATATCCAGATACATCGCAATAAATATAAAAACAATCCGGATTGTGAGAGTTTAAGGAACTCATGCTAATCAACCACCCCAAATCGTAAGAGGGGAGACAAATTGAAACAATTTTGGGGTTTTTAAGCTTAGAAATAAAAAAATGCGTTTTCGGTCAAAAATGAGATCATATACGAGGGAATAAGCCATTTTCATGATTTTATGATGATTTGAGCGATCGCTAGGCACAAGAAACGGCAGTTTTGAGTTTTTTTTTTTTTTTTTGTAGGTTAGGAACGACGTAGTAAGTTTTCAGTCACAAATAAGATTAGATGTAGATCTAGCGAATAAAAACATATGATTTTATGATTTTGTGTTAACTTAAGCGATCGTTAAGTATGCAAATATGGATTTTTAAGGGGATTTTTGAGGTTAGGGACGATACAAAGCGTTTTCAGCCAAATGTGATGTTGAATTCGTATTATGATTTCAAACATCGGTTAATACAAAAAACTGTTTTTTTTTTTAAACGTTTTTGAGGTTAGGAATGGCACAAAGCATTTTTAGCCAAAAAGTGCATCTCAGGTGGTGGTCGTCGCCTTGCAGCCGCCATATTAGTCCACCGTCATGCGTTTTCAAAAACTACCACATTACTTCAGAAACTAAAGATTAGGAGAGGGGGTCTCCCGTTAACAAAGAATGCCTCATATACTTATAACTTAAAAACTAGTTTGTGGCAAAATTTTATTATAAAAAAAAATTAATTAGATTTTCAAGGCGCACATTATCTCAACCAAAAAAAAATAATAATAATAATAAAATCATATTTTAATTTATTTAAATAATTAAAAAATATAATTAATAAATAAAAAATATTTTTGCACACACACACACACTCATACACAATATATATATAATAAATAATTTATTATACACTTAATGCTTTTTTGTTTTATACATTTATAATTTAACAATCTAGTAGAATTAAATATATTATTATTATAATTATAATAATTATAAATAAAACTAATTATAACAAACTAATAAATTTATTAGTTTTTATTTGTTCCATAAAAAGATATAAATAATAGATTTTATTATATATTAGTAAAAGTAAAATTATATTAATAATAAATAATTGTTAAGATTTTTAATTTTTGAAATTATTTTCCGTGCCAAATACAAAAATGCTTTCTAAATTAAATTAATTTTAGTTTGTTTTTTTTTTTGTTAGAAAATTTATTATAAAAAACAAAAAGTCCACAATAGCTTTATCGGGGTAGTGTAATTATTATTAATTACACATTTATATTATTTTAAATATTTTTAATTTATTTTTATTATTTTATGTACCTAATAGAAATTTAAGTATTTATTATAACAAAATATTATTGTAATATTAATTAAATTATATGGTTATTAATTTTTATGTTGAAATAAAAATAAACAAAACAAAAAAAAAGAAAGATAAGTAAATAAAAATTGGTTTTAATTCTGCCGAGGGAATGAGAGTTTTCTCCCATTGTAGCAAAACAGAAATCGAAATAACCGTTGATCAAGGCGGTGCTGTATTTAGTACTACTATAACTACACTGTATGTAAAATACTCGTGTTGTCTCGTTTCTCTTTCTTTTGTTTTGTATAAATATAATCAGTCAGTCAATTTTTAGTTACCGAGACGAACACACGAGTCTGAATTATTATAAATAAAAGAAGAAATAATTTATAGTTTATAGTTTACAATAAAATTGAACTTTTATTTTAAATCGTTTGGTGTAACGAAATTTGTCGAGTAAATTACCCTTCTAATCATCAAATGCATAAATCGTGAAGACGACCAAAAAGCAAACATCACATTTTTTTTAAATAAGAGACGACTACAAAATGGCAGCCCAAGTGAAGCGTCAAATGTAATTTAATCAGCGGTAGTTGTGCATAGGAGTCGTCGATAAAGGTGTTGGTTGTTGAATTTTGTGTGTGGAAGGCGGCATTTAAGAGTTTAGATTCACTAATATTAAGTTGGGATAAATAAACAAAGTTATAAATAAGTGGTACGCTGTTACGTCGGTCAAAGGTTGGAGCATATTTTCTGTTTAGTGTTTCACTTTCCGAACAAAGAAAGGATTTTATTGTGATAGATAATTTTGCTTAGGGGAAAATTCCGAGTAAATTATTTATTGAATTTTTATCAGTTTATAGTTAGTTTAGTGATTTAATGCTGAAGAAAGACACATATCCGGTTTCGAAAATTCCGAAGGATCAAGCCGAAAGCCCTCCGAAAAAATCGAGAAGTGTTACGAGAAATCAGATAAAAATGGCGACAAATAATGTTGTAATGACTGATGACCAGTTTCGGAAATTGTTGAACATGGTGAAACAACAAAATAATGATGGAACAATAAGCCCTCAAAACATGCAAATGAATACAGGTAATTTTGCAAAGTGTACGTCCCGGTTCAATGGTGAAAAATCAGTTAGTGTCGAAGCATTTATATATATTTCGGAGGGGAATGCTTTAATGGGTTTGCCGATGTTGCTTGAGGGCACCGCTGCAAAATGGTGGTATGGAGTGAAGGATACCGTAGCATCATTTAATGATGCTCTGGAGTTATTATTGTCTGTTTTTGGTCGGAAGAAATCCCCATATAAGATTTACCGCGAAATATTTTCAAACGTTCAAGCGGAAACAATGAAAACGGATCTCTTCATTTGTAATGTACGCGCATTGTTTTCACAATTACCCCTGAATCGTTGACAGAAACCGTACAGTTGGATATGGTGTATGGATTGTTGTCAAAGCGTATACGCTCAAGAATTAAACGAGAGTCATTTACAAAATTTGATGAATTAATAAAATTGGCTCGAATAGAGGAAGAATTTTATGAAGATGAAAATCGACTAAAAGAAAAGGTTCAAAATGTTGGTTTGGAGACTTTCTGCAAATATTGTAAAAAAAAAGGTCATGTAATTGAGGAATGTCGAAAGAAGCCTAAAGATTCGAAAAGTTTCAATAAGAGTAAAACTGAAAAATTAGGAAATTCGACTCAGGAGCCAACTAAATCTACTTATAGTTGTTATGGCTGTGGTACATCGGGATATGTGCGAAGTACATGTCCAAAATGTAGTTCATCAAGTTTTAGTTCTAATAAATCACCTTTTAGCGCTTCAACTGTGGATTTCCATAATCCGTTAGCTGCTGAATTTGATTCAGATTCCTTGAGTTGTTCAATCTCAGAATATAATATTTTGGGAACTACTTTAAGTCCTAAGCCAAGGCCGGTGTTGAATATTTCTATATTAGGTTAAAATGGATGTGGTATAATCGACACCGCTGCAAAATTGAGTATTGCGTATCTTTCGCTTTATAAAATTTTACTAGATAAGGGTGTTACTTTCGAATCTCAGGATTTAAATATTATTTTGGCGGATGGGATACAGAAACAGCAACAAATATTATTTACGAAAACTGATTCCTACCACTTTTATTAAAAATTCCCGAATCATAATAGATTTCGCAAATAACCAATGGAAGTTTCATGATTCAGAAACAGAATTTAGTTTAAAATTCGAAAATACCAATCAGAAACTATCTACTGATATATCTTCTTTGAATGTGCTCAGGGCTGACGAGGGATGTTCTCTTACCGATTTACAACGGGGAGAAATAAATAAATTTCTTGAACAAAATGAAACCGTTTTTTTGCTAGGGGGAGTTCCTACTACATGTGCGGAGCACTGTATAGATACTAGTGATCACATTCGCGTTTTTGGTCCTGCCCATAAAATGTCTTTGGAGAAACGCAACATTATACGCCAAGAGTTAGACAAAATGTTAAAAGATGAGATAATAGAGGAATGTGAGTCACCTTGGGCGTCTCCGGTGGTACTTGCGAAAAAACCTAATGCTTCTTATCGATTTTGTGTAGATTATAGGCGGCTTAATGCCATAACGATATCAGATAAGTACCCAATGCCCAAGGATTGGCGAACTCCTGCATTTGGCTAAGAAAACTCTTTTTATGTCGACGATTGATTTGCGGTGTGGGTATTGGCAAGTTCCAGTTTGCTTTTCGGATCGTGATAAGCGAATGAGTTTCGGGTTAAAAATGCGCCCGCGACATTCCAGCGGATGGTCGATAGATTTAAGTCGGGAATCCCCGGCTTAAATAGAATATACGACAAAAGAGGTGAAAATTATCTTAATGAAGTTATCCGAATTGCGACACCAAAAGCCATAACATTGGAAGAAATCAAAAGCGAAGTTTTGAAAGACGAGGAGATGACAGACTTAAAGTATTGTTTGAAGTATGGGAAATGGCCGCAACAAATGGCAAATTATAAAAGATATTCAGAAGATTTATCGGAGATATACGGTATGCTGTTGCGTTTTAGAAGGATAGTAATTCCAAAAAGTTTGCAATTGAGAATTCTCGAATTGGCACATGAAGGACACCCAGGAGAGTCAATGATGAAGATAAGACTGAGAAGTAAGACGTGGTGGTATAACCAGGATGCTGACGTAACGAAATTTGTAAAATCGTGCAAAAGTTGTCAAATAGTAGCAAAGAAAAAGAATCCAGAGCCATTATACTTGACGGAGTTGCCCAAAGGTCCTTGGAAACAGATAAGGATAGATTTTCTCGAACCATTACCGAATAAAGACTATATTTTAGTAATAACGGATGATTATAGTCGGTATGTGCTCGTGGAAGTAATGAGACTGACCACAAGTCAGAAAACAATCGAAATGTTAAAACCTATTTTCACACGGTTCGGTTGTCCTGAGGTAATGATTACCGACAATGGACCTCAATTAACTAGTAATGAATTCGGAAAATTTTGTGAGACACTAGCAATTAAACTCAAGCATATGATACCATATTCACCGTCATCAAATGGCGAGGTTGAGCGATAGAACCGATCTATTTTAAAACGTTTAAAAATCGCACAATTGAAAAAAAAGGATTACCGGGATGAATTAAACGATTATTTGTCGATGTATTCAAATACAATTCACCCGTCAACGAACGCTAGTCCTGCAAAATTGATGTTTAACCGGATTTTCAAGGAGAAAATTCCACATTTAGCGGATGATAATTTTGTATTCGATGAAGATGTCAGGGAAAGGGATACAGAAGTGAAACTAAGGCGTAAGGAGTACACCGATCTTAAGAGAAATGCAACGGAAGGAGACATACGAATAGGAGATAATGTGATAAGTCAGAAGCGAATCTAGAGAATAAATTATCCACGAATTACGAACCTGAACAATTTGTGGTAAAGGAGAGAAATGGTAAAGCTGCAGTAATTCAGGGCGTAGGTGGCAAGTGTTATGTTGAAGAAATTGTTACCAATGGCAAATAACTCAACAAGCGAGCAAGCAAAACATAAAGTGATTCCTGACGGTGGAGACGAAGGTGACATGGATAAGGAAAAAGAAGATCAATCATTCGGATCAAGTAATTCCATTCCTAACAATGAGACGATACCGAGAAGAACAACGAGAATCAGGAAAGAACCTGTGTATATGAAAGATGATGTATGAATACTTAACATAGTCTAATTATAAATTTAAATTTATTCTTATTTGTAAGGTCATTTGTAATTAGGTTGTAAATCATTTAATGAATTAAATTTTAATTAAAGGGGTAATGTAATGACCGTCCATTATATATCAGTAATGCATTCCAAGCGATGCGGTTTATAGGGTCATTCATATTATACATATATGTAAAATGATGTATAAAATTAGTCGTAGTAGAACAGCATTACAGATGACATGTAAAGTAAGATAAGATAAAATAGAGCGTGTGCAGTAAAAACAATAAAGGTCATTTTAAGTAAAGAGATAATTATTACACATGTGATAGAGGTTAAGGAAAGCTTTGGTTAGACCCGGAGGCCCATGTGAATCCTGATTCAACAATGAAAAGATTCAACAAGCAGGACTGCAACCCGGTATCTAAATCTTTGGACCTAAATTAAAAAATGACAAAAGTATGTCGCCACAAAGCGAATCGCAGAATAATGAAATGAGGAATATACCATATGAGAAAGCAATTGGAAGTTTGATGTTTGCAGCACAGGCAACGAGGGCCCGACATTTATTATGCAGCTGGTGTGCTCAGTAGATTTAATAGTAATCTTTGAAAGGTGACCTGGACAGCAGCAAAACGTGTTCTCAGATACCTAAAGGGAACAGCGGATGCCCAGCTGGAGTTCAATTGTGATGATTCATCGGTTGTGGGGTATGCCGATTCAAACTGGGCAGGAGACTTGGACGATAGAAGATCGACTACTGGTTATTATAACTCATAGCACATGGAACAAGTCCCTTAATTACCTAGTTAAAAAACCCTAATCCATACAGATCGTTCGTTTAATAAAAGTTCTGGAAAATTATATTTTGGAAATCGCATTCAACTCCCAAGGGCCAAAATCGGCCATTACCAACAATGATGACAAAGGTTTGGCTAGCACATGGAATAGGTCCCTTAATTACCTAGTTAAAAAACCCTAATCCATACAGATCGATCGTTTAATAAAAGTTCTGGAAAATTATATTTTGGAAATCGCATTCAACTCCCAAGGGCCAAAATCGGCCATTGCCAACAATGATGACAAAGGTTTGGCTAGCACATGGAATAGGTCCCATAATTACCTAGTTAAAAAACCCTAATCCATACAGATCGATCGTTTAATAAAAGTTCTGGAAAATTATATTTTGGAAATCGCATTCAACTCCCAAGGGTCAATATCGGCCATTGCCAACAATGATGACAAAGGTTTGGCTAGCACATGGAATAGGTCCCATAATTACTTAGTTAAAAAACCCTAATCCATACAGATCGATCGTTTAATAAAAGTTATGGAAAATTATATTTTGGTAATCGCATTCAACTCCCAAGGGTCAATATCGGCCATTGCCAATATCGGCCATTGCCAACAATGATGACAGAGGTTTGGCTAGCACATGGAACAAGTCCCTTAATTACCTAGTTAAAAAACCCTAATCCATCGGCCAATATCGGCCATTGCCAATATCGGCCATTACCAACAATGATGACAGAGGTTTGGCTAGCACATGAAACAAGTCCCTTAATTACCTAGTTAAAAACCCTGATCCATACAGATCGTTCGTTTAATAAAAGTTCTGCAAAATTATATTTTGGAAATCGCATTCAACTCCGAAGGGCCAATATCGGCCATTGCCAACAATGATGACAAACGTTTGGCTAGCACATAGAATAAATCCCTTAATTACCTAGTTAAAAAACCCTAATCCATACAGATTGTTCGTTTAATAAAAGTTCTGCAAAATTATATTTTGGAAATCGCATTCAACTCCCAAGGGCCAAAATCGGCCATTGCCAACAATGATGACAAAGGTTTGGCTAGCAAATGGAATAGGCCCCTAATTACCTAGTTAAAGAACCCTAATCTATACAGATCGTTCGTTTAATAAAAGTTCTGGAAAATTATATTTTGGAAATCGCATTCAACTCCCAAGGGCCAATATCGGCCATTGCCAACAATGATGACAAAGGTTTGGCTAGCACATGGAATAGGTCCCATAATTACTTAGTTAAAAAACCCTAATCCATACAGATCGATAGTTTAATAAAAGTTCTGGAAAATTATATTTTGGTAATCGCATTCAACTCCCAAGGGCCAATATCGGCCCTTGCCAATATCGGCCATTGCCAACATAATGACAGAGGTTTGGCTAGCACATGGAACATGTCCATTAATTACCTAGTTAAAAACCCCTAATCCATACAGATCGTTTGTTTAATAAAAGTTCTGGAAAATTATATTTTGGAAATCGAATTCAACTCCCAAGGGCCAATATCGGCAATTGCCAACAATGATGACAGAGGTTTGACTAGCACATGGAATAGGTCCCTAAATTACCTAATTAAAAAACCCTAATCCATACAGATCGATCGTTTAATAAAAGTTCTGGAAACTCTTGCATTCAACTCCCAAGGGCCAATATCGGCCATTGCCAACAATGATGACAAAGGTTTGGCTAACACATGGAATAGGCCCCTTAATTACTTAGTTAAAAAACCCTAATCCATACAGATCGATCGTTTAATAAAAGTTCTGGAAAATTATATTTTGGAAATCGCATTCAACTCCCAAGGGCCAAAATCGGCCATTGCCAACAATGATGACAAAGGTTTGGCTAGCACATGGAATAGGTCCCATAATTACCTAGTTAAAAAACCCTAATCCATACAGATCGATCGTTTAATAAAAGTTCTGGAAAATTATATTTTGGAAATCGCATTCAACTCCCAAGGGTCAATATCGGCCATTGCCAACAATGATGACAAAGGTTTGGCTAGCACATGGAATAGGTCCCATAATTACTTAGTTAAAAAACCCTAATCCATACAGATCGATCGTTTAATAAAAGTTATGGAAAATTATATTTTGGTAATCGCATTCAACTCCCAAGGGTCAATATCGGCCATTGCCAATATCGGCCATTGCCAACAATGATGACAGAGGTTTGGCTAGCACATGGAACAAGTCCCTTAATTACCTAGTTAAAAAACACTAATCCATCGGCCAATATCGGCCATTGCCAATATCGGCCATTACCAACAATGATGACAGAGGTTTGGCTAGCACATGAAACAAGTCCCTTAATTACCTAGTTAAAAACCCTGATCCATACAGATCGTTCGTTTAATAAAAGTTCTGCAAAATTATATTTTGGAAATCGCATTCAACTCCGAAGGGCCAATATCGGCCATTGCCAACAATGATGACAAATGTTTGGCTAGCACATAGAATAAATCCCTTAATTACATAGTTAAAAAACCCTAATCCATACAGATTGTTCGTTTAATAAAAGTTCTGCAAAATTATATTTTGGAAATCGCATTCAACTCCCAAGGGCCAAAATCGGCCATTGCCAACAATGATGACAAAGGTTTGGCTAGCAAATGGAATAGGCCCCTAATTACCTAGTTAAAGAACCCTAATCTATACAGATCGTTCGTTTAATAAAAGTTCTGGAAAATTATATTTTGGAAATCGCATTCAACTCCCAAGGGCCAATATCGGCCATTGCCAACAATGATGACAAAGGTTTGGCTAGCACATGGAATAGGTCCCATAATTACTTAGTTAAAAAACCCTAATCCATACAGATCGATCGTTTAATAAAAGTTCTGGAAAATTATATTTTGGTAATCGCATTCAACTCCCAAGGGCCAATATCGGCCCTTGCCAATATCGGCCATTGCCAACATAATGACAGAGGTTTGGCTAGCACATGGAACATGTCCATTAATTACCTAGTTAAAAACCCCTAATCCATACAGATCGTTTGTTTAATAAAAGTTCTGGAAAATTATATTTTGGAAATCGAATTCAACTCCCAAGGGCCAATATCGGCAATTGCCAACAATGATGACAGAGGTTTGACTAGCACATGGAATAGGTCCCTAAATTACCTAGTTAAAAACCCCTAATCCATACAGATCGATCGTTTAATAAAAGTTCTGGAAACTCTTGCATTCAACTCCCAAGGGCCAATATCGGCCATTGCCAACAATGATGACAAAGGTTTGGCTAACACATGGAATAGGCCCCTTAATTACCTGTTATATGCTCAGGATGCAAGGAGGAGCAATAACTCCAGGAAACAACAAACTGTGGCTTTGTCTACACCGGAAGCTAATAATTTAAGTTTGTCGTCAGCAATTCGAGTTATTGTGACTGTACTGTATTGTGATAATAAGTGGGCCATCGATCTAGCCAAAAGTAATGCTCATCAGCCGAGAACAAAACACATCGATATAAGACATCATTTTGTTCGAGATCAAGTTAATCAAGAAGTTGTTGACCTTCGGTATGTTCCAACTGAGACCATGATTACAGATACAATTACGAAGGCTGTATCATCCAGACGTATGAATTGCTGTTTCAAGTCTATGGGCTTGAAGCTTGTTATATCCATGTGAACATAGCACTCCTGGCAACCCTGATGATAAACGCGTTTATATTAGTGGCGACGAGGATAAAAATTAAAAATTAAAATTGTAGAAATTAATGAAATAAGCAACAGTCTTAAATAATAATAAAAAAAAAAAAGCAAATTACATCGACAATTGCGGCTGACAGTGTCAGTGTTTCAAGAAAAAAAACAAAACAAGTTTATGTGCACATGTGGTGGGAACATAACCTACATTAGTGAAAAATATATTTTCTGTCGCTACGGATCTGTTGGTACACCATTAAACATTTCCATTTACAATGACAGATTATACAATTTTTGAGAAATACGAAAAGAAGACATTGTGGTCACGTTGGGTGGAGCGTTTTGAGGGAGCAATGCAAATCGTGGCTACACCAGATGAGAAAAAAGTGCCTCTACTACTCCATTACATGGGTCAAGAAGCATTTGATGTTCTTTGTGATAAAATTGCACCGGATAAACCAAAGAACAAAACTTACAAAGAAATCGTCGACATGCTTACAAAAGTGTACGATCCAGTTTCACTGGAGATCATGGAGAATTACCGATTCCATCTAAGGAAACAAGCTGACGATGAATCGGTTAAGGAATTCTCTATAGCCTTACGAAAACTGGCCATCAACTGTAAATTCGGGGCTTATCTAACTACAGCTTTACGTAATCAAATCGTATTTGGACTACGCAGCGCCCGAATCCAAAGCCGCTTGTTGGAAACCGCGGACCTTACACTTGACAACGCTTTAACTATAGCTAAAGCAATGGAATTGTCTGAAAAGGGGGGAGCAGAAAAGAAAGTAAGCCGAAAGTGGAACTATCGAAAAGTAACAACATGGTAGCGGAATCAAAGATGACATACAGCACAACGTCAAAAAGCTTTTGTTATCGCTGCGGTAGTAAAGATCACCGAGCCAAGACGTGTTCACACCGAAATACAGTTTGTACATTTTGCAACATTAAGGGACATCTTCAATCTGTGTGTTTCAAAGCGAGGAAAGATAGCCAGAGTACAAATTACATCGAGGATGACACAACGGATTGTACAGAAGATATTTTTACTATTTCCGAATTTTCTAACCCAAGCAAATTTCCAAAATTTTTTGTTAACCTAAAAATAAATGATATCGTTTTGGGTTTCGAGGTCGACAGTGGGTCTCCGGTAACGATTGTTAACAACAATTACAGGACGAGGTACTTCCCGGATGAACAGTTGCAATCAACAAACACAAAACTCGTGTGAGTTACTGTGGTACGGAGATCAAAGTGTTTGGTTACATTGTCGTGTGTGTCAATTCTGGTGTTGAGTGTCGCGATCTAAGACTTTACGTAGTCGAATCAAATCGTAAACCACTACTTGGCCGTGAATGGTTACACAACATAAAACTCGACTGGAACACAATAATAAATGGAAAGGGGGAACAAGTGTCTTTAATCAAATCAGTGGACATAAATACAAAATTGCAACAGCTCAAAGACAAATATATATATCGGTATTCGGAGATTCCATGGGTAAAATTAAAAACCTACAAGCGCGTATCCGTTTAAAAGAGAGCTCACAACCTATTTTCATAAAGGCAAGGAAAATACCATTTGCTGTACGAGACGCGGTGGAACAAGAACTCGAGGATGGCGGGAGGTGACAAATTTTCAAAAATTCACCTACATAAAGCATACTTGCAAATGGAAGTACATCCAGATGATCGGGAAATATTGACGTTAACGAGACTTATGTATGGTATTGCATCTGGACCAGCAAAATGGCAGCGAGAAATTGAGCAAATTCTGAAGGACATCGATGGAGTATCAGTGTTCTTGGATGACATCAAAATTACAGCGCCTAATGACGAATCTCATATGCAACGACTTGAGCAAGTATTGGCGCGGTTGAACAAGTACAACATGAGATCGGTATGGTATTCACAAAATTCAAAGCAAGATCGAGGCAATTACACAGATGACGGAACCAAAAAATAAGGATGAGGTTCGTGCATTCCTTGGACTGATAAATTACTACAGACGATTTTTCAAAAATCTCAGCACGGTTATTTACCCTCTGAATAATCTGCTGAAAGATAAAGTCAAATTTGTTTGGGACGAGGAATGCAAAACAACATTTCACAACCTTAAAATGCTAATCCAACAGGAGATACACTTAGTACACTATGATCCAAAAATGCCGTTAGTATTGGCTACTGACGCCAGTCCAGTTGGTATGGGGGCGGTACAGAGTCACGTTTATCCGGATGGGAGTGAAAGGCCTATACAATTTACATCGCAAACCCTATCTGATGTACAGCAACGATACCCACAGATTAACCGTGAGGCATACGCCATCATGTACGGCGTTCGGAAATTCTATCAGTACGTTTACGCTCGTAAATTTATTTTGATTACTGATAATAAGCCTCTAATGCAAATTCTTTCACCGGACAAGGGACTTCCGTCACGATTGCCGCGTGCCAAAACAAATACAAGTATCGAACTTATCGACCTTATCGAAATACGAGAGGCTACGACCAATGATGATACGGTGAAATATTTGATCGAGGGACTACAGACAGGAAAGATAGTCAAGCCTTATCAAAGGTTCAAAATCGAACAAACGGAGTTTACACTTCAGAGTGGATGCCTTCTACGTGGACTCCGAGTTTACATTCCAGAAAATTTACGACAGCAAGTGTTGCAAGAACTACATACAGCACATTTTGGGATTACGTGGATGAAGTCATTGGCCAGGAGTTTCTGCTGGTGGCCAAAACTGGATAGCGACATTGAAAATTTGTCGAAAAACTGCTTACAATGTCAAAAAACAAGATCGAATCCAAAGAAAGTTCCGACACACGTATGGGAAGCAGCGAAATATCCATTTGAAAGAGTACATATTGACTTTGCCGGGCCATCCATGGGTAAATATTTTTTTATTCTCGTCGACGCCTACAGCAAATGGCCAGAAATACATATTATTCCAAACATTACAACGGAGATTACAATTAATATATGCCGGGAGATATTTGCGAAATTCGGGATTCCGGAAATGTTGGCGAGTGATAACGAAACTCAGTTTACGTCCGATAATTTCCAACATTTCATGAAAGTGAATGGAATCCAACACAGGTTGAGTGCTCCGTATCATCCAGCAACGAATGGCCAGGCGGAAAGCCACATACAAACATTCAAAAATAAATTTAAAGCCATAAATTGTGACCGGGAGGACATAAGTAAAGAATTGTGCAAGATCTTACTAAATTACCGTCATACACTCCATGCTACAACTGGCGTTTCACCATCATTACGAATGTTCAACGGGCAAATCCGTTCGCGTCTTGACATAATGTTGCCAAAAGACGGGGAAAAACAAAATAGATGCAAAGAAGTCCAAGCTAACATCAGAAAATTAAACGCTAATGATCGTGTCTCTGTTCGTAACTACTTTGGCGACGGAAAGTACAAATTCGGAACAATCGTACAAATGCTGGGTTCACTTCACTATCTGGTAAAATTGGACGATGGACGTACTTGGAAGCGACACATTGACCAAATACATCGAATTGAATCAGAAATTCAACAACCTACAGCTGATACGATTCCATACCACTATGATGGAAGGGAAGATCGAGACCTCGTTCCAGTGGTGAGCACTGAAATTACAAGTCAACAAACTCCAACAGGGGAAGTTACAATTCAGCCTACATCGGAGCCAAAACAGACAACAATGGTTGAGAATGAGAATTTTGAACATTCAATTTAAAAAAAAAAAAAAAGTATTGAATTTAAATAAAAAGGGGAAACCTGTTATATCCATGTGAACATAGCACCCCTGGCAACCCTGATGATAAACATTTTATGTACATACATCATGAAAACGTATTAGACATTATAAAGCTAAACAAAAATTAATTCAATGGTGGTGTTATGGTGTAATGTTATGCACATCAACTTTTGCTTTTATACATAAAGGCTAATTTCTACAATTCAGCGTTACAGGAGGTCAATAACGCCCATAGCCAAATAGAAAAACATTTATCCATCAATGGTTTTTTTCGCCAATGAGGCTCATTCGACCTTAAAAGCCATTTGATATGATCCAAATGAAATCTACAAATTTTAAAAGTGTCAGCAAGTATTCGAAAACTAGCTTTGAATGTCTAGTTTGATTTGCAAAAAAGAAACATTTATTTTGTTTTAGAAAATCTTCCTGAATAGTTATTGATGTTGGTTCTTTCCAACTATCATAACAAAAGTAAAATTATCATTGGGAACCGGTGTTGGAAACTATGTTGGAAAATTTCACTGTTACAAGAATCGAATTCTGATCTTTTTGAAAATGCAGTTTTGGAGATAATTTAATACCTCATCGACTATCAAATTTCACCAACCCTCAAACCAATGAAATCAAAAATAGGATCCAACTGTATCCGTTACTAACATGGGATGACATGTTGTACATGCGTGTACATGTGTACTGGCACAGTGGGGATTTTCTCACAAAATACGATTGTACAATTAATTATACCTCTGCCTCTTGTTAATGTTGTAAGCCGGACAAGGGTTGAATTTCTTCCGATCACAAACTGTAATCTTCTAGCACACTTTGGAAGCAAATATAACACTTTCATTCAATTTAAATGTGGTTTGAAAGCAGTTTAATTGAATAAAATTATTAACCAAGCAAATATATGCTTACCTCATTGTCATTAAGCATTCATTAACTTACCTTGCCATTATCATCATGAATTGTTCCGAGATCGAATTTCGATCCCATTAAAAATATCTATGATGAAATTTTTGACAGCATATTTGTTAGCGTATAAAAAAAGCCCGTTTTTTTCAATTTTACGCTTAATTGCGCTTCCCCAAGCTTACCATTTTCAAAATCCTCAGGTTTGTTGAATGAAACAAAATAATATTGTTTGAATCTAATTTAAATAACACATTTATTTATGAATTTTTAAGCTTCAAGTTAATTAAATTCTTTGATTTCCTTAAATTATATTCTGACCATATATTTTCTTGATTATACTCTTACATCTTGAATAATCTTTATACTTATAGGTAAAAGGAGGAAGTGGAACGATTTTAGAAAAATTTTGAAATTTCAAGTAAGAATTTTCAGAGGAACGTAAAATTAAATAAAAAAATTAAAAATGAGAAATAAATTAAAAAATAGTAAATATATATTTTGTATATTAATTAGAATATAAAATTGACAGTTATGACGAAAAAAAAATTATTAGCTTGTAGTTTAGGTAATCTTAGATTTTAATGACCTTGGTCGAACCATCAAGTTATTTACGTAAGCAGTTTTCCCTTGGCAATTTCAAAAATCATTTTTTGTCTAAAATACTCCATATTCTGTTGTGAAAATGTTATCGGCTTATTCCGCGTTATATACTCTGCAAACATACAACTAAATACACCGCAATCACTTCCATTCATTTGGCGCGGTAATTTCCTCACACTTTCAATAATCCAATCATCCATGCTAAATTGAATTTTTCGTTTATCCAATGATTCCTCTTGTAGATAATCTTTTAAGCGTGTTAAGACAGCTGGATTAGGTGTACCCATCGAATCGTAATATTTAATAGTTTTATCTTTCATATGTATAATCGCCATACACCAATGCACTTGGCCAACATGTACCGGTACTGGTATTATATCATATGAGAATAGATCATTTTTACGTGTCCAACGACGTACACCTGCATGTCCCGACTGCATGAGTCGGGGCACAAAAAATGTGTTCATCGAATACACCGATGGATAACCACAGTCGTGCAATAGTTCACTACGCTCTGCCAACAAATTCATATAAAAATTGATCACCTCATCGTTCAACCAATTTAAGCCAACCAGTGTGCTTAAATCGCGTCGTGTAATACGCAAATTAAATTTCTCTATAATCACATCCTGCTCCGGTCCATTGCGTGACACGTGCTCAATGAATTTTCTATCATCGCTTGTTAATTCAGGGAATTCACTTGGTTCAACTTCGGATTCGGATGAGTCATCAATTTGGATTATATCACTGGCAATACAAACATCTTGTAATTTCTTTTGGATATCTAATTCATTTTGTCTGGATTTTTGGGTTAGTCCGTGAACACTGGAATAAAATAAAATAGAAAAAAAAATTGTCGAAAATTTGTTTTTGGTGGTCAGCGCGTCATATATTTTGATGTCGTAGTTACACTAAAAGTTGGGAAATTTGATTGGGTGGAAAAATCACACAGAGAAGTCCCACAAATAAGCTCAGTAATGTTAATTTTATTTGAGCGTGAGGAAAAACTAACCGTCTTGTCTCGACTAGACTAAGTACTCCAGAAACTTTCGAAAAATCTAAATGTAGTAACGAAATCTAAACCATAAAATCTTCCACAATTTCAAAAAATTTTCGGGATTTTTCTTCGTAAACTTCAAAAATGCGTCGGGAACTTCCAGAAGTGCACGCAGAACTTCAAATAGTTCAAAAAATAGCGAGAACTTCAAAAACTAATTGGCAACTACAAAAATGTAACGAACAAACTATACGTCACTAATGCAACGAAACCTAAATCGTGTCAAGTTTTAAAAATGTATCAACTTCAAAAACTTACCGAGAACTTCATTAACTTATCGAGAACTTCATATACTTACCGGAAACTTCATATACTTACCGGAAACTTCATATACTTACTGGGAACTACAAAAATTCTTCCGGAACTTCAAAAACGTATCGAGATCTTTTGAAACTTATTGCGAACTAATTAATATACCGGTAACATCAAGTATCGGAAACGTGCAAGAGCGTATCGGTAACTTTAAGCCATTTATCAAAATTTTAAAATCGTGCCGAAATTATCGTAAACTTTACAACTTATCTGAAACTGTATTCCCTTAGTCGTGTCACCGACAGTTATTTGGTATCCTCTTAGTTGATCGAAGTGACGTAAAAGGAATATTTGTCATTTTCAAATGACGATTATCGCTTCAATCGACTAAGCGAATACTAAAATTTGATTGTGAAGCTTTAGAATTCATCGGATGCTTTAGAATTCATCGGAAACTTTAGAATTCATCGGAGGCTTTAGAAGTTATCGGAAACTTTAGAAGTTATTGTAAACTTTAGAATAAATCGGAAACTTCAAAATTTAAAGAAAACTTCAGAATTTAAAGAAAGCTTTAAAATTTAAAGAAAGCAGTAGTATCTTTAAAATTTATCGGAAACTGTAAAATTTAACGGAAACTTCAAAAATTCACCTCATTAAATGAAACCTTAAAAAGTTTAACGAGAGCTCAAAAATTCAACGACAAGTTCAAAAACGGGAACTTTAAAAATTAAACGGGCCCTCCAGAAATTCAACGGAAGCGGTTTTTGTCAACCGGAAATTCCAAAAACTTCAAAAGCTTGTCTCGATAACATCAAGAATTTCTTCGAAAACTTACCAGAAACAACTTCAATACTTGCCGGGAAACTTAAAAACTTGGGAATTCAAACACCTACAAGCAACTTCATAAATTCATTGGAAACTTCAAAAACTTATCGAGAACTAGTTTAAAGCAATTTATCGAAAGTTTCAAACAATTCACCGAAAATTTGAAAAATTTATTGAAAACGTCAAGAGATATCCGAAACTTCAACGGAAATGTCAACAGTACATTGGAAACGTCACAGTCATCGCAAACTTTAAAATAACATCAGAACATCTGAACCTTCAGCAGAACATCAGAAACTTCAACAGAACATCGTAAACTTGAACAATACATCGAAAATTTGAACAGTACAAAACAGTATAAAAATTCAAAATTTTAGAATTTTTTCGAAATTCTTAGAAATTCATCGGAAACTTTAAAAATTTATCGGAAACCTTAAAAATTCATAGGAAACAAGAATTCAACGGAAAGTTTTAAGAATTGAACGGTAACTTTAAAATCGGAAAATTCAAAAACATATCGGGAATTTATCGGAAATTTCAAAAGCTTCCCAAGAGCTTCAAAACCTTATTGGAAACATCAAAAACTTCTCTCGAAAACGTCGGAGAATTCTTCGGTAACTAAATAGGAACTGATAACTTAACCTTAAAAGTTTACTAGGAACTTCATAAATGCATAGGGAACTTCTTTTGGAATTTCAAATTTATTGAACTTCGAACTAATTGGGAACTAATGAATATTACGTTCGGGAATGTATGCAACTTCAAACAATTTATCGGAAATCTCAAGAATATATCGGGAAACGCTCATCCAAACTTTTAAACTCACAAAACTACTGGACCAGGAAGAGAATAAGTGTGTACTCCTAAATGTGACAGAATGATAATATGTAATGCCATTTCATTTCACACTCGATATAAGTCAACCCAAATTTTTGACATTCTTTACGCTACCCAGAAATTAACATCCAAATTATTAAACAAATTAATTAATTATTAAACAGTATCACTATACAGTTGCACAATTTCCCAATCAAATAGCGCAACAACGTCAAAATTCTACCAATAAATAACAAAAATATTGTTTAAATAACCTAAAGCTCGAAGAGATGATTAAAACAAAAACTTACCTTTCAGTCTGCTGTATTATATCCACGTTGCGTTGCTGCTCTTTATTATCATATTTTTTCGAAACATTCAATAACCATCCCTCTTGAAATTCGGGCCGTAATAGGAATTTATTACGCAGAGTATTAACTGGTGTCACATCGGGACTGTTTGGATGGTAGATTGATTTTTTTTTATAAAAACAACAACAAATCATCATCATCATGATTAGTACTATTTTTTTTTTTTTTTGTTTGGATTTTTCCATAACTTATTTTTTTTAGTTAGCTACTCTACTTTTTTAAATTTGTAAATTGTAAATACAACAAATAAACATTTCATTTACCAACATGCTAATAAATCATTGTAATATTTTGTAAGAAGTCTACTCATTATTTAAAAAAAAATTAAATCAATTTAATTCAAAATATGTGGTTCAGTCAAATCACAATTGATGAACACAAACAATTATACTAAAGCTGAGATGAATTGAGGTAAATAAATAAAAAACAAAAATGCAGAAACAATAAAAAAAACCGTTCGATTCATAAACAATTGTACAAAATTATGATTACGAATAGTGAGCTACCTTAGACTTCCCCCCCCCCCCCCTCCCTCCCCTAAATTTCGGTGGTACAGTATGTAGAGCTTTGCAACTTGGGGATACCGGGTTTCGGTTTCCGGTGATAGTAAAAAGTTATATATGTGAATGTGGTATTACTACTACCTTTCTCTTCAAAGGACATTAAATGCACTGGAAGAGTAACATTACATTTAAATAAAAAAATAAAAAAACCCTGAACGGAATAATAAATTGTAAGCCAAGACATAACGTTTATCCGTATTAACATAACCGTGCTACAAAGACAAGTTTTAAAAAGAAAACTTACGGTTTACTGGATGTATTTGGTGATCTTGCTGCAGCTTTAGTCTTCGGTGATTCCAAAATTTCCACAACATCTTCATCATCATCTTTTATTTCAATTGGAATATATCGTGTTCCTTTTGGAACATTTAATTTTGCTTTTTGTATATTTTGATCAGCGCTTGTTAATTTTGGGACATTTGATGACGTTCCTGTTAATAGTAAAAAGAAATATATTTATGTAAAAAAGAAACAATAATAGTTTTAAGGATTTTTAGGCGTTTCTTACACACCGACACCCCTATCCTTAATTTGTCGCGCTTGGTTGGAACGTAATGATATCGGAACTTTTATTTGTGTGGGAGCTACAGAAGTTTGGACTACATTTTTAGTTAGTTTTGTAATCATTTGAGTATTGCCGACAGTGGCTGTATATCTAGTATTTCTAACGGTTACATCGGTTTTTGGAGGAGAAGCAACCTTTTCTTTTTGTAGAATTGGAATATTCCGTCTAGAAACAGGTACAGGTATTTTCTGTAAATTAGAAATTAGACGAGAACCGGTCGCTATTGGAATATTTTGCTTGGCCACTGCGAATGAAACTTTGGATACTTTTGGTAAATTAGCATTCTGGGCAATTTTGCGAGAACCGGTCGGAATTGGAATATTTCCCTGGCTCACTGGTGGCGATACTTTTCGCAAATTAGGATTTTGGGCAGTTCCTCGAAAACCGGTCGGAATTGGAATACTTCGCTTGGTCACTGGTTGTGAAACTTCGGGTACTTTTGGTAAAATAATATTCAGGGCAATTTTGCGAGAACCGGTCGGAATTGGAATCTTACGCTGAGTCACTGGTGGCGGTACTTTTTGCAAATTAGGATTTTGGGCAGTTCCTCGAAAACTGGTCGGAATTGGAATATTTCGCTTGGTCACTGCTGATGAAACTTTGGGTACATTTGGTGAATCAATATTCTGGGCAATTTTGCGAGAACCGATCGGAATTGGAATATTTCGCTTGGTAACTGGTGGTGATACTTTTTGCAAATTAGGATTTTCGGCAGTTTCTCGAAAACCGGTCGCTATTGGAATATTTTGCGTGGCCACTGATAATGAAACTTTGGTGGATACATTTGGTAAATTAATATTCTCGGCAATTTTGCGAAAACCGGTCGGAATTGAAATATTTTGCTTGGTCACTACTGGTGGTAAATCTTTCGATAGTTTTTGTAAATTAGGATTTTCGGCATTTCCTCGAAAACCAGTCGGAAGTGAAATATTTCGCTTGGTCACTACTGGATTTTCGGCATTTCCTCGAAAACCAGTCGGAAATGAAATATTTCGCTTGGTCACTACTGGTGGTAAATCTTTCGATACTTTTTGTAAATTAGGATTTTCGGCATTTCCTCGAAAACCAGTCGGAATTGGAATATTTTGTTTGGCTTCAGGTGATACTTTTGTTAAATTAACAGTTTGAGCAATTTTTAAAGATTTTTCGAGAATGCACTGCTTGGTTACTGGTGGCGAAACTTCAGAAGTAGTATTTCTTCGTACATCTGGAATATTCTGCTTTATTGCTGGAACTGAAATTTATAAATTTGTATTTTTGATAATTAGGTAAAAAATTTTACTTATACCGTTTGATCGAGGTGGCTTAGCATCTTCATCTGAACTAAAATCTCTTAATATCATGGTTTGAGGTGAAAACGATAATAGGATGCCATTTCCTAAAGAAAAACTTTGTGATCCAGTAGCAGATGTTACAGATTTTAAAGTAGAAGAATTATACAAATCAGAATCAGGAGTTGCCCTATTAAATAGCCCATCATATTTCGATCCAGAGGAATCTACAGATGGAGTAGAATTATACAAATCACTATCATCTCCATAAAGAGTAGATGCTGCTGAAACTTCGAGCTCAGAATCAGGAGTTGCCCTATTAAATAGATCATAATAATCCCATCCAGAGGAATCTACAGATGAAGTAGAATTATACAAATCACTATCACCTCCATAAGGAGGAGATGCTGCTGGAACTTCGAGCTCAGAATCAGGAGTTGCCCTATTAAATAGGGCATTCAATAGATCATAATAATCCCATCCAGAGGAATCTACAGATGAAGTAGAATTATACAAATCACGATCACCTCCATAAGGAGTAGATGCTGCTGGAACTTCGAGCGCAAAAACGACAGAAGACGTTTCTGGTACATATTCATTTTCATCTTTATAATGATTTGAAACATCATCGACAGATCGATCAATAATAGCAGGTTCACCTCTAAAAGGAGAAGATCTTGTCTGAATGCCACGCTCAAAATAACTAAAAGACTCTAGTTTTTCTAGGCTCTCATGAAAAGAACTTGAATCCTCTGCCGAAAAATCAATTAAATCTCCATTTAACTGGAACTTATGATTAGGTTTACATTTTTTCCGTTTTAATACAACAGCTTGCGGAGGCCCAACTCCAGTAATATTGATAAGAAGACCTTCACTCGCAGAATTTATAAGCTCAAAAGAATTTTGCATAATTTAGAATTTTATTAATAGTTTTAACATTTAGAAGAAATAATTTAGAAACGCAACCGTTCGTCAAACCGAAACAATAAATATGAACTGAATAAGTACGAAAAACAAAAGCTTTAAAAAAATAAAATAAAATTTTTTTAAATCTCAAGGTACATGTGACCTACCAAAATTTATTTTCTACCAGGACCCTGCATTGCTTGTGCCTCTGCGACGAGTGCCTGCTTCTGTAAAACCATCCATCGATTGTACACCTGATCGAGCAATTTTAGCGTATGCACCAATCCAGGATCTTCAAAATCACCTTGCTGATAGATACACGATAGCGTTAGCGACATTAAAGTTAAAGCAAGAGCTTCAATAACCCGACGATCTTCCATATCACCCATTTTGAATAGATTACTACTAAGCAAATAAGATAAAAATGAGAACTAACAATTTTTTTTAATAAAATACTGGGAACAATTTAAAATTGGGACAAAAAATTTAAATAAATTTACTACAACAATGCACAACAAAATATGAATATAAATTGTGAGAAAAAATTTTGTTTCATGACATGACTAGACTAGATTCGAAGCAAAAAAAAATCCAAAGCCTTCCTCTTATAGTCCAAATTTTACAAAATATTTACAGTGATTTTCCGATATCATTTCACTCGTTCACAATATGTATGTACAATGAAAAACTACTCACCATCATTATATAAATCTGGGGCACAGCTCTTCAATAGATCAAAATACTTGTGCCTCTCATCCAAATTCAATGTCTTCGTAACAATTGAATTCAAATTTGTTTTAACCATTGGACTCTTCGCCGACGATGACGACAAATTATTCAATTTATGGTTACTAGTACTCTTGAGATCGAATAAATTTGTACCACCCCATTTTAATAAACCCTCAACACTACCATTCTGCATAATCGATGGGCTTGCGTTTGTCGTCTGTCGGAATGTGTTCGACGATGCTTGTTTAAATTGACTACGATCGATTGGATGTAGTCCGGGCACCCGGCTTAACATAAGAGCGCCACGTGTTAAGAAAGGCGGTGATTTGGACACCAATCTAATCCGATTATTATTATTCTGCCTTCGATTCTCGTTACTTTCCTCCTCCTCCTCCTCGTCGTCGTCATCGATAGTACCTCCGTTCATATAAATTTTAGGTTTGGCACCAGTCGATTGGCGAAGATGTAATTTTTCCTTCGCCGTAGATGAAGTTCCAGATTGTTGTTGTCCGCGGGGCACCTTCTGTGTAACAAATATAACCTCTTGGTCATCGTCGTCTGAGTATTCTATTTGGGCATAATCAGGTTCCAATCTTCGAGATTCCTTGGAATATTTGGACATACCAAAAACACCTAGAAATTTTTTATGAAAACCTATTTACGATTATTTTGTGTGGTAAAAAGTTAAAACTGAAAATTAATTATGCGGCGGAGTATTCCGCCGCCCTCCCCCCCCCAAGCAATATTTACCGGAATTTGAGAATCGCGATTGAAATGATTTTTCTACTGGAATAACATATGTTCGACTCGGTTCCTCTGCAAAAAAAAAAAAAAAAAAAAAAAAAAATTACAAAAAATTTTTTTTTTGTTGGTTACAATTTAAAAACCATTTTGCCCACCACTGCTTGTGAACTCACCAACAAGAACGGCTGGATATGTCTTTGGGAAATCCGAAACTCGTCGAAACTTTCGTGTATGTGGTGGAACCTCTTCTGCACTGTGTGTAATAATTAAAATTACCTTTGTTTTTTTTTTGACATTTTCACGGAAAATATGTTGTAGCCAAAATCGCGCGTCTATACTTACGGTCTTTTGCGGCTTTTGCTTCGATCAAGCGAAGGATTTGATGCTTCGGGATTGATGATTTTGAATATTTTACTAAACAGGTCTGTAGCAACACTTGACATCACGTTACCCTTAATTTTATATAATTTATAGAATTTCAAATTGTGTAGAAGCTTTTTTTAATTTTTACTACTGTATCGGCTTATATTTTATCGGGCGAATTTTCACATTATTTTAAGCGTATACACAATAGACACAAGAAAGCACTGCGTTATTTTTACGACACACACACACACGCACACATACGGCAAAAAATTAATAATGGCGGCTTAAATTTATAGCATCTGCTACAATTATTTTTTGTGTTGCAAGATGTGTGGAGAGATTGAAAGATTAACCGTGTTTAAGCGTTTACGATAAGGTTTAAATTTTTAAAGGGCCGCTGGTAGAATACATAGATAGGAAAACAGTAATCAGCGCCTCTTTTGGACAAAAAATCATAATATTTCTTTTTAACCTAATTTCACTCAATGGTATTTTATGTCAATGTCAAACTCCAATTGATGATTAGTGGTGCGGTTATGTAAGCTTTACAAGTTTCGAGTTCTCGAAATTGCGACTTGTTGTTTTACTCGTACACCTTTTTAAGTACGACAGACAACTCGTAATGATTAAATAGATTATTTTTAAAGAAAAGAAAAGAGATTATTTTTAAGCGTTTTATCGCAATTTCGAGAAACTCGGAACTCGTAATGCTTACATAATCACACCCTAGAGCAGTGATTTTAGACAAAATATTTAAGAAAACTCTGCTTCAGAAAATTTCCGCTATTGACGATTGGACTGTCATGGTTTTGCATGCAGAGCTTAGGGTTTAATTTAATTCCGATAATTTCACTTTCCATATGTTTTATATGGAGAGTGATGCAGAGCATAGGGTTTTCATTATTTCCGATAGGTATCGCATTTTTCAGTTTTGCAATCGTCAATATTCACTGTGTTCCATTGGAAACAATTTACTACTACTAAGTACTTGCACAGAAGAAAGATTAACCAGAATAGTCATAACGCTGTTTTTGTATGGAAAAATTTGGACTCATTTTTTTGACCTTGATTTGCCGAAGGTAAGAAAAAGTTGGGTTATGTATTCTTTGGTTTACTGGTTTTTATTTGAAATAATAAAAATTGAGAATCCTTAACAGTATAGTTAGTGAAAATATTTGACAAGTTTTGTTTTTACAGCATAATTTGTATTAAATATTCAAAAAATTCATAATATTCGAAAATAATTATACTTCAATGTCTAAAAAAGAAGGTAAGATGAAAAAAAAATTTGATCCACGCAATGTCTATTCTGGTTAATCTTTCTTCTGTGGTACTTGTAAGTAGATATTCAATGGAACGCAAATTATTGTGACAGTAGTTAAACATAACCTCAATTTAAATAAAACTGCTAGATTTTAATAAAAAATACGTTGTTCTACTAATAATAATTAATAATAATAAATAAATTAAACAATAAAATAATTAAAATATTTTTACGATTTAACAATTGCACATCGTTTCACAAACATAAACAAAAATTATTTGTTTTTAACCCTAATCGAACCAACATATTTTTTTGATGTCAGTAAAATCAAATTCTAATCAAATAATTTATTAAATTTATGAAGAGAATGAGTAGATGATCTCAAGTACGTTGTATGGAAATGTTTCAAAATAAAATACATACAAGTTTATAACTAAATTAACATTACATATTTTGAAAATCGATGCATTTATCAAACGAGCCATAAAGGCACACCTGCTTGGTTAGATTAAGGTTAAAAAACGACGTTTAACACAACCAAAATTGGTGTAGAGCTTTCTATTAGAATTTTTTTAACTAAAAGCCCTCTGTCATTAATTATGTGCGTAACTACTTATAACAACTACACCATCACTTGAGCATGAGAAGTTGCTAGTAGGTACAAGTACTTGTGAGTGGCTTACTAAACCCAATGGAACACGCTTATTGACGATTGGAAAACTGCAAAATGCGATACCTATCGGAAATAATAAGCGTGTTCCATTGGCATTAGCAAACTACTCACAAGTGCTTGTATCTACTCGCAACTACTCATGCTCAAGTGATGGTGTAGTTGTTAGAAGTAGTTACGCATATAATTAACGAAAGAGGGATTTTAGTTTAAAAAATTCTAATAGATGGCTCTATACCAATTTTGGTTGTGTGAAACGTCATTTTTTAACCCTAATCCAACCAAGGTGTGCCTTTTTGGCTCGTTTGATAAATGCATCGATTTTCAAAATAATGTTAATTTCGTTTTAAACTTACTTGTATGTATTTTATTTTGAAACATTTCCATACAACGTACTTAACATCTACTCATTCTCTGCAAAAATTTTCGTAAATTATTTGATTAGAATTCAAATTTACTGACAACAAAAATATGTTGGTTCGATTAGGGTTAAGAACAAAAAATTTTTGTTTATGTTTGTGATACGACGCGCAATTGTTAAATCGTAAAAATATTTTAACTATTTTGTTGTTTAATGTTTTATTACTTATTATTATTAATTATTGTTAATAGAACAACGTATTTTTTATTAAAATCTAGCAGTTTTATTTAAATTGAGGTTATGTTTTACTACTGTCACAAAAATTGGCATTCCATTGAACATCTACTCACAAGTACTTGGCAGTAGCAAATTGTTTCCAATGGAACGCAATGGATGTACGCTACGCTCTGCAATAAATGACATTTCTCTATGTAAAACATATGGAGAGTGAAACTATCAGAATTAAATTAAACCCTAAGGTCTGCGTACAAAATCATGACAGTCCAATCGTCACTTTTAGTCGTTCTGCGAGCGCAAATTGTTATTTTGGGTCGTCGTTACAGCTTTATTTTATTTTGGTTGGTAGTGCCACAGAAGAAAGATTAACCAGAATAGACATTGCGTGGATCAATTTTTTTTTTCATCTTACCTTCTTTTTTGGACATTGAAGTATAATTATTTTCGAATATTATGATTTTTTTGAATATTTAATACAAATTATGCTGTCAAAACAAAACTTGTCATATAATTTCACTAACTATACTGTTAAGGATTCTCAATTTTTATTATTTCAATTAAAAACCAGTGAACCAAAGAATACATAACCCAACTTTCTCTTACCTTCGGCGAATCAAGGTCAAAAAAATGAGTCCAAATTTTTCCATACAAAAACAGCGTTATGACGGTTCTGGTTAATCTTTCTTCTGTGGTAGTGCTTTATATTTCGTCGTAAATTAAATCGTTAATTGCCTATGGTAAAAGTAGGGAAAAGGCCTCTCGCAGTAAAAATTGAAATTGAACTGGATATCTAAAAAAAATGTGGCAAAAATCGAATTAACGTATAGAATATGCGAGAGCTAACCAGTTTCTTTACGAAAACCAACCTAAATTATAAGAAAAAATCTAAAACAATGTAGAAACGCACAATCAATATGAAAAATTCTGGATCCGCATCAGTTAAAAAATTTCCCGCTACGTGGAATTCATGATTCTCCAATCGTCAAATTTCAACACTTTCGAGTTGTGACCAACGCAAATAATGTCAATCGTGCACTTGGAGCATATTACAACCAATTTCCAATGCCCGCTGATGTTGATGGAATTGCCGCCTACTTAAGTTATGACTGAGATTGTTTTCTCATACAAATTAGCCCATTTAGCCGAACATTTGCCTAAATTTAGTTTGCCAGAAATCTGAAGTTTGTATGAAAGTGTGAGTGAGAACAAAATTGGCCTCTGTTAGATAGACAAGTGACTCAAAAAAATCGACTGTGTAAAAAAAAATCACGGATAATTGAGGTTTAAGGATAATTGAATTCCGAAAAATCGAATTTCGACTGTATTTGAATAAAAAAATAAAATTAAAATGATAAAACAATCAATAAGAATTGATAGTGTCACCCCTCTTGCTTTTCTATCAATATAAGCCGCCATATTTTTTTCTTTGCAATACCAAAACAAAAATCAAAAAACTCTCCACAAAACTCAATCCCCTGTGTGTACACACTGCTGCCTAATTAGATTGTCAATTTTTTCACCATTCACGTCTGTCAGTCAGCCAAAAAGAACTCAGGCGAAAGTGAAATTTATTTACTTTATTCTTTTATATTTAGAACTTTAGTAATTTAATTCATTTTTTATACAGTAGCAAATAAAAATAGTTGTTTAGTAAACTAATTGTGTAAAAGAAGCAATGAATCCATGTACAATACCAACACAACAAATCGATTTGGATGGAGATGATCGATGGATTAGTATAGTAAGTTAGAGTGATAGGGGTGCCATAAACTCCGGGTTGTAATAAATTTTTTTTTTTTTTTTTCGGTTACAACAGCATAAACGATTTTTATCGGAGTGTCGTGAAAAAGATCCAGACGTAATATTCCTTGGGGACGGAATATTAGAGACCCTCCAATACACAGAAATGTGGAATCAGTACTTTGCCCCATTGCACTGCCTTAATTTTAGTGTACGCAATGATTTGGTACAGAATACACTGTGGCGAATTCAAAATGGGGAGCTGGATAATGTTAAACCGAAAATAATTGTGTTACATGTCGGGACGAATAATACGGCAGATTCGGCGGAAGAAATTACCGAGGGTATTATAGCAATAGTTCAACAGATTCGAGCCAAGCTTCATGATGTATATGTCGTGCTGCCTACGCTTTTACCTCGTGGCCAGCTGCCTAATAAGCTGCGATCAAAAAATGAAACAATAAATCGACTGATTGTGGATAAAACGAATGGAATGCGTAAAGTACAAACGGTTTGTATTGATAAAGGGATTGTGCAGGCAGACGGAACTATTAGCCATCATGATATGTTCGATTATTTGCATTTAACAAATGCCGGATCGAAAAAAGCCTTTGAACCCGTTTACGATCTCCTATCACAAATCCTTATGGAAAACGAAACCCTCAAAGACTTAACCCCATCGGAATAGATAACGGACCGGCTAGCCGTTCGTTCCGAATGCAACATTCCTTATTTGATTGCTCAAAAGATCGTGCTTTTGATTTATACAAAACCTAGTGTTAAGCTTCAGAAGTGTTTTTTTTTTATACCAAAACTTCCAAAAAAAACCTCATTCCTTTCCACAAAACTTCCAAGTTCATTTCGTTCATCTGGGTTAAAATATTGGAACCTATCCAGCAAACATATATTTTAAAATAATTATATTACAAATTGATATTATTGCTATTTTTACGTAATTAGACTGCTTATCATACAACTATGGATTAATATATTTAGAAAACTCATTCCTTATTTAGTTTTTGAAGATTTAATGATCAAAGTATGTAGCTAATTTAGTCGTGTTTTACTATATTTCGCACCATTATACATACAACCATATTATTATTTAGGATTATTTAACGATATTGTTATTATTTTTAAGGTAAATATTATGCAAAATATGGAAAATTTCAAAGAAAATCAAAGATAAATATGAATTATTGCGATTGTGATGTTTATTGTATTTTTAATGTAATTTAATTATAAATAAAATAAAATAAAATGCAAAATTTAGCGATAAAATGGCCGATTTGAATTTAAACGAACTTTTTTTTCGTTTACCTAGCTTATGTTAATAAAGTGGCATAATAGCAAAATTAACGCGACTGCATAAAAATAAAATTTAGTTCTCTCTTTTATATGTAGATGTCTCACAATACAATATGTTGACATAAACCGCCAAATCTTATTAAAATAACAAACATGGAATCACCATCACCACCAAGTAAACGAAATATTGAAATAAAATCTCGAATTGTATCGCCCGACGAGTTTGAAGCAAAAATCGAGCTTTGCAAGAGGCTAACAAGTACAAATGGTGAAATAATAAAACAACGGGACGTATTTTTTAATTCAAATGCTACACAAGCGAGTCGTTTAAAGTTACGCTATTTGGAGGCGCCAAAAAAATCACAACTTGTATACTATGAGCGGCCAGATGTTTCGGGCCCAAAATTATCCAGCTACGATTTACTTGAAACTGATGAACCTCAACTTTTGGAAAAAATACTAACACAGGCGAATGGTGTTAAAGGTTATGTCAATAAAACGAGATTACTATTTTTGTACGGCCAGACACGAATTCATTTGGATCGGGTCGAAAATTTAGGAACCTATTTGGAATTTGAAGTATGCCTGCGACCGGAACAAACGATGGCAGAGGGTGAAAAAATTGCCAATAATTTAATGCAAGTGTTTGAGTTGGATGAATCTTTATTGCTAACTTCGGCGTATCTGGACGAGATTAATAAGTAGTATGAACTAAGCAGGAAGTAGCTTACCATTCTGCTGGGTTTCTATATTATTATGCGAAATACGTTTGTAAATAAATATGTAATAATATAAAGTTAAAAAAATAAACTAAAATTTTTTACTATTTCACATGTCAGATTTCTTGGAAGACTGGCATGAGGTTGCTTGGTTTAGGTTGTTTTTAGAACTTGATCGTTAATTATATGATTCTACTTTATCATTCAAATATATACGACGGCTTGTATATTTGGTAAACTTTTATGTGATTTTATTTATCAAAGCGAATACATACGGGGGTTTCGATTAACCAAAAAGTCTTGATTTTCAAAATCCGGATTTAGAGAAAATCGCAAATTTCGTTCAATAATAAAAATATTTATTAATTTTACAACAAACAATTAACTGATCCTTATACTATGTTTTCGAAAGACTTTAAAGGATCGATTGTGAAGCTGGTTGTGGTACTGTTCCAACGAATGGCAAGTCTTCTCAATGGATGTCGTTGAGTCCGATTACCTACAACAGTGAACAGTAGTTGAACCTCAAGCGTTGGTCGTAAAATTAAACTTTAGACTTACTACTTTCATGAACGTAACACAGTTCAATTTATTGTTGTAATACTTGTACAAGTATGTGCAGCAGTGATACAAATGGCAGAGGTGAGTCCCTTTTAAATTATCTTATGAGTAGTCACATAGACATTTTAAATAAAGGTTCGAACCCCACTTTCATAAACTCGACTCGGCGAGAGGTGTTGGACCTCACTTTGTCAAGTCAGTTTATTTCCAACTCTGTTGCAAACTGGCATGTTTCAAGCGAAGCTTCTCTGTCGGACCACATGCACATCAGGTTCGATATACCGGGAGTGATCATACAGGCAACAGAGCGTCGTATCCCTTGTTTTACAAATTGGAAAACATATAGGGATATTTTATTTATCAAAGCAGACATGCTGCCAACATCTTTGAGTTCAATTAGTGACCTAGAAACCGCAGCTGGTCTGCTTAATGACGTGCTCCTATCTTCCTACGAAAGCAGCTGTGTGGTGCGTAACGTTGTGGTTAATCGCAAAGTTCCATGGTGGAACGAACAGCTGGCTAAACTTCGTAAGAAGGTTAGGAAATTATTTAATAGGGCAAAGCATTCCAATGAGTGGAATGAATATAGGCAAGCCCTAACCAGTTACAACACAGAACTAAGGCGTTCCAAACGCCTCACGTGGAGGAAAAACTGTGGAAATATCGAGGATATACCTACAGCTGCTCGACTCCATAAAGTTCTAGCTAAAGATCGACTAGTCCAACGGGATTGGGCTTCTTCCGAAATCCGATGGTAGTTATACATCAGGTCGCAAAGAGTCACTCGAAACCCTGCTTCAAGTGCGAAACCCTGCTTCAAGTGCACTTTCCGGGCTGCACTGTTTGCGACACAAATACAATCACTAACTCCATATCTGGTACACACATGGGTGTAAATATGGGTTGGGTTAATAGTTTATCCGGTAAGCTTTTTACTCCGGATAAAGTCAAATGGGCCATTAACTCTTTTCAGCCTTTCAAGGCTCCAGGAGGGGATGGAATCTTCCCAGCCCTCCTCCAAAGGGGCCTGGACTTGATTACCCCTGCTCTGGTGGCCTTGTTTAGAACTAGCTTCAATTGGGGTCACATACCACAGGCTTGGAGTCAAGTAAACGTGGTTTTTATCCCAAAGCCTGGCAATCGGCCATGTGAACTTCCTAAGTCCTTTCGACCTATCAGTCTTACATCGTTTATTCTCAAAACCATGGAACGACTTATAGATCTTCATATCAGAGACTGGTTAACTGCAACCAGACCTCTAAATCCAAATCAATTCGCCTATAGGAAAGGCAAATCCACAGAGGGTGCTCTGCATCTACTTGTCACCAAGATTGAAGCAGCCTATCGCTTGAAAGAAATTACTCTGTGTGCATTTCTGGATATTGAGGGAGCTTTTGACAATACTGGATACGACTCAATTGCTAGGGCAATCAAGCGTAGAGGTATTGACGATCCGACTAACCACTGGATTAGTTCCATGTTGGTTAGTAGGAAGATTACATCTAAATTAGGTAATGAGTCAGTCACGATTACGGCAGCAAGAGGGTGTCCGCAGGGCGGTGTCCTGTCCCCTGTGCTGTGGTCACTCGTGATCGACGAGTTGCTTGATAATTTACATCTACTTGGGTACGATGCCATTCAAGTTATGCGGACGATTTGGTTGTCATAGTCTCTGGAGGGCATGAACGTACGATGTCCGCCAGCATGCAACAGGCTTTGCTTGTTATTTCGAATTGGTGCACTGGGGAGGGCATTTCGATTAACCCTAGCAAAACAGTCCTGGTGCCCTTCACCAAAAGACGTAATTTGAACCTTGGTTCAATTAGTCTAAATGATATAAATATCGGATACTCCAATGAAGTCAAATATCTGGGTGTTGCCCTAGATAAGAAACTAACTTGGAACTCTCATATTACTTCAACTACCGAACGCGCGGCCAGGGCCATGTGAGCCTGCCGGCGTATGTTCGGCAGGACCTGGGGCCTGAACTCAAAAATGATTTACTGGATGTACATCATGATAGTGAGGCAAATTGTAACATATGGGGCAATAGTTTGGTGGCCTAAGGTACAGCAAAAAGTTATTATGAACAAGCTGACCTCTTTACAGAGACTAGCATGTCTCGGAATTACAGGTGCTATGCGCACCTGCCCTACGGCGGCAATGGAAGCTCTCATCGGGCTCACTCCACTTCATATCCACGTCAAAAAATCAGCTGCTACCTGTGCAGCTAGATTGAAGCTAGTGAATCAATACAGTCATGATGACCATATGGGTCACCTGGACATTTTGAATGAACTTCCAGACCTGAATATGTTCTTTAGTGTCCCGGACGTTATGCCGAAAGAACTCTGCTTTGGCAGGAATTTCGTGGTAACAATCCCCGATAGAACAGACTGGGATACTGGGTTACCTCAGATGGAACCTAACAGCCTAGTCTGGTACACTGATGGATCAAAAATGGATAGTGGAGTCGGCATTGGTGTCTTTGGACCCAATCACAAAATATCGAAATCACTGGGTACTTACCCCAGTGTTTTTCTAGCCGAAATCCACGCCATCGAAATCTGCGCCTCTACTATTATGACCAAAGGTCTTAAAGGCGCATCCATCCACATTTTGTCTGACAGCCAAGCAGCACTGAAAGCATTGGCTTCTAACTGCCTGGATTCCAAGTCGGTTCAAAGTTGTTATAAACTGCTACAATCTCTCTCTTGTCAAAACAAAGTAAGGTTGTGGTGGGTGCCTGGTCACATGGGCATCACTGGAAATGAGATAGCCGACGAACTTGCACGGGCAGGCTCGTCGACTACACTCATTGGCCCTGAGCCTTTTTGTGGTATCCCGTGGGCTTCTGCAACCTACACAATCAGTAAATGGGAAAAAATACAGTGCTTGACTTATTGGAACTGTATTCCCGGCCTTAGACAAGCCAAATCTTTGATCAGACCATTTCACCACAAAAATTTGGCGATCAATTTCAGCAAAGAAAATATTAGGAAACTTGTGAGTTTTCTCTCAGGTCACTGTAACCTGAGATATCATTTGAACAAAATGAACCTGTCCACAGAGACGGAGTGCCGACTCTGTTTGGAAGAGACAGAAACCGCAGAACACATACTATGTGAGTGTGTTGCTCTGTGCACACGGAGGTGGATTCATTTTGAAGAGAGGTATCTGACCCCGGAGAAATGTAAATTGGCCTCTATAAACAGCATTCTCGCCTTTATTAGAGAGGTGGAGAAGCTCCTGGAGTAACAGTACCCAACAGCACAAAAGATCTTTTAGGTCGCAGTGCTAGCCGCTTTTGGGCAGGGTCAAAAAAAAAAAAAAATGTAGATGAAAATCTCAACTCTCAATAAGTCTCATTTTACGACCAAAATCCTTGGGAGCAAGAATTTTGTGTTTTTTACATAGGTTACTACATGTTCAACAGTAAATTGTTGTTTGGTTAAAGTTTACTACTATTGTATATCTGGTACGTAACTATACAAAATTTTCCAAAGTCGGGTCTCATTTTACGAACAAAATTCTTGTTCTGAACTTTGTTTCTTACAAACAAGTCAAACACTTCCAGAACAATTAATGGTTGGTGTATTTCGTGCGACAATATTTGTAAAATTTTCATCTGTAAATAATGAAGTACCAACGTTAATCTTGGGCAGTTGTTGAGCAAGTTTGTCAAATACCATATAGCTTATAATATTTAAGCGACAGTCTCCTGAGAACCTTGATGATAATAAAGTGTTGACAGTCTAACGGCGGCGAACCGAATCTGATATGCCTCGTGTACTTTAGTTTAGACCAAAGGCTACTACGAAAGAAACAAACTGACAAGTAAAGTCCATTTGATGCATACATTTTGCTCACTGAAATTGAATGAAGGTGGTGGTCAGATGCAAATCAAATTATGCGACATCGGCGAGGAGACATAAGTGGAGCTTGGGCATACTTGTTAAGTAATGTACTTGAGCAAAAGCCCAGTGAAATGAAAGACGTATTGTTCTTTACAAGTTGTGACTGAGACCGTCATTTCTTTATTTGTCCAAACGGTACGTACAGAGTCTAACTAAAAACATGATCCTATTTGGTCGGTTTATAATATCTTTTGTAAGAAATCAGACCATCAAACTTTAATTCGTTTAATTAATTCGATCGAGAAGAATGCACAAAAGTGTTACAGATTTTCTGAAAATAGAAGACATCGAGTCGGTTCAGAGCAAAATGGTGTGGCCGAAAGAAAATATTGGACACTGAATGGCACGAATCGGACATTTTCGCGTGAGGCAGTAGAAATGGTAAACTGCATCCAAAATCGGCTTATTTATCACAAGAACAATAAACACAACTCTACTTAACAGAATAAAACCATGAAATTTTGTAGTCGGTGTCGATTTTTAACGGCACAGTATTGCCGGTGCTGTAGTAAGATTGGTCATATAGCGATCGTTTGCTAAGCGTGCGGCTCCAATGATAACAGGAAATCGCAAGGTTGAGCGACCCACGGAAAATGTGTATATAAGCTACGGGGAGTTGAGAGCTCTGAATCAGCGAAAATCGATAAAAATCTATTCAACTAGTGATATTTTGTAACGTGTTGGCCAGAAACCGTTCAAGTTTTTAATAGATACGGGTGCCACCATTCGCATGGTAGACAACGCCGGATATGAGCTGCTCGGTTGTTCTGAAACAGAGCCTGAATGCGTCTGGTGATATAAAAATACAATAAATTCAAGGCTAATTTGGCATTAAAACCAGTACATAACGCTCGAGCATGCAAACCACGACAAATTCCGTTTGAACAGCGAGATCACGTAAAAAGTGAAATAGAACGATTGTTATTGATTGGTTTATTGGAACCTACACAATTTAGTACGTGGGCCTCACCTGTCGTCGTCATGCCAAAATCTTTATAAATCAATTCGGATTTGTGGTAGTTTTAAGGTCACGGTAAATCGGTTTCTATTATATACACGTTTCTATAGAAGTATAGAGCAGTATTCTATTTCGAGGATGGAAGAGCTATTTCATCAATTGCAGGGAGAAAGAAAATTTTCTAAGATTGATCTAAGAGAGGCCTGCTTACAATTGGAACTCGACGACGAGTCAAACCGCTGGTAACTGTGACAACACCATTCGGTTTGTACAGTATCAATACGTCCTTTAGTTAATAGAAAGAAAGTACCTGCAATGGAAACCATTTAGCATTAAAATCTAAAACTTAAAAGATTTAGTTTCAAGTTCTCGAAAAATTTTCGAATTTCATAAACTAACTAGAAATGTATACATATATGTATGCGTAATGTGTAACTCACATCTGTTAGTCACCAACAATTAAGATATCCAAAAATACATCGCTTTTTTGCACAGTCTTGATTTAAAGCCACCTGTTTGTTATTGTGTCTTTCTGCTTTCGATATACATACACATAAACTAACATAAACGGGATTATATAAGATGTTGTATTTCATGTCTAGACCAAATCAACCTTTGCAGACAAGACAGAATGAAAGTTATTTACCAATGTAAATTGTTTTTGCATTTCGAATCAATAAAAAATCATCATTAAACTCTGTTATTGTATCTATCGATACCAAAACCGCAACTGAATATTGTAACTAACTAAAGAAAATTCTAGCATGCAAATTACTAAAAAATTAGTATTCAAAAACGTTATTCAGAGCAATTAAATTTTATGGGACCGAGAATAAAGAAAACAACATTCCGATTCATCATTCACCTTCGCATTGTGAATTATTTAATAATTATTAATAGAGTTGATTTAATAGTTAGGCAACTGATAGTGTAATATTATGAATAAGAAATCCATTTTGTGATATAATTTATTTATTAACCCTTTATAACCCTGAATTTGTAATCTAATCTTAAAGGTTACGTAAAATAATTCATAATTAATCAGAATGCTAACCCAAAATGCATTAAGACCAGTCCAATAGATTTCTAGACGAGAAAATCTACGTTAATTTATTTGAATACAAAATTTTATTCTATTCTAAAAACGATTAAATGCGTGGCATCACATTTTAGAAAACCTTCCCTCTCCTCATCGTCATTCCAGTTGCGTAATGTAGACGGCGATTAACACGAGCTACAAAGGGGAGAATAATTGTTCAAATCAACCGTTTGAATGAGCACTAATTAGCATAAATTCGGTGACTGAGTAGTTACCAACAACTTATTTACACATTTTCGTGAAAGAGCTCATTTCAAAATTCGTCTGAATGTTTCCGACAACACAACCACACTTTTTGTATTTTTGTTTATTTATTCGACTCTTTCGCCAATAATTCAATTTTTAATGTACATCCTGCATTTAGGCTGTAAAAAACGAACTCCTCCAAATTACTACAGTGGTGGGACGTTCTAGCCTCACATCTAGGTTTATGTCTTTTCCTCAAGAATAAATCTGAAGGACAAGTCTTTCACTGAACAACCAGGGGCGAAGCCCTATTAACAGATGTCCTAATTAGGCACAATTAGGCAATTTCATTGCTTTCTCGGGTAAAATTTGTCCGATCATAGTCAAATTAATTGCGAAATTTTTTAGCGATAGACATGAGATGTTCTCACATCATTTGGTGAAATATTTTCATATTATTTAATCCATCTTTGTATATAAATCTCATATTAAGGTACGAAAATAGACACATGCCGCACAACCAGATATTCATTGTACGAGTATTTTGAAAACATGTTTTAACAATCCAACGCAAATGTTTCGTCACACCCGAGCAATACGTAATAAATTTTCTAGTAGAGAGATCCACTTATAAAAAAAATACATAAAACTTGAGGTCTGGTTTTTTGTATTTAACAAAAATTTCCCAAATTTCCACGTTCAATATTCAGTAATTTAACTACTTTTGATCGAATCAAATCGTGTTTCATATAAATATTTCATATAAAAATGGTTGAAACCTCACGAAGGATATCGGTTACGAAATTTTTGGAATTGGTGCGTGCTTAAAGCATGCCCTATATGCGTGTTTTTCAAAGTGCTTGTGAATCTAATCGATTTTTTTTGATTTTAGTTACTCGCAATCGGTTGTGTCGTGGCCCATTACTATAGTTTTGATGATGGTGATTTAGTGACAGCTTTTCTAGCGACTGGAACATTTTGTGGATACGTTGTTATATTATTTGTCGTATTTGCTGGATATCTCATGAAGGCTCCATTTAGTAAGCGAATGGATATATTTTTGAGTGTTATTGCATCAGCTGCGTTTGCCACCTCGGGGATTTTTATAATTCAAGAATGGGATACGGCATTTCGAACACGAACCCGGGATGTTGCAATATTAAAAGGTTCGTTAGCGATTATTAATGGAATTATTTTTGCGCTCGACTCACTGTTTACGTTTCGGGATAAATGACTAATAAAGACGCGGGCGCAGGAGAATTCGATCTACTACGAGGCACCTGTATCATTGTAGCCTGCAAGCTGCAAGTCTAATAACAAACAGTAAAACCCAATGGAATTTATTATAATTGGAAATATTTTTTTCTCATGTACATTAGAGATAAGAACTTGTTTGTAATTTTGTATTTTTAGATTTTAGATCATCTCTGGTTATTCTTTATTTAAGAAAAGTTTTTAAGGGAACAACTGTATTGTGTTTTTATTGCTTTACAATCGTAAGAAAGCAAACAATAATTATTATTAAATAAAAGTACAAATTTTATCGTAAACTGGTTTATCGCCATTATTTAGTCACCCGTGAGAATTCACACAACTTTCTAAAGTAATCTGCTTAACCGCAAGGGTATTTTTATTTACAGCTAGATATCTGCCTATCTGCCCCTAATTTTTCCTCCATATAATTTAGTATGCAGCTCAAATATACTGCCTCAATTAAGCTGATTAGAATTGAATAAATATAATATAAATAATGAATATGATGTCATAAGATTCATATTTAAGGCGATAATTATTTCAGCAAATGTATTAAAAATGATTCATGGCTACTACCAATATGTATACAGTGCTATTCAATCGATGTCCCGCGAAACAAAACACTTCAATTCAATAATTGCTGATCTAAGATTAATTTTTCACATACCACCACCACATATCACCACCTTACAATACACACTGACCATACTGTGCGAATTCCAGTCGTCGCTTTATTTTAGATTCGGTTGTTTTAATAATTTGAGATGTCCAATATGGTAATGTGCGAATTCCAGTTAATACAAAATGTTCCAATTGAACAAATATTGAGGTATACAATAAAACGCTCGGGTGATGATCAACAAAAAATTTCTTTTAATTTATTTTAGATGTGAATATTTCTGGACATACTCCCCTCATTGAATCGTCAGATTCTATAATTGAAAGACAGAACATTGTTGGCACCTATGTATTCTGTATGGTTTGACTTGAAGCAGTTAAAACATTTTTATGCTTCACCAACAAGTTTCTACGTTCATCCACGGAGAGTCAGTAAAATTTATCGCAATCAATTAGTTTGTGATCATTAATATTGCAAGCGATGCACTAATTAATTTTTGCAGTACCTCGCTGCGTAATTCGCTTCGGTGATCTTAAAATGTTTGACGAGTGTGGCTTTTTAGCGACTCCATAATAGCGTATAATTGTTAAAATATAATAGTTATAATAAATTGTAGCATTGATCACTAATTTAATCGAATATCACTTAATTGGATTGATAATCTTAATTTTCCACAATATGCAAGTTAGGTTTACAATATAAAATATGTAATAAGGCTTATACTTATCTGTAATTGTACGAATGGTGTTCAATTTACTGCTATGTTCTGGAACGTTGCTTCATTTCACTGGGTTACGTATAGCAATCCAGCTCAAAGGACCATGTGCGATTTCTAGTTGTCGCTGTATTCCAAATTCAGTTGCTTTAATATTTGAAATGTCCAATATTGTAATGTTCCAATTGAACAAATATTGAGGTATACACTAAATTAACCTCCACAATTAACTGTCAAATTTATTTTAATTTATTTTAGATGTGAATGTTTCTGCGCACACATTCCAATTTAAATTTTCAAATCGTGTTTAAACAGGAACAGAAATAAACGCGTTGAATTTCATAATAGAAACGGTAAAAAAAATTCAAATGTAAAAACAAAATTTAAACCTTGAATAGAATCGTTTTAAATAGAGAAAGAGAATGAATTAATTGTTTTAGTTTAGATTTAAATACAATTTAGAAATGTGGATACTACGGCGATCAAGACCAACTTAGTACACAGTACTATCAACTCACTGGAGAATTATTTATTTGAAAGAATAAAGTTGGTTAGAAACATTCAAAAAATATGGCGCATAAAAAGTGAATTTCAGAAAAACGAAAAGTGAGGAAACGATAGAAAGGTTGAATAGAATTGGTCTCTGGAAGTTGGATTTTGCAATAAAGAGTGAAATGGTAAAAGCCAACAACAACAAGTACATCTCTCAGCACCTGTTTGTAAGACTGGAAAAGGCTGTGAAACGTGAGTGCAACCTTCACCATCGGATTACAACTAGCAGTGCGAAAAAGTACAAGAAGCTCTGGTAAGTTTTACTTTAAATAAAATATTTAGGTTCAAAAATGGGAACAATTTATTTTTTTTTAAATTTGGTGCTTGGTTGATGGTTTGATACAGACTACTTATTTTACAATTGACCTTAACGATGCAAAATTCTTCTTGATGATATATAAGTGGTACATGGCAGAATATAAAAAATGGTAAGGGGAAATATGGGATCCGCTCGAATGCGATATGACGAAACGGGATAAAGTACGAAGCACAAATGTATGATTCAATTTTTCATCCGTGGAATCGTATATCGCTGTTTAAGTATGATCAACAGGAACTTATGACTTGCATGCAGATTACTAACTATCCTCCCACCAATGACCCTCTCGCACCATGGTTGTCGCAATATGGAAAAAGAGAATTTTTTTTTGGGGTTTCGGCAATGGTTTATGATTTAGGTTAGGTTAGGTTAGGTTGGAGTGGCTGCTTATGCATACTTAGACCGGTGACGGTCCATTGTGATACCACAGAATATATCCCCTTTTACCCCTATTGGAACCATTTCGAGCTACTTATGTATAGCGTAAGACGTCCCGCACTTTACTGTTTTCGAGATCCGAGCGGCAGTCCATCATGAACTTACCTAAGTGTTTGTGCCTTCTGAGAGCCAATGCTGGACACGAGCTTCTACAGAAGTCATTAGCCTCCAGACCCAGCCTTCTTGCATGTTCTCCAAAAAGGCAGTGTCCCGTGAGAATTCCTACGACCGTTCTTAATTCACATCTGCGTAGGGATATTAATGATCTAGTGGGACCCAAGTCCAGCTTTGGCCAAACTTGTCTTGCAACTATACAGGTGAGGGTGTTACACCACCTTTCCCCCGCTGAGGATAACGCCTGCTTTCCAAGTGCTTGTCTCAGCGCTGTGATAGGCCTCCCCAGACCTGCCCTTTCCGGTTGCAGCTGGAGGGTCGTACCATACCTAGCAAGTTCATCCGCCCTGCAGTTCCCCATGACGCCCGAGTGACCTGGGACCCAGATTACCTGGATATTGAAATGCTCACCCATCTTATTTAGAGATGAGTGACAACTCAACGCCACCTGTGACGCCAAAGGCACCGATTCTAACGACCGGATCGCCGCTTGACTGTCCACATAGATTGTGATATCATCTGAGGATAACACATTATGCTTCAACCACGTCATGACCTCCTCAATCGCTACGAATTCAGCTTGGTACACGCTACAGTAATCAGGGAGACGAATAGAAATGTTTACACTTAATTTGTCACAGAATACTTCAGCTCCTACTTTGCCGTCTAGCTTAGAGCCATCTGTGAAGAATTGCAATGCTTCGGTTTCCGATAACGGTCTATCCCTCCTGTATTCCCTTGAAGGCAAGGTGGTCCGAAATCGCTTCTCGAAGCGTAGAGTAGGTTTAATGTAGTCGAGATTCGCCAGCTCATCCTTCAACGATCTGACAATAGTAGAGTGTCCTATACTAAGACACCTCCACTGAGAGACGGCTGCAAGTCGTACAGCCGTATTTGCCGCCATCTGTTTGCCAAAAATGTCGACCGGAAGAAGGTGCAACATAACCTCTAAGGCATTTGTCGGTGCCGACCTCAATGCCCCGCTAGCAAGCATACAGGCCGTTCTTTCCACTCTCTCAATCTTACTCTTATAAGTTACCTTGTCCAGAGCTGGCCACCAAACAGCCACCCGTACATGACTACAGGTCTCACTACAGCTGTGTAGAGCCAGTGAGTTTACCAGTTCCGGCTTTCGACCCCATCTATGACCAATGGCGTTCCTACAGGAGTACAAAGCTATAGTAGCTTTGTTAATTCTCTCCAACATGTTGGGCTTCCAACTAAGCTTACTGTCCAAGATAATGCCCAGATATCTAGCTGTATCAGTAAAAGCAAGTCTCGTGCCATTTAAGGTAGGAGGGACAACTACCGGGATTTTGTATTTCTTAGTGAAGAGTACCAGCTCTGTCTTGGACGGGTTAATACCAAGTCCACATTTGCCAGCCCATTTCGTAACGATGGTAAGCGCATTCTGCATTACGTCTACAATCGTGCTCAGGAATTTCCCGGTAACAGCTAAAACTACGTCATCTGCGTAAGCGATATAACTTCAATACCCTCTCTCTCCAATTCTAGTAGTAACCCGTTTACCGCTATATTCCAGAGAAGAGGGGACAGAACCCCTCTCTGCGGTGTTCCCCTAGTTACTCGCCTCTTGATGGTGGAGTCCCCCAACTTCGAGCTAACAATCCTGCTTCCCAGCATATAATTGATTAACCCTATCAGAGGAGCGTCCACCTCCAAAAATGACAATCCCTCCTTGATTGCCTCCGCTTTCACATTATTAAAGGCGCTCTTTATATCCAGAAAGGCCACCAAACAGAATTCCTTCGAATTAATCGATTTCTCAATCGTACACACCAAGGCGTGCAGAGCAGTGTCCACAGATCTACCCTTTGTGTACGCATGCTGAGGCGGTGCCCACTTCCTGGCACCTATTTTATCTCTGATGTATACATCCAGCAGCCTTTCCAAGGTTTTCAAAAGAAAGAGTTATTGGTCTTAGGTCCTTAGGATAGACATGTGAGCTTTTCCCCGCTTTCGGTATGAACACCACATTGACCTCCGTCCAGTACCTAGGAATATAGCCCAGCTTCAAACACCCTTTGAATATAGCTTCCAGGTAGGGAAGAATAATTACTGAGTTCTTTTGAAGTTCCGCTGGTATAATTTGATCCGGACCAGCCGATTTAAATGGTTTAAAACTCCTCAGTGCCCATAGGATCCGTTTCCTGGTTACGACATCCTCTGTGAACACTGACAGTGATTCCTGATGATTGCTATGCACCAACAGGTCTTCAAAGCTCCCTGGGAAGTGTGTCTCGAAGAGAAGCTCCAGAGATTCTCCACTAGAAGCTGTCCAAGATCCATCCGGTTTTATCAAAAAACTCGGACTAGCTGTACTTTTGGAAAGAATCTTCCTAAGGCGGGAGGTTTCCGATACCTCTTCCATTTTATCACAGAAGATTCTCCAAGACCTCCTTTGTGCCTTTCTTAATTGTTTCTTATAAATTCCGAGTTTCTCCTTATAGGAGTCCCAATCCTGAGCCTCCCTTGTATTTTTGGCTCTATTAAAAACTGTCCTACAAGCCTTACGATAGGTTCCCAGTTCCCTGGACGACCATGCTGGTTTTTGCCTACCTCTTCCTGAAGGCTTCCCGGGTAGCAGGGTGAATATCGAGGCTATAGGTTAAATATCGATGATCAGAAAAGGAGTGTTCCTTATCCACCCTCCAATTTTTAACCATATGAAGAATATTATTTGAGGCAAGGGTCACGTCTAGAACATCCTGCCTGTTACTAGTAATAAATGTGGGTTCCCGCCCAATATTACACACTGAAAGGTTAGTACTCATCAAATAATCAAAAAGCGACTCACCTCTTTCATTAATGTCCGCGCTTCCCCAGATGGTGTGATGCGCATTAGCATCAACTCCCAGTACCACACCTACCTTTGATTGTTCCGCTTCACGGATCAGCTCCTCCAGGTTATCCGGAGGAACCTCCTTCTCCCAGTCCATGTAGGCTGAAACTAGCCAGAATCTACAAGTGCCTACTTCCAGGCTAACTGCAGTAGTGTCACCATTGCTGTATTGAGAGAGAAGGAAAAGATTAATATTATTTTTCCCAAGAATACAAGATCTGATCTTCCCAGACTTACTAGAGGATATAATTTTGTACCCCTTGGTTCTGAGGCCACAGATCCTATTGTTATTAATCCAAGGTTCTTGGATTAGTATCACATCCTCACCCGAACTAGTCAGCCTGAGGAGTAGAGCTGCCGAAGCAGCCTTAGAATGGTGAAGGTTAATTTGTATTATCTTAATCATAACCATTTAACCTCTACCTACCTCTATCGTATATTCCTGCTACCGCAGGAATATTATTTCCCGGTATTTTGGGATGCGCCGGATCCGCCCGTCTCGCCAACCCTCATACCCTCTGTAGAGGACTTGTCAGTGCCCCCCCCCCGTCTGGCCAGGCTGCCGACATCCTCCTTCATCGGTACACCAGCTCCCTCGCTTATGTGCCCCTCCTCATCCTCCAAGTGAATCCTTGTCAGACCGAGGTCGCCGGATTCACTCTCCCCCTACCCTCAGCTTCTCCTCCCTTGCTGCTGGTACCCCATTCAGGCCTAGGCGGTTTGGCCTCCCGTACGCGCTTCCGCTCCATCCTTTTTATAAACGTTGAGAGTAATTGACCCGAAACCGAAGTCAATTACTCCCTTCGTTTTGTGAAGGAGGGCAAGGTACTCCTTATTTATTACCATAATTGATAACTTGGAGCTCCCTTCGCCTCCTCCTGCTTGACGATCTTCCAATTTCCGGTCGGAAGATTCGGGTTACTGGCCTGAATGATTTTCAAAGCCTCGTCAGGGCTGGCCGGTTCGGATGGCAGCCAGACACATGCCCTCGGCCTGCTGGGAATTTCCTCCCGGCTAACTGCCGCAAGCTTTGCGCCTGGCCACACCTCTCCTACATTGGCTATAGCATTTTTATATAGATCCACGGATCTAGAGTCCGAGCATGCAGTCATCTTCACACACCCTTGGTACCATCCCGTATCTCTGCAGGATGGGGGGTGGTTCCGGATTTTCTCCTAGGACCTTTAAAAGGATGAGGTTGAGTGCATTATACACCAATCTCCATTTTTCTGCCGTGATGCTCCCATCTTCTTGACTTTCGTCAATAACGGCTAGCATATCAACACATGCTTCCTCAGGACATCGCTGAACAGCTTTGTCCCTGAGTTGGAGCTCGGCTTATTGTCAGTCAGCAACTAGCTCGCTTGCTGTTGACTACTTCCACCTCGTCCTGGGACCGCTGTCTTTTCGACACATGGTCCCTTTCCGAGCCACCGCAGCCCACAGTGCTCCTTGCCCAAACTACTGATGTTCTTTGCTCTTCCGTGAGTTGCCCCTCGGGGCAACTCCACTTCTCGAGAAATCGCCAGCCCACTTCTCGAGAATTCGGAGCGCCGAGCGGCGATTTCTGTATCGCCTTTTCGCCGAAGGAATGTCTCTCGTCCCACTCTCCTGTGCTGTGTTGGTACCGCTAACTCCCGGGACTGGTGCCCTAGAGTCAACCACCTTTGCAACCTTAGAGGCCTCACCCGTCTGGTTCGAGGTACCTCCATTCGCTGATACTGGCTTTTGAGGAGAGCTGGTGCCCTTGGTTTTTTTGTTGTTAGATCCTACCATTTTGATTCCCACGAGTATCGGAGAAATAAAGGTCCGCCTGCGCAGAGATCCGTATACGCAAGTAAAGCTAATAACAACTGGAGGTCGCCAGGTATCCAGAGGGCTCCGTTAGCGACTGAGCTTTGTTAAACGGGCCCCCAGCCTAGTTGATTATCAGCACGGGTCGCTTAACACCTTAATCCAGCCCATTCGGCTCGCTATCACCCCGGCCTCCCAGCACTCCCTTCCCTCCGCCCACATTCTCTCTCCCATTCACCTATTCACATGGAAAGCCCAATCCAATGTGATCCATTCCAATCCCAGGGTCACCCGTTTATAGGGTACCCCACTCATCACCCGCGGAGACTCCGGAGGTGCAGAGAGGACGTGACGCCCAGTCCGCCATGGTTATTGGTCGATGGTTTTCTGGCGCCATCTGTTCGCCTTTCCATGCTGGGCATTATAGGCACTCAGAATTTAATGAACTGAGGTTAACCACTCCCCAGTTCCCTGAGACTCTCCCACCAGCTGGACTGCGGTTGGGGGCGGCTTATTTAAATCACCGCTAACCTACCTATCGATAGGCCGTCCACTATCCACCACCTGTGACCCCCCCGATAGCTGCAGTACACCACGGGGTTTATGATTTAATAATAGGTTAATTTCAAGTGTATAGGTTTCGTATTGAACGAATCGAAGTATAGGTAATATTCAGCGGTTAACACCTCGTCTACTGATAAATTTCCTCCTGATTATCATTCCTTGGTACAAAATGCCATTGATTTCGCTTAGTGGTGGATATAATTTCCGCAAAACGGTTTGCTTGAAATGAGTTGAGCATCTTCGGTGATTTTGACATGCATTGTAATACAATTGTCGAGTCGGTATACAGGTAAATCACTGGTTCTTTCGATTATTTAAGAGATTCTAACGTCACTTTCAGCATTCTGACACGTAACGTACGTAGCACCTATACACCATCTTTCAGCTTCAATTTCGGGATTGTGAGTGGCTTGATCGTGGCGACATGAGTTTTGGCCATTATTAAGTTGGTTTGGACATCTCTGAGAATCCATATACTTCTAAGCGATCACCATATAACAATCTCGGAAATTTAGCGGTTGGATTTTCTCTCCGCAGGATACGATGAAAATCTTTATCAGGACCGGAGATTGCAATCTGCCTAAACATCTTCTCGATGTCAGCAGAAAAAACGTATTGATGCTTACGAAATCGGATCAGTAAAGTCATTAAATTTTCCTGCATCTGGTACGACGTGAATGATCATGGTATAATACTTGATTCCTTTACCACAGGATGGTGAGGTAAATAGAACAGCTGATTATTTGCTTTTGATATCTCGGTTTCTGGAACTAATGCCATATGTCCTAACTTTAGATATTCGCATAGGAATTCATCATAGGCTGCTTTCAAATTTTCTCCAATCCAAGTCTTTTCTCCAATGAGTAATACCTTCGAAAGGGTTGCAAATCGCTTTCTCCAATTCCGGATGCATCTGTAATTGTGAAATTGTGTTGTTCACTGTCATCGAATGAGAACTTTTGATTTTGCTACAATGGAAAAATATTGATCGTCGATCGTATCCATCTCTGATAAACTGGTATGATCCAGTTTGAACATTTGGTCTTCGTCTTCGTAAGGATAGCCCATCATAAATAACGGTGTCGTATCACCATTGGTGCTAATATAATTGGCAAACTTGGTCATTTGACCTTTAATCACACCACGCTTAAATAACAAACTGGATGTCACTACACTTACTATTAGCGGAATAAATTATACAAAGCGGGAACGATTAAATAACCGGATGGATTTCACCGCACTTGGTGATGTTAACCTGCTGACGGCCGGTTATTATGTTGGTTGGATTGCGTCACAAGAATGGGATTATTTATTTAGTTCAAACAACCTCAATCTGAAGAAGACTTGGTTGCAACGAAGGAATGTAATAACAGTAGGGAAACGGCCTAAACAGACGCAAGTGGAAATACTACCTTGATCAACAAGTTCTCGGAATAACCACCGTGTGGCGCTCCCATCATTCCGATTTGAGTTCAATTTTTTTTGTTAAGTTGGTACATATGTTGTTGATATTCTCTCTAAATCTTAGCGTCATAGCTTGACATCTGCAAAAGTTACGTAGTCAAGAGTACATCTACTCTGTGTATGTTGGCGATTTTTCCATTATTTCCTCTCGGCTGCTGAAACACGTTCCCCGTAATGGTTTTTTAACTCGATTGAACAGAAAGAAGGCACAGGGAGCCAAATCAGGTGAATTCGGTGGCTGTTGGATGGTATTTGTTGCATTTTTCGTCAAAAAATTACGAATAATGATGGCACTGTGCGACGGTGCGTTATTATGGTGTAAAATCTACGAGTTTTCTGCCCACAATTCTGGTCTCTTTCGGCGAATTGCTTCACGCAAACGTCTCATAACGCCCAAATAATACTCTTTGTTTACGGTCTGGCCTTCTGGCAAAAATTCATGATGCACTACACCGTTGTAATCCATGAAAACCGTGAGCATTGCCTTCTTTTTTGACTGAAAACGACGTGGATTTTTTTTTTTTGGTGAACGCCATTCACTTGCCTGATAATGATCCTTTTGATGAATGTGGGATCGGATTCAGCCTCGCAAATCATGTCTAAAATTGTAAATAATTTCTAAAATTGTAAATAATCGCCCACACACAGAGATAGATGTACTCTTGACTACCTAACTTTTGCAAATGTCAAGCTATGACGCTAAGATTTAGAGGGAATATCAACAACAGATGTACCAACTTAACAAAAAAACAGAACTCAAATCGCAACGATGGGAGCGCCCACGGTGGTTATTCCTCGAACTTGTTGATCAAGGTAGTAGTAACATATATAGTATCTCAGGGCAATTAGAAGAAAAGGAAAACACCAGAAGGTCCTTAACGCTTTGCTGCCACAAATGGCACAGGTCGAATGCTAGGCTTAGGAATGAGATGAAATCAATCGTGTCTGTCATATGACAGAAATAATGGAAGAGTTATAGAAACCCATCGCGGAAGATGAAAATCTCCTGTCAATTCGACTGATTTGCTCGGCTGTTTTGAAATTTGTGTAAAACATGTTTCGTCGTCGTTACACATTTTCGTCTTTCACTTTCACCCATAAAACAAATTTCTTCGTTATCGGACGTTTTTGTTTACAGTGCCTGTGAGCTGAACAGAACAGAAAATGATGAACAGAAAATACCTGCGGCTACTATTAAACGTGGTGTCTTTGTCACATTCAACAAAATAAATGCCCAAATCAATACCACATTCACACATGAAGCCCGGATATTCAGCAAAAATCAAAGGCGATACCATAGCATAATAATTCACGTATTAAAAATGGTGTTGCAAATTGCCATTTTTTACTAATCCATTTGTATTACGTAAATCAGTATTAACAGATTCCCTGCCGGTGTACCAGCGGTATACTACGATGAAAAACACTTCCAGTTGCCAGGGTACCACTGGTATGCCACTTTTTATAATAATTAACGGCCAGTGTTCCACTACGGTGGACTACTGGCCGGTTACTGTATTTTTCTGCATCGTACACAGGCTCCTTGTTGTATTATTTAGTGTGATATACCGGTGGTACACTGGCAGGGAATCTGTTAAATACATTATTTGCCGGCAAATATTACCATCTTACTTTGTTCACTGGAATATAGTTATTGGTATACAAATAAAAATGCAAATTATGCTCCAAATAATTTTTATTTTTATCAGTTGACATTAAAAATTAAATAAAAAAACAAAAAAAATTTTCAAAATTATTATGGTAGAATAATTCTATACCAAATATAAAAGCTTGGTTTGAAACTATTCCGGAATGAAAATACACGGCATTGTTGTTGTAAAATTCCCAAAGTAAGACGGCCTATAAAATAAAATCGAAACCTCATCGAAAAAACAACAACAACAACAAAGCAACCACCGAATCACCGCGATGCTATAGCACGACGTTTTTCCGTTTTTCTTTTTATTGTATATAATCATGGTGTGGTCGTGGTGTTGTTTTTGTATGATGTTGATGTATTAAAAAAAAACAAAAATTTTTGATTCAGTTCAGTTGTAAATTTGACTTTCATCATTGAATAACTAGTTATAATTTAGTGTGTGAATTAAATAAAATAAGTACATAATTAAAAATGGCAATCAACAAAATATCTGGAATTAAATTTTTCGAATTGGTAAATTATAGAAATTTTATATTATTTCATTAAAGATTTAAAATTGTATAGCTATTATCTTAAAAATCCTCGTGGCAAAGTTGTTTACGAGAGACGCAATAAAATATAACGTTGTGTGTACATATTTATATAAGAAGGGATGTTTTTTGTTGTTGTGTGGTTTTGTATAACATAATAAGGGGGATACAAGATATTTCTTATAAGAAAAAACTATGAAAAAGGGTGTTTTGTTGTCTAAATATGTGATATTGTTCTAGAAATATAAACGATATGACGTCATTGTGCGTTTAAAATTAAATTCGGAACGGTAATAATTTCATTATGCTAATTAACATTTTATTTATGTTTATGTAGCTTCGTGTTTTGTTTATTTTTTTTTTGTTTTTTGTTTTTGAAAATTTTATTAAACATACGCGGCTTGAATGTTATTGCATTGGTTAATGATATAATACATTCTTTAAATAGAAAATTACCAACAATAAAAATTTAATTAAAAAGATTGATACGTATTACATTAATCATGTATGTACCTAATCTTTAGACATTTGGATGGTTTTTATTTTTTGTGCGACAAAATATTTCTTATAAGAAAAAAGGGTGTTGTCTAAATATGTAAAATATATAAACGATATGACGTCATTGTGCGTTTAAAATGAAATTACGAACGGGAATAATTTCATTATAGTAATTAAACGTTTAATTTATGTTTATGTAGCTTCGTGTTTTGTTTTTTTCTCGGAAAATTTTAATTAAACTTACGCGGATTAAATGTTAGTCCATTCGTTAATGATGGTAATTTTCTATTTAAAGAATGAATTACAACAACAACAAAAATTTAATTGGAACGACTGATATTACATACATTATTAATTAGCAGTTTAGCACGTAATCTTGAGACATTTTCCGGTCTGCTGTGTGTGTCCATAAGAAAAAAGAACTAAAATTCTATGTTTCTATGTATGTACAAACAAACATTCGATGACGTGATGGGAAGTAGGTTTGATGAAGCCACGCAATTGTTTGAATTTCTTTTAAAGCATCTTATTTATTTCGATTCTTTCGTTAAATTTGTATATGTATATTTTATTTATTTGGACTTGGGTTTCCTTCCTTTTGATTTGGATTACACCATATAATGATGGATTGTTGTTTAGAATTTTAGATTAATGATAAATTGGTATTATGGTAGGTAGTCAGACTAATATTAGTCTATAAGTTTAGGGTGTGCATATTCTTGTTTCTTTGAGAAGCGATAGTTATGGTTCTTCGAATGATATCTTAAGAATTGATATCAAAAGATGAAACCTAATGTAGCTTAAGTGCATAATTATGCAATTTTTGCAACGCTAACACCAAGACTATATGTTGAGATAGGTCAGTATTTATAAGCTGATTAGATAAACAAATCTGCCAATAAATTCTATCACTAATTCGAAACGTATTTAAACCATATAAGTATCTTAAAGAATTAACTAACATTCCGGCAAGCAACAACTACACAAATACACAATATTCAAATGAAGTAATATGATACCACCAAATTTTGTTTTTATTTTATTATTTATTACGATTTTCGCGGAATTATGTGAATAACATTTTATATTTGATAATAATTTCATACCTCCCATATAAACAAAAATCCTCGTAGAATTTCTAAATATAATTCTAAAATATTTCATTCAGCTTAGCGTATCTACATAATGAGATCATCTAGAAGCGTACAAAAGCTATATTGTATAAGTAGATATAACAACCAAACTATTGACGAATGACTTGTACAATAAAAAAAATTCTTCAAAACCCAAAATGACGAGATTATGATGTAATCGTTCAATATTATATAATAGAAATAGTAAACAAAATTTCGTCTTCCTCAATTTACCATAAAACGAAATCAACGCATAATAAACTAAACAATCAAGATTTTCGTGTTTTAACAGCCTGGCAGGTAGGTAAATTTATAACTGTAGAAAGGCAAATGATTGCGCACAGAGTTGTAGCTGTAAGTTGTATTGCCTTTTTTGAGTTCTACAGTTGAGAGGGAAAGTTTGTTAAAGTTACTATTGCCTAAATTGAAATGCAGCTAATTTGTTTCTTAACTTTATCAATTTTAACCAGTATACTATATATAAAACTGGAGTAATCTATATTCATATCAATTACTCACTTTTATTGTATTATTTTTAAATTTATCAACAGGAAATGTTACACATAACGTGAACACAACAACAGAATAAACAACTTCCGTCCCTACATTTTTTTCGTTTTTATTAGAACCGATAATTAAGTAAACAAAAATAGTGTGCGATTTTATTTATACTTACCGTTCTAAAAATAACCCTTTAATATCGTTAATTATACAGGTTGTTCGATGGATTTCCTTATAGAATGAATTTTTAGCTTCGTCTTTCAAACTATGGTATAAAAGTTTTCTTCATATCTTTAGCAACAACATACAAGAATACTAATTGCTGTAATATTAAAGTATGTCTTAAAATATATTTTTCAAACTTTCATTTTTTGAGAAATATGTACATCAAAGTAGGCTCTGGATGAAGAAAAATAATAAGCGTATTTTGTCGACCAAAATTTAATTCGAATTATTTTGGGTTTATTTTTTTTTTCCAAGAAAATAGCCAATTTGATTTAATTGACAAAAGCGAATCTTTCGAAATAAAATATAAATTTAATATGTATTATGACCCTGGTGGCAGGTATCATAACCAAGAATTAGAATTATGTTTAAATAAACCCAATTTGTTTTTGGGTTAATGTTATTCTTGCGGGGATCTATCCTATGAAATTGTTGTAAATTTGTCAAGGAAATACGCTAAATGTCCGTACTGTGAAATATTTACGGGTACATTGGCGATCAGAAACGAGATTTCTCGTTTTAGGTGGTGGCATGATTTCTTTTGATTGTTTTCCAGTAACTATCATTATTTTCGTTTCGAAATTTTCCAGCAGTAGCGGTATTTCAGAACTAAATTGCTTAAAATTTTATATTTTTACTTTAAAATTCGAAAACACATGATAGTAAATACAGAAAATCGGGAGGTACCGAGTTCGAATCTCGACCCACGGGCGGGATGCAAAAGGGAATTGTCATCATCTGATTACGATCGGTGATGAAGATAAACACATCTATAAGCCCCACCTACTTTCACATGCGGTGCTATCATCCATAATAATACTACTATGTCACATGCGATGCTATCCTCCCCATAATCCAGTGGCCTAACGCCGACCCACTGGATATGCATCAGGTAGCAGCGTTTATCAGGGATACAGATACCTATATCTCACGTAAGGAAATCTCTAGGGATGCACAATAGGCCTCAATGGCCGCAGTGCTCTGGGCGACGAACGCCCACCCTTTAAAAAAACAAACAAACAAATACAGAAAAGTACTTGCTAAAGTTATTTTTAGTTATAGTTTACCTAAGGCTATCTAGGTTAGATTAGGTCCTTAGCCATACCACAATAATTATTTCCTCCAAACTCATTGGAACCATTTTGAGCTGTTAACAAAGCGCTGGATACTCCTGACGTCCATCCTACAGAGGTCCGTCAGGTCTTTGAAGAGGAGTGCCCCTAGAAACTTTAGTCTGTTTCGTGCCAGACGGGGACATGTGCAAAGAAGATGAAGTACTGTCTCTTCCTCCTCTTCGTCCTCGCAACTACGACAGTAGTCTTGTGAGAAAACACCAAGTCTACTCGCATGCCTCCCTATGAGGCAGTGCCCCGTAATCACTCCAACAATCACACTGATCTGACTTCACTGAAGTGAGATCAGCTGTTTGGATCTCGCCAAGTCCAACTTTGGCCAGACCTGCCGAGTTATTACGCAAGAAGTGATACTTGGCCATCTGTCATTCGTCAGCTTGCTAGCTTCTTCCTGAATCAGCAGTTTGCATACCGCAAGAGGCATTTCAATATCCTTTCTGTTTTCTGAGAAGTGGTCCATTGTACCACGTCGAGCCAGTTCATCGGCGTTTATATTCCCTGTACTTATGAAATGTCCTGCCACCCATAAAATGTGGATGTTGAACTGATCTGCCATTTCGTTAAGAGATGAGAGACAGTTCTGGATTACTTTCGACGTGAGGAGGTGTGATTGAAGCGCTTTAATGGCAGCTTGACTGTCCGTATATATGCGAATATCACAAACTGATATTACATTATACCTCAACCAGTCCACGACTTCCTTTATGGCAGTTACTTCAGCTTGAAAAATGCTACAGTTGTCGGGGAGACGGAAGGCGAGATTTACATGTAGTTCCTCGCAGAACACTCCAGCCTCGACTTTCCCGTCTGGTTTTGAACCATCAGTGAAGAAGTTTATAACTCCTGGTTCCAAAACTGCACCAATCATCCAGTCCTCTCTGGATGGGATCCTAGTCCGGAACTTTGTGTCAAAAGATAGCGACGGGACAGTATAGTTGGTGGTATTGTGAATTTGTTTGTTGCACAAAATAGAGGAGTGCCCTGTATTGTTGCAGGTCCACATTAAGATGGATTTCAGCCGTATGACAGTACAAGCTGCCAACTGTTTCCCCAAGATATCTAGAGGAGTCAAAAATAGCAGAGTCTCTAGAGCCTGAGTGGATGTGCTCCTCAGTGCACCACTGTTCCACAGAGAGATTGTTCTCTGAACTTTTGCCAACAGCTTTTGGTTGACAGTTTTGTCCGGAGCAGGCCACCAGACTATTACCCCATACAAGAGTATGGGTTTGACCACTGCGGTATAAAGCCAATGTACGATGTGGGGCTCCAGCCCCATCCTTTCCCAATGGCATTTTTGCAAGAATATAGCGCTACCGTAGCTTTCTTTACCCTTTCCAGAATATTGGGTTTCCAATATAATTTGCTATCCAAAACGAGACCCAGAAACTTCGCTTCAACTGTAAAAATGAAGCTGAACCCATTTAAAGTGGGAGGATCGATGTGAGGAAGTTTATATTTCCTAGAGAAGAGAACCAATTCGGTTTTGTGTGGGTTCATATTCAACCCACAGCCATTGGCCCATAATGAAAGAGTGCCCAGCGCATTTTGCATAAGCTCACTAAGGGTGCCGGGATATTTACCAAGGACACCAATAGCAACATCATCCGCATAGGCACCCATCTTGAAGCCACCGTCCTCCAGTCTCACCAACAGGTCATTTATGACCAAGTTCCAAAGTAGGGGGGACAGTACGCCACCCTGTGGTGTACCTCTGCTTGCAAATCTTCTGACGGAGGATTTCCCAAAACTGGTATTTATGATCCTGCCTCTTAGCATCTGATCTATCCAGTCCTTGAGTGATTCATCCACTCCCAGATCTGAAAGTGCCCGAGTTATAGCCCCTGGAAGCACATTGTTAAAGGCCTCCTCAATATCCAAGAAGGTTACCATTGCACAGTCTCTATATTCGAAAGATTTTTCAATAAAAAATACAAGAGAATGAAGAGGAGTCTCTACAGATCTCCCCTTGCAATAGGCATGTTGAGATTTGGACAGCTGTTCCGACACTTCCTTTTAAAAAGGAAGGAAGACAAGCTAATCGGTCTAAGGTCTTTGGGATTGCAGTGTGAGCGTTTTCCCGCCTTAGGTCTGAAAACAACCTTCACTTCTGTCCATTTCGTCTGTCTAGGCTGCCTTTGAAAATTACCTCTAACCAGGAAATTGTTAGATCCGTAGTTTGTTGAATATCCGCAGGGATAATACCATCGAGTCCAGGCGACTTATGTGTATAGTTTCGGCTAATAATTTGCCCTATGAGGCTACTTGCCCTTTTACCTACCGATGTGCTAGGTACAGATTCTGAACAACCAGGAAAATGAGTTTCCATCAGAAGTTCCAGCGATTCCGCACTATTAGTGGTCCATATCCCATCCGGCCGTTGAAGATAACTTGGGATGGAAGGACCAGTTGCTAGTACTTTGCGTAGCCTGTCGTAGGCTGTCTAAGTAATCACACAATTTTAACACGTTTTGTAATATTTTGCGACTTTTGTTTGCCTTTTTTCCATTTTTGAACTTTAAAATTTTCCAGCTGATAATTTTGGGTTATGTTTATTTACTTAGTAACAACACGATTTGTAGTAAGCTTTTATTTCAAATTGACCAGAGTGCTATTGTTATTTTAGTTAATTTTGTATAAATGAAAACGATTTTCATAAACGATGTCCCTATGTATGTTGGAATCAAACATTTATGAAAATATATAAGCGACAATTTATAAAGTTTTCCTTTAAAAATTTGTCTTACAAAATAAAGTCTGAAAAGTTTAGTTTTTGCCTTATTTTTAATTCCTGTCGAGAAATATCTAGCGTTTGGATTGTCTGCTTACGCAAAAGTAGAAATATGAATGATTGAAACAAAATTAAGAATTTAGTCAAATTTGAGTTTTTTTTTTTTAATTTGTCGAGGATTATAAATCGTTTATCTATTTCACACGAACAGATTATGATGCATTTACTTAATTACTGAAGTCATCACTTTATACTTGTAATCTGCAATTTGAAATAAAATAACCTTGATCTTTTGCTCCAATCTCAAGTGACAATAATAGTTTCAGATTGTTTATTATTTTCAAAGTTAGTTATGTTGTAAATCACCTTGACCATGCTCAAGAAAATATGTTTAATTACACAACACTTATCTGTAGAACTAACCCACCTAATATTCCATACCCGACTATCCTACACCGCATTCTCTAACAAACAATAAAACTTGTCGCTAAATCGGCTGACTCACTATCAGACAGTAAACAAATACATAACAAATATTTTTTTTTTTTTTTTCAATTTTATTGGCACCTTGCACACTTTACTCCACCAAACCATGACATCACAGCAATGAATAATTTTATAAGAAAGCTTACCTTAATTTGTACCTTAATACGAATATACTCCCTAATCAAAATTTTTATTATTTGCTTAAATTTCTTATCGCAATCGTGGTCAAATTATAGCGCGAACTCGATATCGCACAAGCTACATCGCTTTATTAAACTTTTTGATTAAATTATATCAATATTTGGAATAACAAACCCAATTTATTTGTTTTCTTTACACATTTAATTGACATTTGATTTGATGTTGGCGCGCGGGAAAGAATTATTTTAATTGAATCAATTATATTTGATAAACAAATTATTGTGGATGAGTAAGAGGTTAGATGAGGTCGAATAGCTAGCTGTATGTTTGAATAATGATGATGTTCCCGCCGCTTGTACAAATTTGTTTTTTTACTCGTTCTCTGTGGGATACAAAGGAGCGAATAAAACCGCACCTATAACAACAAATAGTGGTGATATTACAGCAGTAATTAATTAGATTCAATCACTCCTATTTTGACCTAAATTCTAAATATACTCTCTAAATGCGTGAAGAAGAATTAAATTAAAAGTTATGTTTTGAGATGATATTGGAACCCGTTTTATAAATGGGACAAACATGTAAACACTAATTAACCTGACGAAATTTGGTTTTCGCAGGATGGGGTACCACTTGTCGAATGTTTCGAAGGTGGATTGACAGAGGTTTTTTGAACAATACTGGACCAGTCAATATGAAAGATTCAAGAACCAGAATATGAGATGAAAGAAAGCAATTGCCAGAAAATGCTTTGTAAATTTTCATAACGTATGTGTTGTGATCCTGGAGATGGTTCTATTCGGATAAATGATACACCAAGGATTACTGACAGTATATACTTTATTTTTAGTTTGTGTGTAGCTTGTCGTGGTGAAAATCCTTCTACTGTTTTTTCCATATGACATCTGCCAGGCGGGGTATATCCCGGCTTGCTAGGATAAGGTCGTTCAGACTGTCATCGTAACAATACGGAGTTTGTGGATAGAGTAGACCAATGTTTTGATGACTATATAGATAAGCTTTAATAATCTCACTTAATTTTTTCGCTAAATGATCAGGATTTATTATCAAGCTGCAGTGTATATAATTCTATTTACGTGTGCGATGTCGCTATATTATAGATAATTTTGTAACGTTGTAACGTTCTGATCACTATGTATTTTATTAAATATTTGCATAAACTAGCTGTGGCAGACATATCGGCTCCCTCAAATGTGCTTTGAGAAAAGAAAGGCATTACGATATCTCTCGAGGACCAGAAACGCAAGCATTGATGAAGGAAAGAGGTTATAACACGCATAATGATGAAAAACTTTTGGTTTTTGTTACCACTCCGGGAACTTAAATTTATATTATTAATTAAAAATGCACTTTGTAAATCTAATGTTCGCCTTTATTCTTTATGAGTTAGATGAATCATCACATCTCTTGTTTTTATTTAAAAGATGATGCAATCACTCCTTCCTTGTACATCCACTGAACTGTGTTTTATTTTATATTAGTGTTGTCACTGCTGCCAACATCTCCCTCTTTTAATTAGATAAATCGAAATCCAATAGGCGATTGGGAAGACGCCGGAATCGTTGTGGACGGCGTACAGGCTGTGGTGAATTTGAAGTCTCGCAATTTCCTTGATTTGTTATTGTTGTCATTAGTTCATTACTATCTGATTCTATTGGCGGTTGATAGACTAATGTTGTTGATGGTTGCGTTGGTGACTGATTTGTGTTTGCTGATGACATGTCACTGGTTGGTGCTATTAACCAATCTAAAGGAAGTTGATCCTCATTGATTCTGTCGTCATTCTCTGTGTACCGACGAATTAGTTGGTTCACAGATGATCGAACTAAACGGTTTGTTTTGATCAGACTAACAAGGTACATCACTTGTCCAATTCGCTTGATGACTTTACCTTGAGCCCAGGACATCTTGTTATGACGGTAGATTTTAGCATAAACTTTATTTCCAACCTCAAATTGTCTTGCACGAGCTCCATGATGTTTGTTGAACTGACGTTCTTGTTGCGTATCTCGTTCTATGCTGGATTCTGGAACTGACTTCAACAAGTCCAACTCGTTTCGAATTTCTCGTCCCAAAAACAGTTGTGCAGGTGATTTAGACAGTTGAGCTCGTCGATTAGGTGTTGAACGGTAAATATGGAGGAATTTATTTAAGTTTTCCTTGTTTGATCCTTCCCCCTTTGATTTATTTAGTGTCCTTTTTAATGTATCTACGAATCGTTCCGCTCGGCCGTTCGACATTGGGTGATACGGCGGAGTTTTGATATGATTTATTCCTCGTGACTCACAAAATGACTTGAATTTCTCACTTACGAATTGTGTGCCGTTATCTGTTACTAGATTTTCTGGATTTCCAAACAAAGCAAAAAATTCACTGAGCTTTTAGATACACATTGATGATGTAATGTTATCACACTCATGTACTTCGGGGTACATAGACTGCGAGTCGACACTAACGAGGAAGTATTTTCCGTCAATCGGGCCGGCAATATCGGTGTGAATTCGCTCCATGGGGCGCGTCGCCCGTGGCCACGATTGTAGTAGTGTTTTAATTGGAGATTTTGCGTTTTCTGTGCAACGACTACATGATCGCGCTAGAGTCGTGATGGCATCGTCGATCCTCGGCCAGTATACATGTGATCTCGCTAGCATTTTCATTGCATCTGCCCCTATATGTGCAACATGTAGTTGACGTAATATGAGTTTGCGGAATCTGTATGGCACTACTATTCGATTACCAATCATGGCACATCCATGATTTTATGACAATTGGTTCCCTGACTCTGGCCACCTTTGTTGGGTGTATGAAACCACTATTTGAAGAACCTTGTCATGGTTTGTTGCGCTCGAGATCATGTGTCTTTTGATCGGTAAGGCGTTTATGGTCTCTTCAAACCCATTATCAATCTCCTCTTCCGCGCGCATACAAGCGATGACCACGTCCTCAGTTTCGATATTAGTCGAGGCGATGAGACGTGAGAGTATGTCTGCGTTGCCAAATTCCCCTGTGGACTTATATTGTACCTTGAAATCATAAGATAACAATGTTAGTCCTCATCGTTGTAGTCGATTGGCGGTGTACACTGGAATACCACTTTTGTTTCCGAAGATACTTAGCAGAGGCTTATGGTCTGTGACCAGAGTAAAACTTCTACCATATACGTAGCGTTGGAATTTTTTTACAGCGTATATGAGAGCTAACCCCTTTTTCTTAATTTGGCTATAATTCTGCTCGGCTTTTGTGAGTGCGCGTGATACATGCGCGATAGCTTTTTCCGTTCCGTTGTCGTAAGCATGGTTGATTGACGCTCCAATTCCAGTGTTACTAGCGTCAGCGTATATTTTTACTTGTAGAGCTGGGTCGTAGTGTGTTAGAAGCAATTCTGATGTGAGAATTGTTTTGAACTTTTCGAATGTCTGTTGGCATTCATGAGACCATTCCCACTTAACATCCGCTCTCAAGAGATGATCTAACGGTGAACGTAGGCTATGCATTTGTTTAACGAACTTTCCATAGAAATTTATAGCTCCCAGAAATGAACGAAGCTGATTTATGTTCTGAGGGACCGGCATCGAAATTACTGCAGCAATTTTCGATGGGTCTGTTATGATTCCTTTGGCATTAATGATCACACCAAGGTATTTAACTTGGTGTGTGTAAAAATCGCATTTTTCGAGTTTTACCCGGAAACCATATTCCTCTAAACGTTGAAACAGGCGCTTGACCTTTTTGTTTGTGTGTGTTCTCGTCTATTGCGTGTACGAGAGTGTCATCGAAGTAGGCCACTGTGCCTTCGAGGCCCGCTATCATTGCATCCACGATCTTCTGGAAACTGCCCGGCGCTAGTCGATTGAATGTGAATAAACCTTTATGTGTATTTATTGTCAGTATCTGCCTCGATTCATCGTCGACTTCGATCTGCAAATACGCATCTGACAGATCTATTTTGCTGAATACAGTACTGCCCGCGAGTTGGGAAAACATTTCCTCTGGAGTTGGCAGTGGATGGGCGTTTGTTTCAATACTGGCGTTTAGACCCGTGGAATAGTCGGCGCATATTCGTACGCGGCCGTTTGGTTTTTTTACTGCAACAATGGGTGCTGCCCACTTTGAGAACTCAATTGGCGTTATTATGTTTAGTTCCTGTAGACGCTCCAATTCGCGTTCGACACTTTCGAGTGCGGTGAATGAGACTGGTCTTTTTGGACAGTAGATCGGACGTGCATCTGGCTTCAGGTATATATGAGCTTTAGTGACATTGCACAAGCCTGGAGTGTCGCTGAAAACAACTCGGAATTGTTGTTGCAATTCTGCTATAAACTTATCACGACTGCTGGCTTGATCGCGTATCACATTGCAAATAGAACTGATAGGCTGATCCCAAAGTCTAAATGCTTTTATCCAGTCGATACCTAAAATACTGAGCTCCAGCTGTGTCAATCTGCAATATGGTTTTACATCCATTTATCTTCACAGTGACATATTTTCGGTCACTATACGTCTCGGCTTGATCACCATCATCATTGATAGATCGGATTACACTGGTTTTGAATTGTCCTCGGTGTTTTTTTTTCTTTGAATTCCGAGGTTTATTGGCAAAATTGCAGAACCCTTCCTTGTGTCCGATCATGTGACATTGCGTACACTTGTGCGTGCGGAACTGACAGTTATATGAGTAGTGAATGCCACCACAGGTTGACGATTGTTTTGTTGTTTAATCGCCTGTATGGCTGATGGCAATGCCTTTGTAGTTCCACCAATCATCGCCGTATCTCTTTTTAAACTGAGCATACGTTGTATTTCTGCCTCAAGTTTGTCAAGAGTGTGTTCATCCGCAGTGTCGCCGTCAAGCTTTGATAGTAGACGCGTGCCGATTTCAGTGAAACGAGATGATTTTAGCCCACATACAAAAATAAGGCACTTAAACTGGTTTGTGGACAGATTATCTAATTGAAAATCTTCACATCTGTGATTTATTTGTACTTTGTATGTTGAAAAATCTGTGCTGTCATCCATAGTCGTCTGCAAACATTTGAACCGCGTATTGAAAATGGATTCCATTCTACCGAACGTATCTTTGAGTTTCTGGATGATCTCATCGAATGTGAAGTCCTTTGGCTCCTTCGGGAGAAGCATATCCTTAAACTTTGTATGTACTGATGCATCCAATTTTCGTAGACAAAGGCGAAATTTGGCTGCGTCATCGAACTCCTTTGCATCCTCTATGAATAACTCCTTGTAGAGTCTGTACCAGCTCTCAAATGTTTGACCAATTTCTGGGTCGTAGCGAAAAGTTTGCATACTATTCGCCAAACTTTCCATGCATTGCTCCACATTAGAATTTCCAGGAATATCCCTTATTTTTCCAATTAGTTCTTGCAATTGGATATGTTGTCGCTGGATTTGGTCTTGGAATGCGATTTCACGTCTTTCGGACTCGTCTTTTTGAATTTTAAGTTGCTCCAAAAATTCTTTAACCAAAACGTCCGTCATTTTGACTCGTGTTTTTTGTTTTGTTTGTTGAATAAAACCACTATCCTCGTCGCCACTTTGTTACCACTCCGGTAACTTAAATTTATATTATTAATTAAAAATGCACTTTGTAAATCTAATGTTCGCCTTTATTCTTTATGAGTTAGATGAATCATATGATGCAATCACTCCTTCCTTGTACGAGTACATCCACTGAACTGTGTTTTATTTTATATTAGTGTTGTCACTGCTGCCAACAGTTTTGTTTTATTATTTTCTCGTATCCCATCACTAAACACCATTCAGTATAGCTACCTTTTCACTTAATAATGGCGCCATCTTTCATGAAATCAGTGAACTTCTATATAATCGGTGCAAATTCATCGAACATTTCATTCTGAAGAAACATCCTATTTAAAATCTAAACCGAAAATACTTCACTGCAGGTACAGAAGAAGGTTCCGGTTAGACAAAAATTCCATCATAACCGTAGTAAATGTGTAATAATCGTTTCTTACGATAGAAATCATGAGCTACGAGGGCGGATTGAAAATGAAGCTACCTAGCGCTAGATGGCAGCACAAACACAAAAATTGCGATCTGTCAAACGTCAGCTGTTAAAATTTCACCCAAATTCATCGATTAGTTTATTTGTTGTAGTTGTTTGAAGTAAGCAACTTTTGTGTTTCTTGAAAAATGGAAAAAAACGAATTTCCTGCAGTGATTAAACACTATTATTTGAAAGGGAAAACGGCGAAAGAGACAAAAGAAAAGCTCGATAAACATTGCGGTGAGTCTGCTCCGTCAGATTACATGGTAAAATATTGGATTGCTGAATTTAAACGCGGCCGAAGAAGCACTGCAACAATACCATCAACAGGAAGGCCAAAAGAGGTGGTTACTGAAGAAAATATCAAGAAAATCCTCGATATCGTTATGAATGATCGCCGAGTCAAGTTGCGTGAGATTGTTGAAATGGTAAACATATCATATGAACGTGTGTTCAACATTTTGCATGAACATTTGCATATGAAAAAGCTATCGGCAAGATGGGTGCCGCGTTTGCTCAGTGTCGAACAAAAACGAGTTCGACAGACCACTTCACAGCGGTGCTTGGACATGATAAAGCGTAATCCTGTTGATTTTTGGCGTCGATTAATTACTGTTGATAAAACGTGGGTCCACCACTACACACCTGAAACCAAAAATCAATCGAAACAATGGGTGGAAGCTGGTGGAAGTGCTCCGAAGAAGGCAAAGGCAGTGAAATCGGCTGGCAAGGTTATGGCCACTATATTTTGGGATGCATACGGAATATTGCTCATCGATTATCTTGAAAAAGGATCCACAATCACAGGAAAGTATTATCGTGCATTATTGGATCAATTGGTTGATGCAATCAAGGAAAAACGACCACATTTAAAGAAGAGAAAAGTGCTCTTTCTTCAAGACAACGCACCGGTTCACACAGCATTAGATACGATGCTAAAATTACGTGAAATACACTTCGAATTGGTTGATCATCCACCTTATAGTCCAGATTTAGCTCCTAGTGACTTTTTCCTGTTTCCAAACTTGAAAAAATGGCTCGCAGGACAAAGATTCATCTCAAACGAAGAAGTGATTATCGAAACTAACGCGTATTTTGAGGGGTTCCCGAAATCGTATTATTCAGATGGTATAAAAAAGTTGGAATATCGTCTTACTAAGTGTGTCGAATTAAATGGAGACTATGTTGAGAAATAAATGGTTTTTGGCAAAAAAAAATTTTGTTTTCCTACTTAGGTAGCTTCATTTTCAATCCGCCCTCGTAAGTAGTTATCAAAAATTAAGATTCTTCAATCGTTAATAGCGATTAAGAAGTTTTACGTCATTGTGCTGTACTGAATACTGAACGCGCTTTTAAAAATAAAAAATTTCATTCATTAATCTACGAGTATATCTGGTTTCTATTTACCCTGTATAACAAGATTTATAAATTTACATGAAATTTTGGCGCGTTATTGAATAACAAATAAATTGCCCAAGCTGATTATGTAGTAAAAAATGCATCGGTTAATTTTTAATTGCGATCATAATTCGTCCAAAAAACTATAAATTGAAATGTTTACGAAATTTAGATCACGCGATTGAAAAATCGTTTAGTTATTTGTAAGTAAAGCACATAGTTTAGTTCTGTTTACGATCGAATGATCACAATAATAAAAATTTAATAATCAACATCTCTAAATAGAATACATTTTAAGTTATTTACAAATATTACAGATGTTTACAATGAACGACAATGAAATTGCGTCAATTCGAGACCGAACACACATCGCTCCCATTAAATAAATACGCTTAATTTTTAATTTATAAATTATAACTTCACACCCGTTTTAATTATGACACAGCTCATTAAATTATCCGTCTTATTTACGTCGTTATTGAGCGCAATCGAGAGCAGCAATTTCATTGAATTGCAATTTTGTTGGTTGTTAGTTCGCGGCCGATCATTTTGATAGTTGTAATTTATGTAGGTCAGCAAAACAAAAAACAAAAAAAATTCCTAGAATGTCTTTAAATTTGTATGTATGGAATATTAATTAAATATTTGTTATAAGACGCACGATATCAGAAGGAAAATGGCGTGGCGTAATGTTTTGTTTAGATTCGCGTTACCTCATCATTAAAACAAAAAAAACTAACAGATCGGTTTAAGCGTGGTGGTTACAGCGAATCAATGTAAAACAAAAACTAGTCTAAGAAGGTCATGGTTGAATTTTTACAAAGCAGTCGCTTTTAAGAGATGATGTCACTATTGTTGTTTTTTTTGTGTACATACCATATATTGTATATAAGACGATATGAAATTGTGGTGTAATTACATCAATTTGGAGATTTCAATGACAATAAAGATATAAGCACAAGAAAAGTGATTTAATTTAATTTCCTATATTGATGTATATTAAGAAGAAACACAATAACTAAATTATCACATTGAGATAATTCGGGCATTATTTAATGCACACACGCACACGCACCATCGTTAAAAGAATAAATAAGATGTTTGTAGGAGGCTTAGTATTATTACTTCAATTAAAATATTTCAGCTTTAATCAACTTCAATGTTGATTTTAATTCTCTTCAAAATATTTAACTTTATGTTTTTGCTGTTTTTATAGAGGGAAATGTGCAAAAAACCTTCGCGAAATGTGATGAAACAATGCTTATTTTGAATGTGGTGACGACCTCTATTCGTAGATATTTTCACATGATTATGTTGTAAAATTGTTGAGTAGAGTAAATCATTAAACGAGCGACACCTACCTACGTAAACAAGCTTCATTCAATTTTTTATTGATGTGGTATGAATGAAACACGTTATACTCTCGATAGATTTAAGGATGACTCACTTCATGATCGAGAAGATTTACTTCTTCATAATTATAATTGATCACCATATAATTGTGAACGATCCACTATAAATGATTTTTAATATGTTTCGAAGATTGTAAGAGAATTCAATCCAGTTTCGAACTGATGAGCTTATGATTATGACAAAATCAATCTTCTCATCAGGCCGCGGCGACTGGACTGATTATACCACAATTTACATTCTATATATACAGAATGTGCTGTGATTTAAGTACTAGCGAATCGTACTAATACACATGAATTCTCTTACAATTTTTTTCTTCACGATATTCACACTGCTCTATTAGTCGGTTTCGTTAAATTACTGTTCGTAAATACTAATGTACTTCTCGTGTTAATCGAAACACAATTTAAATGGTTTAACCACCGGTAGCATATTAGAAATTACATGAATTAATTAACATTCAACAAAAAAAATTAATAAAAATTTCCACTATACCATATTTCAGTCGTTCTGCGAGCGCTGATGCTAATTTTTGTACGGTGTTACAGCTTTATTTTATTCCGATAGGTAGTGCTTTCTCTCTATTTCCAATCGCCAATTTATCAAATCAAATTAAAAACTAATTGTAACCATCTTTTTTTTTTTTTACTTCCAGTTAATCACATTAGCATGTCTAGGCCTCCATTATAAATCTATGGCTGAATCGGGCCGTGAAACAGTTTTGCTACTCGCTGGCACTTACGTAGGATACTCAATCATCCTAATTGCACTCTTCGCAGGTAAGCTCTATACATGGTGAACCATTTAAGTTGACCGAAATACTTGATATATCTAAGTTCTTCAGGTTTCCGCATAGAACTCGAAACATTTTGTTTAAATGGTTCACAACTTTCTGATTGAGTTTTAACCAAGATTTTTTTTTTTTAATTTTCTAGGCTACCTCCTAAGCACACCATCCAACAAACGTGTTGATATATTCATCAGTATCATCGGTTGTGCTCTCTTTATTGCCTGCGGTGTTAAAGTTATTGAAATTTGGAATGATTCATTCTTCAAAACAGACGAACGTTCAATGGCTCTTGCGAAGGGAGGTCTATCCCTTGTAAATGGTGTCCTCTTTTTGGTAGATGTTTTCTTCACATTCCGCGATTAAAAAAACGTTGAAAATATACGTCAACAAATTAAAAAAAAAAAAAAAAAAAAAAAATGAATGCTTTAAATATTTTATACATACAAGAGTTTAAGAAAAAGGATTCAAAGGAAAAAAAAAACTGCCTCAAAAATGCATTGCATACCTAATATACAATATTATACATAAAACAAAACAAACAGACGAAATCTAATTTTTATATACCTATATAAATATAAATACGTATGTCTATATATTTATTTTTGTTGAAATTTATATTTACAATTTACAAGTTTATGATTTTATAAAGGTAAAAGAAAAAAAACAACAAAATTAAACCAGGATCATATGCTGAATTGAATTGTATATTCGAGCGCCTCATTTTTTTGATATTATTTTTTATATGAACTATAATTAATGTATTTGTCGAATATTAGATTTTTTAGTAATAAAAAGTACAAAAAATACGTTAAATCGTGTTAATTTTACAAATTACAAATCAATAAAATAAAATTACATACATAGGTACCCTAAAAAATTAGCATCAGCGCTCTCAGGAAGAACGACTAAAATGTGGTAAAGCGGAAATTTTTTTGCAGCCGTCCAATCGTCATTTGCTTTTATACATGAAATAGCCTTATTGTATGTATGTTAAATTTTAAAATAGATGGCATTGGCGTAGTGTGTTTTGGTTAGTTAGTAATTTATGATGATTAAACATGAAATAGCCTAATTGTCGATTTGGTTGGATAACACGGTTTTTTTTTTGCTGGACTTTATTATTTGCTAGACAAATTTTCATAAACCGGTTACCATGTCGTTGTCGGTTTACTGTTCGAGCGTGTATTGTCGATTTTCTTGCGTTTAAGAAGCTTTGAATTCTTCGTCGTTGATTAATTACAGGCTCGACTAATTGTCGTTGTTAGTTTAAAACTTCAGGCCTCGAAGCGAAAAGTTGATTTCTTTAAGAATAGGTTTCAGGACTCAATAGTCAATTTATAGACAATTTATAAATACCTTATCTTCTCTACTGCAGATAAGGTATATGTAAAATCATAGACTTTTGTACTTAAATTATAAATTCAAGATAGTCTTGATCTACAGTTAACTAATAGATTACCACGGGTGAGGTCTATTGGTTATCGAGAATAAACAACTTGTTGTTAATATAAGAGTTCTGTATATTGATGATTATTAAGATTACCACTGGTGGGGTCTTAATAATCTTGAGAACAAACACTTTGTTTCAGTCTTTTTATACAAAATCTCATTCATCCAAATTACACTATTTTACAATAAAAAGAAATAATAAAACATTAATGTTCAGTAAGCATATTAATGAGAAAAGGTGTTGTGCGACATGATACGAACATTATTAAGATAATAAGTAAACTTGTTAAAACAGAATTAGTTTTCTTGATAAAAAGGTATTGTGTGATATTATAAAGAAAACAAATTATTAATTTGTTAGGTTCCGGCTTGTAGTGTTGATGAGTTGACATAAAATATTGTGTTTTGTTGCACTGTTGATCTTGTTAATTTCTTTGATGATGATTTGGAGAATTGAAATAAGAACCAGGGGGTCTATTACGAAATTTTTCGATTTCGGATTTTTACGATATCGAAAAAATTCGATACGCCGCGGATTTACCCTATTATGAAACTTGGAAAATCAAATTTGTAATATTATTTATAATTATAAATATTACAATATTATAAATAATATTTATTTTATTTAAAATTGAATAAATCATTTACAAAAACGTATTTTCCACAAAAATACAAAATACCATAAATTTTACAAAATCCGTCAACTAAATAGCAGTCGAATTTTGCCATGTACGTTCGAAAAAATCCGAAACGAATTTCCTTTTTTTGTTTCATAATAAGACGAATTTTTTCGATATCGTAGAAATCCTAAATCGAAAAATTTCATAATAGGCCCCCAGGTTTGATTAGATTTATGGTTATAATATTTAATTGAACAATGAATTAAACAATGTGCTCGGTTATTGGCGAAATTGATATAATTAATATGACAAATGTCAATTTTTACCCTAGAGCACTAAAACTTATAATACACAAATAGTTCTTTTAAACTTCAACACTTTCCCTTGTTATTTAATTTTTACTTGAAAGTCCCATTTTATGGCAAAGCTCCTGAAAACGTGGTTTTGTTAACGGCTTGGTCATAATATCTGCAACTTGGTCCTCTGTTGAAATATGTTGAACTGCTAGTTCCCCTTCCATGACTCTTTCTCGAATAAAGAAATACTTTATTTTTATATGCTTAGTACGATGGTGGAACTCTGGATTCTCGGTGAGTCTTACTGTAGCCTGATTGTCTATTTGAAGAACTGGTCTTTGTTTCAGATTTCCTATTCCTTGAAACAATCTGTTCAACCAAATAATCTCTTTGACTGCTTCATTAGCTGCTACTAATTCTGCTTCAGTCGTGAATGTAGAAGTCGTTGCTTGTCTTTGACTTAACCACGATATAGCTCCTCCTGCATGTGTAATAACCACTCCTGATGTTGATCTACCAGTTACATTGCATCCCCCGAAGTCTGCATCACTGAAGCAATCCAATATTCTGCCGCTGATATTGGGATGATAAACTATGCCTAAATCGCACGTACCTGCTATGTATCGAAATACTCGTCTCAGTCTTATTACATCTTCCGTAGATGCGGAATCAAGCGATCTTGATAGGAAACTTACACTGTAGGCCAGATCTGGTCTTGTACCGATCATTAAATACATGAGTGCTCCAACTGCTTGACGATAAGGAAAATCGCTTAACTTAACTACGTTCTAATATTTTCTTAGCGTAGGCTTGCTGACTTATTTTAATAGCACCATCTTCTAAACGTTCGATTTCTAATCCTAGGAAATACGATGCTGGTTTCACTGTGGCCTTGAACTCTGTCTTTAACTGTTTAATGAAGATATTAGCATCCTGCTGATCAGTCGCCATGACTAACCCATCGTCTACATAAAGTGCAACTAAAAGTTTCTTCTCACCTTTTTCTCTGATGTGTAAACATGGATCCGCTTCACTTGCCTTAAATCCTGCTGATACTAGAAAAGTGCTGAAACGTTTACTCCAACATCTTGGGGCCTGTTTAAGCCCATACAAACTTCGCTTGAGTCTGCACACTCTATCACTTTTGTCACTGTAACCCTCTGGTTGTTGCATATATATGGTCTCGTCTAATTCACCATATAAAAATGCTGTAGATACATCAAACTGTGTCAAATGCATCCTTTCTGTTGCAGCAATACTTAACATTGAACGAATTGTACTTAACTATACTTGTCGATACTTCCATCTGGATGAGTTTTTATTCTGTAAACCCACTTGCATGGTATGGCCTTTGCTCCTTTTGGTAAATCTTTTAATTCCCAAGTTTGATTCTCCTTGAGCGAATCAATTTCACTGTCCATAGCTCGTTTCCAATTCACACTGACTTTACTGTTGAGTGCCTCCCCGTAAGTTTCTGGAATTTCTGTCCCATTAATGATCTCTTCTGTGATCATAATACAATCGCTGTAACGTAACGGTTTTTTCAGAGTTGTACGATCTCTAAACTGTTTATTAGGTGGTGCTGCTTTCTTCAGACTCCGATTCTTTCTCTGATTGTTCTTCGCCTGTATTTTCACTTTCTTCATCTTCTTGAATTATTGCTTGCTTTCCCTGATTGCTCTGATCATCATCTTTTAATGGTAATTTCACAACTTCTTCACACTGTACTGTTTTTTCTTGAATAATAACATCTCTGCAAAGGATGACTTTATTCTGTTCTTTCACCCAAATTCTGTAGCGCTCATCTCCATCATATCCTACTAGATAACCCTTGATGGCTTTTCTATCCATTTTCCGTCTTCTCTGATCAGGAATGTGAGCATAACAGGAAGACCCTATAATACGTAAGTGCTTTATTCTTGGCTTCTTACCTGTCCAAAGCTCACATGGACTCTTGCCTTCTACAGATGATTTTGCAGTTCTATTTAAGATGTAAATTGAAGTTGACACCAACTCTGCCCACAATGTTGCTGGAAAATTTGCTTCTTCATTCGAGTACTTGAAAGTTCTTGCCATTTCATCTATAGTGCGCATTTCACGTTCACTGCCGCCGTTCTGCTGAGGTGTGTAGGGCGCTGTCAGTCTCTGAGTGATACCTTCTGCACATAGAATCTCCCGAACGTCTTTATTATCAAATTCCCCGCCATTGTCGCTGAGCATTTCTTTAATTCGATGTCCCAATGTTTTTGAATTTTCAATAACCCTCTTTAGTACTTCTTTAACTTCGGATTTTTCTCTCATGAGATAGCCATATCTAAACTTTGTATAGTTGTCCTTGAATACAACTAAGTATTTCTTCTTTTGGAAAGAATCATCGAACGGTCCACATACTTCAACCGACATTAATTCACCTGGCTTGGATGCTCTCTCTCTCTCTGTGTCCAAATGGTAACCTGTGGGCTTTACCATAAATACACGACTCACACAGTTCATTTCCTAACGGAACTTTTACACCCAACTCTCTTTCCAACATACTCTGGACATGTCGTTTATCTTGATGTCCCCATCTCTTATGATACAATTGTAGTAATTCTGTATCATCCATGGCATTTATCTCAATTACCTGACTTGGCGAAATTGGCTTAACATCTGCTTTGTACAATGTTCCATTTCTTTCGCGTCTTCCATGCAGAACTCTCCTGCCTTCTATATGAAGCCAACATTCTGTTGCTGTGGATTTGAACTCACTCTTTAGATTACGGTCTTGAGCAGCAAGCACTGAAAATAAGTTTCTATATAATTTTGGAACATACCAAACTTCAGTTAATATTATATCTCGATCACCGATAGTTGATGTTAATTTTACAGTGCCTTTTCCTACTGCTGATAGGGTCTCTTTCCCAGCTGCTCTTATACCGCAAGGACTTTCAAACTTCTGAAAGTCTGTAAAATATTCTGAACTGTTGGTAACATGCCTTGTTGCCCCATTATCAATCCACCATATTGCTGAATCCATGTCAATCATATGTGCCTCTTCCAGGCTAGACATAAGTTCCACATTCTGTGCTGTCAAAGTCTCTTGAGCTCCACTTTTGACTGTACACTTGTTTGGTCTTCCATCCGCGATCCACTTTCGGCAAGTATTGACCCAGTGACCCTTTTTCTTACAGTAATTGCAGATATCTTCTTTCTTTAATCTGCCTTTAAAAAATTGGCTGCCCTGGCTGTCTTTTCTCTGTGCATCTGATTTTACCATTAGTGCTTCCTGTACTATTTGGTCACTATTTGACCCCTTCGTGAAGTTTCTCTCAAACATACACAATTGTGTTGTCAACTCATCAAACGACTTCTTATCGTCCTTCGTCAACAACATCCAACTCGATTTAAAAGTCTCAAACTTACTTGGTAAAATATGCAAAATCTTACAAACCAACATAAGATCCGGTAAAGGGTCCTCTAATTTGGCTTCCAGACCACCATTCAACTCATTCCATAGACTCTTGAGTCTTGCTATATGGGTTGAAACATCCTCTCCCGATATCCAACTGAACGCAAAAAAATCGATGCATATCTTAAACAACTGGTCCCTTGAAGTGGCCTCAAACTGTTGCTTTAATGCCTCCCATGTCTCTGAAGCTGACCCCTTGTCCATAATTTTCTGATAAACTGAATCAGTCACTGCACTCGCAATCATTGACTTTGCGTAGCTATTTGCCTTACGATAAAAATCAAACTTCCCCTTGTACTCTAGGGTCTATTCTTTCGTAGCTTCCTCACCTAACTTCTCCGGTGGTAACAATTTCTTATCGATGACGTCCAATGCTCCATCATGATAATCTAAAAGATCTCTAATCTTTCTTTTCCATACTGGCCAATCCGATTCTCCAGTCAATGGTTTGATATGCTTCGCCAAATCCATTTTTAAATCTCACTTTGACTATTGTGATATGCAACGTGCTTAATTCCTTATAACCTCTCACAAAACTATTCTCGCTGAACTTTACTCATTAAATTCTTTTTAATCAAAAATGCGTTACTGGGCCCATAACCTGTTAATTTCTTTGATGATGATTTGGAGAATTGAAATAAGAACCAGGTTTGATTAGATTTATGGTTATAATATTTAATTGAACAATGAATTAAACAATGTGCTCGGTTATTGGCGAAATTGATATAATTAATATGACAAATGTCAATTTTTACCCTAGAGCACTAAAAATTATAATCTACTACAGCAAATAATACCCAACCGACATATATGCGGATTTCTATGTAACTTTAATTAAATAAACACAAATAGTTCTTTTAAACTTCAACAGATCTCAACATATTCCCGGGCCGCCATTTAGATTGTTATACTGTGTAACTTAACATATGCCGGGGCTTCCGTTGCTGCTTTCATGCTTCCGAACGTTGAAGAGGTGAAGGGAGTGGGCGCGTTGTTCGCCTTTGTTTAATATAGTTGATGCCCCAAATATAATACATATGGCTACACAAATCCAAAAAATTGTGTGTATCATGGTGTAGTGATGGACATGATGAAAATTCCCCTCATGTAGTCGTACTTCCTTTTCTCTAACCGCTTGTATTTCTTGTTCCAGTTGCGTGGTATCCTGAAGATTTACGAGCTGAGGCTTATCGTATCGTATCGTTTTATTTCGAACCCGTGTGATGAACGTCCTTAAGTTGTTGGCTCCGTTTAATGTGCTGAGTGGTCTGCGGAACGATTCGCTTATGTTGTTGGAAGCTGAACCGATGGCGACGATGTATAAATTTGTGTCTCGCAGCACGCATCCAGCCTTGATTTCTAATATCCCTGATCCTTGGAGACTGAGTGATGTAATGCTTTGGCCGCATATAACATCGAATGTTGTTTCATTTGGAATGGAGTATATCCACTGATTCGTCGCAATCTTAACTGACTTAATGGTACATACTCCTTCGAGATTTGCTATTCGTTGTAGGATTGCTAATTCGCATTGATTTTGGTTAGTCATTGCGTTATAAATTGGCGATATTTCACATAAAAACCGTTGGCATTGTTTCACTTCTTCTCTCGTTAGTAATGAAAAATGTTCCCGGTGATCATCTACTGCTAAGTATTCCGAATTGGTGGTAATGTACGACTGCGTGTTGTTGTGCTCTATATTAGGAACTGGAAATAGGGCCAGTAGGGTATAATCCAGCGCAAAGGATAGAGGAATGGTGATTTTTATTATGATGTTGCCCTGCGGGTTACTCTACTGCGTAATCTCATGCTGCGATATATGTGAAGGAGATCAGAGATGCCATGCCCAGGTATGGTTATGGTTGTTGGTATGTGTCGTTTGATTAATTCGAGCTCTTGTTGTAATTGAGCGGGGGCGAGTAATGAGGGATGCAATAAATTCTTGTGTGCGTTCTGGACCACATCAAGTAAGGCTTGCTGCGTGTCTTCCAAATTCTTTAGAATTAACATCAGTTCAATTGTTGAGGTTAATATCGATCGAATCTTTTCTTCTCTGATGGAGTACTCATTTAATAATTCCATTTCAGCATTCAGCCTTCTCTGCTGCTCTATCAGGTTGTTTAATGATTCCATGGTGAGCTTTGAATTATATGTTTTACCAGGTTGATTGTGTTATCTATTATGGTGGTATGACTCTTTATCAATGATTCTAATTGTTGCTCATCGTTGTTTATGGCTTCAAATTGTGCCTCATAATATCTTGCCTCACGTTCTGTCAAGATCTCAAACATATCGCCTAACACTAGGCCTATGGTGTCTCCTAGGCCTCGTTTTGGTCGTTGTACCTCCTTGTTGCTTGCTAATAATAATTCATTGTCCGCAATCAAATTGTTGTATTGCCATTGAATTTGTTGAAGAATTAGGTCGCAATTTAACCCAGCTATATTCAAGCATGCCGCCTTTAATTCATATTGTGTTTGCTTAAAGGTTTCAATTTCTTCCCAGTAATTGCTCATGTTGTAATAAACCACCAATGTCCATTTCATAGCTACCACTTCGAGTTTACCTATTTCTTCGAAGTAAATCCCTGTGGAATGATTGAAAGGGGTTATATGTACGTTGGCCTGTACAAGTCCCATAAAACAACAAATGGATAATATGGCTAGCGCTAGATGATTGACGGTCCCCCTGTTCTTTACGCGTCAATGAGGCTGTCGCCTTAAAACTTGATTGTTCTTCTCCGGTGATTGCAATTCTCTAGGTTGACCTCGGTTTGCTTTCATGGTCATAATTTTTTGTAAGCCTTCTTCAATTGGTAACTTACACAATTTCACAATCGGTCGCTTATATGTTGCGTTTTCGCATTTGACTGTCGCTACCCGAACTAAATCATCTTTTCCAGCGTGTGTTTCCACGATTCTCCCTAGCTTCCACCGTGTGGCAGGTTGTTGGTCGTCTTTTAATAATACCAGGTCGTTGATCATTAAGTTTGACTGGCTGCTTTTCCAATTAGTTCGTTGTTGTAGTTGGTGAAGGTATTTGGAGGACCACCGTTTCCAAAAGTCCTGAACCATTCTCTCGACTACATGCCATCTCGTTCTTAACGATATGCGGTCAATTTCTGCGGCTGGTAGCGCCTTGAGAGAATCTCCTATCAAGAAGTGCCCCGGCGTTAGTGCTGACAGATCTGCAGGATCACTTGTCAGCGGTGTTAGGGGGCGAGAATTGAGTTATTATAACCCGTAATCCAATACATAGACTTTCTGTATATCGCGGTTGACGATCGTCTCTGGTGTGACGTTAGCTCCAATGCCGTATATGTCACACTTTGACTTCGTTTACATCGTATTTCTTTACTTCGCATATACCACACGGTGTATGTCTTGAAGCTGGTATTGGTCGAATTTCGTCGAAATGTTTTTTTTAAATTCTTAACGAAATCATTTTGCGTAATTTTGCTATCGAGAGTTTGGTTTATGAATTGTCCCGGTACGCGTAGCGATCCTCCATATATGAGTTCTGTTTGTGTGGCGTTGAGTTCCTCACTGAATGAGCATAATCAATGGTAACATGTTGTCCCAGTCTGGTCGGTTATGACTCATGATGGCCGCTTTGATGGTGCGAAGCAGCTCTCTGTCATAGGCACAGCTCCAAGCAGCTCTCTATCATAGGCACTATACCGTTGTTGCGTTTCGTTGAGACGTACCGAGAAGAAACTGAGCAGTTGCCAGACGCCGGAGACATACTGCTGGACCACAGCCCCAAGTGCAGCATCGGAGGCATCAACTATGATGGCGAGCCGTGCGGTTGACGAAGGGTGTACTAGCAACCTAGCGTCGCAGAGTTTTTGTTTGCAGGTTTCGAAAGCCAGTCTGGATTCCTCTGTCCAATCAATTTTTGTTTTAGAGTTTTTTTTTGTAGCCTTTCAGAAGATCGTTGAGGACCATCTGATCAGCTGCCGCGTGAGGAATAAATCTTCTGTAAAAATTTATTATGCCGAGAAATCTTTTGATGCCGTCAATTGTTTCCGGGCGTTTGAAAATTTTGATAATTTGGATGCGGTCTTGATTTGGAAGTATGCCTTGCCCAGTGACCCTATTTATTTATTTATTTATTTATTTATTTGTCTATTAAGATAATTTTTGTTTAGGAACCAACCTCATACTTTCACAATCTATTTTGAGCAAGAGCTCATTCATAACAGATTGTGTAAGATGAGGTGGTTTAACATGTTAAAAATAAAATAAAAGCTAAGCTTCATATAATCTGCAGCTTCACCGTTCATGATCACAGTTTCACAAAACTCCAGCCAGTGGTGGCACTCTGCATTGTAAGGCTTCGGGGTCCTCCATCGTAGCTTGTAGGCAAGCGCAAACCAGATCATTATTCCCTTTATCTTACAAGAAACATTTTTCCAGCCCTGCCGAACCGCCATTCGCACCAAGCAATTTCAGTGACAATTTACTAAAATTCATCTTTCCATATACGCCAGTATACATTTTTCTAACAGTCCTATAATCAACCAACGCAACACATTTTCCGATATATACCGAGAATTATGCCCTAAAAATAGAATTTCCGTCTTTGCGAATACGCATTTGTCCGCGTTAATTATAATTCCGTGTTCTGAAAATTTTTGAAAAATCATTTTAAGGTGTTATAAATATTCGTCCATTGATTTTGAGGCAATCAACACGTCATCCAGGTAAACAAAACAAAATTTTAGTCCTACAAGTACTGAGTGCATTAGTCGTTGAAATGTGTGTGCTGCGTTCCGTAGTCCAAATGTCATTTTAGTAAACTCGAAAAGTTCGAAAGGAGTAGCGATTGCTGTTTTAGGTATGTCCGTCGGTTCAATGGGAATTTGGTGGTACGCGTGGACAAGGTCTAAGGTCGAAAAAATGATGCAGCCTTCCAGCTGAAACGAAAAGTCCTGAAGGTGTGGAATTGGATATCTGTCTGGAATTGTTCTGTTATTCAATGCTCTGTATGTAAAATCACCGCAAGGTCTCCAGGTTCCGTTTTTCTTCATTACCAAATGCAACGGACTGGACCAGGCGCTACTACTGGGCCTACAAATTCCCTGAGCCATCATATGTTCGAATTCGTCTTTAGCTATGCGTAGTTTGTCGGGTGCTAAACGACATGTTTTACATGATACCGGCTGTCAGCTTGTTTCCAAGCGATGGGTGACGGTGTGTTTAATAATTTTCGAACTGAGGCCCTTATTTGTAATTACAGAGAATTTTGCCAGTAAATTTTGAATTTGGGGATGCAGTAGTGACTTGTCGAGATATGATAAGGCCGGATTTTGTTCATTCGAAATTGTACCTTTTACGAACAAGGAGGTTACCGGATCTATAATCCTCTGTCCTTGTATATCAACTAGTAGACTTGAATGTTTTAAAAAATCCGCAACTATCATAGGGATTGACACGTCTGCTACCACGAATTCCCATCTAAATTCTCGTCGCAGTCCGATATCCAATTTTAATATTTTTGTGCCGAAAGCTTGCACCGGCAAGCCATTCGCTGCGAACAATCTGTATGTCACTGCTGTTGGTGCGCCCTACAAAAACTTCACTGGAATAACTGACACGTCGGCTCCCGTGTCGAAACGGCTAGTAGTATACCCATCAATGGCAGCCGTGGTTCGTTCGTGCCAAATTTAAATTGGTAGTAACATTGTTCGTACTTTGGGTTGATTTTCGCTTTTGACGACGACCGTGAGCGATTTCTGTTGTAGGTGGCTGGTAATTGTGAACTTGATCGGGAGCGTGATTTTTTGAATGCTCCGCACAGCTCTGTAATCATGTCCGTCAATCTCTCTAATTGTTCTTCCATCCCTGATTTGTCTGGTAAGGATTCGTTGCCTTTGGACCTCTTTATTGTGTTGAATGCTGATGCCACGCTGGCTACTGCGTGGATACTGGACTGTGTCATTGTCTCCATTATGTTATCCACACGAGCAGCCAACGTAACCAATGGCACATCGTTCTCAAAAGTCGTTAGGATCATTTGTACTTGCGCCGGCAATCTCTTCAACCATAATTGTCGCAGTGCGTTTTCGTCAAATGCCCGTCCTGCGTTCAGCCTGAATTTGTTCAGTAGTTGCGATGGTCTTTGATCCCCTAGAGTTAATCCATGTAGTATATTATTTAATTTAGATCTTTCCGATTCGCCTAACACCCGAGTCACTTCCTCTTTGAAAGTGGTATACAGCACAGTGCCTTTGTCTCTTAATATCAGATCGGCGAATGCGTCGTAATGCCGTGCGTCTAATGCGGCTAGAGCATGGGCATATTTTGTCTGTTCTGTTCTCAGGTTGGCCAATTGGAAAGACTCCTCGAGTATATTGAACCACACTATTGGGTTTTAATTATACAACGGATGCGGCGCCTTGAAAGCCACTGCCGCGTTATAGTGTGTCTGCAGATTTATGTTTGGAGTAGCAGCACCATTTTGGGTGGAGCTAGCGGTTCCCGTACCGTTCTGACCCATCTTGGATGCTTGCCTTAACCGCATTTGTTCGTCCACATATTCTTGTAATTGTTGTGTGGTGTAGCGTAAGACGTCCCGCACTTTAATGTTTTCGAGATCCGAGAGGCAGTCCATCCTGAACTTACCTAAGTGTTTGTGCCTTCTGAGAGCCAATGCTGGACACGAGCAAAGGAAGTGGACCAACGTCTCTTCCTCCTCTTCGTCCAAGCAGCTTCTACAGAAGTCTTTAGCCTCCAGACCCAGCCTTCTTCCATGTTCTCCAAAAAGGCAGTGTCCCGTGAGAATTCCTACGACCGTTCTTAATTCACGTCTGCGTAAGGATACTAATGCCCTAGTGCGTCCCAAGTCCAGCTTTGGCCAAACTTGTCTTGCAACTCTACAGGTGAGGGTGTTAGACCACCTTTCCCCCGCTGAGGATAGCGCCTGCTTCCCAAGTGCTTGTCTCAGCGCTGTGATAGGCCTCCCCAGACTTGCCCTTTCCGGTTGCAGCTGGAGAGTCGTACCATGCCTAGCAAGTTCATCTGCCCTGCAATTCCCCATGACACCCAAGTGACCTGGGACCTAGACTACCTAGATATTGAAATGCTCACCCATCTCATTTAGAGATGAGTGACAACTCAACGCCACCCGTGACACCAAAGACACCGATTCTAACGACCGGATCGCCGCTTGACTGTCCACATAGATTGTGATATCGTCTGAGGATAACACATTATGCTTCAACCACGTCATGACCTCCTCAATCGCTACGACTTCAGCTTGGTACACGCTGCAGTAATCAGGGAAACGAATAGAAATATTTACATTTAATTTGTCACAGCATACTCCAGCTCCTACTTTGCCGTCTAGCTTGGAGCCATCTGTGAAGAATTGCAACGCTTCGGTTTCCGATAACGGTCTATCCCTCCAGGATTCCCTTGAAGGGAAGGAATTCCGAAATCGCTTCTCGAAGCGTAGAGTAGGTTTAATGTAGTCAAGATTCGCCAGCTCATCCTTCAACGATCTAACAATAGTAAAGTGTCCTATATTAAGACACCGCCACTGAGAGACGGCTGCAAGTCGTACAGCCGTATTTGCCGCCATCTGTTTGCCAAAAATGTCGACCGGAAGAAGGTGCAACATAACCTCTAAGGCACTTGTCGGTGTCGACCTCAATGCCCCGCTAACAAGCATACAGGCCGTTCTTTGCGCGCTCTCAATCTTACTTTTATAATTTACCTTGTCCAGAGCTGGCCACCAAACACCCACCCCGTACATGAGTACAGGTCTCACTACAGCGGTGTAGAGCCAGTGTACCAGCTCCGGCTTCAGACCCCATCTATGACCAATGGCGTTCCTACAGGAGTACAAAGCAATAGTAGCTTTGTTTATTCTCTCCAACATGTTGCGCTTCCAACTAAGCTTACTGTCCAAGATAATGTCCAGATATCTAGCTCTATCAGTAAAAGCAAGTCTCGTGCCATTTAAGGTAGGAGGGACAACTACCGGGATTTTGTATTTCTTAGTGAAGAGTACCAGCTCTGTCTTGGACGGGTTAATACCAAGTCCACATTTGCCAGCCCATTTCGTAACGATGGTAAGCGCATTCTGCATTACGTCTACAATCGTGCCCAGGAATTTCCCGTACTCGATAACTTCAATACCCTCTCTCTCCAATTCAAGTAGTAACGCGTTTACCACTATGTTCCAGAGAAGAGGGGACAGAACCCCCCCCCCCCTGCTGAGTTCCCCTAGTTACTCGCCTCTTGATGGTGGAGTCCCCCAACTTCAAGCTAACAATCCTGCTTCCCAGCATATAATTGATTAACCCTATCAGAGGAACGTTCACCTCCAAAAATGACAATCCCTCCTTGATTGCCTCCGCTTTCACATTATTAAAGGCGCCTTCTATATCCAGGAAGGCCACCAAAGAGAATTCCTTCGAATTAATCGATTTCTCAATCGTAAACACCAAGGCGTGCAAAGCAGTGTCCACAGATCTACCCTTTGTGTACGCATGCTAAGACGATGCCCACTTCCTGGCACCTATTTTATCGCTGATGTATACATCCAGCAGCCTTTCCAAGGTTTTCAAAAGAAAGGATGATAGAGTTATTGGTCTTAGGTCCTTAGGATAGACATGTGAGCTTTTCCCCGCTTTCGGTATGAACACCACATTGACCTCCGTCCAGTACCTAGGAATATAGCCCAGCTTCAAACACCCTTTGAATACAGCTTCCAGGTGGGGAAGAATAATTACTGAGTGGTTTTGAAGTTCCGCTGGTATAATTTGATCCGGACCAGCCGATTTAAATGGTTTAAAACCCCTCAGTGCCCATAGGATCCGTTTCCTGGTTACGATATCCTCTGTGGCTACTGACAGTGATTCCTGATGATTGCTACGCACCAACAGGTCTTCAAAGCTCCCTGGGAAGTGTGTCTCGAAGAGAAGCTCCAGAGATTCTCCACTAGAAGCTGTCCAAGATCCGTCCGGTTTTATCAAAAAACTGGGACTTGATGTACTTTTGGAAGGAATCTTCCTAAGGCGGGAGGTTTCGGATACCTCTTCCATATTATCACAGAAGATTCTCCAAGACCTCCTTTGTGCCTTTCTTAATTCTTTCTTATAAATTCCGAGTTTCTCCTTATAAGAGTCCCAATCCTGAGCCTCCCTTGTATTTTTGGCTCTATTAAAGGCTGTCCTACAAGCCTTACGATAGGTTCCCAGTTCCCTGAACCACCATACCGGTTTTTGCCTACCCCTAGGCCTAGCCAGTGGGCAGTCAGCGCGAAAGGATCGGTTGCATGCGCTAGTAACGCTAGCCACCATGTCCTCCAGCTCCCCAACGGTCGTCGGGGGCTCCATAGCCCTCGTCGGTAACATTTCCTCTAATAATTCCCCATATTTGCTCCAGTTGGTCCTTCTACGGTTCCTGAAGGCTTCCCGGGTAGCAGGGTGAATATCGATGGTATAGGTTAAATATCGATGATCAGAAAAGGAGTGTTCCTTATCCACCCTCCAATTTTTAACCATATGAAGAATATTATTTGAGGCAAGGGTCACGTCTAGAACCTCCTGCCTGTTACTAGTAATAAATGTGGGTTCCCGCCCAATATTACACACTGAAAGGTTAGTACTCATCAAATAATCAAAAAGCGACTCACCCCTTTCATTAATGTCCGTGCTTCCCCAGATAGTGTGATGCGCATTAGCATCAACTCCCAGTACCACACCTACCTTTGATTGTTCCGCTTTACGGACCAGCTCCTCCAGGTTATCCGGAGGAACCTCCTTCTCCCGGTCCATGTAGGCTGAAACTAGCCAGAATCTACAAGTGCCTACTTCCAGGCTAACTGTAGTAGTGTCACCATTGCTGTATTGGGAGAGAAGGAAACGATTAATATTATTTTTCCCAAGAATACAAGATCTGATCTTCCCAGACTTACTAGAGGATATAATTGTATACCCCTTGGTTCTGAGGCCACAAATCCTGTTGTTGTTAATCCAAGGTTCTTGGATTAGTATCACTTCCTCACCCGAACTAGTCAGCCTGAGGAGTAGAGCTGCCGAAGCAGCCTTAGAATGGTGAAGGTTAATTTGTGTTATCTTAATCATAACCATTTAACCTCTACCTATCTCTATGGTATATTCCTGCTACCGCAGGAATATTATTTCTCGGTATTTTGGGATGCGCTGGATCCGCCCGTCTCGCCACCCCTCGTACCCTCTGTAGGGGACTTGTTAGTGCCCCCCCGTCTGGCCGGGCTGCCGACATCCTCCTCCATCGGTACACCAGCTCCTTCGCTTATGTGCCCCTCCTTAACCTTCAAGGGAGGCCTTGCCCGACCGAGGTCGCCGGCTTCACTCTCCCCCCTACCCTCAGCTTCTCCCCCCATGCTGCTGGTACCCCCTTCAGGCCTGGGCGGGTTGCCACCATCCTCCGGTTGGCCTCCCGTACGCGCTTCCGCTCCATCCTTTTTAGAAACGTTGAAAGTAATTGACCCGAAACCGAAGTCAATTACTCCCTTCGTTTTGTGAAGGAGGGCAAGGTACTCCTTATTTATTACCATAATTGATAATTTCGAGCCCCCCCTTCGCCTCCTCCTGCTTGACGACCTTCCAATTTCCGGTCGCAAGACTCGGGTTACTGTCCTAAATGATTTCCAAAGCCTCGTCAGGGCTAGACGGTTCGGATGGCAGCCAGACACGTGCCCTCGGCCTGCTGGGAATTTCCTCCCGGCTAACTGCCGCAAGCTTTGCGCCTGGCCACACCTCCCCTACTTTGGCTATAGCCTTTTTATAAAGATCCACAGATCTAGAGTCCGAGCATGCAGTCATCTTCACACGCCCTTGATACCATCCCGCATCTCTGCAGGATGGGGGTGGTCCCGGATTTTCACCCAGGACCTTTAAAAAGACGAGGTTGAGTGCATTATACACCAACCTCCATTTTTCGGCCGTGATGCTCCCATCTTTTTGACTTTCGTCAATGACGGCTAGCATCAACACATGCTTCCTCAGGACATCGCTAAACAGCTTTGTCCCTGAGTTGGAGCTCGGCTTCTTTTCAGTCTCCAACTTGGCCCGCTTGCTGTTGACTACTTCCACCTCGTCCTGGGACCGCTGTCTTTTGGACACATGGTCCCTTTCCGAGCCTCCGCAGCCCACAGTGCTCCTTGCCCAAGCTACTGATGTTCTTTGCTCTTCCGTAAGCTGCCCCTCGGGGTCGCAGCCCACTTCTCGAGAATTCGGAATGCCGAGCGGCGATTCCTGTATCGCCTTTTCGCCGGAGGAATGTCTCTTGTCCCACTCCCCTGTGCTGCGTTGGTACCGCTAACTCCCGGGACTTTTGCCCTAGAGCCAACCACTTTTGTAACCTTAGAGGCCCCACCCGTCTGGTTCGAGGTACCTCCCTTCGCTGATACCGGCTTTTGAGGAGAGCCGATGCCCTTTGTTTTTCCGTTGTTCGATCTTTCCATCTGATTCCCACGAGTATCGGAGAAATAAAGGTCCGCCTGCGCAGAGATCCGTATACGCAGGTAAGGCTAAATACAACTGGAGGTCACCAGGTATCCAGAGGGCTCCGTTAGCGACTGGGCTTTGTTAAATGGGTCCGCAGCCTAGTTTATCATCAGCACGGGTCGCTTAACACCTTAATCCAGCCCATTCGGCTCGCTAGCACCGCGGCCTCCCAGCATCCTTTTCCCTCCGCCCATATTATCTCCCCTTTTCACCTATTCACATGGAGAGCCCAATCCAATGGGATCCATTCCATTCCCCGGGTAACCCGTTTATAGGATACCCCACTCATCACCCGCGGAGACTCCGGAGGTGCAGAGGGGACGCGACGCCCAGTCCGCCGTGGTTATTGGTCGATGGTTTTCTGGCGCCATCTGTTCGCCTTTCCATGCTGGGCATCATAGACACTCAGAATTTAATGAACTGAGGTTAACCACTCCCCAGTTCCCTGAGACTCTCCCACCAGCTGGACTGCGGTTGGGGGCGGCTTATTTAATTCACCGCTAACCTACCTATCGATAGGTCGTCCACTATCCACCACCTGTGACCCCCCCGATAGCTGCAGTACGCCATGAACACAATAGGACTGAAATAAAACGCAATATGCGATAATAACATATAAATTTTAATAATATTTAAATTTTTTCAGCTCTTTAAAAATGTTGAAATTTAACTTACGGTTTCTTTCCCGGCCCACAGTACACACGATTCACGATTGGTTAGGATGTTGCTGCTGCTGAATAGGACTCGGGTGGCTTTTCGCCGATCTTTTGACTGTTTACTTGTTTTTCGCACACCAAATAAACTCAAGCTTACCACGGGTGGGGGCTGTACTGAGCTAATTTCACTATTATTTGCTTGTCGTATACTAACATTAACTGAGCGCTGGCCACTGGCGGGGGCTATGACCTCAGTTTAGTTTCTGCTGTGGTTTGGCGCTGTTGAGCTGCTTCCCGTTGTCTTCCTTCGTGCTGTATTTTATTGCTACTGGTTAGCACACTGTTGTTTCTTCCTGTGTTGTCCGGAATCGTTTGAACTGCACGTTCTGATGCCTTGCTAATGCTTCTTGGCGCACTGAGCGTGCTACGGTAGATGTGTGCTCCTGCAGATCACGTCGGGGTCACCACTTTATAGATACTTGTGTTGGATAGTACTCTACAGATTTGTTATAGATACGTGCACTAGGCCCCAGGAGTCAGCCACGGGTAGGATGAATTAGCACATCCGGGATTCGCCACCGCGAACCTTCTTGGCACTTTCCTTTATTCCACGGTTTCCGCTTCTACTTACCGTGTACACTGTTTCACATACGTTCGTGGGGAAGATTGTATTTAAAGAGTTGCAGTTTTTGTTTAATTACTTTTATTTCTTTTTATTTGATAGATATATATTTTTGATATACAATTATAATTATGCCCTAAATTATTGAACATGGATTTTTTATTTAGTATACCCGTTGCGAAGTCATCCAATCGATTTGGGGGTACCCGGTTGTGTCCTCACGTTGTAGTGGTTTACTTCGCCAGATATATATTTTTTGACTTCCGTACGGTACAATTTATACCTTGTAACCCTATATTTTTTCCCAGACAAATGTTTTATTTTATATAATGATGCAATTTCGTCTTTTCGTGTGCACTGTGTTTAAGGAAAAATTAATTCGCGTCTCCACAATTTTTATTGAGCTTACTGATAATTCGCCAATAATAAGTTAGACCAAACTACTTTTGTGTTCATTTGCTCAACCTACTGATTGACGTTTATCACAAATTCACACCTACACCATGTGTGATGGTAAATTCGCCACAGATTTTCTATGAAATGATTAGAATATTACTCGAGCTAACTAAACACAAGTTGGCAACCTGAAACCTATCATTTATAGGTATCGACCAACGCAAACGAAGCACAATTACAGGTTTTAGATTTATTCCCCAAGATTTATGGACAAAAGCACAATACCTAGGTTAAATATCAAAATCTGCAATTCGGAGCCGATATATCCTACTCAAATGGAGGGATTTTACTAATTGAATGGGCATTCGACTACCATAAGCAACCATGTCCAGCTGTCAGACGAAAACAGAAAACATTGCAATTCAACAAAAACCACACTAGCTCAGTAGTTTTGAGGAACTCGTTCCCCCCCCCCCCCCCCCTTCCACACTGAACCTTGTAGTTCAATTTAATTGGAATAAAACGCGCTACTGATTTCATTTTAACTAGCAATCGGAAAGCAACTTTTCCATCACATCCCAAACCATAAACTTTCTTCATCCTCATATTAGCAAATAGAAAATACTAAAAAAGGCTAATCTTTAATGCTTCAATCTCCCTCCTTTCATATGTTGATATATAACCCGTACGGTACCTATAATACATATTCGTACATTGTTTGTAACAACATGTTGTAGTTACATAAGAGGACCTAATATGCCGTTATACAAAATAAAAGAAGACAGCATATTTTTGTTCTAGTGATATATAAAAAAAAAAAATCCCTTTTCCTTTCTCAATTTTCATTTCAGTTCGGAAAATGTAATTCATTGTAATTTTTCATTCACTAAATTGTCTCAATTACGATATATATTTGTGTTTGTGCGGAAGGAATGATGTAATTGCGATAAATTTATGTATACATATTATCATTATTTATTCACAAAGTTTGAATTTGCCCCCAAATATCAAATTTTTAGAAATAAATATATTTTTCCTAAATGTATTTTCGTGTGAAAACTGTAAACACTCGGCTTCCGATTTAAGTTCCAAACGGCATTCAGGCGAAATTTTGATGAAATCACTTAAATTCGCCTAAATGTCGTTTCGTTGTCAAATACATACAAAGCGCTACACGACAGAATATTCGATTCATATATGTACAATGGGTTAAATACCGAACCGAAATAGAACAAAACTTGGTGTTTGAAATAATTTCAAAATTTTATTTATAACCAGAATTTTATCAAAGAAATAATCGCAAACAATAAAGAAATAACCGTAAATGGCACAGTTGATTCTTTTGTTGCTTGGTCAGTGCCAGTATCAATATCGACAGTACCACATTCTAGTGTATGATCATTTTTAGCGGTGTTGGATGATTCTTTACGCATCATCGCCCTATCATGATATTGAAATCCACAAATTTTCTGAAGAATATGTACATCGTTGCATGCTTTACACTTCTTCAATGTGACAACCGAAAATACGAGGCATCCAATTCCAGTAATCAGAAACTTGTTATGCAATCGTTCCTTAATGTAGTATCGCCCAATCCAACCGCCGCAAGGTACAGGCAAATCATTCATCGTTGGTATAAAACTAGGATAAACGCAGTTTGTTTGGTCAGTCAATGATGTACTTGGTTGTTTACATTTGCCAGTAGACATCCATCTATTATTTAATAAAGATTTACACCTTTGCCATACTTTAGACATTCGCACTTTTTTTTTTAATTTTTTTTTTTACGAAAATTTTTTAGTGCGTAGTTGGTCACGTTAACCACAAAACTGAGAAAAATGAAAATTGTCGTTTGCCTAACAAACAAACAAAATATGAAAGCCTACTTTTATTTAATGATCCAAAAAAAAATTTTATTCACAACCAAGCATTTTACAAATTAAATTAATCACTGTCATATTGGAAATCCTCGATAAACTGCATATTCTTTAAATATTTGAACGCATTAGAATTTTGGAGCACCGCCAATGACATCACCATCGATATAATCCCAGCTAATAATATTTTATTGTATTTATGCTGGCGTTTTGAGCCTCTTTCTGCCCAGCTACCACATGGTACGGGTAAATCATTCATGGTGGCGATTGATTCAACAATTTCTTTATCTCGCTTTATTACAATATCATCAGATGATTCGATGGTTGGTTTTGCAACGGTGAATATTGATTTGGTAATCCGTTTGCGTAATATATTTTGTCGGAGAATTGACGACATTTTTGGCAACATTATTTGAATTAATTTATATCATTTAATAATGATCGAACTGAACAATTGAAAATGTGACGGAAAACTAGATTAAAAAATTGTTTTTGAATTGACGCCCGTTGAGTGTGTTACCTCATGTAACGACGCGCATGAATAGTGCGAGCGCCGTTGTGTCGTGTGAGAGTACTATTTCTAAAGTATCTTTCATACTATTATGTTTATGGTGTAAATGCGAAGGCGTGCGTCGTTTGTATGCATTAAATTTTTGGATTTTTTTTGTATGTAGCTAATTAGATGCTTGTTTGAAATATATGAAATTACACTTTCTACCGTTGACTTGTTTGGTTCAGAAATAATTCAAGTTTTGAATAATCTTGTTGCTTATATACTACGTAGTATAGTTTAAGTTTTAGGCATTTTTCACGTCGACATTATAAGATAAGACATTATAAATATGAGAAGAAAAGTTTTGTTGTAATCATAATGGAATAATAAAAAATCCCTCCGGCCTCAACACTACTACTGATTGAATCTCGTGCCCAAAAACTCAGGTTTCTGAAGATTTTATTTCTCGTCATATTTGTTAAACAGACAGAGGGAAGAATCATCGAAATCGGAGCACAAATGCAGATTTATGATTTTTAACAAAGTAATGTTATGGCAACAACAGCAAAGCAGGCTTCTAATTTATACTCGCATACAATAATTTTGTAGTTTGTTTTCGATTTTAATCGAGTCCAGTGCCCACATGATTTTATCTAATAATATAAAAAATGTCCCTAGTTTGGAGACGATGTGTAAAAGCAACGATTCGTAAACAATGGATGTCGACTTATCGTCCAAAACCGCCGACGAACGAATGCAAAACACTAACACGAACTATGAACGATGCTCCTGCACCCATTGGTAATTGGATCGCACGTTATTATTTGAAGGAACGTATTTTAACGAAATATATGTGGCTTGGATTCGCCATGCTAGCGATTTCATTGGTCACATTGATTAAGACGGATGCAGTTTGGCTTGGTCGAAATTTTCAGTATATACCTGATTTTACGTATGAGGATGCGTATAAAAAACCGCATAAACAAGAAGTAGAAGATGTACAGCAACGAATACCACTGGCAAAAATTGACATCGAGAAAAAAGCAGAAGAAGTCGAAAATATTTTGGATGAACCATCATCGGTGCCATTTTTTTTCGCCTCATTTCTATTTGCGATCACTCAACTGACGGATTTCTTTTTCTGAAAATAAATGAAAACTTTTATACGTACATACATGTCGATAATTTACTTTATTGATTTTTTATAGGGGGGGTCGAACTGCTCAAATATTTCCTCCTTTCGGTTAAGGCTTATCTACAGCGTCAATATCCATCGTTCAAATATTGTTCAAACCGCGACCGTAAATACCGTGTTATATCTTAGAGCTCTTTTCGGAGCTTTTTAAGTGGTCAGCTTTTTAAGACATAGGACTAACACACTTTTGCTTGCCAGAGAGAGTACGGTTAGGTAAACGCCTTTTTCAACATGGACCGAACGTTCTTATGGTATAAGAGGGTTTCGCTTTATTCTATTCTGATTTTGCGGGAACTTTCCTTTCAAACTTTCCTTGGTGACAATGCAGCATCGCAACTCTCACAAGCGCGAGCAAATATTAATGAACGTATTCTGATGTGGATTGGCAATTATTTGAATATTATGAAATAAAATTAAATTTCTCCATAAGGTTCTCCACTGAACAGAAATGAGTCGTCTTGGTACTTAGGTAGACCTTAAAGACAAAACGCCTCATTCAACCTATCACAGTCATCTTGCAGTTAACGAAATTTTATATTTCTGGCAGATTTTACAATTACAATAAAACGCAGTAATCAAACGGCATCTTCCAAACCACAAATATTTCGCTTCAACTTTCACAGCACTCTTGTTATATCTTAATATTCATAAAGGCACGTCGGGTTCCATTTCCATTAATGCAATCAGTGGAAAAGGAATTGGATAAATTAGTTGAGGACAATATTATGGAAAAAGTGGACACTAGCGATTGGGCTACACCAGTTGTGTCTGTGCGCAAAGCGAATAATCGAGTCCGTATATGCGGCGACTACATGGTTAGAAATCGATGAATACCCATTGCCATCTATTGATGAATTGTTTGCGTCTATGGCCAGTGGCGAAAAGTTTTCAAAAATCGATTTGTCAAAGGCATATTTACAATTGGAAATACATCCAGATGACAGAAAATTGCTTACCTTAAACACACATAAAGGATTGTATCGTCCTAAACGTTTAATGTTTGGGGTGGCTTCTGCTCCAGCGAAATGGCAAAAATACATGGAACAATTATTAAGAGACATTGATGGCGTAGTTGCATTTTTGGATGATATTAAAATCACTGCTCCTGATGATATTACACATTTGCTACGTTTAAAAGAGGTTTTCAAAAGATTAAATGAAAGGAATATGCGGGTGCATTTGGTCAAATCGGAATTTATGAAGGACCGAATTGAATATTGTGAATATTTAATTGATCGCCACGGTATTCATAAAATGTCAAGTAAAATGGATGCCATACAACAGATGAAATGTCCTACATCAACGGAAGAATTGCGATCATTTGTCGGCTTAATAAATTACTACGGTCGATTTGTGCAGAATTTAAGTATAATGCTACATCCATTGTACAATTTAATAAAAGATGGTGTTGAGTTTAAGTGGAATACAACCTGCGAAAAAGCGTTCATCGATGCGAAAAATGTCATGCAATCGGATACAGTTTTGGTTCATTACAATCCAAAATTACCACTAGTGTTAGCGGTTGATGCAAGTTCGTACGGTGTAGGGACTGTGTTGAATCATACATTTCCAGATGGCACAGAGAGGCCAATTCAATATGCATCACAAACGTTATCCGATGTTCAAAAACGATACAGTCAAATCGATCGTGAGGCATATGGAATTATTTTTGGTGTCAAGAAATTTTATCAGTACATTTTTGGTAGAAAATTTACATTGTGTACGGACAACAAACCGATTGCTCAAATCATTTCACCGAACGCAAGTTTACCTGTACTATCTATTACAAGAATGCAACACTACGCTATATTCTTAAGTTCATTTCATCAGACTACAATCGAACTTGGTGAAGCTACAAAAAAGTATCCGACCGTGAAAAATTTAATACATGCGTTGAAAATTGGTCGCGAGTGCAATGGAACTGATCGTTTTGATATCAATCAAACTGAATTTACATTACAACAGGATTGTCTAATGCGTGGTATACGTGTGTACGTACCAACGGAATTACGAAAGCAAGTGTTGGATGAATTACACACTGCACATTTTGGTATGACTAAAATGAAGGCATTGGCAAGAGGCTATTGCTGGTGGAATAATATGGACAAAGAAATTGAAGAAATGGTGATAAATTGTAATTTGTGTCAATCACATCGTGCTCAACCGAGTAAATTACATCCAGTCCATTGTTGGGAAACGCCAACAAAACCATTTCAACGTGTGCATGGGGATTTTGCGGGTCCTATACACGGACAATATTTATTCGTGTTGGTCGATGCGTATACAAAATGGCCAGAAGTTCCGAATATTACTGCGGATACAACCATTCAAACATGTCGGGATATTTTCTCAACATTTGGTATTCCATCAGTTTTTGTTAGTGATTGGGGTACGCAATTTGTATCGCATGAATTCAAAAAAAATTTACAATCAAATGGTATCCAACATAAACAAGGTGCACCATATCATCCGAGTACGAATGGACAAGGAGAAATTTACGTGAAAATGATTAAAGACAAACTAAAAACTATTAAAGCTAAACGAAGTGATTTACGAATGGAAGTTGCAAATATTTTGTTGTCCTACAGACGAAGTATACATCCTGCTACTGGGCGATCACCATCAATGCTTATGTTTGGTCGACAAATACGTTCCCGTTTAGATCTAATGATGCCAGTCGAAAAACAAATAAACTAATCGCATGAATGCAATCAACCAAAACCGAAATTGAATATTGCCGATCGTGTTGCTGTGCGTGATTATTTATCTAAAAACAAATAGCAATTCGGCAGGATCATCGACAAAGTGGGTGTTTTACATTTTCAAGTGAAATTGTATGATGGTCGTGAGTGGAAGCGACACATTGAACAAATACGAAAAGTTGGTGATAATTTGCAACCATTACCTGGTATTCAACAAGATCTCGATGATTTGATACAAAATCAAAATACAACAGATCAACAAGATAATGTAAAAACACAGCCATCTATGCAAGATGATAATTCAATAACCGAAAATGAATCATCAAACATTCCTACAGAAATTCCAAATACATCGATACCATCTACAACACAGGCAACAGTCGTTTCAGGAATGTCAAGTGGAATTGTGCAAACGGAGGCTCCAGTAGAGTTGCGGCGATCCACACGACAACGAAAGGTGCCGAAACGTTTAGATTGCTAACATACAAAAGGTATGAAATTATATTCACAGAAAAATTACTTGCGAGGGGAAGAGCTGTTATATCTTAACCACCAGTGTAAACTCATCATGTAAAACCATTAGTGTAAAGACGATTGATAGCTATATTCATTCCAAATATTCATATACTTTTTGTACGCCATTATAATAAAGAGAGTCAGTCAGCAATCCAAGTTGCTCCATTGCTCTGTCATCTTATTACCTCATTAACTCCAACACTTCAAACCATCTTTTGTAGAAGACTGGTTCCATTGTGACCTTAACATAAGATTGCATAAGTGTCTTAAGCTTCTGAAATTGTTTCAACTGACAAAGGTAGATGACTATGGTTTATACTTCGGACAATTTGTTCACTTCTTAAATGACCTGCTTTAATGTTTGTCCAACCGAAAACAATTTTTTTCATAATTCTGACTTACCCTTTCTTCGCTTTGATTTTGATTGTAAAAAAAAGATGTTTAGATGTTTTCCGCTCGGGCCGGTTCTAGCAATTTGCAATAAGTAGCAATTTGCAATAAATTCTGTAGGTTTGACTCGCTCTTGATCTTTAGGCGCGATACCTTACCGCATGTCATTTCCAGTTGCGTTTCCTCAACAACTTAAAGGTCGACATGCTATGGAGGGTTAAAAGGAGTCGTTTGCTATTGTGCAATCCTCTTATGTATAATATTATGTAAATAGCTATTGGAAAAAATTAAAATACTTGTTGTCTTCGTATCTTTGATAATAGAGCACTTACAAAATTTTGCAACAATCATTCGCTTGGTTGTTTGTTTATTTCCATATATTTCGTAGAAAATTCGATTTTTTTTTAAAATCTCATAACTACAAATTAGCAATTCTCATCCAAAAATTATCCAAAACCTGAAATTGTGCTCCGATTGCGGTTCCTGATACCTCTAAAAATATTCGAGCGATCGAAATGCCCGTTGGCATGACAATTACAGATCTCAAGGCCTATATTTCTAGAGGTATCAACCATCGAAATCGGAGCCCAATTGCAGATTTTCGATTTTCCGGCTCTAAATTTGTGGTCTATATTACGCATATTGGAGCAATATTAGTGAATATTTTTCAGGTGAAATATTGCTTCAATGGATACATACATTCTTATATTAGGTTTGTGTTTTCAGTTTACAAACGTGTCAATTTGTATGTTTACTTTTGGTTTGCAGGCAACAATCATCTAATGGACAAGTTATATTGAAGAAAATGAAATCCACTAGATCGGCTGAAACATCTAACAAACGTGATATTCGTCTTGAACTAAATCGTTTGCCAAGCCTTAAATCACTAGCAGCTGAAATACTTGATCAACCTGAAATTCGTCTTAAAGTACGTCGCTTGAAAAGCCGGGAGTAAAGGAAACAATTGAGCAAAATGAATTGCGCGTTCAGCAACTTTATAAACAGAGTTTCTACTTCAACGTGTCGGATTAAGTCCGACTAAATTGCGGTTATATTGTGTTTGGGTTAGTTTATTGTTACTATAAAATATCAAAAAATATTCTCTATCATAAAAGTGACAGCCATTTCAACCAATCAGCGTGCTGTATTTTTTCTAGGGAAAAAAGACTAATTTTTGCATGTATCGCTGCCTTTAATCGTCGAGCAAACCTAGCCAATCTTTGTTCGAAGAAATTTTCAGTTTTTTTTAAATTTTTTACGTCAAAATATTACAAATAAATCATTTTGAAGTAATAGGCGAACAAAATTTAAAGCAACAAAAAAATCTCCTTTATCAAGTGGCAAAGTCACTTGCCAGTGGACCATCTGTACACCGGCGGTACACTGGCCGTTTGTAGTATTATAAAGAGTGGTATGCCAGTGACGGTACCCTGGCCGCTTTTTGTAATATTTATTGTGGTATTCCGGTGGTGTACTAGCGACCGGGATTGTTTTTATCGTGGCATACCGATAGTACAGCGGCAGGGCAACTGCTATAAAAACATTTGGAAATTTCCCACTTTTAGTATGTTAAATAATTTTGTTGTTAATCAAAAGGTGATTAAGACCATACAATGGGTTCTTGAAATATTATCAAATGTTACCTAAGATCATTAACATACTATAACCGTGTTTTATTTCGAATTAATTTGAGAATTTTGAGAAATGGCGATATGGGTAAGTAAAAATATTTTCATTGTTTTAATAATTTGATTGCATAAAACATAGAAATTTATACTGTCCAACATAACATGAGTGGTGGCAGAAGCAGTAGCATGAAATGCTCTAGAGTGCAAGGTAACGAGTTCGATCCTAAGTGAGGTAAGGTATTCAGTAAGAAATGTAATTTTTGATATTTATAAGATACAAATTATTTCAATACGACAATTATAAAATTATCACAACTATCAAGGAAAAGAAATTAATTTTTGGAAATTTGAATGCAACAATAATGTTGAATAATTATTTTTAAAAAAACCGCACAGGTTTTAAAATCGAACTTCAAACATTATGCACAAAACTACAACACACGCTCTCTTTTAAGCGAAACCAAATATGTTAGCACTTTTAGCAGAAACACATTGAACTAAATGTAATATGTATACCCTAACAGAGATGTCACCATATATTCATATTCGAGACAAATTTGTTTTGCTCTGGACGATTGCATAAAACAAACAAATTAATGTTAACTAGTATATGATGTGATAGCCGATGCAGTAAGGTGACGGACCTCAAAAGACAGAAGAAGCTAAGTCAACTGTTATAAAAACTATTTTTGGTCGTTTTATGGGTATAATTTTAAATCCTACTACTACCCCTCAAACATTCTCCTATTATTTAATGCGACCGAAAAACAAATTTGATAAAGCGGTGGAAGTCATTTAACCAACGATTCCTTAAATACAAACCTTACACAGATGTTGACTAATGAGTAAAGATAGTGCGGAAAATTTAGCGTAATAGATAAATAATTATTTCATCACATAAACATTTTACTCTCTAATGTTACCAAAATGAGTTATGACACAGATTTTTAATTTGTTGAGCGGAAATCAAATAAAAATTTTAATGTTAGTGAACATAAGAGTTGATACCTCAAGTGATAGCGTGATGGATTATAGTGCAATGGGTGCTCCAGTTCGATTCTACAAAAATACGGATACAACTTTTTTTTGTATTTTTATAATTTATAATGGTTACAGGATGAGAATTTAATGCGGTATCGAAAAGAAAATGGTAGGTACATTTGAGGTAAGAATATTTTTCAAAAACTGACATAGTTGCAAATAAGCAACGAAAAATTTATCTGCACCCTGTTTATAACAATAAAACTGTTTATATAAGAAACACTTTGTACTAAATGTAGGCCATATGCCCTAACAGAGACATTTATTTTGCTCTGCACGATTGCATAAAACAAACAAATTTATATCTACATGTATATGATTTGGTAGCCGAGGTAGTAAGGTGATGGACTGGAGTGAGGAAGGTCTAGAGTTCGAGGCCAAGCAAAAGCGAAATTAATAATTTATTTTTAGATGAAAAAATTTGGGATAATTCGAGAAGATTATCGGGATCGAGATCGCTGCAAAAAAAAATTGGTAAAATTCGAATAAATTCGTGAAATAAAAAAAATCAAATTTTTGCTTAAAAAACAAAAAAAATAAATTCAGAAGTTTCAAGAATCGAACTCCAGACCTTTCACCCATCACTCCTTCATCTTACCACCAAACCACTCATCTGCATAATTTCTATTCATTTTTTCGTTTAAATACTGATAAAATCGCACAAAAATCGCATAAAAATTTTTGTTATTTTACCAGGCGAACAGAATTTAAAAAACAACACATTTGTCATCAACGTGACATTATTTTGTATCATAGCGTGCCACTTCAAGTTGTGTGACACTTGAACATACAAAATTATGTCACATTGCTGACAATTCTACCTTCTTGTAATTTCTGTTCGCCTGTTAAAATGACAAAATTTTTTTGCGATTTTTGATGAAAATTTTTTTTTTTTTTTTTTTAATTTCTGCTCAACTGGTAAATAAAAATTAACTTTTTTTAATTAAAAAGGCTCAATTAATTCAATAGCAACCACCCAAATAGAAAATTTGGAATTACAAAAAAAATCCTTCTGCCGTGAGGATCGAACTGCAGACCTCTATGGTTTTAATCTGCTCTCTTACTATAAGGTCTCGAGTTCGATCCTCGCGGCTGAAGGATTTTTTTTGTAATTCCAAATTTTCTATTTGGGTGGTTGCTATTGAGTAATGATTGCCTTTTTAATTAAAAAAAGTTAATTTTTATTTACCAGTTGAGCAGAAATTAAAAAAAAAAAAAAAAAAAATTTCATCAAAAATCGCAAAAAAATTTTGTCATTTTAACAGGCGAACAGAAATTACAAGAAGGTAGAATTGTCAGCAATGTGACATAATTTTGTATGTTCAAGTGTCACACAACTTGAAGTGGCACGCTATGATACAAAATAATGTCACGTTGATGACAAATGTGTTGTTTTTTAAATTCTGTTCGCCTGGTAAAATAACAAAAATTTTTATGCGATTTTTCGCTAAGTCCGAATTTATCAGTATTTAAACGAAAAACTGAGTAGTAATTATATAGAGATGAGTGGTTGGGTGGTAAGATGAAGGAGTGGTGTGCGAAAGGTCTGGAGTTCGATTCTAGAAACTTCCGACTTTATTTTTTTTTTAAGCAAAAATTTGATTTTTTTTTTTTATTTCCACGAATTTTACCAAATTTTTTTTTTGAGCGATCTCGATCCCGATAATCTTCTCGGATTATCCCCAATTCACAATTTTTCATCTAAAAACAAATTTTTTTGTTGGCTTTGCTTGGATTCGAACTCCAGACCTTCTTCACTCCACTCCATCACCTTACTACCTCGGCTATCTCATCATATACAAGTCAATAGACATTTGTTTGTTTTATGCAATCAAAACAAATGTGTTTATAATAAGTCGATATGGTGACATCTCTGTTAAGGTATTTGTACTACATTTACTACACAGTGTTTCTGCTAAGTGCTGAAATATTTGGTTTTGCTTAAAAGAGGGCGTGTGTTTTACTTTTGTACAAAATGTCTGAGGCTCGATTTTTATACATACTTAACTTTATTATTGCATTAAAATTTTCCAAAAATTATTTTCTTTTCTTCGGATTTTTTTGTTATTTGCATTATCCGCAATTCAGAAATTTGACCGTTGATCGTGTTGACACAATCTGTACCTTATAAAATATTAAATTTACATTTTTACTCAATACATTGCCTGCCCGAGGATCGAACTCAGTACCTTACATTCAATAGCATTTCACGCTACTACTTCTCCCATCACACGTTTTATTACTTACCGTAAATTTATACGTTTTATGCAATCAAAATATAAAAACAATTTTTTTTTATTTATTTATTTTTTATTTTCACTAGCCCCAAAAATAGGAGCCATATGGCCCGATTTCAAAATTTACAATTTATATACAAAATTTTATTTTATTTAATTTTTTATTTTTTCCTATTATTCAACTTTCATTCATCGATCCTCTTTCATACTACTATCCCATTCATTTTAATAAATTCATTCAAATTCCTTGCACTCATAAGCACATCGAACATTCTTCTACTCTGAGTAAAATTAGGACAATGCAAAATTAAATATTCAATGTGCTCCACAATCAAACATCTTTCACATAAATCATCCTCAATCAAATGACGTTTCTTTAGACTTTCTTTCCAATTTCCATGATTCAATCTCACTCGTTCCATCGTTCGTATCATTGCAGTGTTCCCTTTGAGCTCCTTAAAGAAAGGTTTACTCAAAGGAGCTTTGCACCATTCAAAGTACTTCTTGCCTTTCACACGACTCTTTTCAACAAATTTCCTCTCCCTTTTTCTCCACAGATTCATCTAAAATACACGAAGTACATCTCTTGCAGCCATAAATTCATATTCAGTTTCTTCCTCAAGCATACAATCCCTTTTCGCAAGCATATCAGCTCTTTCATTACCCTCAATCTGTAGATGCGAAGGTATCCATTGAATGATCACCTCGCTAGCACAAGATTGAAGGTATTCATATATCCTTTCAACATACACATTGCCTTGAGTACCCCACCCCTGTTAATTAAATCCAATCCACTCTGGGAGTAGGAGAATAGAACTACTCTCCTCCTCCCTTCTGTCATTTGCCAACTTAATTCCTTCCATAATCCCAATCAACTCTGCATTCATTATACAGATGTTACCATTAATTCTCAGCATTTTCTCTTTTTTCTTAGTTGGAATAAATATTCCCACACCTACCCGATCCTCATTTACACTAGCATCTGTATACACTTCCACATGTGCAAAAAAATTCAATTGCATTTTTCTAAATTCTCTCTTAACCGATAACTCATTCATCATCGCTTTTGTTGTGTCTCCAAAATTCAAACACACAGTAAGACCGTTCGGAGGAACTCTCGGACACACTTGTCGGATCTTGGAAAATAAGTGAATATTTTCCAAAATTATCTTCGCCCTTTATGTCTTCCGGAAAACCGTTCCTCCTTGCAAACTTACTTTCATCTCATTCACTAACACCTTGTCTTTGGTCAACATTCACACAGTCTCTCGCACGGTGATCCATTCTCTCTTATAATTGAGAGGTGAAACACCCAATTCAGACCATAGAGTTTGTATTGGGGTTGAACTAATCGCCCCCAATACCACTCTAGCACATGCATTCTCAACTTTCATTAGCTTTTCAAACCCGACCTTGGACGAGTCACTATACACGCTTATCCCATATGCAATCTTGGAAGACACTAGCGCCTTTCGCAACATGTCAGTCACACTAGGAAGAGCTCCACATTTCGGTTTACTCACCCTTTTGATCCCATTCAATCTGCTCTTGCAATTATCGGCCAACTTTTCCATATGCACTTTAAAACTCTATCGCTTATCAAACCAGATTCCCAAATACCTGGTCAAAGTCACATATTCAATACTCCCGTTATATATTTTCACATCAATTTTTCGTTTTGAACGAAAAGCCATACTGTAACATTTTCTCGTATTTACACGCAAATTCAATTCCGTTAAACATTGTGTTACCTGATTCATACATTCCTGAGCCTCGTCAATGTTTCTTCCCTTGCCTATCAAGACAAAGTCTTCTGCAAATTGCAGAATGACCTTGTCCGCGGAATTAAGTGCATGATTTGAGCTCGTATACAGATTGAAGAGAGTCGGAAAGATCTTACTCCCTTGTGGAAGGCCGATATTCACAGCTCCCTCCAACCTGTACCCCCTTCCACACAAAACTAACTTAAGCTCACTCATAAACTCATATACCCGCTTACAAATTTTCCAAGGGAAACCCAAGTTTAAAAGAACCTGATATAGTTTCCCTGGAACCAAATAATCATACGCCCTCTCGATATCCAGAAAAACCGCCACAACATTCTTATTTTCCTTTCGTACTTCCCACACAAACTTTTCCACGCATTCATTAGCAGAGTGATTGCGCCGGAATCCAAAGGTGGTTTCTGGCAACAAATTACCCTCATTCACGAATTTATCCAATCTTCCTTTCATCATTCCATTCACCATCTTAACAAAAACATTCAACATACATACTCCTCTGAAATTTGTTGCCAGATTTCTATCCCTATCCTTCTTAGGAATTGGAACCACTCTGCTCTCCTTCCATTTTTCCGGTATCTGGATACTCATCCACACCTTATTTAGAATTTGCAGCAACGTTCCCTTTGCCTCAAATTCCAAATCAACAATCATTCTATAACTCACTCTATTAGTTTCAGGGGTAGTGGATTTTGATGACTCCAGAACCCCACAGAACTCGTCTCATTCAAATTCAACACACATTTCATTTACAGATTCACTGTTATTTTCAGGTAGCATGCATTCATTACTTTCACCGTATATTCGTCATCATTTGTAGGAATTGATTTCCATTCTCTCTGTCATCTAACACGGCATTTCTGCTGCCTTGTGCCTTATAACCTCTCACTCACTCGCCCTTTCATACCTTATCCTACACTGGTGGCATACCACACACACCTATTAAATTCACTCAAGCTTATCCGTTTTCGTTCATACTAATACTAGATTTCATTGTTCCACCAACCATGTACCTTAATTTCATTCACTCTTATTTGCATACTGCACATATCATTCACTCTCTGTATTTCATCCTCAAGTTGGTTGACCTCATTTATTTCATTCATCATGAGAATTTCATTCATACATCTGACCCATTTTTTACTATTTATAATGCTCTTTTGCTCAATGTCTACATTTACACCACCAAATTCTCATCAGTAACATTCCAAGTGACTTGGGCCGCCAGCCCGCTAGACACTAAGGTAATGTCTATCGCGCTGGCTGTGGACCCTATATACGCCATCCTTGTTGATCTTCCATCATTCAGTATTACAAGATCGAAATCCAGAATGAGGTCCGCCAACAAGTTTCCCCATGCTAGGTTTCAAATCATGAAAATATGTTAAATAAAGAACAGTTTTACGTAAGGGGTTATAGATAAATAGAAAATTTATCATCGAATGTTTGTTTGGGTGATGACATTTTCTCGAGGGAATATACTTCTCTTTTTAATCCTGGTTTGGAGTTTCTCTCTAGAAGGCTGCTCACACAGTTGGCAGAAATATTTTCAAGGGCCCAATGATTCTGAATGGATCTATTGCACCTGTTGTGGTTTCCAATTACGAAGCACTGAGCAAGGGGGGCTATTTGGGAATTCGATTCGAACGTGACTATTTGAATTGAATCAGATTCATCCATTTCTTATTTAAATCAAATATGAGTCTTATACATCGAATACTAAATCACGTTCGAGTCGAATTCCCAAATAGCTCCCCAGGTAAGTATATATTCAAGCGTTAATCCAGAAAGAAGAAAATAATTACTCGTAGAATATTATTACACATTGTAATCAGAAGAGAGACAAATTACGGCTGACAAAAAATTGTACACATAGCAATCATGACATGACAGACAAAATTAACACAGGCTGTGTAATAACTTTTAACATTCGCACTCAGAATTTAATTTTAATTGGAAAATATAAAGGGTTGAAATATCATGAGGTGATCAGAACTTCACTTCTTAACACAATGTTCAGCTCAACCGCCAATTAAATTTACTACTCACCTCCAACTCCAATTTTTAACGTAATCTTCAAATTAACCGCCAACCCAACCCTCAACTTAATCACCAAATCAACCTCTAAATAATTTCCCAATCGAACCTTTTATTTAACCCCTAACGTTAGCTAACTAAACCTTAAAGCAACTTCAACTGAACTTAGCTCGAACCAAATCTCAATCCTCCACACAACTCCACACTTCTTGGCCAACCCTATCCCTAAATCAACTGGATATGAAAGCTACATGAGTGAATGAACTCAACTAAAATCAACTCAATCTAACCTCCCACTAAACCCTAAACCCTGAATCAACCTTTAACTTAACGCCCAACTCAATCCTCAAATCAACCCGGTCCGAAAAATTAAATGCGTACGTGAGCTCAACTCAATAAAGCTCAATAAATCTCACTAAACCCAAAACTCAGCTCTCTACTCAATCCCCGTATCAACTTGGTCCGAAAAAATACATGCGTACGTAAGCTCAACTCAAGCTACTTTCCAACTCAATCCACAACTATCCCAAAATAAATCCGCAACTGGACCCTTATTAAACCTGAACTCAATCCCAACTGAACTCCCAATTCAACCCCAAACTCAATCCCTAAACTAACATGGTCTGAAAATCGCTTGTCTCAAACAGAACGTCCAACTCATTCCTCAACATACCATTATTTCATCATACCATCATGCCACTATACCATTAAACCATCATATTGTATAATACCGTAGTACAGTCGAATCTCGTACCATCATATAATGATACCACATACCACCATACTATCAGGCTATATCATCACATTATCATAACATTATACCAGTATACCATCATAATATCAATTGATTTTTTCGGCATTTTATAGACAAATATATTAATTGTTCATGATATTCCCAATATTTTCGATTTGGTAAATCAAAAAAATAAAGATTCCAATCCATCATAACATATCTACTGAGAAAAGTAGAAAATCATTCCAGTTATACAAATGTATTACTCTTCAAAAATGAGAACCCTCCTTGAACATTTTTGAAGAGTAATACATTTGTTTAACTCTTGGCCCTTGGGCTAAAGTACGGGGAGGGAGGAATGATATTGCTACTTTTTTCAGTAGATATGTTATGAGGGATTGGCCTCTTTATTTTTCTGATTTACCAAATCGAAAATGTTGTGAATGTCATGAACAATTAATATATTTGTCTATAAAAAGCCGAAAAAATTAATTTGATTACAGACAGACAATTTAAATTCTTAATAATCATACCATCATACCATGATACGAACATACCATCACACCATAATACTGTGATAACGTGATACCAACATAACATCATACCATCGTATCGTCATACCATCATACCATCGAACCATCATACCATCATACCATCATACCATCATACCATCGTACCATCAAACCATCATACCATCGATTGGAGTTAACGAAGCCCTGGGTCCGAGTAAAATACCAAACGTGGCAGTAAAAGCGGCAATTACCGCCAAACCAGGAATATTCCTCGAGGTGTATAATCAATGTCTAAGCGAAGGCATATTCCCGAAACAGTGGAAACTACAAACCCAGGTCCTTATTTCTAAAGCTGGTAAGCCACTCGACCAACCGTTAGCTTACCGCCCTATATGTCTGCTCGATACGATGGGGAAGGTGTTTGAGCGTATAATATGCAACAGGCTTGATTCATATAATGGAGAAATTGGTGGTCTCTCGGATAAGCAGTTTGGCTTTAGGAAGGGCCGATCTACCATTGATGCGGTGGAACTTGTCAAAAACATTGCTCAAAGTGCGATCGAGGGAAAGAGATGGAAAGGTGGCAAGAAAAAATTTTGTGATGTGATTACGCTCGACGTTAAGAACGCATTTAATACTGCTAAATCCTCTTAGCCTTAAAAAAGATGAATGTACCACTCTACTTACAGAGAATTGTTAGGGATTATTTCAGGAATAGAGTACTGAAATATGACACAGACGATGGGCCAATCGATTATAAGATTCTAGGTGGCGTACCCCAGGGTTCAGTTTTGGGGCCGACGCTATGGAACTTCATGTATGACGGTGTACTCAGACTCGATTTACCTAAAGAAGCACTGATCGTAGGATTTGCTGATGACATTGCGATAGTTATTGTTGCTAAGGAGATAGAGGAAATTCAACTCATATGGATGGAGGTACTTGAGAAAGTTCAAAGCTGGATGTCAGCTGTAGGTTTGACGCTGGCACAGCATAAAACAGAAGCACTTCTTATCACAAGCAGGAAAACTAAGGAGTCAATATCTCTCCAAATGATGGATCATGAAGTTCTGTCGACGTCAGCTATCAGATATCTGGGAGTGATGATGGATGCCAGACTTTCGTTCAAGGATCACATAGAATTTGTCAGTAACAAGGCAGCAAAGGCTGTTTTTATGCTCTCTAGGCTAATGCCAAATGTAGGTGGTCCAACCTACAAAAGCAAGAAACTCCTATCGAACGTGATTACCTCTATTATGCCATATGTAACACCAGGTTGGGCTGAGGCGCTCAATGTAGTATACAGAAGATGCGCTTTAAGGAGTTGCCTGTGCATTTCGTACGGTCTCTGACGATGCTGCTTACGTCGTGGCTGGCATGCCGCCTATTGATCTGTTAGCTATGGAAAGGCAAATGCTATACGCTCAGAGAAACGTACCGAACGCAGTTTACTAAGCAACACCGCAAGAGCAGAGTTAATGGAACGGTGGCAGGCTCGGTGGGATACGTCCTCAAAAGGCAATGGTCGTATCGGCTAATACCGGAATTAGCTGTGTGGATGAACCGTAATCACGGGGATGTCGATTTTTATCTCACCCAGTTCCTCACAGATCACGGATGCTTTCGAGCATATTTGTGCAGGTTTAAAATTGAAAACAGCCCGGACTGTCCTAATTATGTTGGGTTGGCTGAGGACGTTGAGCATGTTTTTTTCATTGTCCCAGATTCGACGATCCGAGGAAACAGATGGATGAGATGCTGCGAGTTGAAGTAAGCCCGAGTAACTGTGTTGAGCTCATGCTAGAAACAGAAGGCAATTGGAGCGCTGTTAGCGACTTCGCCGCCACTGTGATGAGGTACCTACGGGTGCTCGAATCGAACCGTAACAGTAGAGGGTAACAGCGCAAGCTAAACCTCACCCTGATGAAATACCTGACGGTGGTACCAGGGGGGCAAGGGATACAGTGGCGGGGGTCTGGGGTATTTTAGTGGGTAGTCGAAAGGAGTCCCACACTCCCTGGAGTCAATATCTCTCCAGGGGTTCGTAAATGAATTTTTCCCCCAGATCCTTACCAAAAAAAAAAAAAAAAACATACCATCATACCATCACCATCACCATCACCATCACCATCACCATCACCATCACCATCACCATCACCATCACCATCACCATCACCATCACCATCACCATCACCATCACCATCACCATCACCATCACCATCACCATCACCATCACCATCACCATCACCATCACCATCACCATCACCATCACCATCACCATCACCATCACCATCACCATCACCATCACCATCACCATCACCATCACCATCACCATCACCATCACCATCACCATCACCATCACCATCACCATCACCATCACCATCACCATCACCATCACCATCACCATCACCATCACCATCACCATCACCATCACCATCACCATCACCATCACCATCACCATCACCATCACCATCACCATCACCATCACCATCACCATCACCATCACCATCACCATCACCATCACCATCACCATCACCATCACCATCACCATCACCATCACCATCACCATCACCATCACCATCACCATCACCATCACCATCACCATCACCATCACCATCACCATCACCATCACCATCACCATCACCATCACCATCACCATCACCATCACCACCACCATCACCACCACTTTGACAGAGGTATCAACCTTGAAATCGGAGTACAATTGCAGATTATCGATTTTAAGGGCTCTGAATTTGTAGTCTATAGTTCAGTTGATTGATAGGTTTCGGGACCTGTAATTGTTGTACTAACGCGCATTATGATTGCCTAATTATTTCCATACTGTATCTAGTTGTTGTATTAGTTACGTAACATCTCCAGATTTATTTATTTCACATGCTTCGAGACTAATTGATTAATACAAGTGTAGAGAGCATCTGTGATTTCTAATTCGAGCGAGCAACTAAAGTGATAATTGGTACAAGATTGATAGCAGTGAAACATACAAATAAAGAATCTATATAGAATCACAGGTAACCAATAGATACTGGAAAATCTCTCAACAAACAAACCATTCAATTACGACCAAAAAGAAAAACTAGAGATTGCTATTCATTTTCCTCGTTATAATGTATGTAGGTAAATATGCATTTATCACGGGGGATCATGATTATTGATAATACACAATAATATATAAATTTATTTAAATCAATCCCCTATTATTTTCTTTTTTTATGTTCTTTAGTTTTATATTATTTTATTTTAAAATTCAAAACCACCCTCTAACACCCCTTTTTCCCAATTTTTTTGTGGTGTGTGCCAAAAATGCCAAAAAAAAAAAAAGAAATTTCCCTATAAGCACGCGCATGCCCAATTTATTATGTATAGAAGTGTATTGTGCACAGTATATATGTATATACCCTCGGAAAATCGATGAAATATTTTTTTGTTTAGTTTTTCTTTATTTTTTTTGGTACTACCAACCACCTACCTTACAAAAAAAAAAAAAAAAAAAAAAAAACTTCGGAAAATTTCCCATTAAATTCCAGTTTTTAAGGATAAGTTGATTTTTGTCTGTTGTGTGGCATACACCATTCATTGTTTTTTTTCGTTCTTTGCAATATTTATTATAAATTTAATTAATAATTATAATTTTATTATTTTTGTGTATATTAATTAATTTTTTTAATTAATTTAATTTTTTGTTTTTTTGAACGATAATACTTGTCAAATTATTATCATCGGTTATATGTAATTACAATAACATAATATCAAAGGATATAATTTCATTCAGTTTTCTTTTTAGTTTTTTATAGTTTTATAAAACAAAAAAAAAAAAAAAAAATCAGTTTTTCTCTTGAACTTTAAATCTTTTAATTTTATAATTTTATAAAAAAAAAAACAAGAAAAACAAAATATTCAACCAAAAAGGATAATAATTGTAATCAAAGTGATTTAATTAAAATTAAAAAAAAAAATTGTGTGAGTATTAGTAATTATTAAGCCTAAATAATATATTCAGTGAGTGTTGCAAAGAAAATAATAACGGACCGAATTTTGAAAATGAAAACCCCACCCTAAATTATAATCGCTAATTACGTTAATTACCATTAATTAATAATACAAAAAAGGAAATTTATTTTTCTATCTCTCTGGATCGTTGGTTTATACTATATACCTACATACATACATACACCGTACCAAATTTTCCTAAAAATCGATAGAGTTTTAGTCCTTTCAAAAAAAAAAAAAAAAAAAGACGAAAAAATGGAGTAAAAAAAAAATTCTAGCACGTGCGTATCGTTAGAAAAACACTTTGTGTGTATATAGTGAAAATTAATATATGGAAACTCAAATAAAAAAAAAGGAGAACAAGGAAATATTATATAATACCATTTTCCAAACACACAAATTTATTGTTTCAAATCATATGATGTACCCAAAAAAAGGGATAAAAAAGTTTTTTTTTGAAAGGAGTCCGGGTAACTTTCCAGCTTTTTTATTTTTATATCTTTTTTATGTGTCGTTTCAATCGGTTCTTCATCGCGTTTTTTTTGGCCATAAATCAAATACACAATATAAAATCATTTTTTTTTTTTTTTTGTAGAAGAAGAAGAAATGGCCGGGAACACAAATTGATGTTGCGCTTTAGAGATTTTCAATATATACACAAAACATTCTCTTATATATATATATACATATTTATACAAATTTAGTTCATTTTTCGCCAACTTTTCGATACTATACAAAAAATTGTGTGTATACAGATAAAATTTTAGTAGGACGAAATGTTTTTTTTATTTTTATAATGAATAAATTTGTTAATTGCTTTAGGTTGTAAATGAATTGCGTGTGCAAGGTATAATTGCGAGACACTATACTACCTACCGTACGTTAATGGGATTTTAATCGATCGGGCTGCGGTTATATAAACGGAAGCAGGTAACATGTACATTATATACATAGAACTATATACATAGATCTAGGGTATGAGGCGAGCATAAAAATTTGTATCAATGGGATAAACGTTCGTATATGTACGTATTTACACCTCACCACCACCATATATTTTACCGGCCGGCATTTTTTTTTTTTTTCGTTTCCTTGAATGGAAATTCTTTGTACTTTAATATTAAATTACGGGTTAAATATTATGTAGTCAGTGAATAGTGAATTATTAATAAAACGAGTGTTTTATAGTAAAAATTTTGTTATACTATATAGTGGAAATAGAGCGGATTGTTAAATCAATTTTTTAATTTTGGGCAATTTATATGTTGTGTGCACTAGAGCAGAAAGATAATCTTTTTTTTAACCGCTTAATATTAAGGCATAAATCAATTTAATTTATGATTTTCTTTATTTGATTACGCCATGCTTTTTTTTTTTTACTGGAGCACGGAAGGAAATGCACCACCGTTTCCATGGAGCCGGAACAATTAAAAAGAGAATACGCACGTAAAATATTTCTCGGTCATCTCTTTCCGGAATTCTCCTTTGTACAAAAAAAAAAAACAAAAAAAAAATTCCTTTGTGACGGATTTTCTTTCAAGCGGAATTATCGTACCATTTAATTTTGAAATCATAGTCTTTCTTGGGGGAAATAATTAGGAAAGACCGAAGATTGAAAGGCCGAATTTCGAAAGGACGAATGTCGAAAGGCTGATTGTCAGAAGCCCGAATGGGTCGAATGTCGATAGTGTCGAAAAGCCTAACGTGCCGAAAGTCCGGATCAAAATGAAGGGAATTAAGTGAAGGAAAATTGTCTAGGGATCACTACTTTTGCAGTTGAAACGTTGAAATTGAATTTAATTGGCATATTTGTAGACCTATGTCACCAATTGAAGCATTTGTGAACATCCACTAGTAGAAGCAATACGAGCGACACAATTCCTTTGATTTATGTCTGAAAGGTTGACGAAGCAATTCCCATTATCACCAATATTAAGTACTTTACGGAAAAACTCAAATTTTATACAACTTGGGCCGCACTTTGATAATTATCTTTCTAGATTTTAGTTTTCTCAAAAAAAAATGTTTTAAAATATTATTTTAATTCGTTTTATACCTTAGAGCAGTGCTTCTTAAACTTTTTCATACTGCTGCTCCCGAAATCGGAAAAAATAAAATCCAGGACTCGCAAAAATTTTATAATAATAAATTTACAGCTAAGCATTAAAAGGTAAAAAAAGTTCATTTACGCACAAATTATAGAATTCCAGAAAATTGTTAAGCTTGATTTTGCAAAACATGAAAAGATTTTACATAAGGAACTATTAAAAATTAGATGTAAGCTGTAAATGTTCCGGAACTAAATATTTTAGGTGGACATGACAAAATGACTAAACTAATGTTGAAGCTAAACATTTTTCAATGTGCTATTCAAAATTTGTCAAAGCTCAATTTTTGCACGTGTCTAATTCGACTGCAAATCCACCCGAATTTTTACTTAGGTATTTAAAACCAAATTTGGATTTAATATATTCTTCTGAATTATCGAACTATGAAAATTCCCCAAGCCGCGGCTCACTGTTTGAGAAGCCTTGCCTTTTCTAGCTTTTATTGAGATTGGAGCATTTTTTAAAAATGTCTGTTTTTTAATAATTATTCACATACTAAAATAAAGAGCTTCCCAAAGCCGCTTAAATAGTTAAATAGCTAACAAAAATTTAAGGGTGTCTTCCTTTTCGATGGGGCACTATAAGTTGTATTGTGTCGTCGTTGGCTTAATTCGTTGGGTTAGTTTGGTATCGACGAATGTGTTGGAGCAAATTGCGGATTTAATGTTTCATCAACCTTGCAGAGAAAGATCAACGGAATTGTTTCGCTCGTATCGCTTCTACTGATAGATGACAAAGGTCTAAAAATTCCTATAAAATTGAATTCTTTGAAGTAATATAAGGCTTTCACTGCAATTGTTCCGTAATTCCTATTAAAGATTATTTAATAATTTAATCACAATAATTCAAAAACACTTTCAACGAAATTTTCGTATTAGATCTTTTTAAATCTTTTACTCTTAAAATGCAAAATGGCAAAACTTTACGAATAAAAATGGAAAATATGTATACTCGAAATACATAACATAAAAATATATTTTTTCTTACCTACTCAATTACTAAAAGAGGCGGGAAAATATGCTCACAAATAATATCCATGACCATAAAAAACTAAACACATCGCTTGTCCACAACAGTTATAGTTATTGTAACAAAACATACAAAAATATAACCGATACAAGCAATAAATAAAAAAATTTGATCACAATAATTTGCTGCATTTTTATTTTTTTGCTAAGGGTGGGTGTTCGTCGCCCAGAGCACTGCGGCCATTGAGGCCTATTGTACATCCCTAGAGATTTCCTTACGTGAGATATAGGTATCTATATCCCTGATAAACGCCGCTACCTGATGCATATCCAGTGAGTCGGCGTTTTAGGCCACTGGATTATGTGGAGGATAGCATCGCATGTGAAAGTAGGAGGGGGTTATAGATGTGTTCATCATCATCACCGATCGTAATCAGATGATGAAAAATCCCTTTTGAATCCCGCCCCTGGGTCGAGATTCGAACCTGGTACTTCCGGTACCTTGCTACATACAAATTTATTTAAATCATTTTACATTAAGAAATAAATTCAATGGGTTTAGATATTGATTTGAATAAATTAAGTGAAGGAAAATTTCATAAAAATTCAGCCTTTCGATAAAATCCACACGTTCGGCCATTCGACCCATTCGGCCTTTCGATATTCGACCCTTCGACCCATTCGGTCTTTCAGCGTTCGGCCTTCCGACATTCGGCCTTTCAACATCAAACATTATTCGCTGGAATTAGTAGGCGCTCGTTTTTGAACCAGATTTCAATAGGCTGCGCTCGTTCTGTTTCACCGCCCTGATTTTCTTTTTTGATGTTCAAATTTTACCGATTCACCAATTTTTTCGTTAGAATCAGAAACTTGCGATTCGATTTCTAAAGCATTTTGTTTTTTCAGTCTCCTTGTTAGGGATGCTTTATTTGCTCCTCCAACTCCTTAGCATCTGCCGCAAATTTTCAAAGAATTAAAAGAAAAAATATTGAAATTGAGATATTTTAACTCAAGGTTGTCAATCAAGGTTTGAATCACTGGATTGTGAATAAAACAAAACAATTCTTGAATTAATTTATTTAGCACAAAAACTAATTCACCAAATCACTTTTTATAATATTTGCACAAATTTTACTGATCACTTACAATTTTTCAATCGCAATAAACCCTTTTTAAATCACTTCTTAATTCCTTTTTAATCTTCACACTTAGAACAGTCTTATCATGGAAAATTCCATTTTAGTACAATATACGTACATACATGACACCTTTAGTATAAATAGTGTTAACGTTCATTTGTATGGCAGTCACTATTAATTTCACTCCGTTTAGCCATTAGTTTAAGACATTATAATTAAAAGACAATACTTTAGCAAATATGGTTAAGACAGTAGAACGATTTGGGTCTTAAAAGCTAATAATGTATGTTGCCCCAAATTTGGTTCTTAAAATCTAAATTAAATTTTGATTTAACTCCTTTTCCATTAACAAGTCTATTGACGCTCCTATCGTAAAAATATTTGCACGACAATTTTGTTAACTTTCACAATTACTATTTTAATATTTATTTATTAAGTTATTTTCCAATATTTATTTTAAAATGGTTTGTATTCTCGTCAGCTGTAGAACTCGGAATATTTTTTTTTTCATCCACACAAAACAACCAAACTCGAAAACTGAATATGGCCGTTTCGATTTTCGAAAACAACATTGTTAGGAAGCGTTACCAATTTTGTTGTTTATTGTTAGTTTGTATTTTTCAGGGATGGAGACATATGAAAATTTGTATTGTAGGAATTAGAATATATACATATGTATAATATTCTAACCGCTACAAGTCTTTAGTATTGTGACTCCCGTAATGCGCAAATTGGAAATTATCAATATTGTGGCTCAATGGATATAAACGGTAGCCTTGGATTTTAATTTAATTTTAATCTTCACCATTAGTGCAAACAACTTTACAAAATATTTCTTTAATAAGGCCATGTTGAAGTAGACATTGAATCGTTCAAAGCTTAATGGTTTTGGTACAACGATTTTAGCTAGGATAATGAATTTATCATCATTATTTAGTAGCCGGAAATCCGAAAAAACAACAAAAATTGTGGTTGTTTCACGGGTCCCTAAAATTCAACCATTAATTGTTGTTTTTAGTCTCATTTTAAGTCATGTAAAAAAACAGCTTTTGAATGGTTACCTATAATGAACAATTCCTTACATATACTCGGCTTATTGATATCTCAAAGCAACTTTAATTTAATTCCGAAAGGTCTATCATCTTTTTTTTGTCGTATTAGAAATATTTCTTATAGTTTCTGCAGAAGACCATTAAATGAACTCTATATCTGAAAATTCCACTACAGTGCAAGCACTCGTATTCGTAAATCAATTTTTTTTTTTAAATTGATTTTAAGCAAAAGCCATTAAATGCGTAATCATTTGTGAATAATATAACAAAATTTGATAATGGAAATAGGCATCACTTTAATATTCGCAAAATTTTTTAGATGTATCAATTTTACCGATTTTGCTTTGTGCTTTGTAGTCTAGTCATTACAGGTTTTAGTTGCGATTTGAGTGAATGTGCAATTAATTACGAAAGCTATGTGAAAACGTCAGGAAAACTTTAAAATAATAATAATAAACCAAATGGTTTAAAAAAAATGTTTCTAAATTGTACATAGAGTAGAGAATTAAGGGAATGGTTTATCATATGGAAAATTAAAAAAATTCCTCGATTAACTGCTCGAAAGTAAACTAGAGACTGTTCGCCGTTGGTATAATAATAATGTAGCCCAAAAAAGTCATTCTCAGTACGAAATCGAGTTCGAATGGAATAATATTGACACAAAAGTAACGGAAAAATTGGTACACAGGCATTTATGAATACCAGTGCGATCCACTGTATACCTCGTTATCTTTTGTTCGACGCTGTACAAAGAAACCCTACTTGAGATATTGGTACACGTATAATTAAGTCTAAATTATAAAAATAAAAAAAATCCAAAAATTTTATTAGGTTAGGTAAATATAGAAAGAAAACGCAATAATTCATCATTACTGTTTCTTCGAAATGATAACATTTAATAAAAAAAAGAAGAAAAACTTAAATAGGAACTAGAAAATTTCCAAGAATTTTTACAAAAAAGGTCTTCCGGGATTTCAAAGCGCTAGAAAAGTTAAATTGTATTACGAAGTTTTCCTCTTAAAATTTATCGAAAGAAAATTGCGAATTTACAAAAGTGTAAAGGTTTGTATGTACCAGAGAAAATAAGATAAACAATTCGAACGTGGGATACAAGGATCTAAATTTAAATCACCATGGTTGCAAGCGAAAATATCATTATTTCGTAAGGAAGACCTACTGTCTAATTGCCGGTTTATTTTTTTGTAGAAGCATAAAACAAATCAAGACACATAAATTCCGCCTAAGGAAGGCTTACAATTTTATAATTTAATTGTGTGGAACCTAATCATTTCTTCGTTTCATAACTTTAATACAATAGTTTTATATTTTCTAAAACTGCTAAAACATTTATATTTTTGAATAAATGCTTGCACTGATCAAAGCTCAACCAATATTTATAAAGAAATAGTTTTTGGCAGCCTAAACAAAAAGTTCCGATTTCTAGGGTAAACAAACATAAATATGAACTCGCAATTGTATATTGGAGGGTTTTTGAACTAACTGAATTTTTTTTAAATTGCACATGATGGATTTTTATTAATTTTTTCCTAACCTCCTAGATCACAACAATATTTCACATTCGATTGAAGGGTTAAAAACTCAATGTTTTAAAAATACTAAAGTTTATAAGAGGATGAGCTTTAAAATAAGAAACTAAAAGTTTCAGTATTAATGGAAAGTCAAAAGCTTTTTCTTTGTTCAAATTTAAGTTATTTACTCACATTTTTACTAGGAACAGAATTCTAGAATAAGAATTTGCTTTCTTTATGTACGATTTTTCATTTCATAAAAGGTGCTTGAAACTTTTGGTAAACGTTAAAAATATTGAAAACTTTTAAACTTTTACATCTCAATTATGTGAAGTAAAATATTTCCAACAACTTGTTCAATTACAGGTTATATGGCTAAATTTTCTTCAGTGCAGTTTTCCTCCAAAAATTTAAATTTTCAGTTGTAGATTAATCAAAAGCTTATTCAATTGGTTAAAGCTCAAAATTCTAAAACAAACTTATTCTGTGAGTTCATCCAATAAAAGATTCTATTTTGAAAATGCCAATTAATTAGAGCAATCAAATATAAAGAACTTAACCAATATTCTAGGGGTTTATTTAAAGCTTCACTTGAATAAAATAAAGTTTAATTCTTATAAATTTATAAATATCCTTCCCAATGATGTAAATCTTAAAATTTTGCATTACCTTTAAATTAAGATATTCCTAAGATATTGGAAAATCTTTTGGATATCAGAAGCTTTGAAAACCCATTGAACGAAATTTTTGTTTTTGGTAGCTCTAATTAGAAAAACAAGGATCAATTATAAAGGTGGCATCATTCTTAATATTTCTTATAAACAATTATGAGCGATTAGAGTACAAAAAACAAAAATTCCAACGTCCTTGGAAATGTATGACCTAAAGCATTGAATTACCATGGAAGATTTGGTCAATTAGATGCTTTCCTTAAAAGCATCCCAATCAATTGTCTGGCCAAATTTTGAAAAAAACACTTTAATTTATTTTGAAAAGCTCATCGCTAACTAATGCTTGATGTTAGATTTCAATTTAATTTTTGTTGTAACATTTTATGCTCTCTATTTTGATTTCTTGCACCGAAAGCGGTATATTAAGCTCATTTACCATTAAAAAATTTCATGGATTAATTAATTTAAATTAAATTGTTGCCTCAAAGCTTTTAACTAAATGGGCGGTCTGACTAGTTGTTGACTTTTAGAAAGAATTGACAACTTTTACTTTAGTCTTGAATTTGGTAAAAACTAAACAAAACTTTTAACCTAAAGCTAAAATATTGAAATATTTCTAAAATTTCAAAGCTTTTACCGAGTTTTGTCTATATGATTTGTCAACAAATTTAAAACGAAATATTTCCTAAGATCAAAAAATTAAACCACATAATTTATAAAACTATTACTACTGTAACTTGTAAAATTTCGATTAACCACAAGTAGTTTAATTCCCAAAGCGCCACTAACATTTAAGTTTAGCCACTAAGCTTTAACCATTTAAACATAGTTGGACCTTCTTAATTAATGCCAGCAGATATTCAACGAACTGCTTATTAAGTCCGATTAACTAATCTTACTGGTAGCTGGAAATATGGAACTGAATTAGTAAAATTGTCGTAATCTCAAATAACCCATAAAATGGGTACAGTCTCACTCGAAAAACTCCAACTTGATATTTTTACCCCGAATTTATGTAATCGTCATTGAAATTTGGATATCGTAATTTGGACACTTTACATAGAACGCTTTTATTATATTTGGATCTTAAAAAAATCAAATAATTTTTGGTCCAAATGCTGAATTGGAAACTTAAAATATTTAATCAAACATTATGAATTCAAATACAAATTCAAACAAGGAAACAAGCTCGAACAATAAAAAATTATGAAAGCTTTTGTTTCGACAAGCTGTAAGTTACTGCAGTGTCACTTGTAGAACTGTGAGCTTAGAATATAATTTGTCAGAATTTTGTGGAAAAGCTTATTTTTTTTCTAATTTGACATTTAGTTAAATTATTGAATGGTGAAAAAAAAAATTAATTTGCGTTTCTAAAATAATAAAAGCTAAAAGGTTTTGAGTGAGCTTTTAATAACGAAACTAGAAATTCTGGTCGCAACTAGGGTTTGCTTACTCTATGTAGGTTTCAATTCTTGAAACTTATTTGAAACTTCTAATGTAAAGCTCCAGCCTCCGGACAAACGGTTTTAGTTAACGCATCAACTTTTCATCGAGAGTTAATTTGTGGGGTTGAGATCTCTAAATTATTTAGTTAAATTTTCACAGACCGGCGTAAAAATTCTCAGTTGGAAATTTCTAGAGTTTTTGATCAATTAGGCACTCTTCATATTACATGCTAGCAAAGAAATCAGTGATGTAATAAAAGCATCAATTTGCTGGCGAAATTTTCGAAAACAAACTTCAGTTTATTTTTAAAAAAGCGCATTGTTAACTATAATGCTTGATTTTAGATTTAAACTTTATCTTTGTTACGAATTTTATTGCTCAAAATTTCAATACTGTAATAACTTAGGATCTTTGTTTAAAATAAGATTTTTATATGAAAGCTCATTTAACATTAAAAGCTCATAAAATCGTATTAAATGTTTAACTTAGAGCTTTTAAATATATGAATAGACTGATGTCGTTAATCATGCCAATTGTTTGTTAATGCTGGCCAAAACTAACCAAAACTTTTAGCTTAAAGGTTAAAGCTTTAATTTAATTACAAACTAAATTTACAAAACCTAAAAATGAAGCTTTAAACCTTTTATATCATTTTCTGAGTTATAAAATTCTAATGAAGCTTTTCAGCAATTTGACACTTTTCTTGCTGTTGATAGGTAACAGTTAAAAAAAATTAAAATCTAAAAGATGTCCCATTAGATTTTTGGTGAGAATTTAGACTTTTATTTTGAGGTTTTATGATCTAATGAAAAATACCAAACGTAATTTCCGGCAAATTTATGATTTTTGCAAATTTATACTTATAAGCTAACAATTATAATTCATAACATAAGACTAGTAAGTTTAATGATTATATTGCAAATTTTTATTAGTGAATTATCGGATAAGAAAAAATGTAAAAAAAAACTGTGTAAAAAGGACAGTGTAAAAATAGGTTTAGGTGTATTTATTTTCATGAACGGAATTACTCATTTAAAAAAAACCGTTTAAAAGAAGACCATTGAAAAAGAGACCAAAAAAGAGAATTGGGTGTATGTGAAAAAGTAGAACGACCAACGAACAGTACAGTTTTTAAAGTTAAGCAAAGATATGAATCAGCGGAAATTTACAAAGCAAGGTTAGTTGAGCAGGGTGTGGTTGAAAAATAGGATGTCGTTTAGTCTAGTGATAAGGAAAACTTTAAGGATTTTATTGTCAAATGTTAAGACAGCAAACAGCAACAAATAATGGCGAAAGATGGATTTAGGCGACTTAAAGCAGGTCCATGTGTATAAATTTGAAAGAAGGGATGAACAATTTATCATATTTAGTAGGAATTTACGTGGATAATTTTTTAGTAATTGGTGAAATTAAAATTAAACTCAATGTAAATGAGATAAACACCTATCTAATCTAATCATCTAATTTATTAGAAGAACTCCACGAATTAGATTTTATCAACAAACTAACAATTATGTATACCAGATTGAAAAGCATTTTTCATACATAAATCGAAAATACAACTTAACTTAGGATGAAGTCGAGAAAGGAAATGCGGCATTGATATACAAACGATCTGAAAATTTAGAGGCAGACATTTTTAGAAAGGATTTACCCCTTAGAGATTTGTTGCAGATTTCCAGAATTAATATACTGACATTATTCTGTTTATTGGGCACTTACCTTATAATTCTCATTTTCGGAAATAAACCTTGGTAACTTCACAATAAATTTTGACTATTAAATTAAACCATTATAGTATAATTTATGCCAAGTTTATATACATCTCAACTTATACCAACATTACAAATAAAAAAAATTTGACAGAAAATTTATTTAATTTTGTTTAACAAGATTTGACATTGAATATTATATCTTGTTAATGTTGATACATCGTTCGTAACATTGGTACACCGTTTAGTACAAACTAGAATATTCAAAAATTCTATCATTTTTATGTTGGCAAGCTTCCAGTACAAACATGCTAGAAATATATATAAACTCGGCATGAATGATCGAAGTTTACTGTGAAGTTATCCAAGGTGTATTTCTGAAAACGATGCAACTTCAGGTTGAAATGTCGAAATTAGTTAGATTTCGTCTTTATCGGTATTCCCTAACGTTAGTTGGAAAAGTTTATTCGGTTATCAAAAAGATGCCGAGGCAGTATCTGTTTCGACATGTTTATAATTGTATTTGTATGTGAATTCCTCCTTATTGTATTTGACGTCAGGCGTTGGATTTTGGTCGTAGCGCGAGACATGAGAGTTGCGATTTTCTTATAAATACTACTGTCTTCCACCGTAAAAAACGCCTAGGCGCTTTAAACGAATAGAGCGCCTACTGGGCGTTTTATTCGAATAATACGCCCAGAGCGTTTTTATTCAAGTTAAACGATTTAAGTTATCAAAAATACAATTATTTTCGAAATTTGAATAATTCGTCGTAATACTGTGAGGAATTTCATTATAAAATATATAAATTAATTCGAAAAATTCATATGCCAAATTCATATTACTTTGAGTGATTGTCTTGACCTTGATTTTATTTGCTTCGTATATGAAGTTCAGCAGCTCGAAAGTAAAAATCGAAAAAATAAATGCTCAATTGAAAAAATCATGTCAAAATCAATCGAATAGTCATATTATTTATAATTTTTAATAAAGGTTAATCTTGATAGTGTAATGAAACGTGAAGTTTCGAACCAATTCAAATTTAGTTCTTATTAAAATCCAAGAATTTAATATTTTTCAAGGCATTTGGCCAAACAACTGTATTTTTTTTATTAGCATGATAGTTTTTTCGGTAAATTAGTACTCTGTAAAGAAAATATCTAATTTTAAGTTTAAATGCCGAGTGAATTTGATCTAAGTAGAATCATCGTTTTTGACATGGTTGGAAGGAAGAATGATGATGTGGTGGAAGAATTATGAAACTACTGAATTTTCTTACTATAAAAGAATAATTTTTTTTTAGAGCTCTCGTATAACTCTTTTTCAGAATTATTTTATGGCGGCTTAAGAAACTTTCTTCGTCAAACATAGAGCATTAATAGCACATCCATGCATCGACAAACATGAAACACACTCGTTCGTTGGGCTGACCAGCTACTACATTCAACAAAACGTTATAATTACGGTTCGAAAGGTACCAGTTGAGGCGCGATTAGCTCGATTCCGGCTTCTAAGCCATAGATTTTTTTGATTTTTTTTTTAACGTATTTAGAATTTTAATCTCGACTGCAGACAATTTAGAGGTTTACCAATAAAAAGCAAATAACATATTCAACCTTTCTCTTCGTTATTGCAGTTCGCAGGCTTACAGGTACAAATTTTAAACGTAATAGCTCAGATATTCTTAACTGTAAGTAAAACGTTTTTACTCGGCTCTTAATAAAATTCTAAATTTTTCCAAGGCAAGTTCGTTTGGGAAAATCCAAAATTCGGTTTATTTATAATCACTAAATTTTTTAAGTTTCAAAATAATTCTATTCACAGGTCACTCATTTAATTTTTCGTGGAATGGATTGGAGAACTGACCCCTTTCCTCTCCTCCAAGTTGATAACGGAAGCAGCTAGGAATGGCAATTAGCTATTTTAGTTTATATTTTAAGCAATGTGTTATCCATTATATTTTGTGTCCCCAATACACAAATAACAATTAGAATGCTTTTATTATTTATATATTAGTGGACCATGTGCTCTATCGGACAAAAAAAGCTTTGTAACCAGATCTGAAAAAATAATCACAGTTAATCGCAGCTTGAAGGGTACCTTTCATTTACATTGAAAAATGTATTATTATTTTCTTAGTGGTGATTGAATGGCCGTATTATTTGATATTTTTCCTTCATTTTCAAAATGTTCGTATTTTCAGCTACTCCCGAATAAAGCGTCTAGGCGTTTTTTACGGTGAAAGACAATAGTTGCTCAGAAGTATTAAACTTAAATCGAACAACATTAAAATTTACTCTTAACCATTTAGTACTTTCATGAATATAGCAATTCCCAAGTCTCATTTTACGACCAAAATCCTTAATCAAATCGAGAGAGGATATTTTTTATACATACGTCGAAAATTCTTGTAACATACCCTCAGATTAACATGTTTACATCCGAAAAGATGTAAGTGGTAGATTTTATCATTATCATTGGAACATAAAAATATTTGTTTTCAGTAAATTCTCACATACCAACCACTCATTAGAATTGTACAGACATAACGATATATATTTCCCAAAAATTTTCCCAATTATAATATTTATACTACATTACATCGAACAAATATACATTTTTCCAGATAAATAATATCCATAACAATAAAAACGAATTTTCTATAATGGTAAATTAATTTTCCATCCATTTTTATATTTTTCTTTCTATATTTTCTTCAACAACAACAGCAGCATCACAAAAGACAACGGAGAAAATATAAAGAAAAGAAAATTTTTTTACCGCAGTAATTTTACAACAAAACAACAACATCAAATGAAAAAAATATTTTTAGAAATTCATCGCTCATCATTACCTATATAGGAGATAATATATAACACCAGGATTTTTTTTATATATACATAAGGAATTTTTTTTGTATAAGACGTGTGTGAGTATGTATGTATAAGAAGAAAAGTTCCTTTTATATTTTGATATAAAAAAAAAAAAACGATTGTGAAAAAAAGAAGAAAATTTTATAATACCACTGTACCTTTTTTGTAAGAAGAACAATCAATCAAACGCGCCGCGTCTTACTAAAAAGCGCTCTACCTATCCAAAAAAAAATAAAAATAAAAAGTGAGAGAGTGTTAAGGAATCAAAATCCATCCAAATTTATATAAGTACATAAATCTTTTTTGATTAAGATAAAAAAAAAACACGCAAACCGTTACAAAAATGATGATCGCAAATGGCTTAGATACAAGCCAACAAAATGGCCGCTCGGGATCAATTGGCAGCGGCCAAGATGATGCCAAAACTAATTTAATTGTTAATTATTTACCACAAACGATGACCCAGGAAGAGGTTAAATCCCTTTTTTCGAGTATCGGTGAAATTGAAAGTTGCAAATTGATACGGGATAAGGTTACTGGTGAGAATTAATATTTTTTTTTATTACAATATGTCACAATTTTGAATTTTGAATTTTTTTTTGTTTTTTTTTTTTTCAATTTAATTCATGGAGCAGGACAAAGTTTAGGTTACGGTTTTGTCAATTATCATAGAACTGAGGATGCTGAAAAAGCGGTGAACACATTTAACGGCCTACGATTACAAAATAAGACAATAAAAGTATCATTCGCGCGGCCAAGTTCTGAATCAATAAAAGGCGCTAATTTATATGTATCCGGTTTATCGAAAACTATAACCCAACCGGATCTAGAAAGTTTATTCGCACCATATGGTACAATTATAACGTCACGAATTTTATGCGACAATATTACAGGTAGCCCAAAAATTTAATAAATTTATAATTAAAGTTATTATATAAATTCCCTTTTGTAAGGGCTCTCGAAAGGTGTGGGTTTTATACGATTTGATCAAAGAGTTGAGGCGGAGCGGGCAATTCAAGCGCTTAATGGGACAACACCAAAGGGGGCGACCGAACCAATAACAGTGAAATTTGCAAATAATCCAAGTAGTAATATAAATAAGGCGATTCCACCGTTGGCCGCATATTTAACACCACAATCAAATCGACGATTCCCCGGACCGATACATCATCCAACCGGTCGATTTAGGTATGAGACCTACATGTTGGCCCTATATATATATATATTTTTTTTTTTATATTTGTATATTGAACGTTTTTCTATAATTTTATTTTAGCAGATTCTCTCCATTAACTGGCGATCTACTTGGAAACGCTATGCTACCAACAAACGCTATAAATGGTTCGGGTTGGTGTATTTTTGTATACAATTTGGCGCCCGAAACAGAAGAAAATGTTTTATGGCAATTATTTGGACCATTTGGCGCCGTACAAAGTGTTAAAGTTATAAAAGATTTACAGACGAATAAATGCAAAGGATTTGGTTTTGTTACAATGACAAATTATGATGAGGCCGTTGTTGCAATACAATCACTAAATGGGTACACGCTTGGTAACCGGGTACTACAAGTTAGTTTTAAAACTAACAATACAAAAACTAAAACCGCTTAAATTACACATACAAACACACAAATTAATAAATATAAATTAAATTAAATTAGGTTTTATATAATATATAAATCGGAATATATTATAATTAATAAACAAAAAACTAACGAATGCTCATTACAAATTACTAATTTTTTACGACTATATTATAGAAAGTAAGTACAAAACAAACTTTTTATGAAAAAACAAAACTTAACCTGAAAAAAATTCAACGACATTTTTTAAATACGTACATACTATATATATAATTTCCACTGATTCCGATAATGCAATTCCGAAATATATTATAACCTAAAAAAAATTAATTAAAATATATAAAATAACTAATCATTTAATTAATTAAATATTTTTTTATTAAAAACAAAAAAATATTTTTCAATGTGCAATGGTAGCAGTAATTAAATATTATTTAATTAATTATTAAAAACAAATATGGTGATTAATATATTTTATATATACATAATTGTCAAATACATAAAAAATATCAAAACGTCAAAAATGCTTGTTTATTGCAAGTCAATAATTAAAAATTATATAAATTAATTAAAAAAAATAATAAAACAAATAAATAACAACGGTGCTCGTGATTTAGAGAAATTTTTTTTATAATTTAATTTAATTAATTTTGGATTTATTTATATAAAATATATATTTTGCACAAAAATTCAAAAATAGTTGAAATTATAACAAACAAACAAACAAAAAAAGGAGACGAGCAAAAAACTAACGTACGTACGCTTATTTGAGTGAAAATTAATTTAATTTATTTAAATGATTGGAATAGAGATGTTTAAAAATAAAATAAAATATAAATTAGTGCAATATAATGATTATGTATAATTGTGATGAATTAATTAAAAAAGTAAAACAATATCAAACAAGTTCCTGAACATAAAAAAAAAACTAATAATCCGCCATCTTTATTCTAATCACGTGTTTCTTAATTATATGTTTAGTTTGGTGAAAAACAAAATGACGGCGGTCTACTATATATCCGCCATTTCGTAGTAAATTTATAAATTTTAAACTTTTTAGATAAAAATTTGTTTTTGATTGTCATTTAATTACATACATACATACATATATAATTAAAAAATATAAAATATATTATTTTAGGCGATATTTTAGTCAAAATATTAATTATTATATATAATTATAATTTAATTCGCTTCTGAACACTAATTTTTTTCTTCTTATTTAAATTAAAATTTATTTTTAAAAATTACGCACAGAATTTTTCCCGCGCACGCGGCAATGAAAGGCAACAAATAGAATAATTAAAAAGAATTAAAAAAATAATAAAATAAATTAAATGAATTAGAATGAGACTGGATTAAAAAAAAAAAAAAATTGAAAGAATTATAGGTTAAATGCAATTGAACTTAAATAAAACGAGGTGATATAAAAAAAAAAGTTTTATAAAAATTTTTTTTTATAAAATCAAATTTATAAATTAAATTATTATAGAAGTGTGTTCATCCGAAATGTCTAATATTTAATAAAAAAAAAAAAAAAATTATCATCTTTATATTAAATAAAATTAAACATTATTATTAATTAAAATATATAGAGACAATTAATTAATTAATTAAAAAAAAAAAAAAAAATCATCAGTATTCAAAAGCAACAACTTTTTTATAAATATATAGTAATTTTTAAAAACTCGCTTAGTTTACGATAATTAATTAATATATTAATGAGCATATTTAACTAATTAAACAACTAAATTTTAGTCTCCCCACCCCATCAAAAATATATTAATTGTATACAATAGAAACGTATTTATTTATTATGCTTGGTTCACGAAAATATTAAAACATATCAAATCGGACAACCCCTCTCCAAAAAAAAAAACACAATAATTTTAATTAAAAATGCTCATTAATTTTTTTTTTCTATATATATATATATATATACATACATAGATATATAGCCCACAAACACCACAAAAAACGAACTATTAATAAAAATATTCGTTTAATTTTGACATTTATGCGGATTGGCGGAAATTTTAGCCAATCAGAATACGTGTCTACTAACTAAGTAGGGCTTATGTATTTTATTTTAATTTATTTATTAATAATGTAAATAAAATATTTAAAACAAAAATTATATATGTTACAGTTCTCTTTATAAATATTTATATATATTCATTCAAATTTAAATTAATGTAAATTATAATATTTAAAAAATAATTTTTATTTTTAATTTATTTTGCTGTGTATTAATCTTTCAGTATTCATATATATATTTATACATATATTAAAATTAAAATTAATAATTAAATATTGAAAAATAAAATATTAAAAATAAAAAAAATAAAAAACAAAATGTTTTCCACCTCCATCCATTTTTTAAAAAAATACTAAAATATTAGGATAAATAATATAATTAATAAATATATTTATATATATATATCGGGTGAATTATTAAATAAAATTCCTAAATATACCATCCTAAACAATAAATTAAAAATGGAATTTTTACCAATAATGTATTCAGAAAAAATAAAAATAAAAATTATTTTTTAATAAAAATAAATAAAATACCAAAAAAAAAAAAATAAATAAATAAATAAATAAAATAAGAAATGAATAAGATTACGCTTTTCTTCCATTTTTACAATTTGTAAATATATATAAAAAAAAAAAAAAAAATATTTTTATTTAATAAAATAAAATATGACAACCAAATAAATAAAAAATAAATAAGGAAAAATAATACACCAAAACATTTTTAAAAAAAAAAAAACATAATAAAATATTTATATATCCATTTTTTATTTAGCATACCGGGTAATATAAATAAATAAAAATAAAAAATAAAAATTGGGACAAATAAATAAAACAAAATAATATATTACTTCATAAGCAATACATGACTGATTTTTATTTAATTTAATTTTTTTGAACGCTGAAGTATTTTTTCAAAAACAAATTTTTTGTGTGAATTAATTAATTAAGTATTTATATTACCCTGTATATATTATAAATTATATATTGTAAATATATATTATAATTTATTTATTTAAAAAAAAAAAAAAACCAACATATAAATTTTTAATAAACTATAAAAAAAAATACCAAAAAAAAAACAAAAAAAAAAAAAAAAAAAATACTAAACTTATGTAATTGAATTTTAATTTTAATATTTATTAATGAAAAATAATATACATATATGTTATATTGAAAACCAAAACAAAAAAAAAAAAAATGTGAAAAATTAAAAAATTAAATAAAAATGAAAAAACAAAAATCAATTTTAAATGTTAAACGTCTTTGTAAAACGAAATATAAAAAAAATTTTGTAACGTATTTATTTTAAAAAAAAATTTCCCGTGGTGTGGCTGCCATTTTATAAAAAGTAGTTTTTTTAGGTTATATTTTATTTCATTCCAACTGGCCCCGGTTTTCACAGCAATAAGCCGGAACAAATGACCGATTTTCAATTAAATTCTAAAAATTCGATTTATTATTTTATACCCGTGTAAAATCAAAATTTTTCGAAGTGGTCAAATAAAAATTTCGTTCGTTTATTACCAGAGCCTGTTGGTATATGAATACAATGCATATGAATTGTAAGCGTAAAGAAATTCAGTTCAATGTTTAACAAAGCGCGCATCAAAAATATTTTTATTTAATTGTACCAACAACTTCTTGAGAAAACTGAATAAATGCTAAATTAACTAAATGTTGGTGCAATATTGTCCCAGGGTCTGTTATAACACATTATCTGTTTGTAGTCAGAATATTTAAACATTATCTGCAAAAAAATCAAGAACACTGTAAGGTGTGATTATATTACAGATCCTAATACAACTCAACATAACAGCAGCTATACTGAATCCTAGTGAATTATCACTCGAATCCTGTGGCGTAACTAGGTGCCCGCAGCACCCGCAGCCGGGGGGGGGGGCACGAGATTACTTTTATTACTCAAAACTTTCGACATCAAACGACAATGATTTTAATGTTTGCTTGGTTGATTTATTTGTATTACTCGTATATGTTTTGCGTCACTCCAAGTTTACCGCTTTTCCATTTAAAAATCAACCTTTTACAAATCAAATTGAATTTTTAGAAAATTCAAACTTTCACAAATCAAGTTTTAATTAGAAAAGGTTGAATTTGATTTAAAAGAGGGAGAGCTCATAGTAATCTGCTAGTGTTAGCAGCTTGCGATTTATCAATATGATGTTCATAAAAGCCAAGAAGAAACTAGAAAAATACTTAACCGCAACTGAAAATAAATTCTTGTTTCCCACACTTGAGCCAAACCATAGACAGTCTCTATAATCAATTAGCGTTCGTTCGACTTATAGTTTCTCATTTAGCGGATCTTTTGATTACCAGTGAACGGTAAATAAAAATGAAATTTACAGGTTTATTTTAAAAAATTATTTTAAATTCAAGAAAAATGCAAATGCCCAACTTAATTTTGCAATTAGTGATGGTGTTTTTTTTGGGTTGTTTTTGGTGGGGTTCTCCTGATTTTGGAAATTCTTGCTTCCCGATTTCATATCCGCTTGTCTCAGGTTTCATTTTTTGATCACTTTTTAAAATTTCTCGAAATGTTTTCTCGAGATCCGAGGGTTATATACTTATTGCACATCGTAACTTGCTCAGTAGAATTAGTAACATTAAGCTCCTTGACAAAAAATTCCATGGGGGAATCATCATCCGGGTTTTCTAGATTTTTACAGTCTTTCCTAAATTATCCATTAATATCCAGATTTTATTATTGAAATTGTTCGAGATCAAACGATATTCACATAATATAGAGATTTTTTGAATTTTTCTGAGCTAATCGAGATTATTCCGCGGTTTATTCTAAATTTCTTAAGTTTTTCGACATTTCTAGGATCATTCGAGATTTTTAAAGATTTTCGAATTTATTCGAATTTTGTAAGGCAATGCGCTGCACTTCGCGTATGTTATTCGAAATTATTCACGAATGTCCAGGTTATTTACATTTAACATGGCGGTGATTAGTACGTAAAGGATGCACTTTGGTTTTACATAATTACGGATAATTTGATATTTGAGAACTTTCAAGAATATTCGAGATACTTTGAAAATTCGACATTTTTGAGATTATATTCGAAATTTGTGATGCTTTATCGATATATTTGGAACTCGTCGTAACATAGAGTTGCAAGATGTTTCATCTACTTTTGAACGATGGCCCGAATATGCCCTGAAAATTAAATCTGAGTAAACCAATTAGTTTTGTTACACATGGAACGATCGAAAATGGAACCACATTTTGGATGAAAGATATTTACATTTGAGAACAAATATTCTGAATTTTTTCCAAAAAATATCCTTTGTAATATCAAATTTCTGAGTAAAATGATTTGAGTTGAAAAGCTTCGATAAGTGAAAGCTCTTAAAAGTAAAAGTTAAAACGAAAGACAGAATTTATGGAAAGGCATAAAAACTACCGAGAAAGTAGTATAAATAAATTATCAAACTTAAAGCTCATTGAGAACAAATAGTCTAAATTAATCCTAAAATGCCACCTTACTTTGAAAAGCTCTTAAAATTAAAAGCTCTTAATAATTTACATTGAGCACAAATATTCTAAATCCTACCCAAAGTTCCGTCATCCCTTGTAATATCAAATGTTGAAGCAAAATGTGAAAGCTTTTAAACTAAAGCGCTTGACAGTTTTTTCAAATACATAATTTATGCTCATAAAACTTTGTACTAAAACCCTCAAATTATTAAAAAGCTCAAAAATGTTAAGTTCAAACCCAAAAAGTATGGATTAGTTGTCAAGCTTAAAGCTTATTGAAAACAAATTTTCTAAATTTAGTCCAAAATCCCACCTTCCTTTAAACTATCAAATTTCAAAATAAAAAGTAAATGATTTGGGTTAAAAAGCTTCGATACGTGAAAGCTCCTAAAACTAAAAGTTCGACATTCTTTGCAAATACATAAAACTTTTTATGAATAACCTCATAATCATTGAATTTAAATTTATCGACAAAAAATTCGATTTATTATTTTATACCCGTGTAAAATCAAAATTTTTCGAAGTGGTCAAATAAAAATTTCGTTAGTTTATTACCAGAGCCTAATGGTATCTGAATACAATGCATATGAATTGTAAGCGTAAAGAAATTCAGTTCAATGTTCAACCAAGCGCGCATCAAAAATATTTTTATTTAATTGTACCAACAACTTCTTGAGAAAACTGAATAAATGCTAAATTAACTAAATGTTGCTGCAATATTGTCCCAGGGTCTGTAATAACACATTATCTGTTTGTAGTCAGAATATTTAAACATTACCTGCAAAAAATCAAGAACACTGTAAGGTGTGATTATATTACAGATCCTAATACAATTCAAAGCAAATAAGGATTATCACTCGAATCCAGTTGCGTAACTAGGTGCCCGGAGCACCCGCAGCCGCGGGTGGGGCACACGGTTGTTGGGGCTCACGAGATTTCCTTTATTAGTTCAAATTTAAGATGAGATAGCTCAGATTAAGCTTAAAGTGCAAATTTACAGAATGGTACATTTTACAGAAAATTTTAAGAAAAGGCGGTGGTCTAATTTTTAGAAAAAGAAGAAATCATTGCTGTTGCTATTAGATATTTTCTTAAGACATTCTCAACCATTTCCTTTTGATTCTAACTCCAGAAAAACAAAAATGCTTTTAGGTTCTGACCGCTATTTAGATTTAGAAGAAAATTAGCTAAACCAGAGCCTTCTAGAGTATAGAGCCATAATCATAATGACGTATTTTTAAGAAGCTTTTTTAGTGGTATAAATTTTCATTGATTTCCATAGGTTTTTCAATGAAAAAAGCAAATATATTATAAAACGTTTATATAAATGTTTTCTACATACCTTGAACCGCAACATTCAAGAAGACTATATTGTTATTGAATAAATATTAATTACAGAAATATTAAAATTAAACTATGCCTAAGATATATTTTTCGAACTTCCATTTTGAAAAATAAATCAAAGTTGGCTCTGATGAATTTAAATAATACTTGCTAAATTGATCTTTAGTTTTACTAGTGTACGTAAGATGTCTAAAATGGTTACAGAAAAAAGTCGAAAAAAAGTTATTTAACCGTAAAATTATCACACGTTCCTATATTTTGTGAATTGGTTTTGCTTTTCTTACAATTTTTGAACTTGAAATTTCCCCAGATGGTAATTTTTGGTACGATTTTTCCAAATTTTTACGGCCATCACTGTCATCTATGTATTATTATATTGACTTAATGACCAAATGAATTGTAGTAAGCTTTTATTTTAATTTGACCAGAATGCTGTTGTTATGAAATTTTTTTATATTTTAGTTTAAATAATTCAATTATTACAAGAAAATGAAAACGATTTACTTAAACGACATTCATATATGTTGAAATTCAAATATTTATGAAAGTATTTCAGAAATCATATTTAAGAATTTGTAAGGTTTTCATTTAAAAATTTGTTTTTGGAAAAAAAGTGATTTCCTATATGTTTTGTGTATTTTACTATGAAAAGTTTGGTTTTTTCCTCGTTACTAATTCCTTTATAAAAGCTGTGTTTTTTAGGCTATGGCTTTGTATAATCAAGGTTGCTTTGGCTAAACTCACCAGAGCACCCTGTATTTTATAGAGCCATAATCAAAAAATCTGAGCTTTTATAAGGGAATTAGAAACGAGGAAAAAACGAAACTTTTCATAGTAAAACACACAAAACATATGGGAAATCACTTTGTTTCCTAAGACAAATTTTTAAATGAAAACGTTACAAATTCTCAATTATGATTTCTGAAATACTTTCATAAATGTTTGAATTTCAGCATATATGAATTTAAGTAAATCGTTTTAATTTTCTTGTAATAATTGATTTATTTAAACCAAAATATAAAAAAAATTTCATAACAACAGCATTCTGGTCAAATTAAAATAAAAGCTTACTACGATTCGTTTGGTCATTAAGTCAATATAATATTACATAGATGACAGTGATGGCCGTAAAAATTTGGAAAAATCATACCAAAAATTACCACCTGGGGAAATTTCAAGTTCAAAAATTGTAAGAAAAGCAAAACAAATTCACAAAATATAGGAACGTGTGATAATTTTACGATTAAATAATTTTTTTTCGTATTTTTCTGTAACCATTTTAGACATCTTACGTACACTAGTAAAACTAAAGATCAATTTAGCAAATATTATTTTAATTTGTCAGAGCCAACTTTGATGTATTTTTCAAAATGAAAGTTCGAAAAATATAATTTAGAAATAATTTAATTTTAATATTTCTGCAATTAATATTTAATTAATACCAATATGGCTTTCTTGTATATTGTTCTTAAAGGTATGTAGAAAACTTTTATATAAACATTTTATAATATTTTTGCTTTTTTCATTGAAAAACTTGAAAAGTTATACCACTAAAAAAGCTTCTAAAAAATACGTCATTATGATTATGGCTCTATACTCTAGAAGGCTCTGGTATTACTCGTATAAGTTTTGCGTAACTCCAAGTTTACCCTTGTTGCATTTAAAATTCAACCTTTTACAAATCAAGTTTTGATTAAAAAAATAGAGGTTTGGCCAACACACGACTTTCTTTTACGAACAGAGAATCTTGAGAAATTTTATTTTTGGTTTTATAATTTTTTAATTTTTTTTAAATTTTTGGAAACATTTTGTATTAAGTAGTTTTTTGTAAACCTTATACGTTTTAAGATATTTGCAAAATAAATTTTCTGGACTAATGGAGTGGCCACTTCTAGTTAGCCGATTTGGAGTAAAATTCACTGGGACCTCCCAATTTAGCAAAAAAGCTTAAATCTGAAATTTCAGTTCGATTGGTTAAACCATCTGGGCTGTAGAGAGGACACAGACTGACAAACAGACACCATTTCGAAACCCACTTTTTCGGACTCAGGGGACCTCAAAACACATAAATCTCTAAAAATCTCAAGGTCCAAAATTTTCATGATTACTATACTTTATTTTACTAGAGTAAAAGAAAGTAAAACGTTGAATTTGATTTTCCAACAGACAAAATTCATTTTGCTAAAGTTTAAATTTGATTTAAAAGAGTGAGCTTATAGTAAATTGCTGGTGTTAGCAGCTTGCGAAGATATTTATTTATTTATTTACATCTATTCTACACTTAATGAATAGTTAAAAAGAAATAAAAAGAATACTAACAATACGGAACATTACCTGAAAAAACGAAAACTTTAAAAACGTAAAATGAGATTAAAAATTGCAATTACTAATTGTCTTCCGAAAATACACTCTGGATCTCTCAAAATGAAATAAATGGTAAAATTCATTAAAAATTCTAGCCATTGACTTGCTTGGTTCATTGGAACCATAATTCGTTCTCTGAAAGTCAACAAACACAAATTTCCTTGGACGCAAGCTTCTGGTAGGTACGTAAATGTTCCAAGCAGAAATGAGTTCAAGACACTTAATGCGGCTACTAAGAGAATCACTAACAAACAAGGCAGATGCAATTTTTCGGCGTTTAACCAACGTATCAATGTGAAGGCACTCACACCGAATCACATACGATGGGAGACTGCGCACCTGCTCCCACATAGGTAGGTGACGATCAGATAAATGACCAAGCTTCCTGGCCATATAGATAGTAAAACGTTTCTGAATAGATTCCAATCTTGCAAATATGCACATCATGATGAGGATACCAAACCACTACAGCATATTCAAGGTGAGATCTTACTAAAGAAGTATATAAACTAACACACGAAAATGCATCCATAAAATCCTTTGTCATTCTAAAAATAAAACCTAACATAGAATTGGCCTTTAATATTATTTTATCTATGTATAACGCAAAAGTTAATTTCTGATCAAACAGAACTCCTAAATCAACAGTTGAAGTTACTCTACAAAGTAGATCTCCATCAAAATAATAATTAACAATATTTGGATTGAGTGTTCTGAAAAACGACATCACCTTACACTTTTGTACATTGATGAACAATTTATTCTTAGAGCACCAACTAGACAATATATTAATTTCAGATTGCAAAACCTCAGCATCACTTACAGATTGAACATGCATGAAAATCTTCAAATCATCAGTAAATAATAAACATTTACAGAATTTAAAAATATTAGGAATATCATTCACGAATAAAAGAAATATAATTGGGCCTAAATGGGACCCCTGAGGGACTCCTGAATGACAATAGATATAATCTGACTTAACATCATTCAATAGAACATACTGCTTCCTACCAACTAGATAAGAAGAAATCCATTTAAGAAAATTTGGATCAAGACCAATAACCGAAAGTTTTTCAATAATAATTTTATGGTCGATTGAATCAAAAGCTTTAGCAAAATCAAAGTAAATTGAATCAACTTTGGCGCCTTTAGATTCAAGTGGCTCAATAGTGAATTTAGTAAATTGCAACAGATTGGTAGTCGTAGATTTTCCACTAGTGAAACCATGCTGGAAACAAGAAATTATCTCTTTAGTATGGAATAACAAATGTTTCGACACAATTAATTCGAAAAGTTTTGGTATAGACGAATTGAAATACCACGATAATTTGATATATCAGAACGGTTACCCTTTTTGTAAATTGGAACAATGTGAGAAATTTTCCAAGCTGTAGGAAATTGTCCAGAAATTAATGATTGGTTAAAAAGATAACATAATGGAGTTACAATATATGAGCTCACACATTTAAGTATTGACGAAGGTATCCCATCAGGCCCACATCCATCATTAAAATCTGACAGATATTCATAAATGTCATCTTCAGTTATTGTTAGGTACGGAATGTTAAATTGGCAATTACTAACAGTAGGGTCGCTTTCAAAGGATCCGTAATTAACTTTATATACCGATTGAAAGAAACTAGCAAAACCCTCGCAGATTTCAGGAACCGTGCTCAGTTTACCTCCATTAAAAATCATTACCGATGGAAAGCCAGTTGTATTACGTTTTTCGTTAACAAACTTCCAAAATGTTTTAGGGTTTTGTTTGATATTAGTTTCAATCACACTTATATACTGACAATATTTAGAATGAAATACAGATTTAAATTGTTCACGTAGATCAACAAATTTGGATTTATTCAGTTGACAATTATTGGATCTGAATCTATAGTAAGCTCTATTTTTACGGTTACGTAAGTTGATCAAATCAGAATCAAACCATGGTGGATAATTATAGTTACGTTTTTTCCTCAAAGGTGCGAATTTATCAAAAGCAACAAATAGTAAGTCATTAAAATTTTTTACATTTTCATTAACATCATTGGCTCGAAAAAAATCATCCCAACAAATGCAGCGGAGATATTCAGAGAGACCAGGTGTGTCGCATTCCTTAAAATCATAAAACGAATCATCAAAAGAAAAAACCCGACATTTATCATCTCGATTACCAACATGAAATATAATCTCGAGGGAATTATGATTAATATCATTTTCCTTGAAAGATGTCAAAGACTCATGAACGGACAAATATTCCGTATTATTAACAAAAATTAAATCTAAAAACGAATTGTTATCATTACAAAATAAATTTACTTGTTTGAGATTGAAACTGAACAGTGCATCCACCACCGCTGCATCATTTGCAAATAGAATTTCGAAGGGAGTAACCCCAAAGACTCAGTTTCACTATCAACCAACCAATTAATATTACTTAAATTAAAATCACCTAATACAACTAAAGTATCATTATAATTAATTATATTAACCAATTCACATATACAATCTACATGATTCAAATAAACATCAGTAGGTGAGCTAGGTGGTATGTACAAAACTATAAAATAAAATAAATTATTACAAATTAAGGTACTACAACCAGCTCACTTTGCATAGAAGAATGGGCTGCAAACAGCACACCACCTCCACTTTTTTTAGTGCTGTTAAAAATAGATCTATCACATCTATAAACGACAAAGTCATCAGAAAAGAACTCATTATTAAAGATCCCCTCATGAAATCCAGTTTCCATAAGAGCAAAAAATTGAAAATCCGTTGAATAAAAGAAATTCAAAAATTCAGCTGACTTAGAAGACATACGCCCAACATTACGATAAAATAATCTCGGAGACGTCAAATTATAATGATTAGTTTGTTTATCAAAACGACTGGCATCAGTTAAAGAGTTGGTTGGTTTCGTTGAAGAACGGGAAAATTCGATTTATTGGTTTGTCCCTTATTAAAAATTTCAAATTATTTAATTAATGACCCAGCCGGCCAAGAAGTAGGTTGTAATAAATTCTCAAAATCAGTAACGTCCACATATAATTTAAATGACGAAAAATTACGGTCTGCATCATTAATCCGTCGAGATATAATACGCTGGCAGTTTACATCCTCAATGCTAAATTTATCTTTAAGATAATTCAAAATTATAGCTTCGGAAACATCTTTATGGAGTCAAGAAACAAATAAAGTTTTACGTGGCTTCACAACCTGGAGCGATGAGACCAGATCACCAGGGCCAATAATAATTGGTCGCTCAGAATGAGGTTTGTAATGATGTGCAGCCCCACTATTATGAACATGATGAGAAGCTTGAAACGACAGTGGCGATTTAGTATTATTCTTCGATTGATCCCGATCATGATTGATTGAGTTTGCAGATGACTTAAACACATGACCATCAACGTCACTAGCATCGATTAACGGTTGATGACCAGAACAGCAATCAGGAATATGGTGAGATTTGTTCAAAATCTCAGTAATCAGTTTGTTAATAGCGCCCAGGGGGGGTTGTTTTTGGTGGGGTTCTCTTGATTTTGGAAATTCTTGCTTACCGATTTCATATCCGCTTGTCTCAGGTTTCATTTTTTGATCACTTTTTAAAATTTCTCGAGATTTTTTCTCGAGTTCCGAGGGTTCTATACTTATTGCATATTGTAGCTTGCTTATTATAGTAGAATTAGTAACATTAAGCTACTTGACAAATAATTCCATATTTACACGAATTTTCGGAATTTTTCCAAATTTTCGTGGGTTTTTTTAGATTTTTACAGTCTTTCCCATATTATTCATTAATATCCAGAATTTTCGGTATTATTGAAATTGTTCGAAATCAAACGATATTCACATAATATAGAGATTTTTTGAATTTTTCTGGGCTAATCGAGATTATTCCGCGGTTTATTCTAAATGAATTTTGGATTATTGAGCCGTATATATGTACAATAGAGGAATATTTTGTTTTTATTTCGCTGTCGTCAATCTGATTTTCTTTATTAGAATTTACCGAATTTATTCTAATAATCAAATCTTGTTTATTATTACTTATTGTTTTTAGATAATTTTTCATTGGTGATATTTATTTTTCATTTTAATCGATTTATAGGTAATTATTTGTACTCGTTAAATAAGAATATCATTTTTGTTATTATGAGTAGACCGTCGGGTGTTAAATGTGCAGTTTTGCACTGTAATTCTAAATTAAAAGATGGTCCTCGTGTTTTTAAATATTCTACGCACTATTCGAACCACGAACTTTGGTTAAAAAATTGTGGCATATCAAACCATTTTGAGGCAAGCTATATTCTTAAACGCAAGCTTAAACAGACAGCTGTACCAACATTATTTTTACCCCAATCTACAAATTAGCAAAGGGGTATAGTTAATTTAAATACTGAGTCAACTAATCAAATTCAAAACTTCAAAAATCAAACCCTTTACAATTGCCAGCACCTTATAATGCCGCTTCAAAGTTAAAAACCTTCTCAAATAAGCCACAAGAAGATATGTGTTTAGCAGAAATTGCACAATTACCCGATCCGTATTTTGACAATACGTTGCAAGTAAATGCTCCAATGCTATTGCGAAAAAAATAAAAAAAATATCGAGGTTTACCGATCTTTAAATCGAAGTTTTTTTTTCAAATTAACAAATTACGAAATGATAATAAGGAATTACGAAGAAAAATTAAAAATTTAGGGCAAAGAGATCTAATTGCAAATAAAAAACTGATCGATTTGAAAAATCAAAGCAAATAAAAGTGAACACTCCAAAAACTTTTGTCGATTGCTACTTTTAGAAAGAGCGAAAACACAGAAGTGGCCCGAAACATTTAAAATACATGCGGAAAACATTTATTACCGGTCCCCGAAATCTAACGTTTTTCGACATTTCTAGGATCATTCGAGATTTTTAAAGATTTTCGATATTAGTAGTTTTTGAGATTATGCCAAAATTTCGATATTTCTCTTGAATGTCCAGGTTATTTACGTTTAACGTGGCGATGGTTAGCACGTATAGGATTCACTTTGGTTTTACATAATTACGGATAATTTGATATTTGAGAACTTTCAAGAATATTCGAGATGCTTTGAAAATTCGACATTTTTCAAATTATATTCGAAATTTGGGATCGATTTATTTAGAACTCGTCATCGGTTTCATCTACTTTTGAACGATGGCCCGAATATGCCCTGAAAATTAAATCTGATCAAACCAATTGGTTTTCTTACACATGGAACGCTTGAAAATGGAAACACATTTTGGATGAAGGACATTTACATTGAGAACAAATATTCTGAATTTTTTCCAAAAAATACCCTTTGTAATATCAAATTTCTGAGTAAAATGATTTGAGTTGAAAAGCTTCGATAAGTAAAAGCTCTTAAAACTAAAAGTTAAAACGAAAGACAGAATTTATGGAAAGGCACAAAAATTACCGAGAAAGTAATATAAATAAATTATCAAACTTAAAGCTCATTGAGAACAAATAGTCTAAATTAATCCTAAAATGCCACCTTCCTTTGAAAAGCCCTTAAAATTCAAAGCTCTTAATAATTTACATTGAGCACAAATATTCTAAATCCTACCCAAAGCTCCGTCATCCCTTGTAATATCAAATTTCGAAGCAAAATGTGAAAGCTATTAAACTAAAGCTCTTGACAGGTTTTTCAAATACATAATTTATGCTCATAAAACTTTCTATTAAAACCCTGAAATTATTAAAAAGCTCAAAAATGTTAAGTGCAAGCCGAAAAAGTATGGATTAGTTGTCAAGCTTAAAGCTTATTGAAAACAAATATTTTAAATTTAGTCCAAAATCCCACCTTCCTTTAAACTATCAAATTTCAAAATAAAAAGTAAATGATTTGGGTTAAAAAGCTTCGATACGTGAAAGCTCCTAAAACTAAAAGTTGGACATTTTTTGCAAATACATAAAACTTTTTATGAATAACCTCAAATTATGAAAAGACTCAGAAATGTTAAGTTTAAACCCAAATACATAGTATAAATTAATTATCAAGCTTAAAGCTCATTGAACACAAATATTGTGACGGTGACACCTAGATTGTAATAGAACAAGTTAAATTAATAGCTCAATGTTTTACTGTACTAAAAGGGAATTTTCCACGATAAAATTGTTCTAAATGTTTCTACACTATTCTTACTGGAAAAGTCATGAACTTTCTAGAAGTTTGGTTTGTGTATAAGGATAAAAAGGCGAACGAAATCGAATTGGATTATTAGTATTTGGTAAGCGATAGTGTAAAGATTAAAAAATGATTTAAAAAGTGTTTTTGGTGCGAAATAAAAAGTAAAAGTGATCAATTTATATAAAGTGATTTTGTGTTGGTAAGATATATTGATATGAGTGAAGATACGAAAGAAATAAAAATTAGAAATTATATTACGAATTCTGTAGATATATTTTTCTTACTTTTGGCTTCGGAAAGGATAGGAATAAAATATACCTTAAAATGGTTCATCAACAAGTTTGGTTTCAGAAAGGGATTTTGCCGCTTCTTCGCCTGAATTCCGGTTCGATGAGAAATGACTTGATTTTTTATTTCGACTAGCCTTTTGCATTTTTACTTAAAGAAGCCGAAATAAAAAATCAAGTCAGGGGTGGAATCATGAAATCCGGACAGAAAATTTTAGCGGTAGTAAACAATTCTATGAAAAATTTAGAATAAACTCAAAAAATGGTCAAAGTTACCAAAGTTATTGGGTAACTTTGACCAACTTTGGTAATTTTGACCAATTTTTTGAGTTTATTCTAAATTTTTCAAAGAATTGTTTACTACTGCTAAAATTTTCCGTTCGGATTTCATGGTTCCGCCCCAGTTCTCATTTGTCATAAAAACGGAATTCAGTATTGATTGATTATTTCCATATATTTTATAGAAAATTCGTTTTTTCGAAAATCTCTAGTAGAAATAAAAAATTATAAAAGGGCAAATAAATTAGTAAAGCTGATGGGGAAGGATCTCTTTGGGTGTTAAAGACATCTAGTGGAACACAAAAGAACAATGGATGCAAACTTTGGAAGAAAACTTGAGTCGATAAGATTTCTGTAAATATATACTCGTATTATAAAACAGTCTTACTTAAGCTTTTTAGCACGATACTTTAATGGTATTTTACTTTAACACTATGCGCGTTGTGGATAAACCAAAAATTAATTAAACATTAAGAAAGATAAAAATATTAAATTCCAAGCTGCTTATTTTATTAATCCCAAAACGAAATCCGATAACACCATCTTCCATAAACAATAAATTTTTATTGAAATCAATTAATTCATCAGCTGTCTGCTTTGGGATCTATGTATGTATACATTGTACAATGTGAGTATAATAAAAATAAAAAAGGAAAAGACATTACCACGACAAAAAAAAATTCGCCAAAGAAACAGCTTCATTGTAATAATGAACATGCGCGCTCTTCCGCTTATATTTGTAAGGATATACGAGTATAACAAATTTGGTGGATAAAAATCGATAGATAAAATAAATGTTCATTTTGAGCTTTTCTCTACATATATCACAATTTATACACAAGCTTTTTTTTTTTGATTTGGTATACGTATAGATACTGTTGTTGTTTTCTTTTTTTTTTTAATGTGCTAACACAAAATTTTTATATCTTTTGTATAAAAGATGCGAAAAGTGTCTTGTATTAAAATTACTAAAATATGAATTTAATTAATTACAAAACATTATTAATTTAGTTCTTATATATTCCTTATAAAAATAATCAAAAAGTTTAAATTGTCGTGAAATTTTGTGAGCCTGATTGAAATGAAAATTTGATAATAAATAATTAGAATATGAATATATTTGTAAGTTAAGGGATGGGGGGGGGGGGGGCTACATAGTTTGAAGCTAATAGTAAAAATATTTATTAACTTAAATAATTTTTGGGTGGAAAAATTCAAAAAATCCTTTCTAGGATATATTTACTATAAGAATACGCCCTATATTTGACAAATCTAATTTTTTTTTTTTTTTTTTTGCTTGTGTGTTCTAATTTCAGAATTGTTTTTGCAAAACAATCATTAATTGACGGAAAATTAGAAATTTTGAAAAAATTGTGTCGCGTATAAAGAAGGACCCAACTAAATTTACAAAACGGCAAAATGTTGAAAGTAAAAATAAAATATATTTTTAGCACAATATTTGTAATATTTTGGTTGACAGGAGGATTTTGTTCCGAAGATGAAGAACGTTTGGTTCGTGATCTGTTTCGCGGGTATAACAAACTTATACGACCCGTACAAAATATGACCCAAAAAGTGGATGTACGATTTGGATTAGCTTTCGTCCAATTGATAAATGTGGTAAGATTTAATTGTAACAGTATATAGAATTAACAGATTTAACAGAATTATTTTTGCTTTCAGAATGAAAAGAATCAAATTATGAAATCTAATGTGTGGCTGCGATTAGTGTGGACCGATTATCAGCTGCAATGGGATGAAGCTGATTATGGAGGTATTGGAGTGCTTCGGCTTCCCCCGGACAAGGTTTGGAAACCAGATATAGTCCTGTTTAACAAGTAATTATTATAAATTATAAACTAATTATTATAAACTAATGGTTTACCGAATCGACAGTGCCGACGGTAATTACGAAGTGCGATACAAGTCAAATGTGCTAATTTATCCCACCGGTGAAGTATTATGGGTTCCACCAGCTATTTACCAATCTTCGTGCACCATTGATGTCACATACTTCCCATTCGATCAGCAGACATGCATCATGAAATTTGGTTCATGGACATTTAACGGAGATCAGGTATCACTAGCGCTATACAATAATAAAAATTTCGTTGATTTATCAGATTACTGGAAATCGGGTACATGGGACATAATCGAAGTACCCGCTTATTTAAATGTGTACGCCGGCACCGGCAATCAACCAACCGAAACCGATATCACCTTTTACATAATTATCCGTCGCAAAACACTTTTCTACACAGTGAATTTAATTCTTCCGACCGTTTTGATTTCATTCCTTTGTGTCCTCGTATTTTATTTACCCGCCGAAGCTGGCGAAAAAGTTACACTCGGTATTAGTATTTTACTGTCACTGGTTGTCTTCTTGTTACTGGTATCGAAAATTCTACCACCAACATCACTTGTCCTGCCACTAATCGCCAAATATTTACTATTCACCTTTATTATGAATACGGTATCAATTTTAGTGACGGTCGTAATTATTAATTGGAATTTCCGAGGACCGCGTACCCATCGTATGCCAATGTGGATTCGGTCCGTCTTTCTACATTATTTACCAACCATATTGCTAATGAAACGTCCTCGAAAAACTCGTTTACGCTGGATGATGGAAATGCCCGGTATGAGTGTACCACCACATCCGCATCCATCGTACGGATCACCAGCCGAAATACCAAAACATATAAGTGCAATTGGTGCTAAACAGGCAAAAATGGAAGTAATGGAACTATCCGATTTACATCATCCGAATTGTAAAATTAATCGTAAAATAAATACGGGCTCAGAATTGGGTGGTGTTGGCCCAGGTGATCCGTGTCGTCGAGAATCAGAAAGTTCTGATTCAATACTTTTATCGCCTGAGGCGAGTAAAGCAACAGAGGCAGTCGAATTTATTGCCGAACATTTACGTAACGAAGATCTATATATACAAACGCGAGAGGATTGGAAATATGTAGCGATGGTAATCGATCGTTTACAACTGTACATATTTTTTATTGTTACTACAGCGGGTACGGTTGGTATTCTAATGGATGCACCACATATATTCGAGTATGTTGACCAGGATCGCATCATTGAAATTTATCGGGGCAAATAAATGTAATTTATAATATATATTATGATAAACAAAACTTAAAGTTAACAATAATTAACAATTTTATTTGTATTAACTGGATTCTGTGGCCCCCCACCTCTCTAAAAATTGTTTTAATTTAAAATTTCAAAAGTGAAACAAAATTATTTTGTAATGTATGTATGTAGTATTAGAGGGGCCACAAATAAGTCAAGTTTGAGAAACGCTGATTTTTAAACAATATACGCTTTCTTTACTATTATTTATCAAAAAGGTTTCATTCATTCCATAAATCATTTTATAATTAATTTAAAAATCAAATTTGGACTTCCATTTTAATTATAAGCACAAGAAAACAATTTTTTAATCAAATTGCCAAATTATTAATGCTTGTCTATGATTTAATAAAATTTTTTTTATTTTACATAAATTCTAGTAAGTTATTCTTCATTAGGTTTAATGCAAAAATGGAATTTTTATACATAAAACACAAATAAGAATATTATCGTATAAATTATAATTTGCTCAAAATCATATAAAATAAAAAATAAAAATTAGTAATTTTTACTATTTAAATAAGATAAATTAGTTGAAATTTAATCAAATTATTTATAAATAAATTTTTTTAAGATATTTAGTGTTAAATATTAAATATTAGTACACGTTAAAAATAAATCGAATTTTTAATTCAAAATACAATAACAATATCAAATTTTTAACAAATATATATGATTTTAATTATTTCACTTTTAATCATATTAATATAATATACTGCAATACTATTAAAAATATAATTTTTGTTATAATAAATAAAATAAAATAAATAAATCGTTGTTATTTAGTTATTTTTAGACAAAAACATAAATAAATTGATGTTCAACAAAAAAGAAAAAAAAATAATTATAATAATAAAACATATGAAATGTATTAAATTGTTAATTATAATATAATTAACATTTTCAGAGGAATAAAAATAAATATTAGCTTATAATAAATTTTGTATTACAGAATAATAAATAAAAGCATTATAAGATTTTTTTTTAAAAACTTATATATCAACTATATATTTTAGCAAACAACAAATAAATAAACTAAATACACGTAAGACATACATAATATATTTATTATTAATATTTAATAAGCAAAAAAAAAACATTAAAAATGAAATAAGGCAACAATTATTAAAAATTGGAAAACACAAAATAAAAAAAACATATTTGTTATATAATTAAAATTTAATACCGACCTTTTGTTTCTATTTATCCGTGATTAAACGTGTTCACTCAACCACGCGCACAACAAAACTGTTAAATTTATATTCTTAACTACATTAATTCATTGTCCTTCTATGTATATATGTATGTAGCAAAAATTCAAATGCAAGCAATTGCAAATACTAATTTTAATAAACCAAACTGTACTTTAATTAAACAGTACAGAAGCGGAATGCTAACAAAAATGTAAAGTGTAATTAATGTTAAAATTCTAGTAATAGGGCAGTCCTCCTGTTAAGCTCATTAACCAGTGGCGTAACTACAAATTATGGGGCCCCCTCCACCCAACGCAACATTTTTTTTTGTCCTAAAAGCAAACCAAGGGTGACGGAATTTTGGATAAAATTTAGAATATTTGTTCTCAAAGTTAATCATCAATCATCAAAAGCTTTAAGTGTTTTGAGAGGTTTTCAAAACAAACCATTTAACTCTAAAATTTGATATTATACACAGGAAGATGGTATTTTTGGATAAATTTAGAATATTTGTATTAAATGAGCTTTAAGCTTGATAATTAATTTATACTATGTATTTGGGTTTAAACTTAAGATTTCGAAAGAGACTTAAGAGACTTTTAATAATTTTAGGTTTTTGTTACAATATTTTATGTGCAAAAAATAAGTATTTGCAAAAATTTTCAAGAGCTTTTAGTTTTAAGAGCTTTCACTGATTGAAACTTTTTAAACAATTTATCCCAAAAAAATTCCGCTACCCTTTGTAACGGAATTTTAGGATAAATTTAGAATGTTTGTTTTCAATGAGCTTTTAGATTATGAGCTATTAATTTATACTTTTTGGATTTGAACTAATCGTTTGTGAGCCTTTTTTTAATTTGAAGTTCTTCATCAAAAGTTTTATGTATTTGCAAAAAATGTCGAACTTTTAGTTTTAGGAGCTTTCACGTATCGAAGCTTTTAACCCGGAAGTCTGAAAAGTTAACGTTGTAATCCTCTCCCATTAGGGTACACGATCCATTAGTCATGCTATATACTTCCTCCACTGTGTACATTAGAATTGAGAAAAATAATAAAAACCAATTTGTATTCAGTCAAAGCCAATAGAAAGAAATGTTGTTACACTGCCCCTTGTCTGGCGTAACACGGTTCGCAATTGCTTTCGGCGCTGCGTATATGTATTTAAATTTTTTTTTTTTTTTTTTACCGCTTAATGACGATAGCAAATTGTTTGATTCGTTTGCCTTTTGGCTGTGTTGGTTTGGTATAGCATGCAATCGGTGTTATATCGTACGATGATGACGAATATCAATCTTCAGTCAGTAATTGGTTATGATATTACACGATCGATTGCATTGGCGGTGTTGTATTGGGAAATAAATGCGTGACTACGAAAGCGTTAAGAGCGGTGACGAAGAAAGATTTTTTGTTTTTTTGAATCGAATGGGAGAATAAAAAAAATTTTAATCGGAAAAATTAAAAATTTTGAAATGAGTCGAGGCAGTAGTTTGATAGCGAGTGGTCGAAAATGATTTTTGTTCTCGACCGTGGACTATCAAAACCTCTAAAGTTGTTTGTTTTTAATTGAATTTTTTTCTTTTAATTAAATATAAAGTTAAGTGCCGTGGGGTCATATATTTTTTATTGCCGTGTCGCTAGTTTTTTTTTATATAATAGGTGCTAATAAGATTATTGCCGATTGGCGTCTTTAAATTTTTTTTTGTTGCACTTATGTTAATATTAGTGCCTTTTGTTTATTTTTTAAAATTCTACAGGTGCCGTCTGGCTTCAAGAATTTAAGTGTGTGTATGTACTAAGTAATTTAATTATAAAACCATAAAAATAACAAATAGCGGTTTTGTGATTGTTTTGATTTATTGCTCTCTTTTGGTGATTGAGGGCAAATTTGAAGGGTTTCGTGAATGAGAAGATATGTGAAAAAAAGTAGTTTTCCTTTGTGCTTTTCGACAAGCATACAAGGAAAAAAAATAAAAATTCTTCTACGATACGGATGGGGATGAACAGTTACAGGTGGATTATGATCGGTTGAGGTCACCCGGTCGACATTAAGGTATCGTGTTTATTATTTTGTTGTAGTATTTTTTTATCTTTAATTTATCTTAATTTATTTTCTTTTGTGAGCCAACCTTTGATTGTCGCTTGTTTTCGTTTGGCACTATATTTTTTGATTATATAACGTTTCCTTCACAGCTCTCGCGATATTGTGGTCAGACATTTGCTGCTATTATCGTCCGCTAATATTTACATTATTATTCATCTCCCGTATCTACTAGGATATTATTTATCATTATTATTTATTTCTACCATTTGCCGCGATTATTCACCATTTTTCCATCTCCGTTATTATTTATCTCCATTATTTACTGTAATCAACCATCGTTATCACTTGCGGTCATCAATTATAGTCATCTTTTACCGCCATTATTTTGTCTTTAACTTTTTTTTTTTTTGGATTCTTAGTCGCTATTAGTAGCTTCATTGTTTTATTATGTTATCGGTATATTCACGGTATCATGAGTGAGTAGTGTCGATAAAGTGATCGGGGTGAGTGGCTGAGGGAGGGTTCTCGTTTGAATCGGTTTTTCCATACTTCTCCGGCCGTGTCGATCTCTCATGGCAGGCTGTCGGAGATATCGACACAGCACATGTGCTGTCCGCTTGCGTAGGGCGGACTGCATACATCACGTGGGATCACTACATGGTTTGTTACCGAGGCGCCCTTCCATCTTTTATCCGCATCGGTACCAGTTGGACCGGAAAGGCAATTCCGGTAGACTGGCCGATGATAAGGGGGCCGCCGTAACAGACTGTGCCGGACGGACGCATCCAAATTTTTTAATTTTTTTTTTGCTCCTGAAGATTTGACAATGTTTAGCTTTTTCTACTTTTTTCTGATGTTTATTTCTTTTCTCTCTATGCGGTTATTCAAGCACAGATTCATGTCTGGAAACCCCCGGACAAATCGTGAGCTCTATAGCCAGCTATTTATACCGCACCAGACCTCTCTATTCGCGTCTGATAACGAAATCTTCGAATTTCGTTACAATGTATAACATTTTTGTTAGTTTTGATTATAACATGCAAGATAAAATCTCTTTTCCATATACTGCCTTACAAAATCAACACCAATAGAAAGTCATCCTGTATTTTTCGTAATCGTTTTACCATATATGTAGTTTCATAGTAAAGAAAAAATTGTACGTATGTACCTTATTTTAAGCTTAGTAAAAAATACATTCGATATTGGAGGCTCTTATTTATACAGTAAGCTCTGGTACCGTCAAGTATTGTTTGGGTGGTTTTTCCCGGATTTTTTTTTGTTCCCGGGAAACGGGAAATTAGAAACCAATTTTCCCAGGGTTCCCGGGATTTTAAAAATAAAATAAAATCATAAATTACGAATACACATGTCAACACAACATAAAATGTATATAAAACTACTTCAACGATGTTCGCTTCTTTGAGCAAAAATTAGATGAGGCCGAAAATACCCTTTCACTTTCAATTGAAGTAGGTTGGATGGTTATTAGCAACTGTTTCAGTACTTAATACCAGCAACTGCAGGTTCAACACTTCTGCAGATTTGTTGTAATGTTTCCCGTATTTCCGTATATTTGACGAACGGCAAAAGATCTTGGTTTCTTCGTTCTTTAAAACTTCCAATAACTCTGTTGAAATATTATCTTCATTTGCACGTAAAGATTCAAACAAAAACTTTAAAATCGCATCAGCTGTAACCAAATTTGCATCACATCTTCCCAAAGCTTTCACAGCTAATTTGAATGGCTGAAGCGCATTGAAAATATTCAACAATTTAATTTAATGCCTCTCGAACTGAGTTAACAATTTTTATAAATCTTTCAATCATGATCACAATGCTATTCCATCTTGTCTTACAATCCAAAAGCATACTTAATTCCATTCCGTAATTTTGCTTCACATACTCTTGAAGAATTGAATTTCTTTTCGGTGACGTTTTAAAAAATTTTATAATTTTTGTAAATTAATATCGTCACGTTCACATTTCGGGACTATATCATCGTTTGATTGATCATCATTATCAGATTCAGAACATTCTTTTCTTCGGTACTGGAGCTATATTTATTTTCATCATTATTTTAACATAATTAGTGGGTATATTCAGACAATGCTCCAAATTTTACCATCATGGCAGCACCATCTGTGGTTGATGCGACTACATTTGTTGAATTTATTAGCTGCGCAAGCTCCTTCAATTTTTACTAATCCTATTGTTTGTCAAAATGGATATTTATATTTAAGTAGCGCCGATTCCGTAAACTCGTCCATTCATCTAATGTCAGGTTGAATTTATCATATTTATCTTTATGAAATTTTAATTTTTGTTACAATATCAGATTTTGCAATTACATAGAATTCGTGAATCAGTTTCATTCTATTAGTTTTTCCTTTTGTTAATCTATATTGGATTGCCTATCATTTAGTGATTGGCGAATAAATTCGCTTTTGTTTATACCGTGGATTGAAAACCCATCAAGTGCCGCAAGTCTTGCCACTATTTCTACCAAAGATTGCCTTTTAGTGAAAAATGAAATTATAGTTTGTTTCGTAGAATTTGATAAAACTTTTCCTAAGTTGCTTGGACCAGCCTCTTGATCGTCATTTGTATTTCGTTTACATACATGTTGCAAACGCGTTATTAACCCGCTTGTTGACGAACCCTTGCAACTATATTGTGCTAATTGATAGAAAAAGGCCTTGTGTCAATTGATTAAAAAATAGAGAATAGACAAAAAATCTCGGGAATTTTTAGTTTTTTCCCGGGAAACGGGAAACAAAAAATTCGGAAATTTCCCGGAAATTCCCGCCCGAGAATTCCCGGGAAGAACCCTCTATTTGTGGCCTTCTTGAATCAGCTTAACGATTTTCGTTATATTACCAGGCCCTTGAGTTATTTATGTAATCGACCACCAACTCTCAGTAATCTCAGTAAAATGGTGAGAATGGCAGTAACTTACATTTATTGTCGATTGGTTTGTTGTTCTTTTGATTATGAGAGCTTCATGCATTTCTTGAGGTGACGTAATGCTATACCTGATTCGTATTTCATTAGCTTTAGCTTATTGATAAACCGTCTACAATATGATATTATTCATTGAATATTCTTTAAATTTGAATGTTTCAAGTATTTCATCGTCTCTCACTCTCATTATTTTGGCTAGTGCTACTAACTTTTCCTCTGGGACGTTCTCAAGTCTCACCTCTAAATTATGAATTGGCCAAATTTTTGAAGTGTTTCTTAACCAACTTGGACTACTCCGTCATATTTGATGTCTTTCGAGACTTTCAGCTTCCATGTCTCTCTCTCAATTAATATAGTTCCATGTTGTTTCGCTGGTTACCCTAGCGATCCCTGTAATTCTGTTTGCAACAAATGTTTTAAATCAATGCGATTCTGCTTTAATCCAAGCGAGTACGATCAATGAGTCGGTCCACGCGTAAGTTGTTGTTTTGGAAATTCGAAGACTTTTAATTACTTTCGCCACCAATCTCGCAAGTAACAAGGTGCCACACTTTTGCTTGCTTCCCTTGTTTTTGATATCAGTGAATATGGTCGTGCAGATATATTGTTGGAGTTTTCATCAACCTCGATATTTTTGTTTGTTCTATCGCAGCCAAACAATTTTTATAAGTGCTCCATCTCCTTGATAAGTTTTGAGGTAATTGTAGTGTTTTTTTATTCGCTCCGGATAGCTGCTATCGAGAGCCGTCATATGAAAAGTGGCTCCGGATAGCGCTCCGTATAAATAGGTAGAGCCAAATATTTTTTATATCAAGTTTTCGCTAAACAATTGAATTAAAAATGATAGTTTGATGTTAAATAAGTTTAGTTTACCAATAAATAGCGCGTCAAATTTAAATTTAGGCGTATAAAAATGACGGCTCTCGATAGCAGCTATCCGGAGCGAATAAAAAAACGCGCTTAATATCTCATCCCAATATAATCCTATTAACCAAAGTTGTTGGAGTAATATTTTGCCTACTATAATGGTCAGTGACAACCACAACAAAGGATCAAATAATTGTGACATCTCAGATAATAATTTCCTTTTGGTGGCGATTTCTAATTTGATTCCCTTTATATAGCCAAAATCTTTAAAGTTTCATCCAGTTTGATATATGACGTTCAATGTACCGATTGCGGTAGGTATTTGTTGGAGTATTTCCGAGCGGTATTTGTTCTGCTGAAATCTCCCTTAGTTTATTACCTTTGGGCATTTTTATGTATTTGTATTTGACGACACATTACATGTTTTCTCACCTGGTTTTAACTGATGCGTCGAAAACAACACATAACTTTGTGCGGTCGTGTTGCTTTCTTTTTCTACTGCATGATGCGTTATGAAGTACTTCTACTATTCACCTTCACAAAGTCGTTTGCGACCAAGTTTAATGTATTATTTGATACATTTCTTGTAGTCATTAGCATATCTTGTTGATGCTGCGAATTTCTTCTCCAACCGGAAGAATCTGGCTAATGCTCTTATTTTTGAAGTCCCAACCATTGGTGGATTAGTTCTAGACATGACAGTTTGAGACAACAGGTTCGAAGGGTTCATGAATTCACGAACAATAAAAAAACGAATTTTACGTGCCAGTACTACATGCAGAAATTTAAAAATGAGGTACATTTGAAATTACAAGTTCGACGACATACTAGGGAAAAACCTTATAGATGTCCGTTCTGCGCAGCGCAAATTAGTCTGTAGGGCTATTTGGGAATTCGATTCGAACGTGATTGAGTCTTCGATGTATTTGATTCCTATTTGAATCTATGAATCCTATGAATCTTATGCATCGAAGACTGCATAAATGAGTCATCGTAGGGGTCATTCTGAGGAAAAACCTTTCGCGTGCCAAGTTTGTTTTAAAAATTTAAAAAGAAGAAAACTTGTGGGGGGCACATTTCCATTAATAATCCCGGACAGCGACAAGTATATCAAATGTGAATATTGCGGCAAAAATGATTGCGCAAAGAGCAATCAAAATGGTCATATGTATAAAGCAAAAGCAACACCCAGGAGAAACCAAATAAGTGCGAATTGTGCGGCCAAGCTTTTATACGAAGACATAGTTGGCAGACCGACATGAGAAATAAACACAATACAATATTATTTTATCGAATAAGTAAAATTGAATTTTCGATAGATTGGTGATTTAAAATATGTGATAGTATCATGATAGTTCAATCGGTAAAATGTGAATTATAGTGTAAATCAAAATAAATTTGTTTGTCAAAATTAGAAATGTCAAATAAATTTACATTAGCCGAGTACAGTAACTTAAAACCAAAACTATTTAAATAGAGGCCAAAAAAATGGAAGAGCCGATGTGTCGAACTTGTTTGACAACAACTGATGGATCCATTTTGGAAACTGTGTTTCTGGCTGAGAAAGAAGTATCACTGGTTGAAATGTTCAAAGAGTGTACCGGTTTAAATTTATCTGAATCAGACGGGTTGTCCTTAAATGTTTGTGATGGATGTACCGAAGAAGCAATAATAATGCTTATGTGTTCCGCAAGAACTGGAGGACAGTAAAATGCCGAGCAGGGCAACATAATGCGAAACTCCGAATGAATCTGAAGCTATTTATAAGGTAGAGCTATGTTCATCTGATACAAACGAATGCGAACTAGATTCGGTTCCAAACAATAATGATTCCACTGAAAGTATAGCTGTAATGTGTGAATTGTGCGATAAGATTTATCAACTGCCAAGATATTTTTAGAGCAGTTGCGTAACGCGCACAACATATTAGAATATAATAATTTTGATTGTAAATACAGTACAAAAACTTACCGGACAAAAGACATCATATTCGAAGTCTACATGAAACTACGAATAATAATCAAACGAAATTTATGTGCCAGTACTGCGGACAGAAATTTAGAAATGGGGTCACATACGAAATCACATGTTCGATGACATACCGGAGAAAACCATACAAATGCGATAAATGTCCATACAGTGCAGCGCAAACTACCAGTCTGCACAATCATTTGCGAACCCATACCGGTGAAAAACCCTATAAATGTGATATTTGTGGTAAACAATTTCGAACAACTAGTACACGGGCGAGTCATCGTCGGGGTCATTCGGAAGAAACACCTTTCGAGTGTTAACTTTGTTTTAAAAAATTTAAAAAGAAGGATATTTGTCGGGAGCATATGGTAATTCATAATCCGGACAAGTACATCGAATGTGAATACTTCGATTAAATAAAATTGTATTTACCCTAATGATTTGTCTTTTAAAATTTGCGATAGTATCATAACTGGACTCAACAAAGTTTAGGGTCCATCCCAAGCCAGCTAACTCTCAACCGGTAAAATGTCAACAAAACCGATTATTTATTAACAGTGTAAGCAAAATTATTGTTGTCAAAATTAGAAACGTCAAATAAATGTTTTCCCCCGTACATAAACAACAAAAGCTATTTAAATAGTGGCCAAAAAATGGAAGAGCCAATGTGTCGAACTTGTTTGGTAACAACTGATGGATCCATTTTTAAAACTGTGTTTCTGGCTGAGAAAGAAGTGTCACTGGTTGAAATGTTAAAAGAGTGTACCGGTTTAAATTTGTCCGAAACAGACGGTTTGTCCTTAAATATTTGTGATTGGTGTACCGAAGAAGTAATAAATTCTTATTTGTTCCGTAAGAAATGTTGGGACTCGCACAATTTTCTATTACAACGACTGGAGGACAATAAAATACTGGACAGGGCAATAGAATGCGAAACGCCGGATGAATTTGAAATTGTTTATGAGGGAATGTCATCAACAGATGCAAATGAATACGAACTGATTGATTCGGTTCCAAACAATAATGATTCCACTATTAGTGTAAGTGTAACTTGTGAATTGTGCGATGAGGTTTGTTCAAGTGCTACGACATTTTTAGAGCATTTGCAGAGCGCGCACAAAATATTACAATATAATAATTTTGATTGTAAATACTGTAAAAAAACGTATCGGACAAAATACAGTTTGAGGCAACATATTCGAAGTCTACACGAATCTACGAATAATAATCAATCGAAATTTATGTGCCAGTATTGCGGACAGACATTTAAAAATGGGGCACATATGAAATTGCACGTTCGACGTCATACTGGAGAAAAACCATACAAATGCGATAAATGTCCGTACCGTGCATCACAAGTTACCAGCCTACATAACCATTTGCGCACGCATACCGGTGAAAAGCCCTATAAATGTGATATTTGTGGTAAACAATTTCGAACAACTAGTACACGGGCGACTCATGTTAGAGGTCATTCAGAGGAAAAACCTTTCGAGTGTCGAGTTTGTTTTAAAAAATTTAAAAAGAAGGATATTTGTCGGGAGCATATGGTCATTCATAATCCGGACAAGTACATCGAATGTGAATACTGTGGCAAAAAGTTTGCGAGGAGAGACAATCTAAATATTCATAAAAAGCAGCACACTGGGGAGAAACCACATGTGTGCGAATTATGTGGCCATGCATTTATACGAAAACATAGTTGGCAGACTCACATGAGAAATAAACACAATCAATAATTATGTACATATTATTAATTTATAATTTGAATAAATAATTTAATTTTCGCCAACGATGTTTTTTAAAATATGCGATCGTACTATCAGAGAACCTCATCGCAATTTAAGGGTAATATGGATAAAGCAGGAGAAGAACACATGATTGCACTAGATGTGCTCCATCGCACCAACACCGATCATAGTCAGATGAAGAACAATACTTTGCATTCCAATCGACCACCACAGGTACTTATAAGCACTTATAGTTCATGTCTTTGCTAGATTATTTTATGCAACTAGTAAAAGTAAAGACATGAACCATAAGAACTTGCGGTGGTTGATTGGAAAGCCACTGTTGTACCGCTAAAAATCAACCGTCGCGTACATAAAATGTAAACAAAATTAACAGTGTAAACAAATAAATGATTATGCCAAAATTAGAACGTCAAATAAATGTTTGTTGTTTTCCCAATACATATATTAACGTAAACAAAACAAAAACTATAGTGGCCAAAAAATGGAAGAGCCGATGTGTCGAACTTGTTTGGCAACACCTGATGGATCCATCTTTAAAACTGTGTTTCTGGACGAAAAAGAAGTGCCATTGGTTGAAATGTTTAAAGAATGTACGGGTTTAAGTTTGTCCGAATCAGACGGGTTGTCTTTAAATATTTGTGATTGGTGTACTGAAGAAGTAATAAATTCTTATGTGTTCCGTAAGAAATGTTGGGACTCACACAGTTTTCTATTAAAACGACTGGAGGACAGCAAAATACAGGACGACGTAATAGAATGGGAAATATTGAATGAATCTGAAATGTTTTATGAGGGATTGCCATCATCAGATGCCATGTTTTATGAGGGATTGCCATCATCAGATGAAAATGAATGCGAAATAGATGATTCGATTCCAGACACTAATGATTCAACTGTTAGTATAAATGTGACTTGTGAACTGTGCGATAGGATCTGTCCAAGTGCGACAACATTTTTAGAACATTTACGTAATGCACACAATATATTAGAATATAATAATTTTGAGTGTAAGTACTGTAAAAAATCGTATCGGGCACGAGGAAGTTTGAGGAAACATATTCGAAATGTTCATGAATCCACGAATAATAATCAAACGAATTTTATGTGCGATTACTGCGGGCATACATTTAAAAATGGGGCACAAATGAAGGTACACGTTCGACGACATACTGGGGAAAAACCATACAAATGCGATCAATGTCCGTACCGTGCAACACAAATTACTAGTCTGCACATGCATTTGCGAACACATACCGGTGAAAGGCCATATAAATGTGATATTTGTGGTAAACAATTTCGCACAATCAGTGCACGGGCGAACCATCTTAGAGGTCATTCTGAGGAAAAACCTTTTGAGTGTCCAGTTTGTTTTAGAAAATTTAAAAAGAAAGAAGTTTGTCGGGAGCATATGATCATTCATAATCCGGACCAATATTCCGAATGTGAATATTGTGGCAAAAAGTTTGCGCGTAAAAAAAATCTAAATATTCACTTAAAGCAGCATACTGGGGAGAAACCACATGTGTGCGAATTGTGTGGTGAGGCTTTTATACGAAGACATAGTTGGCAGACCCACATGAGAAATAAACACAATCAATAGTACCTACATTATTTTTGGTGTTAATTTATAAGTTCGAATAAATAAAGTTGAATTTTTGCGAATGATTCGTTTTTTAAAATAAGCGATTGTGTCATGAGAGAATCTCGACAAAGTTTAAATTTGGATGGGAAGTTTAAGGTTTGTTTTCGCTTCAAAAACCGTTGACGTTTCTCATGTTCTTGTTTTTCATTACCTATTTTCATAAACTTCAAAAATTGCCTACCCAAAAGGTATGCCGGCTACATTAACATTTGCCCAGCGAGCTGTTGCTGAGGCATGATCATCGGTTCGATGACTTCTTGTAATGGCGTTAGCTCGAACATGTTCATCAACTGAATTGGCACAACGGCACTTTAGCTGATTTGCGTGAGCTCGAACGAGGCGATTGTTTTGTCATTCGACTATAACAACGTAGTTAATAGCTCCTTTGTGGCTCTCGAGTTTCCCCGGCAATAAATGGTGTCTCCTACATTAAACTCCTTCCACTTGGCTCCGTGATGATCTTTGAACTGTTGTTCCATTCTTGAAGAGGTATATCGCCTCGTTCTACGGATGGCTTGATCAGATTCAACTTCGCCTTCAGCACATGTCCTGTCAACAATTTGTACGACGACTTCTTTCGTTCCCTACGCCAACTGTGGGCCATTGTCACTAACGATGTTGTCACTAAGTCCTTGGTGAACGAAGGTTTCAAATGGGGTTTTCCGATGTTATACTACTCATCTTGAAAACTTTTGGCCAATTGCTAAATGGGTCGCATCGCAATGGATTGTTTCGACCACGCTTGCTATCTTCAACAATATCCCCTCGCAGGTTAAATGGCATTACAATCCGTTCACCATAAAAACACACTTTTCTACAAACGAAAGCGATGTACGGAGGGGAAAATAGGCCACTGCCCCTTCGCTCCTGATTCGGTTCCTTTCTTCTGACCAATCATGTTTGATGAGATCAGCGACTTCTTTCAGAACACCATACATCGCACTTTCAGCCTGGATATCGTTAAGAACTTGACAGTCAGCGATTTCACTGATTCGATTGCAAAATAATCTGTATGGCCATCAATGCGAATTGTTGAAAAGATGACATCTTCCGGTTCTGGCCTTGGTTGCGTATTAATGAGTCTTGAAATAAAATCAGCGTACGCAAAATTCTTCGTACTGATGAGGACGATAAGAGAATAGCGTTGCAGACGTTTGGCAAAATAGACAGGTACTAGTTTTTTGGATCCAAACATTGCCAACAAATTCCGGCCATAGATATAACGATGAAACTGAATGATAAGCGTTCCGAACCATGTTAGATTTTTTGCACCAGTAGTGCGGCGACATCTGCTCCCAAAACTTTTTTAAGTAAGTACTAATTAATGATTCCTTACGGGCCGATATCCATTGGTTTACATAACGTCATCCTGTAACAATTCGTCCGATGGCCCTCGCAGGTTCTTCGCTCCCAGAAAAGAACGAAGCATTGAGATATCCGTTGGTGGCGGCAATTGCTGAATAACCTCGATCTTTGCTTTATCGGGGCGCTACCCATTAGCTTCAATTATGTGGCCCAAGTAGCTGCCCGACTTCTGGTCAAAAAAAATGCCGGGTGCTGTTTTCACGCCTAGCTGCAAGTTCGACATGCGTATTGATCAGCATGAGCTTCTTGAGGTCAATGTTACTGAAGACAGTACAACCTGCGAATTTCGCAAAATTGTCACCGAGTGTGGGCAGTGGGTACTGGTTCGGCTCAAGCGCGGCGTTCAGCTCTGCCGAGTGGTCGGCTGTCATGCGAGTATCTCCGTTTTTCTTTCTCACAGCAACAATAGGCGCTCCTGAGCATAATCTATCGGCTCCTAAGAATTGGAACCTTTGCTACTCGTCTTGTATTGCACTGTGCAGTGACTTTCATCTTGTTACCCAGCGTGTCCGCAAACACAGAGGGAAACTTCGCTTCGAACTCTTTTGGCAAAGATATTGTAACCTCAGGGTAAGTACTATTGAAGACCGCTGCTGACCAAAGTACATCGAAAAGCTTCAGCAGCTCCCTCAGGCATCCCCAAATCTTCATTCGCGAGATAATTATCCAGTCTGAGCCAGTATCGAGCTGCAGTTTAATTCTACGGGTATTGTTCGACGGCATGACTGGGCTTGATTCGCTTTAATGCGAGCTGCTGACTGGCCGTATCCGTTGTTGTATCCGAATGCACTGCACGTTTGACATTCATTGTCTTTAAATGGACAATTTCGATCGAAATGGACATCGCTACATAAGAGACAAGGGTACTTCGCAGTCAGGTCATTGTTACGATTTGGTCCATCTGTGTGGAAGGATGGATCCCCTGTAGGTTCAGTTGTTTGCTTTGGTTCCAATGTGCCTTCCTATGGATCTCCAGCACTTCCGACTTGATAGTTTCATGACGAACAACCACGCCCCTGTCATTTCTAAAGTTGCTGAGACGGTCAGCGATGTTCACCAGCTCTTACAGCGGTTTGTCAAGGCGCTGTACGAATAGTAGAACCTTGAAATCCTTCGCCGCTTTTCTAGTCTTCACATTCGCTTTTTGTAATCTTTAGGCATTTATATCACAGCGAAAAAACGATTCTTTCCTCCCATAAATGCGCTTCATCTTTTGACGGCAACTTCCAATATAATCTCAATTGGTTTACGCGGCAAAATAGTGTTGGCAAACTTTTGGTAATCTAGCGATTCGAGCTTCTGTAGAAACAACCTCATTTTCGCGTTTTCGATAATCGATTTGTAGCGGGCATACCATTACTCGAATGTTGCATTTTCTTCAGCATTGAATACGAATTGACAAAGCTTTAATGATTGAGCCTTGCTTTTCAGTTTACGAGACGCTCCAACAATTGTTAATTTGTTCGTGAAATTCACGGACGCGACAACTTTAAGCTGTTTCTTATTATTTTTTAAAAAGAAAATAGAAAATTCAGGATCATTTTTCAAAAAGTGTATAATGGTCAAATTGGTGACCAATTAAGAAAAGTTATGGAAATCGCAGGTCACAAATGTGTAAGCAAAAAATCTTTCTTTTAGGAACTAATGCTTTTTTAGCTGTAAAATTTAAAGTTCGGTGTAGATCTGGTAAAAAAAAACTTGCAAATCCACAGTACTAATTTGTACCGTATAATATGTAAACGAATAAAAGAAGTAAGAAGTATGCATTCTACACGACTATTTCTCGGGCTATGACTAAAAAATCTAAAATGCATCTATTTTCATATATACGAGTAATACATAAGCTACCTTGAAATATAATTTAAAAAAATATTTGTAATTTATACATCTCTATTATTGAATATTAAATAATTTTAAGTTAATTTTAATAATTCAAAACACGTTCTAGTAAACAAAAACAAAAAAAAATTCTTTTAACAAAAATATTTGAAAATGAAAATAAACAAAAACAAATAACAATATGAATTTATAATTAATTTCCATTTACATAATAGGCCAAAACTTTTTATTTTTTACAAATTTGACTATAATTATGGTTGAAAAGGTTAGGTACATTTTTAATAACCGTACACAATTTCCGGTAAATTATATCAGCGCCACATTTTTCTAATTCGACTCGATTGGTTATAATTTATGTACAATTAATATAAAATGCGATCACCTGAAGATGGCCTCGCCAATGTTTTGACCACAATTGGCACGAGTCATTGTTTTTTTTTTTTTTTAATTAGAATTCCAATTGCATTTATCATAATTTCAAAAAATATTTTTATTTTTTATATTAGGAGCTAACCAAGGTAGTAAAAGTGTATGTGAATGTTTGATTGATGGAACCTCTTGTGAAACAAAAAATTTAAATTTTTGTAACGAGTTACGATACTTCGTTTGTAAAGTAAAAATTAAGCCCAACCTTCTATAATAGTGCGTAAATTATCTTGTCATTTACTCGGATTCCCATTTACTACACCAAACTAGTTTCGTACGTGAGTTTCAGGCATACAAAAGAAAAAAACACACAAATGTTTAAATCTAAAAAATAAAGTAAATATCTCCTTATAAACTACATTTTTTTGTAAAAACAGCATCAGATCCTTCTATCAGATGGCCGCCTTGATCTATTTGGTGAAGAATTTTGATTTTGACGTCGCAAGCACCAGTCCATGACTAAAAACAGGTTCTATAGGTAGTAAATAAATACCGCAGCCATATCTAAAGTGGGTGACGATAACGCCACTAAACCATTTTTGTCAAACGTTGTAGAGTCTGGCTCCAACTCCGTTAATTGCGAATCGCCGAGGTTAGCGCAAGTTGTCGTAGGGACAGGCACACCTGTCAATTCGATTAAAACTGTTTCTATACCTGATAAGAAATATTTATATATCAGTCGTATTGATCCATCCGTCTCATCTGATCTGATGATTAACTACATCTGTGAAAAACTGAAAAATTGCTCACCTGAGGAAATTAATTGTAAACTGTTACTCTCCAAAGACCGCATATTGGACAGTTCACTCATGTTCGTTTCCTTTAAAATTGGGTTGAAGGAGGTCCATTTCGACCTGCTAAATAACTCCAATGCTTGGCCTCCTGGTATAATAATCCGGCCATTTACTAATTATCCACGCATAGCAAAAAACCGGACAGGGACCATGTTTCAACATCTAAAGTAACTTCCCCGTTACTGAAGACACCATTGTTTACTCTTCGTAGCAGTGAAGCAGTTCCCCAGCCGCGGTCATTCTTAAATATCTACTACCATAATTCAAATAGTATCAGAGTCAAATCAAAATCTCTATAGCATGTATAGCTCGGCTGGAATAACGTTCAATATCCACAATGGTTTCTCTATCTCCAAAGATTTCTTTAATTAAAGGATGTGCAGTCCGAACTAAAATTATTTGTACTTGCTAAATTTTTGATGCAACGTAACGCAAACAACTTTGAAAATAATATAAATAATAAACTTTTTGAAAACATTAGGTTAGGTTAGGTTAGGTTGGAGTGGCTGCTTACGCACACTTAGACCGGTGACGGTCCATTGTGATACCACAGAAACTTTCTTCAAACCCACATCAAATAATTTTCACACTCAGTTCAAATTTATTTAATCAATTTAAATTTGGTTGCAAAAGTATTTTCATCCAGAACACAGTCTAGTTTCTATAGATTCCTATATAATCAAATCAAACTTACCAATCACTTTATATCTAAATTGAAAATTGTTGGATATTTATAAATTTTCTAAATTTTGAAAATTGTATTTGAATACATAGGTTAGGTTAAGTTGGAGTGGCTGCTTACACACACTTAGACCGGTGACGGTCCATTGTGATACCACCGAATATATCCCCTTTTACCCCTATTGGAACCATTTCGAGCTACTTATGTAGCGTAAGACGTCCCGCACTTTAATGTTTTCGAGATCCGAGAGGCAGTCCATCCTGAACTTACCTAAGTGTTTGTGCCTTCTGAGAGCCAATGCTGGACACGAGCAAAGGAAGTGGACCAACGTCTCTTCCTCCTCTTCGTCCAAGCAGCTTCTGCAGAAGTCATTAGCCTCCAGACCCAGCCTTCTTGCATGTTCTCCAAAAAGGCAGTGTCCCGTGAGAATTCCTACGACCGTTCTTAATTCACGTCTGCGTAAGGATATTAATGCCCTAGTGCGCCCCAAGTCCAGCTTGGGCCAAACTTGTCTTGCAACTCTATAGGTGAGGGTGTTAGACCACCTTTCCCCCGCTGAGGATAGCGCCTGCTTCCCAAGTGCTTGTCTCAGCGCTGTAATAGGCCTCCCCAGACTTGCCCTTTCCGGTTGCAGCTGGAGAGTCGTACCATGCCTAGCAAGTTCATCTGCCCTGCAGTTCCCCATGACGCCCGAGTCACCTGGGACCCAGACTACCTGGATATTGAAATGCTCACCCATCTCATTTAGAGATGAGTGACAACTCAACGCCACCCGTGACGCCAAAGACACCGATTCTAACGACCGGATCGCCGCTTGACTGTCCACATAGATTGTGATATCGTCTGAGGATAACACATTATGTTTCAACCACGTCATGACCTCCTCAATCGCTACGACTTCAGCTTGGTACACGCTGCAGTAATCAGGGAGACGAATAGAAATGTTTACATTTAATTTGTCACAGAATACTCCAGCTCCTACTCTGCCGTCTAGCTTGGAGCCATCTGTGAAGAATTGCAACGCTTTGGTTCCCGATAACGGTCTATCCCTCCAGGATTCCCTTGAAGGGAAGGAGGTCCGAAATCGCTTCTCGAAGCGTAGAGTAGGTTTAATGTAGTCAAGATTCGCCAGCTCATCCTTCAACGATCTGACGATAGTAGAGTGTCCTATACTAAGACACCTCCACTGAGAGACGGCTGCAAGTCGTACAGCCGTATTTGCCGCCATCTGTTTGCCAAAAATGTCGACCGAAAGAAGGTGCAACATAACCTCTAAGGCACTTGCCGGTGTCGACCTCAATGCCCCGCTAACAAGCATACAGGCCGTTCTTTGCACTCTCTCAATCTTACTTTTGTAAGTTACCTTGTCCAGAGCTGGCCACCAAACACCCACCCCGTACATGAGTACAGGTCTCACTACAGCGGTGTAGAGCCAGTGTACCAGCTCCGGCTTCAGACCCCATCTATGACCAATGGCGTTCCTACAGGAGTACAAAGCAATAGTAGCTTTGTTTATTCTCTCCAACATGTTGGGCTTCTAACTAAGCTTACTGTCCAAGATAATGCCCAGATATCTAGCTCTATCAGTAAAAGCAAGTCTCGTGCCATTTAAGGTAGGAGGGACAACTACCGGGATTTTGTATTTCTTAGTAAAGAGTACCAGCTCTGTCTTGGACGGGTTAATACCAAGTCCACATTTGCCAGCCCATTTCGTAACGATGGTAAGCACATTCTGCATTACGTCTACAATCGTGCCCAGGAATTTCCCGGTAACAACTAAAGCTACGTCATCTGCGTACGCGATAACTCCAATACCCTCTCTCTCCAATTCAAGTAGTAACCCGTTTACCACTATGTTCCAGAGAAGAGGGGACAGAACCCCCCCCCCCCTGCGGGGTTCCCCTAGTTACTCGCCTCTTGAAGGTGGAGTCCTCCAACTTCGAGCTAACAATCCTGCTTCCCAGCATATAATTGATTAACCCTATCAGAGGAATGTCCACCTCCAAAAATGACAATCTCTCCTTGATTGCCTCCGCTTTCACATTATTAAAGGCGCCTTCTATATCCAGGAAGGCCACCAAACAGAATTCCTTCGAATTAATCGATTTCTCAATCGTAGACACCAAGGCGTGCAGAGCCGTGTCCACAGATCTACCCTTTGTGTACGCATGCTGAGACGATGCCCACTTCCTGGCACCTATTTTATCTCTGATGTATACATCCAGCAGCCTTTCCAAGGTTTTCAAAAGAAAGGATGATAGAGTTATTGGTCTTAGGTCCTTATGATAGACATGTGAGCTTTTCCCCGCTTTCGGTGTGAACACCACATTGACCTCCGTCCAGTACCTAGGAATTCAGGAATCCAGTACCCAGCTTCAAACACCCTTTGAATATAGCTTCCAGGTAAGGAAGAATAATTACTGAGTTGTTTTGAAGTTCCGCTGGTATAATTTGATCCGGACCAGCCGATTTAAATGGTTTAAAACCCCTCAGTGCCCATAGGATCCGTTTTCTGGTTACGATATCCTCTGTGGTTACTGACAGTGATTCCTGATGATTGCTACGCACCAACAGGTCTTCAAAGCTCCCTAGGAAGTGTGTCTCGAAGAGAAGCTCCAGAGATTCTCCACTAGAAGCTGTCCAAGATCCGTCCGGTTTTATCAAAAAACTGGGACTAGATGTACTTTTGGAAAGAATCTTCCTAAGGCGGGAGGTTTCGGATACCTCTTCCATATTATCACAGAAGATTCTCCAAGACCTCCTTTGTGCCTTTCTTAATTCTTTCTTATAAATTCCGAGTTTCTCCTTATATGAGTCCCAATCCTGAGCCTCCCTTGTATTTTTGGCTCTATTAAAGGCTGTCCTACAAGCCTTACGATAGGCTCCCAGTTCCCTGAACCACCATACCGGTTTTTGCCTACCCCTAGGCCTAGCCAGTGGGCAGGCAGCGCGAAAGGATCGGTTGCATGCGCTAGTAACGCTAGCCACCATGTCCTCCAGCTCCCCAACGGTCGTCGGGGGCTCCATGGCCCTCGTCGGTAACATTTCCTCTAATAATTCCCCATATTTGCTCCAGTTGGTCCTTCTACGGTTCCTGAAGGCTTCCCGGGTAGCAGGATGAATATCGAGGCTATAGGTTAAATATCGATGATCAGAAAAGGAGTGTTCCTTATCCACCCTCCAATTTTTAACCATTTGAAGAACATTATTTGAGGCAAGGGTCACGTCTAGAACCTCCTGCCTGTTACTAGTAATAAATGTGGGTTCCCGCCCAATATTACAAACTGAAAGGTTAGTACTCATCAAATAATCAAAAAGCGACTCACCCCTTTCATTAATGTCCGTGCTTCCCCAGATAGTGTGATGCGCATTAGCATCAACTCCCAGTACCACACCTACCTTTGATTGTTCCGCTTTACGGATCAGCTCCTCCAGATTATCCGGAGGAACCTCCTTCTCCCGGTCCATGTAGGCTGAAACTAGCCAGAATCTACAAGTGCCTACTTCCAGGCTAACTGTAGTAGTATCACCATTGCTGTATTGAGAGAGAAGGAAAAGATTAATATTATTTTTCCCAAGAATACAAGATCTGATCTTCCCAGACTTACTAGAGGATATAATTGTATACCCCTTGGTTCTGAGGCCACAGATCCTATTGTTATTAATCCAAGGTTCTTGGATTAGTATCACATCCTCACCCGAACTAGTCAGCCTGAGGAGTAGAGCTGCCGAAGCAGCCTTAGAATAGTGAAGGTTAATTTGTGTTATTTTAATCATAACCATTTAACCTCTACCTATCTCTATGGTATATTCCTGCTACCGCAGGAATATTATTTCTCGGTATTTTGGGATGCGCCGAATCCGCCCGTCTCGCCAACCCTCATACCCTCTGTAGAGGACTTGTCAGTGCTCCCCGTCTGGCCGGGCTGCCGACATCCTCCTCCATCGGTACACCAGCTCCTTCGCTTATGTGCCCCTCCTTAACCTTCAAGGGAGGCCTTGCCCGACCGAGGTCGCCGGCTTCACTCTCCCCCCTACCCTCAGCTTCTCCCCCCATGCTGCTGGTACCCCCTTCAGGCCTGGGCGGGTTGCCACCATCCTCCGGTTGGCCTCCCGTACGCGCTTCCGCCCCATCCTTTTGATCGCCCCCAAGCTGCTGATGTTCTTTGCTCTTCCGTAAGCTGCCCCTCGGGGTCGTAGCCCACTACTCGAGAATTCGGAATGCCGAGCGGCGATTCCTGTATCACCTTTTCGCCGGAGGAATGTCTCTTGTCCCACTCCCCTGTGCTGCGTTGGTACCGTTAACTCCCGGGACTTTTGCCCTAGAGCCAACCACCTTTGCAACCTTAGAGGCCCCACCCGTCTGGTTCGAGGTACCTCCCTTCGCTGATACCGGCTTTTGAGGAGAGCCGATGCCCTTTGTTTTTCCGTTGTTCGATCTTTCCATCTGATTCGAACGAGTATCGGAGAAATAAAGGTCCGCCTGCGCAGAGATCCGTATACGCAGGTAAGGCTAAATACAACTGTAGGTCGCCAGGTACCAGAGGGCTCCGTTAGCGACTGGGCTTTGTTAAATGGGCCCCCAGCCTAGTTGACCATCAGCACGGGTCGCTTAACGCCTTAATCCAGCCCATTCGGCTCGCTAGCACCCCGGCCTCCCTGCACCCCCTTCCCTCCGCCCATTCTCTCCCCCATTCACCTAATCACATGGAGAGCCCAATCCAATGGGATCCATTCCATTCACCGGGTCACCCGTTTATAGGGTCCCCCACTCATCACCCGCGGAGACTCCGGAGGTGCAGAGAGGACGTGACGCCCAGTCCGCCGTGGTTATTGGTCGATGGTTTGCTGGCGCCATCTGTTCGCCTTTGCTGTATAAATGGTACAATTCCATTATATTTCTGTGGCTTTTATCACAATTAATATTGAAACACAATTTTTTATTTTATTTTTATAATTTACGTATTATATTCTTTAATTTGTCGATGTATTTAAAATAATAAATAAATAACACATTAAAAAATTTTTTTTTTTAATGTGTTATTTATTTATTATTTTAAATACATCGACAAATTAAAGAATATAATACGTAAATTATAAAAATAAAATAAAAAATTGTGTTTCAATATGTTCGCCTTTCCATGCTGGGCATCATAGGCACTCAGAATTTAATGAACTGAGGTTAACCACTCCCCAGTTCCCTGAGACTCTCCCCCCAGCTGGACTGCGGTTGGGGGCGGCTTATTTAATTCACCGCTAACCTACCTATCGATAGGTCGTCCACTATCCACCACCTGTGACCCCCCCCGATAGCTGCAGTACGCCACGGGAAGATGTACTTAATTTGATAAATTTTTTCGATATCTTCATCAGTATCGAAGGTCAACATGTTGAGAGGTACTTTGCCTCTCCGTTTTAGCTTAATCGATGCTTCAGTTGCCTTAAATCCTTTTGCTTTCAGGTCATCAATTATTTTATCTGGTTTACACGTAGAGTGTAAGTTTTTAGCCATGACCCTAATTGGTCTGGTTTGTTTATCTTCAAACGTGTACCAAGCACGTTTTTCTTCATTTAACATTTTTGTCATTTTTCTGTATGTTTCAGCATCTTCTAAGTTTATTTTGATGGTGTTTCCATTCATCACCTTTGCATTAAACTTATCAGTAGCAGTTATTGTTTTTATTTTCTCATAGAGTAAATCGTAGTCTTTGACTTCATCTATTACTATTGGTGGTGGTGGAGGTATTTTTTTGGTTGTTTCTGGATAATATTTGGAACAGTATCGTTTAATTGAGGTGGGGAGGGCCTATTATTCCGTCTCCTTTTTTTTCTCCCACCTTTAACTCTAATTCACTCAGTTTCTCGAGCTAGTTCTTCTTCATCCGTATGATACTCTTGTGGAGTTGTATTCTGGTTAGGAGTATAACCGATGTCCTCCTTTGGCTTAAGAGCTTTAACTTCGTTTTCAAGCGTCTTCATACGCTCCTTCATCCATGCAATTGTAACATTCAGTTGCTTATTTATATTGTTGGCTTCAACTAATGCATTATTAGCTTTACACAATTCATTGTGAAGCTTTTCTTCATTTGTAGAACGAGTGTTGTGGCTGCTGGGCCCAATGGAGGGACTACCGCCTCTTATCGGAGAATACGCGATTTGTTACTCCTCTGGAAGGGATGTGAATTATCCTTTTCTGTTTCACTCAAATGAGCTTGTTTATTCACCAACATGTCTTGGGATTGGTTAAAATAATTGTAGTATAGCAATGGCTGGTCTCCTCCAGAATCCATGAGACCGACCTCCGAAGAGAGTGGATTTACCTGAGCAACAGGTGTACCACCTGGGGTATTAGTTTCCTTATTTGTTCTGCTCATTGCTCATTTATAGTGTACTGCACTCGCCTCTAGTATTTCGCCGATGCTTCACATCGTTGCCCGGGTGTTACCACGTGGAGGTATACTATTATTTATTATTTATTTATTTAACCTACAGTAAATATACAATCGGTATGCAAAAAAGATTAACAGTTATTATACAATATTTTAGCACAAAAATAACATTTAACAATTATTTAATGATAGACAAAAATCTAAACAACTCATTTCTAAACGAATTTCTTGTCATGTTAAAATCGAAAACGTCATAAACCGAATTAAAGAGTCGCGACATTCTCAAAACTGGTTCTGAGAGTGGGAAGTTTGTAGAAACCGGATCAATATGTAACAAACGACGACGGCGCAAACAACGTGTAGGAGCGTAAAAGTTGAAACGAGCCAGTAAATCGACACAGTCTATTCGGGAAGTCAGAACATCTTGAACGAAGATAGCGGATGCAACATCTCGTCGGTGATCTAATCGTTGTAATTTTAGTAATTTACAACGATCATTGTAAGGAGGTAGTACATATTGGTGCACTCGCTCCGTAGGTAAGCCGCGAAGCGCATACAAAAGAAACTGTTTTTGAACGCTCTCAATTCTGTATGAATGGCAATGATAAAATGGTGACCAAATCTGAGAAGCATATTCTAGAATGGAACGAACAAAGGACACATAGAGAGTTTTCAGTGTGAGTGGGTCGCAGAAGTCTTTACAATTGCGCGTAATGAAACCCAGCATAATATAAGCTTTTGAAATAACAGAATCAATGTGTTTGGTAAAAGTAAGATCATAAGAAAAGGTTACACCTAAGTCGGTTATGACCTCAACTCTGTCAATAGCGGTATTGTATAGAAAATATTGCTGAAGAACAGGTGAGTGTGTACGAGAAAATGATAAAATCCTACATTTACCCACATTCAACAATAATTTGTTTTTAAATGACCAACTGCAAAAGTTACTCAAGTCACCTTGTAATTTAACACAGTCAGAAACTCCAGTAATAGGAGCAAATATCTTCATATCATCTGCGTAAAGCAAACATTTTGCGAATTTAAAACAATCAACAACATCATTGACAAATAATGAGAATAAAAGTGGACCAATGTGGCTACCTTGAGGAACTCCAGAGGTAACTCGAAATAAGCGAGAACTAAAATCATTTATCTTAACAAATTGGTGATCAGACAGGTACGAATGCAACCACCTTATGGGGATAAACTGACAATTTATCCAGCTTATCGATAAGGATCGAGTGATCAATTTTATCGAAAGCCTTCGAAAAATCGGTGTAAATAGCATCCACTTGTTGCCTATGTTCTAAACTACTATATAAATGTTGACAAAAACCGACTAGGTTAGTAACCGTGGACCTACCCGTGTAAAATCCGTGTTGAGCAGGAGAAATAAAAATTTTTGCATGAAAAAACAAGAATTTCTGTACCAAAGTTTTGGTATGGCAGCAAGAATAGCGATTCCGCGATAATTGCTGATATCACTTCTTCTGCCAGATTTAAAAATCGGACGAATGAAAGACAGTTTCCAGGGATCCGGAAAAATCCCAGTACGTAGGCTCTTATTAAAGATTAGAGTCAGTGGATGGGCTAAACTCTCTGCACAATTCTTAATAAGGATAGGTGGAAAACCGTCATGTCCTGCCCCCTTATTACTATCAAGTTGAGATAAGCTATCATAAACTTCTGCTTCAGTAAACTGTAAAAAATTAAAATCAGAGCAATCGCGATTATTTATAAGCTTGGTACCAGAATCCCCAGATACTACATAGACGGACTCAAAAAATTTTGCAAATAGATTAGCGATATCAGAGGGTTGACTTGCGGAAGAGTTCTGAAAGGTCATTGGAGTAGGAAACCCAACAACCTTCTTTTTACCATTTATGAAATTCCAGAAATTGTTTGGGTTGGAAGTCAGATCCTCTTCTATTTGCAAAATGTAGTTGTTGTAAAGGAACCAATTTAAAGTTTTGAACTCTTTACGAGCTAAGTTGAATCTGGAATAAAACTCAGCGCCCTGTAACTTATACAAAGAATGGAACTTATTCCGTTTTTTTTTCAAGACGTAGTAGTTCTTTGTTGTACCACGGCTCACGAAACCTTGGTCCATTTTTATTTGATGGAACATACCTTTCAATACCAGTCTTGAGCAGCCCGTTGAACAATAAAATAGAATGGTAAAAATTTTCATCTCGCTCGAGAAAGTCCCAATTAGAACCGACAAGAAATTCGTTTAACGAATCGTAGTCCGCACGCCTAAAATCGAAATGCAAAGAATTACTAGAAGTACACGTAGTGTTGCAATTCTCTAAAAATATATATATATGGTAATTGGAGTGTGGTAAACGCTCGAACATCCAGTAAAATCTTCACAAGGTGAGATCTCCGAAAACATAAGATCAGTTGAATAAACCAAATCGAGAAATATGCCCCGACTATTGCTTATCCGGTTCAACTGCATCATTGCTAAGCTAGCAAAATAATCAGTAACTGCTAATTCTTTCTGGCCAGAAGAAGAGGATGTGAAAACTCCATCAACATCAAACCAAGTAATATCGGGAAGATTGAAGTCCCCTATAATCATTAGTTGTTCCTTAATACGAACCAATGGCATGACCGCAGAACTGATGAAATTAACAATTCCAATATAATATTCCATAGTAGATCCAGAGGGAACATATACAGCCACCACGAGGATAGATGACTCGGATACATTAATCCGAACAGCAATTACATCATAAATTGGATGACATGCAATGAGCTCGTTTGGGATTGAACTCTTAACAGCAATCAACACACCCCCACCTTTAAGGCTGGTACAAAAATCATGTCGATCTTTTCTGTGGACGACGTAGTTGGGTGGGAAATATTCCTCTGAATTAAACCCTTTAGTAAGCCATGTTTCAGATATGATAATCACATCGTAATCGTTATCAAGAACGCCAAGCAAGAATAATTTAGCTTTCCCCCGAATACTAGAGGCGTTGTGATAGTACATCGAAGTAAAAGTAATTTGTCCAGAACTTTTGGGCCGACGCATCACCTTTGACCCTGCGTTATTTAAATTTCGGCAGAGTTGACTACTGCAGCTGGTATCCGGAATTTCACATATGAGGCTCCTGTCCGAAAATTTTGCTTATGGAAGGGCCTAATAAATACACCGGTTGGCCATGCATCCGAATTTAGAGCCTTATCATGAAGCTCCTCGTTGATCCCCAATTTAAAGCATACATATTCTAACTCGTGGATATCTTTATCCTTAGGAATTAGTTTAACTGCCTTGTAAACACTCGGACCTAAGCATTTGCTAGCCAGAGCCACAATATCATCCTCAGTTGTAAGAGTATCGAATCTTGATAAATGAAGCCAACATTTCGGCGCAATGGTTTTAATATAAATATCTGGTGAGGTATTAGTGCCACGAATATTAAAATTTCGTATGTTCTTTTGGATAGTTCGTGATGATGGCAACGATTTTATATTACCAGTTGGACCACACGATATATCAATATTGTTCGCATTTGCAGACGTACTCACAGCACTCAACATAGCAGCAACAGGCAAAACAGATGCAATTGAGTATTTGCTTGGTTGATCCGGAGCACCACTGTGAGAAGCAAGTGCATTCGATGCTGCAACAGGCACAACGGCAGGAATTTTCACCACTTCAGCGAAAGTCGTACAAGCACCGAAATTAGTAGGACTGGAAACCACTGGAATATGATCGCCGTCATTAGTTAAAGATGTAACCGCAGTTTGGTGGTATAGTTGCACATTTGGATGAACTAGACACATTTGGTGGTATAGTTGCAGCGTTGGAATATAGACCACGAGATACATGGCTATAGACGGTCCCAACACCCAATTTAAGATAATATGAACAACAAAATTTGAGCAATTTTGAGAAATCCCACACATATTTATATCATATTAAACGATGTGTTCTTAACTATACACCTTATGGAATGCTATTAAGCTTAAAAGACGATGACAAATATATTGAAGGTTACTAGACTTGTTTGTAAACAAAATGTTTTTCCTAATTTGTACATATTCAGTTAAAACAATGCTATTGGGATTGATTCAAAAATACCAAATTAGTAGGAGGTTAATGTGCCAAAACCACGATTAAATTTCGTTTTATAAATACATATTTTACTAAATACTTATCGGACATATGATTCATAAATTATCTCAATTTATCACAAGATAGATAGGCCAGATGTTAAATAAAATCACTCTATATATCGTCGCCACAGTATTATATTGTCGTAAGGCCAAAATCAAGTTTTGAGAAAATTACGTTTAATAAGAAAAATGTTTGAAGTTTTGAAAAGAGCAGAAAAAACTATGTTGATCAGTCGAAAAAAGTAAAAATCATTATTTTTATAGTTATGACAATATCATACTATGGCGACGATATATACAATATAATAACTGACTTCTTCAAAATAATTTTATTCAGTCATTCCATTTGCATGCTCTTACAAGATAAAAGGTCAATAAAATCTTTATTAATCCACCACAAAAACATAAAAAAAGTCAAAACATAGCTTCAATAAACACTCTGATGCATTTAAATTGCGACCATTTTGTTTCGGTTTGAATTTCAACGCTTTTACTTAAATGCAACAAACAATTTTCGAAATGTGCCCCATAAAAACCATGAATTATTTAGGATTCCATCAATTTATTAACATTAATATTCCCCTCCTATAATATGTAGTAAATGTTTGTACACACATTTACATTTGTATTTGTCATCCATTCAATTCTCAAATAGCGTTCGTCGTTTCTGCATTATTCTTTCAACGTTCGTCGTTCAATCAACATGTCGAAATATTTATTCATATTTTTAATTAATTGTGGTTATTTAATTAACTTAATACATTCAACGGTTAATTTAAATCCAGTAATTAATACTAGTGGGGTAAGTGAAAGTATAACAATACCAAAACTAATAACACCAAAATAAAACAAAACAAAAAAAAAAAAGATTAACGGATATTTATAATTGTGTACGTGATTTCGAAGGCGATTTTATAATTATAAGTGTTGTGATTATGCTTGATGTGAAATTTATCATAAACATAAACAATCGGAAGTTTACTTTTTTAGTTGTTTGATAAAATATTATGGTTTTTTGTGTAGTGCTTGTATGAGTTAAACGGAAATGGATATATACTCGTATATTAAATTCGAAGGGGGAAACGCATGATGGATTTTTATAGTTTCTTAGAACATCTGCTATTTTATGATTAATTATCTGTTAGATTTTGTGTATTTTATCATAAAACATATATAAAAAATCATAATTTTTTCCTAAATTCTATAGGCTGTCGTATCATGTCAAGCCGGTGAATTCCAGTGCAACAATACCGAATGTGTCCCAGTTTCAAGTTTATGTGACGGTTATAATGATTGTGCTGATGGTTCGGACGAGACGATATGCCCGATTCGATGCACAGCACAACAATTCCAATGTGGAAATTATAATTGTATACCACGCGATCAATTATGTGACGGACGAATTCAATGTTACGATGGATCGGACGAAGCTACATGCGTCTTCAATTGTACGAACAAGGAATTTAAATGTGACGATAGTCGATGTATAAAAAAAGAATTGACATGCAATGGTATACTGGATTGTTCGGATGGTTCAGACGAGCGTAATTGTTCGGCAGTAAATACGTTCGATTGCAATCGAGATGAATTTACGTGTAACAGTACAAAATTATGCGTGAATTATAAACTGCTGTGTGACGGCACAAGTGATTGTGTAGATGGTGAGGATGAGGCAGATTGTCCGTATGCTGCCAACAAAGGGTGGGAATTATTATTATTATGGGTTCGCAATTTTAACGGAAATTTGTTAATGATAATTTTTATTTTATTTTAGGGAAGCTGCTCCAAATTACTGGGAGTTGGCCGCTTGGGTTGGTGGTTCAATTGCGATTGTAGTTTTAATTATATGTTTAGTATTTATAGTAAAAGGTGTGATGAGCAAGTCACAGAATATGTATGGATAAATGTTTTGATGTTTTATTTATGGTTTTATATACTGATTTCCAAAACAAAATATAATAACTAAAGAAGTGAGCTTCTGAGGAAAGAAGATGAGGTGACTATTTTATACCAGAGATTATCAATTAAAACAATTTCTAGGCTTTCATTAAACATTATCGTTCCGCAGCTCGCGGAGAACCGCAGCCATCCCGATCTGTGGTTTCAACTGACAGTTCAATACTTGACCGAATGTGTATCGTCTGTATCGTCCTCCTTCAGCTTTTTCGACAATAACTGAATAAACTTTCTTCAGCTTCTCGACTTCTATTATTGATGTTGAAAATAATTTAATGTTCCAGCGCCTCCGGTTTGTGGTTGATCAGGCACTTAATTGAATTATCTTTTATACGAAACAATTATCTCTGACCGATTGCTTTTGAATTTGCCCAATTCACCATACCAAGTACAAACTGCATTTCCTTAATATTTTTTAGTAATTTGATCTGGTCTGTTGCGCCTCGGCTTAACCTTTAATTCGCATATTTCAAAGTTTAAAGTAAACCTCTCCGACACTATAATCTGCCAAAAGCCTTTTGAATTCGGTTTGTTCCAAACAAATTAATAGCTTCTTACAACCTCACCTTTGGTTACGCCTTGAACCAAAGAGTATAGATTACTAAGAGAGCCGAAGCCGAATAAAAAATAGAATCACATATAGCACCCACAAATATTCAATTTTTGAATTTTCCAAGCAGTTACAACCAAAATTTGTTTTAATCAATCGTTTCTACTTCTACCTTATACATTTCCTATTAGTTCATTAGTTTATTTTTAAAATTGGATATACGTAACTAGAGTTATGCGATTGTATAACCCATTGCATAAATCATTTTTTATATGAAAGTTTTGGACTAACAGGTGTTGGCTCGGAAAGAGGCTCAATTACTCCCATTTTTATCAGTGTCTCTAGCTTTTTCTTTGCTTTTTGTTGTAATGTAACAGCCCATATATCGATTTCTTCTCCTACTTGTTTGACTCTTGCATAAACCAAATTTTCGCCCATATTCGACATTAAACATTAGGTGGAAAACACTTTTCGATTTAGACATTTTGTGTAAGGTTTCCTAACCGGGATAAGGGGAGAACAAGAGGACCATCCTTTGAGCGAGGGATTGAACTTTGAAATAGGATAAAGGCTTAAAGGCTCTTAGGTCTTGTACCGTTGAGTAAAGGCTGGTATGGGATTGTCCGAAGGTTATTAAGCATCTGGCAAGCTCAAATAAGGTAACACTTATACACTTATTTGGGTGCCAGATCATAATGGAATCGTGGGAAATGAGGATTTCGCCTCTCCATTCATTGGCAGAGCCCTTCTGCGGCGTTACTAATGGCACCTTAAGGTAGTGGTAAAATGCTGGGAGGATGTACAAAAGTCCTCCTACTGGCGCAGAATTCCAGGTTTACGACAGGCGAAGAAATTTATATCACCTTCGTCAGTCAGGGTTAAGGAGTATCTTGAACTTAGGAAGCCTGAGTTGAGGCTGCTTACTGGCTTCCTCACAGGTCACTTCCCCTTAAGGTATCACCTTAAGAAACTCTGCCTAAGTACGACCGACGGATGCCGCTTCTGCGACCTGGAAGCGGAATCAGCTGAACATGTTCTGCGCCATTGTCCAGCCATTTTCAGCCTAAGACTGCTACATCTACGAGAGAGAGGCGAAATAGTATGCATCATATACCGGCCGGTATAGTATTATCAGGTTCATTAAAAGCCTGAATTTGACTGTCCATGCACAAAAGATTTTGTAGGTCGCAGTGCGAGGTGGCTTGAACACCCGCATGGCCCTTCAGTAATAATAATAATAATAGAACCCCCTCCCTTTCCCCTTCCCCAAAAGAAAACCTAGTTATTATTTTCAGTCTGTAAAAGCTTTTGTTCATCCGTGACTGTTTTCGTTTTGTTTACAATCGAATGTTTCAATTGTGTTCAATGGTGCATTTGGATCACTATTACACTGAGAAAAATAATTCATTGGGGTATGGTTGAATTGGCAACGCATAAAACATGATTCTATTTCAACAAGCAATACACTTTTAAAGCTACTAATCATAGATATTTTAACCATTTGTGTACACTTGTCCTAGATCACAGTGGCTGCAGCAACTACCACCGAATATTATGCGAACAACCACAACATAATTTCGGTTCCCTAAACCAATTTAATTTATTTACCCCACAGTAAATCCATTTCTCACGTCTAACCGTTACCATTTCATTTCTTTTATGTTTCATAACACGACCAAACACGAAACCACAGCAAATAATCATAAATTACAATAGAGTGCAATTATGCATGGAAAATATTCGAAGACGTCACTTTCATCTTTAAATATTTCTAAAATTTTGGTGAGGTGTGGAGCTGTTAATGGTTTTAAACAAAGAAACATGTAAGTACTTGCATTAAATATATTTGTATGTATGTACATACTTAATTAACATAAATTGTGGTAAAACACATAAATTTTGCTATGTTGAGAGTCACTTATATGTGTTTCAATTAATCAAATTTAGGAATGCAAACAACTAATAGTCAGCATTTGTTTAACTTAAATTTAGTGATATTAATTATTAAAAGTAGCTAAGTAGTAATTCGATATATTTTTTTGTTAATTAGATGTAGTAAAGTGTTGCTGAAATAACTATAAATGGAAATTATTGGAAAATATGTAAGACTTGAAACACATTTTTGAATGTTGAAAATAGCCAAAGTTTAAATTTGGTAGGGACTAAATTTAATTCTTTTGTTGTAATTTAAATTAGTTTTACATAAACAGCAAAATTGGTTGAAACTAATTTTTTAGTTAGAATAATAAATTGTCTTGAGTTTGAACCATAAGGTTGTAACAAATGTACAGCTGTATGTAATTTTTACATGAAATTTGCGAACGATTCGGTTCGGATTTTATTCGGTGAAATCGTAAATCGAAAGATTTCGCAGAATTCCTTACTAATATGATAAACTGATGAGGTTATTTAACACTTACATCGTTTTGTGACCAATTACTATTTTGAACAGTTTCATCTTCCACTTCCATACAAATCATTTCATTGCATTGAAAAATATTTCATATTCCAAACGGCACATCCTTGTGACCCATCAAGTCATTATTTACAGTTTTTGATGGTTCTAGTGGCATTTTCAGTTTTATTTTCTAATTTGCTAGATCCCTTACTTAGTTCTCAAAATTATCGCGATAATCTCAGATCGCGATTTCAGTTTCATTTTAAAAAATCTAATCTCTTTCTTGTATTTAATTTTAATCGTGTTTATGCCACTAGATTACGATAGTCAAATTATGAATCCCGGTAATGTTGAAAGTATTAAAATCGTGTTGTGGCAGACTAAAAAAAATAAGTATGTATCTACATAATCTCGAGTCACGATTGCCTAGAGATTGTGTCTATCGAGGGTTTTAATTTTAGTCACCTGACTTTTTTTTTCTAAAGAGTGATTCAATAAGATTGCAGATTTTTTTTTAATTACATAAAATCCACAAACATTTTTAGAAATGATTTGTTTTTAATTGTTTTGTGTTGCTACACATTAAGCATTATGTATGATGATGACTTTTTGGCATAGTTAGGACAGAATATCATTTATAACGCGTCTAATTTCGTTCTTCAGCTATGCAGTCGTCTCGGGCTTATTGGCATAAACCTTTCTTTTCACGTAGCCCAGAAAAAGAAGTCCAATTGGGTCAAATCGCAAGTACCTACTCCTGAGCCAAACTTTCTTTCACAGCAGCAATATTTTTGGCCGAAAGACCAAACGTTTGAATCATTTTACTCGTTGTTCACCTGTGTATAATTACCCCATCACTTAATTTCCCAAAACCTTTAGGTGACATTTATATAAAAAACAAATTTAAAAACAAAGTCTTTTTTTTTGTTTGTTTCTATCTTTGCAATCTTTTCTGCGGCTCACGGCACTCCCAGCTGTTTCACAGTTCGCTTTTAACATCCTACCTCAAGCAGTAGGCAAATCGCCAAGTCGTAGGTGGTTTCCCAGGCCTGTTTAGTGGTCGAGTTTTGTGAATGAAACACGTGCCCAAGCCATTTTAGTGTTGATGATTTTATGAATCCGTTGACGTATTCCGAGAATTATTCTTATGATGTTACGCTCAGTTACAGCAATTTTCTGGATGTCTTGTGCTTTCAGTGTCCAAGACCCGCAACCAAAGGTGATAACTGGTCTTATCAGCGCTTTGTAGAGGTCCAGTTTTATTTTGCGCGATATATGAGGAGGCCTCGGTAGTCTACTGTGATCTTCGATTAAATGTCGACAGAAACGGAGTTTTACTTAGTGATCAGTGATCCCAGCTATTGGAACTCATTCACCTTTTCATATTGTATATCTCCTGAAATGAAGTCTCTATGCGTCTACCTTCTCGCGGTGGCCATGTATTTAGTCTTCGCTTCGTTGATCTGAATACCAATTTGTTGGGCTGTTAATTCCAATGAAAGAAGGATCTCTTTCAGGGAGGTGATGTTACGCCCCAGAATGCAAATATCGTCAGCGTATGCTAATAGCTGGGTTGATTTGATGACCAGAATTTTAGATGTTGCGTGCTTGTTGCTTATGCCATTCTCGTTTCTTGCGTCTATATAGCCGATTGGAGATTTTCCTCACAGTCATGTAAGCGTTATGGGATTGGCTTGTTCTTTGCGATAGATTTCGTTGTCGTGCGCGATTTTTTTCCGAATAGCACCAAGAAAATCATCATCCAATCAGCGATTTATAGGCCTAGATGAATTTTATCCTATGGGGAAGTTTGAGGCATCGGTTACCTTGATGGTCACCAGGCAAGCACCAGGAAGTGGTCTGAATCGATGTTAGCTTCACGTTTAGTTTTGATGTCTTTAAGGCTAGAAAAATGTCTTTTGGACAAGAGGATGTGGTCGATTTGGTTTACCGTTCCGTCATTTGATTTCCATGTGGCTTTGTGAATATGTTTATGTGGGAAGTAAGTACTGGCAACCACCAAGTTGTAGAGTAAAGATAGCTCGATGGTGCGCGTCCCGCTGTTGTTTGATGTAGGGTGCAAGGAGTTTGGACCGATGGTGCTACGATATGTACTGCCAGCACTGCCAATTTTAAGCACTGAAGTGGCCCAAAAAATTTTAATGTCATGTTGCGGAATTTCGCAAAGTAACGACCATGAAACCTGAATGTACAATTCCGATTGCTGAAAGGCATGAAGTCAGTCCGTCGACAAATTCATGTTTATCCATGTTATTGTTGTGATAGTCATTGCTGATTAGTCTTGTTTCCTGCAGCGCTATGAGGTCGAGTTTATAAGTAGATGTTTGTTCGAAGAGTTGATGGAGCCCAATTTAAAATCGTTGTCCTTATATCGTGTCCGAGTTTGTTGTTGTAAATCGAAAAATATCAGGAGGCTCATGTTGAGGTTTATCCCCATGCAGATAAAGCAGCCTGACCCACAAAAAGTTTACCTATTTTGGAATTTAAATATCCTTTGAACCGCTTAGATGTTAGCCCACGCTGTGAATAAAACGAAATTCAATTTTCTTTCTTACAGTAAAATTTTATTTTATTAATTTATTAATCCTATCTAAGTTAATAACAAAATTAAGTACAAAACAAAAATTGTTAGATTTTGGCTGTGATCATTTCATTCTGGGCGCCAAACGACTAAAATATGTTAATGATATTGAAAAGGAATGTGGCTTACAAACTATTAAGAATACAAAAAAATTCAAAAAATACATATAAAATAAATTATTTCTTTTTACTACTCAACGGTGGAGTCTCGTAAAATTTTCGATCCTTTCGACTTGTTGATGTGCTGCGGAATGGTGTCGTAAATATGTTACTTCGTTTGCCGTTAGTGTCACCACTATCGGTAGTAGTCGCTTCGCTTGTTAGATCAACATTAACGAAACGCCCCCAAAATTCATTAGGAATATTTAGAAGACAGTCCATTATATTGTATTGGATAACGGTTTCGGTAAACATAGCATGTTGATCAGGTTCCGCACTTGAGTATCCCACTATTGTGGGCCCAAATACTTTAGCCAAATTTGTAATTGGCATTTTAACTTCAATACTCTCAGCGACACGTTGAAAATGTTGCATTAGAAAGGCGAGCGTATCGCGATTTTGTGGCGGCAGCTTATTGATCGCATTATAAAGTTCCCTTACAGATTTCTCTTGCGACGTGTTTTGGACGGCGTTTGAGAAATCTTTCCATAGTGAGGTTGGAATTAATGGTTCTTTAAGTGATCGCAAGAAATCTTTTATACACCCGCATAGCACATGGACATCAATGTTGCCTAGATGTGGGATTCCTTTGCCACGTAAGAAACGCTCCTTTAACGCTTTTACATCGCGTTCCGACCCAGACACTCGATAAATACCTATTTCATTTAAGCCGCGAGTTTCAATTTCGTTAACACAGTGGACGATTAGAGCTGGCACCATAGGACCAACGCTTGGAGTATAATCTGAAATGGAACCAACTACACCTTTAACCGGGGTTCCAGTACCTTGGGGAACACATGCCACCGTTAATCGATCACGACAATCGGCGTGCACCGTTACTTTGCAATCACGACATTTACATCCGACGGCCCCAAAATGTATTTTCTTCTGGCAATAATTACAATGATCCATTTTGAAAACTGTTCGACTGGTAAAATTGTGTGGCCGCATTATTTTCTTGGTATAAACATTTCTTGGCATTGACATTGGGGCGTCCTCGGCGGGCGGTGCGGATGGGGTGAAATATTGATCGGTGTTCCGGGTATGTGATCGTCTAAACAAAAAACATTAGAAGTTAGAAAAACATTACCTAATTTGAACAGTAAATTCCTAGCTTACCGAGTTTTTGGAGTTTGTGGCTCTGGTGCGTATCTATTGGGCACAGCCTCGATAATAGATTCGGCCAAAATTGGCCCATCTCCCTGAGGAATCGATACTTTGGTGTGCGCTATAATTTTATCATTATCGTCGATATCGATATTTCGATGCTTGCTTACGTTTTGACCAAAACTTTTCCGCTTGTCTGTGCTGAGACGTGATTTTTTGCCACCAACATAAACGCCGGATAGTTCATTAGCCGAGGATCGATGCTTCTTGTAATGCTTGCTGGTCGAGGGATTCAAAAAATCTTCCTCGGATTGGGTCACCGATAAATCAGATAAAAATGACCCGGTCGAATTAATTTCGTTCCCATATTTCTCCTCAACCGGTTTAAATGTGGCTGATTTACGCTTGCGCGGGTGTACATTTAACCCCGCTATTTTATTCCGCGTCTCATCATTAATGTCCCGTTCGTTCCGCAGTATCTCGCATACCGCCACCATCTTCTTTTCCGTTGTCTCCCGATCCGACTCAGCCTTCTGTCTTGACCGTGATTCCAACTCGAGTAGCCGTCGAGCGTATGATAATTTTGTTTCCAAATCAGCCATACTCTTTAGGCATCCATCCAACTCCTTTTGTAAACGATGTGCCTCCTGCACAGCACCATACCATAGGCTACGGCATTCGTCATGATTACGAACAAATTTTAGAAATTCTTCCTCCGCTAAACCATCGGAGAGCACACTCTGGTACCGACGTAAATCATCATATGTTGCTAAAAGCGATAATGTACTCATCTTTGAGTGTATTTAAATTCGATGAGATCACTCAAGAGCACATCACCCAAAGCGCGCGTTTATCACACGGTTTATTCACAAATTAAACTTTTCACACACTTTCTAATAACGTAGAATACTAATATATAACTTTATTAAATAGTTTAATCACAAATAAATTGATCAATAATAATTTTAATACCTAAAATATGATCTCAAAATATAAATTTGTTTTAAGCCGACGTTACATTCAAGACGTTAGCACTCTTTAAATAAAAAAGTGAAATGCCAAAATCGTTTTGAATGAAGTTAGATGCGCTGCAAAAAATATTTTTCAAATATCGGAATAACGGAAATTTATTTATTTCTAATGGGATTTTTAATAATTATATCAATTAAAAATTAAATAAGATATATATTATTTTACATGATTTATTTAAATAATGCTAGTTTTATTTAATAAATCATAAATAAAATAAATAAATTATTGTGGTAGTATGCGGATTAGTCACGTTATGTTAAAATGGCGTTGTTTATCGTTAATTTTTATGATTTGGCCAAGAAGCCATCAAATGTAAGGGTTCTGACCAAAATGTGACTAAATTTTTTGTATGTATTGATCCTTTCGCCCAAACATCGAAGCTGCAGATAGATTCTGATCAAGTGACAAATGACAGTTTTTTTTGACTGTGTACTAAAATTTTAACTTTAACTTTTAAATAACCAATTTTAACCGCTATATATTGTCATTTTATAGCAGGGTAAATTTACAAATTGCTATATATTACCTTATATATTGTCAACATTTTATCTGCTATATATATTATAATTTTTCACTTAATCAGAATCTAGGCCCTGGTCAAGTGACAAATGACATTTTTTTGTGACTTTGTACTAAAGAGTTAACTACTATAAAATGACAATATAATCGTAAATCGAATTCTGATAAAGTGATTTTCTCAAAATGTCACAAAAAATAATTTGACAAATACAGGTTGCAGAAAAGAGACTGTTGAATTATAATAAAAGCGACATCGAACGAATGGAACGGAGTACATATTTATTATTTTAAAGAAAAAAAACTCGCTTGTGCAAAGTCCTAGTCCTACAGGCTATAGAACAAGCGTAATATTGATACGTATTTTGTTTTTTGTGGTTTAGTAAAAAAAGTAAAATTATTATAGTAAATTTAACTTTAGAAACGTTTGTTTGTCCTACGGCTCCGATGAGCTGTCAAAATTGTTGGGGGGAAAAATGTTTATCTGTCACCTTCTGAAAATAAATAATTTTAATAATTTCTGAATATAACTGGCAAATTAGGTAATTATTAACTGTACATATTTCTCTAATTTTCGGTTGATTTGATATGGATTTGTCAATATTTTGTCGATTAATTATATGCCTACCAAATTTATTTCGGTACAATCCATAGTTTAAGATCTTACCACATTATATAAATTGGCGTTGCTAATTTAACTGTTTTTTAAATAACCAACGATACCTTTTGACGTTCAAAGCAAATCAGTCAGTCTATCTATATTTTAACTGAAAAAGCAAACATAAAATGGAAACTCCAGTAAAAGTGTTGCGCACACAGAATACAAATCGTAAGTCCGAAGATTTGGGTACCCCGCTAAAAATACCAAGTTCACCATTTCTTGTGAAGCTGGGATGTGGTACTGGAATCGAAGTTGTACGTTTCAAACGGCGTGCATTAGATATTGGTGGAACATCACCATGGGCTGTAAAACGAGTAACGAAAAAGGCTAAACCCGATGTAGCGGAAACGTATACCAGTCGTCTGGGAGAAGAGGCCAAATTTTTACGTAATTTAAATCATCCGAATATAATTGGATTCCGTGCATTTAAGCTGTCGAATGATGGAAGGCCTTGCCTCGCGATGGAAGAATGTAACACTTCGTTGGGCGATTACTTGGAGGAAAGATTTGAGGATTCAGACGGCCCAATGAGCTGCACGCATATAAATAAAGTTTGTGTTGATGTGTCGCTAGCCTTAGACTATTTACACACAGTTGCTATGTTAATCCATGGCGACATTAAATCATTCAATATCCTGATTAAAGGGGAGTTCATCACGTGCAAGTTATGCGATTTTGGTGTAAGCCAACCAATAGATGAAAATGGTTTTATTGACGTTATTAAAAAACCAAGTGCCTTGTATGTTGGTACCGATTTATGGTCAGCTCCCGAAGTATTCGAAGACCCGACACAAATCAGCGTTAAAGCAGATATATTCAGCTTTGGGATGACGATTTACGAAATGTTATCTCTCCAGCCACCACACACATTGAACAACGATGTAAGCCGCCTAACCGGGGAAAGCTTTAATGAATCGAGTAGTGATATTGGACTAGATATTCCACTAGGGTCACGACCGGCATTGCCTAATGCATTTGATTTTTCGACCGATTATTATCACATCGTAGAGTTATTCTATACGTGCACACATGAGGATCCAGAGTCTAGACCAACGGCCAAAATGATAAACGAACTGGTTACCGCATTAAATGAGTTAACGAATTAAATTTTATTTGATACATTTATAGAATATTAGATTTTAATGGAATTACTTAGTACAAGATTTAAATGAAAACAAAATATATTCAATTACTTCAATTTTCTCGTTTCAATGTGTACATATTGATAGAAATGATACTCCTCCTTTTGTAGATCCTTAGAATCTCCGTCTGCCTCGATAAAATATGGCATAATCTCATCCAAGCTGTAATAAAATATGTTGCTGATGTTACCTTCCTTTCTTTCCGTCGCCATCGTTACACGCATCGAATTTGGATTTTTATCTTTCAAAAATGTTAGGAGCCTTGAATTTTCCGCAATCACAAGTGATAAATGATGTTTTTCCATTTTGAGTGTACAACTTAAGGGTAAGGGTGGTTCATCGATCAATTTTTTGAAAATTGCAATATTAACATTCTTCATATCGAAATTTTGCTGCGCGAGAATTAAATGTTCCAACAGGATTTGGATATGGCCTAATTTTCCTAATTTCGCACCCATCTCCTTTTCATTAAATACAGGTTCATGTTCTGGATCGATAATATCCTTGGCCAATGATTTTTTGGCGTTTAGGGCGAAAAGAGTTTTGCGCGTTGTTTGATCAAGATTCCTGCCCGAATCGATCGCATTTTGGTTTACAAACGCAGTGAAGTCATATTTCGAACAGATATTCGATTCGGTGAATACAAATTCGTAATCGTTCAACATTTTTTCGATACCAATCTCAAGCAGGAGATGTAAGGGCTCTGATCCGATTAGTGAGAGCGATGGTGAAAAATCATTTTTAGTAATTTTGGCGAGAATATTTGAGAGCTGAACATTAGATTCTGCAATGTATACATGAAACAACAGGACCTTGAAAGCGAATGTACTTTGCTCATATGGAAAATCTGAAAGTAAATTATTTAATACGATGAATAAGTTATAAACATCCAAATTTTATAATGGCTTACATTTCATCAAATCCCACAGCTTATCCAAAACACTCTTCTGCTTCTGATTTTTAAGCTTAACGATGTTTTCGATCAAATCCTGTGTATTCAAATCCTCTGAATATTCACTGACATCCTCGACTCCAGTTCGATCAGCCTCATTAAAATTATTCGTCAGTATCGCCAATATCCTGCGTTTCACTGAATCCGAATCCTGAACCGAACTATTATTAATAGACACATCCGACGTATCGAAATTATCAAAATTCTTAATCTTTTCAAAGATCAGATTCAAAATATTCAAATTGTCTCTTAGTTCCGCAGTATTCGGATTCAAATCTGACATCGAAATTAATTGATTTAATCGGACATCGGAATTGGTTGGAAGTCTTAAAAAACTCGCGGTCTGCACACTTGATAGCGAATAATTTACGATCAAGTCGATATTCGTTTCAACTTGGAATATTGATTCGATTTTTGTTGTGTTTGGCCCTTTAATATAACTGGAATGGATTTTTTGTAATCCTGCTGGGGTAACATCCCCTAAAGGCACAATATTATGATACTTTACTATGCCGCGGGAATTGCACGAGGATTTCAAGTGAATTGCCGTCAACGGTTGTGCGACATCATTCATAAGTACCCAGATAGAATTTGGTATATCTTTTTCACAATTTTCATAAGAGATTTGGTTCAATACTTTCCGGGCTGTGTTTACATCGATAGGACAAAAGTATTCCTCATTTTTGTTCCACAAATTCTTGCGTTCTTCCTTCTGCAACGGACACTCCTCTATAATATCCATATCGCATTCGTCTTTCAGTGGACTTCCAGTCAAGTCTAATTCGGATTCTTCATCCATTGCCAATCCCATATTAACATCATCTCTAACCCCTTTACGGTATGTTGCTGGAGAATTTGATTTCTGTAGAGATTATATGATTTAAAGAAGCGTCCCCCAATATGTTGTTCACCATTACGAACCTGTTTATGGATTAAATACACCATTTCACCAGTACCTGTTAATCTTTTCACATAACTTGATTCTATATAAGTAACATGTAGATCAGAATACGATTCTTTAACGACGTTTTGAAGATAATTGAAAAATTTGTGTTTGGGATCCATCGAGTTGAGGATGTAAGAGGTCTTGCCGTAGCCGGTTTGTTTTAAGTGACAGTTCGTTCGGGATTGTGCTTTTTTGAATTTAAGTCTAAAATCACTCAATTTTGTATTTTAACCCAGCTTACAAATATTTGTTGTCCTAAAATTTAGGGACAAATTTACAAAAATGTGATGTAATATTAGCCTAAACATAAAATTACGATGATTAAAATAAAGCAACACTTTATTGGGGCAATTGCCATTAAAATTTGCGATGTGATTAGGTCTACTGGTAAAAACGGTAGCTTCCATATTGCTCGCAGTTCGTAGCCCTGAAGTTATTTATAATTGGTACATTGGGTTTTTGACGTTTACTTTTTATAGTACTCACTACTCAGTTGCACGTGTGTTTTGACTTAAAATTTTGTATTTTAACATTTTTATCTACAAAAATCATAAAAAATGGCTTTAAAACGATTTAAAAGTATGTATAACTTGTATATTTATCATAATAATATTTAATATCTATAAATTTATTCGTACTTCTTCAGCAAAACAGTCAAAACGACAACCAGCAAGTCAAAAATACAAAATCCAGAAAAAAATACGGGAACACAACAGGAAACTACGCCGCACGGAGAAAAAGAATAAAATAGGGAAAAAGACTAATAAGTTAATACAAATCCCAAATATATGCCCATTTAAAGAGGAAATATTGAAAGATGTGGAGGACGCAAAGAGACGCAAAGAAGAGGAACGGATACAGCAACGTGAGCTAATGAAGCAATCGCGAGATGCTGCCAAAAACAAGCCTACATCACTCGAGAACATGGTGCAAGAGGCTGAAACAAAAGATGCTGTCTATACCGTATTCAATGAAGCCAAACTCGCTACATCGACAGAACCGACATACAACGATGATGAATGGCGAGAAAATTCGTTGAAAGCGTACTTCAAAGAGTTCAAGAAGGTAATTGAAGCGGCTGATGTTATTTTAGAAATAGTTGATGCTCGCGATCCATTCGGCACGCGCTGTATGGAGGTGTCAAAAGCTGTTAAAGCATCACCGGGTAATAAACGATTAGTGTTGGTATTGAATAAGGCTGATCTCGTGCCCCGCGCAAATTTAGACCGATGGCTCAAATATTTGCGAAAATTTGGACCTACAACCTTATTCAAAGCGTCTACACAAGATCAAAATCGTCAGTTAGGACGGCGGAAATTTAAAGATATTTCAGCTAAAAAGGCTATTGTCGGTTCCACATGTGTCGGGGCTGAGCTCCTTATGTCCATGCTAGGCAATTACTCACGTAATAATGGCGTGAAAACTGCAATTCGTGTCGGAGTCGTTGGTATACCAAATGTCGGTAAAAGCTCCATCATCAACTCATTGAAACGTGGCAAGGCGTGTACAGTCGGTTCAACACCAGGAATAACAAAAGCAATGCAGGAAGTAGAATTAGATTCAAAAATTAAACTGCTCGACTGCCCCGGTATCGTATTCTCCCAACCTAAATCTGAGGAAGCCGTACCATCCGTATTAAAAAATGCTCAACGCGTTACAGATGTTAAAGATCCATTCTCCGCGGCCAAAGCAGTTCTTCAGCGGGCGACTAAAAGCTATTTTTGTAAATTATACGATATCACTGAATACGATTCACCCGAAGAATTTTTTGCTTTATTGTCGCGCCGATACGGTAAATTCCGTAAAGGTGGTGTACCCGATATGTTATATGCAGCTCGCCAGGTTCTACTCGATTGGAACACAGGAAAAATTAAATATTGTACGCAACCGCCGGATGAGAGTGGCGACAAAAATATCCATTTGAGTGCACAAATTGTATCGCATGAGACACGGGAATTTGAAATCGAGAATTTCGATGAAATGGAAGCTGAGGTGCTGAATAATATAACAACAGATATGGATGATGTTATGGAACTGCAATCAACCGGCTTCGTTCAAGCCAAAGTGGACGAAACAGATGAGAAACATTTGGATAAATTACTTGGTTCGAATTATACTAGACCACAAATTATTGAAGAGGATGATGATATGATTGGTGAACCGAATCTTAAGAAACGCAAGGTGACCAAAAAAGAGAAAGTGGATCCTGTTATGAAACTGGAAGGTAATAAATCTGTGGGTAAAGATCGCAAGGGTGAGATAAAAAAGTTGAGGAAAATGAAGAATCGAAATGAGAAGAAAATGGATGGGGTCGCCGATGAACTGGATAATTTTGATTTTAATTTGGGCGGAGCCGTAGTAAGTGCTGTTAAAAAGGAGGTTAAAGCGATGGGGTCGTATGATTTTGGTACAGACTTTAAAATGAATTAATTAATTATATTGGATTTGTAAATTTTTTTAAATAAAGTTGATATTTAACAAAATTATTGGGAGTCTTAATTTTAATTTATTGGGTGGGGAGGAGTTCAGTTGATCGGAAACACTTGGGTATTAATATGCCCAGAAACCTATTTAGAGGTATCAACCATCACCATTGGAACAATTTGACATAGAACAATGATAGTGTGATTCCAGCATAAACCAAGTTGGCACAACAATTACAGGTTGCATGATACTACTAATAATAATATAAGGTGGACCATAATTAAGTGAGCTTTCGAACGGTGAGGCCATTTTCGTATTTCTTGACATGTCTCAGTCCGGTTTAATTTTTGTGCAGTGCATTCGTGTATAATTTGTTATGGAGCGAGCAGAAATGCTTAAATTGTTTTGTGAAACTTAAATCTTCGGTTCTTTGCACAAGAGCATTTTGGTCAAAATATTGTTTTGTAAAAGCACCAGATGGGGAGGATACGTAGACGTTTATCTAAAGCATATCTATAAAGATGTTACAGACTCAAAGTGTTGCGAAACAGTGTGCGTGAAGATGTGATTGAAAACACGAGAATATCTACAAGAAAGCGTGCATCGCACTTGGGATTTAGTTGCACCCCTTTGCGCCGAATTTTGAAGTGTGGTTTGAAAATATACTCATACAAAATTAAACTAACAAACGAATTGATGCCATTGGAGCCGCAACAGCGTCTAAATTTCGTTTATACCGTTGCAAACATGGCAAAAGATACTGTCTGTTGGTATTTGTGATCGCTACGGTCTACGGAGCTACGCTGCGCGACTTTTTTGGCACAAGAGGTGAACGTGTTCACACCTTTTTTACTATTAATTCTAGTGCTATTCAAACGGAATAGAATCTAGAGCTCCTCCGAAAAAGATCTCTACTGAAAATACTAAACACTTGAATGTATTAGTCACGCTGCCTGTAGAGAGACATTTACTAAAGATACATGTTAAACCGAAAGTGATCTGACTGAAAACGTCCGAGTTAAATTCAACATGTAAACGGCGACTTGACTGAAAGTAGTCTGAGTTCGGTCAACTTAAATTTGGTTGGTTGAGTCAGTTTGTGTATTCAGTTAAACATGTAAACTTTAGTTTCGTTGAACTGACAGATTTTTTCATACTGTTAAAAGGGCAAAATGTTTTTATACATTTTCCAAGTGGTTTTTAAATTATTTTAAATAATTTTTTAATAATTTAAATGTAATTTTAGAACAAAGTGACATTTAAACTGTCAGTTCAGATCAAATAAAAAAGTCCCATGTAAACACCAACCAAAATTTTCAGTCAGATCACGTTCAGATAAAACTCAGTCAGATAACTTTCGGTTTAACATGTATCTTTAGTAATTGTCGCATCAATTGGGCATGTTATTGCCTATCAGAATAAATATATTCGATTACCTACAGCGGTCATTAAATCGAAACCTTATTGGAGACCTTGAGATTTGAGCAGTTGCTTGATCGAAAGAAATGGGTAATCAACCGTCATCAGTGTATGGTGTAGTGCTATTTTCACAGCTGCTTCTGTAGTGGATCTAAGAACGTCTGTGCTTGTCACGGTTGTTGAACTTAAGGTGGTAACCTGGTGTAGCGGCTTCAAAAAATCGATTTTTTTTTTTTTGCTTAAATCGATAGCATATTATCCCTTAAAGCGAAAATGACAAAATAACGGCTTTTAAAAAGTACAAGTGAACAAGCACTCAAAGGTGATTTAACTGTCTTGAACTTGTACCACATATTTTGTACTAAAAACATTATTAAGAAAAAGTTATAAACAAAAAAACGTGCAAAATTTATGCAAAAACTCGATTTTTATTTTCAAATCATGATTTTTATAATGAAATAATTAATTTTTAGGTATATCTACAAACTACACTTATAAACTTTACAGTAATACATATATTTTTTGTTTCAGATAATTCTACGAGACGCTAGAGTGCAAGCCGTGAAGAAAGAATTTTCAGAGGCACCTTCATATTTTTTTTAATAACTTGCTCAAACTTTCATATAATAATACTAAAAAATTAATTTGAACTCTTCAATATGTACACAATAAACATTAATAATTGCAAAAGTATATATTGAATAGATTTTTTTTGTGCGCACAAACGGTCCGGTGGAGCCAAAAAAATCATATGCCAGGACCCGCCAGTTATTGGGAAGAAGTTGGCGGGCAAAAAGAGTAATGGCGGGCTCCAATGAAATTAATAGGCAACTTGCCGCAGAGCTAAGATCATAAAATCCCAAAATAAAAGATAGGTTTCCAGATATGAGTTATAGCACAAGCACTGCCCCGGATTTAATAGTTGAATGGAAATGAGCAGCAACGAAGGAAATGTTTCCCGAAATTTTAGTGTTATACCGACCTCAATAGGTATGACAATAAGCAAATAGAAGATCGGATGTATCGGAGAGAGAGGATTGTCATTGACCGTCATTATTAATGCAGGATACCTATTTAATTCTATGTTTCAGTTGCTGACGGACGCGTACTCACATGGTACCGAGCTATATATCAATCCTACAACAGATTACGACGGTTCGTACTCTGTAATAGGTGATCCAACAGGCGCTAGGATCGCTCGATTAGTTCGAGATCAATTTAATAAAAAATTCAATTTGCCTGAAGAACACCAAGGCTATAGCTCACAAACCACGTCGCTAAAAATCTAAAATCTATATTTGTGCTCCGATTACGATGGTTCATACCTCTAATAATAGGTTTTCAAAGCTGTGATCTAACAGGCAATAACATTCCCCGTGGCCGGTTTGCTTCTTTTATGACCATTATTATCACCAACATGTATATTTCTTTAGTATAAATAAAGTCAGAAAAATGTTTAATTACAGAAGAAGTTAAGAGTGTTTTTGAGATGAATGTGTTGTCAACTGTTATAAAAACTATTTTAAATCCTACTACTACCCCTCAAACATTCTCCTATTATTTAATGCGACCGAAAAACAAATTTGATAAAGCGGTGTAAGATGATACGATAGCGTGATGGATTATAGTGCAATGGGTCGGTCCTCCAGTTCGATTCTACAAAAATACGGATACAACTTTTTTTTGTATTTTTATAATTTACAATGGTTACAGGATGAGAATTGAATGCGGTATCGAAAAGAAAATGGTAGGTACATTTGAGGTAAGAATATATTTCGAAAATCAACATGAAAAATTTATCTGCATCCTGTTTATAACAAGAAAACTGAAACACTTTGTACTAAATGTAGTACGTATGCCCTAACAGAGACATTTATTTTGCTCTGCACGATTGCATAAAACAAACAAATTTATACCAACATGTATATGATGTGGTAGCCGAGGTAGTAAGGTGATGGATTGGAGTGAGGAAGGTCTAGAGTTCGAGGCCAAGCGAAAGTAATAATATATTTTTAGATGAAAACATTTGGAATTCGAGAAGATTATCGGGATCGAGATCGCTGCAAAAAAAAAATTGGTCAAATTCGAATAAATTCGTGAAATAAAAAAAATCAAATTTTTGCTTAAAAAAAAAAAAAATTAAGTTCAGAAGTTTCAAGAATCGAACTCCAGACCTTTCACTCATCACTCCTTCATCTTACCACCCAACCACTCATCTATAACAATTTCTACTCATTTTTTCGTTTAAATACTGATAAAATCGCACAAAAATCGCATAAAATTTTTTGTTATTTTACCAGGCGAACAGAATTTAAAAAACAACACATTTGTCATCAACGTGACATTATTTTGTATCATAGCGTGCCACTTCAAGTTATGTGACACATAAACATACAAAATAAAGTCATATTGCTGACAATTCTACCTTCTTGTAATTTTTGTTCGCCTGTTAAAATGACAAAAAATTTTTGCGATTTTTGATGAAAAAATGAAATTTTTTTTTTTTAATTTCTGCTCAACTGGTAAATAAAATTTAACTTTTTTTAATTAAAAAGGCTCAATTAACTCAATAGCAACCACCCAAATAGAAAATTTGGAATTACAAAAAAAATCCTTCTGCCGCGAGGATCGAACTGCAGACCTCTATGGTTTTAATCTGCTCTCTTACTATAAGGTCTCGAGTTCGATCCTCGCGGCTGAAGGATTTTTTTTGTAATTCCAAATTTTCTATTTGGGTGGTTGCTATTGAGTTAATTGAGCCTTTTTAATTAAAAAAAGTTAAATTTTATTTACCAGTTGAGCAGAAATTAAAAAAAAAAAATTTCATTTTTTCATCAAAAATCGCAAAAATTTTTTGTCATTTTAACAGGCGAACAAAAATTACAAGAAGGTAGAATTGTCAGCAATATGACTTTATTTTGTATGTTTATGTGTCACATAACTTGAAGTGGCACGCTATGATACAAAATAATGTCACGTTGATGACAAATGTGTTGTTTTTTAAATTCTGTTCGCCTGGTAAAATAACAAAAAATTTTATGCGATTTTTCGCTAAGTCCAAATTTATCAGTACTTAAACGAAAAACTGAGTAATAATTATATAGAGATGAGTGGTTGGGTGGTAAGATGAAGGAGTGATGTGCGAAAGGTCTGGAGTTCGATTCTTGAACTTCCGACTTTTTTTTTTTTAAGCAAAAATTGGATTTTTTTTTTATTTCCACGAATTTTACCAAATTTTTTTTTGAGCGATCTCGATCCCGATAATCTTCTCGGATTATCCCCAATTAACAATTTTTCATCTAAAAACAAATTTTTTTTTTGGCTTTGCTTGGACTCGAACTCCGGACCTTCATCACTCCACTCCATCACCTTACTACCTCAGCTACCACATCATATACTAGGTAACATAAATTTGTTTGTTTTATGCAATCGAACAGAGCAAAAAAAAAAATGTATCTGTAATATGGATATGGTGACATCTCTGTTAGGGCATACATACTACAATTAGTACAGAGTGTTTCTGCTAAAAGTGCTATTGGTTTAGCTTAAAAGATGGCGTGTCTTGTAGTTTTGTGCAAAATGCGCAGCAATAAGTTAAGTAACCATTAAACCACCCAACCTAAATTGGGTCAGTAAATAAATCAATAATTTGTAATATTTTATTTAATCTTTATTATTTTTGACTAGTTTTATTACAAAATAATAATTAGGTATAATAATTACAAGGTATTATTAAATAAATTGCATAGTTAATATAAAAATTAAATTGATTTTTAGGTTATGTATATAATATAATATTTTCGATATTCGAATATAGAAACTGTTTGGTGTCAAATACATAATTATTATATTTATACATAATCGTCTTTTTTTGTTGGTTTTGGTTTAATAATTTAGCCTAATAATTTATATATAATACTTAGTTCTTAAATAAAGAGATTAGAGTAGAGATTAGAATTTTTTTTAAGTGATACTTTTATATAATAGATAAATCACACATAATTTAATGTAATTTGAGTAAATAAAATAATTTTGTATATATATATATATATATAAATATGTATATAGAATATAAGATTAGCCAAAATATATATTTATTTAATTTAATATTTGAGTATTTTTATAATAATTATTTTTATTACTTCCATCACTGTATATCTATCTAACAAACCAATAACTACATTACCGACTTAATTTGCTTTCTGTGCGCTTTTAAATTTGCATTTTTTGTTTTTAAATATAAATAATTTTGGTTTTTATAAATACTAATTAACCAGTACTATTAATTAATTAGGTAGATATTAAACTAATTTAATAAAATCATTAATTTTGCTGAGAAATATATGCGGAAGAATTTGTAGACGTCATATCATTGGTCACATTACATGCCATACAACATGTTTTTGAGATTCTTATACATCTAAGCGATCTCCAATCGTTGCATGCAGATCTAATTGCTCGGTGGACGTATTTTTTGGCACACAATATCCATCGATACTATTATTTCCACCATTTGTACTCGACGTATTACTCATCGATTGTGAAACACCGGGCGAAATTCGTTCACTCATATCGAAGTACACATGATTTCCGAGTTTTGGTGGAATTGGAGGTGGTGTCGCCGCTTTATTCGATAGAATTTCTTCAGGTAGAATATTTAATACTTCCGGATTGGAATTAGTTTTGTGATGGCCGCGTACATTCGAATGTTGCGTATCCATTGAATGCATATTTAAATTATTCAAATCGTTCGAACTGGTTGAGATGCCAGAATCTCGAAAATCTGTTACCAAATTTGGTGCGCCCACAGCGTGATTTAGATGGTCCATAGTGGGGTCATCAAAGGAAATATCGACAACGGAATATTTTTGTGATAAACCGCGTCGACATCCTTGTTCGTAGTCGCTAATAGCAGACGGATTTGAAGATCGTTTATCTGGGGTGAAGCCGCGCGGTGGTAATGGAGGTGCATTCGGTGAAATTTTATCTCTACCAATTTTTGGCGGCACCTCTGGACTATCACATAAACTTGCGTATCCAGCTGATTTTGGTCGTGCCGGCACGGGAGGTACTGGGGCACAATTAAACGCGTTTAGCTCCGCTAAATTTAGGCCTTCTCGATTTATGCTGTTCGATATATCCACAGGTTTCGTATATATATCATCCTGTTCGTATACTGAACCGTTATGTCCTAAGCTCATTGCACGCTTTTCGATCGGAAGTGGTGGAAGAGGCGTGTTCACAATACTATCAGACTGCTGCCTCTTTAGTTTGCCGAAACCGGCCATATTCTGCTTTAACTGGACAAACCGTTCGACCAAACGTTTATGTAGCGGCTGTACACCACTATCCATCGGTATTAAAGTACCGTGCTGTTCCAGGGCCGTCTCCAAAATTTGTAGTTGTTCCAGGATCAGTGTCTTGAGCTTCTGAACACTGATGGCCTGATTTTGACCATGTGATGACTTCAAGAATTGATCCGTAAAGAATGCTTCATGGTACTTACTAATACCGCCCATCACATTTGCATCGATCACCCCCTGCAGCCGCATAGTAAACGGATTAAGGGTTCGTTTCGGATCCGCTCGGTATACCGTAATCAAATCAGTCAGCTCCTTATTGACATTCGTCATTGTCTCGCAGGCAAAATCGACAGGCGTCAATTCAATCACATTCCGGTTGGTCACCTCGACCCATCGTAATATTCCTGGAAGTGCTGTAGATATTTCTAACATTGTCCTCTCAATCCACAGAGTTTTAAATTCATTATCTTTGTCCACGGTGCCTTTATGGATCGGCCGGTCATATTGAAACCGTTTCACATCGTTCACTTGATAAAATCGTGCGATACGTTCGGGGACAGGTACACAAGCGGTTTTTAGGTAAGACGGATCGGCAATTGGCCGAATATTTCCGATTTGTAAATATTGGTCTGGCGATTGGAGAATGGCTGCGTCCGGTGGTGAATTTTTAGTTAGCAGCTGAGCTTGTGGAAATTCTGTTTGTAGCCGTTGTGTAAAGGTACCGATTCGTTCGTATTCAAGTCCACGATAAACGAATTGTTTGTTGCGACAAAATAATGGAAATCCCATGCCATAAAATCCAACCCGAAAGTATTCAGGTTCGTGCCGAATTTGAGCCAAAATATTTTCAAAACATTTAGCTTGTGTTTTCAGGATGTTACTCAGCTGAACGTAATCGAATCGCTTCGTCTCATATAAATAGGCTAGCTCCTTGCACAGAGGAATAGCCTTTTCCCAGCATTTGCCCTTATCGAAATAGCCGATAATCTCACGATATAAATTCTCTTTGCGTTGCCATTCCGGCTGCCCGATCACATCATTCGGTGCGAAAGTCAACGTTTCCTTATCCCAGCTAAGCATATCCGTATATAATTTATATGTGAATCCAGCTTCAGTGTAATTCTCCGCCTGCAGATGAAGATCGTGCAGCTTATAAATGTACCGCAAGTACATCTCTTTGCGGTTAATCTCGTTTTTATAAAAATTCAACAAGTTTACGGTGCAGGACATGCGTTTATCCCGATTTTCGTCGCCTTGCATCACACTGCGGTAGTCCAAAAGCCGTTCTAGAAGCCGAGTAACTGATATGATGAAAGCCGAGCCGGCTTCCCGCCATGGGGGATCTTCAGACTGAACTCGTTCCAACAATCTGTAAATAAATTTTATTAAAATTTGTCTTACTATCCGCAAAGCAATAAGTAAATACTTACACAGTCTTGAACAATTCCCGATATTCATCATCCCCCTTATTTTCATTGATCAACATATCCAACTTATCGATCAATTCACTTTCCACCAATCTAAATGATCCCCTTGCATCCTGCTCACATTGCATCATATCGTAGAACACCGCCAACGTCGCCTTCCGCAATGAGGGTTCTGGCACAAGTGTTACCTCTAAAAATGGTCCGACCATTGTCGGTATAAAATGCAACTTATACTCGCCTAATTGGGCCCACATACTTAAAATCTGGAATCCCATTAACACTCTCATATCTCCGTGCGAATGAAGCAACTTGCGACGCTTAGTCTCGTGATACTGTTCCAACTGCAAACATGGCTGAGTCAAGAATGAAACCGCTAGACTAAAATATGACCACCACAGCTGCGAGTCAAATGTGTTTGGCCCTAAAAATCGATAAACCAATGGCTTAGCAAATTCTTCTAATGTTTTGCGCACGACATTATTAGTTGCGAGTTTCATCACAAGCCAGTCGTTCGGAAATACGTGCCAATCGTTGGTGCACAGCTCTTTAAACACTAACAGGCTGCGATGCAAAAAATCTTTCAAACTTTTGAGATCGCCACCAGCGCTCATATCATCCCAAAGCTGCTTAAAATGTGACTCGTCCAGTTGTTGTAGCAGCCCGAGTAGGACAGCAATCAATGGCGAGTGTACGGTCGGTGAACCTTCCAAAATAATCAGAATGGTTTGGAATAAAATTTCGAGAATATTTTTGCATAGGGCGTGCAAATCATGGTGTAACGTATTCGACGGTTTCTCGTCCTGTTTCATTTTAAGCTCGTACAGGTGGTTCAAGATCTCGGATAAAATATCGGAACACAATTTTAATTCGTCCCTTCGTGACATATGTATTCTTAGATGTTTACAAGCAACCGCTAGGATAACTGCGCGTGACTCATCATCATGGAATAGTTGACCGGATACCAAATCCTTGATGGCTTTTAATTTAGCCTGGATTAGACGCGGTTGAGCCTCTCGCGGAATTGCATCCAATAAATTTCGGGCTAGGGCGCCCAATTCAGTTGTCGGCAAAGTACCCTGTAACTGTTCAAAGACCACACCGACCGCATTTAAAAGTGCCTCTTGCGTCGGCAGAATAATTTCATAGGACGTAACCGATAGCATACCGTTAAGCGAGTTGAATACCGAGTACAGATCACGTTTAAATGAGTCCTCGAATTGTCCACCGGTTGCTCTCGAGAATAATCTTCTCGACTGAATGATCAGCTTGAAAATATATTCGAGTGATTCAAAACATTTTTGTATCGGTTCTGGTCGTTCTGCGGTTGTCATCCACTCGGCACAGTGTTGCACCGATGACAACAGCCCTTTATACACAAGAGCCGCCGCAAAATGATTTTCTATATAGACATCGATCACCGGTTTAAAGTGTTGGAATTTATTGTTTTGCAGCAGGCTGAATATGCTGACGAGAACATGGAATACGAGACCTGAATGTGCAGTGCTGTTTCCATCCTCGGTTGAGAACATGGCGAATAGTGAATCAAGAACATCTTGCAAAAATTTCACTAGTTCCTCGTCTTTTAGTCGCAGGACTCGGGTTAGTGAGTCTTGAATTTTTTCTGGATGGGCACGCCATTTTAGGAGCGACAAAAGATCAGCATTTTGTGTTAGCTTTGTCGAGCATAGTAGCGATTTGATATAAAAACTTTCTTTGGTACTTCGATGGAAAACGGCGCTACTCTCTTGTTGCGCTTGTTCATCATTATGGTAGCATGGTAATTTTAGGTAGCTGGTCGATAGTAATTTGGCACTGTCTTCACATTTATAGACATACAGTTCGTGAGCCCCATCCGCTAGTGTTGCACCACTCGGCTCCATTAGTCGAATAAAACTAAATCCGAATAATTTTGGTTCAGTTTTTTCTCGGGTCGAACAGTGACGATATTCGAATCGAACGTGTGAATTAGAAAATTTATCAATTGGCACATGAAGTCGAAGGGTTTCATTAAAACTTGGGGAATTGTTATGGTACAGGATAAATGACCGATATGACTCACTCGGCTCCATTCCAGATGCGCCCCACAAACAATTTAATGATTTTCCATTCGATTCTAAAATGTGTACGGTTACCTCTATATTTTTGGCTGTACTTTTGCCGCCCCGCTCGAAATCACCCTTTTCTAGTGCCAAAAATAAGTCGTTTCGTACGTCCCCCGGCATTATAACATCAGGGAATCCGATTTTTCGTGTTATTGTTGTACCTTGGAATAACAGCGGTTGCTCGAGCCGGGCTTGATTTAATCCACCAAGTAATAATTTGAGCGAAACAATTAATCCATATTGCCCTGGTCCACTTGCGGTTAGTGGTGTAAATTTGCCGCTCGTCTTTTTGATAATCCATTCGTGAAGCAGCGCAAAATCTTTTTCATCACATTGATATAATTTAAAGCTAAATTCCTTCTCCTCCGATTCGACGGTACCACTCTGTGCTACATCATGCAACGATAGTACCCCTACACCGTATGGCCGCCGATATATATGATTACCACAATTTTTATCACCTTTTTTCATCGAATCCGATGAAATTATTTTTCCCACTCGTATTACATTCGCAATCAAATACAAATCAGGACTCAGATCACTAATCCCCAGGTCGGAGAATACCGTACAATTACTGTGTAACTTTTCGACATAATTCGAGAAACCATCTTTTGATATACGCACCAAAAAACGTTCGGACAATGAAATCATTTTTTTACCATCATACAGGTGAAAATATATTTCAACATCGTCACCAATTCGATGGCCAAAATCGCGCATGCAAAAGAATAAATGTTGGGTGAGAATTTTTTTCACCGTTTTGCGTCGCAAAGTGCCACGACTCGATGATGCTTTTGCATTTTCCGCGCTATTTACATGCACTTGATGTAGACCAACAACGCCCACTTGTTTTGGGTCGACACACAGTGGGCCGGAGCGCGGTACCAAATCGAGCCCAAGTTTTCTGAAATGAGACAAAAAAAGAATATTTAGTCTTTTAGGTTAAATGCTAGAATTTATTATTATTTATGCCCTGCAATTATATTTTAGCCTAAAGTGCATGCCACATACAAATGACAGGCGAAAGAGTTGATGAGTGTACGGATTGAGTGCGGGAAATTAATAGAGGAAAAGGAACATGTGGAAGCGGAAGTAGCACGGGTGTACGAGGGAAAGATGGAAAAGATGGAGTACGAGTTGAGAGAATTGAGGAATATGTGCAAGGAGCTCAAGGAAGAAGCGGTGAGAAAGGAAAAATTAAGTGCGGTGGAAAGCGGAAGTGAAGAATTCAAAAGGGAGAAAATACAAGGGACGTCATTGAGAATGGTGGTGAGTGAAGTGGAAAGAATGTTACCAGAATTCGATCCGGAGAGTCGGACGAGCATGGAAGTGGAAGAGTGGGCGAATGCAGTGGAAGAGATAAAGAAATTGTACGACGTTGACGACCGGACGCTGCTAGCAGCCATTAGGGCAAAACAGAAAGGTAGTGTCCTAAGATGGTTGCAATTCAGGCAGAAAGGCAACGATTCGTGGGGGCAATTAAGAAACAGCTTAGTGAAGGATTTCAAAGTGAGGAGAACGGCGTTCGAGATTATGAAAGTGGTGAGCTCAACGGAGAGGAAGAGGGGCCAGACGCTTATAAGTTATTTTTTAGAGATTGAGGCATTGGCAGAGGGTAAATTAAAGGAGGAGGATGTAGTGAGGGCAGTGATGAGTGGTAGCAGGCATGCTGCGCTGCGAGACATGTTGGAGAGGAGATTGATATGCGAGAAGATGACGAGGGACGAGTTGTGGCTAAATATAGTGTATTGGGACGAGCAAGAGAAGAAAAAAGGTAGGGAGAGTAAAGGAGCGTAAAAAAAGGGAGGAACAGGCCAGTTGTCATGTTATGGGTGTGGGCGAATAGGCTATATAGCGCGACAGTGCACCTTACCAATAGACAAGAATGTAGTGACGTGCTATAGATGTCACAAAAAAGGGCATGTAAGGGCGCAATGCCAGAGTGTAATAGAGGGTATAAGGGTGGTGAATGGAGGAGATCAACAGGAAACAGTAAGAAACAGAGGGATGAACAAGGAAATCAAGATTGACCAGAGGGGGGAAGTAAACGCGATGATGAATGACGGCAGCCGGATTAGGGCACTCTTAGACACCGGAAGTGCGGTAAGTGCGATTAAAAATACTAAATTAATAAATAACGAGGGTATAGGTAAATGGGTTAGGAGAAGGAAGATTAAGGGAATAAATGGAACGGAGTTAGTTCTAGGACAGGTAGATGCTAGATTAAAGATAGAGGAGGAAGTGTACGAGGCGAACCTTTTGGTAGTACCCGAGGAAACAATGACCGAAGATGCCATATTGGGAAGGGATTTCTTGAGGGAGAATGGGATAGGTCGCATCGGGTGGCGGGAACAGGAAGAAGAGGAATTTCACGAGTTGTGTAATATAGAATGGAAGGAAGATAAGGGCGTATTAGATTTAGAGGTAGGAGATGATAGAGTGACACGAACGGATAAGAGAAGGGTAGAACAATTGTTTAGAAGAAATTATCCGGAGGTTAGCATACGGGGGTTTAGGCCGGTAAAACATGAGATGAAGATTAGGTTGAAAGAGAATAGGGTTATTTACTCGAAGCCAAGAAGAATGAGCATGGTGGAAAAGGAGGGAATAAGAGAAGAGGTGGAAAGGTTGTTAGAGGAGGGTATTATACGAGAAAGTGGTATTAGTTAAGAAGAAGGATGGCCGGTTTAGGATGTGTATCGATTACCGGAGGTTGAATGAGATAGTGGAAAAGGAGTACTATCCGATGCCGGTAATCGAGGATGTAATTCAAAAATTAAATGGGAAGAAGTATTTTACATCCTTGGATTTAAAAAACGGGTTTTACCATGTAGATGTGGAAGAAGGTTCTAGGAAGTGACGGCGTTTATGACGACACAAGGGCAGTACGAATATAATAAGCTACCATTTGGATTCACGAATGCACCATCTGTATTTATTAGATATATGGAGAGGGTGTTGAGAGAGTTCGGAATATGCGAAGACGTGGTATACTTTATAGACGACATAGTGATAGCAACAAAGACGATAAAGGAGCATCTGGAGATATTGGGAAGACTATTGTACACCTTGGCTAGAAATAAAGTAAAATTACAGATGACAAAGTGTAACTGGTTGAGGACGACGATAAATTTTTTAGGTTATAGAATACATAAGGAAGGCATAACACCGAGTGATCATCATGTGGAGGCGATAAGGACATATCCAAGACCAATGGATGTTAAAGCGGTGCAGAGGTTCATAGGACTAGTGGGATATTTTAGAAAATTTATTGCCAATTTCAAGGATGTGGTGGCACCGTTGCTAGAAGTGGTAAGGAAGAATACATTTAAATGGGAGAGAGAGCACGATAGGGCGTTTCGCAGACTGAGAGATAAGTTGTTAGAAGAGCCAGTCCTAAAAGTATTTTCGCACACGGCGGAAACGGAATTACATACAGATGCGTCGGCGGGAGGATTTGGGGCAGTACTAATGCAGAGAAATGCGGAGGATGGGAAGTTATATCCAGTGTCCATACTATAGCAGGAAGACAACAGAGTCGGAGCAGAAGTTGAACAGTTTCGAGTTGGAAACGTTAGCAGTGGTGCATAGTCTACAAAGATTTAGATCGTACTTGTTTGGGATGAAGTTCAAACTAGTAACGGAATGTAGTGCAATGCAGATGACGTTAGCAAAGAGGGATGTTAGCCCAAAAATAGAGAGGTGTGCACTTTGGATGAGTGAATTTGATTTTACCATTGAGCATAGGAAAGGGGAAAGGTTGAGACATGCGGACGCATTGAGTAGGGTAAATGTGTTAACATGGGAGGAATTGAAGGAAGGAGAAGAATACAGAGGAGTAGAGGAAGAAGACGACGATGAGGAAGACTGGAAGATGAAGATAATAGTGGCGCAACTTAGAGATGACAGAGTGAGAAAATTAAGGGAGCAGATTTTGAAAGGAAGTAAGAAAGGGTATGAAGTAAGAGACAACGTAGTGTATAGACAGGATGGGAAGAGGTTGCAGTTGGTAATACCGGACAGTATGATAGGAGGGCTAATATTCCAAATGCATCAGGGCGTAAGGAACACAAATTGCACATCTACGGAAGAGAGGCAGTGCCATTAGATACGGTGCATATCGACCACATTGTTCCTTTGGAAAAGACCAGGAAAGGATACCAACGCGTTCACTAAATATGTTCGGTTATACCCAGCAAAAACGACAGAGACCAAAGAGGCGATAAAGGCGATGAACGAGTATAGTAGAGTGTATGGGTATCCGAGGAGAATAGCATCGGACCGAGGAACAGTATTCTCGTCAGAAGAATTCACTGAGTGGGGGAGGAATAATGGAGTGAGACACGTGAAGACAGCAAAAGCGTGTTCAAGGGCTAATGGGCGGGTAGAAAGATTTAACAGAACGCTGGTGCCCATATTAGCGAAATTAGTAGATAAAGAGAAGGTGGAATGGAACAGCTTGTTAGCGAAAGCAGAGTTCGCAATGAATAATATGACGAGTAGCGCGACAGGAGATACACCAGCGCGGGTGTTATATGGGGTGGATCAGAGATATGGACAGAAGTCGGAAGTGGAAGATTGGATGGACGAATTGAACAAGGAAGACGTGTCAATTGAGAAGAGGAGCGCACTAGCTAAGGGAAGGATAGAGAAACATAAGTTTAAAGAGGGAGACTTGGTACTGCTGAAGGGCAGAAAGGTAATAGGGAAGAAGAGCAAGTTATTGGGTAAATTCAAAGGGCCGTATAGAGTAGAAATAGTTTTAGAGAAGGATAGATATTTGGTATCAGATATTGTGGGAGTTCAGGTAGGAAGGTTACCTTATTCGGGAATTGTAATGTAGAACATGTACAGATATATCTTAGAAATTATGATGGAGCCTTATTCCTTCGAAAGCGTGCCGTTTTAATTTATTTTGCAACAGGATAACGATCGTAAGCACACTGCAAGCTTAGTGAAGCGTTGGTTTATGGATCAAAAAATTGATGTTTTTGGCCCAAGGCTCCTGACATTAAACCAATCGGGATAACTTTTACGCAAAAGTTAAGCAAAGAATAAAACAAAAAGTTCCAAGAATTCAGACGAACTATTCTAGCATATGAAAAAAATCAGAAAAAATCTTTCTAGTTAAATATGTATGTCATTTCAAGTCACGGCCAACTTTTTTGGCTCTGGCACCACATTATCGAACATTATTAGCCAGCCATCTGAGACGATGTGCGGCAGTTCTGATAAACTAAAGGCTATCCCTCTAACGGAGCACGAAAATTACGGGGACCCAAAATTCACGGGCCCTAGGCACTAGTTTGCCTAGGCCTTAATATCCTCCTGACCATGTACATCATGTATTGGGCGTATTCAGGTAAGCCAACACGAAATGCTCAAGAAAATCTAGCAATCCAAAATAACAACTTTAGACGAATCCCGATAAAAACGACATATGTTGCTAAAAAGAAAGGGCAAAAAACAGGATTTTTCAAAACGACATAAGGGATATTAGGATATTTCAAAATTTGGCTATTTTGTGTTTTGCGCAAAAATAAGCAACTCGTTATCTTGGGTGCAAAAAATTCGCACATTGATAAATTTTCACCAAAATTTCAAAAATATCAAAAAATCTAATGTTTGTTTAATTTTCTTGAATGCAGATTCAAAGTCTATTTCAACACCTATTCACAAAGTGATTTTTGGGGTCAACATCTGAAGTACACGTTTTTTGTGAATTTATCTGCATGAAAATTAGTGGTAAAAATCGAATTAAAACATGAAAATCAGCAAAACAACATTTTTATTAATAAGAAGTATTCCCTCCCCTAGCCCGAGTGACAGCTTCCATTCGATTTTTCATCGATTTCACCAAATCTTGAGGTATCGCCTCCCATTCCTCAGCGATCGCATGTTGCAGCTCCTGGAGACTCGTTGAAACAACATCTCTGGCTCGAACCCTTTTCTTCAGCTCGTCCCATAAATGTTCGATGGGATTGAGGTCCGGGCTTCGAGCTGGCCACTCCGTAACAGGCACAACCACCTCTTGAAGGTTCTGGACAACTATACCAGCCGTATGTGGTCTCGCATTATCCTGCATTAACACGAAATTTTCACCAATAAAACCGGTGAAAGGTACGACGTAGTCCTCGAGTACTTCCTCAATGTACTGTTGAGAAGTAAATCCTCTTGATCGACGGCCAGTATTCTGTCTTCGCCTCCCCAGAACATGCATGATCCACCGCCATATGAGACTCGTTCTTCAATCCAACATTGTGCAAATCACTCTCCTGGTCTTCTATACACTCTTCCTCGCCCATCGTTGCCATGTAAACACATCCTGCACTCATCAGAGAACATGACTGTTCTCCAGAGTGGCCAGTTCGAAGCCCGGACCTCAATCCAGCTCTCAACGAGTCTCCAGGAGCTGCAACAGGCGATCGCAGAGGAGTAGGAGGCGATACCTCAAGATTTGGTGAAAACTTTGGTGAAGTCGATGAAACATCGGCGGGGAGGGAATACTTCTTATTAATAAAAATGATTTTTTGCTGATTTCCATGTTTTAATTCGATTTTTACCACTAATTTTCATGAGGAAAATTTCACGTGTACCTCAGATGTTGACCCCAAAAATTACTTTGTCGACACGGTATAAGTACAAAAATGGTACCACTGGATAGGTGTTGAAATAGACTTTGAATCTCCATTCAAGAAAATTAAACAAACATTGGATTTTTTGATATTTTTGAAATTTTGGTGAAAATTTATCAATGTGCGAATTTTTTGCACCCAAGTATAGATAAAACAGATATTTTGTAATAATATTTTAAATGAGAGTTTTATATTTTGGTATTTAATATCAAATTCGTAATTTATCAAGCATATAAGAAATAAATAAAATTTCTTTAAGACGTGTAGACTATTTCTTGACAATACCACCAATAACAATTGATATACATATGCAGCAATAAAAAAAATCTTAGAACGTGATTTGGTAAGTCTGCTAAATAGAATAACTAATCTGATAACAAATCACACATCACATTTAGTTTTGTTTAAATTCAACCACCATCAAACTATATTAAACTATTATTGTCGTAGCCCCCACCATTGGCCAGCGGGTAACAGGTTGAACTAATATTGATATTTTTCACCGATTGTCGATAACACCAATTCCAAGTGAATGATTTAAAATTTTCAAGATTAAAATACCGAAATACGCTTTTGGGTAAAACCACTTCACATAAAGAGTTAGTCACTGACAAATTGTTCAAATCGTGCACTCTAGACTGAAGTAAACAGTACATTTCATCATCATATCATATACACCACTGATAACAAACAAAGCACAATTAACACAAAATTATAGACCGCCTACAAGATTCTTTCGTCTGATTTCCGCACACAAATTCAAATCGAATAAATATATCCACACATACCTTCTTCGTTTGGGCACAATTGGTCTATAAAATGTCATGACAGTTAAATTAGCATATAAATCACAAAAAAAATTTAAAAAAAATTTAGAAATTATCACTTGCGTGCAGATTCCACAAATTTAGTACTCAAACTGAATATTCTTGTTCTCGCGGCCTATATAGCTTTGTGTATTTGATAAAAATATAACAAATTATTTCAAATAATTTTTTTTTTATTAATTAAATACTGATAAGATAAATTATTGTTCTAAATAGTATATTAAAAAAAAATAATAATAATAATTTTATTGAGCCAACAGACAGGCACACTTTAAGTATTTGTGTAATATGCGATTATATGAAGTGTGCGCAATAACTCACCATTTCCGGAGAAAGACTTGCTAATTGGATGATACAAAATATTTGCGCGCCGTGTTATTATACGACATCAGTATTTGTATCAACAAAGTATAAGCATGCAGATTAGAAATTTATTGTATGTGCCTATGTAGTGTGGGTGGCCGCAATATGGCATTTTATTATTTATCGTGGTTTTTAAAGCGGGAAATCCCGTGTTGTTGTTTTATATTTTGTAAATTTATGTAGGAAATGCAAATACATAATACGGTTGTCCATGATGAGGACACACGATTTCCTTATGTTTGTAGAAGATTTTTAATCAAATACTAAATTTCGACTGCTTACGGTCTAAGCTATATAATTTTGTGGAAATATTAATAACAGACCATTTTTTTCGGTTAGCTCTTAAAAGTCAAGACTGGCCCAAATTATTGTACAATTTGTAGTCTAATTCTGACTATTTAAACCGTGCCTATTGGCCAAGGCTAACGAACATCAAAAGATCAATCTTGTTTAACAGCTGAGTAAAAGGCATCGAGCAATGCTTTTTAAAATCAATGACGAGCACAGAACCTTTGTTGTCTTGAACAGGGTTAATCATAACACGCAAAAGAAGGGTTAATAATACATAGTTGCTTACATATCAACTAAGAATTTTATGCGGAATTTCATATTTGCATATTCCACTGACTAAATTCTGGATCATTAATACCAAAAAACTGGCATAGAACATTACACAGAAATGTGGTGTTACATGTTTCAGATGTAAACAAACAACGCTCAACCAACTAATGGGTGATCTAACGGCCGTTCAGCAAGGTAAGTATTGATTACATCTATTTCAATGAACTTTATTGCTGTTGGATGGTTGTTCTTTTCATCCGCTGCCAATTGCATTAATGTTCTTATAGCGAGAAACGTTGCTGCTGTGGTTCTGAAGATTTATTTCGCCACAATATACATACGTTGCAGGTGCTGGTGACTATGACTCATCCAGATTACCGGAGAATATTTTTCAGCATCTGCTGTTAACACGAATTTATGTGTTCGCCGCCTCAAGATGATATTAATTAGGTTACTTTGAATTTTTGGCCCTGTTCATCATTATGTCGATCAGGCATAGTGCCGATGAGTTTTTTTTTGGATGCATCGAATACTAATCTTAGTTTTGTGGTAGTATTTACATGGTTGATCACTCTATGATGTGGTATGTAGTATGTTGGATTATCACCTGGCTCATCACTCACTAGTTTTATATTATGACTTTGTCGTAGATAATCTTCCATAAATTCGTGATAGAGTTTGGCGAATGACTTTCCCCTCAGAAATTTTCTCTCGATCTGCAGTAATCGTGCTGTTACTAATTCATTAGGTAACATGGAATAACCGTACAACAGAATCATATGACAAATTTAACGTAATAATTTGTTTTCTTTATAATATTTGTGTCATGTCACGCAACACCTTTTTTCCGGCCAAAGCAATTCTGTTTTAATATGTTAACTAAACGTTAATTTTTTATTGTAAAATAGTGTAATATGAATGAATGAAATTTTGTATAAAAAGACGAGTAAATAAAATTTAAAGGCAAAATAAATTTAAAACTAAAACAAATTGTTTGTTCTCCAATACTAAAAAGACCTCACCAGTGGTAATAAAAATAAAATAAAAATAGTTGTATAGTGAATAATACACATACACGTGATGCTGCCGTCTTTTTAGATTCTCCAAGTAAAAACGGTTGTACCTTTAAAGGTAGGTGGAACATGTATTTTCCATCTGGTGTCGCGCTGTTGTTTCTGTAAATAGATTTTCTGCGCCTGCTTCCTCTAGTTGACCATTTGTTTTATTGGTGACCATTGACAAACTTTTGATCTTCTGGCTGTAGCCTGTGCTTCCCATTACGATCCAACCAAATACAGTTTCTTGGCCGATTGGATCTTGTGGGCATGATATTGTTATTTAGAATTAAGGGATAGTAATCAACGCCGATTATGACATCGATGATACCGGACTTGTTTCATTGTGAGATCAAGAAGCTCAAGAAATTGCCGTTCTCAAGTTGTCCAAGTAAGGAGAGGTGCCAGCTGTGGTATCCCGCCAAAGGAAGTCTTGAACAGAAGTTACTAAATTGCTTTCAAACCAGTCAAATTTGCATCAAAACAGATCGATTCAAAACTCAGTTCTGGATTTCAAACCAAATCAAACTGCAATCAAACCAAATCAAAGTAACATAAAACCGGGCCTTATAATAGCCGTCGCCTCCGGGTCCACGCTCATTGAGCGGGTGTTAATAAGTGCCCTAGGTATAAGGCGGGTCACGCGATCTGCCAGGCTGGGGGCCCATTTAACAAAGCCCAGTCGTGAACGGAGCCCTCTGGATATCTGGCGACCTCCAGTTGTAATTAGCCTTACCTGCGTATACGAATCTCTGCGCAGGCGGACCTTCATTTCTCCGATACTCGTGGGAATCTAATGAAAGGATCAAACGAAAATAAATCAAAGGGCACCGGCTCTCCTCAAAAGCCGGTATCAGTGAAGGGAGGTACCTCGAACCAGACGGGTGGGGCCTCGAAGGGTGCAAAGGTAGTTGACTCTAGGGCACTAGTCCCGGGGGTTAGCGGTATCAACGCAGCGCAGGGGAGGGGGACGAGAGAAATTCCTCCGGCGAAAAGGCGGTACAGAAATCGCCGCTCGGCATTTAGAATTCTCGAAAAGTGGGCTGCGACCCCCGAGGGGCAGCTCACGGAAGAACAGAGAAGCTAGTAGCTTGGGCAAGGAACACTGTGGGCTGCGAAAGCTCGGAAAGGGACCATGTGTCGAAAAGACAGCGGTCCCAGGACGAGGTGGAAGTAGTCAACAGCAAGCGGGCCAAGTTGCTGACTGACAAGAAGACGAGCTCCAACTCAGGGACAAAGCTGTTCAGCGATGTCCTGAGGGAGCATGTGTTGATGCTAGCCGTAATTGACGAAAGTCAAGAAGATGGGAGCATTACGGCGGTAAAATGGAGGTTGGTATATAATGCACTCAACCTCGTCTTTTTAAAGGTACTGGGAGAAAATCCAGGACCACCCCCATCCTGCAGAGATGCGGGATGGTATCAAGGGCGTGTGAAGATGACTGCATCTCGGACTCTAGATCTGTGGATCTTTATAAAAAGGCTATAGCCAAAGTAGAGGAGGTGTGGCTAGGCGCAAACCTTGCGGCAGTTAGCCGGGAGGAAATTCCCAGCAGGCCGAGGACACGTGTATGGCTGCCATCCGAACCGGCTAGAACTGACGAGGCTTTGAAATCTTACGACCGGATATTGGAAGATCACCAAGCAGGAGAAGGCGAAGGGGGGCTCGAAGTGATCAATTATGGTAATAAATAAGGAGTGCCTTGCCCTCCTGAACAAAACGAAGGGAGTAATTGACTTCGGAGTCGGGTCAATTACTCTCAACGTTAATAAAAAGGAAGGGGCGGAAGCGCTTACGGGAGGCCAACCGGAGGATGGTGGCAACCCGCCCAGGCCTGAAGGGGGTACCAGCAGCATGGGGGAGAAGCTGAGGGTAGAAGGGAGGGTGAATCCGGCGACCTCGGTCTGGTAAGGATTCACTTGGAAGATGAGGAGGGCCACATAAGCGAAGGAGCTGGTGTACCGATGGAGGAGGATGTCGGCAGCACGGGCACTGACAAGTCCTCTACAGAGGGTATGAGGGTTGGCGAGACGGGCGAATCCAGCGCATCCCAAAATACACACAAATTAACCTTCACCATTCTAAGGCTGCTTCGGCAGCTCTACTCCTCAGGCTGACTAGGTCGGGTGAGGATGTGATATTAATCCAAGAACCTTGGATTAATAACAACAGGATCTGTGGCCTCAGAACAAAGGGGTACAAAATTTTATCCTCTAGTAAGTCTGGGAAGATCAGATCTTGTATTCTTGGGAAAAATAATATTAATCTTTTCCTTCTCTCTCAATACAGCAATGGTGACACTACTGCAGTTAGCCTGGAAGTAGGCACTTGTAGATTCTGGCTAGTTTCAGCCTACATGGACCGGGAGAAGGAGGTTCCTCCGGATAACCTGGAGGAGCTGATCCGTGAAGCGGAACAATCAAAGGTAGGTGTGGTGCTGGGAGTTGATGCTAATGCGCATCACACTATCTGGGGAAGCACGGACATTAATGAAAGGGGTGAGTCGCTTTTTGATTATTTGATGAGTACTAACCTTTCAGTGTGTAATATTGGGCGGGAACCCACATTTATTACTAGTAACAGGCAGGAGGTTCTAGACGTGACCCTTGCCTCAAATAATATTCTTCATATGGTTAAAAATTGGAGGGTGGATAAGGAACACTACTTTTCTGATCATCGATATTTAACCTATAGCCTCGATATTCACCCTGCTACCCGGGAAGCCTTCAGGAACCCTAGAAGGACTAACTGGAGCAAATATGGGGAATTATTGGAGGATATGTTACCGTCTAGGGCTATGGAGCCCCCCGACGACCGTTGGGGAGCTGGAGGACATGGTGGCTAGCGCTTCTAGCGCATGCAACCGATCCTTTCGGGCTGTCTGCCCACTGGGTAAGAATAGAGGTAGGCAAAAACCAGTATGGTGGTCCAGGGAACTGGGAACCTATCGTAAGGCTTGTAGGACAGCCTTTAATAGAGCCAAAAATACAAGGGAGGCTCAGGATTGGGACTCCTATAAGGAGAAACTCGGAATTTATAAGAAAGAATTAAGAAAGGCACAGAGGAGGACTTGGAGAATATTCTGTGATAAAATGGAAGAGGTATCCGAAACCTCCCGCCTTAGGAAGATCCTTTCCAAAAGTACAGCTAGTCCCAGTTTTTTGATAAAATCGAACGGATCTTGGACAGCTTCTAGTGGAGAATCTCTGGAGCTTCTCTTCGAGACACACTTCCCAGGGAGCTTTGAGGACCTGTTGGTGCATATCAATCATCAGGAAGCACTGTCAGTGTTCACAGAGGATATCGTAACCAGGAAACGGATCCTATGGGCACTGAGGGGTTTTAAACCATTTAAATCGGCTGGTCCGGAACAAATTATACCAGCGGAACTTCAAAACAACTCAGTAATTATTCTTCCGTACCTGGAAGCTGTATTCAAAGGGTGTTTGAAGCTGGGATATATTCCTAGGTACTGGACGGAGGACAATGTGGTATTTATAGTGAAAGCGGGGAAAAGCTCACATGTCTATCCTGAGGACCTAAGGCCAATAACTCTATCATCCTTTCTTTTGAAAACCTTGGAAAGGCTGCTGGATGCATACATTAGGGATAAAATGGGTGCCAGGAAGTGGGCACCGTCTCAGCATGCGTACACAAAGGGTAGATCTGTGGACACTGCTCTGCACGCCTTGGTGTGTACGATTGAGAAATCGATTAATTCGAAGGAATTCTGTTTGGTGGCCTTCCTGTATATAGAGGGCGCCTTTAATAATGTGAAAGCGGAGGCAATCAAGGAGGGATTGCCATTTTTGGAGGTGGACGTTCCTCTGAGAAGGTTAATTAATTATATGCTGGGAAGCAGGATTGTTAGCTCGAAGTTGCGGGACTCCACCATCAAGAGGCGAGTAACTGGGGGAACCCCGCAGGGGTGTTCTGTCCCCTCTTCTCTGGAACATAGTGGTAAACGGGTTACTACTAGAATTGGAGAGAGAGGGCATTGAAGTTATCGCTTACGCAGACGACGTAGCTTTAGCTGTTACCGGGAAATTCCTGGGCACGATTGTAGACGTAATGCAGAATGCGCTAACAATCGTTACGAAATGGGCTGGCAAATGTGGACTTGGTATTAACCCGTCCAAGACAGAGCTGGTACTCTTCACTAAGAAATACAAAATCCTGGTAGTTGTCACTCCTACCCTAAATGGCACGAGACTTGCTTTTACTGATAGTGCTAGATATCTGGGCATTATCTTTAACAGTAAGCTTAATTGGAGGCCCAATATGTTGGAGAGAATAAACAAAGCTACTATAGCTTTGTAATCCTGTAGGAACGCCATTGGTCATAGATGGGGTCTGAAGCCGTACACTGGCTCTACACCGCTGTAGTGAGACCTGTACTCATGTACGGGATGGGTGTTTGGTGGCCAGCTCTGGACAAGGTAACTTATAAAAGTAGGATTGAGAGGGTGCAAAGAACGGCCTGTATGCTGGTTAGCGGGGCCTTGAGGTCGACACCGACAAGTGCCTTAGAGGTTATGTTGCACCTTCTTCCGGCCGACATTTTTGGTAAACAGATGGCGGCAAATACGGCTGTACGACTTGCAGCCGTCTCTCAGTGGAGGTGTCTTAGTACAGGATACTCTACCATCGTTAGATCGTTGAAGAATGAGCTGGCGTATCTTGACTACATTAAACCTACTCTACGCTTCGAGAAGCGATTTCGGACCTCCTCCCTTCAAGGGAATCCTGGAGGGATAGACCGTTATCGGAAATCGAAGTGTTACAATTCTTCACAGATGGCTCCAAGCTAGACGGCAAAGTGGGAGCTGGAGTATTCTGTGACAAATTAAATGTAAACATTTCTATTCGTCTCCCTGATTATTGCAGTGTGTACCAAGCTGAAGTCGTAGCGATTGAGGAGGTCATGACGTGGTTGAAGCATAATGTGGTATCCTCAGATGACATCGCAATCTATGTGGACAGTCAAGCGGCGACCCGGTCATTAGAATCGGTCTCTTTGGCGTCACGGGTGGCGTTGAGTTGTCACTCATCTCTAAATGAGATGGGTGAGCATTTCAATATCCAGGTAATCTGGGTCCCAGGTCACTCGGGCGTCATGGGGAACTGCAGGGCGGATGAACTTGCTAGGCATGGTACGACTCTCCGGCTGCAACCGGAAAGGGCAAGTCTGGGTAGGCCTATCACAGCACTGAGACAAGCACTTGGGAAGCAGGCGCTATTCTAAGCGGGGGAAAGGTGGTCTAACACCCTCACCTGTAGAGTTGCAAGACAAGTTTGGCCAAAGCTGGACTTGGGGCGCACTAGGGCATTAATATCCCTACGCAGACGTGAATTAAGAACGGTCGTAGGAATTCTCACGGAACACTGCCTTTTTGGAGAATATGCAAGAAGGCTGGGTCTGGAGGCAAATGACTTCTGCAGAAGCTGCTTGGACGAAGAGGAGGAAGAGGCGTTGGTCCACTTCCTCTGCTCGTGTCCAGCATTAGCACTCAGAAGGCACAAACACTTGGGTAAGTTCAGGATGAACTGCCTCTCGGATCTCGAAAACATTAAAGTGCGGGACGTCTTACACTACATAAGTAGCTCGAAATGGTTCCAATAGGGGTAAAGGGGATATATTCGGTGGTATCACAATGGACCGTCACCGGTCTAAGTGTGTGTAAGCAGCCACTCCAACCTAACCTAACCTATGTATTCAAATACAATTTTCAAAATTTAGAAAATTTATAAATATCCAACACTTTTTCAATTTAGATATAAAGTGATTGGTAAGTTTGATTTGATTATATAGGAATCTATAGAAACTAGACTGTGTTCTGGATGAAAATACTTTTGCAACCAAATTTAAATTGATTAAATAAATTTGAACGGGGTTTGAAAATTATTTGATGTGGGTTTGAAGAAGGTTTGATTTGGTTTGAAATCTAAATTTCAGTGCTAACCTCTTTCCTGTTGTGCTAAACTTACTATTATTTACTATTAACTTTTCTATTTTTGATATTTTTTGATGCTAGTTTGATTTGGTTTGAAAACTATTTTTGAATTAATGTGATATATTTCGACATGTGCAACGCTACTGAAAGACTTCACGCACTGTATACATACTCATGCTCTTATAATTTTCTGTTTTATCTCATTAACTATTTCATAACCAATGAACGTTTTTATTATAAATCTAATTCAAGAATTTTAAACCACTGGCGCTTAACAAGTTAATCATCACATTATAATAACTTCATTCGTCTGTTGTAGCGCAGCATAAAAAAACGATTAAAGAATGTTTTCAAAATATATGAATGTATCTGTGTCCAGTGATATACAGATATAGGGGATGTATGTGTGACTATTTCGAATTCATTAATCACATTTTATGGTTACAACGAGATTGAAAAGAGAACAACTATGTATAAAATTATAAATACAAAGAAAAAACTTTTAAAAACTATTTATTACCATGAATTATGTTGTGTTCTACTACTACACCATTCCGTCGACTTAACACAAAATACGTATGGATGCGTAATTCAGTGGGTTAATTGAAATGATTATGAAAGTAACTCGTGCACAGCTACCGATGATTTTAGAAATTTTTTCGTTTTATGTTTTTATTGTGACTCGAGATTATCACGAGATGAGAAAATGCTTAGTAACTCATTTGCATTTATGGGCACATATAGTTCCCTTCCATAAATGTTATTGACCTTTGTTGTATTCTTATCTCGTGTCTTGTGTACTAACAACGTATGTAAATGACGTCTGTGGTATTTATGAGGTTCATCCATATTATAAATTCCGTATGCATACATAAGAGATGCATATAAATATATGTATGTACATATATAGTGTTTTGTTTGGATAAATTTTTTATATTTGATTAGGCGATGAGAATATTTTTTTCATGTTTCTTTCTTCTATTATATGCGCGGCTTATGGATGATTTGTCTTTATCTATTTCAAAGAAAACTTTATAGATAAGAAAAACGCACAGATGTTTGGTTTAGTAAATTAAGCTCAATTTAATTATTTAAATTGGATTGTACTGCTTAATAGTGGATCTGTTTAGTACTTCTTCAGATATCATGATATCTGCCACAAAATTACAAATGAAAGATTTGAAACGATGCTTGCAAAAAATTGTTTAATCTTTCTGCGGGTTAGATTGAAATTTACTTGTCTTAAGATTTTGTGTCAAGCGGAAAGCTCAATTATGGTCAGTTTGACAGACCGTTTTGAAAGCATAAACTAAACTTAGCTAACTGGTAGGTTAGTTTGATTTGTTTCTGATGGAATAAATATTAAAATTGGACCAAGTTTGAAGATATTTTATAAGGTTTGATTGCAGTTTGATTTGGTTTGAAACTTAGAACTCTGTATTAACCTTTTCCTGAATATGGCTTAATGTAATTAATGGTTAAATGACCTGGTTTAATGCTAGTTTGATTTGGTTTGAAAGCAGTTTTGTGTCTTCTATGGATTTATTTTTATTTATACTTTTTTAGTGGTTACAGAGCAACATAAATCTGCCCATGGTGCCATACCATAACTGATGGCCGTTCAGTTAGAAACTCGCTAGAGCGTAAATATCGACCTGCCAGGCAATAATTTGATGAGCTTCTATTAAATTTGTTCACCCGCGTTAACTTAGCAAAGTTATTGGAATATTTAAAGTTTTTGGTCAGTATAAAGGTGAAACCTCATGAGATGTTTATTTAAATGAGGTAATTTTACCTGAAAAAAGTGATTTGATCATTCAAGTGATGTGTTTGCTTAAGAGAATGTCCGCTAAAGCAAGGTTTCACTTTTTTAGCAGTATGATTCGTGACAGCTTGCGTGTTGTCATCAAGTGCAGAGTGAATAAAATATAACCGACTACATACATTGCACTCGCTTCACAAGGCTAGGCTGGCGTATAATCAAATCATCTTTCAAAATCAATTTTTAGGTTGAGCTCATGTAGGTTGTCGGATTGTCACAATATTGTTATATATTGGACAAACCAGCAGGATTAAAAAGAAAACATAAAAACTAAAGTGGACATTTACAGGTTTAACATAGGACATATTATTGTGTAACATAGGACATATTATGTTTGAAAGGGTTTTAAAATCATTTGTTCGGGCTAATGTTGGACCATATCATTTAGTTAGCACTTTTTCGTAAGCACAGAGCAGAGCGATGGAAAAGTATGAAACACTCAAGCTACCACCTTGAGTTTTTACAATTATTTCACGTATTCTAGGATATAAACTACCAACTTAAAACTTTTGTCGAACACCGACAATTAAAACCTTCGCTCGAGCTTTCGTAATTTACCTCTTGAGAATACGAAAAAAAAATTTTTGGTCATCGCGATCATCCAAGATTGGTTGTATACAAAATTTGCAAACCATGCAAGAAAAGAAACCATGCAAAGTTTCAGGCGGCTCGATGTTGTAGTTACATTTTGACATCAATATTCCTGACAAAGTCAGGATTCTGTAATCTTGTCTGACTTTGACTTCAAGGCTATTATGTTTGATTTTAGTGTGAGTCATCGACCAAACCCATAAGTGATATTTCGAAAAGCGACGATGATTCTAAATTCACTTTGAGCTCTTTTAAGTGTAGTACAATTTTACCATTATAAGATACTAACTGTCTAAATATAACAAGATTAAGTTGCTAGTTGGAGGTTTGACACATTTTAACATCAAAATGGTTCATTGCTGAATATCAGCTAACCACCCTGGAAGGAGACCGATCGAGCTCTATCACTTAATATATGTAATAATAGGTCAAGGAAACAGTTTGCGGCGTTTTTCCAATAGATGGCTTTAGAGCGTTTGCAATATGACTGTCCATAAATTATTAAAAAATAAACATTGTGACACTTGTCAATTCAGTCGAAAGTTTATTTTACAATATCACTTCGACCGACCCGATAAAACTTTGCCATAAGCTTGATATTTGGGTAACACATGAATTAACAGTGAAAAATTAAATCGACCGAATTTCCATATGCGATTCGCTGCTGAGACGAAATGAAATTGAGTCATTTTTGAAGATATTGATAATGGGGGATGAAAAACGGGTCACATACAACAATAACGTATGAAAAAGATCGTGGTCCAAGATGGATGAAGCTGCAAAAATGGTGACAAAGCCCGGATTGATGGCACGTAAGGTAATACTTTGTGTTTGGTGGGATTGGAAGAGAATCGCGCATTATGAACTGCTCCAACCTGGCCAGACGATTGATTCCACTCTCTACTGTCAACAACTAAAGCGATTAAACCGCCTAATTGTGGTGAAGCGAAATTTGTATGAATTTTGGCGAAAACACCCCACAAACTTTTTCCTTCACCCTATAGCTAAGTGGGGAGAGTGAATGTTGTGATACCACTAGAAGTAAAAATGGATACGTAACTTTACAAAGTGCGGATGATCAACTAAGCAAAAAACCTAGAAAGAACCGGGAAAATAAAATGCGCAAAATAAATCCGTGAAGTTGGTACTGTGGCGACGATAACTGTTTCCACGAGAAATAAGGTAAATCGGTTTGTTGGGCACGACACATAAACGGAACAAGACGAAGTGGGTAAATTTTATTTCAGCATTTAATTTTTCTGTTTATTGGGATATCTTTATGGACAACCATTTTGGGATTCAGTTTATTAAGAGAGAAGAGCAGGGGTGACGAGAACGGCGTGACACCATTTTGTAAATTACAATTAAAATAAATAAAAGCCTATGTAAAACCAGTGTTAGTGGAAAAAAGTAAAGGTTTTTTATTTGTTACGTTTTAGTATTTTAACCCAACAGACCATAGGGAGTTTGCCCTTCTGGCAAACTAGTGATATAAAATTATTGGTTGGTGGGTGAACTGCACCCAAGTTCATAATGTAAAGAGGAAAAGAAAATAAGGATGGGAGACAACTTCCGGGATTCACAAAAAGAGAGAAGTGAAAAGAAGAGATCCCATGTGGTGGGAAAAGAATATTAAAAATGAAGTAAGAGAAAATAAAAAAGAAATAAAATCTAAAATAAATGTGTGTGTGTTTTTGATGTTTGACGTTCAACACGGAAATTCTGTGCGCTAAATTCAGCCAACAAGCGACTAAGTGAACAAAATAAATTTACGATGTTGAATTTTATTGGGGCAATTTATGCATCATTGTGACTCCTGCTCAATTGCATTTGTAACTGCTCTCTACTACTACCCAAAATTCCTTTTTGTTTTAAAGTTTAACAAATGATACTGAATAGACAAAATGTCAATTCTCTGTTTTATTTTGAATGAGTTCGTGTTTAATGTTTTTGATTTATTTCACCGTTACTAACCACTTAATACAAAATGATTATTCACCTAAGTTTTAACATCAGAACTAATTTTTAGATCAAAATTTATGATCTAAAATCAATGTTAAAATGAAAATGTTGCGGTTGCTTCACATGTAAACTTTAATCTGATCCGCATTACTATGCGTCAAGAAATGCAGCTATAATTTTTATTTCGCACAAGAACACTTTTAAAATCACTTTTTAATTCCTTTTAATCTTTACACTATCGCTTACCAAATAGTACTAATAATGTTACAAGTTTACATTATCGCGTTCCAAATTCGAATAATCCAATTCGACTTCATTCTCCTTTTTATATACACAAACCAAACTTCTAGAAAGCTCATGACTTTTCCAGTTAAAATAGCGTAGAAACATTACGTAACAATTTTTATCATGGAAAATTCCATTTTAGTCACTTGACATCCGTATTTTCTCCCGTACAAATTGATGAATCTCATTAAGTTCCTCTTTCAAACGGTCTACGTAATCCTGTCCAAATAAAGCCGATGATGGTACAGCCCCAAACTTTAGATCTCCAGGTAACCGTAGATTATCTCCAAATAACGTTTTAGCTGGTGTCATTCCGGTTGTGTCATGTATTGCTGATCGATAGGCCATCAGAAACATCGGTATATGTCGATCCCAGTTGCGTTGGTTTTTCTCAACGACCTTTGCTAGATATTCCTCCAATGTACCATTGAATCTTTCCCCCATACCATCAGACTGTGGATGCAAAGGCGTTGTTCTGGTTTTTTTATACCGAGCATCTGGCATATTTCTTGAAATACCACCGATTCAAAATTCCTGCCTTGATCGGTATGAATCTCCATCGGCACTCCAAATCTGCTAATCCAATTGTTTACTACGGCATCAGCTATTGTTATCGTCTCCTGATTGGGAATGGGGTACACCTCCGGCCATTTGCTGAAATAATCCATGATTACTAGCACATATTTGTTGCCGCTCTCAGTGGTGGGAAATGGCCCCGCTACATACATTGCAATTCTTTCGAATGGTGCACCAACGTTATATTGTTTCATGGTTCTACGACTTTTGCGTGCGGGCCCCTTCACCGCCGCACATTGGTCACATTTTTGGTACCATTCTATCACAGACTAACTACATCCTGCCCAGTAGAATCGTTGACGTATCTTTGCTAGTGTTTTATCAATTCCTAGGTGGCCCCCACTTGCTCCTCCATGATACTCCTTCAGAATTTCCGCAATCCGGCACTTTGGTATCACCAGCAACAATTGCTTCACTTTGCCATCCGTGCTTTCCCACACTCGTTTTAAACACCCATTCTCAAGATGGAGGCTATCCCATTGAGCCCAATAAGCCTTAACAATGGGAGTTTTGTCCGCGATCTCGCTCCAAGTTGGCCGGTGTTCCTTTTCCTACCATTCCATTATAACTGATAAATCCATATCCTCCAATTGCTCTTTCCTGATCATTTCGACGGTCCACTCCTCATCAGGTAGCACTTGCGTAAGCCTAACGTCGATGGTGCCTTGATTTGCTTCAACATGGCCACAATGTTTACATTCTACTGGACACGGCCGTCTTGATAATGCATCGGCATTTCCGTGTGCACTTCCCTTCCGATGTTCGATTTGGAAATCATAGCTTTGAATGCGTTCGATCCAGCGTGCTACCTGTCCCTCTGTATTCTTGAATTGCAACAGCCACCGTAAAGCGCCGTGATCTGTCCGTAAATGGAATTTTTGGCCATAAAGATACTTATGGAAATGCTTGACACATTCCACTATAGCCAACAATTCTTTCCGTGTCACGCAGTAATTACGCTCCGGTTTCGATAATGTTTTGGAGTAGTACGCAATAACTCGTTCATGGCCATTAATTTCCTGTGATAACACACCTCCTATACCGCCATTACTTGCATCGGTGTCCAAAATAAATTTCACGTTGGATATAGGGTACGCGAGGATTGGCGCGACACATAACCGTCTCTTTAGTTCCACGAATGCTTCCTCCTGGTCATTCTTCCATTCGAATGCCTTGTTCTTCCTGATCAACTCGTGTAAACTCTTGGCAATGTTGGCGAATCCTGGAACGAAGCGCCTATAGTAGGTGCACAATCCGAGAAAGCTTCGTAATTCATGTAAATTTTTAGGTCTTGACCAGTTCTTTACAGCTGCGATCTTTTCTTCGTCGGTCCGAATTCCATTAGTTGTTACAAGACGACCCAAATGTTTCACTTCAGTTCTGAACAGTTTACACTTCTTTGGGCTTAGCTTTAATCCGGCGGCCTGTATCCGATCTAAAACTTCTGCCAAGTTCCTTAGATGCTCGTCGAAATCCTTACCCATGACGATGATGTCATCCAGATATATTCAAAAGTCGCAGGGGCATTACATAATCCGAATGGCATAACATTAAATTGCCAAAGTCCGTTACCCACACTGAACGCTGTTTTCTCGCGATCTTCCTCATGGACTTCCACCTGCCAATAGCCGCTTTGTAGATCTAATGTCGAAAATATTCGAGCACCGATAACGTGTCTAACGTGTCATCGATTCTTGGCAGTGGGTAGCTATCCTTTTTCGTCACAGCATTGAGTTTTCGGTAATCAACGCAGAATATCATGCTACCATCCTTCTTCTCGACCAATACTACTGGTGAGCTCCATGGGCTGTTAGATGGTTCGATTACTCCTGCCGTCTGCATTTCTGTTACCATCCGGTTGACTTCTTGTTGTTTTGCCAATGATATTCTCCTGGGTGGTTGACGAATTGGCATCTCTACTCCCGTATCAATTCGGTGCTTTACCATTGAAGTCCTTCCGTTATTATCCGATGTACTGCACAATATGGACATGTACTGTTTCAGTAGTTGCTGTGCAGAATCTTTCTGTGCCTCAGTAAGATCTTCGGTCCATTTCTGCATGAATTGTTCTACCATTTCTTTCTGGCCTTGCATGTCGGCTTCTTCAATCGGACTTTTCTGTTCACACTTTACTATAGTTGAAACCTCGTTGGATTTGCCGATTATTGTCCTTTCTTGATGGTTTTCGTCTTATCCGAGAGATTTAAAGTCCTAATTGGTAATCTATGGTCATTATCTGGTTTAACTAGGGCTTTTCCGATTATAATTTCTTTGGCTCCGTTCTCCTCTTCGTTAGCTTCCACAACCCACAACCTGGGTGACCCAGAACCTCCCCCCAATTTTCCACACACGATCGTCTCCGAGTTCGGTGGCAGCTTCTCCCGATGATCAATAACAATTCGCCTGGTAGTTGCTCCTGCACTGCTAGATTGAAGTGGCCACTCGATGTTATCGTAAATTAAAACTCCTCGTCCAACATCCACCACGAAGCCATTTGCTCTCATGAAGTCCATCCCCAAAATGACTTCATCCACAATATCAGCAATCGGCACTTCGTGTTGGAAAAGAGTTCTCTCGATCTTTTTGCCTTTTATTATTGAACTACCTCCAGTTGCTGTTTGTAACTTCAATCCATTAGCTGGTTGTATACCTCCATCGATCAGATCTTTACGGACAATCGTGCGATTTGCTCCCATATCCAGGGTGATGATGCAGTCCGTTCCATCAATGTCGCCTTTGATTGTTAAGCTGTCACCGCCTCTTCCCACTTTCGAAACGCGGATGGAGGTTATGGGGAAATCGGTTGTGGGAGTCAGCTTCTGCCCTTTTAAGCTGACTCGTTCAAGTTTAACGACTCTGTCGTCATTTGGCCTTCTTGCCTGGCCACTGTCTGCTCCCCGCTTGGTCGTCGCTGCATAGGAGATGGTGATCTTCCCCTTTTTCTTCTTAATTCCCAGCAGTCCCGTCAGATGTGACCGATTTTATCACATGCCCAATATTTGATTTGGCCGCTTCCGTCTCAGTATCTTGGTGTTGACCGTTCTGTGTTTATGCTGGTGTCGATTTCCACTCGGCGTATTTTCATTGACGGTATGGTGATGGCTTGTGCAGTTTCATTTGTTAACGCACAAGCGATGGTCTCTGGATCTCGAATGCCTTCAATAAATGCGTCAATTTTTAGCCTTTCCATATAATCGGCCGACGCACATACCAGTTGCTAGATGTACTAGTCGCTCGGCTTTTAAATTCCATTCGATAGATTTCACGCTTGTGGTCACTGCCGTACTTCCTATCCAGCGCCTTCATAATTTCGAGATAACTGTTGCGATCTTTTTCCGGAATTGTTTGTAAGCCTCCGCTGCTTCACCTTTAAGAGCCACTATTAACGCTGCGACAAGATGTTCATCATTCCAACGGTTTTGACTGGCTGCCGTTTCAAATTGAAATTTGACTCAGTGTAATATAAAACGCACACCAGTGGTTAGTTAATGCGTTTTATTCGTGCCCCTTCACACTCCTAGCAAGCTGAAGTCTGTTTAGTATTTATTGGCTTACAAAAATGAACACAAACCTTAAAGAGATTCCAGTACATCCGGTTTTCGTTTGAAATTCTAATTATCCATTTCATTCCACCAGAACGCATCCACTACTTCACGTACTGTATCTCAATATGTTTATAGTTAAAGTACTCCCAGAGAGTGAGAGTTTCAAGAGCTAAGTAGTGAATGGCAAACTATGTACATTAACCAATACATTACGATAAACTAAACAAACTATTAAATAAAATGTAACTCAACACTTCATACAAATTATGTATAAAAAAACTACAAAAAAACAACAACAAATAAAATCTTTTACCTCTCAGTTTATTGTTCTTCCTTCCCTTCTACACAAACACTCAGCCACTCACAACTGCTCAAAATTATTTCAGTTGATTTAAGACCTCATAAGTGGATAGACTTAAACTAAACTGCGTGGTTCAAAAAGTGTGTGTACATAACTAATGAGTTTTAACATTAAATCAACGAATTTAATTTCATTGAAATAATGAAATTCTAGCGAAATTCAATAAGCAGGAATTATAAACCCCCAAATATAAAAAAAACATCCGTTTTTATATTCCAAAAACGAAATCAAACAGGTATAAATCAAAATTTATGTGTATTAGTGTTTAAATATTTGTTTGTGAATTTGTTGTGTGAAGAGATATCTTCACACCGGTTTAGTGAAGTTGCATTTTTTTACTTAACTCATCGAGTGTGGTTTTTAATAGACGGAACACCTACGTATGATTTAAAACAAAAAAAAAACGATTTAAAACGGTAAATGTGCCTCACACGACTATCGTTAGATCGTTACCTTGTTACATACATAACGAAAATTGCAATTCAGGTAAAATTTGTAATTTCGTATCTTTTTAAGTGTGTGTGTGTATAATATGCGGAATGTATGCTTATACATAAATGAATCATAAATGGTTTTTGACCACCAAAACCACTACAGTTACAAAAGAAAAAAAAAAATGTCGTAAAGATTGGAAATAAGATCGCATGCATATTTTATAACCTCTCTCCTTATATACACATAAATACAGTAAGAACACCTTTTACATTTTTATTATTTTAATGTACATGTCTTAAAAAACTCTTAAAAGACAAGCCACAAAAAGAAAACAAGTTTTAAATAATAAATAAATAAGAAACAATAAAATAAAAAATTGATTTGATATAAGAAAGAATATAAAAAATACGAAACAACCATGCAGAGAATTTAAAAATTAATTTTTAACCCTATAATAACACGGGGTGTGTCATAATTACACATAATTTATAAATTATATTTAAACGCCTGCAGTTTATAAACTACTCGTCCAAATTACACTAAAATGCGGTATACCTATACACCACGCCTGTCACAAGGTTAACCAAATAGTTTCAAAACAATTTTTTTTTTATCCCAAAGATCATAATCTCTTGTATCGATCTTTAAGATTAGTAACGAAAAAAAAAAATTCTATTGTGTTGATTCACAACAACAACAAAAAATTTCTCATGAATTTAACATGCACAACATAAAGAACAAAATAGTTTTGATGATGATCATGATTCATGATACACATAGTTTCTGTTTTGTAGTTCAATGAAAACAGCACACACATAGATTGAATTAAACATTTTATAGTTGCATTAGCAAAAAATTTGAATGTAGGTAATAGTGTGCGCGTGTGCTTATTTCTTGTTTTCTACTAAGTAAATGCCATATGTGAACATGTGATTTAAATTTTGTAATCATTCAACGCTTATTGTGCACATGTTGCATTGGCCTCATTCTCTATGGCATTACTTTGTGGTGTGTGCGGTCTATCCTGGATTGTACACATATTGAAATTCGGCGTATATGGTTTAGCCCTAACTGTCAATTGTCCGCCATTTTATATTTCTTTGTAGTATCCCCGAAGTTTCAGCCATTTTGAATTTTTACAATTTCCTCATATCTGATCGATTTGTTATTAAGGACTGAATTTAAGATCGACTTAACCGAATCAAAATAGTGAATTAAGTAAATCAATATAACGTTGACTTAAGTCATGGCAACCATCTTGAATTTATTATCCCTCCAACTTAATTTAATTATAGTTTCAGGCTTCCATATATTTTCAACAAAGAGATCTTGAGTTACGAATTATACATTTCAAAGTTTGAAAAATAAAGTCAAATATTGAGCAACATTTCATAATTTATGCTCCGCCATCTTAAATTGAAATGTGCCTTAAGAAATAATTTTACTAAGGTTAACTTTCCGAATAAAGGGCTAACCAGCGAATCAGTAAGAATCCTTAAAGAATTTGACGAAATTATTTCCTTACAGAATATTTGACATATCGGCCACCGAATCCGTAAAAACTGACAAATACAGTATTAAAATTCTAATGTGAATAACAAAATTTATTATTTTTAAGAAAAGTATGCTTTGAAAATTTTGATGTATTCTGACATATCCTTCAGTTTGCGCGTTAATTTTCGCTCTCTTAAGTGACGGCTGAACTGAACGAAAAGTTCTTAAAGATTCGCTGGTCAGTAACATGCACTTTCTGTATATCGCGTTCTTACTTAAAGTTGTTACTGGCTCGCTGGTTTCCCCATAACAATTCAAATAAAACCGATTCTGATTTAGCACAACATAATGACTTAGTTAGCTCAATAAAATAGAGCTACGATTATTTGTTTATGAGAATATAAACAATCAAACAACCCCATTTTGAATTTATTTATAGTTTAAACATTCCTAATAATTGTCTTAAGGACTCAATATGCGGTTGACTTAAGCCAAATATTTATGCATTCAAAAGTCATAATTTATAAATTTCAATGCTTGAAAAATAATCAAATATTGAGCAAAATTGTATCATTTTATGTTTTATGTTTTCTTCACGTGGAATACTTTGGCCATGTATAAATTAAATATTGCCTCCTTAGGCTTATTTTGTACCTTCAACTTTCAAAACATTTTATTAATGACTTAGGAAGCTCAGTTAGGCTTAGGTAGACATTTCTCTGATATCGAATAATTTTTGTAGGGGCCCAATTAAGGTCGACTTAAGCCAAATACATGAATTGGCTGCCATCTTTCCATCGAGCGATCGTAAGTTAACAATTAAACAAAGCTTAAAAAACAAATATTTGAGCAAAATATTATAATCTGTGCTCCGCCATTTTCAATTTATTCGAACAATTTTTTAAAGTGCCAACAATTTAATATTTTTGTTGGCTGATTCTAAGTTAAGGAATAACAATAAAATGTTGAGTAGCATTTTATAATCTAAAGCTACGCCATTTTGACGTTGTTCACGATAAAAACCTAACCTAATAACCTAGTTTATTTCTAACCATCCCTATCTTGAATTTATTCGTTTAGTTTAAACCTAACCTAATTTATCTTTCAGACATTTTGAATTGCGTATATTTTCTACATTTTGAGAATTTTCTCAAAATTTGAAATAACAATCAATATCAGCCATTTATCTAAATTTTGGTAAGCTGAATGAAGGCTTAAGATGAAGCGAAATTTACGATATGAATTAGACTTATAGACGTCGATTTAAGCCAAATTAACAATTAGTTTAATCTATGAGTCAATTTGCGCAACTTATAATTTCATGCGTTAGCTGGTGAGTTACCTAACTTGGTTTAAATTTAAGCCAAATTTGACAAACATCGCAATTTTATTGATTTAACTTGAATGATTTAAAAAATGCTGGCAGTTAAGTCTAACCTCCAGTTGATTGATTTAGAATTCTGAAACTCCTTAGCCAAACAAATAATTTTTATTAATTAATTTAAGTCAAGTAGCTTAAAATCTGAGTTTAATTTGTCAGGCTACTTAAGACATATTTGAAATTGTAGACATCGATTTAAGCCAAATCTACAACGTGTTTCATCTATAAAGCAGTTTCACGTCTTATGTGGCATAATTACTACTATTAAAATAATTGCTCAATATTACAACTGAGCAACTTCAAAATTCCGATTTATTTCGTACTACTAATCTTCGACTCGAGCTAAGTAACATACTGGGCTACAAATGCTAAACGACCATTTGACTTAAGTTAAGCTTTGTGAACCAGCGAATAATTTTTATATATATTATCTTTTCAGATTTCTTCACAAATACAGAACACGCACACTTAATTTAACCAACAAATATGGCAGTCCTAGGAATGGTATCCGCTGTTGCGGGTTTTGTTAAAATCCGTTACTTAATAGACAAAGCGATTATTGATAATATGATATTTCGGTGCCATTATAGAATAACCAGTGCTATTTTATTCGTATGCTGTATCATTGTAACCGCTAACAATTTAATCGGTAAGATTGCGATTACGTAAAACAACCGTCTTGGTAAAAAAAACGCATCTAATACGCATTTTATATTTCAGGTGATCCAATTTCATGCATCAACGATGGTTCGGTCGCAAATCACGTCATTAATACATACTGCTGGATTACATATACATACACTATGCCTGGTATGCAACATAAACAAGTTGGAACGCATGTGGCAGCACCCGGTCTCGGCAACGATACTGGTGAGAAAACATTTCACAGCTACTATCAGTGGGTCCCTTTTGTGCTATTCTTCCAAGGTATATGTTTCTATGTACCACACTATATATGGAAAAATTGGGAAGAAGGTAAAGTGGGTCACATCTCAAATGGTATCCGTGGTGTAACCGCCCTACCAGCTGAAGAACGTATTCCGCGCCAAACTCGTTTAGTACAATATTTGATCGAAAGTTTTAGCACACATAATATGTACTCGTTTGGTTACTTTTTTTGTGAATTCCTAAATTTTGTTAATGTCATCCTCAATATTGTGATGGTGGATAAATTTTTGGGTGGTACTTTTATGACGTATGGCACTAAAGTTATTGAATTTTCAAATATGAATCAAGAAAATCGTTCAGATCCGATGGTGGAAATTTTTCCGCGCATTACAAAATGTACATTCCACAAGTATGGCTCATCGGGAAGTATACAAAAACATGATGCCCTATGTGTGCTCGCCCTAAACATATTGAACGAAAAGATTTATATTTTCTTATGGTTTTGGTTTATAATATTGGCTTTCTTATCCGGTTTGGCCATTATTTATTCAGCCCTTATTGTTATGATGCCGACGACTCGTGAGGCTGTTATTAAACGGCGCTGCCGCAATACGTCACCAAAAGAGGTTGAAGAATTGATAAGACATATTCAAGTAAGTGAAAACACTGTCGATCGTGATATTTGGTTCATTTAAATTAACATTTGTGTTTTTTTTATGCAGGTTGGCGATTTCTTACTGCTCCATTTACTAGGCCAAAATTTAAATGTATCTTCATTCACCGAAATACTGCAATCACTTTGTCATCATTTGAATAGTGGCAGCTGTGGCAGTATACCGTCAACTAGCAGCGATACTCGAAGCAACAAAAATATACTGAGCAAAAAGTAAAATTGCCAATGGCTTCGAATTTTTTTTTATTAAGATTTTATTACACGTATTTACTTAAACCACCCCCTAAAAGACAATAATATTTACTTAGATTTTAAGAAATAAATATCAATATTTGTTTTAAATCATCTATAAGGAGATAACAACGACCGATTTGTTACACTATAGGATTTATGATAAGAGATATGTTACAGATATAAGTCATGTGAGTGAAATTTCCTCTTTTTAGTATTACTAACTTTGTGATGAGAAATAAAAATTTGTTAAAAAAAAAACAATGTGGAAAACAAAAATTATTTTTAAGTTTATAAATTTATTTTTTAAAAATATTTTAAAATAAAAACGAATTTTTTATACGGATTAAAGAATTAGAGTTTTACTACGAATTCCCTTCAAAATTAAATTTAATCGAAATCTGAATAATAAATAACTGATTTACAAAATTTCAGGCTTCAATTTAGAGGGCAATATACATTTTAAATTATATGCCTTAGAGAGCATTTTTAACCTGAACTTAGTTGAATTGACTGGAATTAGAAATCTATACAAAAAAACTTCTGTTCATAAATTTTGGGCCAAATTCCGAAACATATAGCGGGAAGTCTTTCAAAATCAAATACCTAGTCTAGATATTAAATTTTATCCAATTCTGTCTATAATCTGTTTAGAAATCGTCGAATTCCAAAATTTTCGGCCAAAATTCGGAACAACGTGGGAATTCTCCTCAAAATCGTTTGCCTAGCCTAAATAACAAATTTAATTGAAGTCTGACAATAAATAGGGAAGTTACAAAATTTCAGGCCATAATTTAACACTCCTTGAAATGAGAATTTAATGAAATTGAAAATCTAGTCAGAAAAATATGAGTTCCTAAATTTTGGGCCAAGTTGTGGAACGTTATTGGAATTCTGTTCAGAATGTTATCCCTAATCGAGATATTGAATTTTATTAAATTCGAACAATAAACAGCTGAGTTATGAAATTTCAGGCCATAATCCAGAATATGTTGAAATACATATTTTTTAGCCCTTCCCCAGTTAATAAATCAAGTTTGGACCAGATCTTACAGAAAAACAATCTTACAGAACTCCAATTTTAGTAACTGAAGAAATAATTGAGTTCCTAAATTTTGTGCCATGCTTCGGAACATCATCGGAACTTTCTTTAAAACCTTATGACTAGCCTAGATATTGAATTTAATCAAATTCGACCAATAAATAGCTGAGTTATGAAATTTCAGACCTTAACCCAAAACGTTTTACAACATACATATGAACTTCAATTTAGGTAATTGAAAATCTGTTCATAAATAATCGTATTCCTAAATTTTGGGTCATATTTCAGAACTTCATGGGAATTCTCTTCAAAATCTAGTAACTAGCCTAAATCGAACGTTAAACAGCCGAATTTAGAAATTTCAGGACTTCTTGCAAAATACATTTTTAAGCCTACGACTAATTCATATATCGATTTGTAAAAACAAACCATTCTTACAGAACTTCAATGTAAATTTTGGGTCAAAATCCGGAACAATACATATTGGAATGCTTTTCAAAATCGTTTGGCTACATAGCTCAGGTGTCAAATTTATTTGAAAACTACAAACAAACCATAAATTAACACTCTTTAAAACGTACATTTTAAATTATTTGCAGAATTCAGAGAGCATTTTGAACCAGATCTGAGTTGAATTGCATGAAATTGAAAATCTGGTCAGAAAAAGGTTAGTTCCTAAATTCTGTTCAATATCTTGTATCTAATTGAGATATTGAATTTAATCAAATTCGAACAATAGACAGCTGAGTTATAAAATGTCAGGCCATAATCCAGAATCATCCACATCTTGCAATACACATTTCTTAGCCAAATCCCAAATAATAAATCGAGTTCGAACCAGATCTGAGGTATATAATATATAAATCAAAGCAATCTTACTGAACTTCAATTTTAGTAACTGAAGAAATAATTGAGTTCCTAAATTTTGTGCCATGCTTCGGAACATCATCGGAACTCTCTTGAAAACCTTGTGACTAGCCTAGATATTGAATTTAATCAAATTCGACCCATAAATAGATGAGTTATGAAATTGCAGACCTTAACCTAAAACGTTTTGCAACATACATTTTTAAGCATATTTCCGATTCATAATCCGAATTTCAATTTAGGTAATTGGAAATCTGTTCATAAATAATCGAATTCCTAAATTTTGGGTCATATTTCAGAACTTCATGGGAATTCTCTTCAAAATCTAGTATAGCCTCAACCAAACATTAAACAGCCGAATTTAGAAATTTCACCCCATAATTCAGGACTTCTTGCAAAATACATTTTTACGCCTACGACTAATTCATATATCGATTTTGAACCAGATCTGGAGTATATAAAACAGACCATTCTTACAGAACTTCAATTTAAATTTTGGCTCAAAATCCGGAAATGCTTTTCAAAATCGTTTGCCTATACATAGCTCAGGTGTTAAATTTATTTGAAAACTAACAATAAAATAGCCAAGATATAAAATTTCAGGCCATAAATTAACACTCCTTAAAAAACGAACATTTTAAATTACGAGTATTTGCAGAATTCAGGGAGCATTTTGAACCAGATCTGAGTTGAATTGCATGAAATTGAAAATGTGGTCAGGAAAAGGTTAGTTCCTAAATTCTGTTCAAAATCTTGTGTCTAATTGAGATATTGAAGAACAATAAACAGCTGAGTTATAAAATTTCAGGCCATAATCCAGAATCATCCACGTCTTGCAATATACATTTTTTAGCCTATTCCCAAATAATAAATCGAGTTCGAACCAGATCTGAGGTATATAATATATAAATCAAAGCCATTTTACTGAACTTCAATTTAGGTACCTAATTGGAAATCTGTTTTGGGCCAAATTCCGGAACATCATGGAAATTCTCTTCAAAATCGTATGCCTAGTCTAGAAATCAAATTTATTGGGAATCCACCAATAAATAACAGAGTTACAAAAATTTAGATCTCGTGCGAAATGGACAACTAAGCCAGATAACGACTTTGAACCAAATTTGAAATCAGGGGAAACGAAATATTTATCGTCTGAACTCATTTGAGGATTTAAAGGAAACTTTTGTAAAATGCCTGAGTTCACACAGATTCAACGACAAAATTTTGGACCCATTTTTGATAAAAAGTTGATATGGCGAAATATTTGGCCAGCTTCTGGATGTTCTAGAAAAGCTTAATATCCGTTTAGAGAACGTCAAAGTGAAGTTGGAAGGAGCAGGGCTTGGTGGAACTCCCGCTAAAAATGAAATGTGCAGACTTGACATTCATCGTCCACCGGAAGGCAAGTTTACCTCTTCGAAGAAAGAAATGGCACCTTCAGCGCCGATTATGCGCCTTCTTCTAGACTACCAATAATTGTAAAGGAAATCTTATTTGGGACTTGGCAAATCGGCTAGTTTTAGGGTGTCTGGTTTCTTTGAACATTACATACGGTTTCACATGATGGACTGTTCATTATAGAAGGTTTTCTCTCCGAAACATGATACTGATCCTAAGGCATTCCGGAAAATTAGGCATGCCAAAACCTACCTAGACCTGCCTGGATAATCAATCAGTTTCAGTCAATGTTTACAAAGGTTGCCCTCATAAAGGTCTACGCCTCCGCTGCTGTGGCTTTTAGTGATTGACGAGCTACTATGAAACTGTAGCTAAGGGATCAGAGAAAACCATTTAATCTCGAACGATTCTTTTTTTTGAAGGTCCTTGAGTCTGGATGTCTGTTTCTAAGGTAGCTCGAGAACCGCTTGTCCGATTTTGAATTTTTTTTTCGACAATCTGTTTCTATTGTCAAGGCGGAGGATTATAAAGCTTTTGGAGCCTGGACATCAAGAGGATCCGGTGCCTGCCATAGGAATTGACCCAAAATCACGTAGTTATTAACACGTGGCATTGTTTTCGATCTTCGATCATAATGCTGCTTTGAGGATTGTGTTGGGCGTTGAGTTTGAGGTTAAGTTGAGGGTTGAGTTGCTAGTTGAAATGCGGCTTGAGATGGAGATGTGTTATGGTTGAGTGAGCAGATAGTTGGCCGCGGAATTGGAGTTAGCTTGAGTTAAGTTTGTATACGCATGAATTTATTCAGACATTGTTGAACTGGGAGTTGACTTGGGCGTTGAGTTAGGAGTTGAGTTAAGGGCTGAGTTGGGGTTACGATGAGAGTCGCGTTAGGGTTGAGTTGCGGTTGCGTTGAGGTTGAGTCAGCAGTTCAGATAGGGATTTATTCTGAAGGTTGAATTGGAAGTTAGTTCGAGTTGAGTTCATGTATGATGTATTTTTTAGGATCTGCTTTTAATTCAGTCGTTCAGTTGGAGATTTATTTGGGAGTTGAGTTGAGATTTGAGTTGGAAGTTAGCTTGTGGTTCTGAGTTGAGTTCATTTACGCAAGTAGTTTTCGAACCAAGTTGATTTAGGGATTGAGTTGAGCATTGAGTTGAGTTGAGAGTCAACTTGAGAGTTTAGTTGAAGGTTGAGTTAGGGTTGAGGTTAGGGTTAGTTGAAGGTTGTGGTGGGGTCGAGTTGTGGTTGAGGAGCGGTTTATTTGAAGTTGGGTTGGTTATTGAGTTGGGGTTCAGTTAGGGATTGATTTGGTAGTTGAGTTGTTTCAGCTCTTTATGTTTTACAATTAATCTTCAATGTATGAGCCTGGCTTAGAAGATGACAGTTTTCATTTCATGGGTAATTTGTGGCTTTCGTAGACACAGGTCCGAAATATTTTTAGAGGTATATTCATTTAGATCCATTATCCTTCCTTCCTTTGAAGAAGCTTATTCAGATTCTTCGATTTATATTGGGTGTGGGAATATGACTCCGCCCTTTCTCAATTGGTGTCGTTATTTTTACTGCTTACGTAAACTATAAATGCGCAATACTTCTATTCTATAGTACTTGATGTCAGCTATCAAACGCAGTATACGACATTTGGTTGAAGTGTAAACAAATAGTATTTTTAACTCTTTGAAAATGTCGAATTTTATTCCAAATAAACATCATTTACGGGACGTTTTATTACATTATTTTATTGCAAAGAAAAGTGCAGCGGAAACTTATCGTTTGCTTATGGAAATTTACGGTGAGCATGTTCCATCGAATACAACGTGCAAAGAATGGTTTCGACGATTTAAAAGTGATGGGTAGGATTGGTGGGATCAGAAAGGTGTGGTATATTATGAACTGCTGGAATCAGGTGAAACTATCAATGACGATGTGTACCGATGACAACTAATATGTTTGAAGCGAGCTATAGAGGAAAAACGACCAGAATGGGTGATTAGACACAACAAATTAATTTTTCAGCATGACAATGCAAAACCACATGTTGCAAACGTTGTGAAAGATTATTTACAAGGACAGGACTGGGAAGTTCGACCCCACCCGCCGTATTCACCAGACATAGCTGCTTCATATTACTACTTATTCCGATCGATGCAGTCGTCTCTTTCTGAACAGCGGTTCAGTTCTCGCGCAGAGATCGAAAATTGGCTTAATGATTGGATCGCCTCCAAAAACCAATATTTTTTAGAGAAGGAATCCGTAAACTGCCTAAAAAATGGGGGAAAGTTGTAGCTGCAAATGGAGCACACTTTCAATAAATAATTCTTTTATTTTCTAAACAAGCAAATGTTTTATTTTAACAAAAAAGGGCGGAGTCATATTCACACACCTAATAATAGAATTTCGTTTGTGGCATTGAGTGCGGAACTTTGTTGCGTTCCAACCAATTTTTAATAATAATTTTCCAAAACATATTTCAAGCTTTTTTGATTGCAAGCTTTTAGAAGTTCTAGAACTATCTATCTTGTTAGCAAAGTAAGGCATTTGTGGATTTATCGCGTTCAGCCTAGTTTTTCTTAAAACCTCATATTTTATTTCTTAAAACAATTTTGACCAGATTTCGGAAACTGTGGAGTTTAACTTATCAAATTCTAAGCTCCAAATTTGACGGCACAGGTTAACAGAATTAAAGAACTTTGTTAATTATTGACCAAATTTGAAAATATTTAATTTTACAAGCTCAAGTCAGGTTCCGTCGAGTTTGATTTTTGATGCAAGCTAGATAGAGGTTTCATTTTGTGAAATGTGTTGGCCCCAAATTGAATCAGCTAGATGTTAGCCTATAGGACCAATTTAAGCCGCCGATGGAATTATTGAGACGGTTGTTATAGATTAAAAGTGACGCTAGATAGTAAATATCGTGAAAGGGGGATGGTCATTTCAAAAGTGTTCACAGCGAACACGACACCCACCATCGTGTTTTCAACTCAAGCTAGCTTTCGCACTGAAGTGGTTGTCTTGTCGACTAACTTACTTCCCAATTATTGTATAATAGTTATTGTAATTAATAATATATGGCGTTAACGATTAATGAACGCATGCTTCATATTAGTAATAAAGTGGAAGAGAAATTAGTTTTATACACCCAACCATCAAGTAAATATACACCAATGTGGTGCAATTGAGAGCAAATAGGTGCATTGGGCATTCCGCCATTTTCGTAACCTAAACGACGATACAATTTTCCAAAAGATATATGATAGGTGCTTGGAGGCAAAATGTTCAGGGAATTAGCGGCAAATTTAAAACCTTATGCAAATTGCAGCTTCATTTACATTAAATAATTCTAATTCACTTTTTCCTGTAAAATCTTAAAATTGTAAATATTTTTTGCTAAAGGGCCAGTCCGATTTGAGGGTCACCACAAAAATGATCCCATTAATTATAAATACAAGTTGAAACCTATTTTATGATTTACTGTAAGATAATTGCCCGACATTAGTTTAGTAAACTAAATGGCTGGCAAGAATTTATGTTTTCCAAACATATCCCAATTTAAAATTCTCTGCATTTGCTAAATATGCTAATATTAAAATTGAATCACTTACCGGTTACCCCAATCAATTTTCGATATAACTTTCATCTGCAACTCAACCGTTTGATCTTGTGTAAGTGTCGCCCCCAACAATTCCCTTCGAGATTCTAATAGTGACAACATTACTTTGCGCAATGTTGTGAATTTGTATATTTCGCGATCCTATAAAGATAAACAAAAAAATTAATTACAAAGAAACATTTTTATATTGCATTCATATATACTCACCACATAAAGTTTCTTCCAAATTTCTGCCCATTCTCTCAGAACTTGTGTACATTCTGCCACAACCGGATCAACTTTATTCAAATCCTTCATGTGTATATACGATTTGGGAAATAGGCCAACAGCACGTGGTTTCCGGGGGCATGTACCCCGAAACCATGGTCCATATTCTTCTAGTATCTCAACAAAATCGCCCACATCCAATGGTAGACCATGTTTTGTTTCACCATGCCAATTGTGTATAGCTGCAAAATGGAAGCAAAACAAAAATGTTCAACAACACAGATAGCAATAAACTTTCTCAAGTGTAAGTGATGCGATATACTACAAAACTTAATTAAGTTTCAAGTTCAAAGTTGTTGCCTTGAAATGATACTAACCAACGTATGTTGAAACAAAACAACAATGAGAAGAGGGTAATGACAAGGCTTTTGTGCATATTTCACATATACACACACAGACAAAAGAATGCGAAAATTGATAACGACATACTAAAAAAAAAAAAAAATCGCGGATTATGTTGTTGTGTCGTACATGCATTACACCTTGGTTTACAATTACACAAAATAATGCACTTGAGAATGATAATCGTGTTTAGTATAGTTGGGATTTTTTTTTTGCCACACTTTATCAAATGTGAATGAGTTTTAAACAAGATGTCAGGGTTCTTCTTAGTTGTTCATTGTGTTTTGTAATATGTTTTGTGTGTGGGTGTGGGAATTCGCATTTGACATTGATTTTGTTCGAGATCATTGATTTTTATTACGGAAGTCGTAATGTCTTTCAAAATTAAAATGTATTGTTTGCAATTGAAATTTTGTAAAAAAGCTTTCTATTTGGATTATTCAAATTGTTACAAAATATTGACAACGAAAGCTTTTATACCAAAAAAAACTATTTTAGATCTACACGATTCGAAAGCTCTTTGATATTTTTGGCAGTGTTAATTTTATATTTGGCCTTATTCCAACAAAAAAAAAAAAAAGTGCAAAAAGCCTAGAAGACTTCTATCAAAGTTATGTGTTGCCCTAAAAATATTCAGTTTCAAAAGATTCCGTATTCTTGATTAGTTAAATTTGGTACTAAGAATATTTATTTTAAAGTGTCCCACGCTATACCTAACAAAAAAGTTTTCAGTTTTTCAGTACATATTCGAAAAATGATGATATTTTATTAAAGCGAAGTTAGCTGCGATAAAATACAGTGAGGGAAATTGAATTAGCATCACCTTCACTGTGTATTAAAAATGTGTTCTAAAATTACGGATATGTTTATTCTGCTATAATTTCGGAGGCTTGTTTGAAATTTAAATGATTCAAGTCGGGTGAAAAGTCGGATTAAATCCAAAAATCGTAATTATTAAATGTGGAAAAAGTACTAACCTTTATATTTAAAATTTACATTTTCTTCAGGTGTTCAATCTTGTGACTGAACATAAGTACAATTTAATTTAATTTTAAGTTTACTAATTACATCATAATTCCAATAATCATGAAAAAATTAGACAATGAGACATCACGATTATTTGAGATGTCTATTGTGGATCCTAAGGAAATGCCAACAATAGAGGACTTCCTCAGTTTTCTAGAACGCCGATTCCAAGCATTAGAGGCAACTAAACCAAAACCAATAATTCGCAGTCCTGGAGCTCCCGCTCCACAAAAAGCAAGGGTCAATACATGTCACACACAAACAAAAAAGACATGTGCGTTGTGTAAGCAGAGACATGATTTGAAGGACTGTACGAAATTCCAAGGGATGTCTACTTTAGAGCGATCTAAAATCATTGCTCACCATCACCTTTGCAACATGTGTCTTGAGGCGAAACACCATCCATGCCCCTACTCTATCCGATGTTTGGTATATGTAAGGGAACTCACAACACATAACTAGATACTAATAATCAACGTGTAATGCTCACCACAAAAAATGAAGACACCCCAAAAAATGAGGCGAACGAAAAATATACAATAACAAATCATCTAGTGAACCAATATGAGCAACCAACTGGCACATTGTTAGCCACGGCAATGGTCCAAGTGCAGGCTGGCAGACAACAATCAAAGCTGCTACGAATGCTAATAGATATCCCGGGTCACAAATTTAATTTATCGCCGAGGAGGCATCCAAGCAAATAAAGCAACCTACCAAGAAAACTCACGTGGAGCGTAGCAGCCCGATTTTCGTCAAGTTTTTCCATGAAAATGGAAGCATTGATATTGCCGAAAATAACACGGTCCCTGCCTGAACAACATTTCGACAGTAGAAAGTGGAATCATTTAAATAACCTAATATGGGCCGATCCGAACTATAATCAACCGAACAAAATCGACATCTTATTGGGTGCCGATTACTATCCAAGTATTTTGATGGACCAGGTTGTAAAAGGAAATCAAGGAGAACCAATCGCACAACAGACAGACCTAGGTTGGATTATATTCGGAAATACCTCAACCAACAAGCCATCCAAGATCGAGTCATTGATCACTTTGACAGGCATCGACAACCAATTAAAGAAATTTTGGGAAATAGAAGAAATACAACCCAAGAAACTTTATACAGAAGTAGAAAAGCTGTGTGAAGAACATTACCAGCAGAATTACCGACGAGGCACAGATGGTCGTTACATAGTACGACTTCCTTTTAAACAAAGCATACCATGGCTCGGTTCATCCAAGCAGAGAGCATTGGCTAGATTTATTCAACTAGAATGGCGATTGTCACTGGCCAGTGAATTTTCTAAAGATTATCGGGCGTGCATACAAGGATACTACAATCAGGGGCATTTGATTGAGAGTAAGGAACATAACAACAACGAATATTACATTCCTCATCATGCAGTGATCAAAACTACTAGTACTACAACCAAACTTAGAGTAGTATTCGACGCTTCGGAAAAAACGAGCAACAATATCAGCTTAAATGAGATACAACTCGTGGGCCCCAAATTACAAGAGGATCTGATGTCAATTCTACTACGATGGAGAAAATACAAGATAGCATATACAGCGGACATAGAACAAATGTACCGACAAATAAAAGTACATCCCGATGATCAACAGTACCAAAAAATATTATGGAGAACATCCCCCGCGACCAAACGATAAATTCATATCAGCTAACAACAGTAACGTTTGGGATGGCATCTGCCCCATATCTGGCCATCAAGACACTGCAATAGCTGGCGGCCGATGAGGAGAAAAACTTCCCAATTGCAGCAAAAATAATCAGGAGCGATTTTTACGTAGATGACTTATTATCTGGAAGTAACAACCTGGAGGATGCTCAGGAGGCACAAAACCAACTGATCAGCACATTTGACGATGAAGCAGTAAAGACATTAGGATTGATTTGGAATCCAGGCACTGATACATTTGAGTTTAAGGCCAACCTCACCAACAAAATTGGGAAAATGACCAAACGAAAAATGCTGTCTGAGTCATCCAAATTATTTGATCCATTAGGATGGCTATCTTCAACCCTGATACAAGCCAAAATCTTAATGCAAGCACTTTGGATCTCCGGTGTAAGCTGGGATCAAAACCTGCCAGAAGATATAGAAAATAAATGTCAACAGTATTACATATCCCTTCCAAAACTAGAGGAGATAAAGATTCTAAGGTGGATCCATTTCAACTCAACTCTCCCAGGAGAATTACATGGATTCTGTGATGCTTCCGAAGTAGCTTACGCAGCAGTGATATACTTCTACAACAGAACTTCAAACAAGGCAACATTGTTAACAGCAAAAACACGAGTAGCTCCAATATCAACCAAGTTAACATTGCCAAAGCTAGAGTTATGCGGAGGAAGTTTACTTGCGAACCTAATGAACAAGGTGCAGCAAGATATGAAATTTGATGAAACACCGAAATATTGTTGGACGGATTCAATGATTGTGCTAGGATGGGTGAAAAACAAGCCCCATAAATATAAAACATTTGTAGCAAATCGAATCTCGGGTATCCAGAAGATAATTACTCCGTCTCAGTGGTTTTACGTCAAATCATCCGAAAACCCCGCAGATTGTGCATCCAGGAGTATCGCAGCAAATCAATTAATCAATCACAATTTATGGTGGAACGGCCCTCAGAGAATCTTTGAAAAAACAATCCAGCTAGCGCCAATAATAGTGGAAGACACACCAGATCAATTGGAATTAAAACAGCCCATATTGGGAGCCATGACAGTAACAACACACGACCTTTTTGATCAATTACTTTTGAAGTACTCAAATTTTAATACCATAAGAAGGGTTATGGTGTATGTGGTGAGATTTATCAATAAATGCCGAAAGATTGTAACCAAAATGATTTGTCTGATCAAAATAGCGCAGAGACAACATTTCAAAAACGAAATTCGAAATCTTCTAAATCAGAAAGGAATAGCAAACACAAGTAAGATTAAGTCTTTATCTCCATTCCTACATGACGATGTTTTACGAGTCGGTGGTCGAGTTCAAAATACAACAACAAGGCCCTACGATGAGAAACATCCAGTTATTATCCCAAAAGACCATCTAATCGCCAAGCTGCTGATTCAAGAAGCACATGAACAAACGATGCATGGAGGTACACAATTAACTTTGGCACATCTCCGCACCAGATACTGGATCATACATGGTCGAAATCTAACAAGACATTTTATATCAAAGTGCATAAGGTGTCATCGGTTCAATTCTAAATCAAGAACGCAGCTCATGGGAAATTTACCAGCAGTATGCATCACGCCCGGAAGACCATTTTTGAGAACCGGAGTCGATTATGCGGGACCATTTTTGATTCGTACAACAAGGGGAAGAGGGCACAAAGCACATAAGGGATATTTAGCAATCTTTGTTTGCATGACAACTAAAGCCATACACATCGAACCAGCTAGTGATCTAACCACCGAAGCATTCATCGCAGCCTATAAAAGATTCACTGCACGTAGAGGATTGTGCAGTGATCTGTATAGCGACAACGGATCTAATTTTGTGGGCGCAAAAAAACCAACTTGATCGAGAATTAGCTGCACTATTTCGTAAATCCTCTAAAGAAATTTCCCAACTATTCGCAGACGATGGAAAAACATGGCATTTTATACCTCCAGCCTCACCCCATTTTGGAGGACTTTGGGAAGCGGCAGTAAAAGCAGTAAAAAACATTTAGTAAAAGTTATTGGAGTAGCAACCTTGACTTTCGAAGAACTTTCAACGGTCACCTCACAAATAGAAGCTTGTTTAAACTCAAGACCTCTGGCACCAATGACATCAGATCCTACAGATATCACTTTTTTAACTCCAGGACACTTCTTAATCGATGCACCATAACGAGCAATTCCGCAAGATGTTATAACAGAACCAACCATTTACGGCATATCACGATGGAGACTGGTAGAGAAAATAAGACAAGATTTCTGGACAACATGGCACTCCGAATACTTAAATCAACTTCAACATAGAAGAAAATGGCTATCTGAACAAGCCGTAAAGGAAAGTCAGCCTAGTGTGGCAGCACTTCCGCTACTCGATCTCGAACCGAGGCACAAGGCAGCGAGCGAGAGCGATGGTAATGTAATCGACCAGAGACTACAGAAACTAAAGTCGCATATCGAGAGCTTGCAATTTTATGTGAAGGATAGGCACAACGTCCATCAGGAGATACAAAGGATGCTGCGCCTGATCAGGACATCTTTTAGCGATCTTGAGATGGAGATCAGATGCGTGAATACAGGAGCGGAGGACACCGACAAACAATCTAAAGAAGCGGTTAAAGCACCTCACAATTGGATCCTCAACCACAAGCAGGAGGAATATTAGTGGAAAATACCCTTCCGGAAATAATGACGACTCCATCGGGTCAAACTGGCACCGGTGGGGACTCAGTAAAGAGAAGAAGGGAAAAGGAAAAGGAGAGTGATCCGTCCGAACGAAGCCACGATAAAAAAAAAGAAAAGAGATGATACCAGGGTGGTAAACCCGGTGAAAAGGAAGGAGACCGATGTAAGCACGGGCGAAAATTTAGGAAAGGAAGGGCAGGATGAAAATCCGGAAGAATGGACGAAAGTAACCACCATATCAGCCAGAAAGAAGAAGAGTATAGGCGCAAGAAGGCGCAAGAAACCGAAACCGGACGCTATAATCGTCGGAAAACTAGGAGATGTCTCATACGCCGATATTCTCCGCAAAGTGAAGTGCGACCCGAACCTGAAAGAGCTAGGTGAGAATGTTGGTCGCATTAGAAGAACCTGGGGTGGCGATATTACCCCAGAGAACATAGTTGAAGTGATGCTAGCGTCCCCAGAAGCATGGAGTGCTGTAGCAAATTTTGCAACAACAACGATTAAGGAGTTGCGACGGTTGGAACTCCAACGTCGCCAAGCAAGGTAACTCGCACCCTTCAGTTGCGTGGGAGATGTGATCGTACAGTTAGTACAGACTCCTTCCCTTAAGACATAAACAGACAAACTCGTACAAAGTCACACGCATACACACCCTCATACATATCATGAAACCCAAGATTTTATAATTCTTCAAAAAATTAAATCTGCAAATAATTTTTTTGCCGCAAAAAAATTATTTGCAGATTTAATTTTTTGCAGAATTATTTTAAACAGAATTTTGTGAAACAGAATTTTTTAAAACAGAATTTTGTAAAACAGAATTTTCGAAAACTTGTAAAACAGGATTTTGTAAAACAGAATGATACAGTAGAATTGAAGCGCCACTGATTGGTTATCTTGCATAACAATTTCCCGTACATTTATAGAATCGCGCGCGCGATTCTATAAATGTACGGGAAATTGTTATGCAAGATTTTGTAGTGCAAGGTTTTGTAATGCTAGATTTTGTATGCAAGATTTTGTGTTGCAAGATTTTGTAAGGAAAGTTTATATACCCAACCCAAAATATTGCTTCCAGTGCATATTAGATTTGTGATTTTATTTTACAAATGTGTCAATCTGTATGTTTAATTTTTGTTTGTAGGCATCGTTTAGTCTTTGCCTAAATAATACCACCAAAAAGAAAAAAAGCCGAAGAAGATGAAAGTCACAATTTGAAGTACATTGTTCGAGAAGTCGTGAGTTAAGAGCAGCTGAAACGACTGAACAGCGTGAGACCCGATTTTAGCATGCAACCCAATGTTTTAATTGGGATAATATTGAAATGCGTTGATGATTCTGAAAAATTGAAAATCAAAATGTCGACAAATATGCATCCACATATTTGGCCCGCTATCTTATAAACGTTGAGGAACACTGTACAAATTTCAAATATATATCAGAGAACCTAACATTTTTTAATACAATATATATCTACTTGGATATCAAATGAAAGGTCTTATCGAGCATATTGCAAATATTAAATGTTCAAAACCAATATACATACTTGTGTTAATGTCAAGGTTATACACAGCAATGCTAAAAATAAAAATTTGAATTTTCGCGTTCAAAAAAAAAAAAAACAAAGCGGCAATGAGTCTATCAAAGTAAAATACGTTTTGTGTCTAGACAAACTAAATATATGCGTAAATACGTCCGATTGTGATCACAATAATTAATTGTGTACCGTATACCGATTCATATACTCTTAATTTACATATCGAGAGAAAGATTGATTCAACATCTGTACGAGAGTGTATATCGACGACCCCACAGTAAAAAATAAATATTTTTATAAACTTTCTAAAGAGTACTTTACCGCCATTAGGATTTATTTTTAAACAATGAAAGTGTGTGTGTGTGTATATATCTATTTAGAACATATTGACTGGAATTTTTTTTATTTTTTTTATTCTACAATCATAACACACAAAAGATTAACAACAAATCCCCATATGTTTCAGAATTTCAGCTGTTGATTTGTTGTTGGAATCATGTTTATTGTAATACACTGTACATACATACTTATGTGGTCGATTATTTAATAATCTACTATAAAAATTTATAATGTTTAGTTCATAATCGAGAGTACATAAAAAAAAACTAAATCCGGAGCCATACGCACTTGAGGGAAAATTTTCAAAGTCGCGGAATACCAAGAAACTGACTAAATAAAAAAATTTGTGTTTAAGATTTTCGTTTTATTTCGTGGTGTGACAAAAGACAACATTTTTGTATATTTGAACATAAAATTTTAATAATTCTTAGAATTTTTTTTATATTGTTTTGTATATTTCGTTTTATGGAAAAAGATTTAGTTAATTTACGGATATAAGCATTCCGGATGGGCTCTATATAAACTAATACACTGTGTGAATATAAAAGGCAACAAAAAAAAAAAGGCCGTATATTTGGAAAGAAATGATGGAAACACTTGTTTTTCGATTAGTTTTACATGTTTGGAATTTAAATGAAATTGGGCAGGGTTTGTGCAATAAGTTCACTGTAGCTGTATCCATATGTATATACAGTTCGAATGCACTTGAATAAATTATTCTCAACCGGAAATTAATTAAAGATGTTATCGTCAACATGAAGAAAATTTTCGATATATAAATAATTAACGGAAATTTAGTTCCCCCTTGCTTCCCCGTATTTTTTTTTTTTTTGTTTAAACGAACTTCCTTTCGGAATTCTTTACGCACACAAAACTACTTTGCAATATTAATAAATCAATTTATATTATTAATATTTCATAACACAATAAACCATTATAAATAATATTTGATTATTATTCAATTTTTCGGCCGTGCTATGATTGCTAATTTCGCATAAATGTCGCTAAGACGCGATTTCTAAATATTTCGCGCGCGTATATTGCTATCCTTGAACGTTTAAGAAAATCATAAAAAAAAAATTATTCGTTCATTTGTGTTTATATATACGTAATTAATTATAAAATAAATTAATTAAAATTAATGGTTTAGTATATTTTGTTAACATCAAACCATAAGTTTGGATGCTAATCAATCAAAAGCGATTTTATTTTGGGTGCGTACCAATGGGTTGTATTTACGCATTGAGCGATGAATACACATCAAACCCAATTTACTTAGAAAATACTGGTTTATATACAAATTTGAATGCAAAATTGTTTTATACACGTGGTCAAAGCAGAGGTGTAAATTAACATAATTAATTCTTATTTTTAAAACCTACACTCTAAGTGGAAATGTCGACCACGAAATACTTTCAGATGTGGTCAACTTGTGTTGTTTGTGTCTTATAATGCATACAGTAAGAAAAGATGGACTTTCAAACAAAAATCGTTTTCAAACCAAATCAAACTTGTATCAAACCAAATCAACTTTTTTTTAATTGGGCAACATGACCTTCACTAGAACTACAAATTTTATTTTGTGGCATATAATGTTACAGTAAGCACAAATGGACTTTCAGACCAAAAAAAGATTTTCAAACCAAATCAAACTTGTATCAAACCAAATCAAACTCCCTTTAAATATGTTCCAAAACAGTTGAGTATCGATTTAAATTAGTCTGACTAGCTAGTCTTGGCTAGCAACAAACTGACTTTTTACTTTTGAAATTAACAACGGAATTACAGCTTAAAGTAGGATTTATCAACCTTACTTTTAAAATAGCACACTGTTCATATGTGTGAAAGATCATAAAACTAGATTTTATTAGTTAAAAGAAGACATTTAGCGGCTAAACATTTCTCAAAATTAACAAACTGTCACATGACGACAAACATACGACGTCATATGACGACGTTTTAAAAACATTTGTAATTAAGTGTTTGCTATCACTTATTTTATGCTAATTTGTGTAATTTGCAGCACATACCGCTTGCAGTAGGAAGAGATGAATTTTCAGACCAAAAAACGTTTTCAACCCAAATCAAACTTATATCAAACCAAATCAAACCTCCTTCAAATATGATTAATATTTAAATTATTCTAGCTAGGTTATAAATACGTTAAAACTGTTTACACGGTTTTCAAACAACCATCAAACTGCCATTTTAGAGAAATAAATGACGGAATTATATAGTACAGCGTAATTAGGACTCATCAACCTTAGTGAATTTTGTTGGTATATAGGGTGAATTTATGTTGTTAATTGGGACAGCTGATAAGCTGGTTTGTAGGCAACATTCTGTCAAATGAAATATATATATATTATATTATTCATTTATTTCATGTTCTGTCTCGGGAAGACCAGGAGAAACTTAACGATATTGTCAAACTCTTCCCTTCCTTCGCCCAATGGGGGCTCGGCAAAACTAACCTGATTTCGCACGTGATCGATGTTGGTACTGCGAAACCGGTCAAACAGAGGTTCTACTCGGTATCACCTGCTGTCCAGAAGAGAATGTACGATGAGCTGGACCGAATGTTTGCTTTGGGGGTCATTGAAGAGAGTCAAAGCGCTTGGTGCTCTCCCATCACCATGGTGACGAAGGCAAACGGCAAAGTCCGTCTGTGTTTGGATGCCCGTGAACTGAATAAAGTAACCGTAAAAGATGCGTACCCCTTACCTCTTATCGATGGATTGTTGGGTCGATTGGATCAAACTCGGTTCATATCCAGTATTGATCTTAAAGACGCCTTCTGGCAGATCCCACTCGATCCGAAATCCAGAGATAAGACGGCTTTCACCATACCCGGACGGCCTTTATATCAGTTCACGGTCATGCCATTCGGTTTGTGCAATGCACCACAGACAATGTGCCGCCTCATGTAAATGTTACATATGTGCGTCTCAAAAGTTAAACGACATTGGTTTTAAAGTCGATGAGGAATGGATTGGGACGTTTTTACTTGCGGGTTTACTAGAAAAATTTCAACCAATGATTATGGCCATGGAAAGTTCTGAAACGAAAGTTATAGGGGAGTACGTAAAATCAAAAATAAAAATTACTCATTAGTGAGTACGGTGATACCAAGAGTTTGATAAATACAGCGTTTATTTCCAAAGGAAATATAAAGCGATTTAAACCAAGATGCTACAACTGTAACCAAATTGGTCATTTCGCAAATAAATGCAAGTTTCCAAGTAAATGAAACAAAAATTCATGATGAATGGTATATTGATTCCGGCGCATCATCGCATATGACAAATAATATGCAAATTATTACAAATTGTTCCAAATTGTCGACACCTAAAGAAGTTATCATGGCTAACAATGAAAAGGTGCCAGTCAACTGTAAGGGAACGTATAATCTGGACATTATAATTGACAATAAAAAGGCAACTGTCACAGCTGACGTAATGTATGTGCCCGAATTATCGACAAACTTACTTTCTGTTGGTCAGATGGCAAAAAATGGTAAAGTGATAGTTTTCGATGACCGCCAGTGTAGAATTTTTGACAAATGCAATCAGCTAATTGCAACAGCAACTCTTGAAAAGGATATGTACAAACTTGATTTGGACAAGAGTGCGTGTTGTTCATTCGGATCAGTGGTCAAGGACAATTTTGAATTGTGGCATCGTCGTCTTGGACATATTGTATGAACGTCCAATATATGAAGGAATTATAAAAATCGGCGGGCATAGGCTTTGTCGAACCAATTGTTGACCAATTTGTTTTTTGTTTGTTGTAAAGGAAAGCAGTCAAAATCACAGTACGGCAAATCAACGTCATCATCGAGCCATAAATTGGAATTGGTTCATGCAGATTTGTGCGGACCCATGGAAGAAAAATCAATTAGTGGATCGCGTTTTTTTCTCCTTGGTTGATGATTACACGCACAAGACGTACGTTTACTTCTTAAAATCCAAAGATGAAGTAGTGTGTGTTTTCAAAAGGTTTAAAGCATTTGTCGAAAATCAATGTGGAGAAAAACTAAAGGTTCTGCGGACAGACAACGGTGGAGAGTTTTGTAACAAAGAACTCCAGAGTTTTCTTCAGAGTTCAGGGATACAACACCAGACGACAATTCCATATAATCCACAGCAGAACGGATTGTGTGAACGCATGAATCGGACGATTGTCGAAAGAACGAGGTGTCTTCTGTTAGATTCTGGTTTACCGAAACGGTTTTGGGCCGAAGCAGTGAATACTGCTGTATATTTAATCAACCGTTCATCAACAAAGGCGTTATCAGGACGGATACCAGAGACGGTGTGGACAGGGAGACAACCGAATTTATTGAACTTGAGGGTTTTTGGATCAAAGGCTATGGTATATGTGCCAAAACAAAAACGGAAAAAGTTCGATCCAACAGCACAACAATGCATGATGGTTGGCTATTGTGAAACTCAAAAGGGCTATCGTGTGTACAATCCAGTGAATGATGAGGTTTTCTCAGCCCGTGACTGTATTTTTGACGAGTCATTTAAATATTTAAACAACAATGGAGACGTCCAATTTTTCCAAATGTTAAATAATGAACAATCGTTGGTTAGGGATACCACTCCGGTCGTATCAGATTCATCAGAAATTCATTCGGAACGTATTTCTTTACCCATTGCCGAATGAAGTGGGAGATAATGACAGCCCAAGCGATGAAGATGAATGTTCTATTGATGAAACGATTGTTGACGCACAAGTAAATGATTCTGGTAGCGATCATTGTCCAGACATTGCAGTAATTCAGAACTGTGAAAGTAGGCGTTCAGAAAGGACACCAAAGTCAAACAGGAAAGAAGATTTTGTTTATTCATCAATTGAGTTATCGATGAATGATCCGCTTAGTATTGAAGAAGCATTGAGTTGCAGTGATAGTAATTCGTGACGACAACTTATGAAAGATGAATATGAAGCAATTATGGCAAACGAAACATGGACTCTATGCAATTTACCGGCTAAAGGCAAAGTGCTCAACTCAAAATGGGTGTTTAAAACCAAATTAAAAATAGATGGTTCAGTTCAATACAAAGCACGGCTCGTGGTAAAGGGTTGTGCCCAACGTGAAGGATTGGATTATAAGGAGATGTATGCACCGGTGGTGAAGTATAGCTCAATTCGCTATCTATTGGCATTGGCTGTTCAATACGATATGTATGTTGAGCAGATGGATGCAGTGTCTGCGTTCCTTCAAGGTGAATTGTGGGAAACGGTGTATATGTTACAACCAGAAAACTTCGCGGATGGTTCAGGTAAAGTGTGCAAATTGAAAACGGCACTTTATGGATTAAAACAAGCCGGCCGTGCCTGGAACCAAAAGTTGGACAAGGTGTTGGTAGAGATCGGCATGACACGATCTAAAGCTGATAGGTGTATCTATCATAAAATCGACGAACATCATAAGTTGTTTGTTGCGGTCTACGTCGATGATTTTTTGATTTTAAGTACCAACAAAGCATAAAACAAGAGTCTGAAAGTCGAACTAGCCAAACGTTTTTAAATGAAAGATATTGGAGAGGATTAACAAGAATACATTACCAGGATTTTGGAAAAATTCAACATGTCGCAATCTAATCCTGTTGCGACACCAATCGACATAAACGTCCAGCTAGACAAAAATATGTCACCAACCAGCAAAGCCGAAATTGAGGACATAAAGAAAATTCCATTTCAAGAAGCGGTAGGCAGCCTTTTGTATGCAGCCCAGGGTACGCGACCTGATATTGCTACGCAGTGAATTTGGTGAGTCGTTTTTCAAATAATCCCGGCAAACAACATTGGGTTGCAGTGAAACGAATTTTCCGTTATTTGAAGGGCACAATAGGTGCGAAGCTAAATTATCGGAAATCAGAACAGGAAAACACTGGTGGTGCAATAACATGGTCGTCACGTAAGCAACAAACCGTTGCTCTTTTCTCAACTGAAGCCGATTATATGGCTCTCTCGGCAGCCTGTCAAGAAGCACTAACACTATGGCTTCGAAAATTAGACGTGGAACTCAGCAGACCGACTGCGATTCCGATCTTCTACGACAGTCAAAGTGCGATAAATCTCTCGAAGACAGATTCCTACCATCCTCGTACAAAACACATAGATGTCAGGCACCACTGTATAAAGGAGAAAGTAGCAGCATCTGTTATTACAATAAATCAAATTGGAACAGATCAGATGATTGCTGACATCGAGAAGAAATGGGAATTAGTATAAATTCAAGTGGGAGTATTGGTATATAGGGTGAATATGTGTGCTAAATAAAGGTCACCAAACTTGTTTTATTACTAAGGAGACATTTAGGCGCTAACCATTTCTCAAGTGTATTTAACTTTTAATTAACCATATTCCAGCTTATAGAGATTACAATTCATTCAAAATTTATATAATTCTAGATGATGTATTTGCCTTAAATTTCATTATATGTACTTCCAATAGATAAAATCCAGATTTCGCCCCTAAATGAAGAGTTTTGTATTTTTATTTCTTCCTTTAAGTTATGTTTGTTTGTAATTTCTTGCATGAGCATGAGTCAAATTAGTTTATTGATTTTGCTATCATTTGTAATTTAGTGTTAGTCACCGCTTATTTTATGCCACTTGAATCAATATTGGAATGGAGTCAGATTTTACTATTCTTAAAGTAGAACATAAGATGCATGATGAGTAATCGTGCTAGATCGATGCCGAATTTTGTTTAGGAAATGCAAAATTTTTATTATGCAAGTACACATAAGTATTGTGATGATTTCATCGTTTAGTGAGAATCTTAATTTCGTATTGAGATGAATATGTATTAAAAAAAAATAAAATTCTTGTCAAACACACAAAAAACATAAAGGACATTTTTGAAAAGCAATGCACAAACAAATATTACACTGATTTTTATGCATAACTAAATGGACGGGTTTGGGACCGTTTTTTAATATTCTGAAAATTTTGTGCAATGGAAATTATTTTATTGAAAACATTTACTAGATTCATTGAAGAAAATATGAGCACTGTAATGATAGAAAAACTATGAAGAATTAAATACAAGAGAAGGCAATTGGATGATATTCTCTGGAAGAGTTGACAACACACATGAACAATGCGAGGCAGTGAATAGAAAATAATAAATAGCGGAATAATAGCGGTGAGATTCCGTTTACCCTAGCATCTGTCATGGTTAAACATGCGTCTGTGAAAAATAATAATGGATAAAGGTTTGAAAGAAATTCCTCAATATTTCAATATGTCAGTGCAAAGAGGGGCACAGACGTTCACAGTGTAGTAACTGTAGTAACTAAATGAACAAAATCAAGCCAACCTTTGTGAAATGGATCCAGATAATTCGGTTTCAGAGATAATTTAATATCGACTGTATTAAACGACAGCCGCGCTCTAGCTCAAATCAGAAAATTACCACTATAGAATAGCGATCTAACAAACTTGGTTACCAAGCAAAAAAGCGCAAACATCGAATTAGTGATGAAAATGTGATGATGATGATGATGATGATATGAAAAGCGAGTTTGAGTGTATAGCACATCAAGTAAAGAATATGTCTATGAAAGATGGATTCACCATTGGCAAGGTATCCGCTTAGTAAAGAATCCAAATTTCCTCCTGTTTGAGGGAATGTTCAACTGGATGTGTGAAATCGGTATTACTGCGAAGTGAGACAACAAAGACACTGAGGCCGGAAATAAAAACGCGAAAGTGAAGGAGGATTGCCCACACTCTCGCACGTCATACACTAAGGAAGATAATCGTTTAGTTTACAAGAATATTGCTAGTAGAAGCGAAACGGTGACCGTAATTTACGTCAGAAATTTTTCACATAAAAAATTTTGCGTTGCATTTTCTGCTATTTTCTCTTCATTTTTCTGGTACTAGTTCCGCGTTCTCTGAAGTGAACAAAATATTTCTAATAATATAAGTACGTCTCTTATCCACGAGTGCAGTTCTGTTGATCTGGCATATAGTATCTGACTTATTTTGAACTGGTTATAGCTCCAATATATCTGCCATATGACTCAGGTTATTCTCTTCCTTTTGAGGAGCTAACCAGAGTCATAAGGTGGTGTAAGGATAAAAATATCTCGCGTTTAATCTGTTGTGAAAGTGATGCTAATGCACATCATACTATATAGGATAGTACCGATGTTAACAATAGGGGTTCTGCTCTGCTCAACTATTTAAGCTTTCCTGGTTGTAACATAATCGATAATGATTAGAGCGCCTCTGCGGCCACCAACGTTTGTACCGCTACTTCCGATTGGTACTTATATCAAACCAAATTAGAGTAACATACAACATGCTTACAGAGCTGAAACGGTGTGAAACGGTTTTCCATGAACTTGTTACGAGAATTTAAATATCGCTCAGCAGCAAAGAGTTTCTTGTGGGTACTTGCCTGGATATTGCGGGAGCTTTCGACAGTATATCATTTCATTCGATTACTGAAACCTGCAGATTTTTTGTTATTGGCTATACCATTGTCAAATGGATCGAATCTTTACAGGCTTGCCTAAGGTTGTCTTCAGGGAAGTGTAATCTAGCCTCTGCTGTGGCTTCTTGTCAAACTGCAACAATCTGGTTTCGTCCCATACAAAGTTATGCTGACGATCTTATTATTACATTTGCTGGTAAACACTTAAATGTGTTATCCGATTTGAAGCAACATGCTTTAATTATTTTGCAGGAGTTGTGCGTTGACAAGGGTTTGCATGTCTATCCATCTAAAACTGTTTTAGTTGTCTTTACAAAGCATATACATATATATATCGACGATCTATCTATTTCGTCTCTTTTTGGGACACGGATTATCAGATGAGATGTGATATTGAGGGCAATGAACCGATTACTCCCGTATCATACCGTATCGAGTTTAAGCCAGAGATGATTTGCTACCTTGAGCTATCGTCTGAACGGAATGTCACAAAGCAAACAACATTTTTTGACTGTCAAAAAGAGATTTGGTCGGAAAGGTTTCAATCTAAATATTAGAGGGTTAAAGGTCAGAAAACGACAACTAAAGATTGAACCCTAGACTTGAATTTTGAACAATTATACAAAAACATGTTTAGTCTCAGCGTACACCTTAAGTAATAAATAGTTGTTTTTAACAACTATGTAAATGACTAATTCACTTATATAAAGCTATTGTACTATAATTGGCAATTCGGTATTATATGATTCACAGATCGACCGCGCTGCTATTAACGACTTCCTTGTTATCGCGTCTATTTTTTGACGCCGTTTATATACAAAACAAAGTTGTTGTTATCAACTATGATGATGCACGCACAGACGTCTTCTCAATACGATGTAATTGAATTAAAACAATAACCTCATAAAATGATACATGATCAATCACAAAGACTTGATATCACCATAAAGTATACCTGTTGTTGTTACGCCGAATTGTCATCGATCTCAGGCCGATATGCTTCACTTAATTCATCTTAATAAAAATTACTTAACTGCAACAAGAAAATGTGCAATTTTGAATCCCCGATTTGTACACTTCGTAAACAAAACAACATTCTAAATTTGTACATATATTGCACGATTCATTTCTATTTCTAGTATTTCTTAAATACACACACATACACATAGTACATAAGATTTAAATCAAGATACGTACGTACCTGAATTGTAATAAAAAAAAAACATTTTTGAAAGGAAATAATTGTCAAGATTTTAAATTTATAAAAGGTTGTGTACACACACAATTTATGGAATTTGATTACAGGAGGTTGTAAAATTTATTTTAAATTTCATTATGCCTGGCAGGATTCATTTATCATTCTGATAAACACATGTGACTTCGGTGTGTAAAATTTATGAGAGATAAAAAAATATGTAAACGATCTTAAACCTGATTTGAACGATAAATCATTCAGTTAATCGAGTTAATTCAATTAATGTTCACAATCTAGTCATTTTACTCAATAAAGTAAGCAAAATGAAACTTTTCAAGTTTCATAACAAACTGAGTGAAATTTGAAAAAAAAAAAAAATCCAATCGAGTTTGAACGTAATTTGAAACAAGGTGTAGTGAAACAACAATTCACTTTTTCATGCAGTCATTCATAATTTCTTATTAAAAAAAAAAAACAAGTTGACCTTGAAATGGCCTTAACCATCATTTGAATGTTACACAAAATTCTTCTGTTTCGTGTTTGAAAGCAATTTGCGTAAGTTTGAAAAATTCCAGGATGGGAAAAAATGTGAATTAGAATCTCTGAATCTATCTTCAATTTCAAGTCAACACCTCAAAATCTGTTTTGAAAAAAAAAAAAAATCGAGTTTGAATACAATTTGATGAAGAAAAATGTTAATGAAAAAAATTATTTAAAAAATCTTAGACATGATTTGAACGATAAATTTTGGTTTTCGATTGTTTCTTAATTAAATCAAATAAGAATTTTTGAATCGAATTTTCTGGTGAAAAAATGTACACCACGAAGTTAGCTGTATGAGTTGAATTATTTCCAACTAGAACAAAAAATTCACCAGAGTAACCAATTTTAACTAAAAATTTTACTAATTTGCTAACTTCGTGGTGTACATTTTTTCACCAGAATTGGAGCATGTACACACCTTGATGCAGTAATTCATAATTTCTTATTAAAAAAAACAAGTTGACCTTGAAATGGCCTTAACCATCATTTGAATGTTACACAAAATTCTTCTGTTTCGTGTTTGAAAGCAATTTGCGTAAGTTTGAAAACTTCCAGGATGGGAAAAAATGTGAATTAGAATCTCTGAATCTATCTTCAATTTCAAGTCAACACCTCAAAATCTGTTTTGAAAAAAAAATCGAGTTTGAATACAATTTGATGAAGAATTTAATTTCGATGTGAGTGATTACTTGAATCTTTACGAATTTTTATACTTGTTTGAACGTAAGGTGTAGGGAGTTAACAATTCACCTTTCTCATTAAGTCATCCATAAGTTCTTATTAAAAACAAAAAAAAAGGTGACCTTGAAATGTCCTTAATAATCATTTGAAGGTCAACAAAATAATTTACTTACATAAAAGTATTATCCTCAAGATCAAACAACTTTGTCCGGGAATATTAATTAATGCTGGGGGCTATTTGTGATTCAATAGACCCCCTGAATTGCAAACAAAAATCCATTTAAAACTCGATTATGTTTCAAATCTAAATTCAAAATTATTATTTTTAAAACAATTTTGTAACAAATCAAAGTCCTTTCAATAACTGTATCTAATCAAGTAATTCATCATAAGAGACGTCTATCCGGTCAAGTCGTCTCACGCTGAATACTACAGCAGAGTGATACAATTTATTTATAACTCAAGTACGCTTCAAATGAAGTTCCTGTCAAATCCATTAAAAACAAGATTTGAGTATTTTAACGTACGTGAAGTTTGTCCTAAGTTGCCTTAAGTTGTCCTAAGTTGTCGTAAGTATGTCCTAAGTTTTTTAGATGTGTTGGTGTAAAAGTTTCGTTATTACGAATTTATTTAATTCATATTGAAATAATAAAAATTATGCTTAAGATTATTTACTCTTACAAAAAAAATTTACATTTTTTCTATGGCGCGAAATATTCTGATGGTGAATGTATAAAATCAGATAATTTTCCAAAAACTGGGACACTGACAGAAAACATGGTTGTCCTAAACATCCTAATCCCCTACTTTTTTCAAAAGTGAAATATTTTTCGAATAGATAAGACCTTACGACAACTTAGAATATAGGGCATTTTCTCAAGAAAATTCGTAAAATCATTTATACATATATTCAATGTATCATAAGAGATTATGTCAAACATGGTTGTCCTAAAAACCCTAATCCCCTACTTTTTTCAAAAGTGAAATATTTTTCGAATAGATAAGACCTTACGACAACTTAGAATATAGGGCATTTTGGTGGCCGCTTCCTAGGATTTTCTCAAGAAAATTCGGAAAATCATTTATACATATATTCAATGTATCATAAGAGATTATGTCAAACATGGTTGTCCTAAAAACCCTAATCCCCTACTTTTTTCAAAAGTGAATTATTTTTGGAAAAGATAAGTCCTTATGACAACTTAGAATTGTGCACATTTCGGTGGCCGCTTCCTAGGATTTTCACAAGAAAATTCGCAAACAAACACGATTAAACACGGGTTTTCTGCCAGTGTCCCAGTTTTTGGAAAATTATCTGATTTTATACATTCACCATCAGAATATTTCGCGCCATAGAAAAAATGTAAATTTTTTTTGTAAGGGTAAATAATCTTAAGCATAATTTTTATTATTTCAATATGAATTAAATAAATTCGTAATAACGAAACTTTTACACCAACACATTTAAAAAAACTTAGGATATACTTAGGACAACTTAGGACAACTTAAGGCAACATAGGACAAACTTCACGTCCGTGTATTTTAGCAGTGTTTGAGCAAAACATGATTAATCTGAGTGAAATTTGAATGTACATAGATAATATTTAGTTCTACTCAAATTTCAGAAATTTATCCACAAAATTCACTTTATTTTGATTTTTTACATGTTTCGAGTTTGAAAGCGATTCGATTAAATTTGAAAAATTCCGGTATGGGAAAAAGTGTGAGTTAGAATCTCTGAATCAGTCTTCAACTTCCGGTCAACATGTCCTCAAAATCTGATATAAAAATATTTGATTAATGTTGTTTTTATTACAGTTTTGAAAAAAATCGAGTTTGAATACAATTTGATGAAGATCCTTTAAAGTCTAAATAATCCTACCAAAAATTTGACGTCATTCTTCAATTACAAAAACTAATTATAATATAAGCAGTATAAAATTTGAATATTGTTTGAGTGAAATTTGAAAACAAAGTACTTTCAAAACTCACTTTTGTTTCAAGGTTTTATTTTTAACTATCGATTTTGATGTTTAATTAGAGTTTGAAGGAAATTCGGAAGAAATTTGAAAACAAATCAATAACGGCATCCATCAAGAAACTCATAAAAACAGACCGCCCATCCGATTAAGTCATCTCACTCAACTAGTAATTTGACTAAAATTTGAATATTATCTAAAAAAGACATTTCTCTTTATAGTTTGTTCAAAGCTTTCTAGGTAGATTAAAAATTAGTTTTCGCTCAAACTAACCACTCAAATTAACTAACCCCAATCTGAGAAAGTTGACCAATTAAAGCATAAAATTGGAGTAACATTTGGTTGATCTTGAGTGAAATTTGAAAAAATGTTTTATTTTACACAATTTTCGACACTTCATTCAAAATCCACTCAATTTTAAAGTAAAGTTGGAAAAGAAATCGAAAATAATAAAATGTCACTCTGCAGATATTTCGTTGAGGATCAGAACCACTCAAACTGTCATTCGAATTGTTTTACAACATGAAGCAAATTTTATTCAAATTTCATTTTTATATTGTGTAACTAAATTGAAATAAAAAATCGAATCAAGTTAATTGGTTTTTGGTACCACCAAAAACTCATGTGAGTCACAACTTTCACTCCCAATTCAATCAGTTTTCTCTCAAACTAACCAATTTATCCATATTATTTTCAATTTTAAAATTGAATATTCTGGTTATTAATTTATTTTGAAAACAAGCTTGAATTAGTTTGATTGAAATTTTCATGGAATTTGAACCAAATTTGAATGCCATTTGATTTTACTTAAACTAATTTCCATTATTTTTATTGAACTGATTGATTTAACTGAATTGAAGAAGAAGTGGATTATTTAGGTTTGCATTTATTTATTGAACACAAACAATTTACTTAACGAGTTTGCCAATGTTAAATTATTTGACTGGAATTAATTGGTGTGGTTCGAATCAATTTGTTTTAGTTGGAATTAATTGGATTAATTTAATAAATTAGCTATACAGTTAATTAATTATTGATACAGTTTGATTGAGTTGACAGTAAAATAGACACATTTTGTTGATTTGATTGAACTAATTTGAACTTATTTGAAATAGTTTGAATTGAATTAATTGTCTAACTGTCCTTATTTATATTGCATTTTATCAGTTTGAGGTGAGCCAGCGAGAGGTTTGAACGCAATTTGAGTGAAGTTTGAATTAGTTTGAATGTAGTTTGAAATGTGTAAATGTTCGGAAAACAATAAATTAGCAAAATTGATTAGTTTGAACGAAGTTGGACGTCATTTGATTGTAGTTTGATCCCATCTATAATATCGCATCATGGGTATCAAATGAAACATTTTCATTCATTCTAATTAGAGTATGTCGTACAATGTGTTAACACATAAAATGCCAATCATATTTTTTTTGTTAATACCGTACTAACTTTCATTGCGCAAACATTCAGTGAAATGAAAACAAAATTAAATTGTATTTTTTTTTTGTGTAGCTACTCAAATATGTGTATATGAAAATAGAATATCATAAAATTATGTTTTTATATTAATATTGAAGAATTCTTATAAGGAAGTTGAACTGCCTTAAATATATGATGGAATCAACCGGAAATTGAAAATATAAATTTATGTACGTGATCAGCAAAAAAATAAAAAAATAAAATTGGTTTGTCGACTGTATTTTTTTATAATAATATATACTCGCGACATGAACTTTAAAATGTCAATTATATTAAAGACCAACCTATAAAAATTATCTCATTTTTGGGTTAAATTAATTTAAATTAAAAATTGTGTTTAAGAATAGCAGCGCACATATGATCGACAGCTAATTATAGAATCTGTCGTTATTACATGAGGCGCCATAAAATGTAAATATTCCATCAGTAAAACGGAAATTCTTTTGCACTTTGATACCTACGCAAAGTCTATATTTACGTATAAAATCGTTAGTTTTTTGGTAAACTATTATTGTCTAGTAAATAGTTTAATAGTAATAAATTGAGTCATCAACAAGAACTGTTTGTAGTAAAAATGGAAAAATTGTTGTTGATGTAATAGGCACGTAAATAGGGTAAAATTATAGTAAGACGACCTCAATTAACGCTGAAATTTATTTGATGACAGATAGTTAAAAAATTATTTTAGTTTTTGGATGATTTCGTTTGTTAAAAATTAGATACGAATGCGTTTTAGGTTATTTTTGGAACCCAATCTGAATTTAAATTTATTTATATTGTAGATAAATTCTTTATTTTTAGCTTGCCTTATCATTCAATCATAGCATATGTTATCTTAATGTTGATTACCTTATCTTCGAGGCCCAAGGAATTAGTAGGATTTAAATGCATTTCAAACTCTACCAAAAAAATTTGGGTGGAAATAGTTTTAACTTAAATTTGAAAAGATTAAACAAACGTAATAGAAAGAAGTTAGCAAACTTAATTCAAATTCCAAACTTTAATCAAATTTAATGAAATAAAAACATTTCCTTTGATGATCGAAAAATAATAAAACAAATTTAGAAATGTTTCATGTTGGTTTAGACTGTGGAACCTGTTTAGAACCTGGTGAAAAATTAACACTCTTTCTTTGTAAATGAGTAACAATGCAGTCATATCAAATATGACCGAGTACCGATATTGTAATTTTCCAAATAATTTAACGGAAGAAAAAGATATGTGGAACATATTTAACTAAATTAAAACTAAAATGCTACAAACCGTAGTGGAACATATTTAAAACTTTTCTCAACAGAGTTTGTTCCGTTTCTACAAAAATCTTGTGGAACCTATTTATTATAATTGGCTTTGTTCGAATAGGCTAGTTGGGGTTTTAAAAATTCATACATCAAGAAAATCACTCGAACTGCTAACTATACACATATTTATATTGTTTTTGTAGAACATGATCAAATTTTTTTGTTAGAGAAGCATTCTGACTGGAACGTAACTATTTTATAGTAGCGTACAACGTAATTTGTGACATTCAAAATTGGCAGTAGTTTACTTAAATAAATACTTAACATTTTACGAATTAAAATTTAGTTGGTAGTATGGGACTAGTTTATTCAATGGGAGAAAATGAAAATTTGGACCTAATTTAAAAACTTACTGCAAAATTAAAGTGTGGAAGGTATCGATTATCAGTAGTATGACTATTTTGCACTACCAACTGAGATTCCTTTTGTATCCAGGGCACCTTAATAGTAAGAAGTGAAGGCTCGAAAGATTTATTGGGGCAAAAAAAGCTCGAACGATTACGCCATATCGGGTATGGCTAAGTCGAGGAAGAAGAAAAAGGAACGAAAGATATGTTCGAGCGATGTGAAGAAGATAATGACAAAAGATAGAGAGGGATTATGTTTAGGGAAAGACACGGCCAAACATACAAACCGTCCGTTCGCATTGCTCTAAATGGAATAGAAAGTCACACAATGTTAAACCTTACTTTTAAAGTATGCGGAACTTATATTAGACAATAATGGCTTTCTAAGTAGTGTGGAACTTGTTTGTTAATAATTGAATTTGTTCCATGGTAAGTCTAAATAAATTGTGGAACGTATGTTTTATTATTTAAAATTCACCGAGTAAACACGTCTAAAATCACAACAAGAAATCTTGTGGAATCTCTTTAAGAGGCTTGCTTGTTGGAAAATAATGATACGCCTCTGACTTGAAATTTGACCTCGAATATCAGAGTTAAATATTTTCCGTGTAATTTAACCGGAGAAATATTAGGTGGGACATATTTTATTAAATTTAAAAAGTTACTGCAAATTGTTGCAACAAAAAAACGTGGTATCAATTCATTAATATTGGCAAGTTTCGTATAGACTATTTAAGGAAACCCGTTGAGCAATGGAGGAAATAAATATCTGTCAAGCAAATGTTAATCAAAATTAAATCTTATATTCCTTAAATTTAGTCAAATCACGTTACAGACTTTTGTTAAAAGTTCAATAAAACCTTTTAATGTGGAACGTATTAAGCTTTTTTTTAAATTTGTTTTTGTACAAATGTTTTGTGTAGTTTTTTCAACGTTTTCGCAGAACATTCATTTTGAGTAGCTGTAGATTTAATTTTATTGTTTGATTTGTTTGACGGCCTAGTAATAGATGTGGAACATAATTTAAGCCATTCATTTTAGTTGTTCATGTTTTTATGGAAGATAAAATTAAAATTTGAAGATGTCAGATGATTTGTGATAATGTGGAACTTGTTTAAATTAAAAGAAAAAACGAAAATTCACCATCATATTTTAAAAAAAAAATCAAAACCTACTGCAAAATAAAAGTGTGGAACTTATGTATTATGAGTATATTGGCTATTATTTACTACTATAACTACACCGATGCCAAGATGTTAAAGAGTACAGTTTGGAAAAACAAAACCTGGAGGTTTCAAATGGAATTCTACCCTGCAGTTCGCTACTGCGCTAATGCAAAAATTAGGGCTTATCTGAAATTATGGTAGGAAGAAGTATGATGAATTGAACATAATAAGGAAGAAACCTGCATCTGCTGGGAAATTACTAAGACCTAATTTAGATCTGACAAATTAACATTAAGAACCAAACAACAAGAAACCTTGTATAATCTATTTAAAGGATGCTTACTTGTTGGAACAGAAAGAAAACTGAGAACGCGGATATTGGAGTTAAACATGTTCAATGTAAATTAACCAATATTTTTTTATGTGGAACATATTTTATTAAACTTAAACACGTACTGCAATTTGCAAGGAACCTGTTTATTTAGTATTAGTTAAAGTAAATGAAAACAGCCCTCCAAACAGTACAATTACAACAAAAATATGTGGAATTAACCATCGTTCTAATTGTCGTAAATTAGCGTATTTTATGACATCATTTGTGTTAATTTAGTGTTAAAATCTAATGTGGAACATATTTGAACTAATTTTAAAAGTTACTGAAAAAAAAAGTAGGGAACTTATTATTATCCCTATTTACTAGGTTTATAAATTTGGATGCTACGCTCAAATCCGTTACTGCAAAGAGAATTAGACTTTGAACATGTGTACCCGGCGCACTAGGCGTGCAGAATGCGAAAATTAGGATTTATTCGGAATTAAAAAATCTACGCCTGCTCGTTTTCGCTACATTTATGATAAATAAATTGACATTAAGAATCAAACAAAATGCTACTTGTTGGAACAACGTAATAATTCTGTGACATTAAGTTAGAAAACTGAGAACGCGGATATTGGAGTTAAACATGTTTAATGTAAGTTAACCCATTTTTTCATATGTAGAACATATTTATTAAACTTAAAAATGTACCGCAATTTATAAGGAACCTGTTTGTTTAGTATTAGTTGTTTAAAGGAAATGAAAATAGGGTTCCAAACAATACTTACAACAGAAATATGTGGACTCTATTTGTTATAATTGACAAGTTTTAAAAAATGTTATTTGACCTTTATTTATTTCAGAATTTGGCGGAACTACCTACCCTGAAAAGTCATCAACATCTGATCAACATGGCGATTAAAAAACTGATTTAGCACTAGGGGTTTAAAAGGGGCACGTTAACTTCTGATGGAAAATTTACCATATAACTTGTTCTCATCTCTCTAAATGTTGGTAATTGAGTGCCAATTTTGAAACCAATTTCGAATATAGTACATAATCAATCGGCACAAAAATTATGTGGAACTTATTATTATTTATTTAAAGATTTTTTTTAAATAATGCCTAATTCCCTCGCTACACCTTACTCTCTGCAAAATTGAATTTGACTACAAAATAAAATAAAATACTAGCACTGTGGAACTTATTTTTGAATATATCGAACGAGAACTAAAAAATTTAAAAGTGGTGGAAACTATAACATCATACAACCAGCTACAACTACACCAAAAATCTCAAGAAACTTGATTAAAGTAGAATGGTTTTCATGCTTAAATTATGTGGAACATAATTTTTTGTAATTTCTAATGACAACCGTAATATTATAATGATGAAAAGTTAAAAACCTTTGTTATGGTAGAGTTTTATCCTACATTTCTCTACAAAATCGTAAGCTGGGCCACTTACCAAGTGCGTGCGATCCGATATTAAGGTCAAGCTAGTAGAAGTCGGAATCTTTCAAGAATGAGAGGTTTAGGACTTATTTGAAGTTAAGACCCTGAAAGAAGTTTTGAGACAAGGACATCTCAAATGGTTACCCCACCGCAATAACAAAGGTTTAAAATGTGGAACTTGTGGAACATTGATCGTTCAAATCGCTGAAAAATGTTAATAATTGAACTTTTGAGACCAGTGCAGAATATAATTCATAAAGTATCTGAATAGTAATTAGGTGGAACCTAATTTTATTTTATAAATCACCAACAAAATCGTTTTTGAAGCAATCATCGTTATAGTAAACAGAAAGCAAAACATTTGTAAAATTGTTTGTGAAGTTGGGCCAAAAATCTAAAACCCACAATGAATTGAGACTTGCTCAATACGAATTTCCTAACTATTACTGTTATCTTTATCAAATTTCCGTTTTATATAATCTCCAAACTAACCTTCAATCTGTAAACAAAACATAAAGCAAACAACTATTGTACACGAACATTTCGATAATTGAATCACATTCTCAGAATTGTTTTATCTGAAACAGCCTTCCAATAATTGTTTGTAACAACTTTCGCTGCAGACAAACAATTATCATACACGGTTACATAACACAAAACAACGAAACTATAAAGATAGACTAATCGTCGCGCATATTCTGCCTACAGTATACACTAAGAAAATTATTCAAGATTTGTATCTTGTCTTACAAATTGTAAACATCTGATTTTCTAAACATTTAATGTGTTTACAAATACAAACTTAGATATAGGCTAGGCATGCACACTCGTATATACATGACTAATGTGAAAGTCAAAACTATAACAGAAACGAAATATTAATAAACAAAGCAAAGAAAAATTTTAAAGATAACGATTGTAGATTATAAATAAAGTATTTATCGAGCAAACGAGTGAGAAATACTCATGTAGAGTTTATCTTCGAAAATGCGATAATGACTTAATAATTATCATGTTTTGTTTACATACAAATGATAATTGAATTTAACCAAGACCTTCTTCGAATGCCAACACCACACAATCATTTATTCCGATCGATTTTTTTCTGTTTGTTTGTTTGTTATTTATTATGTTTGTGACGAAATGACCGGAACAGATTCAATTATTATTTGCTTGTGTGTGCCGCGCACCGAAAGACCTTGAAATATTTGCTAAAACGCACACGAAATGTGATTGAATTGATGTTTTGTGTTTTATTTTGATTTTATGTAAGATGCTAAATATACGATATTCGATGAGATTTGTGGAGGTTCATTGGACTTTATGTATTTTAATCGTAAAACAGTTTGTTTGATTCATATTCTCCACTTAAGAATTAATCGTATCATAAAGTGTTTGCACCAGAATGTGAATTTAGTACCAAGGCTATAGGAAAATGAATCAGGGGATTGAACGTTTTTTGCTATTTAAGGATTGTACGAATGTCGCAAAACATACAGTTTTAATTTGTCCATGATATAGATATGTAGATAAGTTTGCTATGGATCTAATTGGTTTAATGTGGAGAATCATTCGCGCAATGGTCTAATAACGTTATTTTACTTTATGTGGAATGTATTTTTTTTTTAATTTTATAAATCACCAAGTCAGCAGAACTTTTCTTGAAATAATCCTCATTATAAAACGGTTGTAACAATAGATTTATAATACATATAAGATTTATAACGTTGTGGACTTTATTTGAAAATATTCATTGGATATGCAGCAATATAACGATTTTACATACAGCTGGCGCTACTTGGGAATCTTGTGAAATTTACTTAAATTAGCTCGATTAGTTCAAATAAATTGTGTGGAACATAATTTTTTTCTAAGTTTCCTAAGAGCCGCAAATATTATTCCAAAGTTCATCGGGTTGTTTTTTGATCGCGTAACTAATTAAATCCTACAACTTTGATCGTTTAAACAATAAGTTAATCGCTAAAAGGTCATAAATAGCACGCATTTGAAATCTAAAAACTTAAAAACATTCTACCCCTAGTTAATAGAATAAGACTCAATCATTAAGCCCCTCAAAAAAAAAACCACGGTAAATAAATCCTAAAGTAAAATTAAGTTCCACAAAGTGTTATTTAAAAATAGCCTAAAATCTACAAAATAATTAGAATTAAGCCCCACATCATTACCGATTAAGCTCCACAACGAATTATTCTTAATCTTAAACTAAATACCGTAAAATAGGAAAGCAGACTAGAAATAAAAAATGAAACTTATTAATTTAAATACCACAAATACTAACACAAAATCCACTTTCCAGAATTGTCAAATTAAATTAGTAAATATGGATTCAGAAAATTATTTCGTAAGAAACCATTTAAATCACAGTTATTTAAATCAAGAATATGGTTGCCTATGTGAACTAAAATTAAATCCCACATGAGAATGAATCGGCATTTCATGTTTTAAACAGTTTAATTAATGAATGATTATGTGACTGAACTCAAAGTATATAGATAGACTGAACTCGAAGTATATGGCACACTGCCTTTGGAGTTGTGGGATCTAAATTACTAAGCATTTTATTTTAATTTGTGGAATGTAGTCGATTATATAATCGTGGAACCTAATTTTAGTTTAATTCAAATTATGTTTGGAGAACAAAAAATATTAAAATCGACACTGTAATTAACGACAAATAAATCTACAGATATGGAATGGAGTTTTTAATAAATGAGGAGTAAATATCGTCGTGTCCAAATAAGAGTATTACATCTGCAAATCATTAATTTTTTGGAGGGGCGTCTCAAGTTTTTAATGTTAAATTTGGTTTAATTTTTTTTAAATAAAATTCTTGCTACACTTTCTGGAAAGAACTTTATCTAAAACAAAATTAAGCCGAAATTACCATTAACAACTTTAAAGCCTCTTCAAAAAAATAGCGATTTGTAGATGTAATACTCTTATTTGGACACGACGATATGATGATAAGATTCCACACTTAATGCATTATCGGTAGTGTATCTTTGGCGGATTAATTTGTCTATTTGGCAATTATTTTGGGGATTAATTTGTCTATTTGGCAATTATTTCTTTCGAACTTCTGAATAAAATGGCCATAAACTAAAATTAAGTTCCACAAATTGTTAATAAATTCCCATAAAACAAGTAAATCCTTACAAAATCAACTTACCAACACATCGCTTGAAATCTACAAAAAGTAAATAAAATTAAAAATGACGAATTAAATAATAATTTTAAAATTAAGTTCTACCGCTCCAATTACTCAATTCCACGACGAATGGTGTCTTATAAGAAAATCTTGAACTACAATTAGGAGACCATTTTTGAGGTTTTGAGATCTACATTGCTAAATATTTGATTTAATATTTGTGGAATCTGACATACTAAATGGGTGTAGGATTTAATTATAATATTGACGGATACTGAATTTTATGTATTTAAAACACAAATATTTTTAAAAGTCCGATCCGAAGAATCTCAACAATGACAATCCTTACGATGGAAACGAAGAAAATGAACGAAAACTGAACTCATTCGGGCGAAATATGCAATTTTACGGTTAGTTATTCGGCAGTAATAATCGGAACTTATTCCTAGAAGTGTTGAGTCGTTTGCCCAGTTCTATTCAATTAGAATGGCAAAGACACAAGAGGTTCAGGGGAGAAACGCTAAATACAACTAGTCGCAGCCGCGCTCTCTCGTCCTTTTACTACTGTTGTAAATGTTGTAACAACGAATCTTATTCACTATGCCAGTCACCGCAAGAGACGAGATACACACGTGAATGAAAAAACAAGCAAACATGTGGCGAAGTCAACTGCGAAAGAATTCATCACCGTTTGCTTGATAAACGGAAGGATTCCTGCTGAAGGTGTAGGGGTGAATTAGCCCGTTCAGTCGATGTGTTTCTTAAAAAAACAATAATTTTGTCTCAACATTGCACATTAACAGAACTCTTGGTGGCTCACTATCGTAGCCGATAGCTCCATCAAACTCATGAAAGAGTTGTGGATGAGATGCGCCAAAAGTTCATGATTCCAAAGAAATGTCAAGTTTGCAAAAGCGTTTCCACGGTTTTCTACTTTCACTAGACCTATTACATACATACGTGGGTCTTGACATGTTTGGTCCATTCTTAGTGAAGATTGGGCGCTGCCAGGCCAAAAGGTACGGAATATTGTTTACCTGGTCGACAGTAAGAGCTATATATTTGAAGGTGGCGCATATTATGACAACGGATTCCTTCATTATTGTATTGTGAACATTTATGGCCCACGCCCAATATGGTAGGGACCTGGGAACGATTGATCTGCGCTGTAAAGTTTAATATGATGAAAGTGTTGCCTTCGCGAATGCCTAGTGACGAACTTTTGACGGTGTGCCTCATTGCAGTGAAAAACATGGTGAACTCCAAACATGGTGAACTCTTACTCCTAACCATTTTCTCCTGAGACCATCTTACGGACTTAAGCCGATCAGAGAGCATAGTGAGGAGGTCATAGTGATAACGTTTTGGTTTCTCAACATTTCTGGATACCATGGGTAGCAAGAGGTAGCCCCTTATAACAAAAAAACCGAAGTGGTTTGGACAGGTAACAAATTTAGAAGTGGGAGACATCGCCTTAGTAGTAGATGACCATAGTCCGAGAGGAACTTGGCCAAAGGGAATAATAGAGAAAACAATTCGTGGTACCAATGACCAATTACGATAAGCCATCGATCGCACCGGAGATAGGGTTTATAAAAGTGCAACAAAGAAGCTTGCGGTGGAAATCAATTTCTGCAAATTTTTGAAGTTAACGTTGCCACTTCTTTAGAATTCTGCTTCTCATTTGCCGATTTTAAAACCCTCAGTAAAAGTTTAAAACATGACTTTAAACAATGATTAAGGTCCACAAATTGTTAATAAATTTCCAAACGAATTGTAAATCCAAATCAAACCATAAAAATCGCTTGAAATTTATAAAAAGTAAATAAAAAATCGGCAGATTACTAAAGCGGATTAATTAAGTTCCACTCCTTGTCCATTCAATTCTACAGTGATAATCTTAAACTACAATTACGGTCCACATCTGGTTTATGAAATCCTTGAAAAATAGACATAAAAATGGTCCGTAGCCAGAGAGAGAGAGAGAGAGAGAGAGAGACAAGACTTAAAAGAGAAACAATTCCCACAGTTATTTTCAAAGAAGATTCGTCAAACACATAAATGTAGTCACCTACTTAAATTTCTAAACTAAAATTAAGTTCCACATGTGATTTTAGTCTGATTTAACGTTTCTTAACCTAAATTGATCATTTATGAGGTTGTGGGCTATAAATTGCTAAGCATTTTATTTAATACTTGTTAATGAGTAATAAAAATAATTTTATAGATTTTTTCTAAAAAAAAAAACAATTTGTGGAAAACAAATTTGGTTGGAATGCCGACAGTTTCAACTATACTGACAAAGCGATTAACATTGAAAATATAGAATAAAATTCACTAAATTTGAAAACCATTTAATAAAATTTAAAATTATTTTCAAATTCTGTGTCTTTCAATATCTGTGGGATCTAATATTTAAATAATTGCGAAAATGAAATTGTTTGCAAATTCTGAGGTCGAAGTTACCAACTTGCCACGATGATTGATTAACGTGCTAGATTTCGTTAACTATATGTGGAACATAAGTTCTGTTGTTATTGCACTAATGTTCAGCTGTTTTTTGATGATGAGTGGCCTAATTTTTAAATATTTATTTTATTCGTTATTATGTTGTTTTGTTATTTGAAATCTTGTTTGTTTGTTTGATCTGAAGCTCAAGGCATTCCCAAGCTTTTCATAGTGTACACCACGTCAGCCTAGATTTCCAGTTTTAAGATTATTTGGATCGGTCATTTACCATGTTTCCATGAAGAAGGTTGAGTTAGGTTGGATTGAAATTAGATTTTCGTTAAATTTCAAAATGGCGTCGATCGTTTCCATAGAAGTGAGGAGTTGCACATTTTACAGCCAGTTATACTATAAATAACTTACGACTTTATATTTTATTACGGCAGTAATAATAAAAATCTCTAATATGTATTCGCCTGGCCATTTTGGATTTCAACTCTACTCAATTCCACTAGCTTCGTTCAGTTTAAGATGACTTAACGAAAAACTATCTCCAACCTCATTTTCATGAACAAAACTCAAGCCCGTTTATACCTTACATGGAAGTAATTAAGGCATACAACATATTGAGAGCGAACTGAGAATAAATGCGGTCGGGCGCATAAAGTCGAGGGCGACAAAAAAAATCAACAGTTTCCATACAACACTTGCTTAATTCAACTAAAATTAAGTTCCACAAACTTTTATGCATACAACACATTGAGTACGAACTGCGAATAAATTCCACAATGCCCTATTCGTAAATTAAATGGCGCGAATTAAATAAACATCAAATTTCGGATTTTTTTTATATTTGACGTTTATTTATATAATTCGCACCGCACTCGTGGAATTTATTCGCAGTTCGCCCACAATGTGTTATACGCATAACGGTCCGTGGAACTTAAAGCAAGTAATGTATGGAAACTGCTGATTATATTCTGCTGAATTTAGTTGTTCTGTAATTATGCGGGATTAAAATAATGTTAATCCTCAACAAGGTCGCAAAAAAACCTTACAATGGGTGACTGGTCCCTTTCCAATAAAATATGCAAAGGGTCTCATGAGAACACCAAAACGTGTGAAGTTGATCACCTCTGCCCTCACTTCTCACTCACAATCACAAATCATAAGCGTAATAATAAATTAATTTCATATAATTAACTAGCACAAAATAAATTTATCTACAACGTAAGAAACTGTACAACAACAAAACTACAGAGCACAAAAATAAGAAAAATGATTAAAGAATTTTTCCTGTGAAAAACTTGATTTTTCTTATATGCGTGGTTGTGTCCGTATGTAAATTAAAGAAATTGTTTAGGTTTTGGATAAATAAACACAGATATCGAAGTGAATCATTTTTTATATTATAGACTTGCGGCGTGAGAAAATTCTGTGGATACATAATTTCCGGGGAATTTTCTTTACAACAATAATCAAAAAATGTATAAACAAAAATGAGATTTTCCCCATCATTTTGTGATTTCTTACCGACACCAAATTTGTTGCTTGCAGGTATCCACATATTGGTTTATAAGAAAAAAAAAATAAAAATATTTCCACTACAAGATTTTCACTTTTGCACTTTGCACACCAAACTTTTCTCACACAATTTTCCACTTTTAAACTTAAATAAATTTTTTTCACAATCACTTTTCGCTTGTATTGCGTGTTCCGTGTGTCACATCACATTTTATATGTTGCAATCAAAATTTCCAAAAGTAGAATATTCTTTATAACAAAAAAATTTTCCTACACCGATTTTCCACTCTCTCTCTGACACCAAACACAAAACTGTTTTGTTGCGAAAATCAATAAATTTTGTGAATGAAGTTTGACAGTACTACTACTACTACCATTCGCCATGACAGATGAAAACAACTGAACTAACACAATCGAGTTTTGTGTTGTTGATTTTTTATATAAACAAAAGTGTTATACGAAATAGTAAAGGCATGCGTACACCACACTATTTAATGTTTTATAAAGTGTTATACATTATTAAGGTTGGTAACCAAATACTATTCGCTATTATCAAAATCGGTTACATATTGATCATCGGATAAATTACCGTTAAATCGGTGACACGCCAGACAAACTTCACCAATATCAAACCAGCATTCTTCACAATGGACATACGGACAACCGGGTGTTGAACATGTTGCGAAATTAAATGGGCGCAAATAATCACGTTTCCGCGGTTCCTGTTCACCGCATATCAAACAATGTCGACGGGCCCCTTTAAAAAATACCAGCCAGCTCCAATATTTTGGATATTTAAATCGTAATTTTAGTAGACAATTTGTTTCCGCCGTTAATCGATTCTCTCGAACTTTTCGTTTAACATTTTCGGACATATATTTAAAGATTTTCTTGCGCCGCCTCAACATCTTGTTGTACAGGAAAAGGACGCGTTTTTTCTCACGCTTCGGATAAAAATACGAGCATATAATACGCCGCATTCTATGTACATACATCTCATTGTATAATAGAAACAGGATAATAAGAAAAGTCCCATAGATTTTGATTAGGTACCAGACAGATAGCTTATTCGGTCGGGGGAGACATGGCCGATTTGTGGTGGTCGTATTAATGATGTGTTCCCCATTAAATCCCGATATTGAGGAACGTAACATAGATGCAATAATTCCAGTCCCATTAACAGTTACATTAACAAGATGCCGACCAAACTGTTTATAGTCGATAGCTGCGTGTCGTCTCACTAAATCGAGTATTTCGTAGAATAGACTGTCGAATATAATGAAGAGTGAGACTGATATCACCTCGAGGGCAAATTTCACCAGATGCAACACCATACCACGCAACTCGACTTGTAATCGGCGGGTCGAAAGCGGGTCCACAATATTTTGACGTTCGATCTTCTTAAACGGTATTAAAGTACTTTGTCCAGCGATTTTACGCCTCTCGTCGATCCTCTTAAAATAAGCAGTCACATAAATGTTATCATGATCGATATTGGCCAAATATTTCTTGTGATATCCGTACGAGCTGATCACGATTTTAAAAAAGAAGAATGACAAAATTTTTTTTATGATATACATGCAAAAATCGAATGCGACTCGTTTCAGATTAAATTCTTTCTGTATTAAGGTCGCAGTTTCCTGAGCCGACACTAATCCGGGTACTTCCTTCGACTGAACTCGTTTATAGTTTAGTTTTGCATTCGAAAAATTGTTCATTAGCTGATCCTTACTGGTGATCATGTGGCCATAATTTGATCCAAAATCATCATCAATAACACCTTTTGGGTCGCATGGCCCTTTTTTGTTGCCGCCACCACCCAGCGACCCGGCTATATTACAAATATGATCGATTTTCATAGGCCAGCACAGTAAAGTGTTAACCGCCAACGGAAGTGATTCATAACAATTATCGTACGCCTTTTGAAATGCTTCTACACATTTCTCTTTTCCTTTTTTGATTTGCAGCTCACATCTCATTTCCAATTTATGCGCGTATCGCTCCTTAATATCCCCGTCCGACCCAGAACGACGATGACGTTTACGCGACGCAACATTCCTTTCTGTTGTAACATTATCATCAACGGTTTCTTGATCATCATCTTCAATTTCATGGACTACCGGTTGTATAACATCATTGACGGCAACAAACGAATCCCTTATATGACTAGCATTTTTTCGTACGCCCATGAGTGCGGCATGAAATGGCATTGTCATTAGCTCGAATCGGGTCATCGTCAGGTTGTATGTCAAAACTGTGGCACATGTAAATGCTCGTATTACCTCGCCGGTATTTTGTACGATATTATTGATTGGGCCTGAAATTATGAGAGCCATAATAACCGCTTTAAGGACGCTCCGGCCGGCCTTACCACCAAATCCCACCCAAATTAGTACACACATGCAGCGCACCGAAATAAAAAAAGCACAACCCAGCCCAATAAAAATGGTCATGAAGCATAAAAATATATAGGTATTTTTGGTTGAAAATCCCAAATCCTGGATGAACATGTCCCAAAAGAGGAAGCCGATAAAAACACCATACAGATAGCCGTACACGATTTTAGGGATAGTGTATTTGTGCTCTGGGCTCGTTAACAGTCGATACAGACTTGTCGCTTTGATTTTGGCCCATAATTTAAAAAAAAATTTTTTAATTTTATCGATCGTCGATCTAAACGACATTTCGCACCAGAATGACAAGCCTCTACTAGTGTCCCGCACATTTGATCGATAAAATTGTTGAAATAATATTCCCCCAAATGTTGCTTTTTCGAGGCTATTTCCTGTTGAATACGTATGGTTGTATACAAAACTGTTCTAATTTATCTATATGATACTCCTAAATGATGTTTACTGGTCGTGTTAATGTACGGTTTAAAACTCAATTAAATCGATTTTTATTAATAAAATATATAAAAAAATTAATAAATTTAATAATGTCACCTAATCTCTAAACTTTCTCCGAATACATCTGGGCATCGGTATTAAATACAAAATCATATTGAACGCCGCCAAACCAATAGCGAATGCAATCGAAATGGCCACATCGACACTTTCATTCGGATCAGCTTTCCCGATACGCTCGTGCAAATACTCAGCAATCACTGGACACTTAATACCATTGCGTGAAATACATTTTGTGTCGCGCGCCGTGAATATTGCACTGTGCAGCAGAGTTGAAGCGTATCTTGTATGAACCCCTTTCGTGTTATCCTGCAGCCAAGGTGCAAGTCCTTTATACGATCGGACAGTACCACTTGCTAGCGCCAGGCATACACATAATATATAACCAACTGATATAGCGGCGTTAATACGTGATTTCATAGCAAGTATGAAAACGATACAGAGTTGTTCGGCCACAACATAGCTGCTCCATATTGAGATGACAACGTGTAAGAAAGGATTGCCCATGAAATGTGAGGTGTCCAATATGAGTGGGTATATAACACAGGCAGCTAGTGCCGACGATATAAACGAGAATGGAAATGATACAAAATCATAGGCCACGAGCATTGTTGTTCCGGTGTACAGCCCCTCGACATATTCCTGTGCAAATCGTTTCCGCCACACGGGAAATAACGAAATGGTCGTTAATATTCCAATGCCGTACGAAATTCCGATAACATTCAAAATCATCCCGTTTTTACTGAATATTCCGTGTGCATCATCTCCAACTTTACTGTAGAGGACCCAAAGCAGCACCATTGATATTGGAAGCGCCATAAGTCGTAGTCCAAATCTTTTTAAACCGGTCATACTGCATGAAAATGTTGAAGCCAAGAGTCTTAAATATAGGACGCTCCAAACTTTAAACTCGCCAGGCTTACCGTAAGACAGTGGTATTTTCCCTAACGGATTTAGGGTCGACTCTGGAAGATCTGTTTCACGACTAAACCTTTCAACAAGTGCCTCAATTTGTTGGCTTGATTCCAAAAAACGATCGCGACTCCGCCGATCCACGGTCGAGAGGCACAAATAGTACATTAATGGGTTTTCGAGCTGTGGACATGGGAATCCAATTCCATGGAAATATTCCAACATTGCACGAGTCCCACCCGAATAAACAGCTCCACCAAGACACAAAAATAGCGCACGGTCGAGGAATGGAAATACATCAGAACGTGGCTTTTCCAGTGACAATAATATTCCGCACCCCGTTTTCTTGGCCGAATTCGATAGAATCGAGATTAGTAGATATGCACTTAACGGATCTAATCCTTGGGTCGGTTCATCGAGCAGCAACATTACTGGATCCTTAACAAGTTGGATACCAATCGCAAGCCTCCGTTTTTCACTTTTATTTAAATGTTCTACACGTTTCGTTGCCACTTGTGAAAGTGCCAAATCGGCGAGCACTTGTCGCACTTTAGAACTCTTCAGATAACCACCCAATACTGTTGGGGTGTAGTAAAGTGTTTGGGATACTGTGAGGCCGGGTATAAAACTGCATGAGTGTGTAACGTAGGCACATCGTTGTTGAAATACGTTTTTTGTTAGTGGTGCTCCATTTAGTAATACTTGGCCACGGGTTTGTCCCTCTGCTCGTCTTGCGATCACATCAAGAAGAGCTCGTTTTCCGCTCCCTTTCGACCCAAGGATAGCCATTACTTCACCACTGTGTACAGTTAAATTGACGCCTTTCAGTACGAGCGCTGTATTGCCACCGCCGCTGAAACAGCCACCGGTGTCGACCTGAAATTTTATAGATGAAGAAAATGTGATTTAGTGCCATCTTGTTAATCTGGGGGTGAATTTACAGATGTAGCAATCGAGACGTTTTTATCAGACAGACAGTTCCAACCATTGACGATTCGAAAACAGTCAATGTATCGATCAGCGGAAACTAATTTTCAGGCAACCCTTGCATCTTATATCATATCAAGACCTTAGTGAAGGGCCTTACCCCGCCAACGATGCAGTCTATCGAATTCGACAAGACTGTGAAATATTTCAAATATTCGCCTTAAGCCACAAAACTTCAACCATGGAAAAACGCAGTAATTCTGCAGAGAAATAAACTTAGGGGAGGGGGGAGCAACTTTCCGCAACAGACGGAAGAAATGTAAGTTACTTTTTCATCTGTAATTTAGTTGCGATAGAAATGTGTGGCCCAACAACGGTGATATTAAATTTCGATGATAAATCGACAAACAGGGCGAATTTTAGGAGTAGAAAACTGACATCCTAAAACAAATTAAATTCGGGTCGCTCTCGTGTTTAGCTGTATTTCCGTCGCTTTTGGAATTAAACTCTATCACCAAATTAACCGCAATACAACCCTCAACTAAATTACCAAACCAACCCTAAATCAACCCTTAAATAATTCTCCAACCGAACAAGTCATTTAACCCCAACGCAAGCTAATTAAACCCTAAATCAACTTGAATTCACCTTAGGTCGAACCAAATCTCAACCCTCTACTCAACTTCATATTGGATGGTCAACTAAACCCCAAAATCTAGCTATCGATTCGAAAGCTACAATATGTGTGTACAAACTCAACTCAAATCAGCTCAATCTAATCTCCCACGTCAACGATGCGCAACGATGATAATCAAAAGGGAATATTCAGTGCTTAAAGAAGGTCTGACAGAGAAATAACTTAATATTCACTTCAACTGGTATCTTATAATTGCAGAATTAGGCCAACAAACTTTCGTGACCAGAACGTGTTTTAACAAATTTGAGTGCTCTGAGCTGATAACGTATGAGGAATGAAATATGAACAAATGTAAAATGCATCTATATTTGTACTGTACAACCAAAAATAAAAATTTCCTTGTTTTTAAATAAGGTGATTCCCCTTACAAAAATGTCGTTGTTAGAAGTATAGATCGTCGTAAATTAATTTATAAATTTTGTCAGGAAAATCCGGACAAAAAAAAGGACGAGGTTTTTCACTACTTCAAGGATCTTGGATTCAAAAAATCTTTTATCTACAAAATAATTAAACTGTTTGAGAATAATGAACCTGTGGAAAGAAAACCGGCTCTGGTAAAAAAATGTCAACTACAAGATAGCAAAGTTCGAATGAAATTGAAAGGTGAAACAGTGGGTCGAACTGCAAAATCGTACAGACAACTGGGTAAAAAATATCAAGTTGACCCAAAAACTGTCAAGAAATATTTACAAGGTATGAATATACAACGCAAACCCAAAAAATCGGCACCAGCAACTACAGACAAACAATTAGTAATGAATGGCAGCCAAAATACTACTACGAGTCTCCCGATCACAAAGCACCAGAAAAGGAGAAGTTTATTCATAAGACCAAATTTCCAGGTAAAGTTATGTTGTGGTTGGCTATTAGCGAACGAGGTGTCAGTGACCCAGTATTTTTCAAAAGTGGTTTGGCGGTTAATGCGCAAACATACATAAACAAATGTTTACCTGTGCTTCAGAAATTTATAGATAAATATCATAAAAATGATAAAACGATTTTTTGGCCTGAACGCAACGTTATCTGATTTATATCAACGCAGAATCGAATTTATCCCTAAAGACTATAACCCTCCAAAAGTTCCACAACTAAGGCCCATTGAAACGTTTTGGGCAAATCTGAAGAGAATGGTACACAGCAATGGATATCGTGCCAAAAATGTTGAATGTCTGATTAGAAAGATAAAAAGAGATTTAAAGAAGATCGATACATCAGGATCGCAGGCGGCAATGAAAAGAGTGCCAGAAAGGATCAGGAAAGCTAATCGATATGGGGCGCAAATTTTTCTGTAAATTTTATCTAAGAATTAAAGTTTTAAATAAATTATGGATCAAAATCGTTTGATTAGTAAATAATTTTTTTTTTACTTTTTTTTGTTTGTCCATATTTTATTCCTCACACGTTACAATATTGGCGCCCTGGCAGAAATCTGAAGCGTAATACATATTTTACGCATATTTACTATGGAGGCGAATTCAGCTATAATTTGAGTTCAACCAAAAGTTTCCAAGAAAACGGATTCTAAGGAGTACACTCAAATTTGTTAATAAACTTTGTCCTAAATATGACCTCAGATAGTTCTATAATATTCTCATAATAGTGGAAATGACCAATACAATTTTTGCACACAACTCATATGACAAAAACCCGTAGGGTTTTATGTTTCCAGCTTGGAAATCAAATAGTCATGATGGCAGTTTGATCGCAAAAATGATTGCATTTCCGAAAACCAACATTTATTTGGAACATCAAAACAGAGGAAAACGGCACCATCGTAGAAGATGCTATTCGACCAGGACAACACAGGACTTGCCACTATTAGAACTGTCTGTTATTGGCGAACACAACTTGCACCAACAAGGTTTTCAATTGTATGTCGCACCACCAAGTTTCCAATTTCTTCAATAGACAATTCGAAAATTCCTGCATTTTTCCAATACCAGTCACTGCCGCCAAATAATTACCCAAAAATAGATTACAAATTTCTATTTAAAAACAAAATTTAACTAAAAACCAATTAAATCACATTCACTTGATTTAATACATCCATTACACGTTCAGTCTTTTGTTATACCATATTCAATTAAAAAATTTAAAATACATAAAATTTAATGAACTGGAAAAAGAACGGAAGCACATTACCCAACAATACATATTTCCATCACTGTATACAACAACAAAAATAAAATCACCACCGGCAACATTCAATTCAAAAGATTTAAACCTAAACAAGAGATGAGTAGGAAAGAAACCCAAAAAAGCAAAAACAAATGTTTACATCTTACCTCAGTCGTGTGAAATACATTATGAGCCTCTAACACATAATCACTTCCGATCATTTTCTTGTTGTTGTATTTTCTTATTTAACACAAAATTAACATAAATATTTTATTTGTAATTTCATAATTAATTATCAACAAAAATAATTAAATAATTGTAGCGCACTGTATGTATATTCCGCTTGACGATACTCGTTTGACTAACGAACGATCGAATATTTTGTTTTTTTAACAACTGATTCGTATTTATTAAACCAACACAAACGGATCTTATAAATGTATTAGTATTTGGGTGTGACTCATACATAGGTAAAATATTTTTAGTGTAAATATTTAATTAAAACCAAGATTTGCTGTGTATAGTTGGATTTCTAAGCATTTTTTATGAATTTATTTGTAAGGAGCCGCGTGAAATAGAAGAAAGTTCAAAAAACTATTCTACGGCAGTTCGATATTGATCGTGTGCTATGGGCGCTTGCTTGTGTATGTGCGCGCTTTTAATATAAATCAACAGTTTTTGTATGTCGTTTTGGGTGTGTGCTTATACGTTTGAGGTATATGTTAGAGCTTTTTCGGTTAGTTGTACGGTATTCAAGATGTGATAATTGATCAAGGCAGATTGATTGACGAGGTCGTTTTTGTTCTCTAAGTATTTATTTTCTAGCTTCTAAACCAATCGAATCACTTTTTTTGGTTGGTTATTTGAGGGGTTTGATTTGTTTAGGAGGACAGAAATAAATACCTAATGTAAAAATCGAACTTGTCAATTGATTATTCTTCAGATAAAGATTCTAATTCCAAAATAATGCTAATTTATTCTAAAAATGTATTTGCACTTAGTTACACATTACTGAATACCTAAATTCAAAACTCCCTAAAAAATTTGATAGTTCCAACCCTTTAGCAAATCTCCCGGGGGTCGCCGGGCCCATACTGAGTACCGTTTTTACACATATCCTTGAAAGTTCTGAAAAGCTGAGACAGGTTCTACCGGACTTTCTGAAATGTTCGTCTTGCTGATGTCTTGTTCGTTAATGAAGGAGAGATAAGAACATAAAGATATGAAGCCGACATATTGCCAAAAAGAACGCTTAACAAGAGGCAAAGTGGAAGTATGGTTAATGACCGGATGGTTCAACCAATTGGCGGCACTAACGACTCAAGCAGAATCAACAAACTGCTGATTTGAAACTTATGATTTTAATGTCAAACCTATATTGTGTTCTTTCACAAAATTCACCTGGTTTTTAATAAAATGATTAATTCAAGTTTTACTTCTTGTAAAGTGTCAATATTTTACATATGATCCCAGTTCAAAAACTTATATGTCAAAATCTTTGCGAATTAATATCACATAATTAAAAAAGCTTATTAGGGAGCCACCTAATTAAACGGCAAAGTAAGCTTTCCTCTGCCACATGAAACTAAAACCAATCTGGTAAAGTCTTATATTTGTTAACTTTTTTTTAAAGCTTAAAAGTCTTTCATGTCGTTAACAACTTATTAGAAAGCACTATAGCTAATGCTAGTTTTATATAAAAGTGATTTTTCTTGTAAGAGCTTTCATTGATAACTTATTAGAGAAGAATACTAGAAAATGCAGATTAAAATTAGAAAAATAGAAAAATGGTTTAATAATCGAATCCGTCTTTCCCAAAAAAGAGACAAAACTTTAATATTAGAAACCCAAAAGGACCCTTTTTATGAGCTTTCGCAAAACTTTTGTAAATTATTCTTGAGCAAAATATGTTAACATACAAGAAGTATGTACCAGCCATCCTCAGATGTCCGCAGTATTTTGACAATCTTTTAAAATCTAATATTGACAACAACAACAATCTCGACATCACAACGAAAACAATTTGAATTTATTTGGATTTTATGTATTTAAATTTGGCTAAATGCAAAAAACAATATTGCTTATACTTTTCTGTCGTATACTAAGCTTTTGGATTTAGATTTTGAAAAGCTCAAAAGCTTTTCTTTTTTTCTACCTAGGAATGCGATTTTCGAAAATTGTTTTCTAAACTTTCTAAATTATGCTTTTATATAGTTATTGACTTAACTAATAAAACAAAAAAGAGCTTTTGAGTAATAACGGAGCTTTTATGATTTTAATGAAAAACATATTGCGTTCTTGTATAACATTCACCTGGTTGAGAATAAAATGTTTAATCAGTAATTCCAATTAAAATAAGCTTTTAAATATTGATGATCCCTGAAAGCTTTTCAAATTTAATCTTTTAAATTATCCCAATTCAGAACTTTATTAATTTAACCTTTAATGTCAACATTTTGGTGAATGATCTATTTAAAAGCTTGTTACGAAGCCAACTATAATGGAACGGTAATAAGCTTTCCTGTTTCAAGGATTGATTTATAATTTTGAAAGCTTTTAAAGTACATGAAATTAAAACAGAAATCCGATAAAAGCCTGTAATAATAATGTGAACGAATCTTAAGTTCTCATGTGACATTTGAAAAGTGAGCTACTGTAAAAAAATGTCATTGACAGTTCAGTGTAGCATCAACCATCATACAACCAACATGCACAAGTCATAGGAATAAAGAACATTATTATTAACGTTAAACTAGTTGTGTTGTATTATTTCTACAGTCTATTACATGGTGTCAGAAGTAAAAGAAGCTAATTAAATAATTAAAAAAGTGAATTCAAGAAGAACTTTCAAAGCAAAAGTCAAAAAAGCAACGAACAGTAAAATCGAACGGAAAATTTCGTCGTCGAAACATTGGATTGCAACGTGCTTGTGAGTCATCGGTACGAAATCAAACGCATGTTCATCGGGAAATCAACACGTTTTTCGGTCATATTTTTGAAAATTAAAGTCATGATCATTGTAAATTAAGCGAAATGGCCGACACACGAAAACAATTGCGAGAGCTGGATTGCGCAGACTTGGCGACCGACTGGAAGAATTGGAAATGTGATTTTTTCGTGTATATGATTGCGAACGATAAAAATGGTCAGACGGAGGCAACGAAAATCGCAATTTTATTGTGGTTAATTGGAACAAAGGGCGCCAATATTTACAAATGATGGATTCGAACAGTCACTGCTTGGAACAGTAATCACAACACAAGAAATTCCAGCGACATCAACGGCAGCAGCACGCACCGAAACGGTAACAACACAGCGAACATTGGCTGATGTGTTGAAGGCATTTGATAATCATTGTCTGCCACAGAAAAACGTGACTATGGAGCCATTCAAATTCAACAATCTGAACCAAAAGGAACATCAGCCATTCAGCGAATTTTTCACCGACCTCCGTGCGCAAATTGAACGTGCGGATTGTCGTATGAAAACCGAATGTTGCGTGATCGAATCATTACTGGGGTGTTTGACAAGAAGCTCAGTTAAAGATGAAAAATTGGATCGCGTGGTTGAAATTTGCAAGACATTCGAAGCAGCAAATGTCAACAAAGGGATTTTGGCATCAAAAAAATCGATTGCAACGGTAGCATTGTCGGAAAACACAGACACCGACTCAATTAATGCGATTAAAACAAACAACAAGAATAACATCTATTTCAACTGTGGTGGCGAATGGAACCGAGAGCACAGAAGCAAGTGCCCAGCGAAGGATAACACGTGCGAATGCGGAAGAAAAGGACATTTTCGCCAGATGTGTCGCAAGAAGAAGTGCAAATCCAACGCCAGCGCATCGCAACCGAAATCAAATTGGAAACAACCATGAAAAAGCCAACCGACAAACACGCCGGGTCACGTTTATTGGGTCTTTGTAAATACGTGGCAAAGTTCATTCCAAATCTGTCAAAGATGACAGCGGAACTGCGTTTATTATCGGGGAAAGAAACTCCGTTTGAATGGAACGAGGAACTGTGTTTGCATGTAAACGTTTTCATAACTTTGTCTATGGACGTCGATTTATAGTTGAAAGTGATCATAAGCCACTTGAATCATTAAATTTGCGCGACATTGATGGTGTCACACCAAGATTGCAGCGCATATGTTGTTGGCTGATTGTCTCTCTCGTGCACAATTGGACACAATTGAAGAAGACACAGAATTGAACACAGTCATTCACAGCGTCACACGATCCGTTTGTGTGTCGAGGGATAATTATGATAGTAGCGTATAGAGATAATAGCGTATGTGACTACGTAAGAAATGGTTGGCCCGACTATCGATCTCTGAATGATTTTGCCAGGGTATTTCACAAACTAAAATCCGAACTGCATTTCGAAAATGGGTTGTTATTCCGAAACCACCGACTCGTAATCCTAACGAAATTGCAAAATAAAATGGCAAAATGGCTACACGAACCACACTTGGGAATTGAGAAAACACTTGCCAGGGCCAGAATGCTGTACTTTTGGCCGGAAATGAACACAAAAATCAAAGAAATGATTGCATCATGCAATATTTGTGAAAAGTTCAAACGAAACAATCCAAAGGAACCATTGCTTCAAGAAATAAATCCAAATTATCCATACCACATCGTGTCAGTTGATCTATTTGAATATGCTGGACGCGATTTCATGTCAATTTTTGACGCATATTCAAACTACTTGGTAGCAACTAAAATCAACAATAAGATCTCTTCACACATTATCGATAAATTTGGTTCGATATTCAGTAAAATTGGATATCCGTCGATAATTAAAAGTGATAATGTTCCATTCAACTCGTCTGAATTCGAGAAGTTTTCAAGAGATTTCTACGTCCAATTCAAATACCCGAGATATCCGCAAAGCAATGGGTTGGCCGAAAAGGGTGTAGCAATCGCGAAAAATATTTTGAAGCGTTGCTACGAAGCAAATGAAGTAAACCAATTCCAATACAGAATCATGGAGTACAACACGACTCCGGTGGCAAGTATGAGTCTCACACCATCAGAGCTATTCTTTGGCAGGTTGATTAAAACAAGATTGCCAGTATCGGAACAACTTCTTGTCAGAAACAACATGAAAGAGGTAGATATTCAGAAAAGAATTCAAAATAAGAAAGAATGGCAAAAATATTACTATGATCGAAACGTGAGGTCATTACCATCGTTGAACTTGGGTGACTTGGTGATATTTAAGAAAAATAGAAAAGAATGGATTATGGAAAAATAATTGGAATAGTTAATGAACGTTCATACATTATTGAAGATGCATTTAACAATTAATTTAGACGTAACCGTAGATTTATAGCTAAAACAAAGAATGAAGATTTTAGTGCTGGTGAATTGTTATTCGAAGATAATGTTAAATCGGGTCAAATAGTTAATTTGCCAGAAATCCAAATTGTAACACCGACACAAGAAATAGTCAATAACGATGAAAATCAGATGTTGAACACTCCCGACGGTAAATGTGAGTGCGGACGAATTAGATCTTTCAGTGAACATCAAAAATAACTCCGCATCGGAATATGATACAGTTGAAGGTGAAAATTCAGAAGCAAGTTCGGGTAGTGATAGTGCGGAGGTAGCTCCTCAACCTACCATTCAAGCTCCAAATAATCAAGGAGAAGTCAGAACGCGCAGTGGTCGTAGTTCAAGACCGCTGGATAGGTATAGCTGGTGAAAATTGTAACAGTCATAGGGGTTTGCCTGGTCCAGATCATGATTGTTAATAATTTAAAATTAGAATTAAAAAGAAAAATGCGTATAATAATAATGTGAACGAATCTTAAGTTCTCATGTGACATTTGTAAAGTGAGCTACTGTAAAAAAATGTCATTGACAGTTCAGTGTAGCATCAACCATCATACAACCAACATGCACAAGTCATAGGAATAAAGAACATTATTATTAACGTTAAGCTAGTTGTGTTGTATTATTTCTACAGTCTATTACAAAGCCTTATAATTATTAGCCTTTTATAAAATGTTGAAAGGCTTCTTGTCGTTAAAATCTTATTAGTTTAAAAATATTTCGCACCTTTTAAATTCTTGACATGGGGGAAAAGCTGAAATTAGGTTTAATGTCAGATATTTGGTTAAAAAATCAATAGTCGCGTTTAAAGAGACAAAATCTTAATTTCAAAAGCTCAAAGGAAACCTTTTCAAGAGCTACAAGCCCAGCCATCCACAGATGTCTGCGGTATTTTGAAAAACTATTAAAAACTAATATTGACAACAACAACAAAAATCTTAACGTGGGCTTGGCGTGGTATTAAACCAATTTGTATTTATTTGAATTTATTTTAGATATTGAAATTTGGCTAAATAAAAAAAAAATATTTCTTATACATACTTTTTTTTGTTGTTTAAGCTTTTAGGTCAAAAAACAAAAAAGAGCTTTCCAGTAATAACAAAACTTTTATGATTTTAATGTAAAATCTATTGCGTTCTTCGCCAAATTCACATGGTTGATAATAAAATGTATAATTAGTAATGCGCATTAAAATTAGCTTTTAAATGTTGATGATTACTGAAAGCTTTTCAAATTTTATAACCAGTAAAGTATACGAAAGTGAAGTTTTTTTAAAAATGTTTACTAAATTTTTAAAATGCGTGTATTAGTAAAAATCAACTCCTGGGTTAAACGGAAAATGAACGTTATAAATATTTATTCATTTAAAAAGTTTACTATGCATTATCAATTATTTTATTTCAACAAAAATTTAACATGACTTAATCAATAAATAGCAAAATGATCTGTATTTTTCGGACCCATAAGACGCAACTTTTTACTATGAAAATTCTACCAAAAATTGGGGTGCGTCTTATGGAACGAAGTGCGTCTTATTCCGATCAGAAAATCCCATGAAAATAAATCGAAATTCACATAAAATGAATCGGAGACTCTCGTAAATTTTAGCAACCATGAAAATGAATCCTGGATCCCCAGGGGAATGTCAATATTATTTAGTATAGTAGCGTATGTGATTTCGTTTCGTATGGTTTAATAAAGTATTTTTATAATTTGAATTTATTCTTTAATTGTTATAAAACCAGAAAATGAGTTTAAAACAAAAGAAACATTCTTATAATCTTAACTATAAATTAGAAGTGATAATATATGCAAAATAACATAGAAATCGAGCACCAGAAACAAATTTTGGTCCACCACCTATAGAAAAAATGATTCGTAAATGGTAAAAACAAGAAGAGCAATTGAAACTGCTCAGTAAATATAAGAAAATACTTCGTTCGTACTTACCAAAATGGCTGGAACTTTAAATACAAATAAAGAATTGGATAACAAATCACCGACGCAATGGAATATCGGTTTCTACAAAAATGATAAATTTTGAAGTGAAGCAATGGGCGTGTGCAAATGGTATTGATGATTTCACATGATCAATTTCTTGGTGCTTCAGATTTATGAATAGACACGGGCTATCCGTACATAGGAAGACCAGTCAAATCCAAAAAAAATGCCGATTGACTATGAAGCTAAATTTACAGAATTTCATAGATTTATCGTATCAGCTAGAAGGAATTTTAACTTTGATCTTAGCCAAATTGCTAATATGGATGAAGTGCCTCTCTTCAAAAGGCTCCAGATCAGTAACAATAAAAACAACAGGTACATGAAAAAACCGACTACACTCTAGTTTTAAGATGTTGTGCGGATGGTAGAAAGCTACCCCTATGTTAGCCTTTAAAAGAAAAACATTACCGAAAGATAAGATCCCCCGTGGAATTATAATCCACGTTCAAGATGAAGGTTGGATGTATGAAATGGGGATTAAATTATAGCTACAAAGGATACGGGCAAAACATCCAGATACGTTGTCAAAAAATCACAATGGAGACCTTACAAGCCAATTATAGCCTCTTGATGTGTCAATTAATAAACCATTTAAAAATTTGATGCGGGAGGAGTGGAACAAATGGATGACAAATCCAAATCACGATATGACGGTAACAGGAAGAATGAAACGACCTACAATTACTGAAGCGTGCATCTGGGTGAAAAATTCTTGGGGAAAAGTAAAACAAGAAACAATTATAAAGTCTTTCAAAAAATGTGTAATTAGTAACGCGGTGGACAGTACAAAAGATGATTTTGTCTTCGAAGAATGTGAGGATAACGACAGCAGTTCAGAAAACATTTTAATAAGTCGAGTGAAGATGAGTTGAAAAATGCCGAAAAATAAATTTTTACAAATATGTATTCTAATAATAAATTATGTTACCAATTTATAAAGTAAAATATTTTTATTTTTTTTTTTGTAAAAATTGTGTCTTTCTGCGTCTTATCGTCCAAAACAAATTTTTTTTTCTAAAAATGGATAGATTCATTTTGGGTTGCGTCTTATGGTCCGATGCTTCTTATCGTCCGCAAAATACGGTATTTGTTTGCCAAATTGTCACGCGAATCTAATATCAAATGGTTAATATTTATTTTCGAAACAATTAGCAAATAAGAAATGATCTGCAAAGTAAATACATTATAATTACAAAAATAATTATAATAAATGAAGTAACAAACATAGAAGTGAAATTACAAGCTTAATATTTATTATGAGCAATTAAAAAACAAAGAAAAATATTTGTCATAATTCACTGCCAACAAACATCTATAGGTTAAACAAAAATATTCTGTGATCCTAGAGTTTTTGCCAATTGGGCACAAACATAATGTAGTAACTAGAAGCTATCCCAATATCAAAAAATACCTCCTCTATTTTTGCGAATTGTTAGGCGCTTACATCTCCATTTGGTACTGTACCGTTCTAAAAAAAAATTGGTTAAACAAAAAATGTTGTGGATCTGATGCTAGAGATTTTGCGAATTGGCCACATACATAATGAAGTAACTAAAAGCTATCCCAATAACAAAAAATACCTTCCCTATTTTTGCGGATCGTCAGAGGCTACATCTCCATTTGGTAAAATATTGTTCTAAACAAAAATTGGTTAAACAAAAAATTCTGTGGATCTAATCCTAGAGATTTTGCCAGTTGGGCACATACATCAAGAAGTGTGTAACTAGAATCTATCCCAATAACAAAAAATTCGTCTCCTTAAAATTAACAAAAATTAAAAAAATTCCAAAAAAACACTAAATATCAAAAAAAAAAAAAAAAAACGCAAAAAGTACGAGGCTTGACGGTGAAGAGGGTTGACGATATTTAAGAAATTAATCCAGGATAAATTTTTTTAAGTATCAAACAAACGTGACCACATAATCATCAAACTATTTACTTCATTATGTATGTGGCCAATTGGCAAAAATCCACAGAATTTTTTGTTTAACAAATTTTTGTTTAGAACAATATTTTACCAAATGGAGTTGTAAGCCCCTGACGATCTGCAAAAAAGGGGAGGTATTTTTTTGTTATTCAGATAGCTTCTAGTTACTTCATTATGTATATGGCCAATTGGCAAAATCTCTAGGATCAGATCCACAGAATTTTTTGTTTAGAACGATATGCTACCAAATGGAGTTATAAGCCCTTGATTATTAACAAAACTAAGGAAGATATTTTTTTGTTATTAAGATAACTTCTGTTTATGATATTTTAAGTATTTCGACATGTGAAATCTCTTAAATAAACTCTTTCGATAACAATTTTCTTCCTACACGTTAGTTTACTAATACATCTACAATAAAAAATGTTTTGTAAATTCATTAGTAAAATTTTCTCATTGCCTAAAGTATAAATCTTTTAAATTATTTCATTTCAGGCTTAATTGGTTTAATCTTAAATGTCAAAATCTTGGTGAATGATCTGAAATTTTAAAAATCGATAAAATATTTAAAAGCTTGTTAGGGAGCCAACTACTTTCCTGTTCCAAGGATTGATTTATAATTTTAAAAGCTTAAAGCATATGAAACTAAAACATAAATATGGTGAAAACCTTATAGTTTTTAACCATTTTATGAAACGTTGAAAGGCTTTCTTGTCGTTAAAATCGTATTAGAAAGGTCTAGATAAGGTTAAAAAATATTTCGTACCTTTTAAATTCTTCACATAGGGGAAAGCTGAAATTAGGTATTAATGTCAGATATTTGGTTAAAAAATCAATAGTGGAGGTTTCCAAAAAAGTTGGTCCTAAGCCATCTAAGAAAGAGACAAAATCTTAATTTCAAAAGCTCAAAGAAAGCCTTTTTAAGAGCTACAAGTCACAGATGTCTGTGGTATTTTGAGAAACTATTAAAAACTAATATTGACAACAGCAACCAAATTCTTGACGTGGGCTTGGCGTAGCATTAAGAACCAATTTGTATTTATTTGAATTTTAGATATTGAAATTTGGCTAAATAGAAAAAAATATTTCTTATACTTTTTCTGTTGTTTAAGCTTTTAGGTCGAGATCTTGGAAAGCTCAAAAGCTTCTAATTTTTTTTACCTTGGAATGCAATTTTCGAAAATTGTTTTCTAAATTATGCTTTAAAATAGTTATTAATTTAAGTAAAAAACAAGCTTTCCGGTAATAACAAAGCTATTATGATTTTAATGTAAAATCTATTGCGTTCTTCGCCTGGTTGATAATAAAATGTATAATTAGTAATTCCGATTAAAATTAGCTTTTAAATGTTGATAATTATTGAAAGCTTTTCAAATTTTATAACCAGTAAAGTGTAAATCTTTTAAATTATCTCAATTCAGGCTTAATTAGTTTAATCTTAAATGTCAAAAACTTGGTGAATGATCTGAAAGCTTTCCTGTTCTAAGGATTAATTTATAAAAAAAAGCTTAGAGCACATTTTAAAAGCTTAAAGCACATGAAACTAAAACAAAAATATGGTGAAAACCTTATAGATTTTAACCATTTTATGAAACATTGAAAGGCTTTCTTATAGTTAAAAACTTATTAGAAAGCTCTAGATAAGTTTAAAAAATGTTCCTTCCTTTTAAATTCTTTACGTTTGAGAAAAGCTGGAATTAGTTTTAATATTAGATATTTGCTACAAAATCAATTGGCGCGTTTTCCATAAAGTTTTATATATTGAAAGTGGTTTCGTTCAAAATTTATTGGAGACGAATACCAGAAAAAGCGGATTAAAATCAGACAAAATCGGAAGTCCATTTTAATGAGCTAACCTGTCCTTAGCCACCTAAGAAAGAGACAAAATCATAATTTTAAAAGCCCAAAGGGAGCTTTTTACGAGCTTTTGCATAACTTTCAATGTATTACTCTTGCCCAAAATATATAAATACACAAGAAGTACGTATCAGCCATCAATAGATGTCTGCAGTATTTTGACAAACTATTATTGACAACAACAACAACCTTGACGTGATAACAAAAACAATTCGTGTTTATTTGATTTTATATATTTAAATTTAGTTAGACGCAAAATTTTTTTTTCGCATACTTAAGCTTTTGAGTCAAATTGATGAAAAGCTCAAAAGCTTTAATTTTTTATACTTTTGGATTTCTTCGACCAAAACCTTGTTTTTACAATATATAAAGTATAGAAGCTCTCTTTTGTGATTATGACTTTGTGTGATCAAAAACCAAGATTTTTTACATTCGTTTAAAACTGTTATTCCAACAACAAATTTACTTTTTTGATTGAGTTTGTTTTATGGGAAATCTAAGGTCGATCAATAAAACAACGTTTTAGATTTAATGCATAAAAATAAACGGGAAAAAACTGAAGAAGAAGAACTGAAGAACTTCGGCTCTGGACATATGTAGCTTAGTTATTGCTGTTTATATATGACATAAGTTTCAGTCATTTACAAGCTGTCATCCCGTGTGCATCAATTTTAAAAGATGGATATCGATAAGCAACATTTACGCCATTCCATTCTATTCTCCAAGAAGAACTTAAAGTTTTACTGGATGAAAATCCATGCAACGGAAAAGATGCAGAAGGAAGAAAATTGGGTTCCTCATAAACTGACTGAAGAAAACAAAATCCGAAGAGTTGACATCTGCATGAATTTGCTTTCTCGGTACAAAAGAAAGAATTTTTTGCACAAAATCATTATGGGTGATGAAAAGTGGATTTTGTACGACAATCCTAAACGCAGAAAAGTATGGGTTGATCAAGGCCAGCCATCAACATCAGTTGCAAAAATGAATATTCATCCCAAGAAAGTGTTAGTGTGTGTCTGGTGGGAGTGGAAAGGAGTCATTTAGTACGAGCTTCTGGAACCTGATTAAACTGTTACAGCTGAACATTACCAGGCTTAATTGAACAAATTAACACACATACAGCTAAATCAATCCAGAAACTCTTCCCCAAGGGAAGTTGTACAGCAGGTGGCGTATTATCCAAACTTCGCTCCCTCTGATTACCACTTATTCAAATCGATGTTATCATATTTGAAAGACCAGCGATTCATGAAAGTTGAAGATGTGTGAAAATGCCTCGATAACTATTTTGCTTCGAAACCAACAAGTTTCTATCGTGAAGGCATCATCTACCCGTTAAATGGCAAAAGACCATAGATAGTAATGGCGAGAACTTCGATTATTAATCTTTGTAGCAAGTATCTCTTCAATAAAGTTGAATTTGACCAAAAAAAAAGCCGAGTTTCTACTTCTAACACCTAATAAAAGAAAAAAAAAACCGAAAAAGTCAAACTCGAGTGATATCAAAAATAATAAAATCTCAAACAATTCTCTAACATAATACTCAACACCAAGCACCTACAGCACTTTACAAATTTAAAGTAATATCGAGAAACTCGAATAGACTCAAAACAATTCGAATATTCCCAAAAATTTTGAATAAACTTATAATTGTAGATAATCTTCAAATCTCAATGTTAAGCGATGAAAAAAGCAAAAAAACGTATTTCTCCTAAAAATAACTGAAAGTTAATAATTTTGAATAAAATCTTCATTAATTTAAAAATTTTGGATTTCGAGAATTTGACCTAACTCAATGCGATAACTGCCGTTCTAAGCATATTTTCCTTAACTACATTTTTGGCCAAATTGAGTTATTGATGCCAATCGATAGCTAATAACATACTTTATCAATAAAATTAAAAAAAATAATTAAAACTAAATTGAGAAACACGTGATAAGAAAAATAGTTTTCATTTTTAATACAAAATTCACTGATTTCAAAACTTTAACATCAATTTTCTCAAAATGCATTTTTTGTAGTTAAGTAAAACATGCTTAGCACGGCAGATAACTGGGTATAACTTGTTGAAAATTTGAAGTGCAGTAGGCTGAGAATTTACTTGACGAATTTATAAAAAGCACAAGCATGAAACATTTCGTTTGTAATCCAAGTGGTAATTAAGCACTGTTAAGTGCCGGATTAGTTGTACCTTCGGTTCAGGACCGTATGCCTATACTATACACGTGTTTGACGCGCAAATAGATGCACATCAAATGAATATTCTAGATTCTACCAATGAATTGAATCTATCAAAATATCCTATAAGGTTACATTTTCGGATTGTTTTAAAATTTTATTTCCTAACCTTCAACACTTTTCACTACTTTACATTACTTATGTAACCCTGTTCAATTAAACTGCGCTAAAACTTTCAAAAATTGAATTGTTGCAGTTTTTGTATTACGTTCCGTTATTGACGATTGGAGCATCTCAGATTCCACCTAGTGGAAAATTTTTAAACTGAGGTAGCTTCTAATTTGACGTTCGAAATTGTTGTAAAGAATTCCAATTTTGAACTGTAAACACAATTTTTACTTACCAGATTGCTAATAATTGTAAATAATTCATATTTTGGATTATAAAAACAATTTTTAACTACCGGATTGCAAAATTTCCTTTCGTCGCATTTATGAGAAATGTCATTTTGGCAGTTGCCTCATTTGAACTTTTTTCCTCGAGAGGCGCTTTCTCTACTTTTACAATCATCAATATAAAACTATCAACAGTAACTTTTTTTTGGTAACTTCGCAACAGAAGAACTTAGTTGAAGTACAATTTGAGGTAGTCAGATTCTCGTTCTTACCAAATTATATTCGAATGGATAAGGTCAAGCTCACGAAAATAACTTGAATTTCCAAAATTTGCAAAAGCTGCAATGTCCTAACTTTACCGAATTATTTCACTTGTACTATGGTAAGCTAAATGTTTCGAAATTTGTTTTGAGCTGTAGCATACAATACAAAACTATTATTTTTTATAATTTACCTGTCTGCATTTAATATTTATATACGAATACATGTATACATACTGAACACCACTACAACAACCACTCTTATTATTATACTGTTAAAAAACAAACTATCAAACTACTCTCGTCTGTACAGTTAACTCTTTTACTTTTAAAGTTGTGGATGTAGTTTGATTGTACGTACACTGATCGTCGACTCCAAACTCGTCGGAATTTCTGTTGATGATCTGTTGCTGGTTGTTTATGTTGTATTGTTGTGTCTTGTGTAAAGAAAACAAAATGGCGTACGAACGATCGGAATGATCGCGCGAGTCATATACAAACATATTCTTTTAGTTTATTGCCGAAACTTATAACGCGAACTAGTTTTATTTAGTGTTGTGGTAATATTACAAATTTTTTACTTTTTTTATTTTTTATTTAATTTATAGTTTACGATATAGTTTTAATAAATCGTGATTATTTTGTTATTGTGTTAAATTAGAAGAAAAAATATTTTTTTTTTGGTGAATTGTTAACGATCATCTAATAGTGTGAACAAGTGTGCTTAAAGTAACCAAAATAGAAAAAAGTGTAATCCCTCTTTATGTAAAAGGAGTTTCGGGTGTATTGTGTCAGTATTTTGTGGATACAAAAATCTGTAGGATTGTACGTACAAAACATAAATGTGGATTATAAATTAATTAATAAAATACAGAACTATAATAAAATTTCTTTAGGTAGGTAAACTAATTTTGATTGTTTATAATAAATTTGCATATAAAGGTAAAAATAGTTTCGTTGGTTGTTTATAGTTGTGTGTACAATAATAATAATATATTTTATTAATTCAATTTTCTTTGTTTAACAACGATAAATTATCATGTTTATTACGCTAGCTTAAAAGAATTCTTAAGAAAATACATAAAAAAAAAAAAAAAATTGTTAACTTCTTTTGGTTTGGTTGAAATGAAATTCGTGGCATATTATTAAAAATGCGCGGTTGTGGTATTTTGTGTGTATCTATGTATAGTGTGGTATTATGCCTCAGGCACGTCTAGAATTAGAACCGTAAATGTGTTTCTTTAAACGACCGTTCTAACCATTGTGTTTTGTTGTGTTGCTTGTTATAAGCTATACAGCACGTTTAATTAATATGACCATGACTCAACCGGGAACAAGGCATACATAACCAATAATGCAAATATTTAGCAAAAATGTTGTGTCTATTAAGAAAGATTTGAAAATATTTATTTTTTCGTGGTATGTGCAGTCTACGGATGAGTCACGGTCATACTAATTAAACATCCTAAAGATTTACTTTTAAAATACATTTTTACCGTAATCAACTACTTACTTTTATATTCTACGGAATATTCCACATTAGTGACATCAAAAATAACATAAATATGTATATAATACACCTTGACCTGGATTTTATCCACTTTCAAATACTTTAAAATTTGACTTCAAGTTAAAGGGTTTGTGTATATTAATGTAATCAGTTATGAATATCTGAGCTTTAACTCGCATTATTAAGTTGACATATACTCTTAAATTTTTTCTAATGGTACGTCTTTATCCGACAGTTCTTATTCACCCATACCCATTTCTCTCTGTAACCTTAGACCAATAAATACGAGACACATATAATTTATTGTTCATAAGCCGTTTACAATCAAGATTATAGAGGGATCTATTGTACATTTTTCGACAAATTATAAATAAATGTCAGGCATAAATTCTTAATGGTTTACATTTGAAATACATCAGTATCACAACTGTATAACACACCAATACCAAAATACTGAATGATGCTGTACCATCCCGCATGTTGTATACAGTGAAATCTCTTCTAGGAAAGTTTCAAACCCACTACCTTGATACATCATTTGGATGTGTGTCAAGTAATCGATTGATCATCAAATATGTTGGTTAAGTCAGATACCAAATTTCAATGGAATTGAAGCATAATCGCAAAAGTTCCGTTTGAGGCAGGGATGGAGTTTCTTAAATAAAAAACGCCCAGTTTTTTTCTAGTGATACTTTGGTCTATAAATATAAACCATAAATCAACAAATTCGATTTGTCGAAAACAAATTCGTTTTTTACATGAATAACCAATCTAGGCCTTATTACTTTCCCAGCATCAAATCGAACATGCACGTTTGTCAATGGATTTTAGTGAAATTTTATATCTGAGTTATTAAGCCGATTATGTAAGTAGTTTCTAATCATATGGAAAAAGCAGCAATTTCTTGATTTAGTGAAATTTTATATCTGAAATATTTTATAAATCCTATAAATTGTTCCTAACGTAAAACTTATTATTTCATGGTCTCGGGATCGGAGCTTTTTAAACAAATATTTTGGAACACCATTGGTACTAATGTGATTGACAATTCTTAACACAAATGCACTTTTGGCGATGTATTTTTAAGTGATATTTTATAGCCGATTAAGTTAAATCGCGCCCTGACAATCTTTGGGCCATATTATTTGGGCCATATTATTTCTCGGACCCACTTTGATCCACGGTCAATCCTACTGCTTTCGATAGAGATACCAGCTCTGCTACGTAATTTCTAAGCGAGCGCATATAATTATTATTGTAACCACATTAAAAAAAATCCAACCTCAAAAAAATATATCGACCACACCGCAATATTCCATTAACAGCAAGTCATGTACATGTCTGTCTACGTTTTCACAATTTGTCATTTACAAATCAGGTCAATCCTATATGTAAACTCCTGTGACTGTCTGTGATATATTGTGACTGTTACAGGAGAACGTTATCGTAAAATGATTGATAACTTTTTGACACCAGGATTGAATGTTTTGGGCTTGGTTAACATGTGACTCCAATAAGACTATGCAAGAAGTAGAAATGGTGATGCCGAATTGTCCTTCACGGTCGCCAGAAATACTTCAACAACTTAAACAAAATATTAGTGACCAAATTAATGAAATACCGATAGAAAAAGAGCATGCATTTAGGTGGCTAACAGAGGCGGATATTTAGCTGTCATTGTCTTCCAGAGGCATTGTCTTGAGGGTTGAAACAAAATTCCAATGAATTTAAGCGCCATTTTGTGTAACGTTGTGAAACGTAATAAACGATTGTTTTGAATTGACAGGCACAAAGATTATGGCGATAATCTCAGATCACGATTTCAATTTCATTTTAAAATTCACATTAAATCACGATAACCATATTATGAAGCGCGATAATTCTGAAAGCAATAAAATCGCCTTGTGACAGACTTAAAGACATAATCTGGAATTCGCCATTATTGTTGTTGCCTGTCGGCAATAATTAGAAAATTAAGACTACTAAGGAATTTTAACGATCTTTTTATTTTACCGCCAGCAAATTTTGCGAATTAGTTAGATTCCAATAAAGAGGGTTACATGGTTAACCGTTTATTTGCAAAGATTCATAATAAATCGAACCAAAATCACCGAGGATTCTACGAAGTAATAATTGTATTTTAGCTTCAAATTTCGGGACGAGAAAATTTAAAGTTTAATCTCACATAGGCGGGATTTATTTTTTCATTGCACTGAACCAGAATGCAAAAATTTCGTTTAATACAAAATCAAATTTCACGAAAAAATCTCGTCAAATCAGAATCTACCTATATTCTGGATTGCCCGCATAAGACAAGAGCTAATTTCTTAACTTTTTGATTTAAAGCTCTTTAGCTCCCTCTATAATAATTGACTGTTTGTCTTACAGGTTTAGTTTCCCTAACATGAGTTGTTAAAGATGTGCTGGATGGCTCCCAGTAACTTTAAAAATAAAATTTTAATAAATTTTGCGATTTAAATGTTTATTTGCAATTACCCTATATTTGTAGTTGTTTTGATATTTTTGTTCATTCAAGCCTTCCTCAGCGAAAATCCAAAAAGATTGCACTCGACGGTAAGCGAGTTTCTAAATCACTTGGTTTAAGGTTACATTTTTACTAACATAAGATTTATAGGGATATCAGAAAATCAGAAGTTCAGCAAGCAAAATTGTGTAAATAGTTTTGTCAGTCACTTTTTTAAGGTTATGTAATTTTGCCTGAAAGGTAAAAAAATTTGCCGTATACAAAATTGAACCATGTCCAATTTTCTATTTTTGCCTTAAAGACATTTAATTCCGTCTACTTGATGCCACTATATTTATTGCTTAAAGGCACAAAATCGTACACGTATTACTGCCTTAATTCGGTCTGTAAAATATTTGGAAAGTCAACCTGCGAAAAAAATTTAATAAAAATTTGGTTAAATTTTTGTGGTTGCAGCATTAGTGAAACGACTACTAAGCTACTGATGAATGAATGTTACAAAATTCCCATGTGGCAAGTCCCTTATTATTCGATGAACCCTATTCAACAAGTGCAAAGTCTTCTGAAGGCGATGAAGAAAATGATGAAGCTATATTCTAACGAATTTTGAATCCAACGACATTCAATTCGGCAACATATAGATTCCACCTTAATATTCAAAAATATCGATATCATTCTTACGACCGACAGATGAGGAGGGAAGACTAAATTCATTGCGATTAAAGTAATTTTAACAATAACGCCAGTTGTCGAATTTCTAAGTAGATTCGAGAAACACATTTCCAAATTTTTCTTAGTTCTTATTTCTTTAAGGTACTCTAAAGAGTGTTATGTATGATTTAAATGAGCTTAAGCTAAAATCATTACATATTCTAAGTCTTAACCAATGTTAATACTTATTGTTAGTGCTCACAATTTAATTAATCTAAATTATACTTATATGTATATATCGAATTAAATTTACAGGTTCACAGGTTCATCAGTCCGAGTGAATCTGTTCTTCTCAGTCGCCTAAATCGCGGCTGGTTTAATATCTCCCTGGCCAATTCGTTGGGATGTGCTTCTAGTTTTGAGTAATATTTCGAACTGAATTCTTGAATTGTTTCTTTAACGGTTTTAATCCCAATGTCGTGATGTATATTACTATTTCGAATGTACCAAGGAGCATTGGTAATACTGCGAAGTATTTTCGCTTGGGTTCTTTGCAGGAGTTCTCTGTTTGAAGTACTGGTGGATCCCCATAACTGAATACCATATGTCCATATGGGTTTGATTATCGCTTTGTACAGTGCAACTTTTATTGGCTAATGACAACTGAGATTTTCTTCCCATTAGCCAATACATTTTGGAAAATGTAATTTTTATTTGGTTGCGCTTTGTTTCAATATGATTTTTCCACGTTAATCTTCTATCACGGTGCAAACCTAAGTTTTTTACCTTCGTTTGGTGAGGAATATTTTTATCGTTTAATTTCACTGGTGGACAGGTGCGTTTGTTCACTTTTATTCGCCATGCCTTTAGCCAGCACGCGACTTTTGTTTAAATGATTCTGTAATTCCTTTGATGCAATTTCAGGATTAGTGTGAGATACCAGGATGGCCGTGTCATCGGCAAATGTTGATATTATTACTTTGTTAGTTACAGGTGTATCAGCTGTATACAACAATTATAGTATTGGTCCTAGAACGCTGCCTTGTGGTGAACCTGCATTAATATCATTTAAGCAAGTAGTTGGGCTGTTTTGTTTGACCATGTATTGCCTTTGAAGAAGATAGTTTCCCATAACTGAGTGAAATTTCTTCGGTAGAATCTCTTTAATTTTGTAAATTAGTCCATCGTGCGAAACTTTATCAAAAGCTTGGGCGATATCCAAAAAGGCAGCAGAACAATATTTCTTTTCTTTGAAGGTGATTTTGATTGCATTTACAATTCTGTGTACTTTTGTGAACGTTCTTATTGGTTTCAATTTCGTTAGTAACATTTTTTCAAATAGCTTGAGATTGTGGGCAGCATGCTTATTGGATGATATGATGAGATTTGTATTTCATTTTTCCCTGGCTTATGTATTATTGTGATCAGAGATATCTTCTATTTTTGCGAGGAATATAACTGGTTCGGATGATTGTGTTGAATACAAATGTTATTAGTTTTATGCATTTATCCGGCAATTCCCTTATCATTTTTCCAGTAATAAGATCATGTCCTGGTGCCTTTTTCGGGCTTATGCAAGTTTTAATTGTATTCTTAACCTTCTAGGTTTCTAGGATAAACCATCATCCATATTTGCTGGGATGGCACGAAATAATTATCTTCTTCGTGTGGGACGAATACTGTTGTTAGATGAGCAGCAAAATCATTGGCTTTTTCTTCATCACTTCTCGCCCAATTTTCAGTTGGTAGTCTAATCGGTAGATTCGAATTTTTTGGCCTTTTTAAATTTTTTGTTGCCTTCCACAAAGAATAATCTGTCCTCTCGGTTGCCGAGAGATCACTTAAATAGTTCTTGCGCTGATTTCATTCTTCCTGCCAAACTAAATCTTAGACCTTGGAACCCCAATGAGTACGTTTAGCATTGTAATCACCCCCGCAAGAAATTATTACCCAGCTGGCTGAAATAATTTAAGAACTGGAGTTTTTTTTATAGCATGTTTTGGAGGACAGTACACTGCCGATATGACACAGTTTCCAGACCACTACTGCAGACAGATGCTCGTTGATTGTATATGATCTTTCTCATACCTCATAAGTCAATCAATACAGCACATTCGCTCTATGCGCATTGGAATTAAAAAGCAAAACGATTGCTTCAATACTAAATCTGACATCCTAAAGCAAAGAGTTTATTTAAAAAGCACGACTAAGTGTACATCAATGTTAATCGAATTGAGCGGGAAATCAAAATTGAAAGCTTTTAATATTTTTGCATTGGCGGTTTTGATGTTAAACAACAGGTCAACTTCCAGAATACGTTCTTAACTCTTAACTCTTAAATGTCATTAAATAGTTCGATTTTTCAACTAAATTGATTTAAGAAGCAATACTAAATTGTTACTAAATTAAACAACTTTGAACGAATGACAGAATTTAAGCTTAAAACTCAACAATTTGTAATTGTAATGTAGCTCAAAATCTCTAATTAATTTTAAACGAATTTAAAGGAAAAATTTACAAATTTTTGTTATTTTTATTCAAATTTAATTTTAGAAACAATATTAAATTATTTTGAATATTGCTCAATTTTGCAAGATATGCTTTTAAGTGTATCAAAGTAATTTTATATATCGACTTACAGAACTTTGGCTTAACGTCTTACAATTTGTAATTATATTAATTGTAGCTGAAAGTCTTTCAGAAATGCTTTCTTTTTGAGCTAATTTTGATTTTTAATTTAATTTTTTGTTCAAGTTTGCTCAACTGCGCAATGTATGATTTTAATGTATCAAGCTAATTTTATAGATCAACTTGAAGTACTTTAGCTTAACATTTAACAATTTGTAATTGTAATGTAGCTCAAAATTTCTTTATAAAGAGCTCAATACATTGCTTACATTTTGAGCTAATTTTAAACGAATTTAAAGAAAAATTTGCTGATTTTAATTATTTAATGCAAATTTGATATTAGAAGCAATATTAAATAGCTTAAAAATATTGTCCAAATTAGCTCAATTTACATAAACCGTCAGAATTTTACCTTAACATTTAACAATTTGAAATTGTGGTGTAGCTTCAAATCTCTACTAAAGAGCCCAATAAATTACACCTGTCCCAAATTACCGTGTAACTCAAAACCGTGTTAATCGCGACTAATATACCTGTCCCTCGATTAACACGGTACTTGATTAACGCGGCGAAACTTCTGTGCGTGTTAATCAAGACTTTGTCTCAATTCGTTGACCGTGTTAAATCAAATCCGTGTTAATCAATTACCGTGTTAATCGAAGGACAGGTGTACTTTCTTTTTGAGCTAATTTTAAACTAATTTACCTTGAGTTGACCTTGATTGTGAACAGTATAGCATAACGGGCTTCTTAAAACAAAACAACCATCTAGGACGAACCAGGAGTTAGTCAATTAACGTATAGTTTTAACTCTCAATCATTTAAACGAAATTTTCTAAGAACTAACTCTCACGAGAAATAATAATAATTGGAATGGTTTTTTTAAACGTTAAAGTTGACATTATTAATTTATAGAAACGTTTAAAATATTAAAGTCAGTACTGATTGGCCTAAAATAGATTGATTATTTAGGTATTTTAGGTGTCCTACGATAAGTTCAAAAAATTGTCACTATGTCCTGCTCAGTGGAATGCTATAATATCGATAAAATTATGTCACAGAATAACCACAGCACAAAACGCTTTTCTTTTTTTTTTTTTTTTTTTTTTGTGGTCATTTACGTTAAAACTTCGCATCATTAACCACAACAAAAATGTTCATTCCACTTTACACAAATATTTATTCTTATTTCGTAAATACTTCCATCTTAATTTTTTCTCCAAATCGATTTTATTAATTTGTATGTCAAGCTACACGAAGATATTTACAAAAAAAAACTTGTGTGCGTAAGTATTTATTTAAATATGGAGGTTATCAACTGTGAAATTTTTTCCTATTCAAATTTCATCTAAATTATTATATTGTAAATGAATAAATATAATTATTTAATTATTTTAAAATTATTAATCAAATAATGAGAAAATTGTAATAGAGACTTTCATTTTTGTTTTTCAAACCGCGAAAGCTAATTTCACGCGTGCTCTTCGCTATATATAAATCTTTGTACGGTGCAATTAACCTTATTCGCGTCTATTTCATGCATACATAGATTCCGTACAAAATTCGGTTCTGCGCGCTATTAGGCAACATTTAGATACATAAACGTTTATTTATATTAGGTAAACAAAAAGACCATGTAACCCAGTTCATGCGACTTCATATTGAAGTCATCGTATCTATATAATTTGAAGAGTATAGAAAGTCAAGTTAGAGCCGCCGCCTGTACATCTCGTTAATCAAATTAATGTTCAATATAATATGTATGTTTGTACATAAATTATGTGATGCAAATTATATTATTCGTTTGTTTTATATGAATAAAATTACTGCATATCATTATAAATATATGCTTATTAAATAAAGTACCTTGACATTGTGAGTTCGTTATATAATCATAATTTAGTTGTTGTAAAGAAGACTAATTGGCTTAGTTGTACCGTTTATATTCTGAATACCGTTCATTATTTCTAATATGAATTAAATTTTAATTGAATGTAACTCAAAACTAATCTTTCGATTCAACAATATAAGAAACTGTGTTGTTGAATGTTTTGCTAAACTCGCATGTTGTGTCCGTTGTATGCCGTAATCTGTATCAGCTTTCCCACACTTATTATTTATTTGGCTGTGACTTGCTCACTAAATAGAAATCGAGTTGGAGTCGCCTCGATGCCGTTATTTAATTTGATTATCGTGAATGATTACGATCAGATCTGGTAACGTTGTGAGTTTTAAATAATGATCTTAGGCGTTGGACGGCACGAAGACGATAAAGAGCGAAACAGCGAAGTCAACATGAAATCTCGACCATTGATAATTAGTTGTTTCCCATGGTATCGATAAGGGCAGCTTCAAATCATAATGAATCAGTACGATTTCAGATAACACAAGATATTTGGGGTTGTCAAACGCTTTTTGATGCACTTCGTTCAAGTTCCTATGACTGTAGCTTTTTGTTGAAAAAACGAGTGATAAAAGTTTAAAAGTTCGAGGAAAACCTGAAGTGGCTTCTTATCATTAGGTAGAGCGGCATTTCGGATGGCTGTAATCGGTGGTCGGGCGAGAAAGATGACGATCGTGACTCCATACTTGCACTGGTTCTTTCTCAAGCAGAGGCATTCATGGCGTTGGCTGGCAAGCTTCTGCTCGTCCATTTCAGTGATCACCTAGTCACCGAGTATGAAATGACTCGCGAAATCTCTCTCAGTAAATTTTCGATAAAATACTGGATAATTTCAGAAGTGGGCGAAATTCTGTTGATTAGGAGGGATACTAGTTGACCTCGAAACTAACCCAAAATCGTGGTTGGGCTCTGGCCCAATAATCGTGTTTGTGTATCGACTGTTAACGTTCTCGATGGCGAATTACTTTGGTCTAAAAAGACCAAAATATTGAAATCCTGTCAAAAATGATCAACAATTTAGTTGGTCTAAAAAAACTTTTCGCGACGTTTTGAAAGTCCCTGAGTCTAAAATAGCAAAAAAAAAAAAACCATGGTACCCATGGTATCTCGAGAACGGCTTGTTCGATTTAGAATTTTTTTTGCCAATCTGTTCTATGGTCAAGGCTCAGATTTGAAAAGCTTTTGGAATCTCTGCGTCAAGAGGGTCGGGTACCTGCCATACGAATTGACCCAAAACACCTGGTTATAGAAATATTTACCAATTTTTTATATATGCTGGTTTGAATATTGAGTTGGGCATTAAGTTAGGAGTAGAGTTGAAGGTTAAGTCAAGGGTCAATTGGCAGGTTGAGTTGAAGTTGAGTTGGACTTAAGTTGGGGTTGGATTTGGCTAATTTTTATATATGCTGGTTTGGGGATTGAATTGAAAGAGAGTTTGCGTTTAGGTAGAGGGTTGAGTTGGGGGCCGTTTGCGGGTTGAATTCGGGTTGAGTTGGGGTTGGATTAGTGTTTAGTGAGCAGTCGAGCAGTCTATATAAGTGAGTGTTTGTATGTATGTATGGCCTGGAATGGCCAAGTATGAGGGAACTGGCATATTTCTCAACCGAATATGATGAAATTTGACATGTGGGTTAGAAATTGGATTTTAAAATGATTCTTGAATTAAATTAATGAAGACCGAAGTTTTGATCACCTTATGAGGTTTCACCCCTTTATATTTTCTAGTTGATTTTTCTGTGGATGTTGATTGGTATCGGCAACTATAGTATCCACTTTCGTCCTCCGCCACGGAAGCCACATAACAATCTATACCTAAACATGCGGTTCAGTGACTGCCCAAAACTACAATATATTGATAAGTGTCGTAGTTGCTTTGCAACATTTGCTGAAAAGCACTCGTAAGGATGTTGATCATGTTTAAAAATTTGTAGAACCCGCGCGTCACTATAATTGCAGCCAAACATTTTGGAGAAATTTTTCATCATTACGCTTAATTAAAACCTTATTTCACATTCAGCTATTTTTCTTAAGTGCTTGGATTATTTCTGAAACTCACAAGTTCCAGACAACCAGTGTCTACCGGCCTGTGTGGCCCATAAACATCACCTCCTCCTGATTAAAATAAACAGCTATTAAGTCCAAAACACTCTTACACTTGCTATTTTGGTAGATTGTCGATGTTTTCCGGTAGTTGGTTGGTATCGCCGATATTTTCGACGGTTGTTGCAATTACCAAGATGGGAGCCTTGTGATATCTCCGAAGCGACTTGAATTAATTCTGATCTTCTATATTCAAGCTCATTAAACTGAATGCGGTTAATTAAATATGATTTAAACCAGACTTAAAGAAACTGAATCGATATAAGGATTCCAAAATTTTACAATGGCTACGGCTATGGTGACTACGTGCTCTTCAATTTCATTAATAAAGTTACTGGTAAATTTTTGGCATAAAACCATGCTGACAAGTCAGTATAGTGAAAATACTTCGTTAGCGTTCATTAGCGTTCATGGACTGTAAGCAATCTCTGGCTGACGCAGCAATCTTGGCACACCCCACGGTAGAAGGAATAATAGCATTAATGGTCGATGCATCGGATTTCGCGATGGGAGCGGTTGTGTAGCAACAGTCACACAACGAGTGGCAACCTTTGATTTTTTTCGCGCAAACTTACTGCGGCACAGACGAAATACAGTGCCTACGATAGGGAGTTGTTTGCCGTTTACTCGGCGGTTAAGTATTTCCAGTATATGTTAGAAGGACGAAATTTCATCATATATACTGACCATAAGCCGTTGACGTTTGCCTTTCGTCAGAGGCCAGAGAAAGCTTCTCCAAGACAACTGATGAGACACCTTGATTACGTAAGCCAATTTTCTACAGACATTCGCCATATTTCGGGAAGAGATAACGTCGTAGCGGACGCGATGTCACGCGTTGATACAATTTCAGTTGCCAGTTTTCTTGATCTAGACCATCTTAGTGAGAAACAACGGGAGGACAACGAGTTGAGAGAGCTGATTGAGAGTTCAGGGTCCCAAAATTCTCTGATGTTAACCCGCGTTTGCCTGCCTTCATGTGGTACACCAATATATTGTGAGGTGAAAGACAATAGATAGATTATTACCACGGGCTGGCTCATCCAGGGGTTAAAGCATCAGCGGAACTCGTACGTGCAAGATTCGTATGGCCATCCATCAATAAAGATTGTATGACGTGGGGACGTTGTTGCGTCCAATTTCAAAAATCCAAGGTGTCACGACATACTCAAAGTTTATTTGGAAGGTACGCACTGCCAAAAGATCGCTTTGATGATCATCACAGGGTTGAAATTACTGTGTGACTTGTATCGATAGGTTCACTAGATGGACTGATGCTATACCAGTGTCCGATATAACCGCGGAAACAGTGGCACGAGCAGTTTATGATAATTGGGTATGTAGATTCGGTGTACCTAGTTTTATCACAACTGATCAAGGACGACAGTTTGAGACTGGATTGTTTGCCGAGTTGGGAAAAATATTGGGGATGGAGCGGAGTAGATCTTCACCATCGATCCATACCATCCGCCTGCGAATGACATAATAGAGCGCTGGCATCGAGGCATGAAGGCTGCGCTAAAGTGTAGCTGTGAGAAAGACGACAAATGGGTTGAATATCTGCCAACTATCCTTTTGGGGATGCGGGCAACCTTAAGGCCT